>CAWUFW010000118.1:0-1402905 GCA_963921515.1 Calotriton arnoldi
CTATGGACCCCACACTTGCCTTTTGGTCACTGTGATGATGGGGGTTTAGACCCCATTGCCACAATGGTCAAAATGTGCTTTGGCTATGGACCCCACACTTACCTTTTGGTCACTGTGATGATGAGGGTTTAGGCCCCATTGCCACAATGGTCATGGGCTGCTTGCATTGTGGGTGCCACACACATATATGTGTGGCACATGTGCTAGGGGTCACATTGTATGTTCAAAGTCATGTTCGGTGTTGTAGGCATTTGACACAGCCTACACACGCTTGTCATGGTGGTGGGGGATGTCTTAATCTTGCATTCCCTAGGTTGTGGTGTGCTTGTTGTGTCATGCATTGTCCATCCTATGAGTGGGGGTGGTAGTAGTGGTAGGCATCCAGCCCCCTGGCTAAGGGTGGTAGTAGTGGTAGGCATCCAGCCCCCCTGGCTAAGGGTGGTAGTAGTGGTAGGCATCCTGCCCCCCTGGGTGAGGGTGGTAGTAGTGGTGGGCATCCTGCCCCCCTGGCTAAGGGTGGTAGTAGTGGTAGGCATCCAGCCCCCCTGGCTAAGGGTGGTAGTAGTGGTGGGCATCCTGCCCCCTGGCTAAGGGTGGTAGTAGTGGTAGGCATCCTGCCCCCCTGGGTGAGGGTGGTAGCAGTGGTGGGCATCCTGCCCCCCTGGCTAAGGGTGGTAGTAGTGGTAGGCATCCAGCCCCCCTGGCTAAGGGTGGTAGTAGTGGTAGGCATCCAGCCCCCCTGGCTAAGGGTGGTAGTAGTGGTGGGCATCCTGCCCCCTGGCTAAGGGTGGTAGTAGTGGTGGGCATCCTGCCCCCCTGGCTAAGGGTGGTAGTAGTGGTAGGCATCCTGCCCCCCCTGGGTGAGGGTGGTAGTAGTGGTGGGCATCCTGCCCCCCTGGGTGAGGGTGGTAGTAGTGGTAGGCATCCTGCCACCCCTGGGTGAGGGTGGTTGTGGTGGTGGGCATCATGCCACCCCTGGCTAAGGGTGGTAGTAGTGGTAGGCATCCAGCCCCCCCTGGCTAAGGGTGGTAGTAGTGGTGGGCATCCTGCCCCCCTGGCTAAGGGTGGTAGTAGTGGTAGGCATCCTGCCCCCCTGGGTGAGGGTGGTAGTAGTGGTGGGCATCCTGCCCCCTGGCTAAGGGTGGTAGTAGTGGTAGGCATCCAGCCCCCTGGCTAAGGGTGGTAGTAGTGGTAGGCATCCAGCCCCCTGGCTAAGGGTGATAGTAGTGGTGGGCATCCTGCCCCCTGGCTAAGGGTGGTAGTAGTGGTAGGCATCCTGCCCCCCTGGGTGAGGGTGGTAGTAGTGGTGGGCATCCTGCCCCCTGGCTAAGGGTGGTAGTAGTGGTAGGCATCCAGCCCCCCTGGCTAAGGGTGGTAGTAGTGGTAGGCATCCAGCCCCCCTGGCTAAGGGTGGTAGTAGTGGTGGGCATCCTGCCCCCTGGCTAAGGGTGGTAGTAGTGGTAGGCATCCAGCCCCCCTGGCTAAGGGTGGTAGTAGTGGTGGGCATCCTGCCCCCTGGCTAAGGGTGGTAGTAGTGGTAGGCATCCAGCCCCCCTGGCTAAGGGTGGTAGTAGTGGTAGGCATCCTGCCCCCCTGGGTGAGGGTGGTAGTAGTGGTGGGCATCCTGCCCCCTGGGTGAGGGTGGTAGTAGTGGTAGGCATCCTGCCCCCCTGGGTGAGGGTGGTAGTAGTGGTGGGCATCCTGCCCCCCTGGGTGAGGGTGGTAGTAGTGGTAGGCATCCAGCCCCCCTGGCTAAGGGTGGTAGTAGTGGTGGGCATCCTGCCCCCTGGCTAAGGGTGGTAGTAGTGGTAGGCATCCAGCCCCCCTGGCTAAGGGTGGTAGTAGTGGTAGGCATCCTGCCCCCCTGGGTGAGGGTGGTAGTAGTGGTGGGCATCCTGCCCCCTGGGTGAGGGTGGTAGTAGTGGTAGGCATCCTGCCCCCTGGGTGAGGGTGGTAGTAGTGGTGGGCATCCTGCCCCCTGGGTGAGGGTGGTAGTAGTGGTAGGCATCCAGCCCCCCTGGCTAAGGGTGGTAGTAGTGGTAGGCATCCAGCCCCCTGGCTAAGGGTGGTAGTAGTGGTAGGCATCCTGCCCCCCTGGGTGAGGGTGGTAGTAGTGGTGGGCATCCTGCCCCCTGGCTAAGGGTGGTAGTAGTGGTAGGCATCCAGCCCCCCTGGCTAAGGGTGGTAGTAGTGGTGGGCATCCTGCCCCCTGGCTAAGGGTGGTAGTAGTGGTAGGCATCCAGCCCCCCTGGGTTGGGGTGGTGGTGCGCATTCAGGCCCCTGTGTGCATATGTGGCATTGGTGATGGGCATCCCGCCCCTATGGTGCTGCTGTTGCTGGTGTAAGTATATTCAGAATCCCCGTGTATGTGTGTGATGTGTCGTGTACGTGTTGTATGTGTTTTGTGGTTGGTGTCTGGCTTACCTTCTGCGCCGTACGCGTCCGTGCCTGTTCCGGTAGTAGATGTAGGAATATTGGTATGATCGGGACGAAGGGATTCATGGTTGGTTCGTGTCGTTCGTCCTTCTCGTTGCTTCGCGTCGTCCTCGTCGCTTCGCTTCGTCCTCGTCGCCACGCGTCGTCCTCGTCGGTGCCGTGTTCGCCTCGTAGCCGTGGATCGTGTTGTGGCGCGATTCGGAGCTTATGTGCGCCTCTCCCGGATGCTTTGACGTGCCGTGCGTAGCGACGGGTTCGGGCGCGTACGGGAAGCGCATCGTACTTGTCCGGCCGGACGGGGCTGCATTTTTCCTTCCGTGCGACTCGATTCGGCGTTTCCGGATTCGCCTCGGTCGGAGAACAGGACCTGGTTTGGGTGAGTACGGCTCGGCCGGAATTTTTGCTGTTGTGCGCATCGTACTTGCTCGTTCGGTGTGCTGTACGGATCGGTCGGGAAACAGGCTTTCGCATGGCTTTTTTCCCGACCGAATAGTATTGGGTGCGCCTCCGACCGAGATCGGAATCGGCCCCACAGTCTCTAGGAGACTGCACGGCTCAGCTGGCAGAACTAAAAGCACTATTACTGGCACTGATAAATTCGGATTGAGAATTCCCCACACTGGTTGTGTGAGATTCTTTTTACTGTGTCCAGTCATGCAATGAATATCTTCACTACTGGGGTCAAAATGGGTTTAAAGACTCAAAAAGTGGCACTATTAAGCATAAAATGCTATGGGAACAGGTAGCGGAGTTGAAAAATGAACTACCAAGAGCTCAAGTGATACACACGCTGAGTCACCAACGTGATGGCGTTCACGTTGAAGGGAATTCATTGGTCGATGAAGCCACAAAGGGCGCAGTATGTACTGCTGCCGTAGCTGCAATCACCCATTCAAAAACGAGAATAGACGAACAAACAATGGTAGCTGTCATTGCTTCACGCAAAAATACCCCAGCCTTACCGAAAGGTTTTCCACTCAAGTACTCCTACAAGTTAGATGCAAACAGCATTCCGTATGCCCGGATTCTCGGAGTGGGGGATAGAGTAATACCAAACATGGATGGCAGATTAGGCTTAATACTAGCTGCACACGAGGGTCTAGGTTCTGCACACACAGAGATTACCGCAACGGTTTCTTTACTGCAACAATGCTATTGGTGGCCTGGTTTAACTAAACAGACAAAGTATTTTGTCCTAAAATGCGACATCTGCCAACAGATGAAGGGTTCCACCGTAGCACGTCCAGCGCACACAGCATTACTGATATCAGATAGACCACTCGCTTGTGTCTATTTGGACCACTGCGGCCCACTACAATCGGATGGGGCTTACAAGTATATCTTGGTGGCAGTGGATTCATGCTCTAGATTCCTATGAGTATGGCCTCAGCGCTCGGCTGACGCTCGAACTGTTATAAAAGATTTGCATGTCTTTATAGGGACATACGCAGTTGGCACATTACATTCTGACCGTGGCCCCGTGTTTAGCTCAAGGAAGCCATGGAAGGTTTGGGTGTAGCATTGTGGTACTCCTCTCCGTACCATCCCGAGTGAAATTCGGTTGTGGAGAGGAAAAACCGAGACTTAAAGCAATCTTTAGCAGCAAGAGTGTTAGGCGCAGGTGGTAATTGGGTCAATCACTTATATGGGGTACAACGAGCCCTCAATAACATGCCAAGAAGTTCTCTAGGGGGTGTCACTCCTTACGAGGTCCTATTTGGGACAAGAATGTGGGTACCTGATCTCGATTATGAAAGCACAGTGGCGGATGAAAAAGCATTTGACATCAATAAACGTTTGGCTGTTTTACAGGATCTGAATGAATCCCGGGCACTACTGAGCAGCGTGCAAGTAAAACGCACCACCATTGGGGAAGTCAAATCTGTTACGGCAAGACCTGTCTGGATCCCAAAAGTCGGGGATCTGCTCAGAGAAAAGATCGAGGACAAAAAAGAATTTGGGCCATCATACAGAAAGCCTGTACCTGTCCTGGCTGTCAAAGTAACAAGAACAGTACTTCTTCCGCCTCTTGCCAGAAAAAAAGAAAAGAGATTCGTCTCCATTGATCTGATCAAACCACACTATGTGGCCGATACTGAATAGTAGGCCTTGTGGGCTCTTGGGTAGCTGACGCTCTCCTCTCGCTACCATACAGGAAGTTCAGATGGGAAGACTCATAACATTTGAAGAGTCACCAATACAAAATGATTGAATTTCCAACAATGAAATGGAACTCGTTCCTCTTGAAACAGAACTTCAACACACAAATGAAAGACAAATATCAATTCCACCTAACACCGATGTCTACATCAATATGCCTCGACAAGAGACACCTGCCAGTTCAAAAAAACCTGCTGAGCTACCAAAGATAGATTGAACTGCATCTGGCTACTTCATTGACTTTGATACCTTCTCTCTTGATCCCAGTGAACCTGAGACAATGCCAGCTCCAGTTTCCCGTAAGCAACAAATTTGTAAATTCTACACTTTTCTAAAAAAGACTTATTTAGTATCACCTTGGCTTCAGCTCTGGATCATAACTGGAATATTGTTTTTTCTGTTCTGAATTGGCCTAGTGACTGTTTTTTGCTTACTCATGAATGGAAAATATCTCCCAGAACGCTCTGCAGTATCAAATGTGAACTTGGTCCTGAAACCTCATACATCATCTCACCGTGAACAAAGAGACCTGTTTTCCGTGAACATTACAGCTGTTCCAATTCTTGATGGTATAGTTTGGGACAAGGTTGATTTTGATGTAATTGGCCCTACTGAACTTTTGAAAATACCACATTTATTTAAAATTTCTCTAAATTATATCATTACCTCCAGTACATTTTCTGATGATTGGGATTTTGAAACTGTAAATAATATGTTGTCTGATTTTGGAACAATCCGCTGCATTTTCAAGCACTGAAAAGTTAGAAGACACATCAGACGATAACACTATGTACTGTTACCATCATTATGGTCATCACTTTTTACACAAATCCAGTATCCCACTGAATATTTTCACATACCACCAATGGGAACATTGCCCGACACCACCAAAAGGTAGTTTAAAAACGTTTACACAGAAATTTTCATATTTTTCAGGGTTTAACACTTCTGACCCGACCTCATATTACTATAAGGTTGCACCTACACGTGCACAGAAAAATATGCTGACTAACACCAAACAGACATATTCTGCATCCTTTATTTCCCAACTGTCTGAACAGGCTCTCAACTTATGGAAGGACACTATAGACACAAAATCAGTCTGGGGTTCTAAGGAATGGCAAATTCAGGGAACAGAAGCACTATCTAGAGCGTGCCTCATTCCACAACAGATAATATTTCTGAATGAAACTGTGCAACAGACTTCCTGTCTTGGACTAGCCAAGAACAAGGATTTGAACACACCTCGGATTCTCACACCTTCACACATCAATTGTACATCACGTGGAGGGGATACAATAAATGACATCATACAGTACAATACTTCAGACCTCAATTGGAAGGGATGGTTAGTTTGGCCCACAGACACAAACAGATGTCAATCAAGATTCAGGGGTACAACCGAAGGGTTTAGTATCCATAGGCCAGACCAACGCTATGTACAAAGAGAACATACGGGGGTAGTGACATCAAACAGTGTTGGGAAGTTATGCCTCGATTGGCTAAAAACCTCAACACTGTCCCAGGCGAAACAGCACATATCCTTACTCTCAGATGAGGTGGATCTAAGGGATTGTTTATTAGGTCCCCGAAAGCCACATCAGAAACGTTTCTATTATGCTGTCTATAATGAAATTTGGAAAATCTCTCAACAAGAAGCTGCGAAAAGGCGTTAGCGGTAGTTGACAACGGTATGACTACATTAACATCCAGGATTTATTCACTGGGCAACATTGTATCTTCTGCTATAGATATACTAGAACAAGACTTGCCCATGCTACAGCACGGACAATCCCAGTTATGTTCTATTATGCTAGTAAGCTGGACGCTGCAATCATTGCGCGCTGGTTATGTGCCTTGGTGGTTTATCAACAGCATGTCCCTATTTTCTGCATACAATCTAACTGAGAAGCAGATAACGATGGCACTGAGGGGAGCAAAATATACAATGCTGCGTATTGAAAAACTGGACCAATTACCTTTTACTGTGGCAGAGTCACCGTCCACAGAATGGTTAATCCATGACCATATAACTTTACTGGTCACAACTTTCCAGTTTCAGTATTGCCTAGAACAACAACAGGCAGGCAGATATGAAGCGATGGGTAGGGAATTCACAAAGGACTCTTGGGAATTACCATTCAGATTTTGATTCAGGAATGGGGACATGGAAGTGTTCCTTAGCGGTACCAACTGCGAGAATTCCTTAAGTGGATCTCTCATATGTCAGGATATCATGCTTCACGGGGCCTGTAATGGTTCAGTTGCTAACTTATCCTGTCACTTGGAAGGGTCCCCAGCTGCTGTGATTAATCCAGTGTTCAGGTTGCTTTCAAATGGGAGTTACTTGATGCTGAATGATCAAGGTTGTTGTGGGATGCTCCCGGGCATCGCATATCTTGTCACTGTAAGCTCCAGGGTTACTTGCTGTATGCAAGTATTGTTTCCACTGACCTATACAGTCAGGGAGGCACAGTTATGGCCTTCGTTGAATGTTTCCTTTATACGGTTTGATACTCTGAGCCGAATGAAAGCCATGCTTTTACAGCAAACAGTGCCCTTAACCTCCGCTTGAGAAACTTATGATCTCCAGGTTGCAAGGTCTTCGGCTGACATACAGGCACTAGTACGGACAAACTGCCCTTTCCATTTCACAGAAATAGTACAACGTATCTTTAACATGTCTGATACGACGGGTATAGTCCACCTATTTAAGAGCATAGGTTCTGGACTGGTAAGCACCTTTCAGACAATCCTCGGAGTTATTCCCAACTTCATACACTCCGTATTCGGAAGCATTTTTGGAGGACTTCCTTTGATCCTGTTTCTAATAGCAGGTATCCAGATTGTCATTTTTCTGCTATGCAAGGGACGTCCCAGTCACCAAGGAGATGGAAAAAACGCTTTTGGAGCGCTGATACCGTGATCGCATGGTACTCCATCTGGGCACACCTCGCCTTCGCGAACTCAGTGAATCTTGGTTCTTATCATTTAGACCAGTCTGGATCGACTGTATTCTGCCTGTCCTTCGATGCCTGTTCTGCGGACAAGAATGCGTGTTGGACCTCTGTCTCACACTTCCATCAGTTGCGCCACCGGACGTTGATGCTTTACCGGACCCGATAACAGCCCATGTTCTGCAGTGTCCTCAGCGTATTCCAATGTTGATGTCTGCATTCTTAGAGCCACCACAGGATGCTTCAGCTCCTGTCGGAACGGATACCAACTCCTCAACAAATACTCAGGCCTTGGATGGCACACAGGCTTCCCCAGCATTGGCTGTGGATAATGCAGAAGAACATCTGTGCTCGATTGACCTGATCTGCGAGGTGTTGCAGGGACAGTCATCTGCGATTGCAGACAACAGTGATGTTGCGTCTCCCAGCCAGGACACATAAACATTTGGCTCATCGTGTGCTGGGAAAATTCGGCTTTTTCAAAAACAACCAAATTTGGAATTTTAAACAAGACACTTTTTCTAAACTGCATGGCTTTCAGTCACTCATTTTTCGGACTATATATACGAACATATTTAGTACAGACTTCTATCGCATGCAATATTTTTTCTTTTTTAGCATTTCTTTTTTTAAATTTTACGTTTTTTAAGTATTCTTTTTAATGGGCTTATTAATAGTTTGCGTACAACATTTAGCCGTACGTTAGAATTTTTAGTATGTCGTCCAGTCGGATGAGGAAAAGGTGTTATGTTTCATATAGGTACCCCAATATAGGCTCAGGTAGTCACCTAACCTTTCACCTATATTCTTCCTACCAATACACTACATAACAGTTCTTGGGACTGACCTTTTACCTAGTTACGGTACTGCATACAGGACGTGGGGTTTTCCCTGAAAACTAGCCTCATCCATTATGCATGAGTATTCTTGGAAACTCAGCAGGACTACCATCTCCTGCATAATAACTAAGTACAAGGGTCATTCCTTCCGTCATCCTAAGTCTGACATGACACAGCAAGGTAGAACCCCTGAGGGTACTACTTTGGGTATATAAACACCATATCTTGCTGAGGTAGTTAGAGGAGAAAAGGACTTCCATGACGACACACTGACGCGAGATGCTGAGGCTCCTGCACGCAGACACTCCATCTCGCACTAGTCTGACATCCCTTGCGGGGTGTCCATCTCGAGACCAAGACGGGGTCCCACAGTCTCTCACTTCAGGTAATGGGGTTGACTTTATCCCAGAGGGATTCTTGGCTCTACACCTACATACATACTAGGTACACTTCTGTACATCTAGTTAGGGTCGCATGTCATGTATTTTATAAACCTGCCTGTATTCATTGTTTTAGCATGATGGTAGAAATCTACCATCCTTTTACTCTGTTAGTGCTTATAATCATTTATATCTGTTTCTGTCTAATGGTTGTTTCAGCACACCTATTTTACACTAGAATGACGCTGGTTTAATAAATGCTTATTGAAAAACATCCTCACCGTTTATTCTGTGTACCTCTCTGAGACGAAGTGAGCACGACTGACTGAGCGAAAAGTATCGCACTGTTTCCATGATCCTGAGGGATCAGGGTTGTCATGTTCGATAGTTGCCAAGAACTATTCTCTCCTTGGTAAGAGGGGTTTCAAGTGGCACTGTGAGCTAGCTGGTACACAGGCTAACATACCCGGTGGGGGTGTCTAGAATCAGTCCGGACACCAATCCTGCAGTGTATGTTGTCTAAACGCGCAGATCCTATATAGGTTTATAGGAACTACACGATCCAGTCATCAAGTTCCCTGGGTGTAGGGCCTATCTGTCTTTCTGGGATATTTCTAAGCAAATCATCGCTACGTCCTTCTGCACCTGTAACAGGAGATAGATGGTAAAAGGGACACGTCAGAATCTGGCAATCCCAACTGAAGAGATCTTCCTGCTATCTTTTGGGTTCCCCAATGTGGGGTTTCCATGCCAGTTCCAGACCTCCCATCTGAAGTGGTATGTTGAGCCGAATCTGCATCGGTACCAACATTTATTCCACTAGGAACATTAACTCAAGTCGGAATTAATTGCTCTTGATTTGTTTGACCTGATCTCAGGTCTGTCGATGTAGGAACTTTGCCACTATCCCAGTAGGGATGGCTAAAGTATGTGTGTTTTGTCCCCTACTCCCAGATTGGTATAACGGAGCTACAGGACCTATTGTCACAGGGACAGTCAAAGCGCCCAGAGCATTTAGTACAGTCTGATTATTTGTTTCAAGCCTCCCTGTAACATTGTTTGCAGGAAGGAAAGGATTGCGTGTATTTGGACTTATCTGCATTTTCTCACTATAAGAATTTACTGCGCCCTGAGGTTGATCCTCATTACAGGGTGGTGGACAATTTAACAATAATTCATTTAAGAATTCATCATCAGTTTCATTCTCACTATCATAAGTCTGTGTCAGTGTCTGGGAATCATCAATGTGCTTCTTCTTTTCCTTACACTTCTTTTCTTCTTCCTCATCTGCAACTACTACAGGATACATATGAGTTCCCTCAGCTATTTCTGTTCTCCAAGCTTTCTGCTGTGCATCCAATCTAGCCTTGGCATATCAATTTAAAGTGTTTTTTTTATCTTCCCTGAAATATTTGTTTTTCCTTCTGATGAGCTATTTGATCCCATTCACTATGGACTTCAAATTGCATGAGTCTTGGAGGTGGTTTTATTTCCTACAAAGGGCTTTGTAAGTTCTCAAGAATTTGAATGCTAAATGTTCTGTATGGTGGAAAAGCTAAATATCTTTCCTTCTCAGTGTATTTCATGCAGTTTTCAAGCCATGTACATGTGTGAAATCCTCTCTCCTGTATCATGTATAAAGCTGGTGTGCCCTCAGGTGGTATTGGTACCCCATCTATAGTGGGCGCGGGCATATCTCCCTGCTTTGTAAATTCTGATGAGGACATCCTTGTTTATTTTCAACTAGCCAATCTCAGCGTGACACACTATGACATTGTCAACCCATCACAGCTCAGCATTACACCAACCTACCAATACCAGCGCAGCAACTACCCCTCCTTCACAATCCTCCGTGAGCATTTTCTTCTAGGCAATATTCAGAAAATACAAGTGTTTTCAAAACATCTGTCAGCTCCACTAAAAGTGAATCCACTCACTCACAAGGTTCAATAAACACACCAATGTACCTATGTCTAACATCCACTCTAAGTGAAGTCTCGACCAGGGTGACCTCCCTCTAACCATTACAACCATTCCCTGTGCACTGAGAATAATTGTAATGATTGTGATTCTTCAACCTCACAAATAGAAAGTTCCCTTCGCTTACTTAATTGTGCTGCCAATGAAATCTCACGCACAGCACCTTCAAAACCACAGTAGAGAGTTTTACTCAGTATATGCTACACTGAGACCACCCGTAGATGTATATGCCGAGATCTTAGGCCACTTCGTACCCGATAACAACTTCAACTTTACTGCAAAAAGTGCATCACTCAAACATAAACTCTAAGTCCTTTGCATAACCTCATACAGCCATATTACCGCAATCTAAGCTTTAAGCAAAAGCAACGGGCACTGTCTCGTCGCCTTCGTCAAGCTCCTCAAATGCTGACAGTTGGTCTCCTTCAACTGAGCTTAGAGCTTTGGATTCCGTCTCAGTAGGAATCCCCCTTATATTCTAACTTCATCGGACAGGAAACCATCTGACACGCTACCAGAAATGCTCTAGCGTTACTAGGCCCATCAATTTTATAGTTTATTTTCTTATTTCTGCTGTGACTGATTCATACCACTTTCTTCACCCTCCGATAGATCTTGTTTAGTGCTGAGAGGGGGTGGATATAAAGGGGTTCCAACAGTCATACAATGAGGACCAGGAATTGTATAACTAAACTACAAACTAGGAATTAGACTCATGTAGATTACCCTCAAAACAATACTATAAAGATAAAAGATTATCATTGCAAGCCCAGATCTCCTGAAGAAATGTAGGTGAGCCAAAATCACACACTAGGAGCTCTGTTAAAGCTATACAGAATAACAGCATACATATTTGATGGCCTGAGAACTCTCTAATATGATCTCCTCTGGTCATTAGTCGCAAATTATGAATGTACACTCAATTAAAGCAAGACAATCATGATAGCTAAGTCGTTATGATGATATAATTTAGTTTATCAGAATTTAACATAAGCAAATGCATCAATAAGTCAGGTTAAAGGCAATATAGTCAATTTCTAATAAGACATTGAAATAAGATACCGAAGCTCAAGAGTTCAGGAAGGGACATGAAATATGCCAGCTCAAGTAGTCTCCCAAGAAGGCAGAGACCACTCAATGCACACAGCATATGCGTCAATTCGTAAAAGAAGCCAGGTTAGTTTGCATTGGGCAAATCAGGATTTGCCAAGGAAAGTTCTGCAGAAAAATAACCAACAGCCCATCCGTTACTCACTCCAGCCAGGCAAGAATGAAGGAGAAGCTCTCTCATCAGTTAATTTGAGCATTATTATATTCTTGAAATTCCTTGGGAGATACCTCCTAGAATCACTTCATCTGGTCCGACCACTCAGTCCATCGGTTAGTTCATATAAGATGGGTGCCAGGCGACATAAAGAAGACAAAAATTGTAGAGAAATGGTGGGACAATTACGCAGTCCTTAAGAAATCCTGTGTGTGAATCATTAGAACAATACTCCTTCAGCAAGAGCACATAAGCGAGTTTAAGAGGACAGTTTCCTAGGCAGTTGTATCAGTTAAATGGAGCAAGGTATCTTGTACAGTACATGAGAACTCAGGAAAGAAAACACTATTTTATGTTATTTGCTATACTGAGGAATTCTCTCACAAACAGTAGATTCAGCAAGTCAAGAGTCTTCACATTTTCAATCAGGGCTATATTAAATCAAGTTAATTTAACGTGAAACATATATATAATTATTAAACATACATTCATAGGAAATATAAAGATATTATAATTCTAGTACAACTCTGATGCACTTGAAATCATGTAGTATGGTTACAAATAATATGTGTCAGTATGATAGACTTCTATTTTTTTCGAATGTACTGATGTGTAAATACATTTAAAATGCTAATGAATTAAATTTGTTCTAAGTGCATGATATTAGTAAATATATGAAATACAGTCTATGACAGTTTCATAAAGACATCTTTAATTAGGAATGTGTGGCACCTACTTTTCTTGTGTCATTTCAATGCATACGTTTACACATAAAAGATAAAAAAAAATTAGAGTTTTATATAGCGCGAACTAGACCCAAGACATCGGGTATCAGAGCGCTTTATATGAGCACCAGTTTCGTTACAGATGAACACATTCATTTTTTTTTGTTGTTGTTAGGCACGGGTAGATTAAGTGATTTGCCCAGAATCACAGGATGTTGAGCGTCATTGCTGAGACTCGAAACAGGTTCCCCAGGTCCGAGGTCGACCGCACTAGCCGCAAGGCTACATCCTCTCCCGAATTTTGAATTCGACATCATAATAAAATATGATTAGAGATAAACTACATAACGTGAGAGTTCACCATTTACACATTTTCTAGCACACGTTTAATAGAATACAGTTCTTTCCTTTTAGTAAATCACAATATATATTATTTACACGAATGATCTTGTCTAGAATATACCTTTTTCAGCATGCTTTTGCGATGCAGTAACTAAATTCTCTTGTTTTTTCTTGTTCTTGAACGTGTAGTTGGTGCACGTTTATTAATTTTTCTTAGAAACTTGTCATTATCAAGTTTCTTATGTCATTAAAAGTTTGAATGCATTTTTTTCTCCAACAAGCGCAAAGGGTGTGCGTGGTGCACAGCAGAAAAATTCTGTGCCGGCGCTAGGGAGAGGGGAGGAGAGTGACATATTTTTTTTAGGTATGGCGCTCTTCTGCTCTCCCCCTGTTACGCAAAGCAGCACAGCATTTTTGGCTGCTGCGCTGCGTTGGGTGACAGTTCATTAAATCTGCCCCTTCATTCTAAAATCAAACACTGCGTTATGACTTAATTGTTGCCATTCTTTTTCTTTAGCTACATCTTCCCTACTGCTCAGCCAGGGTGAGTGCTGGAGGGCTTGGTGATGAGTGGAATGCATGGGTGCCTGGTGATGTGCTGAGTGTCAGTTGGAGTGTGCAGGCTGAGCAGCAGGGAGGCTGCTCCTGGTGGGCCTATCAATCATCTTACTTACCATCCTATCTACCTGTAACTAAACATAATCAACCATCCTGTTATAACATACAACTTGGCTACATCTGGACTTTTTTTGGTTTTGGATTACAACACACTGTTTATAATGTCATACCCTGGAAGCAGAAATAAAATTGTCAAAGAGGTGGCTGGTGTTAAAGCACCTGTCTCCCTCAGCGTAGTCCCTGACAGAAACCGCACCTGACAGAGCTATCACGCAACACAAAAAATGGAATGTAACACTTGTTCTTTTTTAAATGCATTTGAAATGCTCTTACATGCTGCATAGGAATGGGATTTTATAATAGCTAATCAGAAAAGCCAGCAGGCCTGACGTAGCAGCTGCAAATAGGATGATACACTCCACTGGTTCCTGTCAGAAATTCGGTCTCACTTCTGCGACCTGTACTATAATCGTCCACCCGACGTTCACAGTCTAGAATTACCCGAGTGCAAGAATTATTGTGACACTCAATTGATTGTTTTCCTGCTTCCCAGTCACGCGGACAGGATAAGGAATAGCCCCTGAAAAACTGCTGATCTGTTGGAGAGGTTATTTATAGGAGGCTTTTATCGCTGGCCAGCAATCTGCACATTAGGAATTCTGCAGGATGCTGCGGTTTGTGTACTCAGCATTTGTTCTGCAAACCAGACAGCAAATTAGAAGAGAGAGACCCATGGGGGTCGCACGTGCCTATTTTAATTCATGTCTTGGATATAGGCGCTATTTAAGATTTAAATTACATTCTTGTTGCTGAATTTCTTAAGAGGGGGACCGCTGTGCTTTTGGAAGTTTTACCTCATTAGTCTGGTTTGCAGGGGCTGCAAGCTTTAGCAAAACCAATAGATTTGACGTCTTCATGGCGAATGTAAACACACACCTTCACAAGTGCACATTTATGCCGGCTTGTGTTGGCATGCATTAGCACTTTAAAGCCAGTCATATTGGCATTGTTAATGCTTTCCTCTCACGCCCGTTCAGTCAAACCCAAGAGCTGAAACACAGTGGCGCCGCCGCCTATCATGCATGTTTCACAACCGAGGAGCGCACAAAATCTTACAGTGCTAGAACAAGGCTAGTTTCAGGCCACACCTGCAAAATACATTAGTGATTTGCTCCCAGTTAATACACAAAATTTCCTCTCGCCTTTTCAGCATATTATTTGTTTGCCTTTTTAGTGAACATTGAACAGCAGCAGTCTGGCTGCACTAAGTTAATAAGAACATCTGCTGGCAATAGCATTGGCAATCATGGAGACCTTCTCACAGGTAGTTTCTATGGTGGCCTCCATGCGGGGCCGGACTGGGAACCAAAAGCAACGCGGCAAATGTTGTCATAGTAGCCCCCATTGTGAGCAGTGCGAGCGAGCACAGTAAGAGTGCCCGATCACTATAAATGGGTTTTTGGTTCTCCTCTCAAGTAGTTTTTGAAAAAAAGTGAGGAAAAGCGTGCATTTAACATCATATACTGAAAAGTAGTAACTTTTAAACCATAGTAAGTGATTTTACAGTACACCCGGTCATCCAGAGATGGCGAGAATAACAGAGGATGGACAATCATCCGCATGGACATTGATTTCAAGAACTTAAAGACAATACAAGATTATGGAAGCAGAAGAAAGATTCTTCCAGTACTAGGCTGTCAGTACCCATCTTCCTTTGTTCCTCAAATCCCCCCTACAAATTGTTTGGCAGGACTGCAGACACTGCTAGAGTTCCGGAGTGAGGAGGCGAGGCGGGTCACCGTGCTCCTACCCTAGTGGCTGGGAATATGTGTTGTGGCGCGTGCTCCTAAATCTGACTGCCAATTAGAAAGTGCTCAAGATTTGGCCCAGGGTGTGGTGTAAAACTCTGAACAAAGTTAGGGGCATATTATCAAGGGCTCATCGCCACTTTAGCGTCACTTTTTTGACGCTAAAGTGGCGATATTTTTATTGCCCTATTAGCAAGCTGTCGCTAACAGGCGTTAGCGACAGCTTTCCGGCGATAGCACCCGTTTTTTCTATCGCTTTGCATGCCAGCGATATTTATCGCTAATGACATGCAAGGTAGGCGTTCCTTCTCTAAATTTAGCAAAAACTCCCGCTAACCGCACTTCGCCCTATTAGCAAGGATAGGCCGGACCCGCGAAGCGATAAAAAAGGCCCGTTAGCTGCAGGAACTTAAGACCAGAAAATAGCTGGTCTTAAAAATGGGGACAAGTCTTGGGCCCACATCTATGCATGTTTTTGGTGCTGGACAGCGCTGCAAGCAATGTTGCAGCGCTGCCCTGCGACAAAAATACAGTGCAGGAATGTGCACCATCAATAAGATAGTGCGCATTCCTGGGCCCCAGTCATGAAAAGTGTTGCTGCGCTGCGACAAGACAACGTTGCAACACTTCTCATTATGCCCTCCTTGCAACATCATGGATGCGCTGTACTCACTGGACAGCGCTCCATGACGGAAGTAATGACAAATACGTCAGGAATCCTGACGTATCTGTCTGCGCTAAAGTCACGCATTGCTGCAGTTGTGTCACAACCATGACGCAACTCCACCAATGCATGGGGCCAGCCTATCCCTGTGGCACTGCCTCACCCTCATGCCTGCCATCAGGCAAGCGGAAGGTACTGACGCAGTGCTGTTCATGAGTGGTGCCCGAATGTCAGCGCAGTTGGAGATACATCGGTGGTGGTTGGGCGCTGCAGTGTCATCGTTTGGAAGCAATGGTGGAGTGTTGGTGTGGAGGGAGTTGACGAGATGTTCTTCGGTGGCCTTGATCCAGCTGCAAGGGGGTGCGATGATGGCGGTGGCGTCCGGTGGGCAAGGTGAAGACGTGATGTTACCAATGATGGTCGGTCCAGGAAAGTCTGGTGTTGTGGCTGCACTTGAAGTTCACGCTGGCGGAGGTGACGTGCTCGACCATGTGTCCTGCCATGTGGCTTGTTGCGGTGACTAGCTGCTTGCGTCGGATGTAGGGGACCTTCCCCATGAGGGGGTGGTGTCCTGGTCACTGGGGTTCTCCAGGTGGAACTTGAGGTCACCGAGTAGGATGTCGTCGGTGGATGGGAGATCCTGGGGTGCAATGAGGTCTAAAATGGTATTGGAGAATGGGGGGGCATGGCCCGGGGGGCCTGCACATGAGGGTGCCGCAGAGGATGCACCTGTGCCTGGTCCGGATCTTGGAGTTGACGTGGTCCATGGTCACCCTTGGGTCATTAGAGTGTGTGGTCAGTCGGAGTGTGCTTCTGTAGGTGATGGCAATGCCTCCTCCCTGACGGTTGGGGTGCTCCTTGCGGGTGATACTGCAGCTGTCAGTGATGGTGATGGCGATGTCCGGTCCGGAGCAGAGGTTGGTCCTGGCAGGCGAGGTGGTGTCCAGGGTTGATGGCGAGGAGGCTGCTGGCGTCGTATCGTTGGAGTGTCCAAGAGGAATGCTCCTTGGTGCTGAGCGCGGTCCAGGGGCAGACGGACGCAAACGGCGTAGCCTATGGGTTGCCTTTGGCACGGGAGATGACCATTACAACGCAGGCAGTACATCGTTAACAACACAACTCTGACAACGCAGGTGCCTTAACATCGCATTTGAATACAATGCATTGTGAGGTCAGTAATGGGGTAATTTCAAATTTTTCAGGTGTGCACAGGTATTGGATGTAAAACATGAAAAATGGGGTGTTTTTTGGGGTAAAACGTGAAAAAAGGGGTGTTTTTTGGGGTAAAAAATGAAAAATGGGGTGTTTTTTGGGGTAAAACATGAAAAATGGGGTGGTTTTTGGGCTAAATACTTGAATTTTTGTGTGTTTTTTTTGGGGTAAAATTTCTAAATCCTGGGTGTTTTTTGTGCCAAAATAAAGAGAAATTTGGGGGGTGCATTTGTCTCAAATGTGACCTTTTGGGTGTCTTTTGGGGCTTCAGAAATGAATTCCAGGGTACACGGTTGGGTCTGTTGTGCAAAGGTTATTCTTGGGTCGCACTCACTGTAGTGGGAACAGTGATCGTCATGTCTCAGCTATGCAACACCTACTCTACTGTTGCAATGTGCCTAGTATTAGTATGTATTAGAATGGAATGCGATGTCATGGCATGCATCGCAACTACATATGTACCTTTGGCACACAAGTGGTATGCCCGCTGTGCATGGGCACACAGCGGCCACCATTGAGAAGTGCGGGGGGTGTCTGGACAGCTGTGAGGTGGTAAACCCCTTAATGAACACTGGATGGTGCGTGGCCGCGGGGATGTGTGTGTAGTTAAAAATTAATTGAGGGAAATCTCACCTCTAAGCCGTGTCCCGTGTCTACGTAGCTCCTGCTCTCCAGCGTCTGCTTGCAGAAAAAGGAAGTAGGCAGCCAGGCTCCCTCGCATGAGTCATTCACAACGCTGCGATGCGGCGGTGGTATTGTTATTTGGCAACGGGACAAGTCATGCAGCCAGGGGCCGGAGGGGTGGGCATGTTCTCCATGCAGGCTGCAATGCAGCCTGCATTGCGAACAGAGAAGTGCGCATGTCTGCATTGGGCGGCCTGAGTGGGCCGACCAAACAGTCATTGTGCACTTGAGTGTGCATGCCAATCCGCACATTCCCTGCTCCGTGTTTGGAGCAGTCCTACCCACCCGCCCAACCCCTGAGGATACATAGCATGATTACATCCGTTATTTATCCCTTGTTTGTCCCTTTTTTAACTGTTTAATTGGCTTCTTTGAGCCCGCACTACATGCTTCCCGCCGCTGCTGCCCCTGCGGTGCCGAGCCCCTGTCCTCGCACATTCCCGCCTCCCAGCTGATCATTCCTCCACCCTCCCCTACTTAATGGCGGACGCTGCGCAATTGCGCAGCAGACAGGCGCTGCTGGCGCGCAGAAGGCGCACCTAAGACAAGCCCATCTGCGCATGTCTGTAACCCAACCGCGACCAGCGCCAGTAAGCCTGGATCACGGGCCACCCACTGCTACGGCACAGCCACCCTTCACGCACTCAAACCCGGGAAAGTCAGAGACTGACAACAGGCCTCAGCAAACACTACCCACGGCCAGTTCTGCTGCCTCCACTGCTGCCAGAGCTTAGCCACCACCCCGGACTCCAACACAGCCGACACCAGCGACACCCTAGGAGGCATCCCCCTCAACGGGCGCTCCGTGCACATAGACGCCGTGGAAATCTGGAACCTACTCGACTCTCTCTTGCCCGACATCGCCTTCTTCACGGAGACCTGCACCAACGCCTCCTCCGCCCCGACATCAAGACCGCCATCCCGGACGGATACAAGATCCAGAGGAAGGACCGCACAAACCACCCGGAAGGGTGCCTCGCCATTGCACACAAGAGCACCCTCTGCCTCACCACCCCCAGCGGAACCTTCCCCTCTGCCAAACACCTGCACTTCCAGATCCAGACCAGTCACAACTCCACACTCTGAGGAACCCTACAGACACTCCGGGCCCCGGACACACCAGCCAGCCAACCATCTCCACCTGGACACCAGTCACAGCCGAAGACACAGCCCCAACCATGAAAGGCATGCACTCTTGGGCCCCCACCAACCCATGCCCTCCCACATCTACCACAGAGCCGCGGCCGCCATCACACACGAACTGCAATGCACCATCAACACCACCTTCAAGACAGGCACCTACCCAGACGACTGAAAGCGTGCAGAAGTCTGGCCCCTTCTCAAGAAGACCACAGCTGACCCCACCGACCTCAAGAACTACCGGCCCATCTCGCTCCTCCCCTTCGCAGCCAAAGTTGCAAAGTTGCAGAGTAAACAATCAACAGGGAAGTGACACGACTCATTGATGACAACGCCATCCTCGACCCGTCCCAATCCGGATTGCAAACCAACCACAGCAACGAGGCCATCCTACTGGCCGCCACAGACGACATCCGCACACTCCTGGACCAAGGCCACTCCGCAGCCCTCATCATACTCGTCCTTTCAGCGGCCTTCAACACCGTCTCCCACCACACACTAGTCGCCAGACTACACAACGCCGGCATACAAGGAACAGGCCTCAACTGGATCAGATCATTCCTCCCCGGAAGAAGCAAAAGGATCAGACTGCCAACCTTCCTCTCCAATCCCATGTAAATCACCTGCGGAGTCCCAGAGGGTTCATCTCTGAGCCCGACCGTCTTCAACATCTGAATGGCACCCTCGACGCCAACGTCCAACAACACGGCCTCAACATCGTATCCTACGCTGATGACACCCAGCTCATCCTCTTCCTCACCAAAAAGAAAACCACCGCCAGACTCAACTTCCAGAACAGAATGCAGGACGTCGCAGTCTGGATGACCAACAGCTGCCTGGAGCTCAACGCCGGGAAGACAGGAGTCCTTGTCCTTGGAACCACACCTTCAGCATGGGACAACACCTGTTGGCCTTCGCCCTTGGAAGCCCACCTACCCCCTCGGACCACGCCAGAAACCTCAGCATCGTACTCGACCCATCCCTCACCATGAACAGACAGGTCTACGCCGTCACCTCCAAATGCTTCAACACCCTCCACATCCTCCGCAAGACCTTCAAATGGATACCCCCAGAGTCAAGGGAGACAGTCACCCATGCACTCATCACCAGCAGACTGGACATTGGAAACGCACTCTACGCCGCCATTTACAAGTCCCTACTCCGCAAACTACCGACATTACAGTACACCGTCGCCAGACTCGTCCTCGGCATCACCCGGCACTAACACATCAGCCAACACCTATGTAGACTCCAGTGTCTCCCCGTGGTGATAAGAGTCACCTTCAAAATCATCAATCATGCCTACGAATGCCTACACAACAACGTAACCAAATACCTCAACAACAGAATCCACTTCCACGTACACAAATGAGACATCCGATCTTCCAACATCGCACTGTCTGAAACGCAGCACATCCACAGAGCCAGAGCAGGCGGGAGATCCTTCTCCCACATTGCATCCAATACCTGGAACGAGCTACCGGCAGACATCAGAGGTGCCCCCTCCCTGAACACCTTCAGGAAGACCCTCAAGACCTGGCTCTTCGGCTTACAGAGCTGCGGACCCCCACTCCTCAGTGCCTTGCGACCCTCACGGGTGTGTGGCGTGCTTACAATTCCCCTGAGTGATTGATTGATTGAGTTATCATCATGTGATGATTGTTCCTCTTCTGCACTGCTTGAGGTGGTGGGCAAAGCTCTTCCAACATAGCGGTAGACCCGCCACTGGGGGTACATCATCTACGTGTGATAGGTATGAGCGACTCCCCCCCGGCCCTCCTGTGCTACGCGTCCCACCCTCTCCTTACCTGGACATTGACCCCGTGGCGCAATCCACTGCACTCTCTCCACATCTGAGACTCAGCCAGCAGGAGCCTGAGCCAGGTGTGCTTTCACTGGGCTGGGTACAGCAGTCACCGCGTAGTCAGCTGGTGGACCGCCCGATGCAGTTGATGCAGCAGGGCTCCCTTAGGCGTGTAGTTGCAGCGCTCAGTCTACACATGTTCGGTGTCACACAGGGGCCTCACCCTCCAGGGCGTACGGCCAGCCCAACATCATCCGGCCTGTGATGCAGGGAGACGGCACACACCGTTGGTAATCCCCTCCGTGCACCCCGGTGTAATGGTGGATTGTAGTATGCGATGCGGACCTCACTACGTTGGTGCGCAGGAGCGCCTTTACCATTAACTGCTCCAAGGGGCGCAAGGCGGTCTTCTCACACAGGTCAGCTATGTGGCTCCATGCGACCTGCCAGACTTCACCACCACGTACGGGCGATCGTCGCGCATCAATGTCTCTCACCACGGCTCGTTGACTCCACAGCTCCTCCACATCCCACTCCAGGCTCCAGACGCAGGTCCAGCGAGGCATCCAGGCTCAAGACGCTGGTCCAGGGAGGCATCCAGGCTCCAGACGCAGGTCCAGGGAGGCATCCAGGCTCAAGACGCAGGTCCAGCGGGGCATCCAGGCTCCAGACGCAGGTCCAGGGAGGCATCCAGGCTCAAGACGCAGGTCCAGCGGGGCATCCAGACTCCAGACGCAGGTCCAGGGAGGCATCCAGGCTCCAGACGCAGGTCCAGGGAGGCATCCAGGCTGAAGACGCAGGTCCAGCGGGGCATCCAGGCTCTCATCCTGGTCATCCTGGATGTTGGGTGGCTTGAGGGGGTTGTTGATGTGTGCTGCACTTGGCCCTGGCTGCTTCAATCTGTATTAAACTTTTTTTGGGGGCATCTTTTCTATGGGAGGTGGACTGTTAGGCTATTTTTTAAGTTAGAGGGAAAATTCACTCATGTTGGGCTGCCTAACGTGCGTTTTATTATCGCTAATGGGCTCATCGCCACTCTTTTAATGTTAGCGCGAGGATTTTTATCGCCTTCCCGCTAATTTTATCACCGGACATTTCAGCCGGTAAGAGAAACTATCGCCTGTTAGCGGCGTGTTGCTATTACGCCGCTAACACGGCGATAATTTCCCACGGTAGACAGCGATAAAAAAAGTCACGCTAACGTCGGTTACCGATAATTATCTCCACTTCTTGATAATATCCCCCTTAGAGTTCAAAGTGACTGCATCAATCATCATTTTGCACGCTACTATAAATATTTTTGATTCACCAAACAAGACTTAAAAGGATTTAATATCAAAGTCTTTTTTATGTTGCGAAACCTCATAGAGTGGGTAAAACAAATATAAAACAAATGTGTAAATTTTTAGGCATTTGGCACAAACATTGTCATGGCAATCAAGTTTAAAGTACTGACTCTTTCAAGCGCTATTGTAAATCTGATGAATGTAGAAATGCCATCAGCTTGTAGTCTATTCTCGAGCACCCCATTACTCCTGGTTTGATTCATTCCTGTCTCTGGCACTAAGTCCAGCTGCACAAGTGGGGTAGCATTTTATTAGGACAAGTGGGAGAACACTGGATGGGCGGAATTTTGCGGAACCTTGCATATTCTGGAAGTTTACCTCACAAAAATACAAGAGAAATACGGGATTTTAGGGAAAGTCTGAGGGGCTTTGTGGGTAAGAAATATTGTGAGATTCTCAGAAGGCACACCATCCTGGACTCCCCTGGGCGTCTTGTTTTCAGAAATATCTGAGTTTGGTAGTTTTCCCTGGGTGGCCACCGAGCCTGAACCCAAAATCCACAGCTAGTCTTGCGTTTTGGGCTCCTTACTTTCACGGGCGCTAGGTCCATTCAGGCAGGTGAAGTGCCATGTTTATCGGGAGACATATGGGAACACTGGGTGGTAGGAAATTTGCGGTTCCCCACAAATTCTAGTACTTTCACTCACAGAAATATGAAGACAATATGTGTTTATAGCCAATGTTTGAGGTTTGCAAGGGCTTCAGGAGGAAACCTTGTGGAATCCTCACAAGGCACAACACCCTGGGGTCCCCTCCTGTCGAGTTTACCAAACTATCTGAGGTTGGTAGGTTTTCCCTAAGACAATGTACACCCTGGCAGTGAAAGTCAGAAAAGACAACTATTGCTGCACACCCATCTGCTACTCAAGTACACACACATACTGGTTGGATTTGGCACGAGTGTGAGTGATAAGTTCAAAATGTAAATTTTATAAACAAAAGATTTTGCAAAAATAAAAACTCAAATAGCACTGTTAATAAGAAAATTACAATTTTAGAATACTGAACTGGTGACTCACAGCTTGTGAGCTATAAAGTCACAACAAGGCACCAACCACTTTTTAGACCATTCACACACCTTTCATGTGTCACAGATAGAAAACCATTCACACCACCAACCGTAGCCTGCCGAACAAATTACAACACCCACATCAATAAACGATGTAATTCAAGGTCCCATCACTTTCATACCCCACAGGAAGGGCACGTCAGTCACACCACCTGGTGACTCGCGGAATGTGTGGACTGATATTTGACTGGTGGTGTGTGTGAACTGATCTGTCCCCTTTGACGTTTCTTACGCACAAGCTCTTTAAGGTAACCTTTACAGTCAGAGTAGATAGATTGTGCCACATGCCACTGTGTCCACTTTGAACAATTTTAAAATAATTGCACACCTGTGTAGAAACTGATCATGTATAAATGCTGACCTTTGTTTAAAAGTGTGCTGGCAAGTTCCCAAACAATTTTTTCACTGACTCCAAAAGTGGAAGAACAACCGAAGGGGTCAACTGAAGAATCTCCACCGATGTACACACTGAAATTATAGTATATCCAGTGGCACTTTCACACAACATATACAACTTAATACCATATTGTGCTCTCTTGCAGGGTATGTACTGACTGAAGACCAAGCGGCCCTTGAACATGACCAGAGACTCGTCCACAGACATATCTTGCTCTGGAACATAGATCACTGAGAAACTCTCAAATAAATGGTCATGGACAGGCAAAATCCTGGAGAGGCGGTCACAATCAGGGTGATCTCATGGCAACGCTGTAGCATTATTCACAAACCACAGCATCCGCTGCTTAAGCCAACGTTGATCTCGACTCATGGTTGTTGAAAAATTGCTGTTGCCATCAAGAGACTAGTAGACCAAAAATAAGACAATGATGACTTCCTTAGCAAACCCATCAAAAAAGTTAAACCTCAGAACTTCTTCATCTCATGGAGATTTGTAGGAGTCCACCGGATAGCTCTAGAGTGGGTCTTAAGTCTGGCACTATACTCCCTCAAAAATTGTTCTGTGTACAAATTTGTCAGTTCAATAATCTCATCCAAAAACACATCATCAATAAAGAGCTAGAAAAAATGGATAGGCAAAAAGTTTTCTGTATTAACATAACACCTTGCTACAGCACTAAAGTTGGTCAAAACAGGCTGCACCATCTTTGGGGCAATCTAGGGTTCAGCACTTCCAATGGGAAGCCTTCCAGCCCATGGCTGCAATCCAGCTCACTTATGCTGCGCTACAGACATATTAATGTCCTTCTCTAAACGAGCCAATTTATCAGTGTAATAGTGGATTAATTAACAGATGATTCCTCTCAGACAGAAAATTCACTGCCAGAGTCTTGTACTTGGTCCTCTGCCTCAAATGCAGCGTCAGTCTCAAAATCATGTTCAGGGGCAGAATCACATAACATACCAACAACCTGCTGCATGGTCAGCCTGTGAGCAGACATAACACTTATGTCTGCTGGCACTGTCTGCAGCATTGGATACCATCTCGCCTGCACCTCTGGTTCAACATCTGCAGCAAGCTGAGGTCAGTGGCAACGCCCTGCATCTTATCAACTCTTTTCTATCCAATAGGGTGCAAATTGTCAGCTGCGGTGGTTTCAACGTAGGGGTGGGTGGAATTTGCGTAGTCGCGCTACGCAAATCTCCGCGAAACGGTAAAAAATCTCCGCGAGCACGCAAAAGTTCCGCGAGCACGCGAAATTGCTTGTTCCGCCCGTTCGCGATGCTTTTTTCCTGTTCGCGAACGCTGTTTGCATGCTCGGGGAGAAATATCTCGCGAACACGCATTTTGAAAGCGCAAACAAGCAAAAAACTCCGCAAAGCTGCGGATCACGGAATTTTTGGCAATTTCGCGTTCTCCGCAAAACACGAAATTACCCAAATTCCGCATATTCCGTGAGCGGAACGGAATTTACTGCCCAGGCCTAGTTTCAAGGCAAAGGCATTTGGACTTCCCATTGGGGTGCCTCAGGGCTAGTCTGTGAGCCCGACCCTTTTTAATCTTTATGTGGCCCCTTTGGCTAATCTGGTGCGCTAATTTGGGTTTCAAGTGCTTTTTTATGCAAATGATCCTCAAATTATTGTTTATATTTCCAACAACCTGTCTTTGGTGGCAGAGATGTTTAACCAGTGTTTGTCTAGCATTATTTGCTGGATGAAAGACAATTTTTGAAGCTCAATGCAGACAAGACTAAGGTGCTATTGTTTGGCTCTCAAGATTACATCTGGTCTAACATCGGGTGGCTAGAAGTCTGTGGACCTCTCCCCACTCCTGTCAAGTCAGCTAAAAACCTCGGTGTCATCTTTGATAACACCCTTAGTTTTGATGCACAGGTTAGTCGCACAACTTGCACTTGTTTTCATATTATAAGGATTGTGAAAAAGATCTTTCTTTATAGTCCACTGCAACTGCACCAGGCAGTCACTATTGCACTTGTCACCTCATGGCTGGACTATTGTAACGCACTGTCCCTTTACATCAACAGTTCTTCCCTGAATAAGCTTCAGGTTGTACAGAATGTGGCAGCCTGCCTTGTTCTAAACATCCCCAAATGGCCCTCGGTTAGAGATGGGATTCGCTCCCTCCATTGGCTACCAGTTAGGAAGGCTGTGTGCTTGGTCTTTGTGGCTCTACACCGGATGGGCCCCAGCCAGTTGAATGCACTCTTTCATTGGTACACTCCTTTTAGGCCACTTAGATGTTCGTGCTGCAAAAAACTCATGGTCCCCATATTACGGAAGACTAGATGGGGAGGACGTTCCTTCTCGGTTGCTGCCGCCAAATTATGGAACACCCTGCCTGCCCACATTTCTGAAGCAGAATCCCTTATGTCCTTCAAAAAACATCTGGAAACGGGGCTCTCTTCATTTTAGAATCCTTGATTTCTTGGTTGCTCTCTTAGTGTTGAACTATCTGTCCTACTACAGCACCTTGTCACCTGCGGGAATTAGTGCGCTCTATAAATTTTCATCATATCACTTACTAATAAAACTGTCATAAAAAACAGACAACTATAAACAGCACTGCATCAAATTAGAACTCAACAAACGGTGGCTGTATCAAATATCAGATACAACTATTGAAATATAACGATCTGAAAAGAAACTATCAATGCAAACCACACAATAAACTTTCTATTATAAAAATATACCGCTTACTCGCCACAGACAGCTATACTGAGGATCAACTGCACCTACTCTGCACAGACACAACAAGTACCAAAGATATCCTACTACAAAGGAAAAACAAAAAATAAATACACACAAGACACAAACGTGAATTTGAAAGACAATAAAAAAACAAGCAAATGTACTGAAATTATCGAAATAGTAAGAAAACAGTCAAACAGGAAAAAGATACACATTTGAAATAAACATTACAAAAAAAGTGTCCTTACCGAACACATGCAAATACACAAACTGCAGATCTACCAATGCCAAAACCGCGAGCAGGATACACCACAATAAAAAGCAAAACCTTTGCACTACAAAAAAAGTAAAACAATATTAAGTTCACAAATGCACATGATAAGACATGATATAGTTAACATTATAAAACACAATGAAATCTACTGAGTGGGGCAGGTCGGCTGATCTACACCCAAGGGGAGGACACAAACGAAAGCTAATAATTGCCACCCTAGAGTGGAACCAATCCTTACCCCAGGGGCAGAAACTTATTCTCTGGTGTCTAGTGTGTTCCCCCCTTAACCCCCGGGTGGGCAGATCAGCCAAAAAACAGCTGATCTCACCCCAGGGAGGGTTAGGGATTGAAACAATAGAAAAATGCCTCCTTCAGGGGAGCGACCTTAGCCAAAGGGGTTGCTCCTCATAAACATCATTTTTTATGGCTCCCTTGAGTCTAGTGGCTTTAGCTTCTACCCACCGGGTGGGGGGGGGGGGCAGATCAGACCAAAAAATGGCTGATCTGCCCCCAGGGGGCGGAGACAAAAGAAAATTGTCTCCTTGAAGGGAAGTGACCTTTGCCAAAGAGGCGCTTTTTGTCAACATTATTTTTTTTATCAATTCCTGGTGTCTAGTGGCTTTCATTCCTCCCTAGGGGTAGTTCGGCCTAAACAACAGCCAATATGCTGTGGGGGGGGCATGGAAATGAAACAAAATTGCCCCCTTGAAGGAGAGGGTCACAAGGGGGGGTTGAAATTTGCCAAAAAATATGCAAAAATATTTTGAGGCGCGACCCTTGCCCAAGGGGCCACTCCCCCAGCAAAAGCAATCCCTGGTGCCTAGTGGGTGCATTCCTGCTGCAATCCAGCAGCAGGAATACACTGAAGAGGGACACCAAGGAAAAGGAAAAACTCTTTCCTTTCCCCCGATATGCCTTTTCTTCCCTGATTCCTCCCACAGCAAGTCGACCTACCTGGAACAGGTCCTTTTCCCCGACACGTTGGAAGTAAATGTCTTCCAAAGTGTCCTGGCTGCTTCTGATGATAAAGGCACACCATGCATAAGCTGACTTCATCATCGCCCTGGGTGAGGGGTTGGGTCTGGTAGCAGAAGTGCTTCCTCTGTCACCCTTCTAGGGGGCATGTGGTGGGGTGGCCCTCTGGGGGAGTGTCAGTGCTTCTCCCACAGGTGGTCCTTAGCACCTGAGCGCCGGTGCCATAGACAGCTCAAGAATGTCCTCAGCACTCAAGGTGTTAATATTTATTTAATTTGATATTTGCATAACCCACTACATACTGAATTGTCTATTGCCTTTATAATAATAACTGTTATTACTACCCAACTAAATGCTACTCGCTATATTTAGCTTGGATAGATGACACGTCTGAACTTTTGACTATGTGAAATTTGTGTCATTTGCTTTTGTATAGGTATGCATAATTACAGCAAATTATGCAAAATTCTGCGTAAATATGTGAAATGCAAATCCATCAGTTTGTGCTTTAATATAGCAGGAAAAGCATCCTTGCGTCAATTTTTAAAGCAAGGATGCATTTAAACAAGGGCACTGTGAACAACAGCCGATAACGTTCTGTTGTTCCTGTGTGTTCATGGTAAATGTTTACTGCAAATTGTGCAATTTGGTGTAAATTTTTACCACAAATGTTTCATAAATTTGCAAAGAGGCATAATGTGGTAATTTCAGGAATTTCGCGTAACAAGCGTAACATAAAATTCCCATAATTACACAAATAAAACCGGTGTACTTTAAATATCACCCAGGCCTATTTATGACCTACTGCTTGTTGACTGATCACAAGAACGACTGTGCTATAGTACTGCACACCTTAATGTATTGCCTAACATAGATATACCGAGATAATTACTGCAAAGCACTCTCTTACTTACATGGCTGCTTATACACCTCCCCTGAATTATATTCCCACCTACACATTTCTCCCTATGCGCCTATTCTCCTGTAGCCGTTCCTCCATTTTATTATTTCATGAAACTTCATTCAAGTTGTTTATTCTCCTTTGTAAGAAAGACCAAAATATTTGTGATTCATCCCTGTTGGTCCTGACTGATTTTTTATGCAATATTAGTGTTTTGTAGTACCTTACAGGAGTTCACCGGTGATATACACATTTGTCAATATACGAAACAAGTGCATCAGCTGAAATGTTCGCCTTCTAGTTTGCTGTAAGGATAGTTAGAGTCAATGGCCCTCGCTTTTCCAATGCATAAATATTGTTCGCCCTTTTCTGAACTTACTAACTTATTCACAACCACCCCCCTCCCAGGTTGCTTTGTTGTTCCAAGTGCGCCCCCTACATGGGCGCATGAGACTGTAGGATAATGAGACTGCGTGCACTCACGACTGAAATGTAAGCAATTCATTTTGAAAATCAGGCAGCTGTAGGGTATCAGGCCCCAGGCCCGCATGCAGCCATAAAGATGACACAGACAAATGGTTGAGGTGAATACAACTGGCCAAGGGAATGTGTCCTCGGCCCCTTTTATCGTCAGGGTCACCTGACCGGTGACACCTGTGATGAACGGGTGTGGGGTTAGTGTTGAAGCCAACCCTTGGGGAGTGGCTGGTGGCACAGTACATTGCCAAACACTAGAACGTATCCATCAGTACACTACATTCCTCCCAAACTTTATTGAAAATAAACAAATGAGTCCAACCTGTGGAAGTGTATAAACAACAAACAAAAACACCACTGAGTCTCTTCAGGTAGTCCACCAGACAGTGCGGGATCAGAGAACAGGTGCAGCTGGGAGCAGCTGGCATCACAGCACACATCCGTAGTTTCACCAGATGACTCTGGGCATGAATGTAATGTGGATAGAGTCTGGATCTCTCGATCACATGTCCATGGGGTTACAGACCATCTATGTGGTGTTGTTTGATACCGCCTGCGCTCATGGTGCTGGAGTGATTCAAACATTTCCAACTGGAGAGTGCAAAAGGAGCGCTGGTGGAATCCGCTGCAGAGATTTCTTTGAAGGCGCCCTGGTTCCAGTGAAGGACAGACCCGCAAAGACTGGGCCAAGAATCCGATGTTTGGACGTCTTCCTCTGAGGCCTTGTTGCCTCCCGGTACCTTTCATTGGAGCAGCTTCAGACTCATCTCTCATGCCAGGATTCCCTCATGCCAGAATTCCCTTAAATTCCCTTCCGTTTCACTGGGTTGCCCTGGGTCTACATGGGCTGTGGGGGGCCTCACTTAGGCTGCGCTAAGTTGTTTCTGCAGAACTCCCAACAGGGCCACGTCCAAGTGGCTCATGAAACCACAAAGGTAGGTGATACGATGGTCGGGTGTGCTCTCTTCAGCAGGACTCAGGTGCACGTGGGGTCTAACAGATAGTTTCTGGATGATTGGTCCTCCAGGAGTGCCTCATATGTCTCCTGATATTTTGCAGGTGTTCGGCTCCACTCTGCTGGTGTAGTGCTCCTTAGATGGTTCTGATGATGCACATGGCAATGATGACAATTTTACCATTTGAAGACTTGCGCTACAGGTGGCGATGTCTTGCTTGGAGTGAGGATAAATGGAGGGACTTAATAGCTGCTTGCATTTCTTTTTCTTCTTTGGCATTTGCAGTTGCTAGTAGGGATGCCATCTATCTCAAGCAGCTGATGACAGGTGTCTGGATGGTCGCGCTGTGAAGTGTGGGTCAGAGACGCAGTTCGAACTTGCTGGTGACTTACGATTGGTCCTCCTGCGGAGCTGTCTCTAGGGACGTCGCTGCACTCCTGTGGCTGGCTTGTGTTGATGGATGCACTCTCTGGTAGTTAGTTGCATGAGTCCTTGGTCTTGTCGTTCTTTCCTGGGCACCTGTGGTTGTTAGGATCTCCCATGTGATGAGTCGATCACAAATCTTTCTCTCCTTTTCTACTTCACACTGTAGCATCGTGCCACTCTCTTCTCCTATCTAACTTTCTTTCCCGATTAGGCTTCATGGCGCTCTCTTTTCCTCTTTTGCTATGTACCATCATGCCACGCTCTTCTCTCTTCAGACCAGGCCTCTCACTGTGATGTTCACTTCACATGGACCTCCCTGGTTGCGTCCTGGTCATAGGACTGTTTCTCTTCCTAGCCTCGGACCTCTAACAGGTCCTGTTCTGTTGGTAGGACTTGACTCTTCGCTTTCATGTAGACCTCTCAAAGGTCCTGTCCCTTCCTCAGTGATTATTCTTGGTGCTTCACTCCCTGGATGGAGGGTCACCTTTCTTCCGTCTTCTCTCCTTTGCTCGAGGGCGTAGTGCTTGTCCCTCGAGGCTTCCCTATCATGGCACTTAGTGGTCCTGCCTAAGTGCGGGCGTGCTTGGCAAAGTGGGTCACTCCATGTGACTTGCTCAATGACGGTGCAACGGTGGACATTCGGTGTTGAGGTGCGGCCTCATTCGTTCAACATTACTTCTCGTTCTCTGAGGGCTCTCTCTTTCCAGGGCTCCTGTCCGTGCTGTCCGATTTCCAGGTGCTGGCTACTGCGTACCTCTGATCACGGTCTCTCGGTCGCTCACCTTCTGCAGGGTGCATTCTTGTGAGCTAGTGCCCCGTCAGGCAGTGGTGGGGCTAGTAGACAGTCTCTCTGTGGGCGCCCTCTGCTGGAGCTTTGCATGTCCATTCCTCTCTCATGCGGTGGTGGCCGTTCACCACTAAGAGGCATGTGGTGCTGTCTTCTCGATTGTGACCACGGCAAACAGCCACTTGGGGGTGCACAATGCTCGCCTCTCTCATTGGGGACTTTCCTTGTCCAAGCGTGGCCTCTGCTCTCTGGGCAATGTGAAATCAGCCTTTACAGAGGAAACAGAACTCTGACAGTACTTCAGGCTGATGAGCAGGGCCTTGCAGGGGTTAACACCTTCCTGTGCTGCTGAGCTTCTTATCTTTTGCTGAGGCGCTGCTTTCTTAGGCTTTGCTGCCTTGGGCTGGGCAGCCTTTGGTTTCACTACCTTGGCTGGAGTTTTCTTGGCTACTGGAAGCTCCTTAGGCTGGCTTTCACTGGACTCTTTGCACCTGTCTTGGCTGTGGCAGCTTTGGGCTGCCTGGTGCTCTCGGGGGGGTACAGTCCTCCCGCTCCTTGCAGTAACGGCAGGTAGCTAACAGGAGGCATGTGGCACTTTCTTGGTCAGTCTCTTGCTGTGGTTCCTGGGAGCAGAGCGCAGGCTCTTCCGCTCAACTTCTTGCCTGTAGTTGGGGCTGTGTTGCAGTCTCGTCACTAGATCTGAGTACATGCCCCAGGTACGTCTCTCCTCCACACCCACAATGGCAGGGGACTCTGGCAGTGCCTCGCAGAGACACAAACTAATCTTCTCCTTCTGTGATGGCACTGGTAGCACATGTACAAGAGCTGGCACTGCAGGCACTGTTCCTTTCAGGCCTTAGGAGCTTTCTTAATGCGGTGGGCCATGCGGGGCCCAGGAGATATTGGTGCAAGGTTTTACAAAATGCACATGGCACAAGTGTTCTCTTTAAGGCGTTTACTTGCAGATCTTGTTCATGACTGTGTTGCAGTACCACACCTAGCCCCTAGGTGGCACTGTGGCTGCCCCCATGCTCTGCCGGCAGGCCATGACTATCTTGACCAGCCAGGCGGATGCAGGAGAGTCCTTCACTTTCCCGCAGCGGCAGTCTCTGCAACACAGGCCACGTGGGGGCTGCAGCTGCAGGCGATGACTCGCAGATGCTTGGTTTCGGACACTACAAGCTTGTGACAGTTGTGAGGCGACAGGTACGTCTATGCAACTGTCCACTTCTTTTGGGGGGCGTTTCTTTGTGATGTGCTTCCTTCCCTTAAGTGCAGTGCAGGGTTTGCACATGTGCATGCGCCGCTTATATGTTATATGACTGTTCAGTTGGTGGCCGTTTAATATCAAACTGCATTCTTTACTTGATAACAGTACTGCAAATTACCAATAGGTGGCACTGTAGTTAAAGTCAACTGCCCTGGCTTCACCTGCCGTGGCGGCTTTACTCACAGCGGGGTCCTTGCTGCTCTCTTTTCACCTGTGGGCAGGGCATCAGCAGGCAGCCGATGCGCCTCTCGCTGGGCCACTGCATACAAACCACTTGATGCTGCCACTTCGCCATGCTTCAGCACCAATGCCCACCCTGCTCTATCATCCCTCTCTCACATGGCCAGGGGCACAGCAGGCGTTGTGTAGACGGCAGGGGAAATTCCCCCGCCTCTCACTGGTCCACTGCATACAAACCACTCGGTGCTGCCACTTCGCCATGCTTCAGCACCAATGCCCACCCTGCTCTATTATCTCTCTCTCACATGACCGGGGACACAGCAGGCTTTGTGTAGACAGCAGGGAAAATTGCCCCATCTTCTTTGACCAATGCCAGAGCCCATTTCCTGGTGGGTGCTGTTTCGCCACCCACATGGGTGCTGCAGGTGTGGGCGGGGGCCCTTGCCTCTTTAAGTAATGTTTTGAGGCATATATGCACCTCGAGTGCAGTGCTGGCTGCAACGCTTCTCCCCCTTCCACTGTTCTCGGTGGCTATCATGCTGGCAGCAGGTGCGGGGGTTCCCTAGACATGAGCTACTCTTCTCCCCGCAAGGAACTGTGGTGCAGCTGCTAGCATACACGTGGGATCAGACCAGTTCATCACCATTGTAGGGTGTTGGGTCCTAGGCCTGCATGCAGTCATAAAGATGACACAGACACATGGTTGGGCTACATAAAGGGCACGTTCGCCCGGCCTCTTTTATTGTCAGGGTCTACTGACCAGTGGCACCTGTGATGGGTGGGTGTGGGGTGAGTGTGGAAGCCAGCCCTCTGGGAGTGACTAGTGATGCAGTATATTGCCCAACACTAGAACGTGTCCATCAGGACACTACAGCAGGGTCCATTTACTGGCTACTTCAATTTTGCATATAAATGGCTTACATTCAAATGTAAATGCTTTACAATTCATTTTACTTGAGCCTCTCTGTTGCCGGAATCATTTTCCCATTCAGTTTAGTAGCAAAGGTGCCAAGGACCATAATACAAGAAAGGAGCAAGGACCCTCATTCCATGGTTTGGGTGTAAAAAAGCTATACTTGGTATGCCCTGGGACCCTAAAGTTAATTGGCCCGTGTCCACTGCACCCAAGGAACTATTTATTTTAATTTTTTATAATATCTTTTTATTGATGGTTTACAAATTCAGTAGTAGACAACCTGTTACAATTGGTCCGTATACATTTACTATCAGGTCACAATCATTAATCCTTTGTTTCAGCAGTCTAATCTGGTATCGATTCATCCTCACTTCCCAGACCCTGCCCATGACGCTGTCTTTTGCTCCTTATGTGCCTCTCTGTAGGGCTGGTGCAGATTCCCCCTCCATAGTTGTTCCATTTTCCCCAGATTGTATCCCACTTTTTGGGGCATCTCCTGCCTTTGTATATCGTCCTCTCTGTGATCATACATGTATCCATGTCCTTCACCGAGTCCTGAAGAAACTGTGCTTCTGAGGCCCCCCAGCGTCTAGCTATGTTGCGTTTCGCTATCATCATTCCCAGTGTTACCCACATCTGGTCTTTGAGGCTTAGATCCGTCTCCTCCCAAATATTCAGTAGACATAGTTTAGGTTCCGGTCCCACTACCCCCCACAGACACTAGACATTGTATGTGTCACTTATTGCCAGTAATTTCTTATCTCTGAACATTGCCAGATCAGGTGAAAATATGTGCCTTCCTGCCCACAGTCTCTTTGGCAATATTTTGTCAGTCCCTTACTCATTTTAGCTATTGTGGTCCTAGATAAATATATTCTATGGAGTATTTTCAGTTGTATGAGTCTTAATTTCACTGATATGGCTACCTCTCGGGGGAGAACTCTGAGCCTCGTGCCAGTTTTCATCGTCCAACACTCCCAAGTCTCGTTGCCAGAGGTCCCTGAGTTTTTTGAGGGGTTCGGAGGTATTATATATTAGTTTTTTATATGTAAGGGAAATTGCTTTCTTATCCATATAGTCAGTGAGGAGTCTGTCTTCTAGGGTTGAGGCTTCTGGGAGGATAGTTCCCTGTGGGAGAGCCGCTCGAAGGGCGTGTCTTACTTGGAGGTATCGAAATGATTCTGTAGGTGCCATGTCATATTTTGACTAAAGTTCCATAAATGGGATCACCTCCCCTCTTTTCCAAAGGTCTCCCACTGACGTGATCAGGTCCCACTTGATAAACCCTTTGCTTGTGTGCAGTCCCCCCAGTCTCTCACTTGCCCAGAGTGGCGCATTCTGAGTCAATTTATCGTTCCAGCCCAGTCTTTCGTTCACTTTATGCCAGAGGGTGATCGTGTGCGCTGTGGGTCCTGTCAACTTTTTCCTTTTTGGTTTAGTGTAAAGAACCCTCAGGTATCCTCCCTCTCCTAATAGATGCATGTCCATCTTATAAGCTGGGTCGTGTTGGGGTCTATGTACCCATTAGGTAAATCACCATCAACTGTGCCGCCTAATAGTAACTTTCTAAATGTGGCAGTGCAATTCCTCCGTCGTACCACCCTCATACTAGCTTCCGCATGGCTATTCTGGGGGGCCTCCCATCCCATAATAAATCTCGGACCTCACTCTCTACCGCTTGGAAAAATGTTGGGGGACTGTGAATGGAGTGTTCTGTAAAGCCTATAAATAACGTGGCAGCGCCATCATCTTGTATAATGCTGCATGTCCTAGTAGTGAGATCGGGAGTTTCCTCCACTGTTGGGCGTCCCTGCAGAGGCATGTCAGTAGTGTTTGTATGTTTTGTAAGAAGAATCGATCTGGGTTACCTGTCACAAATATTCCCAGGTACTTGAACCCCTCAGTTAGCACCGTGGCTTCGCATCCCCTAGGCAAGGTTGGGGGACTTCCACTTAACACATAGATTGTGGATTTTGACTAGTTAATCGAGTATCCTGATTGTTCTCCCAAGTTTAGGAGGATAGTCATGACTCAGGCTATCGAGTGTCTGGGAGAAGCCAGATATAACAGGATATTATCTGCATGGAGCGAGATACAATCTTCCCATTTACCAGACCAGCGCAGACCTCTAATAAGATGATCTCCCCTAATCCACACCGCCAGTGGCTCCAGGACGAGTGCAAATAGCAGCAGCGATAGAGGGCACCCCTGACGGGTCCCTCTCCTCAGTTGAAAGGCTACATAGGATCTCCCGTTCACCACCACCTGTGCCCTGGGTCCAGTGTAAAGTAGTTTAATCCACACACGAAACTTGGGGCTGAACCCCATTTTTTCCAGTACCGCAAACATGTATGGCCACTCCACAGTGTCAAATGCCATGCTTGCATCTAGGGATATGATTACTGCATCTTCTCTAATTGTGTCTTTCCTGACTATCACCGACTGGAGGCGCCTTAGATTCAATGCCATGTTTCTGCCCAGCATAAATCCCGACTGGCCCGGATGTATCAGATGGGAGACATGATGGACTAGTCTCATTACCATTACTAAAACCTACCCGGAAACCCAAATTCAAGGATTTCTTTCACTTTTCACAGGCATATTGGCATATTGGCGAAAAATTTAAAAATCATCCTTAGTTGAGGATTACATATCAGACAGTAAATTACAATTTGAATTAAAAAAACTAACAGCATTGTGCTTTGTTCTACCTGACAGTGTGGAGTATTTTACTGCAAATGAAGAAAAATTGGGCACCCTACTAAATTATTTCGAGGACACATGGATTGCCCATCTAAGCAGGTCGGGTCGCAGAAGGAATCCAAGGTTTCCTGTCAAGTGGTGGAACTGTTACACGACCTGCTTAGAGGGAGGAGCAAAGACCAATAATGCCATAGAGGGATGGCACAACTCCTTCAATAAATCGATTGGCAAACCTCACCCTAATTTTTATAATTTTTGGGAAATTTTGAAGAAGGAGCAAAGTTTCCAAGAAATGAGAATAGCGCAATCATTGACTGGTAGTCTGAACCCACGAATTACAAAAAGAACAAAGGAAATGTCTGAGAGACTATTGGGACAAATTCAACAGTTTTCGTTGATGGTGGCTTCAGACTACCTATACAATATTGCTCACATACTACATTTCTAAATATGACTAACACCTATCCTATCTGACTTGCCTGTTTTGCATTTTTTTATATTCACTGTATTTGGATTTCTTTTTTAAAAACATTTTTTTTTTAAATTTAGAAAAGCGGGATCTTATCTTCAGTCGACTTCCTTCTTCGACTCTTGTTCCTATCTAAAAATCCACTTTCCTGCAAAAGTCTGCAGCTTCCCAAATGTCCAAAGTGTGTAACCATAATCCACAAATCGATTCAAAGCCCGCGTTTAAGTTTAAAAAAAAGACACAGATTGGCATAGCCATTTTTATTTGCAAATCAAATGCTGCAAATTAATCTGTGTTCCCTAAATAAAATGCATCCCCCCAAAAAAATCCAGAAAATATTAACAAAACAAGCAATAAACGCAACAAGAAATCCAGCGTAGCAAACCGTTTTCCATTGATTTTCATTCCAAGGTGTTTCCGAAATCAAAAACTAAGGAGGTCATTACGATAGCGGTGAATCCGCCACCGGCAGCCTGCCGGTGGCGGATTCACCGCCATCGTGCAGCCATTCTCAACCCGCCAGATAAGGATGGCGGGCGGATTGCTGGCGGACGGGAAGTCCGTCCGCCACTGGTCCGACACAGGCAATCATTACGATTGTTATAGCACACAAAAGAGAATGGGAGAGGGTACGGTGCTCACCTACTCCAAACCCACTATTAATTACTTATACACACCAAGAGGAGTAGGGAGTGAGAAAACGTGGTGTCGTGATCTGGTGTGGACACATGCTGTGTGTTCTAATACTTCCCTCACTCACACAAATGTGTGACATGCTTCATCATAGGGCTGCTTACAATACACCCCAGTGCAACCAACGCATGGGGTGGAGCAATAGGGTGGGGGAAGACAAACACAACATAAAAAGAAGAAAACAATATTCCAACTTGTGACTGGGAACAATGGAGGTGAAAGTGCAGTGAAGTGAGTGTTAAAACTAACTCGGAGGTGTCCCTAAACCTAAACTTTATTACTGGATCCTCCGGCCAGGATTAAAAACGTGAAGGATGGTGGTGCTAGGGAGATATCATGTGCTCCTTGCACCCCTCCTTGCTGCCCAGGGGTCAACATGTTTCGGCCGTCTGGATGTGCCCCATACAGGGGTCACGTCGGCCTTCTTCAGGACTCTCCTGGTCCCAGTGTATAGGTTCCTACTTAGTCCTCCATTTGAGGTAGTAGGTGTTTCAAACCCTAGTCCTTACTCTGAGAAATTTCCCACCAGAGATTCCTTGGATTTTACTGTGAAAGATAAAAAGACATACAGTCCCAGGGTTAGGCTGTATATTTTCCTTGACGTGCTCTGACTAGTTAAAAAATGCTTCATGTATGCATTTCCCAAGGCGCGCTCCACACCAAAGTTAAAAACACCAATATCCCGGGTGTTACACCCTGCGGACATGGGGTTGCCTCAATTAGGTCACAATGATCTTATTTCATTCTCCAATTTTGAGGTCATGCTAAAATAAGTAGGTTGTGTCACCTGTATCATTCACACACTCATCAGACAAGCCACACTTCAAGTACTTGCCACCATTAAGGGCTACTCAGATGTAGAGTACTCACCGAGTTTACCCCTAAGACATGCTAAAAATGGCAGTAGGCAAGGAGAGACCCCCTATTGTCACACTCTAGGGAGGTAAAAGGAAAAATGAGGGAGAGAGACACACATCGTACTCGTTATTATTGTCTTAACAGTAGCTGTACATGTTACGGGACTAAATTATCATACCCTTAGTGGTTTTATACGGGCTGACTGGTCAGTGCTCGAGGTCTATTTCATGATAATTAGCATTAGTGTGCCGTCGTGGTGTTCGTATATGCCCAGAAGGTACCTCGCGTATAATGTTGTAGTGAGGGATATTACCTGTACTCCCCTTATCTCCAAGGTTCATCTGCCATGAACAGGGCGGCTGCGGTTCTGTCACCGTTCGCTTGCACCAGGTCTTTTTATAGTAGTGTAAGAGACTAAAGCCTCTGTAATGGACAATCAGCAGATAGCGCATGCCAGAGAGGGTGCCCCGTGAATTGTGAAATCCCCCCGTTTACAAAAATCAAGCTGATGGTCAGCGCGTGTGCCCCTAGTACTATCCTCCCTCTCGTATTTCCTCCTTACTACTCCAAGGGTGGTGCTCCTCCTTCGTCAATGCTCGCCTGCTCCCGCCGTGTAGAAGTGCGAGGAGTCAGGGAGCCCAGCTGTATATGAAGGGAATCCCGTCTAACGGATCCGCTTCCGGGTACGTTGACGTCAGACGCACGGTCACGTGTCTCAATTCTCCCAATTCTCGGCTCGTTCCTAGAACGTGCGGAAGCCCGTTGCCATGGATCCCAACAAACCCATTGTCGTCAGACGCACGGTCACGTGGCTCTGCTCTCCCAAGTCCCGGCTTTTTACTACAACGTGCGGCGGCCCGTTGCTATGGATACCATCAGACTCCTTGTCAATGGAGCGGGCGTTTTTTAAGAAAAAGAGTATTCCGCTACCCTGGTTCGGATAAAGTTGATTTCGTACTGAAGACACACGCCAAGGGTACCCGATCAGGTTTTTTCATTGTGCCCCTTGAATGCGTCTATGGAGGGCAGGAGTGCATACATGGCCATGCTCAATAAGTGATCTACGCAAGGGTTCTGGGTGCAGACTACGCTAGTTAGATACAGGTTACAGTAGATACAGGTGCTCTGCGTTGAGGGTCTACGCGGTGGTGGTTATGTGCAAATATAGTCTTCTAAACCCCGATTCTGCCCACATGCCCACATGCCCCTAGCCTAATCCCTGGTATTTAGACCTATAAGGATGGGATGTAGGTCTATAGGGCGGGGAGAAGGGTATGCGATTACCATTATTCACTGAATCAAATGCCAGTACATAGGGTTTTATCTATTAAGAGAATGCCACGGTATTTCATCATTTAAGCCATTCGTGTGACTCCTCAACCAGTACACCCACTTCTGCTCCCTCAAGAGTAGTGCCCTTGGTCTATCCCCTATACAGGGTGTCAGAGTGGGTTTTTCAATAACCGTCCAGGTCGTATCATCTGGAGTATGTTGCCTTTCCAGGTAGTGGGTTGTGAGTTTGGTATTTGATCTCATGCATCTTATCGTACTTTGATGTTCCATGATACGTGTCTTCACCTTCCTGGTGGTCATGCCCACATACTGCATGCCACATGGACAAGTGATCAAATAGATCACGTTTTCTGTATTACAATTGGTCTGTGATCTTTGCTCCCAAGGATAGATCAATCCTATGTCGATGGTCTTGGTGTTGTTAGTCAAGTGACAAACGTTACAAGATCCGCAGCGGGAGTGCCCTTGTACCCGTGGTAGGGGACCCTGTGCTCCTGTTCTTCTTTGTGGTGGTCCTCCTGGTCTCATGTGTACTAGTAGGTCCTTCAAGTTGGTGCTCCTTTTGAAAGAGAACTGGGGTCTCTCAATGTTCAATCCCTGGCAGTTCAGTATACTCCAATGTTTCAGTATCACCTGTTTGATTTGGTGAGAGGCTGTATTGAAGGTGGTGACACACACTGGTTTGTCCGTGACTGGTTTCAATCTTTTTTCTAATAGGTTGTCCCTGTTGGCATTCATTGCTCTTTTGCGGGCTCTCAAAATGGTGTGTTCCGGATATCCTCATTGAGATAGTTTCCTGGAGAGGAGGCTGGCTTCCTCTTTAAAGATTGTTCTCTCCGTGCAATTGCGGCGCAGTCAAAATGTGATAGACCCGGGTGTGGAGTAATCCCTACTTCAGTTCGATAAGAAGGTCCAGAAATGGGAGTCCTGTTTTGGTCACGGTGGATGTGAAGTGGAGTGGTTAGAATTGGTTTTTCTGCCTCCCACCATTTTGTGTTTCTTATCGGTACCTGTAACCAGGATCCTCCATCTTGACGACGTCGACCACTGGACTGCTCCCGGTGTCGCTGGACTGTCTGTTTCCTCTTTTCGACCCCCCTTCAGGTCCCCTTCACCCCTCTCAACTTGTTCAGTCACCGCGACACTGGATGTGGTGAATGCTGGTCCCCTGCCGGTTTGTCTGACTTTCTCTTCTGACTTTGGGTTTCTCTGGAATACTTTCCCCCTCGCGGTCTGCCTGATCCGATCGTCTTTCCAACCCCTTTTTTACTTCTCCCCCTCTACGCCCCTTCAGACGTTTTGTCTTTGTTATGTTTTACTTTAGAACTCATGTTACTGTGTAACACTGTCTTTTCCTATTGGTATTTTAGGCTCCAGTAACAAATGTAATTTTGTAACTCATGATTCCTCATGTAAAGCGCTCTGATACCTCCGGGTCTAGACAGCGCTATATAAAACTCTTCAAATAAATAAATAAAAAAAATAAAAAACATATTACAGCACTTTTTAAAAAAGTAAACATTTAAAAAAAAATAATACCTGGGCATTTAAATAAATACCCAAGTATTAAAACACGTCCCCCCCAAAACCCCTATTTCCCTGGCATCCTGTGCCAGAGAAAAGGTATCAAACCCCTTTTAAGATATTAATAATTATATTTTAAACATTTTTCTTTAAAATGTAATAAATGTCAATACTTAATACCTGGGTATTAAAATAAATACCCATGTATTAATACACTTCCCCACCCAACCTCCTATATCCCTGGCATCCGGTGCCAGAGAAAAGGCGTCAACCCCCTTTTAAGATATCAATAATTATATTTCAAACATTTATTTTTAGATGTAATACATGTCAAAACATTAAAAACTGGTATTAAAATTACTACCCAAGTATTAATAAACTTCCCCACCTAAAACCCCTATTTCCCTGGCATCCCGTGCCAGAGAAAAGATGTCAAAACCCTTTCAAAATATTAATAATTAAAATTTAAATTTATTTAAAAACGTAATAAATGTTAAAAAATAAAACTTGGGTCTTTAAAAAAATAACCAAGTATTATTACAATTCCCACCCAAAATCCATATTTCCCTGGCATCCCGTGCCAAAGAAAAGTTGTCAAAACTCTTTTAAAATATCAATAATTATAATTTAAATATTCATTAAAAAGTAATAAATGTTAAAAACTTAGGGGCCTATTACGATGGCGGACGGAGACACGACCGCAGTGCCGGCGGTGGCGGTTGCACCCATTTACCGCACGCCGCCAGCGGTCTACACGCCCGCCATATTAGGATGGCCACACATTGCCCATTTCCCGTCCGCTGCGGTGCGACGCCGACCGCCATCAAAGTGCGCCCACCACCGCGGCGGAGTGAGCCAATCACCACACACCGCCGTGCGGAATGACGTCCCGTACGCCGAAGAGATTACGATGCCGGAAACATGGCAGCGCACCACGACGGAGAAACCGCACAGCGAGAGACGGCGGAGACACCACAGCGGAGACAGAAAAGAGACACCCGGTACACACCACAATGGATCCTGCCCTACACGCCATCCCGGTGCTGTACATGATACACCACCTGCAAGCCATCGTCCGCCGCGGACGCCTCCGCAGGTACGTACAGACACAACAGTGCAAGTAACACAATACACAGCTCCAGGGTGGAAAAACGTCGCATGGGAACACTACACACCCCTGTGGGGACAGGCACACAGCCATCACTGCACACACACATGTCCCACCTGTGACAGACACACCTTGCAACATACTGCCCACCCATGTTCCGCCATCATGAACAAAAGTCCCGGTCACGTCACCGCCGCGGTCAGTGTGCAGGAAACCATGCACACAACGCAGAGCCCAGGGCCAGCGCCTGCCAAGGGCAGCGTACAAATAGCACAGAGCCACAACTCCACCCACAACACACTAGCTACCTCCCTGAAGGGACACAACATGTGCCTCCCAAGTGCCACTCCTGCACAACAACCACACAACTAAAGCCACACCATGCCCCACGTCCCAACAACTGCATATACAGCCACAGCAGGACCCTTTGCACAGGAACACATAGCACAAAAGCCCAGGCCCCAGCCAACACACACACCACAGCAACATCACACACAAGCCAAGAACACTGAGGCCAGGCACAAAATGTACACACAGACAGATGAGGACCAAACACTTCACTGCACACACTACCTGACAAGTCACACACACACCACCCTGACTCACAGCCACATACACACACCACATGCCAGCAGTAATGGAGGACAACATATAGGAAAGCCAAAGTGAGGTGCCCACAAATGGAAGGGCAGTGACACAACCATCAAGCATGTGTGATGCTTATGCAAGACAAGACACATGTGAGAACACACACAGCCCATCACAGCACACATGGCTGACACAGTCAGTCAACACAAACCACGGTCACCTCAATGCAACAACTCCTGGAGACAGCAAGGACACCCATGTATAGGCACAGGGATGAAAGGAAGGCCCTGAACTCAAACACTGACCAGCCACACATAGGCATCCAAATACTGGACAAGAGAATGTCTGCTGCACAACACACAGGGCCCAGTGACACACTACATGACAGCCAAGCACAAGTAGGATATGTCACACATACCTCCTCTCACAACAGCACCACACAATACTGCCATGTGCACAAAACACAACCACAGGGCTCAACAAGTACACATACAGGCACACCACTCCAGGGTGACACATGGCAGTAGTTGACAATGCAGGTGCACACATATCCACAGTCACAACAAAGTCACCCCCTTCACACCATACACCTCTCCACCACCCAAGTGCACACATTGGAAGTAAGCCATGGGACCTGGATAACTCAACACCACAAGATGTCCATACACCTACACTGATTGGCACACAGAAAGGAAGCTCACACAGACCCCATGACCCTGGCCTGCCTGCCTGTAAGCCTGTGCCCAAACTCCCACCCTGTGCTGCCATTGCCCACAAACCTGACATGTGTCCACCATAGATAACATGAGCAAAGAAGGATGATGACAACAAGAATTCATTGCCAACCACCTGCACTGCACCCATAAGTATCACGGTCAGGTAGAAATGAAGTGCCTCCCACCCCTGCAAAAAAAATGAAATGTGAGACAACCTATTGGCAATGTTGAAGTGGCATACTGAGCATGTGACACAGTAAACCATGCACACACAGAAACAACTTTATTCAGGAAGGACACTGACACAACTCACAGCACGACCAACTGTGTTTATTCACAATTTGCATAGTGAGACAACAAATTTGGGCAACAGCAAGGCCAGTGGGCATTTCAATATGCACAGTATTTACATGAGAAACTGCACAGGCAGGGAGCAAACAGCAGTGAGCAATAAGGCCAGTGGCCAGTCCAATGTGCAGGTGAGGTACATGAGAAGCTGCACAGGCAGGGGGCAAATAGCAGTGAACAACAAGGCCAGTGGCCAGTCCAAAGTGCAGGTGAGGTACATGAGAAGCTGCACAGGCAAGGGGCAAACAGCAGTGAACAAAAAGGCCAGTGGCCAGTCCAATGTGCAGATGAAGTCCATGAGAAGCTGCACAGGCAGGGGGCAAATAGCAGTGAACAACAAGGCCAGTGGCCAGTCCAGTGTGCAGGTGAGGTACATGAGAAGCTGCACAGGCAGGGGGCAAATAGCAGTGAAGAACAAGGCCAGTGGCCAGTACAATGTGCAGAGTGGGGACATCAGAAGCTGCACAGGCAGGGGGCAAACAGCAGTGAACAAAAAGGCCAGTGGCCAGTCCAATGTGCAGATGAAGTCCATGAGAAGCTGCACAGGCAGGGGGCAAATAGCAGTGAACAACAAGGCCAGTGGCCAGTCCAAAGTGCAGGTGAGGTACATGAGAAGCTGCACAGGCAAGGGGCAAACAGCAGTGAACAAAAAGGCCAGTGGCCAGTCCAATGTGCAGATGAAGTCCATGAGAAGCTGCACAGGCAGGGGGAAAATAGCAGTGAACAACAAGGCCAGTGGCCAGTCCAATGTGCAGGTGAGGTACATGAGAAGCTGCACAGGCAGGGGGCAAACAGCAGTGAAGAACAAGGCCAGTGGCCAGTACAATGTGCAGAGTGGGGACATCAGAAGCTGCACAGGCAGGGGGAAAACAGCAGTGAACAAAAAGGCCAGTGGCCATTCCAATGTGCAGATGAAGTCCATGAGAAGCTGCACAGGCAGGGGGCAAATAGCAGTGAACAACAAGGCCAGTGGCCAGTCCAAAGTGCAGGTGAGGTACATGAGATCCTGCACAGGCAAGGGGCAAACAGCAGTGAACAGCAAGGCCAGTGGCCAGGACACAGTGCAGGTGAGGTACATGAGAAGCTGCACAGGCAAGGGGCAAACAGCAGTGAACAGCAAGGCCAGTGGCCAGGACACAGTGCAGGTGAGGTACATGAGAATCTGCACAGGCAAGGGGCAAACAGCAGTGAACAGCAAGGCCAGTGGCCAGGACACAGTGCAGGTGAGGTCCCTGGAGGCAGCAGCAGCAGGTGAGGGTTGTCAGTCAGCAGTCCCTGGTAGCTGTGGGAATGTGGGGCACCCTCCCACACATATATAGGCCCCTGGGGCTGTGTCAGTGGTCCCAGGGTGCTGCAATTGGTGTACCAGGTCTGCCTCATTCAAAAACATCCAATGTCCGCCTCCGCGGTGGCGGTGCACGCCTACCGCGATTTTGAAATTCGCATCAGGCTACCGCGAGGGTGCTTCCCATTGGCTGCAAGGGCATGGTCCATGGCGGTGACACACCGTAGGGGCCAGGCGCGCGCTACCGCGCTGGTGCATCTTTTGAATGCTTCCAGTGACCGGCTCCGCGGTGGCGGTGCACGCCTACCGCGATTTTCAAATCTGCATCAGGCTCCCACGAGGGTGCTTCCCATTGGCTGCAAGGGCCTGGTCCATGGCGGTGACACACCGCAGGGGCCAGGCGGTAGGCACCGCCAAATGTGTGCCATACAGTGCCTGGAGTGACCGTGATGTGGGTAGCGGTGCATAGTGACCGCCATTGTCACATACATATCTGGCTGTGTCTACCGCGATCGTGCCTGGGGTATGGGCGGTGCCAGTCCGCATGGGCCAGGCGGTAGGCACCACCAAATGTGTGACATACAGTGCCTGGAGTGACCGTGATTTGGGTAGCGGTGCATAGTGACCGCCATTGTCACAGACATATCTGGCTGTGTCTACCGCGATCGTGCCTGGGGTATGGGCGGTGCCAGTCCGCATGGGCCAGGCGGTAGGCACCACCAAATGTGTGCCATACAGTGCCTGGAGTGACCGTGATGTGGGTAGCGGTGCATAGTGACCGCCATTGTCACATACATATCTGGCTGTGTCTACCACGATCGTGCTTGGGGTATGGGCGGTGCCAGTCCGCAGGGGCCAGGCGGTAGGCACCACCAAATGTGTGCCAGACAGTGCCTGGAGTGAGCGTTAATGGAGTCGTGGAGTAGCTTTGCTGCACCTAACGTGTCCTCCAGCTCTATGCATAGGCCAACATGTACAGTGCCCAGTGTCTCAAAAATTGAAGGGTCCTCATGAGGGCAAATGCACAAAAGGAACATGTCACTCCACGTCACCAACACATACCATAGATGGGTCGCCAATACATTGCATGGGCACATACACTTGCACATGTCAGATGCAAAATTTCCGCCTTTTTAAAATTGATTTAAAATTGATTTTACTGTGCTGTTCGAAATCGTTTTTAAAGTGCTTTTTCGTATTTGTGTATTGCTTATTTGCACAGTACTTGGGGAACTTGGGGAAGGAGCTGTGTTCAATGCTCCGGGGGGACTTTTAGGTGGGCTACCCTAACGTAGGTCAGCATTCCAGCTGCGACGGCCTCGACGTTCACCACTCCTCTTAAGGGGCGGGTGAAGTGGCGCGCAGCAAAGACATAGCCTAATCCGTGCATTAGCGGCGCGGTTAGGAGGTAGAGGCTGCTGCTAAATTCCGCCTTTTTAAAATTGATTTAAAATTGATTTTACTGTGCTGTTCGAAATCGTTTTTAAAGTGCTTTTTCGTATTTGTGTATTGCTTATTTGCACAGTACTTGGGGAACTTGGGGAAGGAGCTGTGTTCAATGCTCCGGGGGGACTTTTAGGTGGGCTACCCTAACGTAGGTCAGCATTCCAGCTGCGACGGCCTCGATGTTCACCACTCCTCTTAAGGGGCGGATGAAGTGGCCGCGCAGCAAAGACATAGCCTAATCCGTGCATTAGCGGCGCGGTTAGGAGGTAGAGGCTGCTGCTAAATTTCCGCCTTTTTAAAATTGATTTAATATTGATTTTACTGTGCTGTTCGAAATCGTTTTTAAAGTGCTTTTTCGTATTTGTGTATTGCTTATTTGCACAGTACTTGGGGAAGGAGCTGTGTTCAATGCTCCGGGGGGACTTTTAGGTGGGCTACCCTAACGTAGGTCAGCATTCCAGCTGCGACGGCCTCGACGTTCACCACTCCTCTTAAGGGGCGGATGAAGTGGCCGCGCAGCGGACGCGCGCAGCGGGCGCGCCGCTGGCACGCCAAAGGCGCGCCTAAGGCAAGCCCGTCTGCGCCCAACCGGGCCCAGGGGCCAGTACCCCTGGACCTCTAATAAGAGGTAAGCTCTCCTACACTTCTAATCAATTGCTTCATCTTAGAGAGTCGGTACACCCTAAATGTAGGCACTCTATGATTCTAGATAACAGTTATAATAAATGCTCATACTGCTCTTTTATACTTAGAACCTCATTCAAGCCCATCGTCAAAGACTCCCCAAATGTGAAAAGGTCTCTTAGAATGTCCCTTCTGAACTGCCGCTCACTACCTAAACATTCCACTGAACTCTGTCTACTGCTGGAGGATAATGAGCTTGATGCCCTGTTTCTCACTGAAACCTGGCTCTCCAGCACTGCTGACCCAGCGGTAGTTCAAACCCTGCCCCCGGGATATTTAATTCAGAGACAAGATCGTGAGCTAGGCAGAGGCGGGGGTCTAGCTATCATCTATAAAGATGATTTTAGCTGTCAAATTACAGCTAGCCTGATCCCTGATTGTGAGAGCTGTTTTTTTGCTCTTGGCTTTTCCCCTACTTGTACCTTCTCTGGCGTTCTTATTTATCGGCCGCCGGGATCAATTGGCCACTTTAGTAGGGAGCTTCCAGAAATTATAGCCAAATCAGTGAGCTCCTCCTCTAATTTTTCATTATTGGGTGATCTTAATATCCATTTTGATTTGGCATCTTCCCCTGACGCTGACGCTGTAACTGACAATTTGGATGCTTTAGCCCTGAAGCAAAAAGTATCCGGTTCCACTCACCATAAAGGACACCTCCTTGACCCGCTCTTCTCTAATATTGATAGCCTTACAGTGGAAAAACCCATTCCCATTCCTTGGTCAGACCATTATGTGGTTCCCTTTGTTTGGAACCCACAGGAGGGTGGACAGCCACGGGAAAGGGTAAAATCCTGGAACCGGAATTAGTCTAAACTTTCTATGGAGGCCTGGGCGTCTACTCTTGACAATATGAGACCTGTGCTTGGTATTGACCCTGAATCCAACAACATTAAAGTTAAACAATGGCTCGAGTTGTCATTAGATACTTTAGTCCCTAAAAACTGGATTTCCAGCAAAAAAGTTGGGCACGGCGCAGCATGGTACTCTCCCAAACTTAGAGAGCTGAAACAGTTATGTAAGTTGCCTTGAGAGAAGTTGGAGAAAGGATTTCTCCACTTCTGAGAAAATCAAATATAGAGACGCCGTTAAGGCTTATAAGGCAGAAATTAGAACTGCACAATCTGGCTATTACGAAAAGAAAATTATCTTAGCCTCTAACTCCCCCCGTGAAATTTTTAATATAACAAAATCACTCTTGCAACCTCCTGAGCCCCCTCTGCCCCTAGCGGATTCCCTAGGACGGTGCAGTAATTTGGCCCACTTTTTCTATAAGAAAATTGAAGATATCTATACTGCCTTTCCTCCCCTATCAGCCTTGGCAAGCTCCCCTTGACTGAGGACCAACCCCAATCTCTAAACCCCTCTATTGAATCCATTCCATTTATGGATATGAAAGTTTTAAAAATGCACTTGGATTGTTTGAAATCTGGCTCCCCCTGTGATGCTGCCCCCCCTAGTATTCTCAACCAGGTATTTGATTCCGTCGACCCTGTTATTCTGGATCTGGTTAACAGCTCTTTCTCCTCTGGGATTGTCCCCTCCCTATGGAAACGGGCCATGGTCAGAGCCCTTTTGAAGAAGCCTACCCTGGATCCCGAGGTCTTTGCTAATTATCGCCCGATTTCGCTCTTGCCTGGGATTGCTAAAATAAGCGAAAAACACGTCAATTGCGTTCTCTCCGCCTTTTTGGAGGAGAATGAACGCCTTCATCTCTCCCAAACGGGCTTTAGACCCCAGCAAGGCACTGAGACAGCCCTGCTAGCGGTGATTGAAGAATCGCGGAAGATACTGGATGTCGGAGGGTCCGCGGCTATTATATTACTCGATCTTAGCGCGGCCTTCGACACGGTCAATCACCAATTGTTGATAGCAAGACTCAGAGAGAATGGGGTGACCGGAACTTTTCTTAAATGGCTTGAGTCCTTCCTAGCAGATCGGTTGTTTCAAGTTTTTGAGGACAATGCCACCTCTGAATGGATGCCGCTGCAGTGCGGGGTTCCTCAGGGCTCCTCCCTGAGCCCCACACTTTTTAATGTCTACATGCGCCCTTTGGCTGAGGTGGTTGAGCCTTTTGGGGTTAAGATCGTCACGTACGCTGATGATACTCAGCTTATTGTGTCCCTCAAGCTCTTAGACAACAATAAGTCTATTCTGTCCAATTGTTTGGAAAAGGTCTCAGCATGGATGGACTCCTCTTTCCTAAAGCTGAATGCTGCTAAAACTGAATTGATGTTTTTAGGCAAGATTACCAACTTAGAGAGCGGCGCACTATAGCCTAAATGTCTCGGGGCGATGCCTCCCCCTAAAGACCAAATAAAAAGTCTCGGAGTTTGGCTGGACCATAATCTGAACTTTAAGGTACAGGCAAATAGGGTGGCAGGTACCTGCTATGGCATCTTGAAAATGATTAGGAGGATTTTGCCCCTTCTGCCTTTTAACGCTAGGAAACTGCTGGTACAAGCCATGATTCTCTCGAGGCTTGATTATGCCAATGTGCTCTATCTTGGCTCCCCCTGCTCGACCATAAAGAAACTTCAAACAGTTCAAAACTGTGCAGCTCGACTGCTTATGCAGGCTAACAATAGGGAATCTGCCAAACCATATATTAATTCTTTGCATTGGCAGCCAGTAGCCGAAAGAATCCAATTTAAGGCCCTGTGTATCGCCCATAAATCTATGTCGGATAGTGCTCCGCCAATTCTCCGATCCATTATTTCCCCGTATCTTCCTAAAAGATCCCTTCGCTCTGAGAAAAAACACCTTGATATTGTTCCTAGAGTTAACCGAGCTAGGAGCGGTGGCCGTCTATTCTCTGTGATCGCTGCAAAATGCTGGAATCAGCTACCAGATCATATTCGGCTTGAGGCCAACCACCTTTTATTTCGTAAACGTTTGAAGACCCTGCTGTTCTCCTGATTTCCCCGATTTTCGCGGTTTGGGCTCTGTCTTTAGCGCTGGGAAGCCTCTGGTAGCCATGCGCTCTATAAGTGTCTATTCATTCATTCATTCATTAATGTGCTGTGTAATGAAATGTAGACTGTCCAGTTAATGTGTTGCATAGCATATGTTGATAATGGTCAATGTCTGTGTGTGCAATGTAATGCACAATGTTGTCTGATTTACTAAACTAGGGGCATCAGCAACTGTCACATTGTGTAATGCACATGCACACACGTGTCCCCCACGCTCAGCCAGTGGTCATTGTGTAGTTGATGTGTGCCATGTGCAACCTGTGTTGGGAGGTGTATCAGGGACAGCAACATGGTGTGTCAGGGTAGTATTGCAATTAGTAACATATGCTGGGGGTCATACTCACAGGTGTGCACACATATCTGTTAGTATATCACACTGTGCATGTGCGAATGAGCCGGAGGGGTGCACAGATAATTGCTGCTGGTAAGGGGACAGGTGTACGAGTAGTGTGCCTGATGTGTACCTACTTGTGAAGTGCTCTGTCGGTTAATGGTGCAATGTGTAAAACTTGCCAATGTGTCTGTTGAAAAAACTGATGTAATGCATATTTCATGGTCTTTTGCATTGACATCTGTGCACTTTGATCTGTCCTAGGAGGAGGAGGCCCAATATCCATCGTCCGTTCACAGTCCTGGCAGACATGGAGAATGAGGATATGATCTGCAAATTCAGGCTGGACCGACAAACCCTGCAGAACCTATGTGCCATGTTGGAGCCCCACCTGCAGCCACGTCGGACATATCCGACAGCTTTCACCGCAACATCTAAGGTGATGGCATGCCTGCATTTCTTTGCAACAGGCTCATTCCAGCACACGGTCGCAAGTGCAGGCGGGATGTCACAGCCGATGTTCTGCATGGTGCTGAGGGATGTACTGTCGGCCATGATGCTCTACAAAGACAGATATATCCATTTCCCCAGGGGGCCTGAGTTGGTGGCTGTAAAGGGCGATTTCTATGCCCTTGGACATATCCCCCATGTCATTGGTGCAATTGATTGCACACATGTTGGGCTTGTGCCACCACAGGCACGTGAACAGGTTTACCGCAATAGGAAGCATTGACACTCGGTAAATGTTCAAGTGGTGTGCCTGGCGGACATGATCATCTCACACGTGTGTGCCAAGTTTCCCGGCTCAGCCCATGATGCCCACGTCTTGCGCAGCAGCATAGTTCCTCAGCTGATGGCCAATATGCTTCCGGAGCGTGCATGGCTTGTGGGTGAGTGGGGTGTGTGTGACATGCTGTCATGTGTCATTGTGGGACTGCAAGGTTAACCTGTGTTTCTCACACCCAGGTGACTCGGCATATCCGAACCGCCCGTGGTTGCTGAGCCCATTGCGGAATCCCGTCACGCCAGCTGATGTGCGATACAATGATGCCCATGGGAGGACACGGCATGTGATAGAATGGACATTTGGTCTCCTAAAATCAAGATTTCGGTGCCTGGACCGTACTGGAGGTGCCCTTATGTACTCGCCAGGGAAGGTGTGTCAGATAGTGGTGGCATGCTGCATGCTCCACAACCTGGCCATTCGCAAGGCAATACCCCTGATCCTGGATGACAATGATGAGCAGCCAAGGCCCCCGCCTGCAAATCAACCCGGATCCAGTGACGAGGGCAGTGGAGAGGAGGAAGGTGTCGACATGTGTCGACAGCTCATCACCCGCTACTTCACTTGAAGGTGAGTGACGATGTAGAAGGGACAAAATGGTCTGATGGTGTTGCAGTTGCTGTGTGGGTGTATGTGAGCTTGCTGACTGCAGCTTTGTGTTGACTCATTGCTGCCTGCCAATGTATGTGTGATTGGTTAGTGTGATACAGAATGTCTCTATGGTGACTGTTGCTCTGTGTAAAGTTTGTAGATCTGAGTACCTTGTTGACAAGTGTTGTGTGATGTGTGTGATGCCACACCCATACAAGTGACTCTTGTTCTGCGGTTTTCCCTAGGTCCCTTCAGCATCTCCCTGCCTACCTACATTCCATTCCCCTGGACCATGTCCTACAAGGTGAAGGTTGCACATCCTGTATTAAAGACGGAGCAGACACAACAACATGTGTGTAAGGTGTCTTTATTTACAATTGTGACATGCAAGGGTGGAGAAAATGTGAAGGGGGGAATTGAAGAAGTGAGTTGACAGTCATGGTAGATGAGATACTTGAGTAGTCCCCACAATGATGTGGAGACCCAGTCCAACAGATAGATGCCATTCACATGGCGAGGTGGTGAAGGATAGTCCAAAAGGTCAATGCAGTGGTGCAGTGGTCTGCCATCATAGCTGTCTCTGGGACTAGCGTTTGGCAGGTGCTTTGGCACGTGAGGCCCCTGGCCTTTCCATGGACGGCCCCTTTTGCGCTTGACTGGAGGGGCCACTGCTGCAGGGACAGTGGTGTCTGAGGACTCACCCCCCTCTGTGGACGCAGGGGAGGATGATGAAGTGTCATCCTGCTGCCCATCAGGGGGAGGCAGAGGGGTAGAATGTTGCGCTGGCCTGTCCCTCAGAACCGCCACTAGCTGCCCCAAGAGGTCCACAATCTGTCCCATGCGTGTGTCCATGGACCTCCACAGCAGGAGGTGCTCCCGAGATTCTTCCTCTAACCAGCCCATTCGTCCCTGGGCCTGTTGGTAGGCCCCAAGGACTCTGTCGATGTGGGCCAGGGCTTCCGTCCCAGGATCAGTTCCCCTCTGCATGACCCTGTCCCTCCCACCTGCACTGCTGCCACGGTCCTGTCCGGTCCTCACATTGGCCCGCTGCATCCTCTCCCTGGCCTCCGCAGTCGATGTAGTGGACTGCTCAACCCCTGGGGCAGGGAGGGTGTTGCGGCCAGCTGTGGTGGTGGTGGTGGTGGTAGTGGTTGACACACAGGCCGTGACAGCAGCTGTCTGAGGATGGTCATGGGCGGCAGCTGATGTGGTTTTGGGGACAATGGGTGCCTGGGACTGGTTGCGGGCTGCCACACCAGATGGGCCAGCTTGGAGCTCCTCATCCAAGGAATCCAGGGAGTCTTCATCCAGTTGTCTCCGTTCCGGGGGGGGGGACTGGCTCTGCAGGTTGGTGTCATCCTCTGCAGTGAGTTCTTGGTCACCTGTGGGTCAGATGAGAAATGGTCATTGTGTTGCACCCAGCAAAGTTTGTGTTAGCAGTGTTACATCAACTGTTTGTACATCCAGCAGTTGTTCACTGTACACATTTGCAGTGACCAACATCCAGTGATGCATTACAAGCTGTTGTTGTACATGCATTACTTGTCCATATTGGGAGTTGTCAAGACATGACATGCACAATTTAAATTTTTTACATTGATAGGCTCATGTTGGCATCCAGTTATTGATCAATCTTATGTCATCCATTTACGCGTATGTGTCACTTGTTGAGCCCTTGCAGCGGTTTACTCTGCACATTGAGTGAACATTGTAGTTTCATGCATACCTTTTCAATGTGGTGTACATATCTGTATTTGCAATTCCAGCCATGCTTAAGTTTGCTTTAATTAGATCCTAGGTGGTCTGGACCACTGCTACTGTCAGATGGCATGTAGTGGTGTGCATGGTTGTGCTTTGAGTTCCATCTACATGTGTTTCAGACTTTCACACTTTGGTTGCTGTCACAGTTTCATTTTCTTAGGTGTGTGCACACTATAGTTGCCAATGCTATCTGGGTGTGCAGTTGTGCATTGAGAGGCCTGGTGTCCTATGCCACCATGTTTTTTAAATGCATATCTGGCTGCATGTTGTGGCTGTTGATATGTTGTGTTTGCTGTTTTTTGTTTGTATTTGTGAGACCTCTCTGTGTGTGTATGATGATGGCTTCCATCTTGGTCCAGTGTGGGACAAGTCAGCATGATATGTCTACATACCAGTTTTTTTGAAGTGGACATTGCAATAACTGACACATGCATGTTGGTGCCAGGAAGTAATGGGTCCTGTGTGCTGGCGGTCAGGTGGGCCCGTGTGAGTTGTTGTGCAAGCTTCCCCCCCCACACCCCGACCTGTGAGATGCGGTTACCTACATGTGAGTTGAGTGGGTAGCATACATTGCCTGCCACATGATTCTTATTCAGGGTGTAGTGTCCCATACTCCATAGGGGTGGAACAGCATGCATGTTTCGTTTTGTGGGACGAATAGCCAAACACAGTACACCGTCTCACTGTGAAGATGGCTACCTACCGTTTGAGGTGAAGGTGAGCAATGACATGGCTATGTGACTTGTTAGTAATTTTTGGATGGAATGTGCGTGTGGTGAGCAGAAGGTGTGTGTGGCTTTTTGTACCCATTGATTTCAGATTACATTTGGGCATGAGGTATAGCCCCCCATCACTGTTGTCCCACCGTTCTGGGTGTGGGGTTCACTCCCCCAACATTTGAAGGCACAATAGGGCGTGGGGTATAGCCCCCCCATCACTGTTGTCCCACCTATCTGGCTGTGGGGTTCACTCCCCCAACATTTGAAGGCACAATAGGGCAAGGGGTATAGGCTCCTAGCACAGTGGTGACATACAGCAGGGTGAACATCTCACCCAGCATACATTTCCACACTGTCATGGTTTCATGGTATTTGTGGACCTGAGAACATGAGCACAGTACTGGTGAAGCAGTTGTTCCAGGGCATCCATACACTGACATGTTGTGGTCAACAGTGGTGTGTGTGTGAGATGTACTCAGCCATGTGCAGACAATGTGTGCTTTTGGGGCCAGACTATACCAGCACTGTTCAGACAGACAGTGTGAGATGTGAACATTGTCAATGCATACACACATTGGTGTTCCGAACAAGACACCTTTGACAATTTTAGTCAGACAAGGTGCTGTTCTGCAATTCAGTGCAGCACTGTGGTAGCTGGGTGTGTTGCAGGACATTTTGGATGCGCTTAGTTTAGCATTGTGAGTCCCAGCTGCAGTGTAGTTTTTGGGTACACTGCACTTCCACTGTTTACATTGCAACACTGTGGTATGACATGGGTGATTTGCACTTTGCCAACCAACCTGCCAGACACTGCTGCAGGGCAGCATGATCGTTGTTAGTGTTGCAGTGTGTGATGCCTGGCACAGTGGACACAATGTGGGTAATTTTTGAACAGAGACTTGTGCATGGTGACTACAACACAACTGTTTTGCATGATTTGTGTAGGTGACTGTGGACTAAGTGGCATGGTGTCATGTGTGGCTGCACAGACGTCACATGCCTATGAGTGGGACAAGTGCTCCATCATGCTGAGCTGTGGGAGTAGGGGGCGTGTTGTGAGTTGTGCTGCTGTGTCACCAATTAAAAACAACACTCCCGGTTGAAATGGTTACCTACCCGTAAGTTTGATGAGTGACATTCAATATCTGCCACATGCTTGTGGCTGTGGGGAGTGCTCCATCTTGTGCAGCTGTAGGACAAGGGGGCCTGGTGGGAGTTGTAGTGCAGGCTTCCAAACCACCCACCCACCTCCCTGTAAGGGTGGCTACCTACCTGTTAGGTTAAGGTGAGCAATGCTATGGGTGGCACATGGGTTGGGGTGGAGGGCTCCATCTTGCGCAGCTGTAGGACAAGGGGGCCTGGTGGGAGTTGTAGTGCAGGCTTCCCAACCACCCACCCACCTCCCTGTAAGGGTGGCTACCTACCTGTTAGGTTAAGGTGAGCAATGCTATGGGTGGCACATGGGTTGGGGTGGAGGGCTCCATCTTGCGCAGCTGTGGGACAAGGGGGCCTGGTGGGAGTTGTAGTGCAGGCTTCCCAACCACCCACCCACCTCCCTTTAAAGGTGGCTTTCTACCTGTTAGGTTGAGGTGAGCAATGCTATGGGTGGCACATGGGTTGGGGTGGTGGGCTTCATCTTGCGCAGCTGTAGGACAAGGGGGCCTGGTGGGAGTTGTAGTGCAGGCTTCCCAACCACCCACCCACCTCCCTGTAAGAGTGGCTACCTACCTGTTAGGTTAAGATGAGCAATGCTATGGGTGGCACATGGGTTGGGGTGGAGGGCTCCATCTTGCGCAGCTGTAGGACAAGGGGGCCTGGTGGGAGTTGTAGTGCAGGCTTCCCAACCACCCACCCACCTCCCTGTAAGGGTGGCTACCTACCTGTTAGTTTAAGGTGAGCAATGCTAAGGGTGGCACATGGGTTGGGGTGGAGGGCTCCATCTTGCGCAGCTGTAGGACAAGGGGGCCTGGTGGGAGTTGTAGGGCAGGCTTCCCAACCACCCACCCACCTCCCTGTAAGGGTGGCTACCTACCTGTTAGGTTAAGGTGAGCAATGCTATGGGTGGCACATGGGTTGGGGTGGAGGGCTCCATCTTGCGCAGCTGTAGGACAAGGGGGCCTGGTGGGAGTTGTAGTGCAGGCTTCCCAACCACCCACACACCTCCCTGTAAGGGTGGCTACCTACCTATTAGGTTGAGGTGAGCAATGCTATGGGTGGCACATGGGTTGGGGTGGTGGGCTCCATCTTGCGCAGCTGTAGGACAAGGGGGCCTGGTGGGAGTTGTAGTGCAGGCTTCCAAACCACCCACCCACCTCCCTGTAAGGGTGGCTACCTACCTGTTAGGTTGAGGTGAGCAATGCTATGGGTGGCACATGGGTTGGGGTGGTGGGCTCCATCTTGCGCAGCTGTAGGACAAGGGGGCCTGGTGGGGGTTGTAGTGCAGGCTTCCCAACCACCCACCCACCTCCCTGTAAGGGTGGCTACCTACCTGTTAGGTTAAGGTGAGCAATGCTATGGGTGGCACATGGGTTGGGGTGGAGGGCTCCATCTTGCGCAGCTGTGGGACAGGGGGGCCTGCTGGGAGTTGCAGTGCTGGCAGCATGTACACATGTACCTATGGTGATGTTGCTAGCTACCTTTGGGGGCTTCAGGGGAGTGTCTGTTGAATCTGTGAGAGATGTGTTGGGGGAGTGTTGTGCACATGAATACATTTGAACCTAGGAGGTATTACTTTGTAGTAGTGCAAGACAGTACATTTGTGTGATGTTAGGCATTTGTTTGTACTTACCAGCCTCCACTCCCCGGGTATTCCTGAGAGACTCTCTGGATGTAGAATGCCAAGCACCTTCTCCTCCCATTCAGTGAATGTTTTGAGTGGAACGGGAGGGCCACTGCCTGTCCTGTGAGCCAGCTCATGGTTCTTGGCTCTCTTCTTCTTGACCACTGCCTTCAGATCGTGCCACCTCTTCACAATTTCATCTCTATTGCGTGGCACGGTCCCTACTGCATTTACCTTGTCTACTATCCTTCTCCACATTTGCGTTCTTGTGGCTAGTGGTGTCTGTTGGACCTGGTTACCAAACAATTGTGGTTCTACCCTGATTATCTCATCAACCATGACCCTCAACTCACTCTCAGTGAATTTGGGCATTCTCTGTGGTGACATGGTGTGTGATGTGCCAAGGTGTTTGAGGTGCAGGTTTGGAAGTGGTAGTGGTGGTTGTGATGTGTATGGTTTGTGCTGTGCAAAGGTGTTAGAGGTGCAGGTGTGGAAGTGGTGGTGGTGGTGATGTGTGTGTGTTGTGCAGATTTGCCTCTCCTGTCAGCTGTGGTGAATGTCCCTTCAGTTGTGGAGTTTTGCAAAGGATTGTGGTCTGTTAGGGGGCTGGATTTATACTGGTCTCTGTGGGTGTGTCAGGATGGGGTATTGGTAGCAGGTGTGGTGTGTGTGTGGTCCTGGGATTTGTAGTTTTGGAGTTTCCCATGGGGGTGTGTCTTTGGGCTGTGTTAGGTATTTTTGGGTGCATGCCTTGTTTGGTTGGTGCACTTTGTGGCCATGTTGTGTGTTTTTCTCGCAACCGCCATTTTTTTCAGGGAGCGTCCGCAGCGGTGGCTCGGCTACGGCGCTTCCGCCGTCTCACTCATTCATCACTGTTGTCTACCACGGCGGTCGGAAACAGCGCACTGCACCGCGGCGATGTCGGGAATATCATAATTTCGATGGCGGTGTCTCCGCTGTGGTTGCGGTCGTTTGGGCTGTTTCCGCTGCGAAACCGACCGCCGAGGACGGGTTTGGGCCTTCTCCACAGGCGAACGGCGGTTTCTCGGGGAACCTTTCTGCCGCTGTAGGATTTCTACCGCCGTGGATCCTAATCTGGCCGTCGGTTTTCCCGCGGTTGAGGCGGGCGGTGATTTCCCGCTACCATGGCGGTCGGCTTGCTTTTCCGACCGCCATCGTAATGACCCCCTAAATACCTGGGTATTAAAAAAAACCAAGTATTGATACACTTCCCCACCCATTACCCCTATTTTCCTGGCATCCCATATCCCATAATATTTTTAGTAATATAATTTAATTTGTAAAATACTAAAGTATTAATTTAATTAGTTAAAATTAATACACAAAAAATTTAAACAAATCTCTACTTTAAAATTAAACTACTTTAACAAAAAATTAAAGACTTAAAAAAATAATACATATAAAAAAAAAGCTTACCTTAAAAATGCGTTGTAAAGGCATACGATGTAAATGCACATGCGTTGTAATGCCATACGATGTAATGCCTGCATTGTTATGGATGTTTCCCGTGCAAACGTTATTATTCACAAACCACAGCATCCGCTGCACAAGCCAACGCCGATCTCGACTCTGGATTCTATCCAATAGGGTGCAAATTGTCAGCTGCGGTGGTTTCAAGGCAAAGGCATTTGGACTTCCCGTTGGGGTGCCTCAGGGCTCGTCTGTCAGCCCGACCCTTTTTAATCTTTATGTGGCCCCTTTAGCTAATCTGGTGCACTAATTTGGGTTTCAAGTGCTTTTTTAGGCAAATGATCCTCAAATTATTGTTTATATTTCCAACAACCTGTCTTTGGTGGCAGAGATGTTTAACCAGTGTATGTCTAGCATTATTTGCTGGATGAAAGACAATTTTTTAAGCTTAATGCAGACAAGACTAAGGTGCTATTGTTTGGCTCTCGAGATTACATCTGGTCTAAGTTCGGGTGGCTAGAAGTCTGTGGACCTCTCCCCACTCCTGTCAAGTCAGCCAAAAACCTTGGTGTCATCTTTGATAATACCCTTAGTTTTGATGCACAGGTTAGTCGCACAACTTGCACTTGCTTTCATATTATAAGGATCGTGAAAAAGATCTTTCTTTATAGCCCGCTGCAACTGCACCAGGCAGTCACTATTGCACTTGTCACCTCATGGCTGGAATATTGTAACGCACTGTCACTTTACATCAACAGTTCTTCCCTGAGTAAGCTTCAGGTTGTACAGAATGTGGCAACGTGCCTTGTTCTAAACATCCCAAAATGGCCCTCGGTTAGAGATGGGATTCACTCCCTCCATTGGCTCCCAGTTAGGAAGGCTTTGTGCTTAGTCTTTGTGGCTCTCCACCAAATGGGCCCCAGCCAATTGAATTCACTCTTTCATTGGTACACTCCTAGTAGGCCACTTAGATGTTCGTGCTGCCAAAAACTCACGATCCCCATATTATGGAAGACTAGATGGGGAGGACGTTCCTTCTCGGTTGCTGCCGCCAAATTATGGAACACCCTGCCTGCCCACATTTCCGAAGCAGAATCCCTTATGTCCTTCAAAAAACATCTGAAAACGGGGCTCTCTTCATTTTAGAATCCTTGATTTCTTAGTTGCTCTGCTAGTGATGAACTATCTGTCCTACTACAGCACCTTGGCACCTGCGGGTATTAGTGCGCTCTATAAATTTTCCTCATATCACTTACTAATAAAACTGTCATAAAAAACAGACAACTATAAACAGCACTGCATCAAATTAGAACTCAACAAACGGGGGCTGTATTAAATATTAGATACAACTATTGAAATATAACGATCTGAAAAGAAACTATCAATGCAAACCACACAATAAACTTTCTATTATAAAAAGATACCTCTTACTTGCCACAGACAGCTAGACTGAGGATCAACTGCACCTACTCTGCACCTACTCTGCACAGACACAACAAGTACCAAAGATATCCTACTACAAAGGAAAAACAAAAAATAAATACACACAAGACACATTGTAGATTTCACACAGATCCAACCGTTAATTTGAAAGACAATAAAACACAAGCAAATGTACTGAAATTATTGAAATAGTAAGAAAACAGTCAAACAGGAAAAAGATACACATTTGAAGTAAACATTACAAAAAAAGTGTCCTTACCGAACACATGCAACTACACAAACTGCAGATCTACCAATGCCAAAACCGCGAGCAGGATACACCACAATGAAAAGCAAAACCTTTGCACTACAATAAAAAGTAAAACAATATTAAGTTCACAAATGCACATGATAAGACATGATATAGTTAACATTATAAAACACAATGAAATCTACTGAGAGGGGCAGGACGGCTGATCTACACCCAAGGGGAGGACACAAACGAAAGCTAATAATTGCCACCCTAGAGTGGAACCAATCCTTACCCCAGGGGCAGAAACGTATTCTCTGGTGTCTAGTTTCTTCCCCCCTTAACCCCTGGGTGGGCAGATCAGCCAAAAAACAGCTGATCTCACCCCAGGGAGGGTTAGGGATTGAAACAATAGAAAAATCCCTCCTTCAGGGGAGCGACCTTAGCCCAAGGGGTTGCTCCTCATAAACATAGGGGCATATTAGCAAGACCGGCGATAAAATAATCGCCGTTTTAGCGGCAGGAAACTGCCGCTAAAACGGCGATAATGAGCTTGCTAATATGCGTTATAGAATTCAATAGAAGCCCAGGTTAGATGTGCAGGACATCTAACCTGGGCTTCTATTGGAATTCATAACGCATATTAGCAAGGCCATTATCGCCGTTTTAGCGGCAGTTTCCTGCCGCTAAAGCGGCGATAATTTTATCGCCGGTCTTGCTAATATGCCCCATAATTCTTTATGGCTCCCGTGAGTCTTCACCTTAGTCACTGCCCTTCCCTCTCCCACCCATTCGGGCACATCAATGATGGTTTTTAATGTTTTTCTTATAACGATTTGCATCTTATGTTCGATGTGATTAAATAACATCTGAACATTTTCTAATTCTTCCTTTTTGATTTATTGTATTGTTTTATGGTTTTGAATATAAGTGTATTGGTCTTTTTTTACACTGTATGGATGTAATATTACTGGGACCACTACGTTCTATATCCCTTGAGTCTAGTGGCTTTAGTTTCTACCCACCGGGAGGGGGGGCAGATCAGCTCAAAAAAAGGCTGATCTGCCCCCAGGGGGCGGAGACAAAAGAAAATTGTCTCCTTGAAGGGAAGTGACCTTTGCCAAAAGAGGCGCCTTGTTAACATTAATTTTTTATAAATTCCTGGTGTCTAGTGGCTTTCCTTCCACAATAGGGGTAGTTCGGCCTAAACAACTGCCAATATGCTGCGGGGGGCATGGAAATGAAACAAAATTGCCCCCTTTGAAGGAGAGGGTCCCAAGGGGGGGTGAAAATTTGCCAAAAAATATGCAAAAATATTTTGAGGAGCAACCCTTGCCCAAGGGGCCACTCCCCCAGCAAAAACAATCCCTGGTGTCTAGTGGGTGCATTCCTGCTGCAATCCAGCAGCAGGAATACACTGAAGAGAGACACCAAGGAAAAGGAAAAACTCTTTCCTTTCCCCCGATATGCCTCTTCTTCCCTGATTCCTACCACAGCAAGTCAACCTACGTGGAACAGGTCCTTTTCCCCGACACGTTGGAAGTAAATGTCTTCCAAAGTGTCCTGGCTGCTTCTTATGACAAAGGCACACCATGCATAAGCTGATTTCATCATCGCCCTGGGTGAGGGGTTGGGGCTGGTAGCAGAAGTGCTTCCTCTGCCACCCCTCTAGGAGGCATATGGCGGGGTGGCCCTCTGGGGGCGTGTCAGTGCTTCTCTCACAGGTGGTCCTCAGCACCTGAGCACTGGTGCCATAGACAGCTCAAGAATGTCCTCAGCACTCAAGGTGTTAACATTTATTTAATTTGATATTTGTATAACCCACTACAAATTGAATTGTCTATTGCCTTTATAATAATAGCTGTTATTACTACCCAATTAAATGCTACTCGTTATATTTAGCTTGGATAGATGACACATGTTTGAACTTTTGACTAGAGGTGTGTGAAATTTGTGTAATTTGCTTTTGTATAGGTATGTATAATTTTTAAAGCAACGATGCATTTAAACAAGGGCACTGTGAACAACAGCCGATAACGTTCTGTTGTTCCTGTGTGTTCATGGTAAATGTTTACTGCAAATTGTGCAATTTGGTGTAAATTTTTGCTACAAATGTTTCATATATTTGCAAAGAGGCATAATGTGGTAATTTCAGGAATTTCACGTAACAAGCGTAACATAAAATTCCCATAATTACACAAATTAAACCGGTGTACTTTAAATATCACCCAAGCCTATTTATGACCTACTGCTTGTTGACTGATCACAAGAACGACTGTGCTATCGTACTGCACACCTTAATGTATTGCCTAACATAGATGTACTAAGATAGTTATTGAAAAGCACTCTCTTACTTACATGGCTGCTTATACACCGCACCTGAATCATATTCCCACCTACACATTTCTCCCTATGACCCTATTCTCCTGTAGCCTTTCCTCCATTTTATTATTTAGTGAAACTTCATTCAAGTTGTTTATTCTCCTTTGTAGGAAAGACCAAAATATTTGTGATTCATCCCTGTTGGTCCTGACTGATGTTTTATGTAATATTAGTGTTTTGTAGTACCTTACAGGAGTTCACCGGTGATATACACATTTCTCAATATACGAAACAAGTGCGTCAGCTGAAATGTTCGCCTTCTAGTTTGCTGTAATGATAGTTAGAGTCAATGGCCCCGGCTTGTCCAATGCATAAATATTGTTCGCCCTTTTCTGAACTTACTAACTTATTCACAACCACCCCCCTTCCAGGTTGCTTTGTTGTTCCAAGTGCTCCCCCTACATGGGCACATGAGACTGTAGGATAATGAGACTGCGTGCACTCACGACTGAAATGTAAGCAATTCATTTGGAAAAGCAGGCAGGTGTAGGGTATCAGGCCCCGGGCCCGCATGCAGCCATAAAGATGACACAGACAAATTGTTGGGGTGAATACAACTGGCCAAGGGAATGTGTCCTCGGCCCCTTTTATTGTCAGGGTCACCTGACTGGTGACACCTGTGATGAACGGGTGTGGGGTTAGTGTTGAAGCCAACCCTTGGGGAGTGGCTGGTGACACAGTACATTGCCAAACACTAGAATGTGTCCAGCAGTACACTACATTCCTCCCAAACTTTATTGAAAATAAACAAATGAGTCCAACCCGTGGAAGTGTATAAACAACAAACAAAAATACCACTGAGTCTCTTCAGGTAGTCCAGCAGACAGTGCGGGATCAGTGAACAGGTGCAGCTGGGAGCACCTGGCATCACGCACGCATCCGTAGTCTCACCAGATGACTCTGGGCATGAATGTAATGTGGATGGAGTCTGGATCTCTCGATCACATGTCCATGGGGTACAGACCATTTAAGTGGTGTTGTTTGATACCTGCTGCGCTCATGGTGCTGGAGTGATTCAAACAGTTCCAACTGGAGAGTGCAAAAGGAGCGGTGGTGGTATCCGCTGCAGAGATTTCTTTGAAGGCGCCCTGGTTCCAGTGAAGGACAGACCCGCAAAGACTGGGCCAAGAATTCGATGTTTGGACGTCTTCCTCTGAGGCCTCGTTGCCTCCCGGTACCTGTCGTTGGAGCAGCTTCAGACTCATCTCTCATGCCAGGATGCCCTCATGCCAGAATTCCCTTGAGGCCCTCTTCACTGGGTTGCCCTGGGTCTACATGGGTTGTGGGGGGCCTCACTTAGGCTGCGCGAAGTTGTTGCTGCAGAACTTCCAACAGGGCCACGTCCAAGTGCTCATGAAACCACAAAGGTAGGTGATACGATGGTCGGGTGTGCTCTCTTCAGCAGGACTCAGGTGCACGTGGGGTCTAACAGATAGTCTCTGGATGATTGGTCCTCCAGGAGTGCCTCACCTGTCTCCTGATATTTTGCAGGTGTTCGGCTCCACTCTGTTGGTGCGGTGCTCCTTAGATGGTTCTGATGATGCACATGGCAATGATGACAATTTTACCATTTGAAGACTTGCGCTACAGGTGGCGATGTCTTGCTTGGAGTGAGGATAAATGGAGGGACTTAATAGCCGCTTTCATTTCTTTTTCTTCTTTGGCATTTGCAGTTGCTAGTAGGGATGCCATCTATCTCAAGCAGCCGATGACAGGTGTCTGGATGGTTGCACTGTGAAGTGTGGGTCAGAGACGCAGTTCGAACTTGCTGGTGATTTACAATTGGTCCTCCTGCGGAGCTGTCTCTAGGGACGTCGCTGCACTCCTGTGGCTGGCTTGTGTTGATGGATGCACTCTCTGGTAGTTGCATGAGTCCTCAGTTTTGTCGTTCTTTCCTGGGCACCTGTGGTTGTTAGGATCTCCCATGTGATGAGTCGATCACAAATCTTTCTCTACTTTTCTCCTTCACGCTGTGGCGTTGTGCCACTCTCTTCTCCTCTCTAACTTTTTTTCCCGATGTGGTTTCATGGCACTCTCTTTTCCTCTTTTGCGATGTACCATCATGCCACGCTCTTCTCTCTTCTGACCAGGCCTCTCACTGTGATGTTCACTTCACATGGACCTCCCTGGTCGCGTCCTGTTCATAGGACTGTTTCTCTTCTTAGCCTCGGACCTCTCACAGGTCCTGTTCTGTTGGTCGGACTTGACACTTTGTTTTTATGTAGACCTCTCAAAGGTCCTGTCCTTTCCTCAGTGATTATTCTTGGTGCTCCACTCCCTGGATGGAGGGTCACCTTTCTTCCGTCTTCTCTCCTTCGCTCGAGGGCGTAGTGCTTGTCCCTCAAGGCTGCCCTATCATGGCACTTAGTGGTCCTGCCTAAGCGCGGACGTGCTTTGCAAAGTGGGTCACTCCATGTTTGAGTTTGTTTGAGTTTGAATTTATTTGAACAATTGCTTGGTTATTTAAAACCATTGCAATAATATACAGAATATATATTTACATAGTGAGTTAAAATCATTAGTAAAATCTTCATTTATCAAATATAACAGATTAAAAGGAAATCTGGTAGTTTCAACTTAAAATTGGAAATGCTGGTACACAGAAATATTTCAATTCGTATATATGCCAATAGATTAAAATTCGCCCAAACGGCCTACCAATTAATATTGTCATTTGATAGTAACTTATATATACGTAATAAAACCGGAAATTCAGGGTCACTCCATGTGACATGCTCAATGACGGTGCAACTGTGGACATTCGGTGTTGAGGTGCGGCCTCATTTGTTCAACATTACTTCTCGTTCTCTGAGGGCTCTCTCTTTCCAGGGCTCATGCCCGTGCTGTCCGATTTCCAGGTGCTGGCTACTGCTTACCTCTGATCACGGTCTCTCGGTCTCTCACCTTCTGCAGGGTGCATTCTTGTGAGCTGGTGCCCCGTCAGGCAGTGGTGGGGCTAGTAGACAGTCTCTCTGTGGGCGCCCTCTGCTGGTGCTTTGCATGTCCATTCCTCTCTCATGCGGTGGTGGACGTTCACCACTAAGAGGCATGCGGTGCTGTCTTCTCGATTGCGGCCACAGCAGACAGCCACTTGGGGTGCACAATGCTCGCCTCTTTGATTGGGGACTTTCCTTCTCCAATCGTGGCCTCTGCTCTCTGGCCAATGTGAAATCAGCCTTTACAGAGGAAACAGAACTTTGACAGTACTTCAGGCTGATGAGCAGGGCCTTGCAGGAGTTAACACCTTCCTGTGCTGCTGTGCTTCTTATCTTTGCTGAGGCGCTGCTTTTTTAGGCTTTGCTGCTTTGGGCTGGGCAGCCTTTGATTTCACTACCTTGGCTGGAGTTTTCTTGGCTACTGGATGCTCCTCAGGCTGGCTTTCACTGGACTCTTTGCACCTGTCTTGGCTGGGGCAGCTTTAAGCTTCCTGGTGCTCTCTGAGTGGGGGGGGTTACAGTCCTCCCCCTCCTTGCAGTAACGGCAGGCAGCCAACAGAGGGCATGTGGCACTTTCTTGGTCAGTCTCTTGCTGTGGTGCCTGGGAGCAGAGAGCAGGCTCTTCAGCTCATCTTCTTGCCCGTAGTTGGGGCTGCGTTGCAGTCTCCTCACTAGATCTGAGTACATGCCCCAGGTACGTCTCTCCTCCACACCCACCGTGGCAGGGGACTCTGGCAGTGCCTCGCAGAGACACAAACTACTCTTCTCCTTCTGTGATGGCACTGGTAGCACATGTACAAGAGGCTGCGCTGCAGGCAATGTTCCTTTCAAGCCGTAGGAGCTTTCTTAATGTGGTGGGCCATCGGGGCCCAGGAGATGTTGGTGAAAGGTTTTACAAAATGCAGAGATGGCTTGCACATGGCACGAGGGTTCTCTTTAAGGCCATTTACTTTCACATCTTGTTCATGACTTTGTTGCAGTACCACACCTAGCCCCTAGGTGACACTGGGGCTGCCCCCATGCTCTGCCGACAGGCCACGGCTATCTTGACCAGCCAGGCGGATGCAGGAGAGTCCTTCACTTCCCCGCAGCGGCAGTCTCTGCAACACAGGGCACGTGGGGGCTGCAGCTGCAGGCAGTGACTTTCAGATGCTTGGTTTTGGGACACTACAAGCTTGTGACAGTTGTGAGGCAACAGGTATGTCTATGCAACTGTCCACTTCTTTGGGGGGAGCCGCGTTTCTTTAGGATGTGCTTTCTTCACTTAAGGGCGGTGCAGGGTTCGCACATGTACATCCGCCGCTTACATGTTATATGACTGTTCAGTTGGTGGCCGTTTATTTGCAAACCGCATTCTTTACTTGATAACAGTACTGCAAATTACGAATAGGTGGCACTGTAGTTAGAGTCAACTGCCCTGGCTTCACCTGCCGTGGAGGCTTTACTCACAGCGGGGTCCGTGCTGCTCTATTTTCGCCTGTGGGCAGGGCTTCAGCAGGCAGCCGGTGAGTGCCACCCAGTACGAAACCGACGCTGCTAGGACGCGCATATAATCCTTTTATCAAGGACATCGGTAGCACACACACGTGCTCAGACCATGCCTGGATTTTGATTTAGACTTTACCCATGTAAATTGAGTACTCCGAATCTTTTGAATCAATTTTAAAATTGGATTTGACATATCCGTTACTATCAGCATCTGTTTTTAGGTTATAGTTCTTACGAAGAGTGTCATTTCCACTTACATTTGTCCTGGAATACGCATCAGGATAGCCGGGTTGGAATTATCACCGGTTTTCCGCACTGGTTGCATTACTTCGACTTTATACAGATGTTTTCCGTTTTTGTGGTTTAACTTACCTTGTAACAAGCGTGCCCCGCCGGGTTGGAATTATCACCGGCTAAGGAACGTTACAGAGTGTACGCAACGTTTTGAAGCCCTGAAGAGTCTTGGGACTACTCATCCCTGACGAAACACGTGTCGGCTGGTTGCGTTTTTCCATCATAATAAAGAACTTTCAGCTACACTCAAGAACTCTGTACTATTTGCTCACATTAATAATTGTATTTACTTGTATTACCTTGTATGTGTGCACAGGATTTAGCTAGACTGTTTTGCTGTAGGGTTCTCCCTACACACATTGAGGGTTTTAAGGGTCTCCCCTTCCTGGTCAGCACCATACCTACTAGCTCACCCAGACACACGTAACGCAAATTTGCTGGGCGCCACTACTTCCTAAACATAAAAACCCTCTGCTCAGTTGTTTAACCTGTTACAATTGGTCCATATACATTTACTATCAAGTCACAATCAATAATCCTTTGTTTCAGCAGTCTAATCTGGTATTGATTCATCCTCACTTCCCAGACCCTGCCCATGATGCTGTCTTTTGCTCCTTATGTGCCTCTCTGTAGGGCTGGTGCAGATTCCCCCTCTATAGTTGTTCCATTTTCCCCATATTGTATCCCACTTTTTGGGGCATCTCCTGCCTTTGTATATCGTCCTGTCTGTGATCATACATGTATCCATGTCCTTCACCCAGTCCTGAAGAAACTGTGCTTCTGAGGCCCCCCAGCTATGTTGTGTTTCGCCATCATCATTCCCAGTGTTACCCACATCTGGTCTTTGAGGCTTAGATCCATCTCCTCCCAAATATTCAGTAGGCATAGTTTAGGTTCCGGTCCCACTATCCCCCCACAGACACTAGTCATTGTATGTGTCACTTCTTGCCAGTAATTTCTTATCTCTGAACATTCCCAGATCAGGTGAAAATATGTGCCTTCCTGCCCACAGTCTCTTTGGCAATATTTTGTCAGTCCGTTACTCATTTTAGCTATCATGGTCCTAGGTAAATATATTCTATGGAATATTTTCAGTTGTATGAGTCTTAATTTGGCTGATATGGCTACCTCTCGGGGGAGAACTCTGAGCCTCGTGCCAGTCTTCATCGTCCAACACTCCCAAGTCTCGTTGCCAGAGGTACCTGAGTTTTTCGAGGGGTTCGGAGGTATTATATATTAGTTTTTTATATGTAAGGGAAATTGCTTTCCTATCCATATAGTCAGTGAGGAGTCTGTCTTTTAGGGGTGAGGCTTCTGGGAGGATAGTTCCCTGTGGGATAGCCGCTCGAAGGGCGTGTCTTACTTGGAGGTATCAAAATGATTCTGTAGGTGCCATGTCATATTTTGACTGAAGTTCCACAAATGGGATCACCTCCCCTCTTTTCCAAAAGGTCTCCCACTGACGTGATCCCTATGAGGTCCCACTTGTTAAAACCTTTGCTTGTGTGCAGTCCCCCCGGTATCTCACTTGCCCAGAGTGGCACATTCTGAGTCAATTTATCGTTCCACCCCAGTCTTTTGTTCACTTTATGCCAGAGGGTGTTCGTGTGCGCTGTGGGTCCTGTCAACTTTTTCCTTTTTGGTTTAGTGTAAAGAGCCCTCAGGTATCCTCCCTCTCCCAATAGATGCCTGTCCATCTTATAAGCTGGGTCGTCTTGGTATCTATGTACCCATTGGTTAACCACCATCAACTGTGCCGCCTAATAGTAACTTTCTAAATGTGGCAGTGCAATTCCTCCATCGTACCAACCTCGTACTAGCTTCCGCATGGCTATACTGGGGGGCCTCCCATCCCAAAATAAATCTCGGACCTCACTCTCTACCGCTTTAAAAAATGTTGGGGGACTGTGAATGGAGGGTTCTGTAAAGCCTATAAAAAACGTGGCAGCGCCTTGTATAATGCTGCATGTCCTAGTACTGAGATCGGGAGTTTCCTCCATTGTTGGGCGTCGCTGCAGAGGCGTGTCAGTGGTGTTTGTATGTTTTGTGTGAAAAATAGATCTGGGTTATCTGTCACAAATATTCCCAGGTACTTGAATCCCTCAGTTACCACTGTGGCTTCGCATCCCCTAGGCAAGGTTGGGGGACTTCCACTTAACACATAGGGGTCGATTCCGATCTCGGCCAGTAGGGCACCGAATCGTATTCGGCTTTACCGGATCCGATTCGGAGCCCTCTTTCCCGACCGATTCGGACGTGCGTCCGGGCGAGCGAGTACGATGCGAGCGCCCGCGAAATCGCCGACCGACTCGTTCGCGGGACCCAACCGCTCCGACCGACTCGCACGGACACGACTCGCACCGCGCAATGGAGACGTTCCCCGGCCGGGTAAGTACGATGCGCGCCTCGAGCAGTCCGACCGACTCGCGCAGTCCGGCTCCAAAGAGCAGTCGGAGCCGGACTTTGGGGGTCTGTGTCGGACCCCCCTGTACGCGTAGCCGCGCGAGTCGCACACAGGGGGGACCCATGTGTCCCCCCTACCTGTGCGTGTACGGCGCGAGTCGCTTCGACGCGTACCCGCTGTAGGGGGCGCTCTTGTTTGCCTCGCACCCAGTGAGTCAATGGGAGCCCGCGTACGCGTTGTACGACCGGCTCCCATTGACTTCAATGGGAGTCCGACCGAATCGAGTCCAATTGCATACGAACGCATCGTACTCGTTCGGTCGGACTGCTAGGGTCCGATTCGGTCGGAAATCTCTTTGGGTCCGGCTCGGTCGGGGAGATTTCTGGCCTGAATCGGAATCGGCCCCATAGATTGTGGATTTTGACCAGTTAATCGAGTATCCTGATTGTTCTCCCAAGTTTAGGAGGATAGACATGACTCAGGCTATCGAGTGTCTGGGAGAAGCCAGATATAACAGGATATCATCCGCATGGAGCGAGATACATTCTTCCCATTGACCAGACCAGCGGAGACCTCTAATAAGATGATCTCCCCTAATCCACACCGCCAGCGGCTCCAGGATGAGTGCAAATAGCAGCAGCGATAGAGGTCACCCCTGACGGGTCCCTCTCCTCAGTTGAAAGGCTACAGAGGATCTCCAGTTCACCACCACCTGTGCCCTGGATCCGGTGTAAAGTAGTTTAATCCATGCACGAAACTTGGGGCCGAACCCCATTTTTTCCTGTACCGCAAACATGTATGGCCACTCCACAGTGTCAAATGCCATGCTTGCATCTAGGGACATAATTACTGCGTCTTCTCTAATTCTGTCTTTCCTTAGATTCAATGCCATGTATCTGCCCAGCATAAATCCCGACTAGCCCGGCTGTATCAGATGGGAGACATGACGGACTAGTCTCATTACCATTACTAAAACCTACCCGGAAACCCAAATTCAAGGATTTTTTTTCACTTTTCACAGGCATATTGTCATATTGGCGAAAAATTTAAAAAACATCCTTAGTTGAGGATTACATATCAGACAGTAAATTACAATTTGAATTAAAAAAAACTAACAGCATTGTGCTTTGTTCCACCTGACAGTGTGGAGTATTTTAGTGCAAATGAATAAAAATTGGGCACCCTACTAAATTACTTCGAGGACACATGGATTGGCCATTTAAGCAGGTCGGGTTGCAGAAGGAATCCGAGGTTTCCTGTCAAGTGGTGGAACTGTTACACGACCTGCTTAGAGGGAGGAGCAAAAACCAATAATGCCATAGAGGGATGGTACAACTCCTTCAATAAATCAATTGGCAAACCTCACACTAACTTTTATAATTTTTTGGAAATTTTGAAGAAGGAGCAAAGTTTCCAAGAAATGAGAATAGCGCAATCATTGACTGGTAGTCTGAACCCACGAATTACAAAAAGAACAAAGGAAATGTCTGAGAGACTATTGGGACAAATTCAACAGTTTTCGTTGATGGTGGCTTCAGACTACCTAGACAATATTGCTCACATACAAAGGGGCCGATTCCGATCTCGGCCGGTAGGGCTCCGAATCGGATTCGGCTTAACCGGATCCGATTCGGAGCCCTATTTCCCGACCGATTCGTACACGCGTCCGGGCGAGCGAGTACGATGCGAAATCGCCGACCGACTCGTCCGGGCGTCCCGACCACTCTGACCGACTCGTTCCCGGGTCTAATCGCACCGACCGACTCGCTCGGACTCGACTCGCACCGCGCAATGGAGACTTTCCCCGGCCGGGTAAGTACGATGCGCGCCGCGAGCAGTCCGACCGAGCCGCGCACTCCGGCTCCAAAGAGCAGTCGCAGCCGTACTTTGGGGGTCCGTGTCGGATCCCCCCTGTACGCGTAGCCGCGCGAGTCGCACACAGGGGGGACCCATGGGTCCCCCCTACCTGTGCGTGTACGGCGCGAGTCGCTTCGCCGCATACACGCTGTAGGGGGCGCCCTTGTCCGCCTCGCACCCATTGAGTCAATGGGAGCCCGCGTACGCGTTGTACGACAGGCTCCCATTGACTTCAATGGGAGTCCGACCGAATCGAATCCGATGGCATACGTGCGCATCGTACTCGTTCGGTCGGGCTGCACGGGTCCGATTCGGTCGGAAATCTCTCCGGGTCCGGCTCGGTCGGAGAGATTTCCGGCCCCAATCGGAATCGGCCCCTACATTTCTAAATATGACTAACACCTATCTTATCTTACCTGCCTGTTTTGCATTTTTTTAAATTCACTGTATTTGGATTTCTTTTTTAAAAACATTTTTTTTTTAAATTTAGAAATACGGGATCCTACCTTCAGTCGACTTCCTTCTTCGACTCTTGTTCCTATCTAAAAATCCACTTACCTGCAAGAGTCTGCAGCTTCCCAAATGTCAAAAGTGTGTAACCATAATCCACAAATCGATTCAAAGCCCGCGTTTAAGTTTAAAAAAAGACACAGATTGGTATAGCCATTTTTATTTGCAAATCAAATGCTGCAAATTAATCTGTGTTACGTAAATAAAATGCTTCCCATAAAAAAAATCCAGAAAATATTAACAAAACTAGCAAAAAACGCAACAAGAATTCCAGCGTAGCAATCCTCTTTCCATTGATTTTCATTCCAAGGTGTCTCCGAAATCAAAAACTAAGGGGGTCATTACGATAGCGGCGAATCCGCCACCGGCAGCCTGCCGGTGGCGGATTCACCGCCATAGTGCGGCCGTTCTCCGCCCGCCAGATAAGGATGGCGGGCGGATTGCTGGCAGACGGGAAGTCCGTCCGCCACTGGTCCGACACAGGCAATCATTACGATTGCCTGTCGGACCCACCTCGCATCCACAAAATGGTGGCGGTGCCTAGCAGGCACTGTCCACCAGATTAGGGTGCTGCATCCCCGCCAGCCTGTGTATGGCAGTTCAACCACCATTCACAGGCTGGTGGGGATGTATTTTGGTGGCCCTTAGCAGGCCCTCCTTAAGCAGGGGCACTCCAGTTTTGCACTTGGGGGGCACCTATGTTGCCCCCCAATATTTCCCTGCACCATGTGGCAGGCACCGCGTGGTGCCTGCAACGTGGTGCAGGGAAATGCAAAACTTGCATTTTTACCATTGCGGCGGGTGCTGCAGCCAGCAACACCCGCCGCAATGGTAAACATCACAATGCGACCGCCACAGTATCGGTCGCATTGTAATTGCACTTGCGGGACCGCCGCCAAATAGACGGCCGGTCCCAATCCCCGTGATGATGGTGGACGGACCTAAGTCCGTCCGGCATCGTAATGACCCCCTAAACAATAAGATGATTCAAAATTAATCATTTAAAAAAAAAAAAATAGAGTTTCAAAAATCCTTCCAAATGTCGAAAAGTTTTGTAATGGCGAACAAACCCATCGGCATTGTCCAAAAATCCACGTGGTTGAAGATCCATTTAAACGCATCTCTTTTAAAAAAGGTTGCAACGCCAAAAAACCTGAATAAGTTAAAACGAAAAAAGGACAATTTCACCTATTGAATACAACTGGAAACCGTGGGGAAAATGTTTTAAAAAGTGTTTTAAAAATGTAAATGTACATCTTTTAATTTTCTTTTTTTAATGATAAATTATTTTACAAATATATGTATGTGTATGTGTAATAAAAAAATTGGAGTGTTAATTTTAATTTAATTTTTTAAATAAAAGTCTATTAAAAATAAATTCTTAATGTGTCCCATTTATTGTCTTTTATTACAAAAAGTATTTTAAATGTTTATAATTTTTTAGTTTTACAAGCTAATCAAATTTATTTTAAAATGTTGAGTACATAAATGTTTTTTTATAAAATTATGTTTAATTTCTTTAAATTATCATATATTTTAATTTTACTATTTTAATAAAACTACTGTTCCTTGTATTTAATGATTATTTAACTATTTTTAAATATACTACATTAGTAGGTTTTTTTTATTTTTAAATTTAACTTTTACATATTACAGCACTTTTAAAAAAGTAATTAAAAAATAAAAATAAATACCTGGGCATTTAAATAAATACCCAAGTATTAAAACGCGTCCCCCAAAACCCCTATTTCCCTGGCATCCTGTGCCAGAGAAAAGGTATCAAACCCCTTTTAAGATGCTAATAAATATATTTTAAACATCTTTCTTTAAAATGTAATAAATGTCAAAAATGTATACCTGGGTATTAAAATAAAACCCATGTATTAATACACTTCCCCGCCCAACCTCCTATTTCCCTGGTGTCCCATGCCAGTGAAAAGGTGTCAAAACCCTTTAAATATATTAATAATTAAATTTTAAATTTATTTAAAAACGTAATGCATGTTAAAAAAATAAAACCCGGGTCTTTAAAAACAAAACCAAGTATTATTATACTTCCCCAACCAAAACCCCTATTTCCCTGTCATCCCATGCCAGAGAAAAGGTGTCTAAACCCTTTTTAAATTTTTATTATTTATTTTTCAAATTTATTTAAAAAATGAAGAAATGGAAATAAATTAATGCCGGGGTATTAAAATAAATCCCCAAGTATTGATACACTTCCCCACCAAAAACCCCTATTTCCCTGGCATCCTGTGCCAAAGAAAAGGTGTCAAAAACTCAAAACCCTTTCAATATATTAATAATAAAATGTTAAATTTATTTAAAAATGTAATACATGTCAAAACATTAATACCTGGGTATTAAAATTAATACCCAAGTACTGATACACTTCCCCACCCAAAATCCCTATTTCCCTGGCATCCCGTGCCAGAGAAAAGGTGTCAAAACCCTTTCAAAATATTAATAATTAAAATTAAAATGTATTTTAAAAAGTAATCAATGTTAAAAAATAAAACTTGGGTATTTAAAAAATACCCAAGTATTATTACACTTCCCCACCCAAAATCCCTATTTCTCTGGCATCCCGTGCCAGAGAAACAGTTTCTAAACCCTTTTTAAATTTTAATTATTTATTTTTCAAATTTATTTTAAAAAGTAAAATATGTAAAAAAAGTAATACCTGGGTATTAAAATAAATACCCAAGCATTAATACACTTCCCCACCCAAACCCCTTACTTCCCTGGCATCCCGTGCCAGAGAAAAGGTGTCAAAACCCTTTCAATATATTAATAATTACAATTTAAATGTATTTTAAAAAAGTAATACATGTTAAAAAAAATAAAACTTGAGTATTAAAAAAAATACCCAACTATTATTACACTTCCTCACCAAAAATCCCTATTTCCCTGGCATCTCGTGCCAGAGAAAAGATGTCAAAACCCTTTTAAAATATTAATAATTATAAATTAATATTCATTAAAAAGTAATAAATGTTAAAAAAAATAATACCTGGGTATTAAAAAAATTAAGTATTAATACACATCCCCACCCATTACCCCTATTTTCTTGGCATCCCATATTCCATAATATTTTTAGTAATATAATTTAATTTGTAAAATACTAAAGTATTAATTTAATTAGTTACAATTAATACACACAAAAAATTTAAACAAATCTCTACTTTAAAAATTAAACTAAAACAAAAAATTAAAGACTTAAAAAAATAATAGCTAAGATAACCCCTGCTCACACCCTTGGTAGCTTGGCACGAGTAGTCAGGCTTATCTCAGAGGCAATGTATATAGCATTTGTAGATACACACACAGAAACACAGTGACAACACTACAAAATGAGTCCACACCAGTTTAGACAAATAGCCAATATTTAACTGAATAAAACAAGACCAAAACAAAAACAATCCAACATACACAAGTAAAGATTTCACTTTTCAAAGATTAAGCAAGTTCAGTCTATAGAAATCAATTGATGCGTTACTTTTAGCACAAAGTACCTTAGGTGCATCAAAATTCAAAGACAAAATAGTCGCAGGGGATGTGAGGCACCGGAAAAGCAAAGTGATGCATCGGTTCCTTACTCCCAGGAGAGGTGATGCGTTGGTTCCTTACTGCTATGAAGGGAATGTGATGCGTCAGTTCCTTACTGTGAGGGGAGGTGATGTGTCTTTTTCTTACTGGAAGGGGAGGTGATGCATCGATCTCCAGACATGCGGCATTGGTTCCTTATTGCTGGGCAATATCAATGAAGAAAACGGTGCACAGGGACGATGCATCGAAAATTCAAATGCGCTGTTGATGCAACAAAGCAGGTGCTGCATCGATTTCACAGCCATGAGCAGGTGATGCATCAATTCTTCAGTGGCGAAGCAGGGACAGTGTCGGAGTCAGAGCGGGTGCCGCAGACGTCCATGATGACACACTGCTCGGGACTCAGGCTGAAATTATTTTTCAGCCGCAAAGCAGGTGCTGCGTCTATTCTTTAGCTGCATGGCGGTGCTGCGTCAAGAAAACGGGTGCTGAGAGTCAATGCAAGGATTTTCTCTTCAGATCACCAGATTCTAAGGGCCCAGAAACTGGATTTAGCACACTTGACAAGTCAGGCCTCTCAGCAGAAGAGCCCAATCACTGGTAGGTGAAGTCTTTGATGGCTCCAAGACTTCTTAACAGAAGGCAAGAATGCAAAAGCCCTTGGAGAACCTTGGAAGCAGGATGTATAAAGCAAAGTCCAGTCCTTCCACTCCCAGGACAGAAGCAGCAAGCAGTAGGCCAGCACAACCAAGTAACAGGCAGAGTGGTAGTCCCTCCTACAGCATCCAGCTCTTCTTCCTTGCAGAATGTCCTTTAGTCCTGAAGTGTTCTGATTTTAGCTCCAGACACACTACAAAGGGGTGGTGACAGCTTTGTGTGAGGACAGGCACAGCCCTATTCAGGTGTCAGTGACAACTCCTCCCTGCACTGTAGCTCGGGAAGACCCATCAGGCTGGTGATGGCCCATCAGGATATGAAAGGCACACCTCAGTTCCCTTTGTGTGACTGTCTAGAGTGAATGCAGAAGAGCCCAACTGACATCCTAACCCATACTTGGGTTCTACAGACAGACATAGGCACAGAATGGTTAAGCATGGAAGTGCCCACCTTTTAAAAGTGCCATTTTCAAATACGCAATTTAAAAACCAACTTCACCAAAAGGTGTATTTTTAAATTGTGAGTTCAGAGACCCTACACTCCAAATCTCTATTAGCTCCCAATGGGAAATTTCACTCAAAAAGATATTTCAAGGCAATACCCATGTTACCCTATGGGAGATATAGTCCTTGCAATAGTGAAAAACGAAATTAGCAGTATGTCACTATTAAGACATGTAAAACACACCAGTGGATGTCCTACCTTTTAAATACACTAAAAATGTACATGTAGTAAAATGGAAGATTTGGGCCTGGCAAGTGGGTGCACTTGCCAGGTCAAAATGGCAGTTTACAACTGCACACACAGATGCTGAAGTGGCTGGCCTGAGACATGTTTGCAGGGCTACTCATGTGGGTGGCACAATCAGTGCTGCAGGCCCATTAGTAGCATTTGATTACAGGCCCTGGGCACACCTGGTGCACTTTATTAGGGACTTACTAGTAAATCAAATATGCCGGTCATGGATAAACCAATCATCAATACAATTTAGACACAAGGCATATGCACTTTAGCACTGGTTAGCAGTGGTAAAGTGTTCAGAGTCCTAAAACCAACAAAAGCAGGTCAGAAAAAATAGAAGGAAGAATGCAAAAAGTTTGGGGATCACCCTGCAAAAAGGGCTAGGTCCAACGCCGCTCTTAGACTCATTCCGCATGCAGGGACAGCATACAGAGGCTCTTGGTGGGCTATTGAGGCAAGCTCAAGTTCCCACACTGGGAGAGTTAGTGGCAGTCATATGAAGTGCCTACAAATGACATCTATATCTCTGCCTTTCATATAGCAGCACAAGCTACTGCTTAAATTTGGGACATTTTGCAGCCTGAAATAATTTCTGGCAAATTTAAGAGAATTGGGTCAACTTCTGAAACCTATGGGAAAAGGCATTTTAAAAGTAATATATTCAATAACGTGTTGGGGTATAAACCTACAGTCAAAGTCACAAACTTTGGGATAAAAATTCAATGACTTTTTTTGTGATTTATGTTTGTGAATCAAGCCCTACGTTGCTATGTACAGCCATGGTAATACATTTTGACCATATCTCATTATTGCCATTAAAGTACATATGACTATGGTGATATGTTTAATACTTGATTATTATCACAGAGAGATGGAGAAGATCAAGAGTTAATCAGGCGGTACTCATGTTTATTCAATGCAGTAAAGTGTTTGCAAAATTAACAGGGGTAGTGAGTCATTGATTCTGGAGACTGGTGGCCATTGTGTTCTAAGGTGTGTGGGACACCGGAAATAAGTCTGCTAAACATTGCTTGTTCTTATTATCACTCATGTGTTTTCAATAATTTGGCCAGGTTAAGCTCAGAGATTCCATTTTCTTTAAGGACCACTTAAAGGTTGTTTCATCATTGCTAGTAAAACTACAGAATTTAATATGCATAAATCACAAGCAGCCAATCCTCAAACCACGGCCCCTGCCGCACCTCAATGTCTCCCTTGTTTCAGACAAACGTCCATTTTAGGGCTCGATTCCGATGTCGTTAGGAAGGCCTCCAGACGGGTCCCGGAACATGCAAATCCGGTTCGGAGCCTATGTTTCCGACCGAATCGTCCCCCGTTCCGAATGACCAAGTGCGATGCGAAGATCTCGTCCGCGTCAACCGAATCGTTTCCGAACCCGGACCTGTCCGTCCGACTCGTTCGTAGCCAAATCGTGCCGCGTAATGGAGCCGGATTCCGAACGAGCAAGTATGATGAACGATTCAGACAGCCTTTACAATTCAATTTGCCCGGATCGAAAAGGCTGTCGGAATCGGTCTTTGGGGGCCCATAGCAGCCCCCCCTTAACCCGGGGCCCTCCGATTCGTGCCCGTGGGGGTACCCATGGGTCCCCCTTTCAGACCATGCACAGTGTGGCAGGCACCAAGGGGTGCCCGCCACAGGGTGATCGATGATCCCCAACCACCCCTTTTGTCAATGGGAGCCTGTGTACGCGTTCAGTACTCAGGCTCCCATTGAAGTCAATGGGAGTCCAACCGAATTGTATCCGGATGCATTCATATACATCGTACTTGTTCGGTCGGACTCCCCTGACACGAGTCGTACGGAAAGCATTCCCAATCCGATTCGGTTGGGATGCTTTCCGCACGACATCGGAATCGGGCCCATAGTGTGTCGATATCTGAAAAGGAGCAGGGTCTTGTACTTGTTGGAACTGTTCGATAGCTTGAGGATTGGCTCCTTGTGATTTATGCATATGAACCAGAGGAATGAGGACAACTTGCCTTTCATGTATTTATACAAATGCCATAGGAGCTTAAGTATATCACAGTTCTCAGTCCTGCGGAGAAGCCAGAAAGTTAGTTACGGGTTCAAAACACGTCAACATCTGTGCAACTAACAAGCACTACAAAACAGCCCTGTAATCAGGGTGGAAAGGAACAAATACTGTTGATACAAACTCCTGGTTACATTAGCAGAGCATTGTTAGGTTGCCGCACCCATTGATCAAGGAGTAAAAAATCAATTGGAGTTTTTGTTGTGAAGGGAATATCTCCTACTTGGGCAATCATAATTCAGAACTGATAGATGTGTTTACATTTTTGTCATTTTTGTATTGTTTTGTCTTGTTTGTAAATTCATATTTGTATTCAATGTTCATAATTATGTATGTTGGGCTAGTTTAATGTATTGTTTATTTATGATATGTTTGTATTTTGCTTCAGTATATGACGAATTTGAAAGTGATATGATTAATGATTGAAAAATAAACGGTGATCACTGTTATTAAATAGAGTGGGCATGACAAAATCAACTATGTATAAATGAACCGTCAGTATCGTTGCTGTTTTGTGGTTTTGGATCTTTCTAAAAGTGGCATTTTTAAAAAGGCAGTGATACATTCATCTTTACCAGACAGATCTGCTTGTCAATCAGAAATTACAGCTTATAAGTGTAATAAGGAATTCCCAATGTTAACCTATGAGAGGGGTAGCCCTCACAGTAGTGAAAAACAAATTTGGGTGTTTTTCATTACCAGGACATGCAAAACTTAAATTTTCATGTCCTACCCTATGGGCTACCTAGGGCCTACCTTAGGGGTGACATATATAATAAAAGGGGAGATTAAGACTTGGGATGGGATTTTAAATGCCAAGTCAACGTGGCAGTGTAAACTACTCACACAGGCTCTGCAGTGGCAACTTGTGTGGATGGCACAATCAGTGCTGCAGGCCCACTAGTAGCATTTAATTTACAGGCCCTGGGCACTTGTAGTGCGTTCTACAAGGGACTTATAGGTAAGTAAAATATTCCAATTGTCAATCAAACCATGTTTTAGGGAAGAAGGCACATGCACTTTAGCACTGGTTGGCAGTGGTAAAGTGCTTAGAGTCCTAAGGCAAACAAAACAAAATTCAGCAAAATTTGTGGCAAGCAGGGAAAAATTAGGGGGGAGACCACCCTAAAGCTGTCAGGTCTAACAGTTACCTTCCTCACATGGAACGTGTGAGGGCTGGGGTCTGCCAATAAATGCAACAAGATACTGGCCTTTTTGAAGCCCAGGGTTGTGGATTTGGTTTTTCTGCAAGAAACGCACCTTGTTGATAGGGAAATACTGAAACTGAAAAACCCTGGAGGGGAGATGCAAGCCACAGGTTATTCTTCTTTCCCAAGGTGGGGGGCTCTAATATTAGATTAGACCAGGATCGCCTTTTGAACCCCTGAGGGCTAATATTGACAAGGCAGGTCGATATGTGACAGAGCAGGAGAGGTTTGATGGCAGGCAGCTTACACTTGGCAGTGTCTACGCTCCAAATGCCGGATAGATCCAGTTTCTAGAATCCCTGGCCCTGGTGCTGTCCCGGGAAGTACACAGCTCAATGATTATAGAGGGAGATTATAAATAAGTGTTAGATACAGACTTGGACAGATCAGTGCCCCCATTAACTGGCTCACTGAGTGTTAGGACGACCCAAGACTTCTGTGACTGGCTGCACCACTGGGGCCTGGTCGACAGCTGGAGGAGGACGGATGCAGGGAGGGGAAGATGGAATGTTCCTTTTTTTCAGTGGTACATGCTTTATATGTCTGCCTGGATAGACTGGTGTACTCCCTGGGAATTGACAAACCCATTACACTCATAGAGTACTTTGGGCACTCGCTGTTGGACCACAACCCACTACTCATGAGTACTATTTGGGATAGAAAGGCACCCCGTAACCCTACTTGGAGGGTAAGTGATTTGCATTTACAGGAGCCTATGTTGCGTGACCCACTCGCAGACGAAATAAGTGACTATTTCCACCGCAACTGGCATACAGCGCCACAACTGGCATACAGCGATTCATACTAATATAGAATGGGATGGCTTCAAGGCAGTGGTGTGGGACTTCTGCATTGGACAATTGGGGTGTTCGTAAGAAGTTAGAAGGAGACTTTTCCAAACAGGAGGATGAAATCAGATGGCTGGAGAAGAAGCTTGTGAGCGACTTAATACTCTGACATGGAATACAGGCAGAGAAAGAAAATCACACCTCTACCCTAGAGAGAATGAGAGCCCTCGAAAGATGAGAATAACTGACTACCGCACAAATAGAAGGGATAGATCAGGTGGGCTGCTTTCTTGGCTAGTTCAACCAGCTGATAGGGAAAGCTCCACCATCTGCATCGTGGGTCAGGAGGGCACTTTACTCTACACCAAACAGGAGATTGATGGGGTCTTCACACAGCATTGTATAGAGTTATACTGAGACCCGGGCCCGACCCTGATTGAGCCAGTAGGAGCCTACCTGGATTGGGCGACCTTACCACAGCTTCCTGTGGCTGACAGCAAGGCATTGGGAGGGCCAGTGACAGAATATGAAGTAAGAACTTTTCTAAAGGAGTTCACACAAGCAAAAATGACGGGCACAGATGGTCTTCCAGAGAGTTTTATCAGACTTATGAATCTCTCATGCTCTAAAACTTGCAGAGGTGTATGCTGGGGCCCTGGGCCATGGCTCACTCCTGGACTCGACCAGGGAGGTCCTAATAATTTCGATGTTAAAATCGACCGACGATCTGCATCTGCAGGAGGCGGCGGCCTATAAGCCGCTCTCAATACTGAATCTGGACTAAAAGATCCTTTGGAAGGTGTTGGCCAACTATTTCTTGCCCACCTAAAACACCTAATACACCTGACCAAAATGGATTCATCCCACAGCGCAGCACATTGCACAATTTTAGGAGGCTGTTTTGGGTTCTTGATGAAACAGCTTTTCCAAATGGGATGGTGTTGTTTATTGATGTACAAAAAGCCATTGACACATTACACCAGGACTATTTGAGAGAGGTTATGCATAGGATGAATCTGGGAGCTGGAGAGGACAGATGGGTGGCACTCCTGTACTCCGGTGCACAGGCAAATCAGGTGATCACCAAAGGTGTCACCAGCTGCCTGGGCCTCAGCCTGCCATCATAGACCCTCCAGAGTAGGGCACTCCTTCTGCGCTCTGCAGAGCTCCTTCCTGGTGGGTACTCCTTCCTTCTGCCAAATGGCCAGTTCAGGTAGATTTCCAAGGGTGGCAATGCCCTTCCGGGGCATCAACCTCAGACTCAGCCCCCTCCAGAACCATGGGAATTTAAGGAGTGGGTTTCCCATGCCCCTCACCCTTCCTCTGGGCTATTCTTTCAGGCTCCAGGTTCCCTTGACTTCCCTCTCAGGCGGCTATGAACCATGTGGTCAGGCACACTGACTCAGGCAACTCCAACATCTCCAGGTGGGACTGGAGCACCACCTCTATCCAGAAGGTGTGCTCCATGTCATTACTGAGCAGACAATCCACCGGCATGGATGGACTCGCTGCTACCCTCAAGGAACCTGAGACCCCCCCATTCAAAGGGAACTGCACTCACTGTGTAGTAACTATCATGGATGACAGCTACTATAACCTGGTGGAATACATTAGGGATTAGCTGCTCTAAGGACACCAGATGACACCTGATGGCAGTCATACTGGCTCCTGTGTCTCTCAGAGCCGCCACCCACTGCCCATTGATGATGACCTGTACTTTTTACACGGCATGTGGGCCCTTCGTACCATCTCTCACCCAGGTGCACTAGGGTAACCTCTGCACTTCCCTCTATACTAACTGGGGCATCATCCTCCCCAAGTGCAACGTTAGCCATCCTCAGTGTCTGGCCACCAGTTCGGGGGTGGTGTCCTCTTAGGGCACTTGGCATCACCCTTGAAGTGTCCAATCCTATGGCACTCATAACACTTAGGGGTGAACTTCCCTGAGGATTGGTGATCAAGAAATCCATTCTTTTTTGCTTAGTTTGGGATTTTTAATCCTGTCCCTTGGAACTATTTTGGGGACCTTTAGAGAACTTTTAATTTTATTTTAATCTCCCCCCTCTTTCTTCTGGCGGTGACCATTTCCACCCTTTTGGTGATTCCCCCCCAGATACCTTCTTGGACACTCTGGGGCTGACCCAGAGGTCTTCCTTCTTTGCAATTTCTCTGGGGTCAGTAGGTTTGCTGTCAATCAGGTGCTGGTGCAACTGCACAAAACGTACTGAGTATGTGCTCTCTCAAAACAAGATTGTACAACCAAGAAAGATAATTCACTTTGTTGTCCCGCACCCAACCACTGAGGGGCCGATTCCGATCTCGGCCGGTAGTGCTCCGAATCGGATTCGGATTTACCGGATCCGATTCGGAGCCCTGTTTCCCGACCGAATCGTACGCGGGTCCGGCCGAGCGAGTATGATGCAGGCACCCGTGAAATCTCCGACCGACTCGAACGCGGCTTCAACACGCTCCGACCGGCTCGCATGGACACGACTCGCACCGCGCTATGGAGACGTTTCCCGGCCGGGTAAGTACGATGCGCGCCGCGAGCAGTCCGATCGACTCGCGCCGTCCGGCTCAAAACAGCTGTCGGAGCCGGACTTTGGGAGTCCGCGTCGGACCCCCTGTACGCGTAGGCGCGCGAGTCGCACACAGGGGGACCCATGGGTCCCCCTACCTGTGCATGTACACCGCGATGCGCATCGACGCGTACCTGCTGTAGGGGGCGCCCTTGTCCTCCTCGCACCCATTGAGTCAATGGGAGCCCGCGTACGCGTTGTACGACCGGCTCCCATTGACTTCAATGGGAGTCCGACCGACTCGAGTCCGATGGCATGCGTGCGCATCGTACTCGTTCGGTCGGACTGCCAGAGTCCGATTCGGTCGGAAATCTCTCCGGGTCCGGCTCGGTCGGAGAGATTTCCGGCCCGAATCGGAATCGGCCCCTCAGTGCCTTACTGGAATAATCAAGAAAATCCATCCCAGACTAGTTTGGCAGTTTCTGACGGTCTGTAGATCTCATGCAGTATTTCTCTGGGATGAGTCCAAACTTGGCGACAAGGATGGCTTTCATGGGGGCATACTTCATCTGTGCTCCTAGTATGAGCAGGGTGTACCTCTCCACTGTAGGCAAATGCTTCGAGAGACTTGCCCCCAAATACTCCTCTGAGACCCTGTGCATGCTTTGGGCTACCTCATAGGCTGAGAACCACTTATCGATATCTTCACCCACCACATAGCTAGGCACCAGGTGTTTAGGAATGTGGACCTTTTTATCTCTGTTGGACACTGCGCTATCGCAGCCATCATTACTGCTGGAATCCATTTGCTTTGCCTTGAGTTCCAGCTGTTTAAGATTAAGCTCTTGAGCCACTTTCCTCTCCTCTTCCATTTTGAGCCTCTCCATCTGCAGCCAAAATTCCCTTTCACTCCTCCAGTCTGACAACTTCTCTGAGCACAGGCCATGGGAAGACACATAACTCCTTGGCCTTGCATGGGCACCACCCCTGTGGGCATGTTGTCCCCCCCAGGTGCTGCAGCTCAAGACCTGGACAAAGGTCGTGATCTTGCTCCTCCACATCATCCTTCCCGTCCTAATCCTGTGCTGCCACCAGTGATTGATGAATTAATGCCCAGCTCCTCAGGGCCTTCTGGAGCTCCAGCTTCCTGGTGTTCCTCTTGGCTGGAAGTCCCCTTTCCTTACAGAACTCTTTGAGCTCAACCACAGTGTAGTTATCCATGTTGGCATGCTCAAACTCCATCCTTACAGGTGTAGCCACAGTCACAGACAGTCAGGTGGAATGAGAGTGAATTTAGAAAAAGCAAAGGAGCCAATCAACGAAAATTTAAAAAAGAAGCTCAAAATGATATCAAATTATTTATCTGGGATTTTAGTGTTACACCACATCACTGTACGGCACTGCAAACATACAAGTACTAAATTCCACCGCTGAACACCAATGTAAGAAATTGTGTTACTGGCTGAGTGGGGTGAAACCCTACTCAAGCAAACAACCATAATTCTTGTCAGGGTGAAACACAAGCAAAACCCAATTAACCTGTGCTTAACCCCTGGTAGCTTTGCACAGAAGCAGTCAGGCTTTACTAAGCGGCAATGTGTAAAGTATTTCTGCAGCATACAGGCAAGAATAAAGTGAAAACACAACACAAGAAAAATCCCACACCAATTTAGAAAAATAGAGTAAAATTAAATACATTGTTTGGCATCAAAACAACAAAAATTCAATAAGTAGAAATGAAGATATGCAATTTTAAAGGTTTGGTGATAATCAAATGCTAAGAAGCAAAAAGCGCCAAACAGGGGTATCTGATCGCGGTAGACCGGGTACAAGTCACAAGTTCAGGCCGACTGCCATGGAGCATGGTCCGGATACAAGACTTGTTTCAGTCCGCTGAAAAGTACCTGGTGGTCATGGGCATCGAGTTGCAAATTTCTTGCGTCGAACTGTGCGGACCGCGTAGAGGAGCCATCGATGAGGAGCAACAATGTGAGGTCGAGCATCAAGATGAGTCACTCAGCGGCAGAGTCAATGATGGTTGATGAAGAGATACAATGTGACGATGTGCAGTCCTGCATTGTCGTCGGGAAAGCCAGTGGCGCTTGCTGAGATTTGTGCTGCGATGCATGGATGCCGGAGTCGAGATGCGTTGTGCTGGGCTGGTGTCAGCCATCGGGCTGCATCAGAAAGAAACCACAGGTGCTTGTGAGGACTTGCGCTGAGATGCATCCCCTGTGGCTTGAACAGGGGGCTGGCTGATGGACCCGTGGAGATTCCATGAAGTCCTGGTTCCACACAGGCATTCTGAGTTCAGCAGGGCAGCCTACAGCAGCAGAAGAGCCCTCGCACAGTAACAGCAGGCCTTGGACAGCGAAGCAGTCCTTGGTCAGCAAACAGGTCAGCAGGACAGACTTCACAGGTGTGCAGTCTTTCTTCCTGGCAGAGTCTACAGGTCCAGAAGTGATCGGAAGAGTTGTATTTGAGAGTCTAATATTTTTACCTGGTGCCCCTTTGAAGTGGGAGAAGCTTTTAGAGTCCTCCCCTTATAGAGGCACCTGGAATTTTCTGCCTCCCTGCCCTGGCCACAGCTTGTCTGGGGGCACAAAAGACCCCTTGACCAAACCCTTTGTGAATGAGCTGAGGCAGAGCCTTTGCAATGTGCCAGTGTGGTAGCTCCTCCCCCTCATCCTGACAGAGATGGCCCATCCTGACAGCATCTATTCCCCTTTTGTCTCACTGTCTGAGTGGAATACACCAAGACCAACTGTCATGTGACCCAGGATACAGGCTGCAGGCACCAAATGGTTAGGACAAGAAAATGCCAACTTTCTAATAAAAGTAATAATATTTTACCACGGGAGAGCCAAGGATCACTGGGGACCTTAGATAATAACTATAACAAACAAGCATTTGCAATGCAATAGGTCTTGCATTTATGCGAGTTTAAGCGATTGGCATTGCAAATGGCAATGCCTTTTATTTATGTTTTAATAACGAAAACAAAAATAAAAGGCATTGTTATTTGCAATGTCAATAGCTCAAACTCGCATAAATGCGAGACCTATTGCATTGCAAATGCTTGTTCTTTTTGTTTGAGCACAGTAGGAGAGTTCATGTGCTTTACAGCTGTCTTCCGATTGTACAAACTGTGTCGAGTTTATAGCTTGCATAACAGGGACTGTTCCATTTTTTCGTGAAAAATAGGATGTGTTCTACATTTCAAAGCTGTCAATTGCACGTGAGACTGCACAGCACTGTGCATGCCGAGGGCATGTGCTGTGCTGAACCGATTATACAAATAAAATGAAGTGTTCATAAGAATGCACAAAACGCGCTTTCTCCAAGTATAGGACATGTTGTACATCTGATGACACACACTGTGCTGTATGTTACATATGATGGTGCTTTCCAGAACACCAAGAAGACAGGCTGCACTCACCATATTAATTGACGAAGTGCTTTGCTCAGCACTGAATGCATGTGCATGAAAAGCACTATAAAAGGTAGCAATTACAACAGACTCCAAAGCAGCAGCTTTCAAGCGCCACGTGTACAAAATACACATGCATACTTTTGACATGCAGTTTTGGGGATTTTACACCTTATTTTTTGGTACTTCAGTTTTGTTACAGAACATGTATGCAAACATTTTGCATTGCCAAACGCCCATTTTATTAAATATGTTTGCCAGTCAGGCTGTTGCTAAGAGGGGGGTCTGGGTTAGCGAAGGATCTTTTCGCCGGGGAGACTTGGGAGGTAAGAAGTAAATAACGCTAGGTTTGAGAGTGTGGCCAACTAATTATCAAAAAGTATTAAAATCCCCAACATTAAAACCACCAGCAATGGCAGGTTACTTTAATACTTACAGAGTGCGATGATTACTCAGAGGCTTCTTTGCAATAAGAAAAACAAGCGTGCGCGCCTGAAGTAAAAAAAAAAACTGTCGGCAAAAGTGAAAGCGTTTCCCTTGCGGGAGCGAGCGGCGCCAGGAGCGATAATTGCTACCATATGGCGCCGCTCGCTCCCGCAAGTGAATCGCCAAACGTGCACGCGTTGCCATTGAAGGCAATGGAACGCGTGCACGTTTTTGGCTGAAAAGCCGAAGCGATTCCAAAAGGTCTTTTTGCCTAAGCAGCGCATGCGTGCTGCATAGGCGAGACCTAAAAACACCCTGGTGCCTAGTAACAAAACTTGAGATACAAATAACCAAATGGTGAATAAAATTTATTCACAGCAGTTTATGAAAAACAATGTCAAGACACATGGCAGTGAGTGAATATTGTTGAAAAATGAACTTGCTCGGTTCTCTCTTTAAAAGTGATACACTCAAGTGATAAATCGTGATCAAGTGTATCAAAGGACACATGAACAGCACGGCCTGTTACAGCAAGTTCTCAACAATCATATACGGTGTGTGTTTTTAAAGTCAACGGCGTTTCGATTCAATAAAAATAGCTGGATCATCATCAGGACTCAGGGGATACAAAATGCCCAAGAAAGAGATTATGAAAGGTAATGCAGTTGCTAAAGGAGTGGGTCCTTGGTGACAAGCTTCAGGAACAGGGTGAGCGGGAATTTCCTGAGCTGGAAATATGCAAAAAGGAATTTTGAGAACCCATTGTCCCTTAAGCACTCCATGCTGCCAGTCAGCCCTACGAGCACTTCTCCATTTTTGGGTTGATTCGAGCCTAGTAAAGGAATTTGGCGCTCAATCTTGAGACCCAGAACACAGATGTGCTTCCCACAGCAGGCTGATTGGAGCCCCTATAGGTAACCAGCATATTTCCAGCTTAGGCTATTCCCACCCGCCCTGTTCCTGAGGCTTGTGAGGGTGTACTTGCCCTGTATCAGAGCATATTTTGTAAATTCTTACATATGCTCATGATGATACTGTTAAAGATATTTCATGTGTGCAGATTTGGGTAACAAATTACTTGCCCGAATTGGTGATTTTAATGATGTATATGGTCGTAACAGATGAACTAATGAAAATCCACTTGAAACGTTTAAATGAAATGGGTTAGAAATAGAATTGTGATTAATAATGTATGCCACCTTTTCGTGTGAGACTCAATTTTATTAGAATGGATGAAGTTATGATGTTCTGCTTATCTTGCTCATCCCACCTCCAAATCAAAGACCCACTGCGAGTCTTCTCTCTTCACAGGTTTTGTATTAGCTTTGGAAGCCTGTATTGTGAATGAAACTTTCCAGTGTGGTCTCAATGTATCATTTTGAAGGACTTCAGTTGGAAGTTCCGATGTGGGCTTACAGAAGAACAGTGATTCTATGAACTATTGTTTGAGAAATGTTTCATATTGTGTTGTACATCTGTGAAGTGCAGTTGCTGTGGAGGCAAGCGGGAAGGTTTTCTCTTACCGTAGGAAATTAGTTAGTGTTGAAGTTTTGAATTTTACATAGTTGCTTTTGATTTGCCAATGTGACCTAATCATGATCATGCTATGCTGAATCTGCAGTTTTGCTAATTGATGATGCATAAAATGTGTATAAAAACCTATAGCTTTGAATGTTCAGGGGTGACTTCTCATTTTCCTCCTGAGACTCTGTATGATTATTTTGAGACTTTCTTCTTCTCTCTTAGGATGCTGTCAGTACTCTTCTGAGTTTGACACTTGGAATCTGAAAAGATGGATCTGCTTAAATAGGGATTTTTACTATGATCTATGATTCTGTATTCTGTGTCTGAGCCTTCATGGCAAATCATGCATTCTTTCTGTATCATTTTATTAACAATTCTGTTTTAAACTCTTTAAAACGTAATTTTTGTTGGGACGGAAAAGTCCTCTGCATGGTAAAGACATGTACCCCTGCCCTGAGTGTCCCACTGTGCTGTTGCCTGGGTCCCTAATGCTGATTTTTTTGTGATAGGCGAACACAGGTCATGGGTTTGTGCGCCATGACATAGGCCTGTCTCACAGACTGCGGTCCTATTTGCAACTGGGAGGGACATCCAAAGCGCTACCCTGTGGTAGCAGGCTACCACATTCAACAGAAGATAAGCAGGACGAGCGCTGTGGTGGCAGCATACCCTGTAGTGATCTGTAGTAGTGAACAAGACCTTTTTACCCTGTGACACAGGAATGAGTCCTACAAGTTCACTCACCTGTTTGAAATTCAGATACTGTGTGCTTAATTCACCTTTGGCCTACATCAGGTAAGATGTGGAGTGCTGTGCAGCACAGGAGTAGTGACTGTGTGTTAGTTGTGTGCACCTGGAAAGGGTAGAGAACAAGAATGGAGCAGTACTGTGCAGTGCATGTGTGGATAGTATATGTACTGGGTGTATGAATGCCTGAGAGGAATACATTACATAAGAGATGTGGTGCTGTGCACAGCGAAAGCATGTGCTGGGTGTATGCATGCTTGCGCGTGAAGCACAATAGATGAAGGGTGAAGTGTTGTGCAGAGCGCAAATAATCAGTGTGTGTGCTGGCAGTTTGTTTGTTTGTAATTAACAGACTCTGCTTAGCGGTAGAAAAGCTTCAATGCTGAACAGTGCATGCAGATTGAGTGTGTGTACTGAATGCTTGTGTACATGTAAGGAAATAATGCATTGAGGTAACAGTGCTTGATTGAAAGTGTACTGTGACTGTTTTATGAGTGAGTGCGCATGCAATGGTACATTGTATGGAAGACCCTAGATTCCTTTTGGGAAGCCCAGGCCTGAATGGTGAAGGCACACCGGAAGGAAAAGGAAGAGACTCCCTTGACACTTCAAAAGACTGCTCTTTGAGTCAGTGATAAATCATATGGAAGGGGACTGGACACATGTCAAGAAGGGAGATGGGACTTATAAGGGAATCACAAAGTAGGACTGGGGGTCTAGGGATAACCTTTTATGCACAAATCACCATGGCTGACATCCTGGTGTGAACTCTGGTCACTCCCATGAATTGTATTCTGGCCAATCATTTTCGGAGTCATGCCTGCTGTGACAGACATCTTTCATGGAGAAAGAAGAAAAGGAGAAGTGCCCACTTCAAAAAAAGTAGAAACCCCAACATAAAACTTCAAACACCCAGACCCTAAATCACATTTACTGTCTGGAAAAGTACTCTAAGAAGGGAAGGTTAAATCCCCAAAAATGTATTATTTGCCCAAGCAGCCAGACAGGCTATATGAGAAAGGGAAGCGCAGCAAGACTTCTGCCTGTGACCAGGACTGGGAACCAAGGCCTGCTAGTCTTCCTGCTGGGTGCAGGGACATCACTCAGGGAAACTTAGACCACCTGCCCTGGAGCCTAAAGCACCAGCTCCTGCCTGCTTGCCAAGACCAGTGTGTCCTGTGAGAAAAAGGAAAGCATTGGAGGGAGCAAGATCCAGTGGGGAGCCCTAATATGAGAATTCTCTATGAGAGGTATGAGGAGTAGGGTGTGCACCAATCTGGCTGCTGTCCATGTGCAGGATTGTTTTCAGTGACCCCCCCCATATGCCATGAGAGGGCTGCTGTGAATTGAGCCATGTGTTGAGCACTGTGTAGGTCTTGCTGCACCCGTACCACCTCGAGGGGGTGACCCTGTATGACAGAGGGGGCCAACAGTAAAGTTACAAGTTCAAGTAGCGGCAGGACTTGTGACCATCTAGTGTGGGGTGCTTTTGCTGGAAGAGGCTGCACACATATAACCACATACAGCGGCAACCCCATATGCAAGGAGGTGCTGCCTGTATCAACATCACCAAAGAATTCGGGCCAGCGCCCAAAGGAGAGACTGAGGCTATGATTCGCCAGTTGGACCCACACTGAGGGAACTGTCCCTTCCTCACTGCAGAGGACTTCTGGAGATGCTGTGGATGATGCAGCATCCTTGATGGCACCAGTCAGGAGCAGAACAAAGGATTTCCCCACCGGCCCCCCTAGTTGGGCAAGACAACTTACCACGTGCTCCCAAGCAGGGATCTGCTCCAACTTCTGAGAGACCTCCGTCGGCGCCGCTCAAGAGAGAGAGCCTATGCTTTAGGGTGCTGCTGCATGGGCCGCGAGCAGCCTGACTTCTTTGAACTGAACAAGACTCACAGGTGCACACTTAAGGCACCTGCTGCATCGCTGAACTCTTCCATGCTGCGAGCTCAGGAAAGACATGAACTGGGCCAGTTGGGCCCTGGGGGACTCACTGCTAATGGTGCTGCAACACCATAGACACTTTTGACTAAATTTTTAAATGTCAAAGGGAGAACTCTTGATTATGGCCTAATAGTTTGCATTTCCTGATGTGGCCGCCAGTGAATGGGAATAACCCTGAATACGTTAAATGTCATACTTCGTTGCATGTGTAGAGTTAGAAATCAAATACTACTTTTTTTATAAAAGCAAGTATTTGGCTGGACATTGATTTATTGTTCGTACTATTTGCACTTTGAGTTATAAATTCGTGTTTACTGACCTGTATCTACATCCCCCGAGGGAGACTTGACTGTTCGACCACAGCTACCACTGAAGTGCAGAAGGGCTACTTGACCCAGTTGAGCAAGATCCATAGTAGGTCGAGTCCTGGGACATCAGGAGTAAAAGGCCTCAACCACCACTTTTGGGCCCAGTAGCACCTGTGTGCAGTGGCGTAGCTAGGGGGGGGCGGTCCGCCCCAGGCGGCACTAGTTTGGGGGCGGCAGCCGCGCGGCACTGGTGGCCCGTGGCAGCGGCCTTTATAATTTATTTGGGGACACTCACTGACACTACAGTCAATCACTGACAGTAGTGTGTCAGTGTCCCCAAATAAATTATAAAGGCTGCTGCCACGGGCCACCAGTGCCGCGCGATCTCCACCCCGACAGTGAGAGTGATGTACACAGTACACCCACCAACCCCCACACGTGCGGCTGTCGCTGAGCACGGAGCAAATGCACACGTGACGTGCAGTTATGTGTTAAGTGCAAGCACACCTGCTTGCAAATGCTGCCTGCAGCGCATGCACTACCACCTAGCGTAGTGGGGGTGGTGTGGTGCGCAGCGCGACGGACCGCTTTTGTGGGTCCCAGGGCCGTCAATCTTGTAGCGGGCGAAAGCGCTACCAAGGACGACCCTGGGCATCATTTTTGGCCAGCCCCCGCTCTGAGAACGCAGCAGTGACGCGTCACGCACTCCACCACCACGCGCTCTCGTGAGTGGAGTCGAGTCTGGAGCAGTGGCAGTGCTGGCCGATTTGCTGCAGCAGAACCAACCCCTACGGTAGAGACCCTGCCACCACTGTGGAGTGACGAGTCTACACACAAGAGCCTGAGGTAAGAGCTAAACGGTTCGGTTGTCATGAGGGGAGGAAAGAATCTCTGGTGACCGTGGCGTGAGAGCCTCCTCATTTTGGGAGTAGAAAAGACTGCGTCTCTTAAGAATAAATGAGCCATTACTCCCCTTGACTGGAGCCCTTATTTGCTCGCCCCACACCTCATTCAGTGAACAGTGAGCGTCAGTAGCCTGGCAGCTCGTGCCTAATTAACCCCTAGACACAAGGCAGAGGCTGATTATGAAACATGGAGGGTTTTACCAGAAATCAAACGCCAAGGTTTGCTGCCTTCCACGGAGCAGCCCCCTCTGCTGCTAGGGAAGTGCTGCTGGGAAAGCCTGGATTTTAGTGCGGGGATCCGAACAGCTGATTCAGGTGGAAGTAAGGGGTGGAAAAGAGCATCCGTCCAACTACATTTTAAAAGATGAATGAGTTTCTTGTTCCCATATCCTTAAAAACCCAAGAACACGCTCATGCGAGGAGCTCTTCTAGGGTAACATCCTTCATCCAGGTAATTACTTTAAACCTACAAATGTCTGGTGTCCGGTGTCCTTGTCTAAGTAGTTCAATGGAAGCATAACATCACTACAAATCCCAGACTGCATTAGGGTGTTACAGAAAAATCCAGGCCTGGAAGCGGAGCCTGTAGTGGCCTGGAGTGACCCAAACCATGGCAGGGACATGTTCTCAGCCACTTAGTATCGGTAATTCAGAAGGTTAGGCCCTGATTATGAGTTTTGACCAAAACCTATGCGAACAGAAGTTCCTGACAGGACTGGCATTTTGATCTGTAAGATACATATTGCATCTCTGCTGTTTTCCCGTGACAGTTTTTGGCAGGTCAAACTTGTGGAAATGTATTCGGCGGAAAAGGCCTTTGAAAAAGAGAAAACATGTTAAATTGGGTGAGTTAAATACTGATTCTGCACGTTATGCCTCATTTCCAAGTGAAAAGCGTTGAGTGTGTTCTATTTCCCACAACCAGTAAACACCTCACTTGGGGTAAGTAAGTGTGTCTACTGGATGCAGTAAATACAGCATTCTATTCTCAGTTACTCTGGATCATGCACTTAGTAGAACTAGAAGTAGAAAAATCTGCAGCAGGAAACAGGCATAGACAAACTCTCTCAGTGTACACCCCTCAACTCAAGACTGGATTTCTGTGGCCCCCAGACTGACACCACACTTCTGCAGCCCAAGGGTGCGTCTGCACAATTATTTACTCGTATGAACTGACCATACCTGACCAACAGGAATACTTTGGGTGCCTTCATTGGTCAATATCATCTCTGGTACATTGCAACAGTAAATGCAATTGGTTAGCTACCTTAGGCAAGTGTCTGTGTTCTCTGTATTGCATCCTCTCTCATGACGTATTACATTGACGGTGATATGTGCAGACCCTCGCACCAAGTCCGCGCTCTACAAATATTTACCTTGGTGTCTTAAACGAGTTAAGTCCGTCCAACAAGAGGCACCTGGATAGAAAAGAGGAAGAGAGCTTGAGGCTGCTTGAAAGGAAGAGATAAGAGTGAGGGGTCTGGGCATAATGTGGCTCTGAGTGCCAACTGCATCCCCTGCTTTCTTTGAAAAGTGAAAAACACAGAGGGAGCTGGTGAAAGGTATAAAAGATGTGCCTTCCTACCTACTGTGTAGCCTTGGACCGTGTCCTGTATGTGCATGTAACTTGCATGATCGAGGTAACTATTAGCGGTGATACTACGTGTCTCTCGGACCTCTTTCAAGTGCTCGCCGTCCTTTTTCCCCAGCACCCCTCCCCAACTCTGCTAGTTATTGGGTTTGATGTTGGACAGGCTGGTCTCTTGCCACTATATCAACAAGAAATCATGGAGTCAAACTACCCAAATTAAATAAGGGTGCATAAAATATTAGGTTTTATTGAATTATTGGGGTTTGGGCTCTTACAGTACCACATACAAATGATGTGAGTATATGATGGCAGTATTTGGCTCATAATTTAATATAATCGTCAGCTGATAGCAATGCCTGAAGGTGATGGGAGTAGCAGACATATTGCAGCAGCCAATTATGGCAGTACCTGCTAATAGATGGATGAAAAAAATACCTGCAAGTTGATGCATGTAACAAGAACATTTGGTATGGGTGAGGTGCTGAACATAGACGTCACTACAATCATGTGGTGTGGGCACTTGTGTGTTTGATAGCAATGTTTAGCATGTGATGGGATTACAGGGGTAAATAATGATAGCAATTACTGGCATTAATTGCATTGCCTGGCAAAAGGAGAGTATTATGCGGCCACTATATGATGGAAAATGCTGCAGTGGTAGTATTACCCAGCCAAATTATTACATTACCTGGGCATGTGATGCCAATACCTGACACTAGAATGGGAGTATTTGACTTTATGAAGTCACCTCTTGATATATAAAGTAGTTCCAGGGAATATGATGGTACTGTTTGCCGTTAGGAATGAATACCTTGGTTGTACGGCAGAAGAAACTTACAGATAATGCTATATTATGCCAGCATTTGGGTTATGATACCTGGCATTAGAGTGCAGTACTTCAACAAATGAAGGCACCACCGAGAAATGAATGAGAGTATCTGGACTTATCATGGCAATGACTGCAATACTAAGTTGCTTTACCGCATGCTCTATAAACGAATATTGTGGGATTACCTCTGTGTATGACGGCAATAGCAGCACTGTGAGCCAAGGAGCTATGCATGTGATAATTATAAGTGGCATGTTGTGGTAGTACTGACCACATGAAGCCACTATCTAGAAATAAGTTGGCAATACATGGCATATAAGTGGTACATGTGAGAATGCTATGACCACACCTACCAAATAAGGGAAGTACCTCGTCAAATGATGACATTAAATAATACACTTTGAGAGTACCTGGGAATAATAAGGCAATGCCTTTGTGTAGTCTATGTCTGTCTGTCTGCCTGCCTATGTCTGTTCTTTTGATTCATGTGTGACTGGATGTGTGGAGTCTGCACCTGTCTGGATGGCTGACTGGATATTTTTGTCTGTCTGCATTGATACTTTGGTGTGTGAAGTTCTTCTACGAATTAGTGTCTACATATCGTCATTGTGTGCGTTTTCCTGCATGCGTGATTTCTGTGTACGCATGGATGCCAAGGCATGTCTTCAGCTGATTGTCCCTACCTACTACCTGACACTAGACCTTTCCCTACTTTACTCCTCACATCAACACGCAATGTCTCACACCTGTGAGTGCCTTCACATCCACAACCACCCACCAAACAGCTATGGTGCCTGTCTAGATATAACGATCATGCTCAAAACAGAACTGCTCCTAGTAATAAAAAAGACAAAATTATAAACTTCAAATGTGTGATCAGCCAGTGACTGAACCAGGTACACTTTTTAAACTGAATTTCACTGCACACAGAAGCTGTCCAGGGAGTTCCAACCCATTTCTCTTAAATGCTTAAGCCTAGACTTCCATCTTCTTAAATACCATGCACCCTGCCCTATGAGCCTTTAGAGGCAATTTAGGGGTGATTTACAAGTATTAAAAAGGAAGGTTTGGGCCTGGGAAAAGGTTGATTCTGCCAGTTCAAAAAAGCAATTTAAAACAGCACTACAGTCTGTAGTGGCAGGCCTGAGACGCGTTTTAAAAGGCTACTTTAGTTGGCACAATGAGTGCTGCTTACCACTAGTAGCTTTTATTTTACAGGCCCTGGGTGCATGTAGTACCATTCACTATGGGCGTACAAGTAAATTGCATGTACCAATCAGGTGTAGTGGAAAAAGAGAGAGAGATGGCCGCACTCACAATGGGGACAGGGCACAGTTACAAGGGTTTAAGTTTAATCTCCCCTCTGGAAAGAGTACACTCACATATGCTCTTTACATTCACACCTCAATAATCCACAAATCATTCCAAATCCAGTACCACAACAATATTGTAAGGATCCAAGGATTTAATGTTATATTTTCTTTTCAAATTAAAACATTACAATATGTGTGTATCCCAGCTCATAATAATTAACAGGATGAACAACTCATTCAAATAGTTAAAACTGTTATAAGAAGATTTTCACTAATATTTTAGAATTATGTAATCTTCACAGTACGTCGCAGCACAGTTTAAAGCATCAAGTAAAAAAGATTAACACAAAAACAAAGAAAGAAACAAAACGGACACAATTGTCTAGATCTACAAACGGATCCGTTCCATCTGTGGTAGACAAATACTTCATGTGATGTCCAAATCACCATATACCAAGTCCACAGTCCCAACAGATTCAGTGTTTCAAATTACTTCGAAGCATTTCAGTGGATTAGACTCATTAGTCGCCACCTTCCTCAGGACTAACAAATTTATTCTCCCACACCTACACAACATAGAAACTGTGAAAAAACAATATGTAATTTACATATTCAATGCTTCCTGGCACATCATTTCAATGTAGCAATACTAACAAATATATCCCTTCATTCCACCCGAAGAGGATGATCATTGCCTCCCATAAAAGTGGTGCTAGAATGCCAACATTTTTAATCCATATTCATCATTCATGTCGCAAGATGTGCTGACAAGGTATAGGTAAAGCACATTACTTCACAATTCATAAGTGCCTTAATCCACATTAATCCTAAATTCATACGCACCCATTCCTATTGCTTACACTCCAACATAGTAATTTAAAATGCATGATCTTTCTACCCCAGGAAAGACTTTTACCTATTCCATGCTCACACACTCACCTCAAGATAAAAATCACAAACAGATACCGGTCGGGACCCCTATACGAGGAATAAGAGCCTACCAGACCTTCTTCATAAAACCTTCAAAGTCAATGGGTGGACAATCTAAGAAAAGGGAAAAGCAATTGTATTATACCCAAACCCTTCCTTAAATGTCTCATGCAACTCTTTTTGATGATTGAAACCTCTATTCATACCCACTTTATTACGTTTTTTTGTGAATCCTGGAGGGATTTCCACCATCGGGGGTTCACCCTCATCGTGAAACAAACAATCCAGGATGAAAGGGGGTACGTTTTCTCATTCAGCCCACATCGCTTGCCCATTTATTTCTCACACCACACTTTATTGATTATTAAGTAAAGTGGTTCTCACCCTTCTGGAACAGGAGAAGTCAATACTCTGTCCAATGCATTCTAAATTAGAAAATAGATCGTGGAGGCACAGAGTCCTTCTTGCGATCGCAAGGCGGCTCATTAGGTATAACTGCACCTCACTTTAAAGCCGTCACTTGCCTATAAATAAAGTCCAAATTTTAATAAGTTCTAGTGTACAGGAGCGGTTGGTTTCCAGATTCTGCATGTCTGATTCGCCACAATGCTACCACTGCTTTGCTGTTGGGTTGGGCTGTGCCCAAATCCCATAAGCGCATTCAATTAAGAACCACCTATTGTTCTGTGCCGGGTTGGGCTATGCTAAAGTCTCATACATGAGATCAATCAAGAACCTCTGGTTGTTCCTAGGCTTGACTCCCTCTATGTTCACATAAACATTCTCGATACCCCAGTGCATATGATCCCCCCCACCCCATGTTGTTCCAGACTATCACCCTTCTACCGGCTCTGGTTGTACCAACTTGACATCTATGGGTCTCCACAAGGTATACCAAACCCATTTAATATCGAGTTCCCAAACGTGAACAGTGCTAAAAGTCCCCCAGTGCTTCTTAGTAAAACCCCTCGAGTTTCCTTCGGTATAATATTAACCAGTCCCTTGAGATGGTGGGTCTGCACTGGGCTTACCTTTTCAAATTTGGAACCGCATGAGTGTCTGCTGCGTTTCAACTCTGGGATGCCGCAGCTGGGATACACACAAATTGTAATGTTTTTATTTGAAAAGAAAATATAACATTAAATCCTTGGATCTCTACAATATTGTTGTGGTACTGGATTTGGGATGATTTGTGGATGATTGAGGTGTGAATGTAAAGAGAATATGTGATTGGACTGTTTCCAGAGTGGAGATTAAACTTAAGTATCAACCAGGAGTAGGCTAATTCTACCATGCTTCCAAGGCACAAGCACTTTAGCCCCGATTAGCAGGGGAAAAGTGCACAGAGTCCCAAAAGCCAACCAAATCGGGTTCAGCAAAGGAAGGCAGAGGAAGGCAAACATCTGGGGTGACTCTGCAGAAAGGGCCAGGTCCAACAAATATTGTATCCAGATGCTTTCCTATGGAACAGCTGCCACTGCTACAGTGAAAATAGTTCTATGGGCTTTTTCATTGCAAGAACATGTTTAACATTAAATCTTTACATGTCCACCTTTTAAAAACCATGCACTCTGTATCGTTATGGGCTATTAAGGCAAAGCTAGGGATGACTTATTAATGTGTAAAAGGAGGGTTTAGGCCTGTCAAATGGTGTTATTCTGACAGGTCGAATTTGCAGTTTAAACCTGTACAACCAGGTTACTGGTAGCAGGCCTAAAGTCATGTTTACATTGCCAATATAGTGAATGGAACAATGAGTACTGCAGTCCACTGTGACACAACTTACAGGCCCTGGGTACACTGCTATACCATATACTAGGGACCTATAGGTAAGTTAAATACGCCAATCAGGGATATTCAAAATTCATCATGTTGAAACGGGGAGCACAGGCACTTCACCACTGGTTAGCAGAGGTAAATTACACAGAGGTCTACATCCAGAAAAACAGTCAAGGCCAAAATCCAAGGGTACACCGCACAAAATATGGTCATTTAAAAAAGTTGGTATATGTGCTGTTCACATTTTCTATCAGCCCATATTACATCCAGTGCGTGAATTTGCTGTTAATTAAGATGAACAGAGCACAGACTGGGCACCAAGTCACATTAGTTCAGTTTTTATTATATACCACACACTACATTTGGTTTGTACTGCAGTCTCAATTTCTGTGACTCATGGCAGCAGTGATCAGTCTCTAGAGAAGTGTTTTAGCTGGGTGAGGACCAGGAATGGGAAAACTACAATATTGTTCCGTGAAATTTTGGAAAAAGTTCTTAACATCATGATCGATTTTCCCGAAATGCACTTTGAGATATCTAAAACAAAGACTCAAAGCAAGCTCATACTTCTCATTCAACAGTCACCTGAGATAATGGCAAGGAGACTTGCTCGAGGAGAAAATGTCTCCCATGCGACAGTTTCTGCTCGAACCAGCCTCCAGCATACATTCGCTGCTCATACCAGTTCCTGGTAAAAAAAAAATAGCAAATTTCTGGACCTGCGAAATCCCCAAATATGCGCAAATTTTGCACGAAGCAAAATTCCCTAAATTTTGCAAAAGCAATAAATAATTCTTCCTGGTTTAGTGAGGACTAAGGAGTGGCTGCTGAGTGCATATTACTTTGCCTGCCCCACACTGTTGCCACACAGCCAATCCAGCGATGAGAGTAGGGTGCCATTAGCAGAGAACGACTACAGAGCAACCTATGTCTCTGGTTCATTGGCCAATCTTCCACCCCACACCCAAGGGCAATGCAACCTTAGCTTAAACCATCATCTGGAATACAGGTGCTTAACCTCCTCATCGGAGCTCCTGCGTCCTGCCATTGGCCTACTGAGTGTCCATTTTCTGCAGACTCACACTGTCTACAGTGAATACACTAATTCGGAAACTTGCTGTGTTACTACATGAGGTGCAGATAACTTACCTCTGAAATATGCAGTGGCTCTTGCACCAACTCGGAGGGTCTGCAAGTTACTGTACTCACTGTATACAGTCTGATTTCATTGAAAATAGGCTCATGATCCCCTACGCAGAAAAAAAGGAGATGGGAATTCAGGTGCCGTATTCTAGCCATGCATCTCATCCACAGATGCCCGCAGAAGAAGCTCTTTCTCCCTCAGTCTTCTCCACTACTGCTCAATGCACCTTATAGATTGATGCAGCGGAAGGGGGTTTCACAAATGTTTACCATCTGGATCCATTTAATACCTACCAGTCCCTTTCACGCTGCATGAGCTTAAAACATGTTACCAATTTCTATTGTCTATATTGATCCTCTTTTCTCTCCGATGAATCTTTTAAAGTTGATAGGGATTGGCAAAGGATTGACAGAATTCTAACAATGAGAACACTAAATAAAGAAATAATCATTCAATATAACCTTTTGACATTAATAAAGACAGACTCTGATTACTTATCAATATGACTTTATCCAAAATAATGTGAATGCTCATCAAGTACAATACAGCTCGAATCATAGATCACCATACAAGAGAAATAACAAACTAGTAATTCATAAAACAAATCTCAAATATCCGTCTCATGAGAGATTGGATAGGTGAAGAGACAAAGGAATAAAGACATTGGAAAATAAAATTAATGCAAATTCAGAATATCATACGAACCTATTAGCACAAAATGCTAGAAGTCTGAAAAGCTACTCTCCGGCCGAGAGAGTAAGCTGGGGCACCATCAAAAGATAATGAGGAGCAAAGTTAAGAGTCAGGATCAGCAGAACAACAGCCAGCCAATTAAGTTAGGAAACAGCAACACTGCTCTCTCCTCTCGCAAAGAAAATCTCGCAAAATCTCTCCCCTCTCACAAACATTTCAGTACTAATAGTTATACCCTACTTCACTAAAGATCCAACCCCCCATGTATCATCACACGAAAAATCCTCAAACCCCATTGGATTAGACCAGGGAGTGTATGGTCACTCCACTTTCGATGAGCCTAACTTTTCAACAGTTCCTTTGTTTTAAAAAAACTTCCGTCATCGACCTTTAGCAGAGGAAAGTCCAATAATCTCTTCCGCGGCCTATACATTTCTCCAGCTCGCTAATGTATGAAACTCATAGCACAAGTGTCCACATACTCCACTCGGCAAGGAAATTCCATTCATAATGTTCATTACTTCCTCCACACAGCCTTGGCCATCATCAGGAACTAACAAAGGACAAATGACATTTCTTTGCAGCCTACGTTTTAATAAGCAAATTAAACCTTAAAAGACTCTTGAGGCCATCTCTGCAAAACAGTTAAATGTGCTCTAGGAAAAACAAATACACATGTGATTATCGTTGTTACTTTACAAAACTCCACTATTAATGCTTCTTTGCATCACATTATATACATTTACAAACAGTTAGTGAAAAGGAAAATATCATATCTCTTTTAAGCTTATGACTTCTATTATTATTATTTTCTTTGGCTGTTATTTCTGCATTATTCATTTACATTTGCGGCCTACTACAAAAGCACTAGAAACACTAGTTTCTTTCCAGCACGCACTTGCGCAGTTTTCATCCTCCCCTTTTTTTAGTTTTGCACTGTTAATTTTCACACCATTTTGTTAATAATCCACACAATGAGGAGTTCAATCTGAGCAGGTTTTATTTCGCAAAACCCTAATCCATCAAAGATAGTAGTGGCACTTGAGGCAGGCTCAATTAGGTGTGGGTTGATGCTTCAACACATGCATTCCTGCTCCATCATAAAGGAGCTTGAGTAATGGTTCGATCCCATGAGGAGCTACATCCACTCAGCATCAGCTCATGGCCACGTACTCTGTTTACATATTAATTATATATATTTTATTGGACAGTTAGCCCCATACCATGCTTCCATGCATCACTTTACATAATGGTGGAAATGCTTGACATAATGTCAGCACACATGCCAGCAGAAGGGTGCTGAAGGCATATTATGGTAATTATTATCACTCTGTGAGTACCCAAGACACGCTGGCTCCTACTTCTGACATACTGCTCAGCCTGTGTGATAGTGACAGTTCATAGCATATTGCTCTGGCCCTGCTATAAAAGTGTTAATTCTTGGCATAATGTGGGCATCTATGAACATCTATCTCATGATGGCTAATACTCACATTATGAGGAAATTAATGACAGTACTCACTGCTCTCATAATGATAGCCCTGGAAGGCATGATATGATGGAACCTTCTTCTTGTATAATGCTGACCCTGGCCTCATGGTGATAATTCTTGGCAGCTTTTGGGCATCATTTATATAACCTACGAATTGCATGAAAGTAAAGGTGTGGACGGTAGGAGAGAACAAATGTGTGACAGCTTATCTACTTACTCTTTCATCCACCCAGGTACTCATTGGTTCATTCGTTCATTCCCCATCCTAATCCACCCATTCATCCAGCTGTGCATCAACCCATCTTTACAGCATCTTCCATACAACCATTCACTTATCCCTACATGGCCCCATCCATCCTTATTCTCAATCCCTCACTCACCAATCCATTCACTCATTTGTCATTCCTCCATTGGCTCATTCTCGCAGGTACCGATTGACCCATTCATGCAAAAACACAATATAATCAGCAAGTCAAGAAAAATGCATTAAAAAAACGAGACCTAATGGCTTATTCATGCTCGTTTATTGATGTGTGCTCTTTGTGGCTGTCTGCTGCTCAGTGGCTTCAGCTTCCCTTCCATCACTGGCAGCTCCTTCTTTAAGTATCAGCCATGCTCTGTGATAAGCAGAGAAGATCCTCCTCTGGCCAGACTCTTGCTTATGACTTGCTAAGGTGTGGACGGAACAGCAGTGACGAACTCTCCTGCACACTTCCGTCAATCACACACGGTTATATTCGCACTGTTACCTAATTCTGACCAAATCATGTTCTCGCTGTTCCCCTTTTGCCTCTTCAAAAGGCTGCTGGCCCTTGAAAGTCTTCGTTCTTTTTCAGAAATGGTGACACTATTATACCTGCACCTCTGACCTCATAGGCAGTGATAGCCCGGTCAAATACATGGTGCGCAGCTCAAAGATCTGCATGCGGCATATTTCAGTTTGACCATGCAGCATTTTCCACTCCCAAAGTCACATGAAATTATTTTCTGAGAAAACTAATTAACTGTAAATTATGACCTTGATGAATACTGATGACGAAGTCCTCGAAAGGACAAGATCCGGGTCCTACCAGAATGGCACTGTACGTGCTCAATGACCCTTGAAGGCCAGTTAGTACTGACATTTGGGATTATCCTATTAGAACATTTTTATGATAGTATTTATCAATTAAGCATCAGGAAGATGGAGAGGCGCTGACTTGTGAGTGGCCGCTCTAAAGACCAAAGGGATGTTTTATTCAATAACAAGATTCGATTGCTTTTGATGTACATAAACACAACATTCTTAGGGATAAAAAGTGGGGAACTATTTAAGATGCTTTCTTCCCAAAGCAATGTTATAAAACAAATGAGTAGAATATGGTGGAATATTTAGGTGTTCAGACTAATGAAGATTTTGCTTTGGTAACAAATACTATTGAATAAACAGACTGCCAAGTGGTTTGATTTTCCATTGAGCGCCCTCCCTGATCCTGGATTGCTGTCAGTAATTGCTGATTCCTCTCTATTTAAAAATCATATAAGCGAAATAATTTCATACTTGGTCATATGTTATGGCAAAGATGAATGTGAGGGACATTGGTTACGTTGTACATAGCATTGTGAAGTGAACCCTGAACCCTATAGAAGTTTTAAAAATATGAAGACACTGAGGGGCATATTAACAAGGGCTGGCGATAACATTATCGCCGCTTTAGGGTCCGTTTTCGGGCAAAAAGCGGCGATAATGTTATCGCAATATCATCAAGGACACGCTAGCGCGTGTATCCTTGACTTAGCGCCCGTTTCCAGCACGCCTAACTTCGCATCTCTAATGAGATGCAAAGTGGGTGTCACTGGGCGTCCCCCTGACGGACTACCTTGTAAAATATCGCGAAATGTACATCGCGATATTTACAAGGAGGCCCACGCATTTTTGCAGACGTCAGTTTTTGGCAAAAACCACGGTTTTCGCCAAAAACTAACGTCTGCAAAAATGCAGACTTACCTATACCTGACAATGGGGGTGGATTATGCTGATACGACCACAGGGTCGTATCAGCAAGGTTATCACCGTTTTCCATGGAACATCGCTGGAAAACCAGCGATGTTCCATGGAAAACACCGCTATCGCTGGAAAATTATCGCCATTGCGCTATACGTTGTTGATACAGCGATAGCATGGCGATAATTGCCAGCGATAGACGGCGAAAAAAAGTTCTCGCTAAGAGCAGCCAGCGATAATTATCGCTGCCGCTTGCTGATATGCCCCAGAGTTTCTGAGATGATAAATATCTGCAGGTCTAATAAAATACATAATGATGCATCCCTACTTTTACTCTATGCCTCAGTATTCAATGTTGTTTTATACTGCAACATTCCGACTAGTAGCTCTCTAGACTTCAAAAGCATCTTAAAATGGGAAAATGTTTCACTCACGTCTGGAAGCAATAATGTGGCCATCACCATCACAACATTCAGAATCCGTGACTGGGAATGGTCAGTGCTAAGTACTTCGAGTGATTGCAGTTTGTAATGTCTGCAACGTTTGACATACATAAATGAATACATATTGTTTAATAACTGACATAAATTGAATTCTGGCAGAAGCAGGGAGGGAACATCCTCCTGATAATCATAGGAGACTCAAACATAGCCATGTTCTCTTTAATTGTTCTCATGAAAAAACAACTATAGAAGCGGTGAAAAAAGGTGTCATAGGACAACCACAAATGGGATGCTCACCATGTTCTCCCACTTCACAAAATATACTGTGCATCTTGTCTCACCTCCTCCAACTCCTCCACACAAATATAAAATATAACTGGTCACTTGCCACCCCCCCCATTCATCTGGGTCTCCCGTCCCTCACGTACACAATCATAAATATACTTGGCACTCTGCCAGCTATTCCCTACCCTTTTCATGGTTATCCCTTCACTCTTTGACTCTTTCTAAACTGCCACAAAACCAGTGGTGGCTCCTCCGCTATGGTGGAGGAGCGTCGCTCCACTGCTTTTGAGCAGTGAAATAAAGGAAATATAAATTGATCAAAAATTTGAGCTAATATAATTTTATGTTTCCTTTGTGGGAAGGCGGTTGGGCGGGTTGGCGGGGCTGCTCTGCTCTTGGAGCAGGGCAGGGGAGGAGTGGTTTGCCCACTCCTAAGTGCGCAATGACTGTTTGGTCAACCCTCTCAGGCTGCCAAAACAAGTCATGCGCACTTTCCCCATTCTCCATGCAGGGTGCATTACAGCCTGCATGGAGAACATGCCGAGGCCCCCATTCCATGGTTGAGCGTCAAACCAGGACGCCCACCCCACCACCCACAAGTCATGCCGGCCCCCACTGCACAAAACTCAAATCTGGCCACCATGAGGCCTGTGGCTCTTCTCTTTCAGTGCTGGCTATTGCTGTTATTAGCAGTAGAGTGAGTTTAAGGGGCCTGCAGTGTTGCATGGACCAATTCCTTTTAAAGCGCATGCGGCAGCTCCTTACATATCCACTTCACTTGGGAAGGAGGGAGGCAGGTGAAGCAGCTGAAATACCTGTGACGGCAGTTGACAACTGGGAGAAGCTCTTGCTTTGTATGATGCTTTCCTGTGGAAGGTCACATAAAACAAATGTAGTGTTAAAAAAGGAAAGATATTCAATCAATGATGGCTAATGAATTTGAGACTCAAAACAATCTGAATAGAATGTGAATTTGGTGCCAGGAATGCGATGTACAATGTGTAGCGATTGACTAAAACATTTATTTTTTAACATCAAATTATTTGTGTTTCAGAATTCTTTTGAGTGCTGAGGACTGGGTGGTTTTATTTTTTGTTCCATGGTGCTTGCTTTGCTCAAAGAACATTTAGCCACTGGACAGCTCAGGCTCATTTTCTGTTTGCTGGTCTATAATGCAGTACATTTAGTCATTTGAGGCCCAGCACAAGTAAATATGGTTGCCTGCTCCACTTTTTGCATTTAAATGCATTTATTTTTCATCAAAGCCTACATTAATTCTACACATTTATTATAAACTATATTATGTTCTCATTTTTAACAAAAACGCTTCCCCAGTTCCCCCTCTGATGGTTATCTAATCATCCCACTTTCTTCACAAATTAATCTTTAGATTTCACTCGTGTCCTCAGTTGAGTCTTTTTGCTTTCTTTTCAAACTCTCATAATGTTTTGCCGTCTTGTTTTCTCAATTGATGTCATCATTTAATTCTAATCCCCTCTTTATCTGTCTGTTTCTTGCTCTGATCTTTCTTCTATTAAAATAAGATCTACATTTCTTATAAAAAGCAAACAAGGTCAGTATACAACATATTACTATTAATATTGGTACAAGTATAGCTTTAAGAATTCCTGCTCCAGGTGGTTGCAAACTAATTTCCAATAATAGAAACTCCTTTGCCTAAATTTTCTAAAACACTAGGGGGCCGATTCCGATTCGGGCCGGAAAATGTACCGACCGACTCGGAGCCGGAATAAATACCGACCGACACGTACCGGTGCAGCCCGATCCGCAAAGTACGATGAGAAGCGTTCAAAATACGACCGACGCGTACGGAACACAAGCCGAACGACCGAACCGCGCGGAAAACAGCCATCTGGCCGGAAAAGCACGCGAATCGAACCGACCGACACGCACCAGGAAGAATCCCGAACGAAACGTACCCGCGAACTCCTACCCGCCAAGTACGATGCAACACGTGGAAAACACGACCGAGTCGCACGGGACCCAAGCCGCACGACCGACACGCATTCAAAACTGCGAGCCGAAGCAACCCAAAACCCCGCGACCGACGCGTACGCAGCACAGAAAACAGCACAAACACAGCGTGAACGAATCTGAGAGGCTCGCACGAGACAACTGGAGGGCCCGACTCGGTCACAAGAACGTCTCCTACATGCACAAAAAGAACCAAGGAAAAAAAAACACAAAAAAAGGCCAAACAAACAATCACAAAGCAAATAAATACTGGGGAGGGAAACAGGGAACAAAGACACACCCACAACTCCACCCATATAAAGGACAAAAATCCCTACCATGATCCTTTGCAAATTCAAATTACCTGCCAGCACTCAACACCAACAGACAGCAACCACACACACACTCACAGCTCATCCATCACACAAGCCACACACCAGCAGCACCACAACAAATTGCACCCTCACATACACCCAGCAAAACACACACTCACACACCCTCACTTGCACACCAACACACACATCACACACCAGCACCACCCAACACCATGCCCCCAAAGAAGAATCACAAGTTCCTAGATAGTGAATTGGAAGTCCTGGTAGATGAGATCCTCAGGGTAGAGCCACAGCTGTTTGGTACATTGGTCCAACAGACACCCATGGCGCAGAAAACCAAGATGTGGGAGAGGATCGTCGACAGGGTGAACGCACAATCACCATGTTTGCGCACAAAGGTAGACATCCAGAACAGTTGGTATGACGTGCGCAGGAGGGTCAAGGAGCTGTTGAAGAAGGACTACATCGTGAGCCAACACACCGGCAGTGCCCCTCCTGCCAAACCAGTATACCTCAGGCCCTGGGAGGAGAAGGTGCGGGCCATCCTACCACCAGTGAGCGTCTATGGACTAGAAAACATCCCAGAGCCTGGTGAGTACATAACAAATGTACACAATATTGTGCCACAATACACACACATCACTGTCAAGGGGAGAGTCAAACCATGCACCCTTAGCAAATACACACCAACCAAAACAGATCATCCCAAAATGTGTATGTCAGCCAGATAAACACAATACATGCCAGCTCATAGTGAAATGTAACTGTGTCATGACATGTACAAACCTAACAACAAATAGAGCTAGGCAGTGGCACAAATATAACCAACAAACACAGTCAGACATGTAGCCACCACCACAACAACACCTCACAGGGAAGCTCACTGACAGGAAGGAATACTGTGTATGCTGGGCAAGTCAGTGTAGCCAATAGCATCATGGGAGTCGTAGTCACAGAAATTGCCCACCCTCACAATGCGCACATCAACACCACCATGAACCATGCCCACATCACAGGGAGTGCAAAACAACTGACAAGATGGCTGACACTGGCTACTGCTGTGGGGAGCACAAGGCCCTGCTGGCAACTGTGCACCAACCAACAGCAGGACACCACTGACTGACATCCTGAAAGACAACTTGCACTCCCTGCAATGGAAGCACGTTCCATGGTGGGATATCTGGCTGGGTGTTAAGGAGGACTCACAGCACTGACCATAGTCACCAGCAGCTCCACCCACACACCCCCCTAACACAAACTACACACAACTCACCTGGGAGAAAGCATTGCCTCACACACCAATCAAATATCCCACAAAGAACCACAACCCTGGGTCATGCAGTGTGAAGCACAGGGACACACATGGGACTTGTAGCAAAACAAACCCCAGGATAACACTGTCAGCCATCTTGTCAGCACAGGCACACAACCCCACAGGGAAGCTGAGTCAAAAGGAAGGAAGCATGGGCATGCTGGGAAGGGGGTGGAGGCAAAAGCATGATGGGAGTGGTAGTCACAGCCCAACATCCCCCACCCACATGGCCCAGCAAGAACACACCCAAGCATGCACACCTCACAGGGAGTCAAAAGCCACTTCAAAGATGTCTGACACTGGTGCTCTGTTGTGGGGAGCACAAGGACATGCTGGGAACTGGCCAACAACCAACAGCAGGACACCACTGTCAGCCATCTTGCCATTGCTGTCACACCCACACACAGTGAAGTACACTCAAAAGGAAGGAAGTATGGGCATGCTGGGAAGGGGGTGGAGGCAATAGCATGATGGGAGTGGTAGTCACAGATATTGCTCACCCTCACAATGCGCACATCAACACCACCATGAACCATGCCCACATCACAGGGAGTGGAAAACAACTGACAAGATAGCTGACACTGGCTACTGCTGTGGGGAGCACAAGGCCCTGCTGGGAACTGTGCACCAACCAACAGCAGGACACCACTGACTGACATCTTGCCATTGCTGTCACACCCACACACAGTGAAGTACACTCAAAAGGAAGGAAGTATGGGCATGCTGGGAAGGGGGTGGAGGCAATAGCATGATGGGAGTGGTAGTCACAGCTCAACATCCCCCCACATGGCCCAGCAAGCTCACACTGAAGCATGCACACCTCACAGAGAGTGGAAAGCCCCATCAAAGATGTCTGACACTGGTGCTCTGTTGTGGGGAGCACAAGGCCATGCTGGGAACTGGCCAACAACCAACAGCAGGACACCACTGTCAGCCATCTTGCCATTGCTGTCACACCCACACACAGTGAAGTACACTCAAAAGGAAGGAAGTATGGGCATGCTGGGAAGGGGGTGGAGGCAATAGCATGATGGGAGTGGTAGTCACAGATATTGCTCACCCTCACAATGCGCACATCAACACAACCATGAACCATGCCCACATCACAGGGAGTGGAAAACAACTGACAAGATGGCTGACACTGGCTACTGCTGTGGGGAGCACAAGGCCCTGCTGGCAACTGTGCACCAACCAACAGCAGGACACCACTGACTGACATCCTGAAAGACAACTTGCACTCCCTGCAATGGAAGCACGTTCCATGGTGGGATATCTGGCTGGGTGGGAAGGAGGGCCGGATGTCAACCAAATACAACCAATGCAGACCATGTACACACCCCAACATTCACATAGAAATGCCCAAATAATGCAGGACAATGTGCTACACCAATATCAACCCCTGACTGTGACAACTTAGGACAATGCAATGTACAGGCCCGCATCCAGAGGCACAGTCACAACTGTCAGGTGTGTCAACCATTGATGCCTGCAGAAACATAACATACATTGTGTGTGTCTCCCAAAAACAGGTGATGATGGGGACACAGCAGCAGACGCTGAGGAGTCCCCGTCCCAGGCTCAAGAGGATACGGAGCTCACTGGTGTGGAACAGCCTCTGCCCTCCTCGGATGAAGAAGACCAACCTGGCACCTCCGGAGCAAGTCATCATGCAGCACCAGCAGGACCACCAGCTGCACCCCCTGCACCCACCCCTCCAACAACTGTCAACACACATACCACCTCTGCCGACATGGAAAGACCAAGGAGCACCACCACCACCAGCACAGGGACCCTGGACCAACGTGGGGCCATGGACACCAACACCACCAACAACCCCCAAGGGGGCCCAGGGTCACCTGTGCGTGCCACCTCAGGTACTGCACGTGTCGCCAGGGGTGGTGGGAGGGGTGGGAGACATAGGTCGCTGCTTGCAGAGGGGTCTGGACTGCATGATGACCCACAACTGGCACGCATAGCCGATGCGTACCAGTCCAGCACCCGGAGAGCTCAGCCAGGTAGTGGGGCTCCTCAGGGACATTAAACAGCAGCAGGCTGCCCATCATGCCCGCTTGGACTCACACATGTCCCGCGTGGAGTCCAAGTGGGACACACTGCAAGAGATGACGGCGGTGCATAGGGACATATTACAATGCCTCCGCCAGATGAGCAGCAACCAGTCAACACCTCCCTGTGTGCCCACAACATCTGCTGTTGAAACAACTGCAACTGCCACAGGGAGGGCGGATGACTCTGGCGAAGAGTCCCCTGCACCGCAGCAGCCTGCACTTGAGGGTCCCCCCCCAAAGAAGAGGGGCCGTCCGAGGAGGGGCAAGTGAGAGGCCGATGGCCATGTGCAACCCCCAGGAAGCCAAAACCTGTTCTGGATAATCACCTTTGTGCGCAAACTGTTCACCCTGTTGACTGCAACACAACTCTCCCACATGACATGGGGAGTTCAAGTTGGACCAATGTCTCAGATGACTGTGGACTTTACTCTGGACATTTCTGCTACCAGGACTTCCAAATCATCTAGGAACTTTGGATTACAATCACAATGTACAGCACCCACCATCCTGTGCACTATACTCACACATGTATATCAATAAACTCACTAATACACCATACTTGCCTCTGTTGTGATTCCTACGTTGTCTCTGAAGTGGCGATGATGATCTGGGAAATGACACTGTGCATGCTAACTGCTACAGCAAGTACAACACCGGCATGTGAGTCATGGCGACGTCACACATATGAGGGAGGCACACCACCAGGGCTACACAACACATACACACCATGGCCATCTGACTCATCGCCTACACTGATGTTGCCAGGAAATACGTTGCATTGCACAGACCCAACACCTATTCACAGTCTGTGTTAACTAGCCCACTGGTGCAGTAAGCAAATGTCAGTCAGATGTGTGACCACAGACAACGCACATCACAAAGTGAAGCACAGGTTTATTACACATTTGCAACATGTTGTAACCACCACAGATGCAAGGTAATACCACCTGGCAGCGGGCACACAGTCAACAAGGGTAGAAGGAAGGAAGTCCATGGGTGTGATGCACATCACCTGTAGGGACAACACAGCTACCACCCTGGAAGTCGAATCACGGTGTTGGGGATCACAGTTGACCAAACGACTCTGAAAGTACCCTGTGAAGGACAGAAATGACACACAGTCAAAAGCACTGAAGAACAGGACAGAACTGCAATACTCATGCCCAATACATGTCACAAGATACCCACCCAGAACCAAGTTAGCATGTCAACACTGTTGGGGAGTACAGACTACCTGTAAGGACACATCGCTACACGCATACAGTCATGTAGCACATGGACACACTCAAACAGCACCAGAGCACCACCAACACATATCATGCAAACTCACATCAGTTACATGACATCTCTGGATACTTACATTCAGCTGAAGAAGTTGGTGATGAGCTGTGTGCGGACATCACCATCATCATCATCATCATCACTGGCATCGTGGTCCACAGGTGGCGGACGTTGGTCATCGTCATCCAGGATGAGAGGCAACTCCTGCCGAACTGCCAGGTTGTGTAGCATGCAGCAGACGATGACAATCTTGCACACCTTTGCCGGGGCATATGGGAGGGACCCTCCTGTCTTGTCCAGGCAGCGGAAGCGGCTCTTCAGGAGACCAAATGTCCGCTCAATCACTCTCCTCGTCCGACCATGTGCCTCATTGTAGCGCATCTGGGCTGGTGTCACAGGGTTCCTGAGGGGCGTCAGCAACCACGGCATGTTGGGATATCCGGAGTCACCTACATACAGACAATTGCACATTAGCTGAGTTGGAAAAGAGGGTGGAACACTACATTGCAGAACACACACAATGGTACAAAGTCAGTACACACCAACAAGCCAGGCACGCTGGTTCCGCATCTGTGACATCATCCTCGGGATGCGACTACTCCTCATCACGTAGGCATCGTGTGCAGAACCGGGAAACGGGCACACACGTGTGAGATGGTCATATCTGCAAGACAGACCACCAGTGCATTGACCGAGTGGTAGTGCTTGCGGTTCCTGTATGCCTGCTCCTGGGCCTGTGGTGGTACCAAAGCCACATGTGTCCCATCAATGGAGCCAATGACATGCAGCATCCTCCCCAGGGCATAGAAGTCACTCTTCACGTCAGTGAGTTGCTGGAGTCTAGGGAAATAGATGTACTGGTTCAGGTATATCAACATAGCCTCCAATACATCGCGGAGCACACGGCTGAACATGGTCTGTGACATCCCACCAGGAGTGGCCAGAGTGTGTTGAAAGGTACCGGTGGCAAAGAAGTGGAGGGCTGCCATCACCTTCACCTTGGGGGTCAGCGCTGTAGGGTACGGCCGGCCAGGTTGCAGGTGTGGTGACAAGCGCACTGCCAAATCATCAATCAGCTGCCTGGTGAAGCGGTACCGTCGGATGCTGTCACGTTCCACCATCGTTGCCAGGTCAGGGAATGGTCTATGGACAGCTGGTGCCCTGCAGTGCATAGGTGAAGAAAGAAAGATTGTCACTCACCCCACATATGTGGCATTGTACACACTCAACATCACACGATACATCATTATGAGGCACAAGTACATGATGTGTGCAGTTCCGTAAGGACATGTATGGCACATACATGGCCAACATCCAACATCACAGTTCAACAAGTGGCATCAATAAGTCCCAGGTTGTGCCATTGGGTATCATGAGGACATGTCACATTTCCCATCTCCTGCTGCCACGTTACAAACACACCCCACAGTGACATGTGAGGACAGATGTGCCCCAGGCATCACAGCTCAACGACAGGTAGATTCCCAGGGACCCTGTATTGCCACATGGACACTGGCATGACATGGCGTATCATGTATACACCACAGCAAAACAACCATGACCCCCACAGGTAGTGGTCCCTGTTGCCTCGGCAGGACAGACATGGACGTCTGTGACACACACACGCACAACATCAAAGTCCATGCACAAACAACGTGGATGTGGAGACTGTCTCCCATTGTGCACATGAAATCCGAGACATTGTAAATACAACATGCACACAGACTGTGGAGGACCATCACTATTGTGCCAATGGGTCACCCTGGGTTAAACATACCGTCCCACATGGGACTCAGGGGGCATGTGACATGACATACACATACACCACCGTGAAATGTGACCATGCCACATGCTCAGATATGAACAGTTGCACATCACAGTGGTCATGTACACGAAACACCAAGGATACTGTCCCCATGAACACGTGCACAGCCTGGGGGTGGCTGCCCCAAGTGACACCCACAGAACAACATGTTCACCCCCAAACACGGAAAAGGTAATGCAGCCTTACATGCCTTAGGATACAGTTTGGACAGGCTGTTGTGTTGTAGGTGTGCCCCTCACTCCCTGGGAAGTATATGTGGCTGGCATATGTTCACCTGTGACAGGCATAGTGACATATGCCAGTGACATGTACAGGGACGCGTTGGACAGCAATGGACCGATCGGTGCGCACACATTGGCCATTGCATTCAATGTGTGCTGGTACGCGTTGTATTCGCAATACGCGTTGGACAGCAATGGACCGATCGGTGCGCACACATTGTCCATTGCATTCAATGTGTGCTGGTATGCGTTGTATTCGCAATACGCGTTGGACAGCAATGGACCGATCGGTGCGCACACATTGGCCATTGCATTCAATGTGTGCTGGTACGCGTTGTATTCGCAATACGCGTTGGACAGCAATGGACCGATCGGTGCGCACACATTGGCCATTGCATTCAATGTGTGCTGGTACGCGTTGTATTCGCAATACGCGTTGGACAGCAATGGACCGATCGGTGCGCACACATTGGCCATTGCATTCAATGAGTGCGGGTACGCGTTGTATCCTAGGTACGCGTTGAACAGCAATGCACCGATCGGTGCGCACACATTGGCCATTGCATTCAATGTGTGCGGGTACGCGTTTTATCCTAGGTACGCGTTAAACAGCAATGGACCGATCGGTGTGCCCGGCCGGCCCATTGCATTCAATGTGTGTGGGTACGCGTTGTATCCTAGGTACGCGTTGAACAGCAATGGACCGATCGGTGTGCCCGGCCGGCCCATTGCATTCAATGTGTGCGGGTACGCGTTGTATCCTAGGTACGCGTTGAACAGCAATGGACCGATCGGTGTGCCCGGCCGGCCCATTGCATTCAATGTGTGCGGGTACCCGTTGTATCCTAGGTACGCGTTGAACAGCAATGGACCGATCGGTGTGCCTGGCCGGCCCATTGCATTCAATGTGTGCGGGTACGCGTTGTATCCTAGGTACGCGTTGAACAGCAATGGACCGATCGGTGTGCCCGGCCGGCCCATTGCATTCAATGTGTGCGGGTACGCGTTGTATCCTAGGTACGCGTTGAACAGCAATGGACCGATCGGTGTGCCCGGCCGGCCCATTGCATTCAATGTGTGTGGGTACGCGGTGTATCCTAGGTACGCGTTGAACAGCAATGGACCGATCGGTGCGCACCCATTGGCTATGGCCTGGCCTGGCAACGGACGCGTTTTCAAATCTTGAACGAGTCTGATGCTGTAAATTCAGTTGGTCACCCACAACAATGTTGCAAATTCATGGGTGTAATGAAGTTGAACTTTTGAAGGATGCTGTGGGCGTGTGTAAGTGGTGCAATTCCATGGATTGGCCAGATTCAGAAGATGCTAACGACTTGGACCTATCACTTTGGACACTTGGGACAGTAACTGCCTCTGCAGCACACATATAATGCTGGCTCTTCCCCTGAGAGCTCACTTGCCTGCACTACATGCTCCAGGACGACATCTGCCACCACCACTGCTGCTGTATCTGCACCCTCTGGACCCTGCAATGGCACGTACTGTGGAGAGAGCCCCAGCCTTCAGCACTGAGGAGAACCAGGCCCTGCTGGACAGCCTCCTTCCACAGTACAGCAAGCTGTATGGGAAAGCAGGGGAGCAGGTGAGTGTTCTGTCCACTGCCTTCCTAAATGTGCATGTTGTCTGACTAGCAAGGCTAACAGTCTGCACGCCACTGGCTAGCAGGCTCACTGAGTAGTTGTCACCCCCCATAGTGTGTAGTTACATGCACTGGACAGGTATAGTGCAGTGACAGTGCATTTAAACAAGGTTTTACTTCCCAGGCAATGATACCATGTAGTAACTGCTGGCATACTGTCCATGGCCATCGTTGCACTGCCTGTGTACATCATGTGCCCCTGTGATTGAGACATGTATACACAACTGTGAAATGCACGGATATGTTGCATGTGTAGTAATAGCATTCTCACTTTGTCATCCTCACAGGTTGATGCCCACCAGAAGCAGAAGATATGGCTGACCATCGTCCGGGCAGTGAGATCCGTGGGAGACTACATGCGCCGGATCCGCAACTGCCAGAAGAGGTGGCAGGACCTTCGGGGCTGGACCCGGAGGATCGCACGGGTCCAGCTGAAGCTGTCGCCTCCTCGCAGGAGGGGCGGACACCGGACCCTGACCCCCCACATGCTCAGGATCCTGGCGGTGGTCTTCCCTGATCTGGATGGGCAGCTGAAGGCCAGGGAGCAGCACGGAGGGGGTGAGTCCATGACTGCATTGTGTACTTTGTCTGCCATGCTATGTGCCCTCCTCTGGCCTGGTTAAACTTCCACAGCACATCAGTCATGTGGTCCATGACCCATGTCCCTCGATTGTGCACTGCCCACTCCTCATCTGATACCCAGGTGTGGCCCTTGCAGTCAGGGAATTGTGTCACTTGGGTACTGTGTCCTTGCAGTTTGCTTGACTCAAGGTGGGGGACAGCATCTGTTCCCCTAACTGTGGTGGGCATCATGGGTGGGTCCATTACTTACACAATGCCTGTGTTCTGACATGTAATCTGCGTGTTACTTTGATATGTGGTCCAATTGCTGAGCTGATCCACCACATGTGCCTGGGGTAACTGGCACACACCCAAGCTGCGGTGGGAACAATGTTTGGGCCCCAGGAGTGTGTATATTACGTGTGTCACACATACTTAGCCAGCTGCCTACTGTCCAGGGTTCATCCCTCATTCATGTGGGGCAGGACAGTCATGCCTACTCCAGGCCATGCAATGCACTCTGTACTCCCACTCCCGTGTATCAGCTGACACGTTGTGCTCAGTGATATGTCCCCTCAGGTGTCAGCCTCTGTGTCAGTGTGCTGTGGCTTCGATGTCAGGACTGCTGGGGTGTTTATCGGTTGGGGCTCATCATGCCACCGGAGATGTGACCATAGGAGACGATACTTGTGTGACACATAGGTGTTTGAACACCTGACCGTGCAGACTGGGGTATGCGAATGTGAAGTCCATGCAGCTGTTTCCCATTCACAGCAGATTGTGAGGTGCTCAGGTTCAGAGGCTTGTGTTACAGGTCACCCATATGTCCAATCAGTTTGACCTGGACAGATAAGGGTTCAGATGATGTGGTGTGTGGGGGATGTACATGTGCACTTATCAGCTCCAGGACTTGCATTCCCCATGACCTACTATTGTGACACAGTGCAGACTGTTGTTGTGTGGCTGCCCTGCCCATGTGACTGGAGACAGTGATGTATGACTTAGCAGGCATGCCTGTGCCATGGCATGTGACTTCCTATGAGTAATCCTGCAGGGGAGTGACATGTGCTACATGCACACCATAGTGGCAATGGCTATCAGCACATGGGTGCATCATGGTGTCTGTCGCTGGTATGCATCACATGCATTTCATATATCTGACTCTGGGCATCACTTTCATCCGGACACCTGTACTGACTCAGTGGCAAGAGTTGTGATGTGTGCATGTTCACATGCTTCACCGTGTTCTCTGCACCGTCCAACTACTGTGTAGGTGGTGCATGTGTCCACACTGGGGTATTGCCAGCCAACGGACGCCAGACAGATGGGTGCAAGGCCAGGTGGGATGTGAGTGCCATGGTTGACGATCAGACTGACAATTGGCTTCTCCTATTCTGTTTGGGCAATTTTAGCAATGTTCAACTAAGGATGCCAGGCCTTGCTCTGTATTGTGCTGTACTTACTGTGGTGTGTGCGTTCGGTGCAGGTGACTGATGTCTGTCTGTTTCCCTATTGTTTGCAGATACATCCACGGCCACAGAAGGGGACAGCTCCACGGACCAGGAGGAGCCGCAGAGCCAGACTGGGTCAGCAGCCGAGGAGTGGTCGGAGGGACCCAGTGGCACGGAGGGCGAGGGGAGCCACACCGAGGAGTCCTCAGCACCATCCACCTCAGCTGAGGACCACAGCAGCTCGGAGGATGACTCCCTTATGGAGGCGGGTGTCAGCAGCCACCACACCCCAGCTAGTGTTGCTGTCCCGGCACCACCACCACCACCGCCCTCCCATCGGCTCCCATTCCCGAGGTCCGTGGAGGCTCCCATGTTCGGGAACGTGTCTCCTTCGGGCCAGGCACCGCACCCCCTGCCCCTGTGTCCCCTGCTGCCCTGAGTGAGGAGTCTGTGTACCTCCTTCGCCAGCTCCATGTAGGGCAGACAGTGATGCTGAGTGTCCTCCATGCACACACCACTCTGTTGACTCAGCTGGTGTCGTTCATGGAGGGCATCTCATTGGGCATGTCTGCCCTACAGAGGGGCAATAGGTCCATGGACTCCTCCCTGACGGCAGCAGTGTCCCTCCTCCAACAGTCCCTCACCCCTCCTGTCTCTGCCCCATCCACACTCCCCAGCACCTTACCTGTCCCAAGCACACACACACCGGCACAGGCACACACCAGCACAGACACGAGCAGCACACACACACACACGCCACAGACAAGACGCACACGCACGCACAGTCAGGGGACTGAAACCACACTCACAGGGGATGTGGCCCAGTCACACACACACGCATCCACGAGCACTGCGCAGTCCACAGTTGCCTCTCCCTCCAAAGCCCCCTCCGTTGCCTCACCTGCAACCCCAAAGACCCAGCGGCTCTTCCTCAGTGACCTCGGCCTCTTCCCCTTCGATCAAGCTGATACAGCATTCAGGGGGAAGAGGAATCCCACCCACATGGAGCGGAGTGCCCCTCGCCACCGGACCCCCTCCCTCAGGCGCAGACCGACTGACGCCCCCATCCGTAAGTCCCCCCGGACCCGGAAGAGCAAGACCCCGCCGCCGCCCTGCAGCTCAGGCACCAAGTCTCCTTCCTCCATCCCTCAGGCCCCCACTCCACAGGTGCCCCCACCACACCCTGCCCCAGGTTCCCCCACCCACAGATACACCATCCCCAAAAGGATCAGGCCTTCTCCCCCTGCCACTTGCTCTTCCGGCCCCACACCCCTGCTGCGCTTGTCTGTGCCACTGGTGTGGAGACGGTGTCCTCCCCTCTGTCCTGCCCACCTTACCTGATCCCCATTCTCCTCCCCTGGAGGTAGGCACTGCAGTGGAGTCCACTACCACCCTGTCTGACTTGTGCACTGCAGTGGGGAACCTGTCCACTCCATCTGCACGGTCCCCTGCAGTCTTGCCGGCACCCACACCATCAGAGTCATGCCCCCCACTTGTGCCGGCACACACCATGTCAGACACCTCCACTGCAGTTGTCAGTGGCTCTCCAGCACCCACCACCCCTTCCCTGCCTCCTTCTGGTGAGCCATGATCCTGTCCCTGCGGTGCCTGGCCTGCCCCCCGTATGCCCCTCCGAGGGGATTGTCCCTGGTTTTCATTAGTGCAGGCATGCGTAGGGTGACATCTGCCACTGTCACCCTGTTTTGACTTTCATGTTGGACTGGCCATTGGCCTTTGTTAATTTTTTGCTGGACATCAACTGTTAGACCCACATATGCTGAATAAAGCACCTTTCTGTTCTCTAGTGCTTTTGCTTCTGATGTACATGTTGTTGATGATGCTAACCATGCCCTTGCTGCAGTGATGGTGATATTTGGTCTCATGATAATGAAGTGTTACTGTGCAGGAACACATGTGGTCCAGGGAGAATGTGTCCTATCCTGTGGTGTATCCATATCATCCTTAGCAGCATCTGAGGGTGTAATGTGTTCAATATTTGGCAATGGGATTTCCTACTTACATTAGCAATTTCACATCTGTGGCTTCCACCCCTGCACATCTGTTGTGCCTGCCATTGTTCAATTAGTCTACTTCCCTGACCGTGTGGCCATCTCCACTGGACATGCAGGTTTGGGCATCAATGGGGAAGGACTCATCTGTGTTGTCAGTGCAACATTGCTATAGAAGTGTGTTGGATCTGTGCTGATGATTTCGTTGGCACTCCCATGACCAGGCTGATGTGACGGGAGCCTTCATTTGGTGCTAATTGTTGACTGTGTGACCAAGTGCTCAGCTGACATGATGGAGCCCTACTGAGGCAACATATGGCACAGCTTTCCTCACACAGGAGTGGAGTCCCCTCATGGCAGTGTGTACTCCTGTGACATTGCCTGCGCCCAAGGTGTGTGTTGTATGAGCATGTCTGTGTGTTCACTTCCGTTTTGCTGTGCATGCTGGGATCCCTAGTGTTGTACCTGTTTGTGATGCTTGCTGAGTTGACCTATGTTCCCCCCAAGTCTTCTCCCTGGATTCTCTGTGATGTGGGTGCATGGCACATTACTGGTCATCAGGGTGTCACCCATAGGTGTGTTTGATGTCAGGGCTGAGTTTGTGTGCAGACGCAGATGGGTCACAGTCAGGATTCCCCTTGGCACTTGTTGTTTACACCTGTCATGTGATTTCCAGTTTGTGTTATCTTTCAGTGATTGTGACACGTTGTGTATGTGACTGCTGGCACTCCTCAGGGTCCGGGCTGCAATGTTGGTAGTTGTCTATGTGTGTTCTTTGTGGGTGACCTTGGCTTCTTCATTGGTGTGTGACTGTGGCTGGGATCCCATTGGTTGGTGTGGTATTGCCGTCATGTCCATGTACAGCGCAGTGTGCAGTGTGTCAGACATTCAGGAGTCTTGTTGAGTGGCCATGTGTGATGTGTTTCTGCACCTTGGTTCCCACCCACCACCCTGGGATTGTCATGGGTGCATGTGCAATGTCACCAGTGCATGTGTGCTGCACTGCTGCACATTGTTGGAGGTCGAGGTGTGTGGTGTTGAGTGTGTGCAGATGAGAGTTGTTGCCCGGCTAGACCCCTGCCTCCATGTTGGCCTTGGCTTACTGGCCGTGCTGATTGATTTGTGCTTGTGTAGGTGTGATGGTAGTTTGTTGCTCAGGACACATGACTGTGGCTCACAGTGTGAACGACATTTAGCTTTGTCATCACAGTGGGATTGTAATGCAGCCCAGGGTCACCACATTGTGGGGGCCCTGGGGGTAGTGCTGTGGTGTGTTTGTGTCTTGCTGTGTCAGTTGCTGTTCCTACATGCTTGTGTGACATGTGTGATTTGTGCTCCCTCTCATCTGACAATGCCTGATTGCCCACATAGGGGATTTGGATCCATGAGTTACCTTTGTGTGGCACTGTGTGCACATCTGTGTAATTGGTATTCAGGCCTCCTCATGTGTTGTGTGGTTGCCTGGGGACACTGGCACCCCCCCCTCACCTGTTGTGTTTGATGTGCAGTGTGGGTCTGCCTGTTTGTGTTTGTGCATCTGCACCACTGCATTGTCATATCTTTGGTGTGCCATTGGCTGTATGTTGTTTGGTGGGTTTCCCCTGCTGTCCCTGGGACTCCTAGTTCAACGGTCAGCACAATGATCATGGTTTGTGTGTCCCATTGCTGCCATGGTATGGTATCTGTTCACCTCACATCTACAGTCTCCACAGGGTATCTGCATTTGTGTGCCCATTGGTGCAAATATGTGGGTCTGCATTCTGATGGTCACTTCTGTCATTGTGTCATTGATGAATGTTGACGTGGGTGATGTTTGTCTGCACATGGCCAAAGGTATGTCTTATTTGCACTGCAGTATTTGCCTCCCCCAATCTATGTTGCAATGGGACACATGCACTACTTTGCCACTGATGTGTTTTATGTTCTGTGACCAGGAATCATCCATGCAGTTTGGCAGTTGCAGCTTTTTCTTTGTCAACACTTGCATTTTGGTCACTGTGATGATGGGGGTTTGGACCCCATTGCCACAATGTTCAAAATGTGCTTCAGCTATGGACCCCACACTTACATTTTGGTCACTGTGATGATGGGGGTTTGGACCCCATTGCCACAATGTTCAAAATGTGCTTCAGCTATGGGCCCCCACACTTGCATTTTGGTCACTGTGATGATGGGGGTTTAGACCCCATTGCCACAATGTTCAAACTGTGCTTCAGCTATGGACCCCACACTTACATTTTGGTCACTGTGATGATGGGGGTTTAGACCCCATTGCCACAATGTTCAAAATGTGCTTCAGCTATGGACCCCACACTTACCTTTTGGTCACTGTGATGATGGGGGTTTAGACCCCATTGCCACAATGTTCGAAATGTGCTTCAGCTATGGGCCCCCACACTTACATTTTGGTCACTGTGATGATGGGGTTTTGAATCCCATTGCCACAATGGTCATGGCCTGCTTGCATTGTGGGGGCCACACACATATATGTGTGGCACATGTGATAGGGGGTCACATTGTATGTTCAAAGTCATGTTCAGTTTTGTAGGCATTTGACACAGTCTACACACGCTTGTCATGGTGTTGGGGGGATGTCTTTTTCTTGCATTCCCTAGGTTGTAGTGTGCTGGTTGTGTCATGCATTGTCCATCCTATGAGTGGGGGTGGTGTTGGTGGTAGGCATCCAGCCCCCCATGGGTAGAGGTGGTAGTAGTGACAGGCATCCAGCCCCCCATGGGTAGAGGTGGTAGTAGTGGTAGGCATCTGGCACCCCCTGGGTAAGGGTGGTAGTAGTGGTAGGCATCTGGCACCCCCGGGTAAGGGTGGTAGTAGTGGTAGGCATCTGGCACCCCCTGGGTAAGGGTGGTAGTAGTGGTAGGCATCTGGCACCCCCTGGGTAAGGGTGGTAGTAGTGACAGGCATCCAGCCCCCATGGGTAGAGGTGGTAGTAGTGACAGGCATCCAGCCCCCATGGGTAGGGGTGGTAGTAGTGACAGGCATCCAGCCCCCCATGGGTAGAGGTGGTAGTAGTGGTAGGCATCTGGCACCCCCTGGGTAAGGGTGGTAGTAGTGGTAGGCATCTGGCACCCCTGGGTAAGGGTGGTAGTAGTGGTAGGCATCTGGCACCCCTGGGTAAGGGTGGTAGTAGTGACAGGCATCCAGCCCCCATGGGTAGAGGTGGTAGTAGTGACAGGCATCCAGCCCCCATGGGTAGGGGTGGTAGTAGTGACAGGCATCCAGCCCCCATGGGTAGAGGTGGTAGTAGTGGTAGGCATCTGGCACCCCTGGGTAAGGGTGGTAGTGGTGGTAGTCATCCAGCCCCCATGGGTAGAGGTGGTAGTAGTGACAGGCATCCAGCCCCCATGGGTAGAGGTGGTAGTAGTGGTAGGCATCTGGCACCCCCTGGGTAAGGGTGGTAGTAGTGGTAGGCATCTGGCACCCCCTGGGTAAGGGTGGTAGTAGTGGTAGGCATCTGGCACCCCCTGGGTAAGGGTGGTAGTAGGGGTAGGCATCTGGCACCCCCTGGGTAAGGGTGGTAGTAGTGACAGGCATCCAGCCCCCCATGGGTAGAGGTGGTAGTAGTGACAGGCATCCAGCCCCCCATGGGTAGGGGTGGTAGTAGTGACAGGCATCCAGCCCCCATGGGTAGAGGTGGTAGTAGTGGTAGGCATCTGGCACCCCCTGGGTAAGGGTGGTAGTAGTGGTAGGCATCTGGCACCCCTGGGTAAGGGTGGTAGTAGTGGTAGGCATCTGGCACCCCTGGGTAAGGGTGGTAGTAGTGACAGGCATCCAGCTCCCCATGGGTAGAGGTGGTAGTAGTGACAGGCATCCAGCCCCCCATGGGTAGGGGTGGTAGTAGTGACAGGCATCCAGCCCCCCATGGGTAGAGGTGGTAGTAGTGGTAGGCATCTGGCACCCCTGGGTAAGGGTGGTAGTGGTGGTAGGCATCTGGCACCCCTGGGTAAGGGTGGTAGTCGTGGTAGGCATCTGGCACCCCTGGGTAAGGGTGGTAGTAGTGACAGGCATCCAGCCCCCCATGGGTAGAGGTGGTAGTAGTGACAGGCATCCAGCCCCCCATGGGTTGGGGTGGTAGTAGTGACAGGCATCCAGCCCCCCATGGGTAGAGGTGGTAGTAGTGACAGGCATCCAGCCCCCCATGGGTAGGGGTGGTAGTAGTGACAGGCATCCAGCCCCCCATGGGTAGAGGTGGTAGTAGTGGTAGGCATCTGGCACCCCTGGGTAAGGGTGGTAGTGGTGGTAGGCATCCAGCCCCCCATGGGTAGAGGTGGTAGTAGTGGTAGGCATCTGGCACCCCTGGGTAAGGGTGGTAGTGGTGGTAGGCATCCAGCCCCCCATGGGTAGAGGTGGTAGTAGTGACAGGCATCCAGCCCCCATGGGTAGAGGTGGTAGTAGTGACAGGCATACAGCCCCCATGGGTAGGGGTGGTAGTAGTGACAGGCATCCAGCCCCCCATGGGTAGAGGTGGTAGTAGTGGTAGGCATCTGGCACCCCCTGGGTAAGGGTGGTAGTGGTGGTAGGCATCCAGCCCCCCATGGGTAGAGGTGGTAGTAGTGGTAGGCATCTGGCACCCCCTGGGTAAGGGTGGTAGTTGTGGTAGGCATCCAGCCCCCCATGGGTAGAGGTGGTAGTAGTGGTAGGTATCTGGCACCCCCTGGGTAAGGGTGGTAGTAGTGGTAGGCATCTGGCACCCCCTGGGTGAGGGTGGTAGTAGTGGTAGGCATCTGGCACCCCCTGGGTAAGGGTGGTAGAAGTGGTAGGCATCTGGCACCCCCTTGGTAAGGGTGGTAGTAGTGACAGGCATCCAGCCCCCCATGGGTAGAGATGGTAGTAGTGACAGGCATCCAGCCCCCCATGGGTAGGGGTGGTAGTAGTGACAGGCATCCAACCCCCCATGGGTAGAGGTGGTAGTGGTAGGCATCTGGCACCCCCTGGGTAAGGGTGGTAGTGGTGGTAGGCATCCAGCCCCCCATGGGTAGAGGTGGTAGTAGTGGTAGGCATCTGGCACACCCTGGGTAAGGGTGGTAGTGGTGGTAGGCATCCAGCCCCCCATGGGTAGAGGTGGTAGTAGTGGTAGGCATCTGGCACCCCCTGGGTAAGGGTGGTAGTGGTGGTAGGCATCCAGCCCCCCATGGGTAGAGGTGGTAGTAGTGACAGGCATCCAGCCCCCCATGGGTAGAGGTGGTAGTAGTGACAGGCATCCAGCCCCCCATGGGTAGGGGTGGTAGTAGTGACAGGCATCCAGCCCCCCATGGGTAGCGGTGGTAGTAGTGGTAGGCATCTGGCACCCCTGGGTAAGGGTGGTAGTGGTGGTAGGCATCCAGCCCCCCATGGGTAGAGGTGGTAGTAGTGGTAGGCATCTGGCACCCCTGGGTAAGGGTGGTAGTGGTGGTAGGCATCCAGCCCCCATGGGTAGAGGTGGTAGTAGTGGTAGGCATCTGGCACCCCTGGGTAAGGGTGGTAGTGGTGGTAGGCATCCAGCCCCCCATGGGTAGAGGTGGTAGTAGTGACAGGCATCCAGCCCCCCATGGGTAGAGGTGGTAGTAGTGACAGGCATCCAGCCCCCCATGGGTAGGGGTGGTAGTAGTGACAGGCATCCAGCCCCCATGGGTAGAGGTGGTAGTAGTGGTAGGCATCTGGCACCCCTGGATAAGGGTGGTAGTAGTGGTAGGCATCTGGCACCCCTGGGTAGAGGTGGTAGTAGTAGTAGGCATCTGGCACCCCTGGGTAAGGGTGGTAGTGGTGGTTGGCATCCAGCCCCCATGGGTAGAGGTGGTAGTAGTCCAGGCATCCAGCCCCCATGGGTAGAGGTGGTAGTAGTGGTAGGCATCTGGCACCCCCTGGGTAAGGTGGTAGTAGTGGTAGGCATCTGGCACCCCTGGGTAAGGGTGGTAGTAGTGGTAGGCATCTGCCACCCCCTGGGTAGAGGTGGTAGTAGTGACAGGCATCCAGCCCCCCATGGGTAGGGGTGGCAGTACTGACAGGCATCCAGCCCCACATGGGTAGAGGTGGTAGTAGTGACAGGCATCCAGCCCCCCATGGGTAGAGGTGGTTGTAGTGGTAGGCATCTGGCACCCCCTGGGTAAGGGTGGTAGTAGTGACAGGCATCTGGCACCCCCTGGGTAAGGGTGGTAGTAGTGGTAGGCATCTGGCACCCCCTGGGTAGAGGTGGTAGTAGTGGTAGGCATCTGGCACCCCTGGGTAAGGGTGGTAGTAGTGGTAGGCATCTGGCACCCCCTGGGTAGAGGTGGTAGTAGTGGTAGGCATCTGGCACCCCCTGGGTAAGGGTGGTAGTGGTGGTAGGCATCCAGCCCCCCATGGGTAGAGGTGGTAGTAGTGGTAGGCATCTGGCACCCCCTGGGTTAGGGTGGTAGTGGTGGTAGGCATCCAGCCCCCCATGGGTAGAGGTGGTAGTAGTGACAGGCATCCAGCCCACCCTGGGTAGGGGTGGTAGTAGTGGTAGGCATACAGGCCCCTATGTGTATGTGTGGCATTGGTGAGGGCCATCCCGCCCCTATGGTGCTGCTGTTGCTGATGTAGGTATTTCTGCATCCCTCTGTGTGTGATGTGTCGGGTACGTGTAGTTTGTTTTTGTTGTTGGTGTCTGACTTACCTTCTGCGCCGTACGCGTCCGTGCCTGTTCCGGTAATAGAGGTAGAATATTGGTAGGATCGGCACGAAGGGATTCATGGTTGGTTCGCCTCGCTCGCCTTTCTCTTTGCTTCGCCTCGTCCTCGTCGCTGGCGTGTTCGTCTCGTAGCCGTGGATCGTGTTGTGGCGCGAATCGGAGCTTATGTGCGCCTCGACCGGATGCTTTGACCTGCCATGCGTAGCGACGGGTTCGGCGCGTACGGGAAGCGCATCGTACTTGTCCGGCTGGAAGGGGCTGCATTTTTGCTTCCGTGCGGCTCGATTCTACGATTCCGGATCCGCCTCGGTCTGAGTTCAGGTCCTGTATTGGGTGAGTACGACTGGGTCGGGATTTGGGCAGTTGTGCGCATCGTACTTGCTCGTTCGGACGTATGTGCGGATCGGTCGGGAAACAGGCATTCGCCTGGCTTTTTTCCCGACTGAATGGTATTAGGTGCGCCTCCGACCGGGATCGGAATCGACCCCTAGGTGTCTCTAATGGTTCGAATTCAGATTTCAGTGCAGAAATATTCTCTGTGTATTCTTAAAATTCTCTTACTCTTGTCAGGTATGTAAGTGCAGCAATGTTGAGTTTTCAGCATCTTGCAGACTCCATCTTTTCTGGAGAGTAAAATGTCTAATGCTAAGCGATTTTGTAAAACCATGGATCTAATAGCCACTAATTCTATATTTCCAACTAATAAAGCTCCAGAAGTACTGGTTGCCAGTTTTTCCACAACTGTTGAAAGCTTTCCAATCTTCTCACCATTTAAGACAACTCCTACTGGTGGTATGATTGCTCCAAAAATAATTGTGTTCCTTCACTTATGCTATGTGTATGTCTGTGTGATGGGTCATTGTTAAAGCATCTTTACTATATACATGATACACTTTAGGAAACAGCAAAGCCAAATAGCAAATACCCTACCGATCAACTGGCAATTGAAATAATGCATCTTATCCACAAACAAAATAAACTCCTGGAAAGACTGTCACTTCTCCCTGCAAAATTTGCCATGCACCTCCCATTATGTCAAATTTGTGTTCACAACTACTAATTCTCATGTGTCTATTTCTACTTTGGTGTCTCATTCTGCAAACACATATTTTTCCCTTATGTCTCTTGTCTAATTTTAATTTCGGATAAATCATTTTCATCTTAAATTCATCTTCCTCTTTCTTTCAAACATTTTTCAAAATATCTTCCTCTCTGTTTTTACTATGTGAAATGTTTTTACTTCTTCCTTCTAATGGCACAATGAATACCTTCTCTAAAAGTCTCATCAATCAAGTTAAATTGTTGTCATATGCCTCAACAGTGTCTATAGGTAAAGATGGTCTAAAATGATGCCAATCTGTGTCCATTTCTTTTGCCTGTGGGTGTAAGTTCATGCCCTTCTGTAATAGTACCAGTGAAAGAATCAGGTCATAATTTGAATAAAGATATTCAAAATGGTCTCGTCTATTTACTAAGCTAAGCAAAGCACTACATGTGATTGCATGCGAGAAAGGTCATGACAAAACTGATGAAAAAGGTCATCAGCTGCAGAGGAACTTGCTTCCTCTGCAGCTGATCAAGGCAAATATGCACAGACATAACAGTCCTTTGCATCCAATGCTTATGTCTATTCTTGAACTAATCTAGAATAAACGTTAGTAGAGCAATCTTCTTTCTTGTAGCTCACAAATGGCACCTTTATTTTGTCTCATCAATTGTGTGTGTCGATTTTGCAGTTTCAGGTGTAGCATAGGCTTTTCTATCTTTGGTTTTTAAATAAAACCCTATTAATATTGTGGTTATCACTAACACTGTTATTACAAATATAATACCATAATAATTTTGCATTTATTCCTGGTTAGAAAACACATGTTTGTCTACAGTCAGATCGTTAGACAAAATATAGCAGCAATAAAACAACAGTTCAGTTCAGATTATTTTTAAGCAGCTTCTTTAAGTTTTCTTTTCTTCTGCAATTAGTTCTTTTCAGCTTAATTTATAACAATCTTCATATAGACATCCCTAATCCTACTCCGTATTCTTCTAAATGTGTTATCCCTACTCTTATTCAGCAGCCTTGGCTCTAGAGAAGTCTTCTTTAAAACAAAATGTTTTATTTCAGTCTTTTGCATAAATGTCTCTCCATTTTTTGTTTCTTTTCAGAAATCTTTTTCAAATAACTTTGTCCCAATTTGTTCCCAACGTGATGTCATGGGGGCTCATACAGTTCTGACCTCAAAGGAAGCAAGTCTTCCACTGGCACATTTAACAACTGTTTCGTGTAGTAAGTCCATTCAGCTGCAGAATACCTCCAATAAAGTACTCTCGCTCTTTTTGATCCTCTTGGTGTCGGTTGATCTCCTTCTTCTGTGTCACTTATACTGCATGATTCTGTCTCGTCAGCAATTGCTGGTGGTATGTGTTCAACTGACACACTTGATCTCAGTTTCTTCTGAGCATAATTTTGTGGCCATTCAGTATTGCAGGTGACTCTTCTTGATCCTGTATTTCTTCCTTCACCTGGGTCTTCTGGTTGTTCTGGTGTTGTCTCAACTGTTTTCTTAGCTTGAGATCTTGTCTCTTCTTCTTCAGAAACTTTAATGCCACAGGAACCTGGATTGGTGCGACTCTCTGTAGTTCTTCACCCCTTTCTTTTCTCTGCTGTTGTCTTCCTTGAGGTATCACTCCTTGCAATTGATCAACTTGTGATGGTTCTGTCACCACTGCTCTTGGTTCTGGCTCAAAGAACAATATCTCTTCACATGGACTTCTTACTCCCTGAGTGTGAGATGCATGTTACCAGTTTGGTACTCCGGCACACTTACCAGCAGTGTTCGTGATGAGAATCATTTGGAAGTAATCTTCATTCCAAACATGATTTCCAAACGTGTGTCTTGACTAACACCCAGTCACTGGGACTGAGGTGAATGCACCACATCAGCCAATCCTTTGCAGCAAACAAGTATCATGTCATCTGTAATGTTCAGGAGTGCATTCGCAGGTACAGCAGGCAATCTTATTGCATGCCCCATCAACATCTCATGAGGAGGTAAGCCAGTTTTCCTGTCAGGAATACTTCGGAGACTCACCAACACCAAAGGCAAAGCATCAGGCCATTTCAGTGTTGTGGAAGCATAAACTTTCGCTAATTGTTCGATTGAGCTGTTCAACAATTCCATACGTTTCCAGTCGATAACTACAATGTAATCTCTGCTCAATTGTAATGTTGTACAAATCAATCTTAGGACCTTAATATTGAAATGAGTCCCATACTCTGACTCCAGAGAAATCAGTAAACCATACCTAGGTATAAACTCTTGCAACAGCAGTTTTGCTGCAGTGAGCCATTTCTCTTTGTTGGGTAGGCTTCCACCCATCAAGAGAAAATGCACACACTATAACCAGGACACATCTCGAAACAGGCATCTCGATAAAGTACATTTGCATTCTGTTAAAGGGTCCAACTGATCTCCTTATGTGACTTAGTGCTGCTGGTGTTGTTTTCCCTATGTTCATCTCTTGACATATCACACAATGATGGCACAGTTCTTCTGCAAGCATCCTATACCTGGGATTATTTCAATTCTGCCTGAATAATCTCACCATTGCATTTCTTCCTAGATGTGTTGGGCCATGGAAATGTCGTGTCATGGGAAAAAAATAAACTGTCTGGCAGCACTGGTCTCTCATTTGCTGAATTCCAAATGTAATTTGCATTGTTCCCACATCATGCTCTGATCCAAACCTGTTGTTCTTCCTCTGAAACATTTTCCTGCAATCTCTTGAGCGCTTCCCATGTATCAGCTACTGACAACATCAAAATAGCAGTGTCTTCTTGAGATTCATTTGTGTAAGCCCTGTTAAATGTGCAGGCCACAAGTGCACAATACTGTGCAACTTCATCAGCAAATCTGTTTCTCAAGTGACATAATCAATGCTACTTCTGTGAACTGCACACTTAACCACTAAAACTTTTGTTGGCTTTTTCAGTGCCTTGAGTAGTTTTCTTACATGTTCCCCATTTCTATTTGGGGTGCCAGATGAGGTTATGAGACCTCTTTGTGACCATAACTGTCAAAAATCATGGACCACACTAAATCCATATTACTATCTGTAAATATAGTCACTCTCAATTGGGCTGAGAAACTATAAGCTCTTGTAAGGGCAATAAGTTACACAACTTGTGCTGCAGCAATACATCGAAATCATGAAGGTTCAACAATATCATTGATTGTACAGACAGCATAAGCTGCACTCCGGGTACCTTCATTATTTCTTAGACATGAGGCATCCACAAAGATTAAATAATCAGGCTCTTCCAAAGGCTCATATTTTATGTCTGGCCTTGGCTAGGTATATAAATCTGTTACATCTAGACAATAATGTTCAATATCATCATTACTGTCAATCTCATTTACAGGCAACAAGGTAGACGGATATAAAATTTGACAGCATTTTAAAGCAATATTCTCCTTAGCAGGGATCGGCTGCTCATATTTTGTAAGTCTGCTATTTGTCATGTACTAGGTTTTTGTTCAGGTAAACAATATTTCTACGGAGTGTGGGACCATAACAGTTAAAGGATGTCCCATCACTATGTTCTCACATCTCTTGATACTAACTCCAAATGATGCTACCGATTTAAAGCAGCCAGGCAGTCCTGCAGCTATAGGGTCAAGGGTAGTCAAAAAATAAGCCACAGGTCGTTGTGAAACTCCATGCATCTTAATAAGTACTGAGATAGTGCAGCCCTCCCTTTCACTGCAAAACAATGCAAACATCTTACTGTAATCAGGAATTCCTATTGTCGGGACACAACAGAGACTTTTCTCTCAATTCCAGGAAAGTTTTCAAGCACTTGTTCTATGGAAGTGGACCAGGCAAATCTGTGTGTGTGTCTGCCTCAATTAAGGGTTAGCCACTAGGAAATAGTTTAGTATCCACTGTCTGCAGTAGCCAACCATTCCCAAAAACATCCTCACTTCTCTATTTGTTCTGGGAAGATTCATCTGATAATAGTCTCTACTCTCTCTGTGGCACCTTTTTTGTTCCTTTTTCAATTATATTTCCCATGTATTGGACTTCTATTTGACAGTATTGCAATTTACATGTAGACACTTTATGTCAATTTTCAGCCAGGTGATTTAATAGTGCAATCTTATCCTGTCTGCAAACTTCTCATGTATCTCATGCCACTAGTAGGTCATCGTTATGCTGCAGGAGAACGTAACTACAAGACATCTGCAGAGACTCAGGAGTCTTTTTCAAGATCTGATTAAATATGGTCGGGCTGTCTGTATACCCTTGCGGATTTCGCCATCATGCCAAAACTCTCTCTTGGAACACGAAAGAGAACAGGAACTGGCTATTCTCATGCAATGAAATGGAAAAGAAGGTTTGGCAGAGATCTGCAATGGTAAACCTTTCTGCAGTGCACGTAATCTGAAAAAGGATGGTGGCTGGATTTGGTACCATAGGACAAAATAGAACAACAATGCTGTTTTTTTTTTTATAAATGATTTGTATTATTTTTTGACAAAATGACATCATTAGCATCTGTACAATAGCATAATCGAGCATTGACATCACGTTAGCAATAAGTGGAGTGGCTTAGGCGGGATGACCGCAGAATCCAGCTCAGTGTTGGAACAACAATGCTGTTAATCTTTCGAAGGTCTTACACAATCCGATATTTACCATTATATAGCCGTAAACCCATGATTGGAGAGTTGGAAGGGCTTCCAACAATTTATTTTAAAATCCCTTCCCTCAACATGTCTTTAATTACAGGCGTTATTTTTGCAACTGTTTCTGGGCTCAGATATTATGGTGGTGTTTTCAGATACACAGCATTTGGCTTCACTGTAATTTGGACTAGTTCTACTCCTTTAATTAGTCCGATATCTTTCCCTGTGATGTCCCATACTTCTGCGCTCACGGTTGCTTTTGAATTCAGGAGGCAAATCATCTACTGCCCTCACTGGATACAATCCTACAGCTGTTTCTTGTCTGTCATTTTAAATTCAACATCTTCATCATGTGTTTGGAACTCAACATCATCCGATGTACAGTAAATGGTGCAATTGAACTTGCACAATAAATCCCTCTCTAGCATATTTACAGGACTGCAATCACAAACAACAGATTGACGGTTTTCCTTAAATGAACCAATTTTTCAAGGAACCTTTTCTGAAACTAGATTTATAATCTGTTTATTTGAAATTCCAACAACTTGGATCTTCTTTACTGAGAGTGTAGGTCTGGGAGTTCCGCTGTTCTAACAGTAGAACAGGAGCACCGGTGTCAATTAAAAATGACACTTGGTGGCCATTAACTTCTCCTTCTACAAATGGTCCACTCGGGATTACTTCCAAAATTGCACCAAGCATGCAGTATTCCTCCCCCTCAGGCACGGTCATTGGGAATTGTCAAAGCCAAAACTGTCATTGTCTAGCATTAGGAACTGATTAAATGGACTCTAATTCTGATTCTGAAATGGGTTGGGATTTACCTTGGCCTTCTATTTAACATTAAATCTGGGATTCCCCAACATCTATGATACCATCGGGGCTTGTGGAACCTGCATCATTGGAACCTGTTTCTGCATTTCCTCCTTGCATGTGGCCATTACCACTCATTCTATCTGGATTCAGTCTACACTCCCTCTTCCAATGCCCGATCTTATTACCAAAGTGGCAAGGGATCATTTTCTTCAGTGTTGCAACATCTACACCAGGATTCAAATTAATCAGAACACCTCTACCTTTACCCTGTGAAAATACCAAATCCTCCTTGAACACTTTTTGTCTGCATTCAAACACCTTGCATTCCACCCGGATTTCCTGCAAACAACTGATTCTGAAAATGTTTCTGAGCAAACCTCATGTGAGCAAACATGAACTTCTCTTCCAATGATTCTGTCTGCCAGAAAATCACACTATGTTGTATGTACATACTAATTTCTGGTCTTGACCCAAAAACAAATTGAGACAAAAAAATCCATATCACTCTGTTGGGATATTGCCATCCACTGTGTTGTTGAAACACCTGAAGCAACTGCTCATAGTAGTCATGCACTGATTCCTTTGGCTCCTGTGAGGTTCTTTTAATTTGTACCCAATAAATATCTTTTGGAGGAAATTTGCCTTTCAGAAGTGTAATCACAGCATCATATTTCTCCATAATCACAGGAAATGGTGGATTAGTGCAGGCATCTCTCTTGGATCTGCACACGGACATTGTACAGCAACTTTAGACTCACACCCACATAGCTTTCAACTTGTGTGTACCATTGTGCAGGGTTCTCTCTCAATTATGGAACATTATTCATAAATGGTGCAAGATCACCTATGCTTCAAAGTACATGAGCATACCTTTCACCTGGTATTTCACTTAACGGACAAGCTAAAGCTTCTACTTCATATAGGGGACCTAACAGTGGCTTATTATTTGCTTCAAATGCCTCTAATTGTTTCTTTTTCTTTTTGTTCTTCTTTGACCATTTTCTCTCTAATTTATCAAAATCACTCCATTTACGAATGCATTTTACTAATTCAATAATGTGTAATCTCATTCCTGAAGAATGCATTGTCTCAATACCTTTATCATCCAATAATGCCCTGAAATTCTTTTTGCAATGGAACACTTTTTGAAAGATCTACTTCAAATTTGTGGGCCAGTTCTGTCACTTGTCATGTGTGATTGCTGCATGCCTAGTAATCTCCTTGCTCAAATAATCAGATAAATCAGCTTTTTCTTGGTATTGATTAATATGTTCATGCTCTAAACATCCTCAGATTATTTCTTCTAACTCTACCTTTAATCTCAGGACATTTAGCCACCTTTCCTTCTCTGTCTCTTGGCTAATGACAACCTGTTTTCTGTCGTTCCTATCTGTTTATTAGCTGTGATATCCTCAAACCATGGAGGAAAACCCCCCCTATTGAAATAAAGTAGTCTCATCGTGTGCTATTGGTGTTGTAAAGACAATCCTTCTCCCCTGTCTCAGTGATTGAACTGTTTGAGGCAGTGTCCAAGCAACAATCTCTAAATTCTACGACGTCAGGATAAACCCTGTCACAGAAGCTCCTCCAACAGCTCCTTGAAGTACAGCATTTGGGACAATATTATTCGGAACCATTGCTTTGTGAATTTCAAATGGCTGTGCTGTTATTACCCTAGCAACAGGAGCTAGTACAGTCACAATAGAAGCGATAATTCCTAGAGGCATTACTGTATGAGCAGTCTCAACTCATGGAGGCACAAGATTTGATGTAACAGGTTGCATAAAAGGCAGTGTCATCTGTAATGGTCTTTCAATTTGAATCATATTCGGGTCAGCAGGGGCTGTAGCCACTGTTACATTAGATGTCGAAGTACCTCAGCACTTGTTACAGGGGCCACATAAAGAGATGGACGCGGGGCTAACAATGCATCCAGAATATCATCCTCTGAATCACTATTGGTATCTGAGTTGTTTGCAGCACCCACTTCATCTTTTCCCTGTGTCTTATTCTTTTTCAGCTTCTCAGGTTTTTCAGCAGTTATAACTGGATACAGTCTAGTCCCCTCAACTACAGCTTTCCTCCATCTCTTTGGACCTTCATCCCATTGAAGAATTGCATAATTAAGCACAGTTTTACTCTGGTATTTTTGTCTCTCCTTAACATGTGCCTTTTTTTCCCAAATATGTAATGCTTCATATTGTGTGGGTCTAGGTGGTGGCTTCCTCTTGTATTGTTTTTCTCTCAAGCTTTTGATTTTTCTCAGTTCACTATATCGTGGAAAACTCAAAGGACCTTCATTTTCTGTGATCTGCACCATTGACAAAGCCACAAACATGTATGCAACCCCATACTCAATGTCATATAATGTGCTGGTTTACCCTCGGGCAGTGACTCCTCACCTTCCTGTACTGGAATTGTCTTATCACCTCTCACAAAACCTCCAAGTGATTTAAAACATTTCATGATTTCATTTTTTATTCAACAAATAACAAACAACGTAATTCAAATTCTCAATGTTTTTGATTCTATTCCTCAAACGTTAAATCTCTTTTCTCCAATCCTGTCATAGCTTGAATTACTTTTTAATCAGTCTCAATGCCGCTCTTACACAATAATTGACCTATAGCAGCACAACACTCTGTGTGATTATCAACCAATAGCAGTGTGACAGTACGCCAACCAACCAATCTCAGCAAGGAACACTATGACGTATGATCTTACTCCTTGCAGTGGTTCACCCTCTGTTACAATTTTTCCCACATACATAATTCTACAACTTTATTCAAATGTAAATAAACAATCTCTGGCTGCTCCTCTAAAGAAAACCAAAAGCAATTCAACAATCGGAATATTTAGCTTATTACCCCCTCCGACTTTTCCAGGCAGAATGATTTTTCACACGCAAATCAAATCTCGATCAGCAGGAAATCACCCTAATCAATGTAGCTTCACCTTTTGTGCAATTAGGTTCTGTCAACACTAATCGATGTTAGTACAACCATGACAAATCATTATAGTCCCCATCTCAATTGTGCAGTCGACGGCACGTCATGACCTACAACACAAATCTTTAGCAGGCAAAAAAACCAAAAAAAACACTTATATCAATATGCCGGAATCTTAGGCAACGTCGATCCCGATAGCCTCTTCAACTTCTTCAGCTTTTTCACAATAAGCACATAAACATTACCAATTCATTCAACACTATTCTTTAGCATGTAAAGAAAATCAATAATAACAACAACTGCAACGTATAACCATATTAATGCCCACAAGTTCAATACAGTAACCGCCTTTAAAACCACACCTTGTCAGTTTTCAAATTCTGGGCTTTGGGCTATGGGATTCAGGCATTAGTCTTACTCGGGGCGATTATTTAAAGCACCTCTTCTCATAATGTAAACTTTCCTCCTGCTACTAAATTTGCTGCAGCGGCAGGAATTATATTCAGTTTAATAGGTCTTGGGTTACCATTATCAGGGGTAACCCTCGCAGCTTGCTGTATTTTTTGTGATGGTTCTTTGCCGTTGTTTTAGAGACGATCAAGAGCGGAGCATCACATAAATTATAATCACAATCACTAATCTATTTTCAGTCAATAATGAGAGTTTGGTATAAGTTAAAGAGTCTTATTAATTACATTTTTCAGTAAGCCATCTTTATTAAGGTCACTAGTTAATTTGTATTAATCTCAATTATCAAAAACGAACAGATATTAATGATCAATATTAGTCAATAAAATTATAATAAATGCATAAAGCATGTTCCATTAAGGAAAGAATACCTATTCTAAGAATCGGGCAGAAAAGTGGTGTCAGTCAGAACCCATAAAAAAACTTTTGTTCAAGAAAGTGAGGGAAAAGCATTAAGCTTCAGCATTAAAGTCAGCTCAATAAATCAAAATCAATTAATTCAAAGCAGAACTTCCTGTTAGACCTGTCAGCGTTAGGGTGCTCTTCCCCAAACTTTTTTCCTGTTTGCCTCCGTTTTTGCAGATTTTTTTTGTTGGCCTTAGGACTCTTAGCACTTTGCTACTTCTGACCAGTGCTAAAGTGCATGTGCTTCTCCCTTAAATATGGTTACATTTGGTATATCCACAATTGACATATTTAATCTATCTGTAAGTCCCTTGTAGAGTGCACTACCTGTGTCCAGTGCCTGTAAATTAAATGCTACTCGTGGGCCTGCAGCACTGATTGTGCCACAAATACAAGTAGTCATTTAAACATGTCTCAGGCCTGCCACTGCAGATCCTGTGTGTGCAGTTTTACTGCCATTTCGGCTTCACATTTAAAACCCTTTGCCAAGCCACAAACTCCCTCTTTAATACACACATCACCCCTAAGGTAGGCACTATGTAGCCCATAGGGCAGGTTACCATGTAAGTAAAGTAGGACATGTACTTTTAAGTTTTGTATGTCATGGTAGAGAAAAACAGCTACATTTGTTTTTCACTACTGTGAGGCCTACTCCTCTCATAGATTAAAATTGGGAATTGTTTATTACACTTTTAAGCTTTATTTCCTGATTAGAAAGGGGTAGCTCCAGTGCTCAATTTGAGGCGGAGCTTTCCGGTGCTGAGCACCGGCACTTAATTGGTTTCCGGTGCTCGGCACCGGCACCTAATTGTCAACACCACACTTAGGGCAGTCTGCCACAAGGTGGCGCTGCTCATGTAATTTAGAGAAGAGCAGGATAACAGCTGTTTAGGAAAACAATATACATTAAAAAATTACTAATATCTGCCTCCCCAGCCATTACTTTAGCTTTGGGGACCTGGAATAATCTGAACTGTCACATTTACATGCCAGAGAGATGGTTAGTAGTTGTTTTGGCAGCGATGACAAGGGCGATGGGTGGTGCAAGCTGCAGTGGCCTCCTGGTCATAGCCCTGGCACTTAATATTTTACAAATTAAGCACTGGGTAGCTCTGTCATGTTTTATATCTTTGGAATGGTAATGACAACTCCTCTTTACTGATAAAGTTGGATGTGACACTACTATCTTAAAAATGCCACTTTTAAAAAGTCAAAAAAATAGAAGGGGTTTGGGCAATTTACTGTCAGGAGGATAGGCCACTGTACAATGTCAAACAAAAGCCAATACTGGCGTTGCTTAACCACAATGATATTTTGCATCCGTGATCACAAAAATCAATTATTGTGATCACCTTTTATTTTCTTCCTTATCAGTCAAACACTTTTTTATGTTCTTTATGTAATATCTGTCATAGACAATCGAACAACAAGCAACATATTTCACATCAAGTCAAACTTTTTGGTGCCCCCATCATGTTAAACGCAACATAATATTTTAAAGATAATTAATTATTCCAAATAACACAGCATCAACTTAATGGTACACATGAACATTAATGTCCCAGTACTGAAGTTAACCACCAGAAGAAGCCTATAAATGGTTGTATTGACAATGAAGGCCCCTATTCAATGGTCCAAAACCAGGGGATGGAATCTTATTATGTACTCACTGGCCTAAAGACAGGGACCAATAATGTAAATAGTTCAACTAGAATATTCCTTGTGTGTCAAAGCTTCTTTTTCAAGAAATCTAGGAGGTAGCACCTCTCGCATGAGCGGTGTCCCTCTAGGCACAGCCTTTGGTCTGCCCAAAGCAGATTTAAAAAGTCGTAATCCCAAGAGTTGTAAACAAAACAAGAATGTTATGAACGGCATTCTTATATTTCCTCTCCACATCTTCAATATTAATATTATTCAGTCACAATGCGTTTCTATTTTTGATTCACATTTCATTTTTATGTTGGTAACTTTGATGCATCATGATTTTCCATCTTGGAATTTTATTTTGGTTACACTTAGCACGGTTTCCCTACTCACCATTTCATGTTCTGATTATTTTTTAGCTTCTCATTATATTTTATCATAACACACGTTATCACTTCACTTCTTGTTATTTTTACACAGACTGTCACTCTAGTCATACACACTTGTTTCAATACTCCGTGGATTAGAATCTAACTAAATTTTCTCTTTTCGTTATATTCCTTTAGCTTTTTTCATATCTTACTGTCATCATGCTGTCATTCACCCTACGCGACAATCGCCTTTTTACCATTATTACTTTTATTCTGATTAGTAGTTCACTGTTATCAGCTTTCTTATCATTGTGATCACCTGTTTATTTTTTATTTTTCATTCATTGTGAGTCGTGTGTTATGTCAGTTATGACGTTTTCATGAAGCAAGTTCATCCGAGATCATCCCGCGAATATTTTGGGATTATGTTCTGTTATATTGTCTCAGTTTGATAATCACATTGCATTGGCTCATGTATCATCTTTATACCTGCAAGTATATCACTTCTCACACTTTTCTTTTACACTTTCAACTATGAGTACGTTTTTTGCTCCATTCCAATATGGCACTCACATACACTTCCCAGTCTACTCACTTCATACACTCGTGTGTCCTTCCTTTATGTTCACGCACACTCAAATCGTACATATCAAGCGGTGTATACTCCCCTGGTGATTTTCTTACTCGTGGAGCACGCAGCACACACGTCGGGTAGATGTAAGTTTTCCCTTTGGTTTCCTTATATTCACGGGTACACTTGTATTCACGTTTATTTAAAACACCGCACATATTAATTCTCGTTTGATCACGGTTTTCGTTGGACTTCATTTTGTGGCGCCGTCTTATTGATTTAAACTTTCACCCTCGTCACCTTCACTGGAAAAGTTCGCATTGTTTTTAACAGCATTCCCAGGAACCTCTACATGCACGTCTTGTGATTTTATAACACAAGCTTTGAACTAATGTTATATTCGCACTTTTCACTGTCTCACGTGGTGCACTAGATTCAGGTTGTTATTTTTGGCCGAGACGAGCAACCTTCAGTTATGCTTGCGTTCTATCTTGTTGTTCCTTTTTTAAGGTTTTATTTAAGCACGATGTTTTTATATTTCCACGCACATTTTGTCACGCAGTTGACTGTTCAGATAAGGCTATGCTTTTGGTTATTGATGAGAAACTTCGTTTATGTATTATTTTTCTAGCATAGTGACGCTCTATCTTTTTAGCACAGTGACGCTCTGTTTTCTCTGCATTTTCTAGATCTTTTCCCCTGACGAAGGGCTTTAATAGCCCGAAATGCATCGGGAGATGGATTCCCTAATTTTGGAAACGTGAAGTTGATTCACATTATTGTCATGTGTTTCTTGAATGAAGATAATTCAAACACTGAATAAAACTTGAGAAGAGTTGAAAAAACTCGTTCATAACATTCTTGTTTTGTTTACAACTCTTGGGATTACGACTTTTTTAATCTGCTTTGGGCAGACCAAAGGCTGTGCCTAGAGGGACACCGCTCATGCGAGAGGTGCTACCTCCTAGATTTCTTGTTAACACCCTTTCCAGAGGGTGATACCTCCAGTGCACGCTACAACTACACATCTTCATATACCCCTACGCTGTGCATGCTCATATGCTTTATTAGCTTCTTTTTCAGACACTCTCCCTGGTACTTTTAAGCTGTTGATGTGTTTCAAACCAAAACAAGGTTTTAGGGTTCTCCTCAGGACCAAGAATTGCTGGACACTAAATGGAACAAAAACACAAAAATGAAAAACTTTTGTGAATCTTAAAATTGGATTTGTTGTGGGCTAAAAAGTAATTCTTCTAATACCCTCCACTTAGAACGTACATCTACTTCAGTCTTGTGGGCCTAAAATCCTCTGTTCTCATGTAGGTGCCTTTGCTTTGGTTTTGTTGGGTGAAACAAAATTGTACATGACTCGTTGAGAAACCATGCAGATGTTAAAATGAGACTACCTTGAAACTTGACTGACGTATTACACTGGACTCACTTGTTCTATGCAAGTGTGGCAGTGGCCATAATTATTTCACATCTTTTTCGATTCACAATCTACAATCCTCAGATGTCACGTGTGATTCCTGTATGAAAAATATATATGATGCCCTGTGTTAATGAGCTGTCATTTTTCTCTAGAAACAGAAACAAAAACGTTTGTTTTGGCAGAGCATGCTGGCATGTTATAGCTGAAAATAGAGGAAAGGGTGCGTTTCATCAGCTGGTGCCTTTCACAAACACTGACACTAGTAACTATGATGGCCGTTAATGAAACGGTGAGCTTATTGGTATATTGTATCAGGTGCATTTGCGTCTCTGGGGGAGGTGGGCTCCCAGCATGAATCTGATCAAAAAACAACTTGGTCGCGTTTACTTGAATTCAACTGATAGTCATTTGCAAAATGCTAGCGAGGTAACAATAATTGTTACCTTACTCCTAATCACAGTGGCAAATCTTGCTACAGTGTTGCTAATCTTGTTGGCAAATCTTGCTACAATGTAACAGGGACCTGTGCCTCCTTAGAAAAGATCACGGAATACATTTATTTAAAAAGCGTCTTGGTTATATTTTCGTGGTCTGTATGAGAACCACTAGTGAACACTGAGCAATTCTTATTTGATCCCCTATCTAGAAAAATGTGCAAAGGTGCAGCTTACTTTCGGGAACACAATCCATTGATCGTCCAGATACACCGGTCATCACCACACGTCGTGAGGCTGCTGTGAGTGTTTACCTACTTCAGTTGCTTTTCTTTTCTTTTTAAGTGACATTTGCCAATGTGGCGATTGGTTCCGAGCTTTAAACTGTGGCCAACAGAACCACTTCTTACTTGACAGACTTGGGATGATGGTCCTGGATTTGCTTGAGGACAGGAATGCATTGTGGGACATGTAGTTTCTTGATATACTTGGAAACAGAACAAGAATCTCTCCATTGTGTGGTAGACCGATGCATACTGAAACACATTTCTGTACTTAAAGGTGGTGTGCCAGACATATGGGACACACCAATCACATCTCCAAATACTGTGAATCACTCAAGTTCTCCCAGTGTGTGTGTGTTTTCTGGGAAAACTCTGAAAGCAGTTAATTTGAAATTGAATATTCTGATTTCCATACCGAAACGACAGAGCCAAGGCCTGGACTTTGAAAATATGAGGAACCATAAAGGACTGCTGTATGTCTATCTATTCCAGAATTCTTCTGAGACAAGTTGTCATATGCACTCCTAAAATATGCAGTTCCATAATTTTTTTTAGGCCATCAATCACTGTATTGAAACAAAGTATAAGATAGACTTCATTTGAACCAAATTTCTTTCAGATGCACCACCTCAGGAGTCTGGTTGGATGACTGTCAACACTGTCCAGTGAAAATCGTCTTCTGTGTGCTGTCTTTCCATAAAGTGAGTCAGCAGAGGTACTGAGATGACTTTTCGCTGTATTCTCGATTTGTGTTGGATAAGTCTTTGTCTGATATCCTGGTTAGTTTTGCTGATGTACAACTTGTTACATGAACAGATGATTCCCTAGACAACATTTTTGGTCCTACAATTCGAAAAAGCAGCGTGTTTCCACTTGATATTATTGTGTTGAAAGTCAGTGCCTTTGATGGTTTAATTACAGCCGATGTATGTGCCACACTTGTGATGTCCTTCTAGTGGTGCCAAATTCCAAAGTTGTCTGAAATTACTTTTGAGTGTTGGTGGGGGGGGGGGTGTAAGCCGGAACTATTTGACTGCCTATACTAAGGTCCTTCTTAAGTGTAAACAAAGGCTGCTTGAAGGCTTATCTAGTTTTAGGATTAAACGCCAACTTCGCAGGATAACATTTTTGAAATGGTTGGTTTGTGGACACAGTGTCGAAACACACACTAGACACTCTGAGTTTGTTTTGACTTTTTTGACGAGGAGGGATTCACGGGGAAAGAACCATGCTCTTTTCATTGAATTTTGCAGCAGCTTGCGTCGGTACCCCCAGTCCTTCAGTTTCCCCAACAAGGTTTTTGCATGATGGAAGTAATCCTCCTTAAAATATTTAATTTGCCTGATTCTTAAAGATTTCCCATATGGCAAATTATCTCTGAGACTGCTGGGATGGTAGCTTGAATAATAAAGGGCTTTGTTGTGATTGGTTGGTTTTGTGTGCAGTGTTGTAATTAACTGACCCTCTTTTGCAAGAACTTCAACATCCAAAAATGTAATGTCCTACTCATCTCATTGGTTAACATTGGGAATTCCTTATTGTACTTTTAAACTGTAATTCCTGATAAGAAAGGAGTAGCTCTGTCATGTTTTATATCTTTGGAAGGGTAATGACAAATCCTCTATACCGGTAAAGTTGAATTTGACATTACTATTTTACAAATGCCATTTTTAGAAAGTGGGCATTTCTCTGTTCTTGAAGCTCTGTGTGCCTGCAGCCTGTCTCCAATACACGTCTAGGGTAGGTAACAGCTTGACTTTCTCAAGTCCTTCTAGACAACCACAACAAAGGAAGGTTAGGTGTGTCTGAGTGTCCATCTGCATCATGATGCCTCATCCTGGGCAGGATGTGAGGAAGGAGCTGGCACCTACACATGAATAGTCAGTGTCCTAGCCCCACACAACTGGTTGATTAGCCCCCTATAGTGAGTTTGGAGCCAGGACTAGAAAAGAAAGGACCTCTGTGAACTTCAAAGACTCTTCTTTGAAGTCACCCCCACTTCAAAGGCACAAATGGGTATACGTACTGGGGCTCTGACCCCACCAAATCAGACACTTCTGGACCTGTAAAGAACCTCTGTCAGAAGAACTGCTGCACTGCTACATGGACTGCCACTCTGCTAGACTGCTGCTCTGGAAGAACTGCGTTTCTGCTGTGCTGCCGTGCTGCCTGCTGCTCGCTGACCCTACTGAGGGAGAACTGTACTCTGCCTGGAACCCAGAGTGATCGCCAAGGGTTTATTGACTTGTCTTGGGTTTCCTGTGACACAGGAATTTCAAAGTCTCACCACCTGCTCCTGTGCCTGGTCCATTGGAAGTGGACCCAGGTGCTTGCTCCAGTCAAACCGATGCATCTCCTGTCTGCATGTAGGAGAACTGGCGCATCAACGCTGTTGCGGGAGCAGATTCAGCGCATCACACTCAGAACCAGCGCATCCCCTTAAAGAACTGATGCATCAGAACCCACACACCGACTCAGCTGGAGTGTGGGAAGATCGACACATCCCCTTGACTGAGTGGAGAAACTCAGTGCATCATCTACGGAACCAACGCCTCTCGGCTTAGCGCATCGTCTTCAGAACCAACGCATCGCGGACACGGCGGGAAGAAAATTGACACCACCTCGACTGTAGGATTGACACCAACACATCGGTTGGCTGCATCCCATATCTCACTGTTGCGACCAGGATCAAGGTACTGTGTTCAGCAGGCCTGTGTGACTCCTGTATCTGGCCATTGCTCCATCGTGGTCAGCCTGAACTCTTGATTTTGCCCTGGTACATCGTGACCAGGTAACTTCCATAGGTGCTTGTTGCTTCTAAGCGTTATTTTAACTTTTATTCTTTAAAAAGTCATATCTCTACTTCTACTCATTAGATTTTTGTCAGTTTGGTCTTGCTTTATTTATTAAGTTCATATGTATTTTTTGAACCTTGTGTGTAGACTTTTTGTGGTCTTTTCATAGTGTTACTGTGTGTTGTGCTGTACAAATACTTTACATATTGCCTCCTAAGTTAGGCCTGTATACTCAGTGCTAAGCTACCAGAGGATGATGCACAGGATAATTTATAATGTGTAACTGACCTGCCCTGACTAGGATTGTGGTCCATACTTCTCTAAAATGCATACTCTACCAACTAGAGGCCTAATTTCTAACAATTTCCATAAGGAGACGTTCAAGAAACTCATTGAAGTCTCAGAGCAACATGGAATAAGGGTAAATGGAAAAATCGTAAGTGCAAGTGGTAGCCTACTCTATGAAGATGCGCTATTATGGACTACACATTTTATTGATGTTGCAGCTTGTGGTCTTCTTCCTCCTTGCAACAAAGTTGTATCAATTCAAAGTTTCATAATAGGTCATTCTCTCATTCTGGTCTACTTTCCCAGGTACAAATTACATTTCTAACCCTTCAGTATATCAATTTTATTCATGTATTTAACAATGGTCTATGTAGAGGTTAAAACATCAATTTAAGGAAACATTTAGCATAGCAACCATTCATTTTCTTTAAGAATGCAGCATCTTCATATATGAACTCTTCATTACACATTAAAACACTAATTTCTAATCATTTGTTAACAGTGGTCCTTGTGTAAGTAGAAACATTTTGTTAAAATATTTTGAAAACATTTATGCAACTATTATTCATTATGAAAAATATGTTCATGGAAAGGTCAACAAATAAACATTTTATGCACATTCAGTGTTTCTAGTTAAGTCAGCTTGTCAGGCAATGTTGCTTTAGTCATTTGAGGCCTGCTACAAGTAAATACGGTTGCCTCCTACAATTTTTGCATTTAAACGCATTTATTTTTCACCCAAGTCTATATGTTAATTCTGCACATTTATTAAAAACGATATTATTTTCTCGTACTACGGAGGACATGTAATAGACCCAGTAAAGAATGTTTTGAGATCCGGCCCACGATCTTATAGAAAATCTAGCTGTGGCTAATGTATGAAATCAACCAGGCTATTCAATTTTGTATGGATATTCATGAAAACAAATTGAGGTGGTGTTAATATTTCCATATGGCATGTTTGCTTTTCTTTGAATCAGTGATCACTTGGGCAAGTTGCAAATTGCAGAAAGTATATTCTACAGTGGCTCATATTTTGCAGCTTTCTGACAGCTACTTAAATCCTCGAGTACAAATATTTGACATAGTTTTCATCTTACCTTACAGTTCCCAACATTTACCTAAATTGCCAAGGGAATGCATTTTTTCCATCGTAAATCTTGTGAGTTGAATTGGCCGGAAAAATGTAACTTGCATGAATAATACATGTAATTTATCGTTCCGACATTCTTCAAATGTACACCTTGTTCAAAGTTATCAACACTTTTATTGTGTTCCTTAATATAATAATAGAAGTGAATAGAAGTCTGCAGTATATTATTTGAGCTGCTATTACCCAGCTGCTACATTTCTCTAGATTTCTTTGTTATTCAGCTAGAATTAAGAAACCTCTTTGAAGTGCACAAAGAAAGGTATGTCCTCTATGCATTCAGAATTAGGAAGTCATAAGATAATTTCAGTAGCCCTGGATATATGTTGAACCTGGCCCTGTCTGCACCCAGATTTTTGCATTCCTTTGCTGAATAAGTTTTTGTTGGCTTTTAGGACTCTGCATTTTCCCTGCTAATCACTGGTAAAGTGCTTGTGCTCTCCCTTGAAAACATGGTAAAATTGCCCTACACCTTATTGGTGCATTTAATTTCATTACAAGACCGGAGGCTACCATTATGCATATTTCTTTTAATGTAACTCCAAGCACCACTTGAAAGCATTGCATCACAAAGTGAAAAGCTTCCAGAACAGAACATTAAGAACATACAATAGTCATGAGCACAGAGCAGTCTGCCTCTTTTAAATGTGGCTCCAAGCAGATAAATTCAACCTTTTTTTACTTAATCTTAATTTGATCCTTCTACTCTCGTTAACCTTAATTTGATAATAATTATCCTTCTAATTCCCCCTTAAAGCACTTTTTCTGGAACTAACCCCACTCCCTTACCCACTGTTTCTCTACCGATCTCCAATTTACGGAGATTTTTCACCCTTTCATTTTCTTTCTAATTCCCCAAAGCCAAACACTGGGGCTCAACCCTCCTTTCAATAATACTGTATTTCGTTTTTTTTCTCTTCATTTCTCTTTGTTTTAAACTTGCCGAATTAATTCCGTTTTTCGGAATTCATTCAATTGCTAATCTTGCTGGGATCTACCCGATCCACGGCGGCACTGAGGGAGAGAGACATTCCCGCCGTTTATCGGTGCCTCTCTCCCCTCATGATGAGACGCGATGCCAGGCACCGGCTCCCTTTCTGTTTTGGGAGTTACGGAAGCCATTAGAGGAGTGCACCTTGACAACAGGAGCGTTACTTCCTCCCGTTGCCAAGGTCTATTCTTCTGGCAATTACGATTGCTCTCACGAGGCCTCCTGTTCCTATGGAAACTGACAGCAGCTGATCGCTGCCAAATACGATCGCTTTCACGAGGCCTCCTGTTTCCATGGAAACTACAGCAGCTGATCGCTCGAGCTTTAGAGCGTCAGTTGCTCCATTTTTTCTCGATCAGCTGCTGCCAGATACAAGCAAGTTACACGCGAGTACTCCTTATTTGATAAAAAAAAGGGGATATTTTACAGCTCGCTAAATTAAGTGACTGAAGAAATAAACTTAAAACACCAGAACCAAGGGCTTAACTGTTCCTTAAATAATTCATTAGTTGCTCTATTTCATTGATTCACCTTTGAGATAAAGAGCCTATCCTAATTTTGATGGTTTATCTGCGAACCACAACTCGACCTAAAGATTCAAATACTCTATTGTATTCTAATTTTATAACTAAATCACCTCCTTTTCATTTCTAAGCCATTTTATTAATTAAATAAGTACAAAAAATGTCTGATATTGATTCTGATGATGCAGTTGCCCCCATCCCTAATATGAATAACGCGGCTTTCAAGAAAATTATTCATAGAGAGATGAGGTCCTGTATGTTAGAAACTTTAAACCAAGTTATGGCATCAAAAAGATCCCTCCGTACAGAGGAGGATGACACTACAGAAAGCCAAAACCTACAAGTCATTGACGATCTCACTGAAAATAGGGGAAAAAGACTAAAGAAGAGTAAAATATTGAATACCCAACCCCCCGGAGCACGATGGGAGATTCTAGCACCTCAAACAATACAGGAGGTCTCAGCACCTCAACTATTAATGGAGGTTCTCGCACCTCAAACTCTTCAGGTGTCCTCAGCGGCACAAACTTTACTGGTGTCCACAGCGGCACAAAACATACGGGTGTCCTTAGCAGCACAAACTATCAAAGTGCTCACTACGACTTTACTGATAATGAAATACAGGATGATGAAACTACTAACATCTTTGATGAATATGTCCTTGATCTAGATGAAGACGATCACGAATTCAATAGCCAACCTACTGAAGACGAATTTCCATCCTCTTCAAAGGACAATATAGTTAATCCTTTGGGTGAAGAAATGTTCTCACCCTACAACATTAAACATCCGAGAAGCTCGGAATGGTGGCCACAAGATCATGTAGCCCAATTTATTAAGAAATGGCTTAGGAACAAAAAGATACCCGTAACATTCTCAGAGCTGAATGCTCAAGACCCTCTATTCAAGATAAAATCTGTCAACCCCCAAACTCAATCCGGAACTAATTAAATTCCTTTTTAAACTCGGGAGAGACCCAGGAAGGGGATGAAAAGATCCCTTAAGGCCTGTCAAGACCGCCTTCTCGACGTTCTGGGCCCTTTGGACAGGATTATTGATACGGCTAAAGAAAGCCATATTAATGGCACACCCCTAGATACTGAACTAATCAGGGGATGGAGCCAGAGAGCAATGATCCTTTTGGGAAATGCTAATGCCAGCCTCAACGCTGACAGAAGAAGGGTGGTCCTTACAAAAATAAACCCCAAACTGAGCGATATGGCAGACAAGGAACCTTCCCAAAATCCTAAAGGTTTACTCTTCGGCAAAGATTTGATCATGTCCCTCGGCAAATATGTGTCAACCTTCACGGCACTGGACAAAGCACAACACAATATGAGATGCGTTTTCAACCCAAACCTTTTTTGGTCGGGCCGGAAGAAGGGGCCTCTCTTCCAGCCACTTCAATCCAAGGCCCTATTCGAGGTTCAGAGGTTTCGGAAGAGGTTACCAACCTTCCAATCCTCCCCAATTGTACCCTCAGAGAGGGAGAGGTTCTCGCAACAGAGGGTTCAGATCACGTGGAGTCTCCAACAACAACAACTTTCAGAGTGAGTACCCTACCCCCTCTTCTTTCTTCTTCCCCTCAAAAGGTGGGAGGCAGACTCAAATTCTTCTATCAGAATTGGAGATTAATCACTCAAGACCCATGGGTATTAAATACGGTCAAAGGTTTCATGATAGATTTCGTAGAAACTCCTACACAAACATCTTATCCGAAAGACATCCCACTCACAAGAGAACAACAAAAAATAGTAGAGGAGGAAATAACCTCAATGCTTCAGAAAGGGGCAATAATAGAAGTACCATTGGAATCAATGAGATTTGTAAGTACACTCTTCCTCGTTCAAAAAAAGGACAAGGGATGGAGACCCGTTATAAACCTCAGGGAACTAAACAAATATCTTGTTTACAGGTACTTCAAGATGGAGGGCATCCACCTCCTGAGGGATTTGTTACTAGAGGGAGACTGGTTAGTCAAACTAGATTTAAAGGATGCCTACTTTACCATCCCGATGGCCAAAATTCATCAACCCTTCCTTCAGTTTATTTGGAACAACCATCTGTTCCAATTTCAAGCCCTCCCTTTCGGGCTATCTTCTGCCCCCTGGTGTTTCATCAAGGTCATGAGGACAATCGTCTCACTCTTAAGAGAAAGAGGTGTTTGACTAATTATATACCTGAACGACATCCTCATAATGTCCCAACACCACACACAAATAATTCAAGATCTGAAGACAGTTATGGATCTCATAGAAAACTTAGGGTTCATTATAAACAAAGAAAAATTGATACTGACTCCCTCCAGAACCCTGGAATTCTTAGGGTTCACCGTAGACACAACAAAATGCCTCCTTTTACTTCCCTCAAAGAAAATAACCAAAATCCGAAAGGAAATAAGACTTATTCTGAAACAACAAAGCCTAACTCTAAGGGAACTAGCCAGGCTCCTAGGCCTCCTCTCTTCATCTATTCAAGCCATCTTCCCGGCTCCTCTGAATTACCGAGCTCTTCAAAGGGCGAGAGCTCTAAGATCTGGCCTTTGGTACGGAGATCAGATATCCCTAGATCAGGATGCCAAATCAGAACTGACTTGGTGGTTAGAGAATTTGGATGCCTGGAATGGCAAAGCTGGGGAGCTTGCCTTCTCGATCAGAACACGGGTGGTGTCTGGTCTCAAGCAGAGTCTTCTCATCACATAAACTACCTAGAATTGACTGCTGGTCTATACGCACTGATGAGCTTCAAGCATTCACTCCAAGAGAGATCAGTCATTCTGAAGATGGACAATATGTCTGCGGTAGCTTATATAAATCGTTTAGGGGGGACAAAATCAGCAGATGTTTCAAACTTAGCAAAGAAACTTTGGATGTTTTGTCTGGAGAACAAGATCGCCCTAAGAGCAGAATACCTCCCAGGGAAGATAAACATATCTGCAGATTGGAACTCAAGATTCCTTTTAGATCACAGCGATTGGAAACTCAACGTAACCGCCTTCAGGACTCTCAACAAAATATGAGGCCCCTTAGAAATAGATCTGTTTGCGAGCAGACTAACCTTCCAGTTAGAGAAATATTTCAGCTGGATGCCAGACCCGGGTGCTCTTGCAGTAAACACCTTTCTCCAATGCTGGAAAGAACTCAAAGCATACGCATTTCCTCCTTTTGCCATGATTCAGAGAGTTCTACAGAGGGTGAGACAAGACCAATGCTCCCTAGTACTAATAACCCCCTTTTGGCCATCTCAGGCATGGTTCCCCACTACTCTGGAATTAGCTTGCACCATTCCCTTTTTAATTCCAGCCGAGGCGGAGCTCCTAACAGACGTAGATAGAAGAGACCACCCCCTAGTACAGGCTGGGAATTTAAACCTTCTTGCCTGGAAAGTGTCAGGAAATCCAGTGAAGTCTCTGGACTTTCGTCGACAGCTGCAACTCTCCTCAGAGAGTCTTGGACCCCCGGCACACACTATAGGTATAACAACATTTGGAGAAGATTGGTACGTAGGTGCCTGGAGAGGAACCTGGATTCCGTGGAGGCTCCTATCGTACATATAGTAAACTTCCTTGTAGAACAATTTGAAAGGGGTCTCAGTTATAGGACGATTAATTGTTATAGATCGGCTATCTGTGCAGGTCACGCTCTAGTCAATGGGAAAACGATAGGTAAGAACGTCATAGTTTGTAGAGTCTTATAAAGTATCAGACTAAGGAGACCCCCTAAACCCAAATACGAGTCGCTATGGGACGTAAAACTAATTTTAGACCTTTTCACAAATTGGCCGGATAATACACTTTTAGATAGGAAAAGTCTATCCATTAAACTTGCAACCTTTTTGTGTTTAATCTCTTGCCAAAGGGTTTCTGATGTCAAAGCTCTTGAAGTCACAAATAGATCCTACAATATGTTTGGAGTTAAATTTGAGATAATTAGAAGAACTAAAACTATGTCAGATTCAATTTTTTATCCACGTTTTGACTTATGCAAACAACTTTGAGTTGTAGATAGCATGAAAGAGTACGATTGCAGAATGAATGGTCTTCATGCTCATGGTGTGAATCAATTACTTATATCCTTTGTCAAACCTTTCAAAGCTATAACTTCGGCTTCTATTGCCAGATGGGTTAAATTTGCAATGAATTTAGCTGGCATTGACTTAAAGAAATTCCAAGCACATTCCCTTAGAGGTGCTATGGCCAGTAAATCTTTCTGGTCTGGAGGTAAGTTAGATGACATTCTCAAGGCGGCCGACTGGTCTAATGCAAACACTTTTGCACAACACTACTGCAAACCAATTGAACATATGTCTGATGTAGTCTTACAAAGCTACCAACATGCATAATGGTAGCCTCCAGTCTTGTAATGAAATTGCGATTCTCCTATTACCATGATAGAGAATCTGGATTTCATTAAAGACACGGAGGCTAACACTATCCCACCCATCCCTTCCCATGGATGGTTAAGTTTTACTCTGTTTTTTAGATGTAAATATTTCATATCTAAGTGTCTTTAAATGATTTTTTGAATAGCATTATGATGTATAGAGTTTATTGCTTGTCTTTTTCACTTTTTTCACCTCTCATTCCAATGGAGTACTTACACCTCTCTTCTTTTCAGGTAACCCTTCATAATTATCCAAAGTTTGACCTTCTGATCCTTCCTTGTCTTTCGTTTCTACTGGTTTTAAAGAAGAAGAACAAAGAAGAATACATTTTTAACTATTTCCTATTTCACCACATTTAAAAGAGGCAGACTGCTCTGTGCTCATGACTATTGTATGTTCTTAATGTTCTGTTCTGGAAACTTTTCACTTTGTGATGTAATACTTTCAAGTGGCTGCTTGAAGTTACATTAAAAGAAATATGCATAATGTTAGCCTCCGTGTCTTTAGTGAAATCCAGATTCTCTAGTCATGGTATTAGGAGAATCGCAACTTATGTGTAAGTCCAAAGTATATGGTACTACATGTATACAGGGCCTGTAAATTAAATGCTACTAGAGGGCAGTGGCACTGACTGTGCTACCCACTAAACTAGCCTTTTACATATTTCATTGGCCTGCCACTGCAGTTTGTAGTGTAGTTTTAAACTGCAATTAAAATAATAAATCTTTTGCCAGGCCTAAACTTTTTTTTATAGTACTTATAAGTCACCCCTAGGACAGGCCCTAAACATCCCAAGGGCAAAGTGTACGGTATTTAAAAAGCAGAACATGTGTGTTTAAGTTTTACATGGCAAACACAAGGAGATGACGGACGGAGCGCTGAAACTTTTCAGACACTCACCCCCAGTCACAGATCTGGGTTGAATCCATCATCATTCTTTTTTTTTTTTTTTAAATCTTTTTATTGAAATCAAGTATGACAAATAGACAACAATCATCACAACCACATACGTTCGTAGTGATACAGCAAGTACATGCCAGCGGAGGTGCACCTCCCACAGTCAATCAATCAATCAATCACGGCATTTATAGAGCGCGCTACTCACCCGGGAGGGTCTCAAGGCGCTGGGGGAGGGGGTAACTTACTGCTCGAACAGCCAGGTCTTGAGCTGCTTCCTGAAGGAGAGATGGTCCTGGGTTCGCCGAAGGTGAGTGGGGAGGGAGTTCCAGGTCTTGGCTGCCAGGTAGGAGAAGGATCTTCCTCCGGCGGTGGCTCTGCGGATGCGTGGTACGGTGGCGAGGGCGTGGCTGGTTGATCGTAGCTGGCGGGTGGGCGTGTAGAAGGTCATGCGGTCGTTGAGGTACTTGGGGCCCAGGTCGTGGAGGGCCTTGTGTGCGTGGGTGAGGAGTCTGAACGTGATTCTCTTGCTGACGGGGAGCCAGTGCAGGTCTTTCAGGTGTCCGGTGATGTGGCTGTGTCGGGGGATGTCCAGGATGAGTCGTGCGGAGGCGTTCTGGATGCGCTGGAGTCTTTTTTGAAGTTTGGCTGTGGTTCCGGCGTAGAGGGTGTTCCCATAGTCCAGTCGGCTGGTGACGAGTGCCTGGGTGACGGTCTTCCTGGTTTCAGTGGGGATCCATCTGAAGATCTTGCGGAGCATGCGCAGGGTGTTGAAGCACGAAGATGAGACGGTGTTGACTTGTCTGGTCATCGACAGGGAGGAGTCCAGGATGAAGCCCAGGTTGCGTGCGTGGTCCGTTGGCTTGGGCGCGGTGCCCAGGGCCGGGGGCCACCAAGAGTCGTCCCAGGCGGAGGGTGATGAACCCAGGATGAGGACTTCCGTCTTGTCTGAGTTCAGTTTAAGGCGGCTGTTCCTCATCCAGTCGGCGACGTCTCTCATCCCGTCGTGTAGGTTGGCTCTGGCGGTGGTGGGGTCGTTGGTGAGGGAGAGGATCAGCTGGGTGTCGTCGGCGTAGGAGATGATGTTGAGGTTGTGTTGGCGTGCGATGGCTGCGAGGGGGCTCATGTAGACGTTGAAGAGGGTTGGACTGAGTGAGGATCCTTGTGGAACGCCACAGGAAACACCAGCCACATTAATTTCATTTTCAGCGTGCTCAACCGTTGTGTAATGGTATCTTCCTTAGTGAACGGGGGTTCGCAGCTCCCACCCCTATATGTGTTCCAGCTATCCCAGACCTGTATCCATTTATTGGGGCACCCTCTTGCAACATAGATTGTTTTCTCTGTGACCATGCACCAGTCCATGTCCTTGCTCCAGTCCACTAGTCTGGGCGGTTCCTGGGCCTTCCATAGCCTTACTATATTACGCTTCGCCACCATCAATCCCAAGGTTACCCACAGGTGCTCTTTGGCGGCGAGATCCGTTGGCCCCCAGGCGTTCAGGAGAACTAGTTTTATATTGCCATCAATCTTTTGGCCCAATACACTTTCCATAAGTCCCACAATTCCCGCCCAATATCTCTGAATAACCGTGCACTCCCAAAGCGTATGGATGAATGTGCCCACCTGTCCACACCGTCTAGTGCAATTCTCGTCAGAGCTATACCCCATTCGGACCAGGACTGATCTGGATAGGTACGACCTATGCAGGATCTTGAGCTGCACTAAGCGCAGCCTAGAATAGATGGCCACCTCGCGAGGAGAAGCCACCGCCGCCAGCCATTCGTCATCGTCCAGACCAGCCACATCATGGTCCCACTTAGCACGCAGGTGGTCCAGTGGGTCCGGCAAGTTATTTATCAGTTTTTTATAGATGAGCGATACGGCTTTTTCCGGCAGGTCCCCATCCAGCACTCTATCCTCCAATGGAGAGGACTCAGGGAGCGGTTCCCCTCTATGGAGTTTTGCAAGCAGGGCATGCCTTATTTGCAGGTATCTAAAATGTTCGGAGCGTGCCATTTCATAGTCCTGTTGCAACTGGTCAAACGTGACCACGTCTCCCGACTTCCACAGGTCGCCCACCTTGGAAATTCCAATAAGATCCCACCGATCAAAGCCCTTCGAACGAATCAAGCGTCCTAATTGGTCGCATCGCCAGATCGGCGTGGCCTTCGTGATCTTGCCATCCCATCCCAAACTCTGCAAGGCAGTCTTACATACTCGCACTGCATGCGCAGTGGGTCCTGTCAAGTTGGGGCTCAGCGCGCGCGCATATATTGCTCCTTCAAAACTCCCACCCGGCAGCAACCACCTATCAATCTGAAAGGCTGGGTCACCTTGGGGTCTGTATGTGCATTGATTGATAGCTGCAAGGTGAGATACCCAGTAATAGCGCTTTATGTCCGGCAACCCGATTCCCCGGTCGAACCATCCCCGTGTGAGCTTATGGATAGCTATGCGCGGGGGCCTGCCCTCCCAGAGCAGGTCTCTCAGGAGGCCGTCAATTTCTTTGAAATATAAGGGGCTGACATAGTTTGGGGCGTTCTGTAAGGCGTAAAGAAAGCGGGGTAGGGACATCATTTTAAAGAGGGCAGCACAACCTAATAGGGAGAGAGGAAGCGTCTTCCAGTGCCTAACGTCTGATTTGAGACGTGTCAGAGGTGGTAGGAGATTTAGTTCATAGAATCTAGTGGGATCCTTAGAGACCCTAATCCCCAGGTACTTGAAACTGTCGACTGCTTCGACTAGTGTAAGTCCGCGAGGGAACGGAGGTAACCTCCCGCTAAGGACGTAAATCACAGATTTGGACCAGTTTATCCTGTAGCCAGCAAATTCTCCGAAGACCCGAAAGATGTTAAGGACCCTGTTGAGGGAGGCAGCCGGCGAAGCCAAGTAGAGCAAGATATCATCTGCATAGAATGAGATGCGATCCTCCCATCCTGGAGCCCATTTAAGGCCTCTGACAACGGGATCTTTACGAATCCACATAGCCAGTGGCTGGAGAGTCAGGGCGAAGAGAAGCGGGGACAAAGGGCATCCCTGCCTGGTGCCCCGGCAAAGAACAAAGGTGGAGGAAGTCCTATTATTGACTACTACCCGGGCCAGAGGTTTATGGTAGAGAAGTCGGACACACCCAATGAATTCCGGGCCCATTCCCAATTTACGAAGCACGGCAAACATAAAGGGCCATTCAATGGTGTCAAATGCTGCAGCAGCATCCAGCGACACCACTACTGCATCCTCATCTATCGTTTCCGCTCGGCCAAGCACGCCATGGAGTCGGCGCAGGTTGAGGGCGGTGTTCCTTGCGGGCATGAAACCCGACTGGTCCGGATGGACCAGGCGGGTAATGACCCTTAATAGTCGGGAGGCCAGGATTTTCGCCAAGATCTTACCTTCCCCATTCAACAGCGAAATTGGTCTGTAAGAGGAGCATTTGTGCTTTGGCTTGCCCTCTTTATGAATAACGACAATGTTAGCTAGTCGTTGGTCTGCCGGCAGTAATCCATGCTCTTTGCTTGTCAAGAACATGTTAGTGAGGTACGGTGCGATTTTACTCGAGGTGAGTTTAAAGAGCTCTATCGGTAATCCATTAGGGCCCGTCGCTTTCCCTCCCCACAAGTCATGAATAGCTTTCCCCACCTCGATGTCCGTAGTATCTAGATCGAGCTCAAGGCACTCTTCCTCAGTAAGGGACGGCAGTGAGATGTCTCTCAGAAAGGAGGCAGCCTCCTCCTCCGAGTGTGGAGTTTGCGCTGTGTAGATGGACTGATAATATTGCCCAAATGCATCTGCTATGTCTTGTGGGGCAGTTAGACGGGCGCCAGAGTTAACCTCAATCTCGACCACCACCGAATGTGCCTGTTCCCGCCTGTCTAACCAAGCCAGCAACCTACCTGCCTGTCGCCGACATCATATATTCTGCTAAGCGTGGCTCTATGATACAGTTTGGCTGCCTCTGTTGCCAGGTCGGTGTATTCCTTAGTTTTGATGTGGAGTTGCTGATGCGCCTCCCCCTCGTCCCAATCCCTGAGTGTCTCCTCCAGTTGCAAGATTTCCCCCTCCAGTCGGGTCACTGCGGCGCACTTCTCCTTCCGCAAGCCCGCTATTTGGGACAGGGCCACCCCCCGGATAACAGTTTTGTAGGCCTCCCATAGCACCACCAGTGACTCAACCAAACCCTCATTTTCCTGGAAATATAGTTTGGAGTCACCCAGTAGTTTGTCGCTGACTTGGGGATTCTTGAGGTACCAGGGATTAATCGGGGCCATGCGGCCTACTATAGGTTCCCCAACCACTATGTGACAAAGTATCGGAGAGTGGTCAGAGATGCCTCTGGCTAAGTGTTGAATCTCCTTGACGCTGACAACTTGGTGTTCTAATGTTAGGATATAGTCTATTCTAGACATGCTGCGGTGGGCGCCTGAATAATACGTGTATTGTTGCTCACTGGGGTGCATTCTCCTCCATACATCACCCAGGCCCATGGCCCCGAGGAAGCCGTGGATCTGTGTACGAGAAGGCGGTAGAGCTCTCTGGGGCCACCGATCAATCGAGTCTGAGACAATCGAGTTAAAGTCGCCCCCAATCCATACTCTACCCTCTGGTAGTGACAGGAGGAGTTCTCCTAGATCCCTTAAAGCCTGGGCCTGCAAACCCGGTGGGATATAAACAGAGAGGAGGTTCAGTGTTTCCCCCTCCCAAGTCCCAGTTATGACAGCGAACCTGCTGAGGCTGTCTGTACGGACCTTATCTATCACCATGGGAAACGACTTCCGCACCATCACACCCACTTCCCGGGAGCCAGACCCAAACGGCGAGTGAGCAACCAACTTGAAACCCCATCTGGTCATGGCTTTGCATGCGTTGCCTTGCAAGTGTGTTTCCTGCAAGAGGACCACGTCTGGGGAGTGACGCTTGAGAAACTGCAGAACCACACCCCGCTTGATCTTGTCCCCCAGCCCATTAACGTTCTAAGACATCAATTTGAGCCCAGGTCGAGCTGCCTTGTCACCCATTGTCTAAGGTCTGGAAACGTGAGCACAGGGGGCACCTCCCCCGGGTATTGTCGGCCTGAATCTGCACCACAGAACCCCTCCCCTACCTGGCTCAACAGCACAAAACAGTTGTATAGTGGTTATCGATGCTCGATTGCACTCATATTCGTCACACTTACAAAATACAAAACAAAACTGAACAAAGCCCCCCCCACCCCCTCACCTGCGCCAAAGAGAGCAACCAGAATAACGATCTGACAATGAATCACAGCGGATCGACCCATGGCACAGGAACCCAACACCCCAAAAGCAAAAAACAGAACCCCCCCTCCCTGCCTCCCTGCATGGTGGTGTCAGAACCTCCTGCCCACCCGAACTTGCAGAGTGCGTATCGCCCACCCCTTAAACTTGTGGGTGCGTGCGTCCAACGGGGCACCCGTCCCAAAGACTAAGGCAACTGGTAAACATAATATTGAATCAAAGAAGGGCATACGACTACAACTCAATGTCCAATACACAGTGTGTCCATTATGAAGAAGTCCCAGAACCACAGTTCCATAGTGAGTTCAATCGCCAAGAGGGCAGGAACCCCGCCCCAATCAGTCGGCAAAGAGGTAAATCCCCCCCCATAATAAGAGTAACTTACGGACCAGTTAGTCAGACCCTCCTGTCGCCGCCTCCTGTTTGCCAGCCGGGGAGCCTCCGCTGGATTCCTCAATGCCCCTCTCTGTTCTCGACCCCCGGACTCGGTTGCCCTTCCGGCCTGCTGTGCGCCAGCCGTCCAACCAGTCCCAGGACTCCTTGGGGGTGGCGAAGAACCAAGCCTTTCCGTCCGATTCCACCCTCAGCTTGGCCGGGAAAAGCACAGCGTATTTCAGATCCCGCTCACGAACTGCCTTTTTGACATCGAGGAAACTGCGCCGCTGTCGCTGCACCTTGAGGGTGAAGTCAGGGAAAAAGGTGATTCGACTGTTTTGGAATTCCAATGGGGGCGCAGATCGGGCAGCCTGCAGGATGGTGTCTCTATCTCTGAAATAATAAATCCTAGCCAGTAAGGGCCGCGCGGGGGCCCCCGGTTTCGGTCTGCCGCCCGGCACTCGGTGCGCTCTTTCCACAGAGAAGAAATTGGATAGACCGCTTGGTTTGAGGTAGGTGGTGACCAATTCCTCTACGAACAAGTCCGCTGCCGGCCCCTCCGCCCTTTCCGGAACTCCCAGGATGCAGACATTGTTGCGCCTCGAGCGCCCTTCATAATCATCCAGCTGCGCTTCTAGCTTAGTCGTGTGGGCCTGAAGGTCATCCATCCTGCGCTGTAGCTCGGAGGTGTCTTTGACCAGGGAGCTTGCTTTGACTTCCACTTCCTTCAGTCGCGAGTTCATGGAGCGCATATCCGCCCGAATAAGGGATACTTCAGTGGACACAGAGTCGATTCGCGACTCCAATGATGTACGGACAGTCGTGATGGGCGTGAGAATGTCCTGCAGGGTAGGTTCTCTCGCCTCCTCTTCGGGCTGTTGCCTCTCCGTTACGGCCGCCCCCGCTTTCGGGCTTGCCCCAGGGGCCTTGTCCCATGCAAATTTATTCAGCTTGGCCTGGACCGCTGTTTTCGTACCTCGACCCCCGGCCATGACTACGCCGTTTTTATCAGTGTGTGCTCCGGGGAGTAGGGAAGCAGACCAGTTCAGCTTTGCAGGTGAGCGATACCAATTGTCAACAGAGCTTTTCCCACGGGCCTGCGTATGGTGACGTGGGCTGAGGGCTATCGGGGGACAGGCAATATTGACAGGCCGTGACACCACACCCCCGGGGACAAGGTGTCAAACCCTCCGCCAGTCCGCAGGCCAATGCCTCTGCTTTACGTAAAGCACCAAGCGCGACGAGTGCGCAGAATTAGTGATGGCAGCCGGGCTTCATCCTACAACGACACCATCTTCAGCTACCCCCGCCTGTTCAATGCCCAATCTGGCCGCGAGGCCTCCCGGCAGCTTACCTTGCCGCCACGGGGGTGAACTCATCGTCTGCGCAGCGTCCAGTAGCAGCCGCCCCTGCGTTTTGTGGTGGCCCCGGACCGGAGCAGCGATCAGCCAATAAGGCAGTCAGTGGGGCCCAGGCACCTAGGAATAGTCGGGCCGCGTACTGTCCTACGTCTCCCACCTCAAACAACGGGCAGCATTCAGGGCCGGAACAGACCGTCCCGGGGCATCCGGTAATCTCCCCCGCCTTATGGCCCAGCAGTTGGTCTCCGGGCCACCCCCCCGGATCAGCGGGGTGGCAGGCCTCTACGCTCCCTCGATGCAGGTGAGCGCCCTTTACCTTCGGCGACTGCAGCACCTGGCGTCTGAGCGGGCGCCGTGCCGGTCCGCACCAATGTGCTGCGTAGCGCAAGCCCGGGGGCCCGCACAACGCTCGATGAAGCAGCGGTGTGGCACTTTCAACAGCCGGCCACTGCTTGTCACACCTGTCGCCCCATGGCCGCCGCCCAGTCTCCAGTTAATTCCCGGCACCTTTTTCAGGGAGGCAGAGATGCGGCCGCCTCCGGCGAATCCGACCGCCCGGGAGGGAGCCTCAGTAGGCGGTTCGGGTTACTCCCACACGCAGTCCCCGCAGCACCTCCGCCAGGCCGCGGCGTGCGTCTTCAGACCAAGAGCCGGAACCACTAGTTGGAATCGGCGGTCTCACGGCTCAGTCAGTCCGTGGCATGTTCCGGTGCCTTACAGTGTCTTTGATAACCAGTTTAGGAACGGATTTATGGGCGGATTAATGCTGGAATGGGCGTGCTCGGTCGGAGCCGCCTTAGAAAGTGGCCATATCTCTCGGCGGTTGGCCACGCCCCAATCATCATTCTTTAGCTCACTTCGCCACCCCAGTTCAGACACAGCTATATGCAAATCAGTCTTGGCCCTGTGCCTTATGGGTACAGTCCATCCCGAACTGCCGAGCCATGTCTTCCCTGGACCGGAAACAAGCATCCTGGGACCGGTTTCAGGGTAACACCCCTCTTCAGCCAGGCTGGCTTGAATCCAGTGGCAAAGTGAGCAAGGGACCCACGTCTGGGCGTACCCTGCCAACTTAGGGCGAACAAAGCAAACACAAGGAGATGACGGACGGAGCGCTGAAACTTTTCAGACACTCACCCCCAGTCACAGATCTGGGTTGAATCCATCATCATTCTTTAGCTCACTTCGCCACCCCAGTTCAGACACAGATATATGCAAATCAGTCTTGGCCCTGTGCCTTATGGGTACAGTCCAGCCCGAACGGCCAGGATAGCTTGACTCCAGTGGCATGGAGAGCACAGGACCCACGTCTGGGCATACCCGTCCCACTCGGGATGACAAATGCAAAAACAACAATTGATGGACAGAATGCAGAACCATGTCATACATTCACCCCAGTACAGAGATCTGGGCCAAAATCCATCGTTTTTTTGCTCACCATGCCATTCCAGTTTGAACCCAGCCATATGCAAATCAGTCTTGACCCTGTGCCCAATGGGAACAATCCAGCCCGAACTGCCAGGCCAGGTCCTCCCTGGACTGGAAACAAGAATCCTAGGACCCGTTTTGGGGTTTCACCCCTCATCAGCCACGATAGCTTGATTCCAGGGGCATGGAGAGCACGGGACCTACGTCTGGGTATACCCGTCCCACTCGGGGTGACAAATGCAAAAACAACAATTGATGGGCAGAACGCAGAACAATGTCATACATTCACCCCAGTACAGAGATCTGGGCCTAAATCCATCGTTTTTTTGCTCACCATGCCATTCCAGTTTGAACCCAGCCATATGCAAATCAGTCTTGACCCTATGCCCAATGGGAACAGTCCAGCCCGAACTGCCAGGCCAGGTCCTCCCTGGACTGGAAACAAGCATCCTAGGACCGGTTTCGGGGTTTCACCCTCACCAGCCAGGATAGCTTGACTCCAGTGGCATGGAGAGCACGGGACCCACGTCTGGGCATACCCGTCCCACTCGGGTGACAAATGCAAAAACAACAATTGATGGACAGAATGCAGAACAATGTCATACATTCACCCCAGTACAGAGATCTGGGCCTAAATCCATCGTTTTTTTGCTCACCATGCCAAACCAGTTCAAACCCAGCCATATGCAAATCAGTCTTGACCCTGTGCCCAATGGGAACAGTCCAGCCCGAACTGCCAGGCCAGGTACTTAATGTATGACATTGTTCTGCATTCTGTCCATCAATTGTTGTTTTTGCATTTGTCACCCCTAGTGGGACGGGTATGCCCAGACGTGGGTTCTGTGCTCTCCATGCCACTGGAGTCAAGCTATCCTGGCTGATGAGGGGTGAAACCCCGAAACTGGTCCTAGGATGCTTGTTTCCAGTCCAGGGAGGACCTGGCCTGGCAGTTCGGGCTGGACTGTTCCCATTGGGCACAGGGTCAAGACTGATTTGCATATGGCTGGGTTTTACATGTCCTAGCTAAAATAAACTCCTAAAGTTATTTTTCTCAGTTGAAAGGCCTATCTCTCCTATACTCTTTAAGACTAAGACCTGACTACATTACATTTTAATAACCACTATTTAACGATTAGGAGCTGTTAGACATGTTAGCCATAGGGTGGTCTCCCCCAACCGATGCTAAAGTGCATGTGTGCACTCCTTAAAACATGGTAACATTGGCTTATAACCAATTGTCATTTTTAATTTGCTTGTAAGTCCCTAGTAAAGTGGCACTACATGTCCTGAGGGCCTGTTAATTAAATGCTACTAGTGGGTAGTGGGCCTGCAGCACTGATTGTGTAACCCACTTAAGTAGCCCTTTAAACATGTCTCAGTTCTGCCATTGCAGCCTGTGTGTGTAGTTTTTAAGCTTGCATTTAGATCCGGCAAAGTAAACCTTTTGCCAGGCCCAAACCTTCCATTCTAATACATATAAGCCATCCCTAGGGTAGGCCCTGGACAGCCCTGAGGGCAGGGTGCAGTGTATTTAAAAAATGGGATATGTACTTTTATGTTTTACCTGTGCTGGTAGTAAAAAAACTCTTAAATTAGTTTTTCATTATTGCAAGGCCCACCTCTCCCATAGACTAACATTGGAATTACCTTATTATATTTAGTAAACTGTAGTTTCCAAAAGGGAACAGGTAATACCTTCATGTTTGCAGTCTTTGTGAAGGGCTGCCTACCCCCTGTAGTTAGTCTGGAGCCAGGACAGGGAAGGCATTATGCCAGAGGGAATTTCTAGATGCTTCTCCCACCTTCCAGAAGAAGTGTACCAGGTATAAATATTGAACCTTAGACACCAACTCTTCAGTACACTTCTGGACCTGCGGGTACTCTGCTAGGCAGAAGGATGGCTGTGCTGCTGCGTGACTGCTACTCTGCTGGACTGCTGCTCTGCTGGACTACTGCCATGTTGTGCTGCTGCCTTGCTGTGCTGACCTGTTGCCCTTTGGCCAAGGTGAGAAGAAGTGGTCCTGCACTCCTTGAACCCAGGACACCCAGAGGAAAAGCTAGTCTGCTGGCATCTTGTTCTGAGCAACAAGAACATAACAAGCTCCCACCCACCTGCCCCAACAGCCGGAGCCAGCTGGAGCAAGCTCCTGACCCCTGCATGGTGCTTCTCAGGTCCTGGGCACTTGTTGTGTCCACAGAGAGGCTAAATTGAAGTTTTTGGGCTTTTTGCATCTGCGAACAGGCCCGGTGGTGCTGAATCCTTGTCACCCACACAGGTTGGCGATGCGAAGTTCTGTCAGCCCGACCCTTTGTGCTACAGCATCAACCACTCACATGGAGCGACATTGTGCGCTACTGCGATGACTGCCTGCGGTGCCTGGCCTGCCCTTGGCTCTACATCGATGACCATCCGTGATACTTCCCTGTGACACGCGGCCCCCTCCAATACGAATGGGTCTCTTGACACTGGATTGATAAGGTAACATTTCAGCAGGACCAAACTGGTCCCTATACCCGACCCGTGCTCCATCACGGTCGGCCTGAACTTGTGTCCTTCTCCCGGTCTCACATGTCCAGATAGCCGTGGTTGGGGCTTTGTGATTTTTGGCGCTATTTTACACTTAAACCTTTAAAAATTCATAACTTCGGTTCTACTGTTTGGATTTTTGTACATGTTTCTTATCTGGCCCACACTCCATCGTAGTCGGCCTGAACTTGTGACTTGGACCCGGTCTACCACAATCAGATAGCTGTGGTTGGCACTTTTTGCTTCTTAGCGTGTGATTATCACAAAAGATTTAAAATTGCATAGCTCAATTTCTACTGATTGGATTTTTGTTGTTTTGATGCTAAATTATTTATTACATTTTACTCTAATTTTCTAAACTGGCGTGGAATCCTTTTGTGATGTGTTTTCACTGTGTACCTGTTTGAAGTGTTGGTCAAATACTTTACACATTGCCTCTGAGTTAAGCCTGACTGCTCTGTACCAAGCTACCCGAGGGTTGAGCACAGGTTAATTTAGGGTTTGCTTGTGACTTCACCTTGAGAAGAATTGTGGCTGCTGCTTGAGAAGGGGTTCACCCCCCTCAACCAGTAACCCAATTTCTCAAAGGAGCAGATAGAGATGTGCTATTTACACTCAAATAAATTGTAATCTAAAATCCACTTTAAAGGTGAAGTTGGATTTTAAGTTGCAAAATTTGAAAATACCACTTTTAGAAAGTTGGCATTTGATTGGCCTAGGAAGAGACACTCACCATGGGGGGTGACAAAACTCCATATTGAGACTGGATTATCTCGTAGTTCCTCAGGTGCAGGAAAGTCGGTAAAGAGACACTAGATACCTGCCCAGAGGTGTATCTGATCACACCCCAGTGTGTATTCACCTGGGGGAGCAATACACCAAGGGTATGGAGGTTGGACCCCTGGGAATTGAGCAATTGACCTACTAGACAGATGTTGACGACTAGCACAGAGACCTAATTTAGGGAAAATGCAGGGTCCGTGACTTTGGCCATAGTGACCTGGGAGGTCTGCAAGGTGGTCATGAGGGGGATTTTGATACCTCACGTAACAGGGAAAAAGAGGGAGAAACTACGGAAGGTAGTAATATTGGAGACCAGCCTAACAGAATGGGAAGGGTATTACACTCTGCAACCAAATCTTGATCTCCTGCACTGCATTTCCCTCACTATGGAAGAGAATAGATGTTTGATGGAGAATGAGGCTAAGATCCTTTTCCAGGCCAAACACCACAAATTGTATGAAGTAGGAAATAAAGCTGGCAAACTGCTAGCATGACTGGTGAAGCGGAAGGAGAGTAGACTCTTGGTATATCAGGTGGTAGACGAGGGTGGGGCATTAGCATAGTCTGCAGAGGCATTTCCATGGACCTTTGATACACACCTGGAAACTTTAAACAACCCCAGGGCTGGGATGTGGGGGGAGCTGACTTCTGGGGTTTTGTGTGGGACCTGCCTATCCAGGCCCTGGACCAGGAAGGCTCAAAGGCAATTGACAGGGAAATTAGCACCGAAGAAATTAGGGATATCATACACCAGCTCCAGAGTGGAAAGTTCCTGGGCCTAATGGGTTTCCTCATAAATTTTCCCACTGTGTCTGGAGATTTGCATGATACCCACTCCACAAAATGTTGTATGAAGCCAGGGAGAAGGGATGTCTGCCCTAGGATCTCAGGACAGCGACCACTGTCCTTATCCATAAAGAAGGAAAGCCATTGGATTAATGTGCCTCCTACAGGCCAATCAGTTACCCTATTGAACACTGAAGACAAACTACTGGCTAAAATACTAGCTAATTTCCTTCTACAGGTAATGATAAATTATTTGGACCAAGCTAGTTGGGATTGATGACCATGTGAGCCACTCGCCATAACCTGCAACGTTTCTTCGGCTGCCTGGCTATGCAACATGCTCTGGATAACCTTTGATCCCACTTGCCTTAGACATGGAAAAAGCCTTCAACTCAGTCGACTGGCACTTTCTTTTTGAGGTGTTAGGCAAGATGGGATTTGGCTAGGAATTATTTTTCCTGGGTGTGCCTCCTTTACACCGAGCCGGTGGCCCGGGTGCAGGTCAATGGTTGCCTCTCAGGGTAGTCCGTCCTGGGGAGGGGGATGAGACAGGGTTCCCCGCTCTCCCCACTTCTGTTTGCCTTATTTTAGGACCCCTGACCTCCTGGGTGCAACTGAACGCTCAGCTGCGTAGACTACGGTGTAGCCCGGATGCTGAGGACATTATCTCCATCTACACAGACGATGTTCTTCTATACATCACGGGGTGACACATTCGCTCCTGTGGGTTGGGAGGCTCCACCAATTGCACTTCAAACAGGGTTGGTGCTCCCATACCTCTGTCTCTATTACAGGCATCTCAGCTTCTGGTGGTAAATGACTGGGCATTCACCCCACTCACTGGCCTCACACAGATACATACAGAGGTTAAATGATGGTGCCCTTCCCCAACAGACCTGGTGGTCAACATATGGAATGTGACCATGATTAAAATGGACTGGGCTGGTGGCTGATGCTGGAAAACTCTTTGCAGGAGTCGGCAGACCTGGGAGACCTTGGGGATTGAAGTGCAGGACACAGACATGATTGGCATATCTAAATTAGGTAGCATTTGAGGGTCACTGGGTCTCATATCTTTTGAAAAACTGCAGGCTCCCAGATTTGTAGGTATAGGCAGGTCCAGCATGCTCTCAGGGGGTACAAGAATATGCTGCACGCTGTTACTGGAGAAATCCTGTGTGATTCAGACTTCTAGGGGCCCCTCTAAACCAACACGCTATCTCACAAATTTACCAGACAGTACTTATTAACTGTTTGCCGCCCCTTACCAGTCTTCTGGAAAGACAGGAGACGGACCTGAGGGTATTGTCGGATGAAAACTTGGGGGGGAGGGGGGAGGCACTCCTCTGCCCACAGGAGGTCGAGATCAGATCAGGCTTTATGCTGGTGCAACTGAAAATACTATAGCTGGTCTTTTTTACAAGAAGTAGCCTTTTCCGCATGGGTAATATTGAGGATAATAGATGCCTATTGAGATGTGCTCGGAATGATATGCTGGGGCACACACTATGGTCACAAACATTCTGGTCACAGGTGGGCAGTTGCCTTTCAGCTGTCACAAAGGAGGAGCTTGAAATAACCCGGAAGTTAGCAATACTAGGGATAATGGGCGTTAGCCAAAATAAACAGCTCTGTTTTGCAACATAGCATTGGTGATGATCAGGAGGGACAACATGAGGATGTGAGGGAGGGGAGAGACACCATCCGTGGCACAGTGGAGGATGGGTCTGGACAAGTGCATGCAGGCTGAACATACGATATACAAAACCAGGGGCTGTCCCAGGATATTTTATAAAGTATGGGGTAGATGGAGAGAAAACAGGGAAACGGATTGAATACATGTTTCCTGCTGTGTCTGCATAATTAGATTACTATGATCCGATGTGCAAATATTGAGGTGTGAGGCCAGTGTGGAGTTGATTTATTTGTTGCTGAAAAATTCAATAAAAAGATTTTTTTTAAAGTGTAAACTGACTCAAAAGTGTAAGTTACCTTTGTGAATCAGGCCCAGACGGCCTGACACACAAAGGTAAACTTAGACTTTTGTGGAAGCTTCCGATTGTTTTCTATTCACAAAGGGATTTACCAGTAGTATCTTTACAAGTGAGAAGACCTATTTTTTTTATTGTGCGGAGACTTCGTACTCGTAAAGATACTACTCGTAAATCCCTTTGTGAATAGCAAACAATCAGAAACTTACAAGGAAGTGTAAGTTTACCTTTGTGAATCAGGCCCAGAGTGTTTATTTGCACCATAATTGGGTATTTATACCTGGCTTTCTCGAGGGCTCTGGTTATTCACTGTACATTTTGTCTACTGTTTCAGGGGTTTTGTAAATACAACTTTGACAACATGGCACAAATACAGCTGCATATTTCTTTTTTGTTAGGATACATGGCAAGGATGGATGATTTCTGGGCACTTACTTTAGTTTGAGGCACTATAGCTTTAATGATTTGAGAATGATGTGTCCTAGAATACACTTTATGAACAGGCTAGAAAGATTAACTGCTTCTTTGAAGTTGAGCACTAAATCAGACCCACAAAGGGCCACCAAATATGTGCTTTATAGCACACTAGTGGAAAACCGGGGCAATGATGCCTCATATAATGCAGTCCCTTTATGACCCCTAATAAAACCTAATGTCCCTTCTTAAAGATCCATTCTTGCATCTGCACTGCATACCCACAATGGCTTTAGGCATGGATGGGGAGTTTGCTTTTCTCCATTGGAAGAGACTGGGAATCCAGGGAGAGCACAAGCATTAGAATACTACCCTGTGTTAATGGTGGGTAAACAAGCCAGACTGTGCTTAATTTGTAAAAGAATAAGCCCCGGGTCCAACATTTTTCTTAGAGGCTGAGAGAAGGCACTGCCAAATGCCCCGGTTATGAATATGGTGTATACATTTCATTCCACCTCTTGTCTCTTTCATTCACCAGCCTGTGCTCTCGGCCCCCTTAGTTCAGTCTTGCAAGCTCTTTTTTATCCCTACTATCTCCCTTTATTACTGCTTTCTTCAATTTCTCTTCCTCCTTTCTCACTACTCTCTCTTTCTCTCTATTGCTCTTGGTCACAATCTCATAATAAAAAATATAAGTCCCGCCTCCCAAAATTGAGTGCTAGTGTCAAATAATCAGTCCTATCTTGCCAACAAATGTAAAGATTTCCACAGCCAGAATGAATGGGGTCTAGCTGTTACTGGCCTTGCATTCATAATGAAGGAGGGTGAGCAGGATGTTCTTATCATCTGCTGAAAGCAGTGAACTGAACTTCCATTGTAGAAACACTGCCGCTCGCTCCCAAGTTATTAATTTTTTAGAAGCACAACATTAAAAGTAGGCAAGGAAGGAAGCTGTGGCCTGCAGTGCTTCAAAAAGCTTTGACCAGTATTGCACCAAATTGGGCAGCTCGGAATAAATGAGTCAAATAAAAGTCACTAAACTAGGTAAGTGGGAAAACAGTTAAAGCCCATTTTACGACATACCCACTTAGGTTTACAGGGACCATAAGTTTCAACTATGGCAGAGTCAAGGTCAAGAAATTGAGTGAAATCGAGTTGAAATCGGATCGAAGCATCTAGAAACAATCCAGTGTCAGTGTGTACTATACAAATAGCTGATATAGATATCATTAATACTGTTACGCAAGATATACCCAAATCAAATAATTGATTTCTACTCCGAAATAAAACCTCCAAAGAAGACACATATTTAATTGACCTAAAATGTATGAAAATGAAAAGTGGTTAAGCACATAAACAATTGGTACTTGGAACACCCTGCTATGACTGATTCCAGTCAATGATAATAGCTACCTGTTTCACTGTTTCACTGTGTAAATTGAATGCCCTGTGGTGTATCGCTGGTACTCCAACAAAGATTGGTAATGAGGACACAGGGTGTTTGATGATAGTGGTGGAAAAGGTCAGTGATGCCTGGCATTTGGAAGCTCCATATGATTAGATGAAAAGAAACAATGTCACCCTGCTGGTATAATCACAATATTCTTGAGCAAAGGAGGAACATGCAGTCTATTAACAACAGCATAAAAATCGTCCAAAGAATGTATTTGTGATTATGTGCTCTCAGAGTCTACTGAATAGCTGCCGGAGCGTTTTTTTAAAAAGATGTATAACTTTAGTGGATAAATAATGATTGTTTTGCAAGGTTTAATAGAGATACTAAAATTATATAGTTGCATTTGAAACGAATGTAATATGATGTGTAGAAGTGTGTTTATTAATGTAGTTTAGTTGTGCCACATTTTCATTATTTTGCCAGATTGAAATGCTGTTTTGATGCTGCTCATTCCACTCCTGCTCTTCCTCCACAATCCCTTCCCCTGTGATGTCTTCTTTCTCCACAGAGTTCGCCGAACAAGAGACAAGCTGATATCATAGTGTACTTTTTCGATGCGCATGTATTGTGAATGAACTTTCTAGTGTTCATTAATACATTGCAATAAAGCAAGGTTTGTCCGTTCTTCCGCTCTACTGTTGCTGGGCTTAGTACTCTTGCCTGGTGGTCTTGTGGTTCCGCTTCCGAAGAATTTAGCCGGGATTATGTGTTCGCAGTTTCTCCTGAATAGTCCTATTAACTGAGATACTAATATTCTGTACAGAGCAGACTCTTCCTAAACAGAAAAATTCCACAGTCTTTGGCAGTATTTTAATTGGTGAAAACATGTTCTACAATATTTTGACAATGTACCTAAAATGTGTGGCCCTTTTTAAAAAAATGCAGGGCTGCTGACTGTCGGTATGTGGAAGAACAAACATCTTTCCTAGATTAATTTTCCCTGCTAGTGATTCCCTCTGAGCAAAAGCTGATTGTTATGTCCTGTGTGACAACAGCTTTAAATATCATCAGAAAGTAAGTTATAAAGAAAAATAATATATAAATAATAAAGCATAGAGTGGGGCTAGGTGTCAACCCATCCCAGCCACTTCTAACTGTCAGTGTCATGCACATTTGAATCAACCCATAGGAAATTATACTGAGTGGGACAATAGCATTTTGCTGCTTTACGTCTGAGTCTGTATGGGAAAGGTATGAGCACAGACACACAAAAGAATTCGTCCCTTTCATCACAAAGTCTCTTCTTGGAGCTGATACGTGCAGTGCCAACGAAGAGACTAACTACAGCAGCGTGGTCCCCTCATATTAACTCTTGGGGGCATATTCACAAGGACTTATCGCCGAGTTATCGCCACCTTAACGCATCAAAAGTGGAGATAGATTTAACGCCCCATTGACAAGCGGGTGCAAACTGCAGACAACGCCAGTATGCCCGCGATAACTGCCGCAAAATTTACCTCCACGGGTGACACCAGAAACTAACCCTAATGAGATGCAGAGTAGGCGTTCCCGTGCAAAAACACACGAAAACACCACTACACCACATTCACAACGAACTGCCAGATCTGCGATGCGAACCAAAAACAGGCGATAAGCCGCGGTAGCAGCAGGGATTTAACACCTGCCTTCTGCTGGTGTTAAGCAGGATGACTACCTGCAGTATGAAAGGGAGCCCAGGCCAGAGCCACATCTGAAGACCACCAGATGCCATGGAGCCAATGATCATGCAGCTTGGAGACCCATGAGGGCCACTACACCCACCGCCACCACTCCCAGGCCCCCCCCCAGACCCCCCCGGACAAACACATACCGTGCACGACACAAGAGCCACAAAAAGCGCATGATGTAGCAGAATGACAACAAGAAACACACATGTGTGGTCAGAAGAACGAGAAACAGTCACTCATCATTGAAGTAACAACCAAAAACTTTATTGAAATACAACACAAAACACCAATGCGGAAGACTCCTGTCGGGTCCGTCCGGGACAATCTTGATGTCACAGCCTGGAAAATAAAGCACAAAATCAGAACGTGTGTCATGCGCACATCAAAGGAGCGAGACACAGAGAAACAGAGAAGGAAAGAAAGGCAGAGAGAGAAAGAGAGAGAAGGAAAGGAAGGGAGAGAGAGAGAGAGAGAGAGAAGGAAAGGAAGGGAGAGAGAGAGAGAGAGAAGGAAAGGAAGGGAGAGAGAGAGAGAAGGAAAGGAAGGGAGAGAGAGAGAGAGAGAAGGAAAGGAAGGGAGAGAGAGAGAGAAGGAAAGAAAGGGAGAGAGAGAGAGAGAGAGAGAGAGAAGGAGGGACACTGCTGCCCGCGCACCCAGGCACCACTGCTCACCTGCTGCCACCGGTGTGTCTCCAACCACGTGCCGGTATACACTGCAAGCCACCAGGTCTGCAATCTGTAATCGAGGCCAGAGTCAATCATGGCAGAGTCCATCTCACTGCACACGGCAACAACGCCTGTCCGTCCCTGCGCACACATGCAGCCGCACCCTACCCCCTCCCGCTGGCCAGCGCTGGCTGTCCGCACTTGCGCACCCAGGCCCCACTGCTCACCTGCCGCCAATGGTGTGTCCACCAGTGGGCACACCACGTGCCCGTGCAAGCTCCAGGCCCAGGTCCCGCCACCATGGCATGCTCCACATCATGCCGACCCGCACCGTGGCCCAGCAGGTCACACACATGACGCTGAGTCCTGAGGCATCAATGGTAGAGACCACATCAGTGCAAACGTCATAATCGCAGGCTGCACACACGCTCAGCAATTTCGGTGCCACTAACCCTGTGCAACCCCAGTCAGCGCCACGTGGTGGTAGGCCCGTGATGGCCGCAAGGCTATGGGTGCCACTAACCCTGTACAACCCCAGTCAGCGCCACGTGGTGGTAGGCCCGTGACGGCTGCAAGGCTTCGGGTGCCACTAACCCTGTGCAACCCCAGTCAGCGCCACATGGTGGTAGGCCCGTGACGGCCGCAAGGCTTCGGGTGCCACTAACCCTGTGCAACCCCAGTCAGCGCCACGTAGTGGTAGGCCCGTGACGGCCGCATGGCTCCGGGTGCCACTAACCCTGTGCGCAACAACTCATGGGCCCTTTATGATTGAGAATCGTGGAATGTCCGTCATCCAGTCACCACCGGCAGTGGGGAATGTGACGTTGTCGGCCCCTTATATTGGCGGGGTCACATGGCCTGTGACGCCTGTGCCGGATGGGTGTGGTGTGTGTGCAAACCTGCCCTCAGGGAGTGGCCATGACATGCTGACAACTAGACCAGTGACCTGCAGACCACTAGAGTGTAAACCTGGGACATGTAGCTATGTGGCCCCCCCCTCAGAGTGTAAGCGGAGTGGTCTGGCCTGGCGTACGCTGGACCAGCGCAGGGCTTGCAACAATGACTCGGGGGCTCTGGGCGTGGTTCAGTCCATGTCCGGACAAGGAAGTGACTAATGCGTGTGTCCCTGTTGTAGTGTCTACGGCACCCGGAACGCAATCAGCAATGTAGCACACTATGACTGGAATCCCACTAGATGAGCATCATTGACGTTAGGGGGAATCACTGACCCTACATTCATCCACACATTCATACATGAATGATGAAAGACATGACACAGCAGTGCGTTTCTGAATGTTTAATGCACATCCAGTGGAGTTTTGCAGCTGGAGCAGTACAGGGCCATGCCAACCCCACTTCACAATATTGGCTCGTGGAGGGCCAGCCAGAGTCCATCGGGGAATGACAAGTACAGCGGAAGAGGAAGGGTACAGTCCGCAGTCTGGTCGCTGTGTCATTGGTCACCAAACAGGATATGGCAGTCCATGTCGCGGTCCAAGGTGAGTGCAGCAGAGTGTATCGGGGGTCAGTGGAAGGTCATGGGGCCATGTGCGGCACCAAGCAGCAACAGGCCAGGTGGCGGACATGAATGCTAGTGCCTCCTTCTGATCTCAAGCCCATTGACGTCCTCGGATGTGTGCTCTGCCCCACCTGTGGGTGGTGCAGTTCCGGCTGCGGCACTGTGTGCCACTTACACATCAGGGGCCGGAGGTGGATTGTCGGCCACACTGTGTGGCAGTGACGCATCAGGTGCCGGAGTGGAAATGCCTGCTGCACTGTGAGGCACTGACACACCAGGGGGCGGAGATGTGGATGGTGTAGGAGCAGCAGCATTCATCTGCGCCACGCCTTGTGGCAGCAATGCCATGATGAGGATATGCAGGGCATGGTAGATCCCAGCTACATTTTGCTGATGTGCAGCGGTGGCTGCCATCCTTTCCGCCTCCATCCGCACCATGTCCTCCATGAGCCCCTGCATGTGTGCCAGCTCACAGCTGAGATCGCTGGAGCCACTCTGAGCGGACAGGTGTTCTTGTCTCCGAGTCATGACTCCAGAGATGTCAGCCAGGGATTGTTGGAGACCATGGAGCGGCCTGTGGGTGTCCGTTAGGGACTGGAAGTGGTCCCTGATGGGACTCAGACACCCATGGATGGCGTCAAGTTTGGTAGCCATGAGGTCGAACCCCACCCGCACCTGCTCAGCCATCTCCCTCTGGCCCTCCAACACACGGCGTTGGAAGGCCATGTGTTGTTCGGGGGGGTCTTGGGAGACAGCCGGGGTTGTGGGTGCCTCCTGCTGGGTGGTTTGTGGAGTGGGTGGGGTCTCCTCGATGCAGCTGGGCTGCCCTGATCCTGGAGGTGATTGGTTGATGAGTTCAATGATGTCTTGGAGGGCTTGGGTTTCGATGCTGGTGGTGTCCTCCTCGTCATCAGTGAAGAGTGGCTGGGACTGCTCTGCAGGAGGTGTTGACGGTGCACCTGCAATGTGAAGGGGAGATGCTGTGTTACAATGTGTCCACATGCTTGTAGCCGCATGGTACATGTTCACATTCAGACAGCATGACAATGTACATTGTGACAGTCTGCAGATCAGGGCTATGATCCAGAGTCATTGTGGGTGTGCACTGTGCTCTGCTTGATTGTGCATGTGTGCCATTGTGGCCATCTCCCCCGTCCCCCCAGTACCTGGTGGTTACTCACCCTGTCGCTGTTGTGTTGTGTCATGTCGAGCAGTGTCCGGTGCCCTGACTCCTGCCACGGTCTCCACACTGATGACTGTCGAAACACCAGCTCCTCCATGTCATCCAGCTCCAGCTGTGGCGCTGGGCTCCCACCTCCAGTCTGCATTGCTGCCTTCTGGTTGCCTGCGAGTTTCTCCTTGGTTTTGCGCTTGATGTCAATCCATCGCCTCTTGACCTCGTTCATTGACCTCTTGTGCTCTCCGACGGCATTCACCTTGTCCACGATGGACCGCCATATTCCATTTTTGGTGCCCAATAACACGTTGGAGGTGACGAACAGTTTTTGATGGTGTTCCATCACCTCCGTGACCAGGATCCTATTCTCCCGAGGACTGAACTTCGTCTTCCTCTTCTTCTTGTCCTTGCCCTTCCCTGTCCCCGAGGTCCCAGGCTGGTCGACCGGGGTGCTTGTAGGGTTCCGCTCGTCCTCTGCGCCTGCTCCGGCTGCCTCCATGGTGCTTCGGTGTTGGTCATTTTGTGTTTGTGTGTTTTTTCTACTTTTGTAGTGATTTTCCCGCCTGCCGTGTGTGTATAGCAGGCCTGGCGCCGCTTATCGCTGATTTCCTCATCGCGGTTTGGCCCATCGCATGATTTTTTGTGTTGGGGTTTGGGTTTTTATCACCGTCGCGGTTGTTGTAGCGCGGACATTGTCCGCGTTTTCGGGGGACTATCGCATGGTACCGCCGAGTTGTGAATTCCACATTAACACGGGGTTATTTTCCAGCGATAGACTGCGATGTGTAAAGTTGCGTTAACATTTTTTGGAGATGTTTAGCGCACGTTCTTGTAAATATCCCCCTTAGTCTCTGTAGTCCACAATGGAGAGATCACCTAGCTAATTTATAGCCAAAAGCAGCCTCTCTCTTTTGCTGTAAGGAGTTTGGCCAATTAATGATCTGGTCCTTTTTTGAAACCTGTTTTCGTAATTTATTGTGCCAAACGTTTGCCGGCTATTAGCTATGGCACTCAGGCAGTTCTGGGCGACATTTCCTCCTGGCTATATCTAGCACAGTGTAAAATATTCAGGCGCTTATTTAGTTTGCCCAGCTTGATATTTTAGGATTAGCTAAAATTAGAATTCAGCTCGTTAAATCAACAATGGGCAGGGAAAGCTGAATTCATAAGATTGTGGTATAGAAATAAAATTGCCTCTGAAAATGTAAGAGTCATTTTATGGGCAGCACTACACAGGAAAAGAGATAAGTGTAATAGTTGGCCTTTAGCCCTGAGTATAACCCTGAAGGGTTAGGAATGGAGGAGCTTTGGAATAAGGGATAATGCTCTGATGCCTTCAAAAGTATTCTTAAAAAGGGCAATAGGCATAAATCTTATGTGCCTGATTACAGTGCCTTTAAAAACAAAATTATGTTTATAAGAGTGGGGATATCCTATACCATCTTGGTACATAATCTTATTTTACATATGGTTTAAGAACGAGTATAAAATTGAATTTTACGTATCAGGTTTGGGTTATTCAGTTTTAGCCAAGATGACCAGCGGTGAAAAAATAAGATACATTCTGATAATTGCATTTCATGCAATTTTAGAAATTGATCAATTCACTCTGCCAATGAAGTTGGGCTGAATGCTCTTTTGGATTGGCATGCAGTATTAAAAGTAAGCTCGCTGGTGGACAACTAATAATTCTCGGTAGTGATCACTACTTGATAATTGATAGTGTGGTAGCTGCTAGTATCAACAACTAAAAGACAAAATCAACACCACCGCCAGATCAAGAACCATAATGCACAACTTCTTAAACATCTCAAGAGAAGCAATTGATTATCAGTGGAAAAACAATGTCAATTACTAGCGATACTCAGTTATAAACGACATAACCACAGTACAGGAGCTTGTAAGGCCAGTTGGGAAGCACATCGTGAAAGAAAATATTTATTGAAATCCATTGTGCGCTCTGTTCTCTTCTAAAGCAAAATTCAAACGACAATACACAATTAGGAAAACTGTTGCTACTGCGAGCAACGTTTGAAGTGGATCTCATAGTGGTAGTGAAAGGACAAAAGCCTAGAATGATTTGTGCACCACCACTGGACATACAAATGTGGAACATTTCCAAATTCTACATCAAATGGCAGATTGTGTGAAAAATAATACTGAAACTCTGAAAACCCTTGTGAATTGACTGAACAAGGAGTAAGAGAAAATGTACAGAGAAGAGAAGCATGAGCAGGTAAAATCAGTAACAAGTTCATGATGGCTCATGTGCGTGGAGTGCAGGACATGTGTGCATTCCAAATGAAAGACATGCATAGAAAAGATCAGCAAAAGGAAAAGAAACATCCAGGGCAAGAACCAAAATTGGAAAATAAAAAAGAAGCAGAGGAAACACGTGATTGAGCCTCAACCTCAATTCTTTGTCTAATATGTCACCAGTACACACTCAATGCACCACTGCCTGTGAAACAGTCAAAAGAGTGCCCAGAAAGTCAAATATTGTTTTCTTTTAATTGAAACTAATTAAGTTACTTCAAAAACCAGTAAACAGTTGCTTGTTATAACATCTATAAATCAAAGTTGGAATTTGGAAATGTTTTCTTTTCTAATTTAAAAAAGTTTGAAAAATCTAATGAAAAATAATGATTAAATGTGTTTTTATTTTTGTTTCAAAACAGTTGTCCAGACTTTTCATTACTCGATATTTTTAACTTTGCCGAAAAAATGCGATGGACTTCAAAATTGAAGGTATTTTAAAATAGTTTGCAATATGTAATGCTCGTGTGTGATATCATTTATTTACTTGAACAGGTTGGTTGTGTTCATAATTATGTCCATCATATGGGGCTTCCATCAATATATCCATATTTTATGGCAGAGGCACCCGATGATAATTGAAACGTAATGTACCTGCAACAGAGAATTATAATTAGGCTGTCAGGTTTTTAGGTTTAAACCTAGAATAACTGATAAAACCCCACCAAAAAGGAAATAGCCCTCACCAGTGTAAACATATAAACACTGAAAAAGCACCTGCATAACCACAAATTAAATGCCATTCAAAGTTAGGAAAAGAAGAGTGAAAGAGTCATTTTTTTTTCCTTCCTGAAGGGGCCAATATAATGTAACTTTGTTATACAAGCTGGCAGCAAGAAAGACTGGGCTAACATTATTCTGCTTGAGTTTTGTTGTTGAGGGATGTCACTAAAATATTGTTTCTTCTTCCTTTTGCTTTTTGCAGTTTTGCGGTCTTTGGTCTAAAGGTGCAGGGTTTAGAAGCATGTTTTAGGTCTTGTTTAATTATTTTATAAACTGTAGAGAATCAGGAAATATCAAAATCATATTTGATATTTTGGCTACGTTTGATTCTTTCACTGATAGGTAAAATGGCTGGTTTCATAAGAATCTTTCCCAATGTGTGCCATCACATTTACCCACAGAGAATGGGTAAAAACCCTTGATACATCAGCGCCCAGTTTCTAGTGAGTCAGATTTTTTACTAGGTGAATTGCCAACACCTCAGGCTTTAAACATTCAATGCAAGGTATAGTGACAAGTATATGTGAAAAGAGTGCTATCGCCAAGCATCTGGGATAGTGGTGAAAACATGACAGGATGGAACATGGAACGCAGTGTCACTTGGAATGCTGCTGCAAAAAGGTTCTTTCCAAGTTCAACAAAGATTGGAGTGATATTGTTAGTATTTGCAGTGATTCAGCTAAGTACATGAAAAAGTTGTGTGATGACTTGTCAAAATCGATACCTGAGCTGAAGTGCTTCCCTGTAAGACATCCTTGCCACTTGTTAGATGGTATGCTGAAAGCGTCTTTACAATCTTCAGAGTTAATAAAGAATGCTATTGACTTTTTAGTCCATTCTGGTGCACTGTTTTGTTAGGCGCGGGAACTAAAACGCAAATATTTCTCATTTTGTGCTTTGTGTGGCATCAAAGAAAGAGTCATCTCAACTGTGTCACTTTTTTTTTTTTTTTGAGTTTTTTATAGCACTAACTAGACCCAAGAAATTGGGTATCAGAGCGCTTTACATGAGCACCAGTTGCGTTACATGAGGACACATTCATTTTTGTTAGGCATGGGGAGATTAAGTGATTTGCCCAGAATCACAGGATGTTGAGCGACGTTGTCAAGACTCGAACCCGGTTCCCCAGCTTCGAGGTCGAGCGCTCTAGCCGTAAGGCTACATCCTCTCCACTTAGCTGATGGTTCTCATTCCAAGGGGCTGCAAATGCTATATTACCCATGTGGCAACCGTTTCCAAAATGTTTGCTGAGTGATGATGCCAAAGGAAAGAAATGTGAGGATCTTTGGTCGCAACTTGATAGTGATGTGAAAAAAGTACACTCTACTGAATTCTTAGATTTTCACAGGAAAACATAACTGCTGAAGTGGACATAATAAAAAAAACAAGAGTCTGAAAACACCCTTGTCTGCCAAGTGTTCAGCATAATTGGTGTAGATGTGAAACATCTCCTTGAGAGTAGGCTGGGCGACACCTTTAGTGACCTTGGCACTGCAACATGTTCCATGTTAGAGTGCTTGCCACTTGCTAAACAAAGCAATGTTGAAGAGCAATTCAGGAACTTTTATTTTACAATGTATGAGAAACGGCTTGCAGTGATGCATATAAATGTCCATTCACCAACCATGGCATTTGAAGTCAATGAAACATCACTGTGGTACACTGTACAAGTTCTAGATCCCTTCCGTAAAGGGGAATTTTCTCCGTAGTTTCAAAAGTGCTGCTTCATTTTTGACCGCTTCAATAACTCGGAGGGCATAAGCACCCAGTTCAACGCAAATGCTGCAGAACCTGCCTAGAGAATCGCAATCTTCGAGTGCACCAGTATAGATATGGAAATCTATGCCAGTGGCCAGAGTTAGCAAATTGTGTACTGGCTGTTTTGGCATTGCCCGTCTCAAGTGCCAATGTTGAGAGGGCCTTTTCACAGAAAAAAATTTACATGGGAAGGAAAAAGCGAGCGCACAAGACCAAAGACTCACTGAAGTAGTATTATATGGTGTACTACAATAAGTTTGATTTGCAAACATTTATTTGGACCGCATATACACTGTATGTACACTGTCTATATACCATGCATTATCAGTGTAGAAAGCAAGCAATAACAAAAGCAAAACGTTCCATAAACACCGGAAAAACACTGTTTCTGTTGTTTTTAATGGCACAAAAATGTGTAACCACTGATAACCACTGTTTTTTTAAGGTATTGAAATCACTTGAAAACACTGGAAAAAAAACACCAGAATTTACCAAAAATAGAAACTGAAAACAGGAAAGCCTAATTATAATACAACAGCTTTTTTAGAGCCAGCAGATTAACTCTCTACCTGAAAGAAGAAGGTATTGAAACATATTTTTCAATAGTTTACACACTCTTTCAAGGTTGTTTCTTATGAGAATATGTGCCACATTTAATATTTGTCCGATGGGCTCAGAGGAAGCAGTACAGATGACAATATATAAGGTTTTAAAGGGCAAGCACTGTCAGCATGAAATGATGAAATGCAATTGCTTTTCACGTTTTTAGAAATAATAATTGTGGAAAAAAGTAGCTGGGGAATTTCTGAACAATTGAAAAATTATATAGATATAGATATATATATATATATATTTGATTATGTGCATACATATTTAATTATTTATGTATATACATATTGTATGAAATCGGATTTGGTTGAGGGGTGTGAGCAAAAACCACAATCCCAATCAGGATGAACCACCAAAGTCACTAAATTAACCTGTGCTTAACCCTCTGGTAGCTTGGCACAAAAACTGTCAGCCTTAATTTGGAGGCAATGTAAAAGTATTTAAGCAGCACACAAATAGTGATAGTGTGAAAAATAGAGTAAAATGTCAGTAATAATTGAAGATCAAAACAACAAAAATCTAGTCAGTAGAAACGGAAATATGCAGTTTCAAAGGTTTAGGTAAGAATAGTGCCTAAAAGCACAAAGTGCCACTTGTGGTCATCTAGTCGTGGGAGACCAGGGGAGAGTAATAAATTCAGGTTGACCGCGATAGAGCACGGGCCACATACAGGGCCAGGTTAGTCCAGCTGAGAAAGTTACTTTCTCAAAGGCCAGCGCAAGGAGTGCAGTTTGTGGTGGAGGAGGCCGTGAGGAGCTAGGAGAGCATCGCGGATGGGCATCATTGTAGCACAAAGAGCAGGCCTGGCATTGCAGGCGGTTGTCGCTGTACCAGGAAGATGGTGTTGGACAATGCAGACGGTTGTCGCTTTAGCGCAAAGAACCTGTCAGGTGTTGCAGACAGTCATTGCTGGAGCTTCACGTTGATGGTTTCCGCAACCTGTTGTTACATTAGTGTGAAGTGCAGATCCCGCATTTCAGGGCATCACTGGTAGACACTGTGGAGCGAAGTCGAAGTGGGTACGGAACAGAGGCTCTCTCAAAGGGTTTGACACCAACCTCAAAAGAGATTACAGGACCACACCCTCCAGTCCTGTATGTAATTAAAGTAAACACTGACTGGTTTTGAGTTCTGAAGACTGAGTAGAACTCAGTAATCATAATTTAGTTAATCAATCATGAATTTATTCAATACTTTATGCATCAAAAGATATTCTTCATAGGCCAAATGTGTTTCACAACAACATGTTGCTTCATCAGGGCCATGAAATGTAAGTTTCACATTTAGCTGTTAAATACTGCACAGCAGAATTTAATAAAGATAAATAAAGACCATGATTTGGGACAAAGAACATATTTTTTCTGACATGGGAAAAAGAAACAAGAAAGAAGAAGAAGAAGGAAAAGATGAGACATAAATTGAAAACAAATTGTTAGATATATACATATAAGACACCATCAGCAAAAAAATTAATACCTGATTAAACTAAAATAAGAGAATATTGTTACAAGAATTCTTACTAAATGCATCACACCTTAATTAGTGACAGAGAAACAGAAAATAAAATAGATAAACACATTGGTGTATGAACATGAAAGTGAAGTTTGTCCTAATATTTGGACCAGGATACTGTAAAAAACAAAACGTATTAAACAGCAGCAACAATATTACGTGCCATGTGCTTCAGTTACATGCGGAAAGAGCAAGGTGATCACTAATTAAAAGAATATAGCCAAAGAAAAGGAAATTCATGCAATCTTCTACCTCAAACACCGAGGACCAATAGTGTCTCCAAATGTGAGCAAGAACGCAAAATGTGATAAATGTAAAAACATGCAGGGGTCATACCAACTGGAACAATCTTTCACAGAACAATAAGTGAGAAGGAAAAAGAGCTGTTCTTCATAATAATCTTGAATGCCAAAAATAATAAGGACGATTTATTGCAATCTATTTATGCTATATAACGTGCTCCTGATACACAAATTAATCTAGTGCTCATGCTGGCTCAATTAGTCCAACACTTACACACTCATAACATATACTCCGTATTCTGTATGTTGACTTGCAATGTTTCTAGGATGTGCTGTATTCTCACAATTTCAGAATAAATATAAGCAATAAGACTGCTCAATAAATAGCACGATACTTAGATAAATGAAGAAAAACAAGTGTAATTACTAGCAGCTGCTCATGGCTGTTACCATGAAATGTACTTCATACCACGTCTGTGATAGTGAGTTAATGGAAAAATACTTGCAAAACTATAAAGGCTAAAGAAAGTTACCAAATCATTGCTCAGGAGAAACTAACCCATTTAAATGTACTAAAATAACTCTTTGGAACAGCCACTGGTACCTCAATTTAAACCAACCTTTCAAAGGTCACCATCACATTCAGTTTTAAATTTGTGACCATGCAGTGTTTAACCACCTTCAATAAAAGTGTAAGATACACTGAGTCAGCATGACTCAAAATAGTATATAAAAGAGTGGAATCCAGAGCCACGACAAGTCAGAAGGACAACAATGTAGTAGATCATTTGTGAAAGACACGATTAATAAACTGCCTAACGTGCACCACACCCTGAGTAAATAAATTAAGTTGAAGTCGACACATGGCCAGGATCAAACACAGATTAATACGAGCATTGGCATAGACAATAGGTCTCACCTTTGGGACCTCATTAGTATTTAGCCATGTGGCACATTCTCCTGGGTGCTACAACATCTACTGTTACTTTACATGCCACTGGTGAACAGCCACACACACCCAAAGGTAGGCTTCTGTGTAATTTAATGAAAATATGATCAAGTCTCTTCAAAATTCTAAAAAGTTTATTTTTTGGGCAAAGAAGATTTGACACTAATAAGCACATTATAGCACTGTGATGGAGCAGGGTTGAGCGGAAAAAAAACCTGCTTGGATCAAACTTCTCATTGTGTGGATTTATTAACAAAAGTTGTGTGAAAATTAACAGCGATAAACTAAACAAAAGGGAAGATGAAATTGTGCAAATGTATGCTGGAAAGAAATCAGTATTTCCAGTGCTTTCTTAGTAGGCCACAAACGCGAATGATTAATGCAGAAATAAGTTACGAGTTTTTAAAAGAGAAAATAATGTACATAACGTGAAGAGAAATGCAAAGCATTAATCGAGCATTAATAATAAAGTTTTGTAGTGACAATGATAATCACATGTGTATTTGTTTTTTCCTAGAGAAAAAAGCATATTTTACTGTTCTGCAAAGAAGGCCTCAAGAGTCTATTTAGTTTTAATTTGCTTTCTAAAACGTAGGCTGCAAAGAAATGTTTTTGTCCCTTGTGAGTTCCGGATGACGGCCTAGGCTGTGTGGAGGAAGTAATGAATGTTATTAATGGAATTTCCTTGCCGACCGGAGTATGTGGACACTCGTGCTGAGAATATGATACATTAGCGATATGGAAATGTGCAAGCCGCGGAAGAGATTATCGGAGTTTCCTAAACTGAAGGACAATGACGAAAGTTTTCTAGAGACATAGGAACTGTTGAAAGTTAGGTGCACTGGAAGTGGAGTGATCAGACACCCCCTGGCCTAGTCCAATTGGATTTGAGGATTTTAGGGTTTTGATACATGGGGGGTTGGATCTTTAGTGAATTAGGGTATAATTACTGGTGTTAGAATTTTAGGTTAGGTTCGTAGGGTTCATGAGAGAGAGATTTAGACTTTGCGAGAGGAGAGAGCTGTGTTGCTGTTTCCTAACTTAACTGGCTGGCTGTTGTTCTGCAGATCCTGACTCTTTAACTTTGCTCCTCATACCTTCCTGAGGGTGCCCCAGCTTACCCTTCCGGCCGGAGGGTAGCTCTTCAGACTATTAGCATTTCGTGCTATAGTCATTTCTAGGTCCGTATGATATTTTGAATTTGCATTAATCTTATTTTGCAAACGTTCTGTATTCTTTTGTCTGTTCGCCCATCCACTCCCTCATGACACGTTTTTGGAATGTTATAATGAATTACTGTATTGATGTTTCTCTTGTGTGATGATCTATGATTCGAGCTGCATTGTACTTGATGAGCATTCATATTGATTTATATAAAAGCATCTGTCATTATTAATGTCATTTGGTTATATTGATTGAATTATCTCTTTGTTTAGGTCCTCATAGTTAGGATTTCTGCCAATCTTTTGCCAATCCCTGACATCTATCAAAGGTCCATCGAATAGAGAGTACCACATGACTAAAATGAAATTTGGTAACTTGTTTTAAACTCACGCAGCGTGAAAGGGACTGCAAGGTGTTAAAATTGGGTCCTGATGGTAAAATTTGGCAAAGCCCCTTTCCACTGCATTAAAAAGTACCTATTTAAAGTGTTTTTTTGTACAAGTGGTAGTCTGAACTTATATATCTGGAAGTGCTTTCATACACGATAATGAAGAAAAAGAGTTTTAGTGAAATAAAATATAACAGAGGCAAGTAAACCATGAAATATTAAATACCCAAAACCCTAAAGCATAAAAAACATTGATTAAGATCTTTTAAAAATCTGCAAATAGCTGGAGGAGGGCTGTATGCCCACAGAGTGAATACAACATGTCGAGAGACAACACATGCGCTGCCTAGGCTTGACCTAAAAACAATTATGCAACGTTTAATGTGTCTCCATGCCTAAATAAAAAAATTAAATAAAAATCATTAATGTAACATAACTGGGGCTCATGTTAAATGTTCCAATACCTTCGGGTCAAGTTCGCACTAGAGAGGAAAGAAGCACTAGGCACAAAGGGGAGCGAGAGGAGAAAAAAAAGAAATAGGACCTTAATCATAGCGCAAGCAGTGGATTGCCACTAATTAAGTTTAATTCGTTTATACTTCATCCATGCCCCACTGAAGGAACGGAACTGACACAATGGCCTGTGATGCCCAATTAAAAGGCTGCACTGAAGAGTGAAGATGGAGCGAAGCAATGGTAAGTAAGGGTGGGCTCCAAGCCCTTTAATGTATGCATTACCCCTCGCAGAAAAAAGTGCGCTGTGAGGCGAGACCTAAAAATACCAGAAGTACAGAAGTAGAAGTGAAATATGGGAATGTAGGAAAATGCAAGAATACCTCTAGGGAAATAAGGAAAACAATGGCATATAGGCAGGGCCACTGGAATTATGTATCTGTGGAGGGCCCAATTATACAATGAGAAAAGGCATATTATGTGGCGTAATGCTGCACATTTTTTGATCGTATTACTTTGCCATTTTTACACTTGTTAATATTGTCTGGGCAGTGGTTGCACTTCATTAGTACCACTTGAACCTCCAAATATAGCAATAAGCAATGGAAAGGCGACCAGTCAAGCTTTGACAAGGACCTTGCACTGCATGTCAACAGGTGTCACTGCGTTTTTAGTAACTTTTGAGCCATTTGAGCTACAAACATCTTTTTTAAACTGCAAATTATGCAGTCGATGATGGATTTTGTGGTAAATACAGCAAATCTATAACTATGCGATTAATGCCACAGCCTCACAATCGCAATCTGAATTTCTCATATATAGCCCTGCATATAGGAGAAATTCAGGAATAACAGAGCAAGCAGATGTGATATAAGTGCATATGTGTGAAATTCAGTGAGTTCAGGGACTAAAGGAAGAGAGTGAAGTATAGAAGACTGTATTGCTTCGCCCTCCCAAATAATAGAAAATGCTGCACTCCCATGTGGAGACACACACACGGTGAAGCAATAAAAACACCTGGAAAGAGATTTCGCTCTCATAAAATTAGGCACATCAAAAGACAGTTTTCAGAATAAAGCTTGGAGTTTTATTTGTGCAACACTCTCTAACAGAAAGGCTTTCCCAGCTTTCAAATGAAAACAATATGCAACGGTATGTAACAATATATATATATATATATATATATATATATATATATATATATATATATGTATATATATATATATATATATATTTTGTGCAAGCAATAATTACACACTTATAAGTAAGCAAATGCAACTGTTAAATACATGGAATAAAGTACATGAAATAAAATACAAGCAGATAATAATACTGGACGTCCACTGCAAGAAATAAACACTGTTAAATGCAAATAATCAGAAAGATATATACACTAAATACATCAGATGATTATAACCATGGAGACTTGAATGTGCACACAGACACACTCACATCACAATGCCAATAATCAAAAACTATACACCACCGGCTGCAAACACTGCATCTTAGCCCACTCCTGACTGGGGGATTCACAGCCGGGGTCAAGAGACTCAGCAAGCCGGGAAATACTACACTGAATTAGATGGGTCCGCCTTCATTCAGGTCCAAACAAAATCCCGCATTCCAAGTCAACAAACCCCAGTTTTCTAATAACAAAGCAACAGAAGTTTCCGAGATGACCTCCTCTGCGCCAAGAAAACTTACTGGAGTTGGCCACTCTCCATGCAAGCATTCGAAAGGCAAAGTGTCATGTATATGGAGCGTGGCGGTCACGAGCGTGGTATTCTTGTTGCCGCTCGTGACTGTCTCGCTCTGAGTATCTTTGTTATCTTTTGATTGTATGCGAGGGTTGGGGAGTACGAGAGTTTTCCGTCACTGTCATTGTACTGTTAACCTTGGACTGATTCACACAGATTTCTTTTGAATAAACTTCACTAAAGGAACTTATCTTCTCAGCTTCATAATTATCGTTATTGGATACGGATTTACTGCCTCTTACTTCAAGGATAGGATATCTGTGAGTTTTGCCATTTTTGAGGATTTTTACTTGGATTTGTTTGGATATCATCTTAAACCACGTTTTGTTTTGTGGGAAATTAATGTACTCTTGCCATTCGTGCTGTGGATACTACAAGATTGACTCTCTATTTTTTTATTTTTTTCCCTACTTTGAACATTTTTGACTGTTTCAGTATTTACATTGCAATTGGATAAAGCATCGTATCACACTCTTGATGTGTGCACCGTTTCGATAAGAAATTTGGGGACAAGGAAGTTAGGGAATTCTGGCTCATTTTACTCTTTGTGAGGATTGCCTAGAGCTCGCAACATTCTCATTTGCGGGCCGTTTTTCCTCACCTTTCAGCCAAGTGGAATCCCCGGAGCTTCGTAACACCCGCATTCTTCTGGTATCCTAACAACAGGATAACACGTCATTTCGCTCATTTCAACCAAGACGCACGCCTGACGGGTCACGCATACGTGAACTTTCACCTTTGACCCTGCGTACCACCATTTTGTTACCGGCATATTTACTTTCTCAGCACACTACAAGGCATTTTGCATCGTATTTCATTCCGTGATACGCACACAGTGTATTTTCAAGGTTGGCACCAGCATATTTACCGTCTCAGCAAACTACAAGGTATTTTGCATCATTCTTCATTCTGTGATACGCACACAGCGTATTTTCAAGGTACTCTTAAGCTACTAATAATTTACTACATGTTTCGAAGGAATTCGTCGGTGATACGCACATCGCTTGTCTTCAAAAGTACTGTAGTCTAGATATTTTTCTGCATTATTTGGATAAAGTTCTTGCGTGTTTCCAGTCATTTATTTTAATCATCGGTGACACGCACACCTTTTTAATTATTCACACTTCTTTATGTCATTCTGTCACCATTTGCATATACTGTTTTATTCAATTTACATTAATTCTGTGTTGTTTAGTGCTGCAAATTTTTCTACCTAAATAACTATGTCAGGAATTTTTCCTCCTCCCTCATTTCTTACTTCTGCAGGTGAACCTCCCATGGCATGGGAAGTTTGGGAGCCTGTTTTTTTAGCTTACGTAGAAGTTTTGGAGGGAGATGACTGTGAACCTGAAAGAAAACTTTCATTATTAAAACATTGTTTAGGAGGTATCGGGTTAAAGGAATTCAAAACACTACCTGCTTTAGTTAATCCTGGTAGAATTAATGTTTATCAATATGCTTCTTCACAACTTAAATTACGTTTTGGCAAAAAGAAAAATGTGGTTATGGAAAGATTTATTTTTTACTCACGTAAACAACAATCCGATGAATCTGTCGAAGATTTTGTATCAGCACTTAGATCGCTGGCTGTTTCGTGCGATTTTGAGCATATATCATATGAACAAGTTCTCAGAGACCAAATCTTAATGAGAACAAACAACAAAAAGGTTCAAGAGAGGTTATGGACCACTTCTGATCTGTCATTGAATGCTGCCATCGACATTGCTAAATCTATAGAACATTCCGAAAAGTTTGTTAAAGAGATCAGAGGCAATGATAAAGGTGATGTATTCAATCATTTACACAAAGAAATGATAACACCAGTAAATTTGACAACAAATTTAGGGGCACAAGGTATGAAAAACGGTATTCACAATTACTTTGTTTCAGATGTGGGAGCAATGGACATTTGGCAAATTTTAAAGGCTGTCCTGCTTTTGATAAAATTTGCACAAAGTGCAATAAGAAAGGCCATTTTGGAAAATTTTGGAAAACAAATCCAAGAAAAGTGAATTTTTACATACAAAATTCAGAGGATTATGATAATTCATATGATAGCTATGAAAATGAAATCAACACTGTTATCAATGTTTGTGGAGATGAAGGTTTTACTAAATTCCCCTCATGTTTCATTGAAGTAGACGATGTCAAATTAAGATTTTTAGAAGATTCATGTGCACCATTATGTCTTCAGACATCTTTTACGACAAGTGGCCAAACAGGGCACTTTTTCCTCCTGATGTGTCACCTGGTGTTTACACAGGACATAAAATTGATCTTGTAGGTTTTTTTTCAGCTCATTTATCCTTCTCAGGTCGTCACACATTTAGTAAAATTTATGTCGCAAAATCAGGACAGTCACTATTAGGATGGCCACATCAAGAACAGTTGGGCATCAGACTCGATCCCAGAGCTGATCCTCCTGTTTTTCCTATTGATTCATGTAAAACTTCTCAATTAGACACTAACTGCATTGATAAATTGATTGAAGAATTTCCCAATGTATTTAGCGGGAAATTAGGTAAGTACCAAGGTTTTGAGCATGCTATTAAGTTACATGATAACACTGTACCTGTTCGTCATAAGGTAAGAAATGTACCCCTTTCCTACAGGAATAAGTTAAACGACATGCTTAAGGACTTGTGCCAACAAAATATTATTGAACCCATTGAGTCATCCCCATGGGTTTCTCCCATTGTTATTTCGATTAAATCTTCAGGCGTACTTAGGTTATGTGTTGACTTACGCAGTTTAAATCGTGCTATTTGGGTTGATGCTCACCCTCTGCCAAATTTGCATGAAATGGTATCAACTTTGGCCGGTGCACAAGTATTCTCGTGCATCGATTTAGCTAGTGCGTATCACCAGGTCGTTCTTGCTGAAGAATCAAAAAACTTAACTGCTTTTATAACACCAGAAGGTCTCTTTAGGTACTGCTGTATGCCTTTTGTGCTTGCCAGTGCTGCTTCTGTTTTCCAGAGACTAATGAAAGATACGTTGGAAGGTTTAACTGGCGCAATTGCATTCCAAGATGACATTCTGGTGTATGGCAAGAACGATGAGGAGCATGATCACAATTTACGAAATGTTATAGCTGCTTTATCTGGAAAAGGTCTCACCCTTCGCCTTGATAAATGCAAGATCAAGGCGAAAGAGGTAGAATACCTTGGACATACTATTAGTGGAATGGGCATTAAACCTAAACGTAAACATGTTGAAAGCATTATCAATGCACCTATTCCCTCTTCAAAAGAACAATTAGTAGCTTTTCTGGGTCTAATTGAGTTTTATGCGAAATTCATACCTAATTATTCGTCAATAGTAGATCCTTTCAGATGTCTTCTCAAGAAAAATGCAAAATTTATTTGGTCTGAAGACATGTCTCACGCATTTAAAAAATTGAAGAATTTTATCATCAATGCTCCATGTTTGAAACCATTTGTGTGTGGTAAAAGTTGCATTGTAATGGTGGATGGTAGCAATACTGGTTTGGGTGGTGTACTTTTACAGAGGGACAATGGAAAAGAGTGGATAGTAGCATATGCTTCTAGAGCATTAAGAGATGCAGAAAAACATACTCTGTTATAGAAAGAGAACTACTTGCTTGTGTTTGGGGTGCAGAACATTTCAGGAGTTTTTTGTGGGGAACCAAATTCACTATTAAAACTGACCATAAACCTCTTGTTTTCTTGATGTCTCCAGGTGGAGGACGTAATATGTCTGCACGCCTTGCTAGGTTAGCTTCAAGGTTACAATCTTTCCAGTTCCAGATAGAATATGTACAGGGGAAGACTAATATACACGCAGATTGCATGTCCAGATTACCTATAATTAGTGAGGAAAAGAGTCATGAGGATGATTGTGAAGTAGCATTCACCACGCATGACGTTAATTTATTGCATGGTGGACATACTAATTTTTGTGAAGAGGTCTGGCTTCTAGAAATGGAAAAAGATGTTGAGTTAAATAAAGTTAAAGAGCACATAGTACAAGTGTTAGACCTGGCATTGTTGGCGTGTGTCTCCCTTCCATTTTTTGCTGTTGCCTCATGTGTTTTTGCTGGTTATAGATGCTTTGGGCACTGTGCCACTGCTATTCAGGGCCACAGTGCAAGTGCTCCCTATGGTAAATTGATGTATGGATTAGTGATTCCATGATTGGTTGGTTTGGTTTACTTGTCAGACCCTAGTACAGTGCACTGAGTGTGCCCAGGGCTTGTAAACCAAATGTTGCTGGTGGGCTTGCAGCACTGGTTGTGCCACCCACAGAAGCAGCCTGTAAAAGTGTGTCTCAGGTCTGCCATTGCAGAGCCTGTGTGCAGTCTGGTACTGCCATGTTGACTGGGCAAGTACACCCACTTGCCAGTCCCTAAACCTTCTCTTATCTGCATATTAGTCACCCCTATGGTAGGCCCAAGGGCAGGGTGCATTGTAAGTATAAGGTAGGACATGCCCTGGTGTGTGTGGCATGTCCTAATAGTGAATTACAGCCATTTTCGTTTTTCACTATTGCGAGGCTACCTGCTCCCCATAGGCCAGAATGGGCAGTTTGATTATTAGAGCTTATAATCCTAACTGACCCAGGGAACATGGTAGAAAAACGAATTTAGTATGCCTGAACTCAGAATGATAAAATACATCTTTTAGTGAAGTTGGTTTTAACATTCTATGTTTGAAAATACCACTTTTAGAAAGTAGGTATTTTCTTGCCTAACTATCCAAGCCTGCCTCTGCTAGGTTGTGTATTCCTTGTCTGGGTTTGTGAGTGACAGTGGCTGGGGGACTCCAGGAGACAGGGTGAGTCAGCACAGGGCTGAATAGAGAGATCTGCATGGAGATGGGTGGGAGGAGTTGCACCTGGGACCTGAATAGGGCTGTGCCTTCCCTCCACAATGCTGGCTCCACCTCCTGTGGTGTGTCTGATGTCCCTGGCCTACACTGTGAAAGGAAAGAAGGAGTCTTGTCAACAAAGTGCTCCAGGACTGACCAGAACCGGTTTGGACTAGGCAAAGGCCTCTCTGCCTTCAGAGAACAAAGAGAATATGTGTATAAAAGAGGGGACCCAAACCCCAGAAGATCAGATCACTTTGGGAAACAAGAAGAACCTTTGCTGAGGAGAGGAACCAGAGAAACTGAGGAGGAGACTATCCCTAAGCTGAGTGCTGTTTGGGGATTGGCCTGCAGTGGTTGCCTGACTGCCAAAGAAAGGAACTTTGTGTGTACTTTCATCAACTTGTAAAAGATCTCCAAGGGCTTGAGAGAAGAGCTTGCCTCCTGCTGAAGTCTCAGGGACAACAGACTTCACCAACCAGCTCCCCAAGAGTCTTTCTGTAAAGTGCCTGCTGCTGTGCTGGACTTTCTGAGGGACTGCGTGTCGCAAGGAGCTGGAAGCGCGACTCACGAAGAAGAAGCATCGCCGCCGCAGCCGAAGGGCCTCGCATCGCCGGAGAAGAGGATCGACGTCGCATCAGACGCCGCCGCATCACCGGGAAGCATGTCGCAGGGCCTGTCGCGGCTCAGAAGAATCGTTGAGTCACCGCACGGCTGTCGCATCGTTGCCGAAGCGCCTCGCATCGCCGGAGGAGAGGATCGACGTCTCATCAGGTGCCGCCGCATCACCGGGAAGCGTGTCGCAGGGCCTGTCGCGGCTCAGAAGAATCATTGAGTCACCGCACGGCTGTCGCATCGTTGCCGAAGCGCCTCGCATCACCGGAGAAGAGGATCGACGTCGCATCAGACGCCGCCGCATCACCGGGAAGCGTGTCGCAGGGCCTGTAGCGGCTCAGAAGAATCGTTGAGTCATCGCACGGCTGTCGCGGCTCAGAAGAATCGTTGAGTCGCCGCACAGCTCTCGCATCGTTGCCGAAGCGCCACGCATCGCCGGAGAAGAGGATCGACGTTGCATCAGACGCCGCCGCATCACCGGGAAGCGTGTCGCAGGGCCTGTCGCGGCTCAGAAGAATCATTGAGTCGCCGCACGGCCGTCGGGCGTGCACGCATCGTGTCGCATCAAGAAGAAGACGCCATCTTTGTTCATTGCACCGGATCTTCATCGCATCACGGCGTTGCTGGTCGCATCGCCACGGAAGCGCAGTAAGAAACCAACGCATCACCTCCCCACGCAGAGAAAAAGCGACGCATCCCCTACGCATCAGTAGGGACCCGACGCATCACTGTTCTTGCGTGTAAGGAACCGACGCATAACCCTCCCTGCAACCCTTTCGTTGTATAGCGTTACGCATCCAAAGGTACATTGAACTCAAAGTGTCGCATTTCCCATCTTAAGAGAACTGAGCAAATTCTACCATTTTTGAAGTACAGTATTGTGGATTTTTGTCGTTTGTGGTCTTGTGTTAAATCTATATAAAAGATACTTATTTTTAAGATACAACCTGTGTGGTGTTCATCTGTAGTGTTGTCACTTGATTACTGTATGTGTTCACAAATGCTTTACACACTGCCTCTGAGATAAGCCTATCTGCTCGTGCCAAGCTACCAAGGGGGTGAGCAGGGGTTATTTTAGGAGTGTATCCCCCTTGCCCTGACTAGACGCAAGGGTCCCTATTTGGACAAAGGTACCTACCTCGGCCAACTAGAGACCCCCAAATCTAACAACAAGGATGGCCTGAACAGAGAAAATTATCAGGAGATATGATGAGCTATTGCAAAGTTCAAGATGAATTGGCAGTTGAGAACGGTTTAGTTATGAGAGGTGATAAAATTATTCCTCCTTTCTCACTGAGAAATACTATTGTGGAAATTGCCCATGAAGAACATTTAGGTATTTCCTTCACCAGGAGACGTGTTAGAGAAATGTTTTGGTGGCCTGGTTGAGCATTTTGTGCGCACATGTTCCAACTGCTCAGGCAGTGATAAGTCAGGTGTTGTCTTACGTCCTGAACCTCATCCTGTAGATTTTCCTCTCGGTCCGTGGCGAAAGCTAGGCTTGGACATTATTGGTCCATTTCATGTTTTACCTAAACATGAAAGCTTTGGTATTGTCCTTATCGACTACTACTCGAAATGGCCAGAAGTCAAGATGGTTAAGGAGGTCACTTCACAAAGTGTCATAGAATTTCTTGATGATATTTTTTGTAGAGAAGGCATGCCCCAAGAAATTGTAACAGACAACGGACCACAATTTATCAGTAAGGAAATTGAATCTTTTCTGGAGAAGTGTGGAATTGTCCATAGGAGAATAGCTGTTTTCCATCCTGAGGCCAATGGTCAAGTTGAGCGTTCCGCGTTGTGAAAGAAGCTATTCAATTATCTATTAAAGGAGGTCTGAATTGGCGTAATGCTTTGCAGTCCATGTTGTTGGCATACATGACTTCACCCAATTCTGTCCCCCTAGTTAGTCCATTTGAACTTTTAAGAGGACGCAAACCAAGTACTAAACTTGTTCCTTGGTGGTTAAATAAAAATTTAGGTGAAAAAAAAAATTCCACCAACGTAGATTATGAATTAGTTAGACGCAGAGTTGATGCTTACAAAAAAATATGAAACAGGTCATGGAAAGAAAAATGGGTATTGCGAGTAAACAAGGAATTGTGATTGGTGATCTAATTCGCATTAAAAAAAGGAAAGTGTTGCCAAAGGCTTGCCTGTTTGGTCAGCTCCCAAAAGAGTCATCGAAGTCTTCAGGAATGCTGTCAGAGTCGAGGGTGGGAGTGTGTGGAATTTTAACAGAGTTTCTTTGTTTAAAGGTGTTGCAAATCCACCAGATGATTCCAGCAGTAATGTGTTTTTACATGTTGAGCACAGTAATATTCCAGTTAACCACGATTTATCTCATTTTAACCAAGATTATTTTCCTACTTGTAGGATGGGTGACCATCGTCCTCCTGAGAGGTTCAAGGATTTTGTAATGAATTAATTTGTTTAAAAAAATAAACAAAAAGGGGGGGGAAGATGTGTCATGTATATGGAGCATGGCGGTCACGAGCGTGGTATTCTTGTTGCTGCTCGTGACTGTCTCGCTCTGAGTATCTTTGTTATCTTTTGATTGTATGCGAGGGTTGGGGAGTACAAGAGTTTTCCGTTATTGTCATTGTACTGTTAACCTTGGACTGATCACACGGATTTCTTTTGAATAAACTTCACTAAAGGAACTTATCTTCTCAGCTTCATAATTATCGTTATTGTATACTTTCTAACACAAAGGAATCCTCACGTATTTTTCTGCGCTCCCACATGTTCTTAGCGAAACCTGAGAAAGTTTCCAAAAGTACCATAAACAATCTCCAAAAGTACAGAAAAGATTCTTGAACGTGGATAGCCTAAACAACTTGAGTGATCTGGGGGCCTGCTTGTGTGCGCAAAGCTCAAACTAGACAGAGTCAGAATTCAAGATGGCATGAGGGCATGTCAAAGCAAATAGTAAGAACTTCATAATACTTCCCAATGTACAACACAATGCGCATTTGTGCACCACTGCCTAAAGCACTACACACTGAGACAGAGAAGTACATTCCACACCTTTCTCTCTCTTGCTTTCAAATGCACATCCCACACATTCTGTTCCTGGCAAGGCTGTTCCACTCTGTGAAAACACTCCCACTCTGCAGCTACAAGAAGGCACGAAATGCAAGCACAAGGCAGAGTGGACATGCTGAAAAAATGATGTTGTACATTCAAGCTAGAATAAATCAAAACACTTAAAATCAATTAAAACAACGTAGTCAAAGGTCACACGTGGTCCCAATACATGGGAGTGCCTCTGGCACTACAGAGACACGAACACAGAGTGCTTAAACTACATAGGAGAAAATAATGCTTATGTGAGAAGTGCAGGGAATTCTAGACCTATAGGAAAAGAGGCAAACATATACGACACATTCGGGGAGCGTAGAGAGCACAGAGACAAAATAATTGCATATTTAGAAATGCAGCGATTTCAGGGACTATGGGGGGAGAGTGGAATGTATGAGACACATTCAGTGACTGCAAAAGAATGAAGATGAAGTAATGGGGAAATGCTTTGGGTATATGTACTGCGCTGAAGAGGGAAAACAAAGAAGTGAAGCAAGTGCTGGAACTGCAGCAGAGATAGAAGGGGTTACTGCAGAAATTAAGGCTGTGCAGGCTTCACTATTGAAAGTCTAGCAAATGGGGAAGATTAGAGTACTAATGTTTGCCTCTCTCGATCTCAATTTGTGATTGGATGCATCGTTGGGAAACAAGGTCTTTAATTATTTCAGGCAGCTGCTCTACTTAGCTTTGCAAACATGAATAGAAGTAGTTTGAATTCCATTTCCGTTACCAACTAAAGAAAATGGAAATCCCCTGGAGGTGAAGGAATCCTTTTGATACAGGAGTCTGGGAGCCAAGACATGTCCCAGAATTCACTGGGGTTCAGAGATTATCATCTGTTTGAATAACTAACAAATGAATCGAGCAGTCTACAAGAAATGTGGAACTAGCTAATAAGGCCTATGAAAAAACCTTGGGGTTTTGTTTATGTCGCAGTGGTGAAAAATGTCTGTCCTTAGCAGCTTGAGAATTGAAGCCTGGGTGAAATTTCCTACTGGATGTTGAAATCCAAAAGCATTCTCTGGATCAAGGGATGATACTTACCCATGTCAAGATACGTGTGGTTGGTACTAGGTTGGTAAGACCTTGGAGTTACCACAGTCACATGTCCGAGGTAAGAGCAAACAAGCAGACCTTGAAAATATTTCAGATTAAGAGGCTGGACTCTCACAGGGAAATTGTTATGACTACTACAATATTTTGACTGAATAAAAATCAGCACTCTGTGAGAGGCAAGAGTAAACTAGGATAAAGTCTTACAAGTGTTAATGGCTGCAAAATAATGGTTCCATATATTATCATTAAGGCAAGACTAAGTTATATAAAAGTAAAACAAAATATTGCCAACATTGGAAAGGAGAGGATTTAAATTCTTATTGGGACAACAGCACACCCACCTTGCTTCCCGATGCACCCTGTGATAGGGGTGGATGGGACAGTGATGTCGTTAAACAAACTCCTTGAACAAGCTCCTTGAACTCTTAAGTTAAAAGGCAGTATGATTAAGCCTGCACGTGCATAATTAAAAATGTTCCCTGTCTGGACTAGTTATATAGGCAACACCAGGAAGAAATTATCATGCACTTGTTTGAGGCCTTCTGAAAGTATACGTCATTACCTAATTTCACTCTGCATCTCTTTTATGCTGATGTACTGCAGACTGTGTTGAAACTCATCGCTCTATGCTCTGTGTTCATTCATTTTCAACAACTTGTGAAGGTGGGTGGGAGCAAGCAATGGAAGTGGTAATTAATGGACAGGGGAAAGGAGGAGGGAGGACAGGTAGGTGTATGAACACGAGTGAGAGGTCGAGAAGAACATGGAGGGGGGGGGGGGGAGTACACAAGGGAGCCAGCTGAGAAAACAACATGTTCTACACCAGGCGCCAAAGCAAGCTTTCTTGGCGGTAATGAAAACAAGCACCTCCGCATGTGAAAAATTCCCACTGCAACACAAAGAGTTGGCCAACTATCTCCTCCTCGGCTTCACTGCCTACATGCACGTAACGCTTAGTACCTGTACTTTTCTCCTACCGGCTGTATTTTGCCTATGATGCACAGCTATCGTACTTGTGGAGTGACTTGTCCCCATCACAGGAAACAATGCAGAACCAGCACATGTCACCTAACCATACATTACGAACACATGGAATGCACAAACACTATTTACTAGATTTCTGCTTTTCCGCCTTCAGTGACAGCCTATTCACCCATTGGCCGACTGCATGAGTTCTTAGTTGGCTGCTATTGGTTGATTTTGGCATGAAGAGAAGCAACAGGTCGAGTTAAAAAGTAGGAGGTGGTGTAGGCCGACAGCAGGGGAAGAAAAAAAATACAGCACTACGACCGTAAAGCAGGCGTTGCACAGAAAAAAAAAATGCAAATCCAATGATATTGGTCCATTGTCTCTGTAAAAAACAAAGACAAACAAAAATCAAAAGTTTAATAATAGAAGTGGAATACAACAAGTGGAGTAAAAGAACAAACAACAGAAATCTAAAGTTGATGTACAAAATAAAACACAATGGACATTTGCGCCGCCGCTGCACACAATATGGAAAAAGACACACTGTGAACATAGTCCAATTTTACTGTAGCATTTCCTTATTATTCGTGAAAAGGTTATGCAGCCGCCGCCCACAATATGGAAAACAAACACTATGAACTTGGTCCAATTTCACCTTATAATTTCAGCGCAGCACCTGTGAAAAGGGCGCATCGCTGAGACAAAAACACAATCACTTTGATGAAGTGCTCATTGTACATAGAAAAAAAGTGCCACAAACACAAAATTCAAGAATAAAAGTGGAAGCAGACAAATCCTGTGGCAATACTCCATGAGAGTAAACTTTGGAGAAAAAGGTGGGACATGAAACGACCCGTAGCCACTTGAAGCCTACTATATTTGAAAGGCACTGGAGAAAGCCAATTCAAAACAGGGAGCAGGCTCAAAGCACATACACTGAATACAGCATGTCGAGAGACAGCGCATGTGCTGCCTAGGCTCGAACTAAAAACTACACTGGGTGATAATGATCCTGAGTATTCACATTGAAGGAGAAGCCATTACACTCGAAATTCAGGAAATGTTTGCTGTAAGCAAGATTATTTAATACGCGTTCTGTCCCTCCATTTCCCACAGTAAAACAGGGCAGCAGGAATAGGCAAATTGAAATGGTCCTAACGGTTGCTTAATGTCCAACTCCTCTACACTAAAGAAGAAAAGGGTGACAATTGCACTTCTGGTTAAGCCCTATTATTCCAATTTATCTTTATGGGTGCTTGTGGGTATCGCCTCCGGATCGATAGACGTTAGAATGGTTAATTGTACATGATGCGTTTTCCTGATTGACAAAAACGTTCCCAATAAGCCCTCCTGCGGTAAATGTCGAAAATTAAACCATTAATCCTTGGTAGTTGAATTTCAATTTGTTAATTTTTTAATCTTTACAATTTTGTAAGGCATATGTAATGTTCACATCACGTTACTTCATCGAGAAATCCTTAGTTGCGCTTTGTAATAGAAAGCCCAATGCATTTCGGGCTAAGCCCTTCGTCAGGGGCTATTTCCTGACGTGTTTTTTTAGCACAAATTAATCGTGTCCGGTAAATGCGCTTTTGCGTTCGCTGTGTCAGGGGCGTAACAAAGGCCCCCACAGCCCCTGCGGAGCGGGGGGCCCCCATGTTTACCCATACAGGAGGGGGCACCTACTGATGTGAGTGTGAGGGGCTCCTTCAGTATATCTTGCAGGGGGGCCCACTCACCTTTTGTTACGCCACTGCGCTGTGTATGGCGTACGCAATGGTCACACCGCAACTAAGGGTTTTTCGATGAAGTAATGTGATGTGAACATTACATATGCCTCACAAAACTGTAAAGATTTAAAAAAAAAAAAAATTGAAATTCAGCTACCAAGGATTGATGGTTTAATTTTCTACATTTACCCCAGGAGTGCTTATTCGGGACGTTTATGTCAACCAGGGAAACGCATCATCTACAACTCCTCTACATGCCATTATGCTCGAAAGTTACCGGTACAATGGGCGAACGCTGATTTTTGCCAGGGGTCTGTAAACAAACATCCTCCTGATAGAGCAGAGATTACATCAAAGGATTTTATTGATAAAAGAAATCATTATGACAACTTTTATGCAAATCATGACAAACATGTGCTAAGTTCCACGTTATGAAAACTGAAACAAATATACAATTTAGTTCCTGCATCGTAAAAACATGCAGGAGAAAAGGTAGATTAGAGACATATTATTTGTTTAAATTAATATAGGTGTAGCTATTACTCATGAAATGCTATTTTCATCATTTATTGTGTTAGAATAATGTAGGAAAAAAGTCTCACGTTAAGGATTATATTGCTAATTGATTTGATTTTCATGTAATAAATATGAAAATAATAAGACTAAAAGAAATTATTATGATTTAGTTTGGTTTTACATATGAAAAATTAACTACAATGTCATTTAATGTAATAACGTGTGCACCGAAAATGACAAAAGAAAAGTAGGTGCTACACAATTATACTTAAATGTGGTTTCTTGAAACTTCTTTAGCATGTATTTCACATATGTATCAGTTGAATAACACATAAACGACAAAGATTAATATGCATTTTCTTATATGTATAATGTTGACACTTACAAAAAATCATATGAGTACACTATACTAACATGCATTAACTATGATTAGCATGAAATGTTTATTAATGTATTGTTAAATCACATGCTAGCTTCCTATTAATGTGCGATACAATACTTAACATGATCTTGTCGTATTTTAGCTAAATTTCATGTAGGTCTCATTTTTCTATTTTCAATGAAGTCATGGACTAATTATTTCCAAAGCATATGAGAACTACTTGCTATATTGCAAGCTGTATTAAGATAATAACTGTTTCCTTTGACATCTCTCATACTGAATGGTACACTTCCAACAATTTTTGTTACATTCTTAAACAGCTGCCTGGGAAAGGGACCTTGTAAACCCTTATGACATATTTTTCAATGTCCTATTGTTCAATGTGTCCTATGCTTACATGACCTAAGGAAACTGCGTAATCGATTAACTTAATTTTTACAGATTTGTATCATCTTTTATGCTACATCACACTCATCTTACTTGGACAGACCGATGGAACTGAGTGGTCTGACAAATTTGGTGATGCTAGTGGGTGTCACCCCAGAAATTGATCGAGTATAATTGCTAATTTTTAGAAAATTGGTGAATTCTGCTCGGGTATCTGATCCTGACTCAGACTCCAATTCTGCTGCTGGGACTTTGACATATTACTGCTGATGGTGTCCTGAAGCAGATTGAACCTTTCCTAATGAAGGGTTCTTGTCATGTTGCAGTGACTCTTGCTGTTGCAACAGCGAACTGAGAAAGATTACTGTCTTGACGAACTGGACTGACTACTTGGAACCTTGCTGAACTTTTCCTGAGAGTCTTAGCAGAGGCTCACCTGGCTTCCTATCCCTATTGACACATACGCTGTATCATGCGTGTACTTGGTAGAGAACTGGATGAAGTATACAGAAAAAGATGGACCTTTAGCTTTCCCACAATATGGAACATTTAACATACAAATTCTTGAGAATTTGAGGAGATAGTTATATGATATTAAACCACCCCCAAGACCTATGCAATTGGAAGCTCCTGGAGAATTCGACCCTGTTGCCCATTAGAAAGAAAAACAGAAATATCAGGGAAGGTACAAAAACACCTTAAATCGGTATGTTGAGGACATATGGGATGCTCAACAGAAAGCTTGGAGAACAGATATTGCAGAGGAAACACAAATGTATCCTGTAGTAGTTGCAGAAAAGGGTGAAGGAGAGAAATGTAAGGAAAAGAAAAAATATCTTGAGGAAACTCAAACATTGGCACTGACTGATGAGAGGAAGAATGAAATAGATGACAAATTTTTAAATGAGTAGTAGAGACACCCAGGGGAGCAGAACCTAACAATCCCATGACACTGAATGCTCCTGATGCTCTTTCAGTTCCAGTGACGATAGGACCTGTAGTTCCACTCTATCAATTGGGTAATGGAGGACAATCAGTACATTCAGTGACCATCCCCACTGGGATGAGAGGAACAAATACTGTCCCTAGCAGACTGAGTTTGGAGCAATTGACTCCAACACCGATGATTTTAAATTCTGATAATTCCTTTAGAGGAATTGGATTGGCATCCAGTTCAGATTCGGATCATCCGAATGTATTAATTAACCAAATGAGACCAACCCCATTTTCAGATTTAGCTGAATGAAATATGGAAACCTCTAATAGATGAACTCAAGTTATGAATGGGAGAACTTTACAGTTAGGTACACAAGATTCTGAATTACCTACTACACCATGTTTGGAGGGAGCAAGTGGAGGTTGGCAAAGAAATACTTCAGAAAGACAGATAAGCCCTACACCACAAGAACTGGATGATTGAATTAGGGAAATAGTGCCATCTACATTTGATAAAGGTACAGATGCTCAAGGATCTACTGTTCAGAGAAATTCAAGTGAAAGATCACTGATGTAGCCAAACCCAAAGTGAAATTGGAAGAAATTATCCTGGGTACTATTAGGCCTGCTAGAATTATTCACTACCAAGATAATTAATTACTATTTGTATGTAAGGACATTTTACTCGATGAGCTAGAATTACTCATGATAAATTAACTGAATTGACACAGAAATATAGGGTGGACACACAAAAATCAAAGTCACTATAGAAAACATAAAGATTAGATTTTAGTGATAAAGACCTCGAAAACATGAAACCTGCAGGGAACAAAATTGCAGATGAAAGAATTGTTAACCACTCTTAGAAAATGGGGTGAGCAGGAAAAATGGGAAGGCAGATGGGTTTAGAAGAAGGAAATAAAGAAAATGGCAATGCCAATGTATCCAGTGTTTGATGAAGAGGAAGGAAATTCAGGAATAAAAATACTTCTTATAAGAGAGGCGCCTGGAAGAGGTTATGTACATGTTCCATGGACAAGGCCAGACATATTGTCTTTTACAAATGATTTCCTGAAATGAAAAGAGAAACCTATTGAGTGGTACACTCAAGTTGAGAAATTTGTTATGGTTTTGAAGGATTTATTGAAGGATTTTGATATATTATTTGATACTGTAGTCCAAAGTGATTTATGGGCTGAATGCAAAATTGCTATTGATTGTCCTGAGACTGAACCTGATAGGCATCCACAAACTTGTGCACCGTCACCTGAGATAATGAAGAAATATAATCAAGCCATTACGTATTTGAAAGAGAAAATTTCTCAAAAGGAAATAGAATGGGTAAAGATTGACAGGAAAACAGAGGAATTGAAGGAGACAGTGCATGCGTATTATGAATGACTTTTGCAAGCATTCAAACAGTACAGTTGAATGGAAAATGTGACCGGGAAGGATATGGGACATTTTGTTTACCGTTTTGTGTATGGACTAAGACTTGAAATAAGTGCCATGATACAACACCACAACAACATTTGATTTGCTGGGATAGAAAACTGAAAGACGAAAATCTCTGATGTGCAAAATATTGAGAGATGAGCTTGAATCCAAGCATAAGAGATTGAAAGAGAAATTGATGTTATCTCAAATGAAAGCAACAAAGAGAGATTTCATGGGTGCTGGTGGAGATTGCACAAATGTAGAACAAGGAAATGGTCAAGCGAATTTGGGAATGCGAGGATAGGAGGTAGACAACTACAGGGTGCGTCGTTGCAAGGCAAAGGTAGAGGAATTTCTATTGAAATGTTGAAAAAGACTAGTCCATGCCACATTTGTGGCAAGTTTTGGAATTAGAAGCTCAAGTGTTGATTTGTTCCATTAAATCAAATGAGTGGGTAGGTATCACAGGGTGGGGATGTACAGTCACAAGTAAATGACATGATGCAGAACCAGCAGACTCAAAGACAGAAAAACTATAAACCTAAATATGCCACAATCCCCGATGCCTCACATGAATGGTCCGGTTCAAAAATATAACGTAAACAAAGGATTCCAATCCATTGTTCAAATTGATCCACACTCAAATGTTACTCAGCAATATTTAATTCAGGTTGATGACATTGATTCTGATTTGTCACAATGACGGGGCCTGAGGGGGGAGGAGGAATGCATGCTTGGCGCATCCTTAGAGGTAGACCAGAGTGGTCCCTATGTATATGGCAAGGTAATGGAACTCCTGTTTCATTCCTTGTTGACACTGGTACTACCAGTTCCACTGTAAGAACAGCAGAAGTTCCAAACCTACTACTCTCAGGAGAGAAAAATTCAAGTTTTAGGAGTTTCAAATCGATGTGACCGAACCTGTCTCTGTAAAGACTGGGTCATTTGAAGATTTGCACAAGTTTGTAGAGTGTGATGTCCAGTAAATCTACTAAGATGGGACTTGTTCAATTGTTCCATTTATTGTACACCGAAAGGGATTGAATTTCACACCGATGATGAGGATGTTGTATTTAAACTAGCTAAACAAAAATCTAAAGCTGAAGGTTTATTCCCGCTATTGACAAGTGATGATTTGTCAATAGAGTTAAAAGACACTGTGTCACCTGAGGTATGGGATTTTACGGGGAAAGATAGTGGATTGATCAAAGGCGTTGCTCCAATGCGCATCACATTGATCCAAAATGCAGAATTTCCTCAAATTCCTCTATATAATTTGAGCGCAGAAACAGTTGCAGGTATTACACCATTAATTGAGTCACTGATTGAACCAGGAATCTTGAAAGAGATCATGGGGAGCCCATGTAATTCCCTTATCATGGGAATTCATAACCCAAATGGAAATTATCTGATTGCGCAGAATTTGCGCCGGATTAATCAGATTGTAATTCCATGTTGCCCGATTGTGCCAAATCCAACTGTGATACTTTATCAAATCCCATAAGAAGCTGCATGGTTTTCTGTCATTGATTTGTGTCCAGCCTTCTTTTCTATTCCCTTGCACCTAGATACCCAATTTTTATTTGCTTTCCGTTTCAGAAATCGTGTCTTGGCATGGTGCTGAGTTCTACAAGGGTATATGGAAAGCCCTTCCATCTTCAATCAGATTTTGAAGAATCTGGAATCATTAGTGATGCCAAATCACTCTGTGTTGGAACAGTACATTGACGATCTATTAGTAGCGTCATGTACTCAAGAGGCTTGCATATGCGACACCATCGCACTACTAAATCATTCTGCAGAAAATGGACATAAAGAGTCTCCAACCAAATTACAATTTTGCAGGAGAGTAGTCCTTTATTTGGGACATTACATTGAGAAACGAGCCAGGAAAGTGTCACAGGACAGGATCACTGCAATTTTGCAAATGAATCCACCGAGCACACAAAAGGAGCTTTGAATGTTCCTGGGAATAGTTGGATATTGTCGACAATAGATTCCAAATTTCTAGTTAACAGCCAAGCCACTTCAAAGGCTTACTCATAAAGATGCGTCAGATCCAGTTCTATGAAATAATGAATGCATGAGCTCTTTTAACAAACTGCGAGAGAGTCTTTATCGAGCACCAGCATTGGGAATGCCCAACTTTCAAAAAAGTTTTACTCTATTCTGCAGTGAGCGCGAGGGCTGGGCATTGTCACTATTAATGCAAATTCATGGTACTGCAGGTAGACATGTTGCATATTTTTCAGCAACCTTAGATCCTGTAGCTGCTGCTTTGCCTGGATGTCTAAAAGCTGTTGCTGCAACATTTTTGAGTTTGGAAAAGGATGAAAAAATTGTGATGAATCATCCGTTGAAAGTGCATGTGACTTTCTCTGTTGAGATCTTGCTTACTCATACTCGAACGCAACATCTCACTAGTAGTTGACTGACCAAATATGAGCAGGTGATTTTGGGTGCTGAAAATGTGGCTTAGGTGCGATGCACAAGTTTGAATCCTGCTACTCTGATGCTGTTACCTGGAAATGACATTGTGATTGATGAAGCAGATCATGATTGTTTGGATGTGACTGAACTGTGTACAAAGCCACGACCGGATATTTGGATGTCCCTTTGCCTAAATCAGATCATGTGTTGTTTGTGGATGGATCATGGTTGCGAGATGCTGGAGGAAACTTGAGAGCTGTGTGTGCCATTTATATAGTTGCGGTTGTGGTGGAAGCTTCCTGGTTGCAAGAAGTGTACTCTCCTCAGGTAGCAGAGTTAATTGCCTTGACAAGGGCTTGCAGTAGTACTGATCAATTGAGAGTTACCATTCTTACTGACTTACGGCTTTGTGGTCATACATGACTTTGGGCAGTTGTGGTTGCAGCATGGATTCATGACCTCTTCAGGTTTGCCCATTCGAAATGGAGAGAGGGTGAGAAACTGTTATGTTTCTTATAGAGGCCCTAATATAGACACGTTCATATATGCCGTATATGGTCATAAGCGTACATGCCCTATTTTGGTCATAATCGTCTATGCCCTATTATAGTCATGATCTCCTATGCCCTAATATAGGCATGATCTTTCACCTACATTAGTTCCCTACAGTACACAACGAACTCTGAGGGTTGAACGTTATCTAGTCTGTGGTTTGAACACTGCAGGGTTTTTCCTGAACACAGGCCAACAATGTACTCATAAATTATGCATGAGCATTCACCAGCTACATCTCCCGCATAATATGTATGTACAAAGTTCACCCCTGACGTCTTCCTCATGTCTAACAAAGACCAATACAAACCATACTAAGGGACGAGACACTTTAGGGTATAAATACACCACATCTTGCCACGGTAAGACAGAGGGAACCGAGACTTCCATGCTGACACACTGACCAGAGACGCTGAGGCTCCTGCATGCAGTCACTCCAGCTGACAGCGGTCTAACACAGCCTTAGCGGGATGTCCAACTCGAGACCAGGACGGGGTCCCACACTCTCTCTATTCAGGTAATGGGGTTTGACTAAATCCTAGAAGGATTCTTGGCTCTTAGGCTTTTAGACCTACACACATGCTAGGTACACTTAGGTACATCTAGTTAGGCATTGTAGGAGTATGTGCACTATTATAATGCTTTTTATATTCATGTGTATATTCATAATTCTTGCAATATGGTAGAACTGTACTACCCTTTCACTTTTATCATACTGCTGATAATATATCTCTGCTATTGTCTGCTGGTTGTTGCAGCACATATATTCTACACTAGAATAACAACTGTTCAATAAATACTTATTGAAACGCCCAGACTGTTTATTCTGTGTAACTCTCTGAGACAAACCGAACAAGTAAGCACGAGTGACTGAGCGAAAAGTAGTACATTGTTTCCACGATTCTGAGGGATAACGGTTGTCATGATCTAAGGTTGCCAGGAACTAATCTCTCCTCGACAAAGAGGAGATTCTAGTGGCACTGTGAGCTAGCTAATGCAAATCCGGCAAACATACGCGTTGGGGGTGCACAGAGCCAGTCTACCACCAATCCCACAGTTTATGTTATCCAAACGCGCAGGTCCTGCAGGGGTACTATAGGAACTACACGACATGGCGCCACCAACGTTGATTGGGTACTTATTTAACAGTAGAATCTGAGTAGTTCAGTCATGCTATTCTCAGAGAACCTACTCACAAAACCCCAGAGACGTCTGGAGTGGGTGGGCACAAAATCCACCGCAGCTGAGTAGTACTAAAATACTATTTATTTGCTGTTGGTTATTCAAGCTTGAAAGGACATAGTGTTCCTAAAAACTGTGCATAACACATTTTCTTAGTTCCCTTGGAACACTTCTTCCTCTAAACATGTCTGATACCGAGGTAAGGGCAGAGAGAGTTGAACTGAATTTTTCAGAAGAAGGAGAAGATCCTGCGGGTGCAATACAGATTGCACCAAAATTCAGAAGGACAGTCACCCTAAGACTATTGGAAAATGGTTTACAAGCTATGGGTGGCATGGTAGTTTTCATGATTGAGGCACACGAATCAAACAAAACAGAGGTATTCTATTCATGGGTTACACTCCCAGCAGCAAATGCAGTAACAAATACATTTCACTACTATATAGAAGGAGATGCACCACAGGAATATTGTCCATTTGAGAAGATAGAGATTCCACTCACTTACCAGGAACATTATTACTGGTTTAATGCCGCCCTACCCCACGTACAAGGAAGAGCAAGGTTAGGCCCACTCGGAGGAGAAGGAGCCACATGGCCAATATTAGCGGCATACACACCACATCCTGACATTGACACAATGCCACCAGGAGACTTACTCGTACAACACAAAGATTTAATTAAAATCCACAGAAACCTGACACAATTTGTCATGAGGACTTTAACAATCCAATCTGTACCAGGTGCAGCAAATAGTACTCCAGCTCAGGGTACAGGAAATAAAATTACTCCTCAAACATTACACAGGGTAATGGGCAAAATGCCCGCAAAACACGAACAAATACCATTTTGGATAGCTCAGAAAATAACTCAGCTTGAGGCAGTATTCCCGAATACTACCACCTGTGATAAACACAGAATACTAACAATCTGCTTGCCCATGGGGATCACACCACAAATAAAGGACTGCACCTCTTGGGGTACAGTCTTTGCTGCCATATATACCAGAACGCATGGTATCCCGTCATTAGAAGTAGTACCTGATGTATTGAGACAGATACAAAATGAGTACGGAGCAGAGCCTGCCCTTAACTTAGGGATGAAGTTACTAGGTAACTACGAACAGGTATCAGCCATAATACTAGCTAACATTAAGGGGGAAGCAGCCTCAGTGGCGATCCGCCAATGCCTAAGGGAGTTCAGTCCAGTAGATCAACAACACGAACTACCCAAAATAATTGAAACTGCGTATGCAGAACTAGGCAGAGACAGTTTAGGTGGGAAAGCTTTAAAACCACAACTGGTGGGGAGTTCTGAAAAGGACACTACAAAGCAGACACCTACTTCTTCTAAAAAGAAGTGGGAGAATAAAAAACAACTAAAGTCTAGAGACAGCAGATCTCAATCCAGAGGTAGGTCTCCTCAACAGGAGCCCTCTGAAAGGAGGTATAACCTCCGGAATAGGGATAATATTAAAAAACCTGACAGGTATCAGGATGCTGATACACGTTCCTCTCGTTCCTTTCAGGGTTCATCAAAAAACTCCGAGAGGGAAGGACGGTCAGAGGAACATACAAAGTACAGAGACACGCAACGCGCTGCGGACTACGCACCTAAAAAAGAAGATAAACAAAAATCAAAACCTCAGTTCAAAAAGAAGAAGGTAGCAGGTCTTAAGATCAGACATGCCCAGAATTCTGAGGACACAGCTTCTGAACGGGGAATGGGCTCTGACGATGCTAGACAGCGCAGCAGAAGTAACAATAGCTCGCCAGAACCTGAAGGAATTTCTGGTGACAGCGGAGTTGAGTGAGTATATCACGGTGGAAACACCTGATACTCGGGTAAGTGTCCCACATAAGTTACATGAGATAACACTCTGGATGGAGGGGGACAAGCCCAGGAAAGTTAAAGGTCTATTTTGGAAAAATCTGTCATCTGGATATGACATCCTATTAGCAGAGCAAGACTGGCCGCCGGCATTTGTCATGGAGTGCCTTAAGGGAGAAACAGTAATTTTTCCAGCATTTTCCGACCTCGTTCCCGTGCATTTAAAACATGCATATGCGCAGGAGTGGGCGGTTGCCCTAGCTCCAGCATTGTACAAAAATCATGTTGGTTGGGATGAGGATTCGTGGAGGAGCAGTTATACGGACCGCACGTAGGACACTGGATCCTACGGGACCTCATTTTTATCTTAATTCGATACATCTCAGAAGTAGGACGCTGGGAAGGACCTTATCGCAATATTCACTATCCCCCGCCCACATGTTCAGTTGGGCGACCACTCCGTATCTATTCAGTAAGGATAGGATTTCTCAGAGATTTCTATCTTAACCCTATTGAAATTTTCATTCATAGTCACGTGTGTTTGGCTGGACCAACATTCTGCCTTAATTACTTGCTCTACATGGGGTCCTGGAATCTAGCGCCTGGATAATCTTGGTCCAGACGACCCTATTTTTCCTGCGTAGGCACATCAACATTTTCATGAATTTATGCTCCTTGTTCGTCTTACGCGTCCTGTTTACCATCGACATCTATGCTTGCCTTGATGCAGTACCAGTTTTATTATCATACTTTATTTAGAGCCCTGTTTCTTCATTATTGAACTTGCACCATGAATATTGATGCGCCAGTATGACCACTATTTAGATTGATGAACTCTGCGCCCTGATGAAGGAATTTATATACATTGGCTCTTCCGAAACGCGCGTCGGCGCTTTCACTTTCTCCTTCTGTTTGTTGTATGTGGTGTACTTTTAATGTATTTTCTTCTTTAATGAACTTTTGTTTTTTGTAATTTTTCTTCCTAGAATGTGTTGATGTCTGTGTATTTTTGTACTGTCTCATTGCACTTGTTTAACTAGGTGGTCATTTGTACAGTTATACAGTCTTTGTTTGTTCAACCTTTACCCAGGGCTCTCTCTCTTTTTTGCTCAATTGTACATACTGTCTAGTGATTATTTATTATATGTATAAATGTGTTATTTGTAATTTATTGCTTGTTCATTTTAATGTTGTAAAAAATATATATACATATACAAAAAAAGTGTGATGAATAAATAATTGAAAAATGATTTTTTTCTGTGGGTGATATATATATATTTGAAGTTATTACCTACTTACATGAATTTTGAGTGGGGGATTTCTCTCATGCTCTTTACTGGGATGAGGATTCAACCCACCACGTGATCCCGTTAAAAGTTACCCCAAATGCTCAAAGGCAATACCCTATAAAGCAGGAAGCTAAAAAACAAGTCAGGGAGATCCTAGATCAACTAGAATACCAGGGGGTGATTGAAAATTGCACTTCACCTATGAACAATCCTTTGTTTCCCGTAATGAAACCTGACAACACATATCGTTTAGTTTTGGATTACAGGCATTTAAACACTTGCACAAAGACATTTGCAGTTCAAAACGCACACAGTGCCGCATTAATGAATAACATCGTGCGGAAAAAATACAAAACTACACTTGATATCTCAAATGGATTTTTCTGCCAAAATATAGCGCCTGAAAGCAGGTATTTGACCGCATTCTCAGCGCTAGGGTCCCAACGGCAATTTTGTCGACTAGCCCAAGGGTATAAGAATAGCCCGGGGTTGTTTTCAGCAAGGGTAACAGAGTTACTCCAAAATTTGGATGAAGAAGGATTGTCCTATGTGGATGATATTTATCTGACAGACGATGACTTACCGAGGCACTTGACCAGGGTGAGCACCATTATTATGGGATTCGCCTCTGAGGGCTATAAATTTAATATCAAAAAATCAAAAATTGCCCATCTCAATGTCCTGTTCTTAGGGTATGAGCTGTCAAGTGAAGGAAAAAGCCTATCAGCTAACTTTTTAGAAAAGTGTGCGCTGCTCCAACCACCAAAATCGTTAAAGAATTTACAATCAATTCTGGGATTCCTAAATTTTGGTCGAACTTACATTTTGGATTACGCAGAAAGAGTAAAACCTTTCTACGACTTAATAAAACCTGATTTTTCAGTCAGACAATGGACACAGGAACATACAAACATCCTATGTTCACTACAAGAAGACATGATAGCTTCAAAACACTTACAGACATGCGTAAATGTACGCAACTTAGTGATCCGAGTAATAGCGGGTCAATGCGGGTACACTTATTTAACCTTCAATGAAGGCAAAATGGTACCAATCGCATACAAATCACACCTGTACACAAACGCAGAGATGCGTTTCACTTCAACAGAAAAAATCCTGACAGCAGTGCAGACAGCTGTAGCAAGAGAAAGAGCTCTGGCTCAGGGAAAGCGCATAATAGTCGTGACTCCAGTACCAGCCTTAGAGGCTGTTACAAAGGCTAGTATTCCAAATGCAAAAGCCTTACATCCCAGATGGATACAGTGGGCTAATTCTCTCACTGCAACGGATGTTGAATACAGATTTGATCCAAGTTTAAAAACACAAGCATTTCTGCAATACAAACAAGAATATCCTCTACCCAACGAGATTTTACCTCTAGATCAGTATGAATATATTATTTACACTGACGGATCTGCTCAACCGGCCATAGGGAGTAAGCAAGCTTACAGCGCAGCGTGTGCAATCGTTAAAGGTCGAATGCGTGATGGAAAGGTCCATCCAAGTTGCACTAAAACGCAATCTCTAGGAGACTGCACGGCTCAGTTGGCAGAATTAAAAGCACTAATACTGGCACTGGTAAATACGGAACACGAATTCCCCACACTAATTGTGTCTGATTCCTTTTACTGTGTACAGTCGTACAATGAATATTTACATCATTGGGAACAAAACGGGTTTAAAGACGCAAAAGGTGGCACAATTAAGCATAAAATGCTATGGGAACAGGTAGTGGAGTTGAGAAACGAACTACCAAGGGCTCACGTGATACATACACTGAGTCATCAGCGTGATGGCGTTCACGTTGAAGGGAATTCATTGGCTGATGAAGCTGCAAAGGGGGCTGTACGCACAGCGTCCGTAGCTACAATCACTCGTTCAAAAACGAGAATAGACGGCGAGATTTTGGTAGCTGTCAATGCTTCAAGCAAAGGCAGCACAGCAGTACCTAAAAAATATCCACTCAAATACTCCTACAAGTTAGATGCACAAAACATTCCATATGCTCAGATTCCTGTAGTGGGGGATAGAGTAATGCCAAATATGGATCGTAGGCAAGGGTTAATTCTAGCAGCACACGAGGGTTTGGGTTCTGCGCATACAGGTCTTACAGCAACTGTTTCTTTACTGAAACAGCGCTACTGGTGGCCGGGTTAACAAAGCAGACCAAAGACTATGTCTTAAAGTGCGACATCTGCCAGCAGATGAAAGGCTCCACCGTAGCACGCCCAGCGCAGACACCATTACTAAAATCAGACAAACCTCTCGCATGTTTGTATTTGGATCACTGCGGACCCCTACAATCGGATGGGGCCAAGAAATATATCATGGTTGCAGTGGATTCCTGCTCTATATTCCTATGGGTCTGGCCTCAGCGCTTGGCTGACGCTTGAACTGTTAGAAAAGATTTGCGAGTCTTTATCGGCACATACGCAGTTGGCATGTTACATTCCGACCGCGGCCCGGCATTTAGCTCTTGGGCTTACAAAGAGGCCATGGAAGGAATGGGCGTAGCATTGCGGTACTCCTCTCCATACCATCCTGAAGGAAATTCGGTTGTGGAGAGGAAAAACCTTGACTTAAAGCAATCTCTAACAGCTAGGGTGTTAGGCAAGGGCGGTAGTTGGGTCAGTCACCTTTATGGGGTCCAAAGAGCAATTAACAACCAGCCAAGAAGCTCTCTAGGGGATGTCACTCCTTACGAGGTCCTATTTGGGACAAGAATGCGGGTACCTGATCTTGATTGTGCAGGCATAGTGGCGGATGAAAAACCATTTGATATCCATGATCGTTTGGTTGTTTTACAGGATCTAAATGAATCCAGGACACAACAAAGTAACGTCCACTTAAAACAGACCGCCACTGAGGAAGTCAAGGCAGTAACGGCAAGACCTGTCTGGATCCCAAAGGTCAGGGATCTGGTCAGAGAAAAGATTGCAGACAAGAAAGAATTCGGATCATCCTACAGAACAGCTGTACCGGTCCTAGCAATTCAAGGCACAAGAACAGTACTACTGCCGCCTCTTGCCGGGAAAAAGGAGAAAAGATTTGTCTCAATCGACTTAATCAAACCACACTATGTGGCCGATACTAAACAGTAGGCCTCGTGGACTCCACAGTAGCAGACGCCCTCCTCTCGCAACAATCCAAGAAGTTCAAACAGAAAGACTCATCACGTTTGAAGAGCCACCTGTACGGAATGAAGGACTAAGCAACAATGCTATGGAACTCATTCCACTTCAACAAGAAGTTCGACTTCAAAATGAAAATCAACTTAACAACAAAGTTGCAATAAGACGTCTACGTCAACATTCCTCGTCAAGAGCAAAATCCGATTTCAACAAATCCCGATGCAATTCCAACAATTGATCGAACTGCTTCTGGCTACTTCATGAACTTTGATACGTTCTCACTGGATCCAAGCGAGCCGGAAACAACGCCAGCCCAAAAATCACACAAACAGAAACTCATTGACTTTTTGCACTTTTTTAGAAAGACTTACCTGGTGTCACCTTGGATAGAACTATGGTATATCACTGGGATTCTATTTTTTCTTTTCTGGCTAGGTTTAACTATAACTTTTAGTGTGCTTATTAATGGACGATATCTCCAGCAGAGCTCTACAGCCCAAAGAGTCAATTTGATTTTAAAACCACACCAGTCTTCACATCGTGAACCAAGAGACTTGTCTTCAGTGAACATCACAGCAGTTTCTATACTGGACGGTATAGTATGGGACAAGATTGATTTCGATATATTCGGTCCGACTGAACTTTTAAAGCTTAAACATGTATTTTAAATTTCTTTAAGTGATATCATTACCTCCAGTACATTGTCTGATGATTGGGGTACTGAAACTGTAAATAATATGATGTCTGATTTAGAAAGAACTGCAGCATTTCCGAACAATGAAATGTTAGAAGGTACTTCAGACTATGATACATTGTACTGTTACCAACATTATGGTCATCATTTCTTGCACAAATCTATAACACCTAGAAATGAATTTGAATACAACCAGTGGGAACACTGCCCAACACCTCCAAAAGGTAGGTTCGCAAACTTTTGAACAGAAATTCACATACTTTTCAGGGTTTAATACATCTGATCCGAAGTCATTTTATTACAAAGTGGCAACAACATCAGCACAGAAAATTATGTTGACTAACACCAAACAGATTTACTCTGCTTCCTTTATGGCCCAGTTGTCTACACAGGGTTTCGACCTATGGAAGGACACTATAGACTTAAAATCAATCTGGGGTTCTAGGGACTGGCAGGTCCAGGGAACAGAAGCGCTTTTTAGAGCATGCCTCATTCCACAGCAGATGATATTTCTAAATGGAACTGTGCAACAGAAATCCTGTCTTGGACTAGCCAAGAACAAGGAAATGAACACACCTGGGTTTCCAGCACCATCACAGATGGGTGGGGGGCAGAATTCAACTACACATGGGGTAGGATTAGATGATTCTCCAGTACAACAGGTCAGATCCCAATTGGACATAATGGCTGATTTGGCCCATTGACACAAACACATGTCAACAGAGATTCCTAGGTATAGCCGAGGGGTTTAGTATCAGTAGGCCAGATACACGCTATGTACAGAGACAACACCCAGGGGTAGTCACATCCTATAGTGTTGGGAAGTCTTGCCTTGATTGGCTAGAAACCTCAACACTCACAGAAGTAAAACATCACTTGACCTTACTCACACCTGATGTAGACCTTAGGGATTTCTTGCTAGGCCCAAGGAAAACACGTCAGAAACGTTTCATATATGCTGGCATTTATGCCTATTATAATGAAAACTGGAAAATATCCCAACAGGAGGCCGCAGAAAGAATACAGGAAATAGACCATATTAACTTAGAGAAGGCATTAGCTGTAGTGGATAATGGGTTAACAACTTTGACCTCCAGGATTTACTCAACTGAATGGCTAATTCATGGCCAAATCACTCTGCCGGTCACTATGTTTAAGTTTCAATATTGCCTTGAGCAAAGGCAGACAGGCAAATATGAAAAATGCGTAAGGGATACATTAAGGAAACTTGGGAGTTACCCTATAGATATCGATGCCGGAGCGGGGATCGAGAAGTGTTTCTGAGTGGTACAAACTGCAAGAATGCTTTAAGCGGTTCTCTCATGTGTCAGGATATTTCTCTGCACGGAGCATGGAGTGGTTCGGTAGCGAATCTATCTTGTCACATGTCAGGGACCCCAGCGGCCATGATCACGCCGGTTTTCCAGCTGCTCTCGAATGGGAGTTATTTGATGCTAAACGATAAAGGTTGCTGTGGGATGCTTCCGGGCGTCGCCTATCTGGTCACTGTTAACTCCAGGGTTACTTGCTGTATGCAAGTATTGTTTCCGCCACTGAACACATTCAGGGAGGAGCCGTTATGGCCTTCGTTGAATGTTTCCTTTATACAATTTGATACTTTGAGCAGACTGAAAGCCATGCTTTTACAGCAACCCGTGCCCTTAACCTCCGCTCGAGAAACCTTTGAACTTCAAGTTGCAAGGACCTCGACTGAGATACAGGCACTTATACATACAAACTGCCCCTTTCATTTTGCAGAAATGGTGGGTCGTATCTTTAACATGTCTGATACGAGCGGTATTGTACACCTATTTAAGACCATAGGGTCGGAACTATTAAGCACCTTTCAGACAGTCCTCGGAGTAATCCCAAATTTCATACACTCCGTATTGGGAAGCGTCTTTGGAGGTCTCCCACTTATCCTGTTCCTAATTGCAGGAGTCCTGATTGTAATCTTACTGCTATGCAATGGACGGCCCAATTTCCGAGGAAATGGCGAACATACTCATGGAGCGGAAATACCGTGAACGCATGGTGCAGCTTCTGGGTATACCTTGCCTAAGAGAACTGAACGCCTCTTGGTTTCTATCGTTTAGATCAGTCTGGGTGGACTGCATCTTACCTGTTCTTCGATGCCTGTTTTGCGGAGAAGAATGCGCGTTGGATCTTTGTCTAACGTTTCCATCAGATACGCCTCCGGACATGGATGCTATGCTGGACCCCCTAAAGGCCCATGCTCTGCATTGTACCCAGCGTCTTCCAATTCTGATGAACGCATTCCTTGAGAATCCACAGGTGCCGTTTGCTCCTGCTGGGTTAGGTGGCTCCTCCACAGGCACTCAGGTAACAACTGCAAACAAGCTGCCACAGCACCGACTGTTGGCAGTGCTGAATTCCATCTATGTGTGATTGACGTTCTCTGTGAGGCGTTGGATTTGTCGTCTGCAGTAGCTAACACCGATAATGCTGTATCTCCCAGCCAGGACACTTAATCTGGAATTGGCTCATCGCGTCCTGGGAAAGAATTCGGCTTCTCCACTTCGTTTCATAAATAAACGAACTAAATTTTGGAACATTTCCTAAATTGACACTTTCACTTGAGAAAGAATGGCCTTCTTCTGCTTGTAGAAATGCAACTTTTATAAGTGAGACAGAATTGACTTTTTCAAGTGGCAACTAAAGAATAGCTGATTTGTAACATTTTTAAACATTTTTTAAATGTCTTTTTAAAACTATGTTTTTAGCTGTTTTTAAGAACAAAAATTTAAATTGTCCAGATTTTAAGTATGGTCATTGTCATCCAATTCGAAAGTGGAGTGGGTGTTATGTTTCGTATAGAGGCCCTAATATAGACACGTTCATATATGCCGTATATGGTCATAATCGTATATGCCCTATTATGGTCATAATCGTATATGCCCCATTTTGGTCATAATCGTCTATGCCCTATTATAGTCATGATCTCCTATGCCCTAATATAGGCATGTTCTTTCACCTACATTAGTTCCCTACAGTACACAACGAACTCTGAGGGTTGAACGTTATCTAGTCTGTGGTTTGAACACTGCAGGGTTTTTCCCGAACACAGGCCTACAATGTACTCATAAATTATGCATGAGCATTCACCAGCTACATCTCCGCTCATAATATGTATGTACAAAGTTCACCCCTGACGTCTTCCTCATGTCTAACAAAGACCAATACAAACCATACTAAGGGACGAGACTTTAGGGTATAAATACACCACATCTTGCCACGGTAAGACAGAGGGAACCGAGACTTCCATGCTGACACACTGACCAGAGACGCTGAGGCTCCTGCATGCAGTCACTCCAGCTGACCGCGGTCTAACACAGCCCTTGCGGGGTGTCCAACTCGAGACCAGGACGGGGTCCCACACTCTCTCTATTCAGGTAATGGGGTTTGACTAAATCCTAGAAGGATTCTTGGCTCTTAGACTTTTAGACCTACACACATGCTAGGTACACTTAGGTACATCTAGTTAGGCATCGTAGGAGTATGCGCACTTTTATAATGCATTTTATATTGATGTGTATAATCATGATTCTTTCAATATGGTAGAACTGTACTACCCTTTCACTTTTATCGTACTGCTGATAATATATCTCTGCTATTGTCTGCTGGTTGTTGCAGCACATATATTCTACACTAGAATAACAACTGCTCAATAAATACTTATTGAAACGCCCAGACTGCTCATTCTGTGTAACTCTCTGAGACAAACCGAACAAGTAAGCACGAGTGACTGAGCGAAAAGTAGTACATTGTTTCCACAATTCTGAGGGATCAGGGTTGTCATGATCTAAGGTTGCCAGGAACTAATCTCTCCCTGACAAAGAGGAGATTCTAGTGGCACTGTGAGCTAGCTAATGCAAATCCGGCTAACATACGCGGTGGGGGTGCACAGAGCCAGTCTACCACCAATCCCACAGTATATGTTATCCAAACGCGCAGGTCCTGCAGGGGTACTATAGGAACTACACGACAAAACCTACTGGTGTCATTACAACTACCCACCCAAATTACAGTGGTTACGTGTTCTGCCCATCGACAAGGAAATGATTATGTGAAGTCGGCAACCGCTATGCAGATGAGACTGCACGCTATTGCACCATAAATTCGTATATTTTCAATGGAGATCCCTTGAGAGAAAAAAACAGATGTGTCAGAATATAGGCTGATGCTGTCAAGAGTAGAAACATGGGAAGAAATAAAAGCATTACAGGATGAAGTACCAGAGGTAGAGAAACAGGGTTGGATAAGAGCAGGGTGCACACAGAGACAAGAAGATGAGGTTACGGGTATACACAGATGGGGGACCAGTGTTGCCAGATAGTCAGCTGTTGCCTATGGCGCGCCAATATCATGGTCCTGCACACATTGGGAGAGATGCCATTTTGCATCTCTTTTATCAACCATGGTTCAATCCTCAATTTAGAGCAATTGCAGAAGTGTTGTGTCAAAGGTGCGTGGTGTGTCACCAACAAAATGTGGGAACGAAAACGCTGGTTACTATAAGTCATGTAGCAAGATCCGGAGGACCATTTAACCGGATGCAACTCAATTTTATTGAGATGCCTCCTTGCAATGGTCTAAAATACGTTCTGGTAATTGTGTGCCTGTTTTCTCATTGGGTGGAAGCATACCCAACTAGGTGAAATGACCACACTTTCCAGATTGTGGGAGGATGGAGTTTGTATCTTGGAGGACTGGATCCTATTTTTGTTTTTTAATTTACTATATCTGTGGGAAAAATGCTTATTATAGGTTACCAAAACATTGGTATGGATACTGCTATATGGGTATAGTATTTCCAAAAATGTATCTTGTGGGACAATCAGATGAAACCAATGAATTTAAACACACGCTTAAAGAGAGGTACCAATAATGCTGAAATTATAGAGGACATATTTGGTGCAATAATTTGGTCAGTTGGGGTGATTCTAAATTCTCACAAAATTCAAAAACTTTCCACTGTGCTAGATAGATTATCGACTGACACAGCTGGAGGGTTCCGTGCCATAGATACTGAAATGGTTGCTATCAGATCTATGGTGCTTCAAAAAAGACTTGCATTAGACGTCCTTCTTGCAAAAAAAGGCAGTCTGCTGGATGTTGAAAGTTCAATAATGTTGCACGTATATCCCTGACAAAAGTAAAAATTTGAAGGGATATATTACCAACATTACTCACTTAGAAAAAGATTTGAGTGGATTAAAAGTTGATGGTGCTTGGGAATCTATTGGAAAGGGTTTATCTTCCGTGGGAAAATGGGTCACAAATTTGGAAGGTAGTTTAGTGGGGAAGATATTAACCCCAATACTAACAATTGCTATCTGGTTACTAATTCTAGAGCTGAAGTGCGCGACAATTTCCTCAGGGGTCCCTAACAGAGCCCCGCTCTCGTCTGTCATGCCCACCATTCTGTCTAGCTCTCTATTGGGCCTCATTAAACCTGCCAGCATTGCACCTGGTCGATCCCGCTCCCCATAGCTATGAGCTGTAGCATACTTCCCCATGTGCCTGATTTCGTCATTGGCTGTGTCCTGGAATTCCGCTAATTTTTGTTTAAGATTCGCAGTAGTTTGGGCAGTTCCCCTCTCAAGTAGGTCCGGTTTCATTTGCACTATTTCCCTTTCTAGGAGGTCAAGCCTGCCTCGAATGGAGTGTAATACTCCCGCATGTGTAGAGATTACTACCCCCATAATGTATGCTTTAAACGTTTCCCAGACTGTTACGAAAGATGGTACGGATCCTAAATTGTTTAAAAAAAATCTTCTGTACCCCTTCTCTGAAGACTGCATCTAACAATGAATAAGGAGGGAAGTGCCAGGTGAACGCTGGGAGTCGTGGTGTGTTGTAATGGAGCACTAGCCATACTGGGGAGTGGTCTGAATATGTACGCAGGAGATGTGTGCAGGTAAGCACTCTTGCGTCTAGTCCCCCAGATATTAGCCAAAGGTCTATCCTAGTGTGGGTGTCAAAAACTAAGGAGTAATGTGTGTAACCCCACGTAGTTGGGGATCTGTGCCTCCAAATGTCGAGTAGCCCTTCTGTATGCATGATTTCCTGTATGGCCACTGCTGCAGCCGCTGGTCGTCTGGGTGGACCACGAGATCTATCTAAGGTGGGATCTAGTATACAATTGAAGTCCCCCCCCCAGACTTGTGGGATTCCTCTCCATTGTAGCAATTTGTCAGCCAGTGAGCAGTAGAATTGGGGGTCGTCATGGTTCGGGCCATATATACCCACTAGTGAGAATTTCAGATCTCCCTTTTTGCAGAGGGCCACTGCATACCTGCCTTGAGTGTCACTAACTTGGCCTGTCATTTCCACACCTGCCTTCTTGTCAATCCATAGTAGAACCCCTCTGGCATGAGATGTGAAGTCGGCTGAGTAGCATGTTCCCTGCAGCTTCCTGTGTCCCTCCCTGCTACGTATTGGGGTGAGGTGTGTCTCCTGTAAGACTGCAATGGACACAGAGTGTCTCTTCAAATAGGCGCCTACTTTTCTAACCTTCCTTTTGTCATTAAGGCCACGTACGTTCCATGTCATCAGTTGGATTGTCTGTAGTTTTGCACCCTCAGTGGCCATACATTACGTGTAATGCCTGTAGAAGACAGATCTCTAAACCTGCGGTATTCACTGTGCGGAAACAACATATAGACTCAAATTCAAAACAATCATCTGCGCATAACAAACAAACATTCCCACCCACGCCACAATTCCCTCCAACAGTCGTGGCAGTATACTTTCCCCCTCCCCTCCCGTTCCCTCGAACTTAAACAAAAACCCCCAACAAAGCAAAGTCAATTGTGTGATACACTCGGGGGTAGATGTTGCCATCTGTACTGCCCTCTACGCCACCATGGGAACTCGTACCGACACAACCTACAAAAGTAAGAATTCCTGGGATATGTGTGTTGACCCAATTATGCATTCTAACAAGACTGCACCTGCTGTAGTTAGTCAGTTTCAGGGATACGGATCATCAATTTGGGCAACTTAAAAAGCTGCATTCTGTTCTTACCGTGATTTGGTTTTGTTAACTACCCCAATGCGGTCTGTTGCAGCATTTACCTACAGTGTCTTGTGCGTCGGTAAGAGCCAGCCATCACAACATAGTCCAAGTTTTCATTCTTCGAGATCTAGTTCATCACGATTGCTTGGGGTATCATCTGTGTGTGATTGCGAGTTGTTCGGCGACCCCACCGTTTAAGTCTCTGGACTTTGTCTTTGATGGCATGCAGAACTGCTTTGGGATCCGTAAAAAAAAGAACTTTACCATCCATTTTGATCCGTAACTTCGCTGGGTAAAGCATGCTATACTCCAGATTCATTTCATGGAGCTTCTTTTTCACTGGGTTGAACAGCCGCCTTGCTTCCTGCACCTGCAGCGTGAAATCAAGGAAGAGAGAAATTTCTGATCCCTCGAACTGAAGAGATCCCAATTCACGCACTTTTCGTAGGGCTGCATCTCGGTCCCTGTAGTTCAATATCCGCGCGATGATTGGCCGAGGAGGTGTCCCTGGGACCGGTCTGGGCGCTAGTGAGCGATGCGCTCGTTCTATGATGACTACCTCTGAGAATGTGCTCCGCCCCAGCAGCGTGATGAGAAGTCGCTCTACATACTGCTCCATATTGCCGGTGTTGGTTGATTCAGCCACACCAAGTATGCGGACATTGTTCCTCCTTGATCGCGCTTCGAGATCTTCGGTCTTGAGTTGCAGCGCACGCAGAATCTTGTCTCTCTCTTTGTCAGTTTCTGCATCCGCACGCACCACATCTTCCAGGTCCGACACCCGCTGTTCAGGTGTGTCAAGTCGGTCTCCATGCTTGTCCATTCGCTCTGACATACGGTCCATACGGAACGACAGAGCATCTATCTTACTGTCTATTTTTGATAGACTTTGTTGGATAGTGCGGAACGCAAGTTTGACATCGATGTCTGCCCCTGCTTCTGGGTCGTCTGAGGTGGCATCTCGTTCCGCAGGCGCAGGATCTCTAGATTTAGGTGTCTTGCGTAGGTCAAACTGCAGTTTTGGTTGTAGCCTGTCTGTTTTGCCCATGATGTGGAATCATACCCAAAGCGTTAGTGTGACACCTGGCTTTCTCGCAATTCTCACTTACACAGGAAGGGTGCCCAAACCCACTATGGATCAGGGGCAGCGCTTAGATTCAAAGGTGATCGTCGCAAGCGCCGTTGCGGTGCTGTACAAGCGCTCTACGCCTGACACTCTCTAAGCATTGACTTCTCTGGCGTGTTGTTCCCTCGTTTTCGAGATACCTCCCATTTGCTGGGTATCGGTACACCTGACAGTCTCTGCGTGCACCCCCTTTATTAATTGTTCTTGTGTTTCAGTATCGGGTGCCTGGGGTCGCACTGTGTTTTGTAAATTCTTGGGCAGCAGCGGACCTCTACCCGCCCGCAGCGGAGGTCTGGGCGTTGGCGTGGTACGTGACCTCAGGCCTCCCTGCAGATCTCCTGGCCTTGGTTCCTGACCTGCTGTTAATGGCAGCTTAGCGTGGGTTTGCCTCACAGGGATTCTGCTTTGCACATGACTGCGGGGAGTGCGTGCTATCCGCAAGTCTTTAGATGCACGGATGTTGTCAACCGCCTCCCGGTGTATTGTCTACTTGATTCCGTCTCACCTCACAGCGTATTGTGGCTCCGGCCGCTACCCACGTCTCCCGCGTTTAGTGGTGATGTGCGTCTGTACTTCAGCCCAGTGCGCCTCTCGGGTGGGACTCCCCCTGCGTCTCGCTCATTCATCGCGGCTCTTACCAGCGGTCTTTGTTGCTGAGAGGCCGCACCCCGGGACGCGCGCCACATGGGTCAGCTTCCTCTCTCCCTCGTGTGCGGTTTTGGCCTCTGGACACGTCCCCCGTTGTCAGACACAGCTCTCCCGCGGCGTCGCGTCACTCAACAACACCAGGTTCCCAGCGCCCCCCAAGAGGGACGCCTTACAGGCTTCGCTGTTCCGATGCAGCCTACGCTGATTGTCTGGGCCGACAGAAGGCCTCACCCCTCGCTGTACTCAATCTGCGGCGCCGCTGTAAACTGCCGTTCCTCTGCACCGATTTGACCCGCGGTTGGTACACTGAACAGCGCTGGATTATTACGAGTCAAGCACAGCTCTCTGATGAGACATAACTCGAGGTTGTGTAAGGATTATGCCGGATTAATGGTGACGGTCGAGGGAGCTGCTCTAACTCGCGGCCATCTTGGAGTCAGGCAAGCTCCGCCCTCCAAACTCGTTTACTAGTTGATTTTTAGAACTATAGGCTATTTTATCGAATGCAAATGGTATTTACCTTTGAGATTGAATAACTAAAATCTTTAATATTTACTTTGACTCTGCTTTTTTGTCATTCCTTGTGAGTGGGCATTCATTTGGGTTATCCATGTCCATAGATAAAGGTGGGAGTTTTAATATAGATGTTAGTCATATGAGGTTGAAGTTTCAGTTATCCTATTCCTGCTCCTCATTGGATATCTGCCCATTCCCCGAATATTCAAACCCTTTCAGTACAGAGCAAGATCCATCGGGGGACCAACTGAATGAATGAGTAGAGTAAGATTACGTGAAAATTTTGTAAGGGCCCAGTAAACGCAACAGCACTTATGAGCCAGCACTATTTAAAGCCTCAATATAAAACACCTGCGCTTGTCGCCTACTGGGAAAAGCAGCTAGAGCGCAAACTTACTAAAAGTGAAATAGTCACTTCCGGGTTCTACGTCCCCGCAATATTTCTTAAAATGGCATATTTCCAACACGGACGTTTGAAAAATATATAGGCAAAAACTACTACGGTGTAGGTGTAGGGAAAAGGGCATTAGTCTTATTAAGATGAGAACCCTCACTCACCCAAAGGTGACATGCTTCATCATTGGGTTCCCTCTTACACACTGTGACCGCAAGGTACACAGTGTGGGCTACAACTCTCCCTCAGGAGAGGAGCGTGAGGTGTTTTCAATCATCCAATGGAAGTCGGAGTGAGGGGCAGAGTGCAAATTAATTATGAAGTGATTTAAAGCTAACTCATGCGAGACAAAATTAACTTTAATAGGTGTCCCTGATGGTTAGAACTAAAAAGCTAAGTGAGAAATAGGGGTGTAGATATTCCCTATTAAGTTAAGGTCGACATGTTTCTGCCTGTGTGACCTACTGCTTCATGGCATTCTTCAGTACCCACTTGTAGTCACTCTGCTATTTTTCGTGCAAAAAATAATACTAAAAAGTGAAAAATGCCATACTCTAATGTAATGGCATCAGTCAATGTGGTACCCGCTGCAGTCCGGTCCACAATCTGTAAGAAGTATAAAACCTTCATTAGAAATGTTACATAGTATATGAACCAAATACATTTCCCACAATATTTGTGTACACACACACTGGTGTGAACCTCACCTCACAGCACACGTGACAAAAAATTCATATTTTTTGTTTTTTGCAGACTTTTATATAGCGCAAACTTGACCCGAATCGGGTATCAGAGCGCTTTACATAGCACCAGTTACGTTACACGAGGACACACATTCATTTTTGGTTAGGCACGGGGAGATTAAGTGATTTGCCCAGAATCACAGGATGTTCAGCGTCATTGCCAAGACTCGAACACAGTTCCCCAGATTCGAGGTCGACCGCCCTAGCGCTATAGTGGTTAAACATCTCACCACTTAGGTACTACTAATGTACCCCCACCTTCCAGGGGTCCTTTACTGACAGATCTCAGGAGTCTGAAGTTGTAGACATGAAAATAAAGTAATAACATTAAATTGAAAATATTAGAAAACCAGACCCTCTCTATTTCTAACACTGGTATTCAGCTAGTCATATGGTATCATGTTCCTTATATTGCTTTGAGCATGTTGTGCACTCACTACTATTTTAAAGAGCCATAAAATCACTCGCCTAATCTAGGGTCATTACTTCCCTTAGTATCAATCCTAACAAATGAAACAAATATATAATATAATATCCTCTCGTGTTATTGTCTCAGAGCTCTTACTGAGTGTATGCGCCTGTCTCGATTATCATTAGTGCGTGTTCAGTATATATTTATATAGCGTTAAAATCATTTCTCCTACACTAGTGATCTCCTGTTATTTCTGTATGTTATTTGTAAAACATTGTACGTGGTGCGAGTATACTAATCCTGTCCATTATATGCCTCAGTCCGACCTTGTGAATGCTCAATTCCTCTAACAGGGCTAACAGCGTCTCTCTAACCAAACCGATACACAAAAACGTGTATCTGATTTATTACAGAAAAAACGGACGCCGGTATAAGAGGAAGCACCCGGACTAGCATGATCACCGTGTCTCTTCACGCAGAACACAGGCGGCAAAACCTTACCTCCATCTCTGTATTCTGCCTCATTTTAAGTAAAGACCGAAGGGGAAAGATGTACGTTACCCTCCGGTTATAAATGTAATTCTCACTATTGCTCGCGTCATGCCCCGGATGTAGTACTTTGCACTTCCGGCTCTTCGCGGTCATGGGAGTTGTAGTTTTAGTTTAGAATGTTATCGAGTACACGCGCTCTGTACATTTCTAACGAGAGGAATTATCGAGGAGGTAATAAGTCACCTGGATTAAGTTGCCATATATCCAGTAAATGAAAAAATAAATTCAAAAGCTGATTTCTTAAAAGGCTCATTGTTTTATAAAAAAAACTAAATTTCCAAACACAATGCCATTCAACATAAAGATTGCCAATGACAGGTCATCTTATCTATACAACAATACTGGCAGATAACTAGTGTGATTGATGCTGTATTAGTGAGACTACATAGCATCGTCCACAGTGACCCAGGACTTGCTCCTGTAATATATTGTTGTATTGGTTCAAGCAACATAAACTATGTAATAGGAGTATATTTAAGTGTGTTATTATTGTTGTGATTTCATACATATATTTCTATTCTGAAGTATGTTCTACATGGTACTACGTGCCCAAGGGACATGGTTATTTTGTATTGTTAAAGTAACTCAATGTCTATCGTAGAGCGAACACCACGGAATGTCTTCATTGAGCCCTCCAATATGACTCTTGGTGCGGAACACCAATCTCTGTTCACGTCGGAAAAGGACTCTATCTAAAGGGCCCATATTGGTGTCATATCTAGGTTTATCAATAATGACCCACGTCAAATCATCTTCTGAATGGGCCATTTCTAGATAATGTCTAGTCATGCGTGTGTTGGATTTCTTACATCTGAAAGCACTCCGATGTTCGACAATCCTATGTTTAACCTTCCGTGTGGTCATGCCAATGTACCGAAGTGAGCACGGACACATGATCATATAAATTCTCCGCTTGTGTTACAATTGGTATGGTTGTTAAGTTGCCATGGTGTTTCTAAAGCCATATCAAGTTGTGTAGTGTGTCGAATAAAAGGGCACACAGAGCAGGTACCACATGGAAAGTGTCCTGCCACTGGGGATGCTCCCCATAATGTTGGCTGTCTAGCCAGGGTCTGTCTTGTCCTTGGTCTCGTATGTACCAATAAGTCACATAAATTGCTACTGCGTTTTAACGCAAACAATGGTTTTTCCAAATTTAGTTTACCTGTATTTAGGATATGCCAATTTTTATGGATGGCCTTCTTGATGTTATCCGTTAGATTACTGAAGGTAGTCACACAAACCATTCTATCACTTTTTGTTTTTTCATGTGATTCAAGCAATGCCTCCCTATTGTTATTACATGCTCTCTTGGCCGCCCCCTGTATAAGTCGATCCGGGTATTGTCTAGCTGCTAGTTCCTCACTTAAATTCTTTGCATGTTTTCTATACATAGTCAGCTCAGTAGAATTCCTATTGTCTAGCTGGTAGTTCCTCACTTAAATTCTTTGCATGTTTTTTATACATAGTCAGCTCAGTAGAATTCCTGCGCAGCCTTAGGAATTGCCCCACAGGGAGATTGGTGAGTAGGGAACGCGGATGGAAGCTATGATAACTTAACAGTGAATTCCTCGCCATAGGTTTCTGAAACAGTTCTGTATAAAGCCTTCCTTCTTTAGGGTACAGTAAGAGGTCCAAAAGAGACACAGATTGAGAACTTGCTTCTCCAGTAAGTTTCAAATTCCTGTCACATGAGTTTAACCAAGTGGAGAAACTGTCAAGAGACAACTGGTCACCTTACCAGATGACCAGAATGTCGTCTATATATCGTCTCCAAAGTTTCAGTTTATTTTGGAAGGGATTGGTGACACTGTCTATATATTTTGTTTCAAAACCATGCATATACAGGTTGGCCAAGCTTGGGGCACAGGTGCTGCCCATTGATGTCCCTGTGGTTTGCCAATATAGATTACCTTCAAAACTGAAAAAGTTCTCTTTTAATGCCACCCTAGCACAACGCATGACGAAAGTATTGGGCGTTTGATCCTCACGAGGATAGCCATCCAGGAGTAGCTGTATCGTCTCCAATGTGTCATCTTGGGGGATGTTCGTATACAACGATTCTACATCGTATGTCACCATAGTGTTAACTTGAGGATCAAATGGTACAGTTTCCAACACTGAAAGAACATGTTTTGTATCCTGCAAATACGAGGGCATGTCTGCCACTATTGGGTAAGACTATCGGTACTCGATTTTACGGAGGAGCGTACATCTATACAAACCCTAATTATCAAAGGGGGACCAGAACCAGTTTATTCGGTTCAAAGGGACAGAGGATACCATTAACGATCCTTTCCTGTAGAGCGAGGATTCGCATGTGGTCTATCTCAGAATCAGTGATTGGTCCAGCAATCTTGATTGACAACGATTGTCAGTTAGAGTGACGCCTACACTCTAACCAGCTTTGAACTAGAAGAGTTTACCTACAACTTTTTCCATCAGGTTGAAGATTATAAAATATCAGCCCGGATTTTAAAAACAACCGGCAGGACCTTTTTATACTCAGTTAACCATTCTCTGGTCATTTATTATAATTATTCAGAGTATAGAACTGAATTTCCAGTTAAGGAATAGGAAGTTTTGATTCCCTCAACTCGAGAAGCATATGCTCAGGGTTTAATAAGTATTCATCGTTGCCTTATAAAAGGTTTTTTAATTGGTTATATGTACATCATTTTTACATACATTCTGTTGAGAGTCCACAAAAGTTTTTTGTCTTGAAAAAGATGGGGATATAAGAGTCCATCGAAACGCGTCGACGCTTCACTGAAAAGTACACAATCTGTCAAGTGGCTAGACCAATGAGTACCTTATGAACTGGACAGTACCTGGTATTAGCCCTAAAAGTTCTTCTAAACGGATGTGTACGCTACTTATGACATAGGGTTGTGTGTCTTGTGATATGTACTCTCTTTTTATTATTTTTATTACATTGGTTTTATAAAGAAAAGGGGATATTTGGTTTGTTTTTAAGTCTTGTCACAATTGTATGTTGAATAATGATGATATGATGTATTATTGTCTTTAGGATTATATGTGTATTTTTACTGTTTCTTAACTAATAAATTGATTTTGTATTTTATTACATCTGATGTTGTCAGGATTATCCTTTAGGAATATATGGTCTTCTTTCCATTGAATGTAGGTGGTTTGAGTGATTTATAATGAGTTGAATTGATTGATTTCATAGGTGACATTTTCTCCAAAGGATAACATTTTTGTGATGCCACTATTGGACGCAGGAAATGATCAACGAATTGGGAGAGTGGCTCTAGAATAGAACCAATCCCGGACACGATGGGTCTACCGGGTGGAGGCCTCTGATCTTTATGTATTTTAGGTAAAGTGTAAAACGCCGGCACTCTGGGATGTTTCTGAACCAGGAACTCAGCTTCACCTTTAGTGATCCAGCCATATTCACTCCCCTCCTCGACTAGAGTTTTAATTTGGTGTTGTAGTCGTATCGTTGGATCCTGCGTAATCCGTGTATAAAATTTGTTGTTGTTCAGTTGCCTTAAGCATTCTTTGCAATATTCTTCAGTATCCAGTAGAACCGTTGCTCCCCCTTTACCTGCCAGTTTGATTGTAACATTGGGGTCATTACCAAGTGCCGTAATACATTGTTTTTCTTCTTTAGAAATGTTACAAAACAATCTCCTAACTTGGTCCATATTAGACTCATATTCCTTAAGCACAGCCTTTTCAAAAGTCACAACCTCCGAAGGTATTTTTTTTTTTTTTTAATATCTTTATTCATTTTTTCAAAACATAACACTCTCAGTGCATAATTGGCATCATGACAAATGACTGCAGGGCATATTCGGCACATTTGCACATATAAATACGTGTAACCAACATAGTAACCATACATTAATATACTTCTGTGTGGGATTGCCCGCGCTGTGTACCACTCTGGCTGCACAGCATCACCATTCTTTTGCAATTACATGTGTTACGAGAACTTGTAACAGTGAAAAGTACATTGCTCCCCTTCAATCAACCAGGTCTGGGTAGTCCCCAAAATCCCAATACCAGAGTTGGGCCATTGCTACGTCATGTGTTGTTGACAGGGTCAGTCACGTCATTCGCTTTGGAGGCAAGGTGAGTAGTGTAAAGCCCCCAAAAGTTCTTGGGGCGGCTCCGCGGAGGCAGAAGCTCACTAAAGTTCTCAGTCTGTGTGCTGCAGTACAGCATATCATGGGACCACTGACTCATGGTGGGCGTAGGACCCCGCAACCAACTGATGGCAACACGCCATTTCACTAGCAGTAGTCCCATGTCAACTAGCCTCCGAATCCCCGGGGGTATCTGCTTAGAGTATCCCAGTAGGGCAAGGGCAGGGCCAGGCAGTAGTGGTGTGTCAGTTATTTTCCCTAATTCCTCGAAGACCAATTCCCAGAATCTATAGATACCCGGGCAAAACCAGGCCAAATGCAAAAAATCAGCGGTCTGCGTCTTACATCTCTCGCATGCAGTGTTATCCCTTAACCCATATCTGTGTAAGCTCTCTTGGCGTGTAGTAAATTCTATGTAAAAATTTAAAGTGGATTGGCCTATGGCGGCCATTCAAGGATATACGTCTTGTGCTAACACAACAATATGACCACATGGGATCATCTATATTCTGCTGTAGATCCCGTTGCCACTCCAACCTGGCCTTCGTGTAATGATTCGCCCTGTGGGACATTGCCAGTTTGTAGATGTTGGAGACCAGTTTTTTGGGGGACTGTGCCTTTATAATGTACGTCAGTTCCTGTAAATCCGGAGGTTCCTGTAGATCCACCCCTAGGACGCCCTTCAGCGCTTGCCGCGTTCTATGAAATTGAAACCGGTAAAGCAAATTCGTCCCGGCAGCGTGATGCTCCAGTTCTTCCCATTTCCGGGCCCCTCCCTCCCCGAAGAGGTCACCAGCTGCATGTATCCCTAAAGCTTGTAACGCACTGATGACACCTTTGTCCCTACAAGGTGTCAACCAATGGCACCACTCAATCGGCATAGCAGGAGAATACAAAATCGCCCCCGCTTGCAACTGCAGCAAGCGGCGCCAGGCATGACTGGTGGCTTGTATAGAGTCGAGTATCCCAGTGCAGCGATCAGCGGGTTCGAATAGCATCACCGGGAGAGGCAGCGGAGCGGCCACGATCGATTCTATCCAGATATGCGGGGCATCGCCTGGGCCGTGGAACCAACCATAAGCATGCGCTGCTTGTGCAGCCCTATAGTAAAGATTTAAATCAGGCGCACCCAACCCCCCCAAATGGTATGGTAGCGTAAGTATCTGCCATTTAATCCACAAGCGACCAGACAATCTGATTGTGAATCTCAGTACCAAAATCCTTACAGCACTTGAGGAACAAGTCCTGGCCAAGGGCTGGGCTTTGTCCCCACAAAATTGGGTGACGATTTTATGGTGCACAAGGAATTGGCAGATTTTTCCCGAAAAGTAAGTTTGCATTTTTTCTTTGCCAATTTGGACAAGAATGAATCTGTAGATTAGGTGGGGGGTTTTTAGTTAAGACAGGAAAGTGGCGCTCAGGCTATTGCGTATACTAACTATAGGCTTATAAGCATGCGATGCCTCCAGGTCAGGGGATTAACCCAATAACCCCTGAAAAATGTGTGAATCGCAGGATCCTCACTGTAAATTGAGTACTGTCCTGGGCACACGCGGTGAGGGTATTGACAATATATTAGTCTGTTACAAAATGTTATATAAATGCAGAGGTCGGCATCAGTATTAGAACAAAAAAGGGGTTTATTTATGTCTCAACACCAACTATGTTGAATACAAAAGGCCAGCCGACACGTGTTTCGTCACTGGGAAAATTCCCGTGACTAATGAATCTGTGCCCTTGATTCCTAATACAGGTCTGAAGAACAAATCTACATTCCTACCCTCCATACAACAAATACCTTCGGAGGTTGTGACTTTTGAAAATGCTGTGCTTAAGGAATATGAGTCTAATATGGACCAAGTTAAGAGATTGTTTTGTAACATTTCTAAAGAAGAAAAACAATGCATTACGGCACTTGGCACTTGGTAATGACCCCAATGTTACAATCAAACCGGCATGAAAAGGGGGGGCAATGGTTCTACTGGATACTGAAGAATATCGCAAAGAATGCTTAAGGCAACTGAACAACAACAAATTTTATACACGGATTACGCAGGATCCAACGATACGACTACAACACCAAATTAAAACTCTAGTCGAGGAGGGGAGTGAATATGGTTGGATCACTAAAGGTGAAGCTGAGTTCCTGGTTCAGAAACATCAGAGTGCCGGCGTTTTACACTTTACCTAAAATACATAAAGATCAGAGGCCTTCACCCGGTAGACCCATCGTGTCCGGGATTGGTTCTATTCTATAGCCACTCTCCCAATTCGTTGGTCATTTCCTGCGTTCAATAGTGGCAGACATGCCCTCGTATTTGCAGTATACAAAGCATGTTCTTTCAGTGTTGGAAACTGTACCATTTGATCCTCAAGTTAACATTATGGTGACATACGATGTAGAATCATTGTATATGAACATCCCCCAAGATGACACATTGGAGACGATACAGCTACTCCTGGATGGCTATCCTCGTGAGGATCAAACGCCCAATACTTTCGTAATGCTTTGTGCTAGGATGGCATTAAAAGAGAATTTTTTCAGTTTTGAAGGTAATCTATATTGGCAAACCACAGGGACATCAATGGGCAGCACCTGTGCCCCAAGCATGGCCAACCTGTATATGCATGGTCTTGAAACAAAATATATATACAGTGTCACCAATCCCTTCCAAAATAAACTGAAACTTTGGATACGATATATAGACGACATTCTGGTCATCTGGGAAGGTGACCAGATGTCTCTTGACAGTTTCCCCACTTGGTTAAACTCACGTGACAGGAATTTAAAACTTACTGGAGAAGCAAGTACTCAATCTGTGTCTTTTTTGGACCTCGTACTGTACCCTAAAGAAGGAAGGATTTATACAGAACTGTTTCAGAAACCTATGGCGAGGAATTCACTGTTAAGTTATCATAGCTTCCATCCGCGTTCCCAACTCACAAATCTCCCTGTGGGGCAATTCCTTAGGCTGTGCAGGATTTGTACTAGGCTGACTATGTATAAAAAATATGCAAAGAATTTAACTGAGGAACTAGCAGCTAGATAATACCTGTATCGACTTTTACAGGGGGCGGCCAAGAGATCACGTAATAACAATAGGGAGGGGTTGCTTGAATCACATGAAAAAACAAAAAGTGATAGAATGGTTTGTGTGAAAACCTTCAGTAATCTAACGGATAACATCAAGAAGGCCATCAAAAAAAATTGGCATATCCTAAATACAGGTAAACTAAATTTGGAAAAATCATTGTTTGTGTTAAAACGCAGTAGCAATTTACGTGACTTATTGGTACATACGAGTCCAAGGACAAGACAGACCCTGGCTAGACAGCCAACATTATGGGGAGCATCCCCAGTGGCAGGCCACTTTCCATGTGGTACCTGCTCTGTGTGCCCTTTTACTCGGCACACTACACAACTTCATATGGCTTTAGAAACACCATGGAAATTTAACAACCATACCAATTGTAACACAAGCGGAGTAATTTATATGATCATGCGTCCGTGCTCACTTCGGTACATTGGCATGACCACACGGAAGGTTAAACATAGGATTGTCGAACATCGGAGTGCTTTCAGATGTAAGAAATCCAACACACGTATGACTAGACATTATCTAGAAATGGTCCATTCAGAAGATGATTTGACGTGGGTCATTATTGATAAACCTAGATATGACACCAATATGGGCCCTTTGGATAGAGTCCTTTTCCGACGTGAACAGAGATGGGTGTTCCGCACCAAGAGTCATATTACAGGGCTCAATGAAGACATTCCGTGGTGTTCGCTCTAAGATAGACATTGAGTTACTTTAACAATACAAAATAACCATGTCCCTTGGGCACGTAGTACCATGTAGAACATACATCAGAATAGAAATATATGTATGAAATCACAACAATAATAACACACTTAAATATACTCCTATTACGTAGTTTATGTTGCTTGAACCAATACAACAATACATTACAGGAGCAACTCCTGGGTCACTGTGGACGATGCTATGTAGTCTCACTAATACAGCATCAATCACACTAGTGATCTGCCGGTATTGTTGTATAGATAAGATGACCTGTCATTGGCAATCTTTATGTTGAATGGCATTGTGTTTCGAATTTTTTATTTTTTATAAAACAATGAGCCTTTTAAGAAATCAGCTTTTGAATTTATTTTTTCATTTACTGGATATATGGCAACTTAATCCAGGTGACTTATTACCTCCTCGATAATTCCTCTTGTTACAAATGTACAGAGCGCGTGTACTCGATAACATTCTAAACTAAAACTACAACTCCCATGACCGCGAAGAGCCGGAAGTGCAAAGTACTACATCCGGGGCATGACGCGAGCAATAGTGAGAATGACATTTATAACCGGAGGGTAACGTACATCTTTCCCCTTCGGTCTTTACTTAAAATGAGGCAGAATACAGAGATGGAGGTAAGGTTTTGCCGCCTGTGTTCTGCGTGAAGAGACACAGTGATCACGCTAGTCCGGGTGCTTCCTCTTATACTGGCGTCTGTTTTTTCTGTAATAAGTCAGATACACGTTTTTGTGTATCGGTTTGGTCAGAGAGACGCTGTTAGCCCTGTTAGAGGAATTGAGCATTCACAAGCTCGGACTGAGGCATATAATGGACAGGATTAATATACTCGCACCACGTACGATGTTTTAGAAATAATATACAGAAATAACAGGAGACCACTAGTGTAGGAGAAATTATTTTAACGCTATATAAATATATACTGAACACACACTAATGATAATCGAGACAGGCGCATACACTCAGTAAGAGCTCTGAGACAATAACACAAGAGGATATTATATTATATTATATATTTGTTTCATTTCTTGGGATTGATACTAAGGGAAATAATGACCCTAGATTAAGCGAGTGATTTTATGGCTCTTTAAAATAGTAGTGAGTGCACAACATGCTCAAAGCAATATAAGGAACATGATACCATATGACTAGCTGAATACCAGTGTTAGAAATAGAGAAGGTCTGGTTTTCTAATATTTTCATTTTAATGTTATTACTTTATTTTCATGTCTACAACTTCAGACTCCTGAGATCTGTCAGTAAAGGACCCCTGGAAGGTGGAGGTACATTAGCAGTACCTAAGTGGTGAGATGTTTAGCCACTATAGCATGCTAATATGAATTTTTTGTCACATGTGCTGTGAGGTGAGGTACACACCGGTGTGTGTGTACACAAATATTGTGGGAAATGTATTTGGTTCATATACTATGTAACATTTCTAATGAAGGTTTTAACCATCGGGGGACACCTATTAAAGTTAATTTTGTCTCCCATGAGTTAGTTTTAAATCACTTCATAATTAATTTGCACTCTGCCCCTCACTCCGACTTCCATTGGATGATTGAAAACACCTTACGCTCCTCTCCTGAGGGAGAGTTGTAGCCCACACTGTGTACCTTGCAGTCACAGTGTGTAAGAGGGAACCCAATGATGAAGCATGTCACCTTTGGGTGAGTGAGGGTTCTCGTCTTAATAAGACTAATGCCTTTTTCCCTACACCGTAGTAGTTTTTGCCTATATATTTTTCAAATGTCCCTTTACTTTTTTGTGAGTATAGTGTATAGTGGAGTGGTACCGTGGATGATAATTACTCCTAACAACCCCTTTAGTGTGATAAAACTACTTTAAACCTGCCAGAAGATAATACATAAGGGTTTATATTTTTGATAAAGTCACTCAGTGCTCAAGGATACAGGCAAAATATTCAAAAAGCGCACTCACTCCACAAATGTGAAAACAATATTTTAACAAAAGTCAGGACTGTAGTGAACACCATCTCCAACATAATTGCATTGGGCACCGTTTAAAAGAATATTGGTCGAGATAATCAAAAAGTGCCTGAAAACAGAAGTGTTTAATCTCACCACAGTACTGGTTGGGAAAAAACACACTTGTGTTCATAATCACGTGAGGATGAAATTCTTATTCCGCAAATATATACATATATTATAGACATGTTTGGTAAAGTCTTATTGGAGTTGAAAGAAGGCTGTTGCTCATAAGTGTATAGATGAATGAATAAACAATTGTGTTATGTCTCCATGACAAGAGAATTTATTAGGTCCTACTGAGAACTTAAGTTGTAATTGAAAAAGTGCATGTTTTGCAGTTAGATCACAGTTTTTTCATCCAATGACATTATTAATAACGAAAAAAGGCAAACATTGCTCATTTAGCAAGTAGATTTGCCTCAAGCTTAACTGAATAGCCAAATAATGCTCATCCTCATTAAAAGATTCATCAAATCACTATAACATAGAAACACAATATTGGTTATACGGTATACAAAAGGCAAAAAAAATGGGATTAAACATCATAAAAAATAATGTAAGTCCTCTTCTTTATTAAAACCTAGGGGCATATTAGCAAGACCGGCGATAAAATTATCGCCGTTTTAGCGGCAGGAAACTGCCGCTAAAACGGCGATAATGGGCTTGCTAATATGCGTTATGGAAATTCCAATAGAAGCCCAGGTTAGATGTGCAGGACATCTAACCTGGGCTTCTATTGAATTCTATAACGCATATTAGCAAGCCCATTATCGCCGGTCTTGCTAATATGCCCCCTAATGTGTATTGCTTGAAGTTTAAATATCCAGAAACTATCTCTTTCACAAAAAATGTTTTCACGATCCCCACCCCTTCTATGAGGTTTAATGGTTTCAACTGCAGCAAAGCGGATATGATTAGGATTTGAGCCACAAATGGTATCTCTTAAGTGTAGGGACAAGGGATATTTTGCATTAGTATTTTTAAAGACTCTCAAGTGTTCCTTCCAGCGTTCTTTAACTGGTCTAATAGTGGAGCCTACGCAAAGTTTCTGACACGCACATGTGATTACATAAATGAAAAAACATGTGTTACAGTTTATAAAGTTTCTAATGACAAAGATATTATTTTTTTCTAAGTCAAACAATTGCGTTTGTTTGCTCTGTGTGAAATCTCAACAGATACCATTACCACATTTAAAAAACACAGGTGTTTCTAGAATAGTTTCACTCTTAGGGGTCTGTTTTGAATAACTGACTATATCACTAGGGCATAAAGTGATCTTCAAAGATTTGCCTCTTTGAAAGGTAACCTGAGGGTGTGTGTTAAGATATTTGCTCAAATCATTGTCTAATCGCAGGAGATGCCAATGTTTATCAAAACTTTTGTGTATCATGGGGCTCTCTTGATTACACTTTGCAATGAATCTAATAGTACTACTCGTAGTCGAGGTCTTGCTACTTGTTTTTTGAGGTTTATTAATGTTCTGATATAATAAATCAGTTCTCTTGACATGTTTCATTTTGTTGAAAGCTTTTTGGTTCACTTGAGGACTATACCTCGTTGAACAAAACGTGTTCTTATATTCATAGCCTCATTTTAAAAATTAGAATCTTTGCTGCAAATCCGTCTTCCTCTAAGTAATTTACCATAAGGAATATTGTGTTTCTGATGTAACGGATGTGCTGAAGTTGAATGCAAAACACTATTTACTGATGTAGATTTCCTGTATATAGTGCTCATCAGTATCTGGTTATCAATGTATATGGTGCAATCTAAAAAAATAATCGTTTTAGCATTATACTCTGTAGATAATTCAATGTTTCTCAAGTTCTGGTTAAGGGTTGAATGAAAATATATATCCTATCACCCCACAAGGTAGACTGATAGTTTCCAATCTCTGACTGGGCTCTGGGCACTGGGGCAGAGGCCTGTCAGGCCCAGAGGTGGAATCCCACGTCCTGGGATCCCTTCTCCGGCCTGCTGTGTCGCAAAGTGCCCAGGACAGGGTCCTCCAGGCCCAGGGAGTTTTCTCTTGGTTGTCCAGGTTCATAAATTCTTACCGGGCGGGCCCGGGGGTAAAAACCCCCAGCCCTGTGCTCCACCATGTCTCAAAGTGCCGCAGATGAGGACCCGCTGGAACAAGGTGGCCATGCCTACATGTCTGGGTTCAGCATCTCTGACCCAGGACCTGGGACAGAGCCCTGGCTGGCCCAGGGATGGAAGCCCCAGACCCAGGGCTCCCTTTTCTGGCCTGCCAGGTCTTACAATACCCAGGATGGGGTCCCAGAAGCCCGGAGAGGTCTCCCTTGCTTGTGTGTTTTCAGAGGCTCTGATCGGGTCTGCTTGTCTATCATAAGAAGCACTGACTAGACCCCTGGTTAGAGGTCTTGCAGGCTCTGGGTTGGAAGTTCCTCACCCTGGAGTCAGTTCCCTAGGCCATTGTGTCCTGGATGGGGACCTGTGGCCTAGGAAGGCCTCCCCTTTTTGTCTTGAATAAGAAGCTCTTAGAGGGCCCTGGGTCAGAGCTCAGGTGGACCAAGGGTTGGGAGCCGTAGGCCCTGGACTCTCTTCTCTGGCCCTCTGTATCGCAAGGTGCCTGGGACAGGGATCTAAGGGCCTGGGGAGTTCTCCCCTACTTGTCTGGGTTCAGAAGCTCTGATGAAGCCCTGGGTCAGAGCCCTGGCACGCCCTTGGATGGAAGCCCCAAGCTCTGGTTATCCTTCTCCATCCTGCTGTGTCCCAAAGTGCCCGGAAAGGGGTCCCACAGACCCCAGGAGATCTCCCTAGCTTGTACACATTCAGAAGCTCTAACCAGGCCCCTAGGTCAGAGCCGCAGCGGGCCCTGGGGTGGAAGCCCCCGACCTTGGGATCCATTCCTTTACTCCCCTTGTCTCAAAGTGTTGCAGACGGGGGCCGCAAGCCCCGGGAGATCTCCCCTGCTTGCCCAAGATAAGAAACTCTGACAGGGCCCCGGGTCAGAGCTCCAGCTGGCCCTGTGTTGAAAGCCCCAGGCTCTGGGCTCCCTTATCCAACTACTATGTCATACAATGCACTGGATGAGGTCCTGAAGGTCTGAGGAGGTCGCCCCTGTTTGTCCTGGTTCAGAAGCTCTTACTTGGCCCTGGATCGGAGCTACATGAGCCCTCCCTCCATACCCCCTTGCCCTATAAGTCTCGGTTCCCAGGGGCCCGAGTCTATGGCTCTCTTCCAGCCCTGCCCAATGGGATTTTCCTCCAAGTCCTGCTTCCCAGAGAGCAGGCAGTAATGCACTTGGAGGGGACAGGGACTGAGCCCAGGTTCTTGGATCCCAAACTGGATATCAGGAAAGGGTCTATGGGGCCACATGGAGCTCTGACCAGGACCTAGTAAGAGTTTCTGAACCCGGACAAGCAGAGGTGACCTCCCCGGTCCTGCGAGACCTCATCTAGTGCACTGTACCCAGCTCACACTCTGAGAACCTCAGAGTCTCTGTCCTTTTCAAGGGAGAGCATACTCCTTTTCTTAGAAGACGCTGTGCGACCAGATGGGCATCTTTCATGTCTGGGTATCTAGTAATGCGCCATGTATTTCTCTGGTGTGCCCAGATGGCCAGGCTGCTCTGGAAGTTAAGAGCAGACTGGATGCGAGGAGAGACAGGGCCTTGAGGGAACCCCAGTTCCTCTCTACTGCATTGATGTGCCCCCTCAAAGCCAGTGCAAACTGCTTCAAGGAGTGAGAGGAGATGCTGCCGATTGAGCTTTCACACATGTACTGGAAGCAGGTAAGTCACTTTGCCGGTATGGGGTCCCTGGCTCTTGTCCCCTCTGTGCCTCCCACCAGGACAAGATGGACCCCCAGCCCATTGGTATAGGTGGAGTTGCCACCAAAATTGGGGACTCTTGCCATGCTGGGGTTGAGCCCTGGCTCCCACTGGCCTTGGTGGTTGGTGGATGGCTGATGTGCAAGTGGGGCAACCCTCCCTCATTGCCAGGTGCCTGATGGACTGGCCTGTGTGGCCAGGCAGGGATTTAAAGGCTTACTGCCTCTGCTACTGTGGGAGCCTCTTGCTTGCCTGTCTGCCTGCCTGAAGTTGCGGCGGGGTGGGGCTTATAGGTCGAGCACCTGGAAACACTTATTTTAATCACGGAGACCGACTTTCATAGGGGAAACATGACTAGGTGCTGGGCTGTCTCACTGCATGGGTGATAAAGGGCTGATGCTGATCTTGGTGTAAGGAGCAAATATTTAAACAAGTACTTTGAAGGCCGATGTGGAGAAGAGCTCTATTTGAACAGCAGTTGAACATGGGTCAGTTGATCCTATGAGATGGGTGAGTGCCGTTCCAAAGGGGTGGGGGATGGCCTCCATTGCCCTGAGCCGATTAAAAGTGATTCTGGTTCAGATCGCCGAACCCGGAGTGGCAGAGATGGGCGGCCTTGTGGCATCTAGTGGTAACACAATTATCCCAGAGAAGCTGGCACGAGCCCAAAGAGAGTCCTCTTTTCTATGAGAAGGGCAGGGCACCCTGGAATGGGTTCTCTCCAAGAGATGGGCTTGAGCCTAGGAATGTGTTGCGGTTCTGGTGGCGTCCTATGAGCTCTTGCTGGTCCTTGAAAATCTGGGAGAGATGGTGTAAATCTCGCGCCGGGCCATACCCATATCCGCAGCAGGTCTCCAAGATGAACAGCCTCTGGCTGGTTGAAACAATATAACTAAGGGAAGTTGGCAAGTCAGACCCGTAATTTTGGAATACAAATTGGCTCTAAGGGCTACTTTGGTTGGGCTGGGGCATGAAGCGGGGCTGGGTTCAAGCAATGGCTGGACAATGTAGGCATAATGCAGTTTCTGGCCAGCGCTCTGAATGCCAAAGTGAAGAAATTCAATTAAGCGTGGAAATGGTGGTAATAACTATGACTCTCTTAACCTCTTCTTAGTTGTACTGGCCTTTACCTCCAAGTGGACCTACTGGCTATACCACTATACTCTTTGAGGAGAAGTCTACAAAGACAGGCCAAACAAGTTTCTATAATACCCGTGAGCAGGATAGTGAGAAAATGGCGAATTTAACGATCACAATTCCAGATGGGGCAGGTCCTGCAAAGTGAAAATCCAACTAAAATGGCAAAAGGAGGTGCTGTCTTTTCCACAAGTCATTGACCTCATTACCAATTGTGTGAACCTAACACCTAGATTTAAGAACACAAATATTAGCAACAAATCAAATCACTCTGTATCACCCTGTTCACCCTCAGTACTAATAGACAATGAGGAGACATTTGTTCAGCAGAGAGTGACCCAATTGCATTAAGATTTGAAAAACTGCCAGATGTCTCTGAGGTCAGCAATAAACCCAATGGCAAGCAAAGTGATTCTACCTAAAAACATATTGCTCGAAATGTTACAAGGAAGCCCAGTTCCACAACATTGCTTGCCACTATGCAAAATGCAAAGGTAGATAAAGAAAGGAGAGCTACAATTCCTTCGTAGCTTCTGTGACCTCAGATTCGGAACAAAAACGGGAATGTCGCAGCATGCAAGACATGTACACCCAAAAGCACAAAATGATGCTAGACTTGCAGCTCAACAATCAAAACTATGATCAAAGAAGAAATATTACTGCTAGCTGAATTGGAAAAAGTATATGAAAATAAAAGACATATAAATCTGCTCATGGTATCACATTTTGGCAATAAAAACTGAAAACTAATTGTAGAGAAAAGAAGGGATAAAAGACAAAAAAGCAAAAATCAAGGATGTGCAGCAAACATTCTCCAATATTGAAAGCGACTACAATGATGAACATGAAATTTCAGAGGAAATAACAATAAAAAGGTGTAAAGACTTTATCAACACGAAGCAAGCGACTAAAATCACTCACTTTGATGATCTAAATGAGAGAATATCAGTAGCTCAAAAATACTCCAAAAATCCAAAACACCACTGCTATGGACCTGATGGAAGAAATTGTGGCTTATATATCAGAAAATACCAGTGATATACATCCAAAGCCAGTCAATTGCAATGAACATCTAAGTGAAGTTGATAATGAGACTATGAGCAGAATGTCTCAGTCCAAAGTAACATACTGAAAAAGATAAGAAAAATGAAAGGCTCAATCAAATGCGTAGGAAAAGATATGCAAACGCAAAAGGCAGCTATTAGGAATGTGAGGCAATGTTCAAGAAAAAATTGTAGAATAATCACTGACGGTGCAGAAGCTGCCTCTTGCCAAATCAGTGCTGATGATATCTTGCAACATTATTCAAATAGAAAATAAGAAAAATCTGAAATTCATCCCTATTGACAGAATACAGGAAGAATGGGATTTCAAATGTCTGTGTAAAGAAATTACACTTCTTGAAATAAAAGAAGTATTCAAAGACTAACTTAAACAAGGCAGTGGGGCCTGATAATATTGGCTCAAATCATCTTTAAAATTTTCACAAAAAACAACCAAGGATGCTGCCCAAAATACTATCAACTTGTTTAATAATGAGAAGAGTCACAGAATGTATAAAAAGAACTGTTTAATTCTAATTCCAAAGAATGTACCAATCAATGAGCTAAACACAATAAGCTACTGGAAAATGATTACAATTCATACGGCATTCATGAACCTATTTACAAAAATACTGACCAAAAGGCTTACCTCTTTTGTTAATCTGAATACAAAACAAAAGGGCTTCATGAACGTGAGAGGATATCTTGAAAACCTGACATTGATACAAAACATCATAAAAGGGGTGCAAAAGAAAAAACACTCTCTTACAGTGGTGTTTATTGGCATTTCAAAAGGATTTGACTCTGTCAGCCTTGCAATGGTTTTTCATTGTGTACCGGGTGTGACAGGGAGCCCCGGGAGGACGGTGGAGAATACCCCGGGGGCACCAGGGAGAGAGCATCAGTTCTGTCTCCAAGGAGACCGGAGGACGCGGGGAGGCCGGATATAAAAGACCCGGAAGCCGCCGAACAAGGAGAGGAGGTCGGGAGCGGCGAACGGGGTCCCGGAGACCAGGAAAGCGAAGGAGAACCAGAGAACGAGAGCAGGAGAGACGACGACACGAGGAGACCGGAGAGCGGCGGAACCACCAACCACCACAGGGCGGAGGCGTCCCCTGCAAAAGGCGTGCTGGACGAGGCGGCCGTGACCCCGTCATCGGGTCACGGCTTCAGGCAAGTCCTCAGGGGAACCGGGCGCCGGCTGGGCGGGTGGTTGCACACACAAGCGTTGTTCACAGGATTGTAGGGACCGGCGAGGAAAGTAGGGAAAGTGAAGGGAAAAGGGGGAGAGTAGAGTCTTCTTTCTCCTCCCTTACGTATTACACTGTAAAGTCTGGTGTTAGGTTCGTTCTACCGTTTGGGGTGTGTTCGTGGGTTTATGTTGATAGTCACTGGGAAGAGGAAAACCAAACAGCGCCAGCCACTAGCAGGGCACCAATAGGGTAATTGGGCCTGGGGTAGCCGCTGAAGCAAGAGGCTCCTTAGTGTCTGCGGGGCTGGGAGATCACCAGGGTGGGTGCAGTAATCAGGAGGGAGAAGCAGTAGAGAAAGGAAGAGAGCAGGAGCGTGCGAGAAAACAGGAAGTCAACACCAGAGGAGGGGACCCTTGCTAATAGCCTCTCTCTTCTTCCTCGAGGGGCCGACTGCCGCCAGAGAAGAGGAAGGGGCTGAAGAGGAGACGGCCAAGCCTCTACAGCGACGTAAGGAGTCGAGACGGATCAAGATACCAGACCCTCCTGAGAAACCCACACCTTCTTTTGTATCGGACACAATAAAAACCCACTTCCTACAACAGTGCAGTAGTCTGTGGTCCTTGGCCAGGTGACAGTGGTGTCAGAAGTGGGATACCCGGACCACCACCCAGAAGACATGACCCAGACTATCGGTCTGGACGACATGCTAAAGCAACTGGCCGAGGGCCAACGCCACCTCCAATTGGTGGTAGAAGGGCAAACCACCGAAGCCCAAAAGGACAGAGAGCACCTGCAAGAGGCTTTGCAGGCCCAGGCCGGTCTCATCGTGCAGAACCAGGCCGTTCAGGACTCCGCCATCCAGAAGCTGACCGACACCATCGCCAGCAGCAGAGTCCACCCGAACGTCCCCAGCTCAGTGTTGCAAAGGTACCAACCCGGTGAAGACCCCGATTTCTTTTTTACGAACTTTGAGAGAGTGGCAAGTACTGCCCAATGGCCAGCCGACAGATGGGGACAATACATTGCGCCTCTCTTATCAGGTGAGCTACAAACAGCGTACCAAGCCGCAAACCCGGCGGGCACCACACCGTATGGGGCAATCAAACAGACGATACTCGAACGCCTCGGGTACGACCAGGAACATTATCGCAGCCGATTCCGGAAAGAAAAATGGTTAACCCAGGATAGCCCGCGAGCGTTCTTTTATAGGCTTCAGGACCTGGGGAACCGTTGGCTTCAGCCTCATACCTCCACCGCGGAAGAGATAATGGAGAAGGTCCTTATGGAGCAGTTCATAGAGGGACTCCCGGGGGCTACCCGGGCCTGGGTAAAGCAACACCCGAACGTCACCATGACCAGTGCCATCGAGTTGGCGTGCGCACATCAGAGGGTCCCTGAGCCAAGAGGGTTCACCCCACGTCTTCCAACACCTTTGGTACACAGATGGAGACTCACCACACCGACTCCCTCGCAACCCCCTCCCAGACCATTAATCGACCCACGATTCCTGCCAAGGCCTGCCAACAAAGAAAACCAGGGTCCCCAATGCTTCCAGTGTGCGGAATGAGGTCACATAGCCCGCAATTGTCCACAAAAGAACCCCCCAGCTGAACCCATGGACATAGGGTATACCAGAGGGCGGGTGTTGTGGGCGGGAGAAGGGAAGGAAGCCTACCACTTGTTCCTCACCGTAAATGGGAGCGAGACCAAAGTCCTTATAGACTCCGGTTGTCGCCACTCGGTTCTCACCCTGGAACGCATACAAGAGCATCAATGGCAGAAGGGGGAAAAGGTGACCATAACGTGTGTGCATGGCGACCATAAAACCTACCCCATGGCCATAGTAACCCTAGGGGAAAAGGGACAGGAAAGACCGATCCGGGTAGGGGGTATACCCCGTTTGGTGGAGGAAATGATCATTGGAACCGATTATGTGGGTTTCTCTGCCCTCTTGGATAGGGCTATCGAGGAGAAAGACAGACAGAACTGGCTGAGGGAGGCCCCGCTATCCAAGACCGAGATAGACGGCGGTAGGTGGAAACAGAAAAAAACTCACAGAGAAAAGAGAGAACGGAGGCGGAAGGCGGTCCTGAATGGGTCGACTGATACTCCTTCTACCTCCACAGGTACGGAAGGGGACTCAGGACCAACGCGTAGCTTCAGGGCAGCCCAGAAGGAAGACCCCACCCTGGGCCATGCCTGGGCCCAGATGAGACCAGAAGAGGACCAACAGGTAGGCCCTTGTTTCATTGCTTCTAGGGGTTTGCTATACAGGAGGGTAAGAAAGCCTACAGGGGTCCTTAAACAACTCCTTGTACCACTGCCCTACAGGGACCAGGTCCTCTGTTTGGCACATAGCCAGGCGGGCGGGGGCCATTACGGGAGGGAGAAAACAGAGGAATACCTCCTACGGCGGTTCTACTGGCCAGGAGTTTTCATGGATATTAGGAGGTACTGCGCAGCATGTCCCCGGTGTCAATACTGTAATCCCCCACATGTCCAGAGAGCCCCCCTCTGCCCCTTACCGATTATTGAAATCCCTTTCTCCAGGGTGGGGATGGATCTTGTAGGCCCTTTGGTTACCTCCGCAAGGGGATATCGGTACATATTGGTGCTGGTCGACTATGCCACGCGCTATCCAGAAGCGATCCCCCTGTCAAGCATGACCACCAGCAGTGTAGCACAAGCCATGATAGGCTTTTTCAGTCGGGTCGGGTTCCCGCGTGAACTTCTCACCGACCAGGGAACGCCCTTCATGTCTAGGCTGATGGCCCAGGTGTGTCGCTTGTTAGGGGTACGTCAGATACGCACCTCTGTGTATCATCCCCAGACGGACGGGCTGGTTGAGAGGTATAACCAAACCATAAAAACCATACTAAAGAAGACAGTCAGCGACACAGGGAGGGATTGGGACTGGCAGCTCCCGTTGACCCTCTTCGCGATCAGAACACATGCCCAGTCTTCCACAGGATACAGCCCCTTTGAGCTGGTGTTTGGGAGACAGCCAAGGACCCTGGTAGACATGTCAGCAGAGAGATGGGAGGAAGAGGAGGAAGAAGGGAAAACCCTTCTCGATTATGCAGCACAGCTCAAGAACCGACTGTCCACCCTATGGGAGGACGTCCAACAGAACCTAGACTCAGCCCAGAAAAGACAAAAACAGACGTACGACCGACAGACGGCCCTTAGACAGTTCCAGGTCGGGGATAAGGTGCTACTCCTCCTCCCCTCCTCAGATAACAAGCTCTTAGCCCAGTGGCAGGGCCCTTACGCAGTGCTCGCCCAGGTCACCCCGGTTACGTATAGGGTAGCGGTCCCCCACACGGGTAGGACAGGGCAGATCTACCATGTCAACCTGCTAAAGAAATGGGTGGGCACCGAAAGGATGGATGCAGAACCCCCCTTGAACCTGCTGATATCCAATAGCACACCCCTAGACATCCCGTTCCCTCCGACCAGCAGGATCACAGAGCCCAACACGGTTCCCCGGGGCTCCATGTTATCCCTGGAACAAGAGGAGACGCTCCTGTCCGTCGTACACGACTTCAGAGACGTCTTTTCCCAGAAACCCGGAAGGACCCCCCTTGTACAACATGACATTGTGACAGACAGGGCTGCTCCGATAAGACAGAGACCATATAGGATACCAGAAGCCAGGAGACGGGTGGTGGAGAGCGAGGTAAAGGACATGCTACAAAGCAGGATTGTAGAACCCTCCCACAGCCCTTGGTGCTCCCCGATTGTGCTGGTACCAAAACCAAACGGCACGGTAAGGTTCTGTGTTGACTATAGGCGCCTAAACGCCGTCTCCTGTTTTGACTCATACCCCATGCCCCGAGTCGACGAGATGATCGAGTGGCTGGGCGCAGCCCGGTACATGACAACCCTGGACTTGACAAAGGGGTATTGGCAGATAGCATTGACGTCCGCGGCACGAGAAAAAAACGCGTTTGCCACCCCCTCGGGCCTGTACCAGTTTACGGTTCTACCCTTCGGTCTCCACGGAGCCCCTGCCACCTTCCAACGGCTGATGGACGTGGTACTTCGACCACACAGTTCCTATGCCTCCGCTTACCTCGATGACATCGTGGTACACAGCCCAACCTGGGAACAGCACGTCACCCATCTCACAGCAGTGTTAACCAGCCTGAGACAAGGAGGACTGACAGCGAACCCCGAGAAGTGCATGCTAGCCACCAACACCATCCGCTATCTCAGATACCATATACAGAAAGGCCAGATACGACCTCAGATCGACAAGGTAGAGGCCGTTAAATCCCTGACAATCCCCTCCACGAAAAAGGGCATCCGAGCCTTCCTCGGGCTGGTGGGTTATTATAGACGATTCATACCCCGCTTCTCGGAGGAGGCCGCTCCCCTCACTGACATGCTGAAAAAGACATGCCCAAACACCATCAGAGACTGGTCTACAGCACAGCTGCACAGCTTCCATCACCTGAAGGGGCTCCTATGTCGCAACCCAGTCCTGATCTGCCCCGATTTTGAAAAGAGCTTCACCTTGCAAACCGATGCCTCCGACAGGGGCCTGGGGGCGGTCCTTTCCCAGGAACACGACTCTGGAGAGCTACACCCTGTGGTCTACCTCAGCCGCAAGCTACTGCCACTGGAGGTCCGGTATTCCACTATAGAGAAGGAGTGCCTGGCAATCAAGTGGGCTGTGCAGGCCCTACAGTATTACCTGTTGGGGCGTCCTTTCCTCCTCCTGACGGACCATGCCCCTCTTGTCTGGTTGGCACGCCACAAGGACTCCAACGCCCGTGTGCTCCGCTGGTTCATGGCGCTGCAACCTTTCTCTTTTCCGGTGTCCCACCGCCCGGGTTCCCAGCAGGTGAACGTTGATTTCCTCTCCAGGTCGGACGCTCTCCCATGGCCCGATCGGCCATGCCTGGATGGGAGGCCCTGTGACAGGGAGCCCCGGGAGGACGGCGGAGAATACCCCGGGGGCACCAGGGAGAGAGCATCAGTTCTGTCTCCAAGGAGACCGGAGGACGCGGGGAGGCCGGATATAAAAGACCCGGAAGCCGCCGAACAAGGAGAGGAGGTCGGGAGCGGCGAACGGGGTCCCGGAGACCAGGAAAGCGAAGGAGAACCAGAGAACGAGAGCAGGAGAGACGACGACGCGAGGAGACCGGAGAGCGGCAGAACCACCAACCACCACAGGGCGGAGGCGTCCCCTGCGAAAGGCGTGCTGGACGAGGCGGCCGTGACCCCGTCATCGGGTCACGGCTTCAGGCAAGTCCTCAGGGGAACCGGGCGCCGGCTGGGTGGGTGGTTGCACACACAAGCGTTGTTCACAGGATTGTAGGGACCGGCGAGGAAAGTAGGGAAAGTGAAGGGAAAAGGGGGAGAGTAGAGTCTTCTTTCTCCTCCCTTACGTATTACACTGTAAAGTCTGGTGTTAGGTTCGTTCTACCGTTTGGGGTGTGTTCGTGGGTTTATGTTGATAGTCACTGGGAAGAGGAAAACCGAACAGCGCCAGCCACTAGCAGGGCACCAATAGGGTAATTGGGCCCGGGGTAGCCGCTGAAGCAAGAGGCTCCTTAGTGTCTGCGGGGCTGGGAGATCACCAGGGTGGGTGCAGTAATCAGGAGGGAGAAGCAGTAGAGAAAGGAAGAGAGCAGGAGCGCGAGAAAACAGGAAGTCAACACCAGAGGAGGGGACCCTTGCTAATAGCCTCTCTTTTCTTCCTCGAGGGGCCGACTGCCGCCAGAGAAGAGGAAGGGGCTGAAGAGGAGACGGCCAAGCCTCTACAGCGACGTAAGGAGTCGAGACGGATCAAGATACCAGACCCTCCTGAGAAACCCACACCTTCTTTTGTATCGGACACAATAAAAACCCACTTCCTACAACAGCGCAGTAGTCTGTGGTCCTTGGCCAGGTGACACCGGGTATATAGCAATTCATTTGGTAAAGTATAAGGAGTGAAAAATAGGTATCCAGGAAACCTATGTATTTCCTAAATGGGAAAAAAATAGAGTTTAGAAGCAGTGGTTATTTGCACATCTCCGAAATTGTGGTTACCAGTACTAGCATGTGAATTAGAGGACATTTTTCAAAACGATTCTTTTTTACACATTGTCTTACATTTGGAAGGTAGAAATGCATAGAAAGTCAATTGGTTATAACACTTGTTCTACTATTCTGTGTTTCCCCAAGTCTCCCTATAAAAATGGTATCTCACTTGTGTGGGTAGGCCTAGTGCCCACGACAGGAAATGGCCCAAATCGCAACATGGACCCATCACATATTTATAGTTAAAACGGACCATTTTTCGCAATGTGCCCAGCTGTGGATTTTGAGCCATCTCTCAGCCGGCACCTAGGGAAACCTAGCAAGCCTGTACATTTTTGAAAACTAGACACCCAATGGATCCAGGACCGGGTGACTTGTGTGGCTCTCACCAGGTTCTGTTACCCAGAATCCCTTGCAAACCCATTTTCCTCACTTTTCTGTGATGAAAAGTTCTGTAATCTGCAGGGAGCCACAAACCTTTACCCACCCAGCATTCCCTGAGGTCTCCCGATAAAAATGGTACCTCACTTGTGTGGGTAGGCCTAGAGCCCGTAACAGGAACCGGCCAAAACGCAACGTGGGCATATCACATTTTTACAGTGAAAACCGACCCTTTATTCGCAATGTGCCTAGCTGTGGATTTTGGACCCTAGGTCAGCCGGCACCCAGGAAAACCTAGCAAACTTTTATATTTTTGAAAACTAGAAACCAAGGGGAATCCAGGATGGGGTGACTTGTGTGGCTCTCACCAGGTTCTGTTACCAAAAATCCCTTGCAAACCTCAAACTTTATCAACAAAGTCACATTTTCCCCACATTTCTGTGATGGAAAGTTCTGGAATCTGCGGGGAGCCACAAACTTCCACACACCCAGCATTTCCACAAGTCTCCCAATAAAAATGGTACCTCACTTGTGTGGGTAGGCCTAGTGCCCACGGCAGGAAACGGCCAAAAACGCAACGCGGGCACATCACATTTTTCCAGTAAAAACGGACCCTTTTTTCGCATTGTGCCTAGCTGTTAATTCCCTTGCAAATCTCAAACTTTGTAAGAGAAAAACACATTTTCCTCACTTTTCCATGATGAAAAGTTCTGTAATCTGCTGGGGGGGGGGGGGGGCACAAACTTCTACCCATCCATCATTCCCCCAAGTCTCCAGATAAAAATGATACCTCACTTGTGTGGGTAGGCCTAGTGCCCACAGCAGGAAACGGCCCAAAACGCAATGTGGGCACATCACATTTTTCCAGTGAAAACTGACCCTTTTTTTCGCATTGTGCCTACCTGTTGATTTTGGACCCTAGCTCAGCCGGCACCTAGGGATACCTTGCAAAACTGTACACGTTTGAAAACTGGACACCCAGGGGAATCGAGGATGGGGTGACTTGTTTGGTTCTCACCAGGTTCTGTTACCCAGACTCCCTTGCAAACCTCAAACTTTGTCAACAAAGCCACATTTTCTTCACATTTCTGTGATGGAACGTCATGTATTCTTCTGGGGGGGCACAAACTTCTACCCACCCATCATTCCCCCAAGTCTCCAGATAAAAATGATACCTCACTTGTGTGGTAGGCCTAGTGCCCGTGACAGGAAACGCCTCAAAACGTGCTGTGGACACTTCAAAATTAGCAAACACAAAAAGACTTGTTTTTGCGAGGGAGACACCTACGGTTTTGGTCCTGGGCTTGGCGGGCATTTAGGGAAACGTACCAAACCAAGATGTTTCTGAAAACTAGATACCCAGGGGAGGCCAGGGAGGTGTGGCATGTGTGGCTCTCCCAACATTTTCCTACCCAGAATCCCCTGCAAACCTCATATTTAGCCTAAAAAGTCAAGTGTACCTCGTGTTTCTGTGTGGGAAAGTTGTGGGATCCCTGAATCGCCCCGAATTTCCTCCCACCCAGCGTTCCCCCAGGTCTCCTGATAACAATGGTACCTCACTTGTGTGGGTAGTCCTAGTGCCCGTGACAGGAAATGGCACAAAACAGACTGTGGAGACTTCAAAATTATAGAACACAAAAAGACTTGGTTTTGTGAGGGGGTCACCTGCGTTTTTGGTCCCAGGCTCAGCAGCCATCTAGGGAAACCTACCAAACCCAGACATTTCTGAAAACTAGCCACCCAGGGGAGTCCAGGGAGGTGTGGCGTGTGTGGATCTTCCAACATTTTCCTACTCAAAATCCCCTGCAAATCTCAAATTTAGCTTAAAAAAAAAATCACATTTATCTCACATTTCTGTGTGGCACATTTGTGGGATATCTGGGCTGATACAAATTTCCTACCACCCAGCGTTACCCTAGGTCTCCCGATGAAAATGGTACCTCACTTGTGTTTGTGGGACAAGTACCCGCAACAGCGAAGGGCCCATAAAGTATTGGGGAGACATCAAAATTATCTATCACAAAACAACCTGGTTTTGCAAGAGGGTCACCTGCGTTTTTGGTCCTGGGCTCAGCGGCCATCTAGGAAAACCTACCAAATCCAGACCGTTCTGAAAACCAGACACCCAGGGGAGTCCAGGGCAGTGAAAGGAGTGCATCTACCACTCCCCTCATTCATCCCCCCTGCCCAATTCCCAAGACTGGGGAAGAAAGGAAAAATAAAATGAGTGTTTATCATTATTATTTTTTCCTTTCCTGACATTTTTCGGGGGGCAACGCTCCTCAGCCATAGTGGAGGAGCCGCCGCTGCACACACCCCCCAGCCAAGCGCCATCCATGCATACCACCAGCTAAGCACCATCCACACACACCACCTGCCAAGCACCATCCATGCACACAATCAGCCAAGCACCAGTCCACGCACACCGCCAGCCAAGCACCAGTCCACGCACACCGCGAAGCAAGCGCCAGCCTACACACACTGCCACCAAGCGCTAGTACACACACACACACCACCAGCCAAGTACGAGTCCACACAAACCACCAGCAAAATGCCAGTACACACACAGCCAGCCAAACGCCAGTACACGCAGACCGTCGGCAGAACTACAGTTCACACACACATAGAAACTTTCCCTGGTATCTAGTGTTTTTCAACCCCCCTTGGGGGTCAGATGAGCCTAAAACTATTTCTGATGGGGGCAGAAACAGCCAAAATGTGTTCCTAGAAAAAAAGAGAAGCGACCCTTGTCTATGACATGCACATAAAGATATCCCTGGTCTAGTGGGCTTTCTGTTTGGGGGCACTAGCATATCCATTTTGGGCAGCCCCCACCCCTACGTATAAAAAACATAATCCCTGGTGCCTAGTGGGCCTTCTGTCCTCCTGGGGGGGCAAATCAGGGTCTATTGCCCCCATCTGCCTCCTGGGGGGGCAGAAAGACTGTGACAAATTTTTTAGGGGGTGGGGGCATTGGCATGACCATTCTAGGAAGCCACCACCCCTGACCTACAAAAATAAATAGTCCTTGGCTTCCTAGTGTGCTTTCTGCCCCCCCGGAGAGGCAGATCAGGGGCTATTGCCCCATCTGCACCCAAGGGGGGCAGAAAAACTGTTCAATTGGTCTGGGGGTGGGGGCACTGGCATTCACATAAAGATATCCCTGGTGTCTAGTGGGCTTTCTGCCCCCTGTGGGGCAGATTGGTTGTAATAACCCCTATCTGGCTCCCAAAGGGGGCAGAAAGACTGTCCAATTTGTGTTTGGGAGCACTGGCGTATCCATTTTGGGCAGCCCCCACCCCTATGTATGAAAAAAACATAATCCCTGGTGCCTAGTGGGCTTGCTGCCCCCCCGGGGGGCAGATAATGGGCTATTGCCCCCATCTGCCTCTCAGGGGCGGCAGTAAAACTGTGGCAAATTTTCTAGGGGGTGAGGGCATTGGCATGCCCGTTCTGGACAGCCCTCACACCTCAACTACAAAAAAAAAGTCCCTGGCTCCCTAGTGGGATTTCTGCCCCCCAAGGGGACAGATCGGGGGCTGTTGCCCCTGTTGCCCCTGTTGCCCCTGATTGCCCCAGATCTGCCCCCCGGGGGGTCAGATCAGGGGCTATTGCCCCTATCTGCCTCCTGGGTGGCAGAAATACTGGCAATTTTTTCAGGGGGGTGGCGGCATTGGCATGCCCATTTTGGCCAGCCCCACCCCTAAATGTACATAAATAAAAATACCTGGTGCCTAGTGTGCTTTCTTTCCCCCGGGGGCAAAAAGACTGTTTCCAAATACATTTGGGTGGGGGCTTGGTCTTGCCCATTGTGGGCAGCCCTCACCCCACGTTTATAAAAAATAAAAAAAATCCCTGGTGTCTAGTGGGCTTTTTGCCCCCCCCCGGGTAGATCGGGGGTAATAACCCCCTTTTGTCCCCCCATGGGGGGCAGAAAGACTGGAGGCATTGGCATGTCCATTTTGGGCAGCCTTCACCTCTATATACACAGATAAAATAAATCCATGGTGCCTAATGTGCTTTCTCCCCCTCCGGGGGGGCAGATTGGGAGCTATTGCCCCCATATGCCCCTAGGGGGGCAGAAAGACTGATTGTATGCAAAAACATGGGGGGGGAACAAAAGTCCTTGCCCAAGGGGCTGCTCCCCCCCTCCCTGGTGCCTAGTGGGTGGATCCCTGCTTGGGGATCGCCCTCCTGCAGCGATCCCCAAGCTGGGATCCACTAGGGAGGGTTACCATTGGATAGGGGAGATCCTCTCCTATCCAATGATATCACTCCCGTGTGTTTCAGTGCTCAGGGGGCTGAGATAGCACCACGAGCACCGAAACAGCAAAACTGAAACTAGCCGACCGGCTCATTTCAGTTTCAGTTCCAATGTAATGACATCAGCGTGCCATGCGCGTGATCGTCATTACATTGAAAAAAAATGCCTTGCGAGGTTGGGGAAGCTCTTTATCACCTCCCGAGACAAAAAAAGGAAATCCACCTGCTGTTTTCAGCAGAGGGATTTAGTGCTCGTGTGCACATGACGGAATGGTTCTGTCATGCGCACACTGGCACTGTGGCCAATGAGGGAACCATTCCGTAATGCGCACCAAAAGGGTTAAACTGGAATGTCAGACACAGAATCAAAGACTCTCATAGAGTTAGAACAGAAAATAATGAAATATGTCAAACACTTCCTCCACCTACCTGCTTACACCTGCGAGTGTCTCCTCTACTCAAAAAGATCAAATGGGGCCTAAATAAACTAAAGCTGTTACAACAATAGAAATCAACACAATCAACAATTTATTATATCTCAGAGAAACTACAGATTTGTACATACATGTACACAGGGGATAAAATAAACAATAAGATAATATCATTAAAACTCACAAACTAAACGTATTGAACAGTAAATTCCTAAGCTACGATTTGCAATTGTTAGCATCATATGACTGGAGAAAAGAAGAATTAGAGAATTGGAAAAATCTCCCTACACAAGGAGATGGTATTAAATATCTAGAAAATAATCCAACCTCAAATTTCTGGATCAGTAAGCACATGAAATTAAAGAAAAACCAATACATAGCTGCTCTGATGCTGAGAGCGATTGTCTTATACACCAGAGAAACCATCTCTAGAGGAAGGGATCGAACATTCGCTAATTGCAGATACTACAAAGATGTATGCAAAATAGTTGCTCATGTATCAGGTACATGTCCTAAACCAAAGGACATGAGAATTAAAAGACACAATAAAATTCTAGAACTTTTCTTTGAAATAGTGAAATGATGTGGTAGAATGACATATAGGGAACCTCAAATCAAAAATAGTCAAGGTGAATTAGGAAAACGTGATGTGGTATTCACCAAAGATGGCACTTCTGTGGTGATTAATGTCTCAACCTGATATGAAAATTTTCAAAATCCCCTTGAGCAAGCATTTGAAAGTAAAGTAAACTACTGCCAGGATTTATCACAAGGAATCAAAAATCTCACAAATTGTTCCACTGTAAAATTTCATGGTTTCACTGTAGGATTTCGGGGTATTTCGCCTCAATTTAATGACGTTGCTCTAGCTGATGTTGAATTACAAAATGTCTTTCTAATTCAAGAATGTTTGCATTACTGCTTTAATGGACACTTTAAAAATGTGCCAAGTATTTATGGACAACTAATACCACTACTTTTATATATTTTTGACTGACCCGTTAAGGCAGGGGCGAGCCCAGTTGGGCTCTCTCTTCTGGCACCCATTTAGTGTGACTCATTCCAGGCCAGTGACAGGTTGTGAGTTTGACTTGGGCAGTACATCTGTCAAACGATAATGCAGGTGTCCTAAGGCGAGCTCAGGGAAGACAGAAACCTCCTGTGGATCAGAAGGACAAAAGCATGCCTGATCTCTATTTTCAGTATGAATGCAAACCATGAAAGCAGGGCTTTACGATCCTTCTGACTTTTTTGGGTTTCAAACAAGAGGTGTCACAAAAGTTATCACAAGGATAACTGGCTTGTGGTGAACAAGTGTTCAAAGCGAGGTTGCTTTTTGATCATTCCATGTCGTCTCTTCCTATCATTTTGAAGCAGAATTCACCAAGCGTTGGATTGTTCACCTACTAATAAGGAACGTGAACTGGGTTTAAACCTTCATGAGACAAGTACGTTTTTCCCTACTGATGATGTGTTGCTGACTGAAATAGTAATCCTCAGACATCTGGTGTATATGCTTGGCTGAGGAGCCAATGGAGTGAGGCTACCATCTGTAGGGTTATGATTGAATGCCTCTAAGTCTGAATCCCGCTTAAACCGTAATGATACTGCAGTGCCGTGGAGAATCAGTTGGCCTGTGGTAGCCGGCCTTTAGGCTGGTGCGTAGAGCTGCTTGTTTGGGGACTGCAGCATGGATGGAAGGGGCTGCCTCCATCACCCTTAGTGCACCACATGTTCCTGGGGCACATGATGCTAATCATTTGTAGACAACCTGATTCTGGGTCACGGTTTCATGAGTAGCAGATCAGGTACTTTGCTGCAATCTATTGAAAGTCATCCTCTGAGCCAAGTTTTTGTCTCTGTCAGTGGGTGCTCGTGCCCTTTGGGGTCACTCTGCCATCAGGGCAGTGGGAAGGACATGGTGCGGACTCGTGGGAGGCTGCCTAAACTACGTGCAGAAGTGGCATAGGGGCCACCCACTCCTGCACTGCACCGCTGGGTACAGGGATGGGGGCATGATTCCTCGCAGGTCAGCAGGGTGACCGGATGGCCAGAGTAGGCACCAGCAGAGTCACCTGGAGGTAAGAAGCCGGTCGGTGGCTCGAGCGGTGAGCCTCCTGAGTGCTGAACTTGTTGATGGCTGCCACCTGGTCACCAGGTAGGCCTAATTCATCTGGATGTCGGGCCGGCCGACCAGATGACCAGCCAGTGGCTGGCCAACCAGACGATTGGTTGGTGGCTGGCACACCGGATACTCAGTAGGCAGGCCAGGGCAGCCTACTCTGACTTGTGTCTCCCCCAGGGTTCTGTAAGCCCCGACTGCATGACGCCCCACCCACAAGGGTTTGCCAGGTTTCAAGATGTCCACCAGTTAGCTTGTCAACGATGTACAGATAAAAACATCACCAGTGATGTTTCCCTCTCAATGCTGATCCAGCCAAAGGACAAGTATATGTGTACCAACTCAGTGAACCACGTCACCAGCCTAGCCTTCCTGATTCGGATTACGCCCAGTCCTACTTGACAGTTCCATGCAATTCATATTTTACCAGATTCTAATCTTAATCTTTACTTCATTTCAAGTATGAATTTATTAAGAATGTTTGGAATTGAAAACTGTAATTCAAGTGAGGCTCCTAGCAGAGTAAAACAGGGCCCATACCACATAAGTCATGGTGGTGGTTTGTTCTGGTGCAGCTGATTTAGGAAACACAATACGTATCACAACTGAAATAACAACTGAAATGCCATCTTTTGCCTTATTACTAGAGGAACAGCATGCTGCAAATTAAATAGGATTTGAGCTAAGTATTCAGAATGTGACAGAAAACCACTCACCCACCTATGACAAAAGAAACAAAAGGAAAGGACACTGCAGAGGTAAACGTTGATTGGAAATCTTTTAACCTGCTTCAGCTAATCTCCCTTCATCTGTTATGTAATCTATAATGCCTGCCAAGTGCTCTGAGGATAATATATTTTAAATGGCTGATGTTGTTAGGGCAGTGAAAAAACTAGAATTAAAAAAAATGTTTTACAAAAAACAAAGAGCCTGTTTTCATTGCACTTCAATGGCACCAAGAGCAGTTTAAAATCCAAACATCAATTGAAAAGGGGTGACGAATTTCATAGCACTGCTGAGAGGTGTGAAAGACAAAAAGTTAACTATGGGTTACAGTTTTTTTCATTAAAGACTGGAATCTTGATTTACCATCTTTAATTCATGTGTGTAATTGGGTGTCTACAGTGCAGACCAGACAGGGAGCATAAGAGAGCTAATCAGGGTCGCATGAGCGAGAAAGGTACAATTTGAAATTATGCACTACGAAAGAGAATGCCAAAGGCTAGATCTGATCTGTTAGGTTGAGTATTTGGTTATCCTGGAGGATTCCCATCATTGGTTTATGAAATACTCATTATGGAGAGCGGTCTTTAGCTCCTCTGATACTTAGAGGAGAGATGAGGGGAGTCTGATACGAAGCAGACTGTTGCAGCGGAATTTGGGATTATAAATAGCGACAGCTATTCTCCTGGTGCTTTCTTATTTCATTTTTTTGTTTTTGAGCCTGGCGATACTTTGGCACCTTGTGCTCCGTTTGCCCCATGAGATAATTAGATATTAGGGACCATATGTATGAAGGCCTTTTGCATTTCCTAACAGTACAAAATGCAATTTAGGGCCGTTAGGAAATGCAAAATGCCATTTCGGTATGCATGAAAGACATTTGTGTTGCTGCAAAATGCGATTTCCAACATGTAGAAATCACATTTTGGTATTCCATAGGAATCGCGAATTGGGATTTCCAAATAGTGAAGCGCTAACACTATGGGGCCGATTCCGATCTCGGCCGGTAGGGCTCCGAATCGGATTCGGCTTAACCGGATCCGATTCAGAGCCCTATTTCCCGACCGATTCGTACGCGCGTCCGGGCGAGCGAGTACGATGCGAGTCGCCGACCGACTCGTCCGGGCGTCCCGACCGCTCCGACCGACTCGTTCCCGGGTCGAACCGCACCGACCGACTCGCTCGGACTCGACTCGCACCGCGCAATGGAGACGTTCCCCGGCCGGGTAAGTACGATGCGCGCCGCGGAGCAGTCTGACCGAGCCGCGCACTCCGGCTCGAAAGAGCAGTCGGAGCCGTACTTTGGGGGTCCGTGTCGGACCCCCTGTACGCGTAGCCGCGCGAGTCGCACACAGGGGGACCCATGGGTCCCCCTACCTGTGCGTGTACGGCGCGAGTCGCTTCGCCGCGTACACGCTGTAGGGGGCGCCCTTGTCCGCCTCGCACCCATTGAGTCAATGGGAGCCCGCGTACGCGTTGTACGACCGGCTCCCATTGACTTCAATGGGAGTCCGACCGACTCGAGTCCGATGGCATACGTGCGCATCGTACTCGTTCGGTCGGGCTGCTAGGGTCCGATTCGGTCGGAAATCTCTCCGAGTCCGGCTCGGTCGGAGAGATTTCCGGCCCGAATCGGAATCGGCCCCTCAGTGCATAGGATTTCGTAATTGTGACCAGTCCCAAAATGGCCATTTAGGTAATGCAGTTACCATTAATGTGGATCAGGTGGCCACCTTGTGCCAACTACAAAAAGGCACCCAAAATGCTTCTGGCTCTTTCAGAATGGTGGCTTTGTATGTCCTGGCAAGGAGGATGAGGATTTTGGCTGGTAGGCAGAGAAGGAGGAAGGCAAAGGAGAGGATATTTAGGGTGCAAATCACCCTTTTTGAACAGACTGAGGATGAGATATTTTAGACGTACAAACTCAGTAGTGAGGTAATACTGGAAATAATTGCTGAGTTACAACCTCAGCTACAGACCCCAATAGTCAGAAGCAATGCTATACCACCATATGTGCAGGTATTGTGTTGTCTACACCTTTTGGCTTCTGGCAGTTACCAGGCAGTCATAGCAGTGGCAGGGGGCGTGTCAGAAAGTGCATTTTCCAGGTTTTTTCATAGGTTTCTGGACATCATGGTAAGCAAAAGTTAGCCAATATAAATGTTTACTAAATACTCCCCAATAATTGCAACAAACCAAATTAATGTTTTATAGGGTTGTACAATTTCCCAGTGTAATTGGCTGTGTTGATGGCCCACATATTGCCATATGTCCCCATCTGAATTTATATATAGAAATAGGAAAAGTACACATTTGCTCAATGTAGTGGTAGAATGTGATGCCTCATGCATCATAACTGACCGCGTAGACAATCAATCAATCAATCATTATATTTGTAAAGCGCGCTACTTACCCGTGAGGGTTTCAAGGCGCTGAGGGGAGGGGGGGGAGCTGCTACTGTTCGAATAGCCAGGTCTTGAGGAGTCTCCTGAAGGTCAGTAGGTCCTGTGTCTGCCGTAGGTGGAGGGGGAGGGTGTTCCATGTCTTGGCGGCGAGGTGGGAGAAGGATCTGCCGCTGGTGGTTGCTCTTCTGATGCGGGGGACGGTGGCAAGGGCGTGGTCGGCGGAGCGGAGCTGGCGGGTGGGGGTGTAGAAGTTGAGGCGGCAGTTGAGGTACGCTGGTCTGGTGTTGTGGAGTGCTTTGTGTGCGTGGGTGAGGAGCTTGAAGGTTATCCTCTTGTTGACGGGGAGCCAGTGCAGGTCTTTCAGGCGGGGTGTGATGTGGCTTCGGCGCGGGATGTCGAGGATCAGACGTGCTGAAGCGTTCTGGATGCGTTGGAGCCGTTTGAGGAGTTTCGCCGAGGCTCCGGCGTAGAGGGCGTTTCCGTAATCCAGTCTGCTGCTGTCGAGAGCCTGGGTGACCGTCCTTCTGGTTTCGGTGGGGATCCACTTGTAGATCCTGCGAAGCATACGGAGGGTGTTGAAGCAGGAGGAGGAGACGGCGTTGACCTGCTTCGTCATGGAGAGGGTGGAATCGAGGATGACCCCTAGCTTGCGTGCGTGGTCGGTGGGTGTGGGGGCCGTTCCTAGCGCGGAGGGCCACCAGGAGTCATCCCAAGTCGAGGGGATGGACCCGAGGATGAGGACCTCCGTTTTGTCTGAGTTCAGCTTCAGCCGGCTGTTTCTCATCCAGTCGGCGACGGCCGTCATTCCCTCGTGGAGGTTGGTTTTGGCTGTGTGAGGGTATCTGGTGAGGGAGAGGATCAGCTGGGTGTCGTCGGCGTAGGAGATGATGTTGAGGTTGTGCAGTCGGGCGATGCGGGCGAGCGGGGCCAAGTAGACGTTGAACAGCGTGGGGCTGAGGGATGAGCCCTGGGGTACGCCGCAGATGATCTCGGTGGCTTTGGAGCGGAAGGGAGGAAGGCGGACGCTCTGGGGCCGATTCCGATCTCGGCCGGTAGTGCTCCGAATCGGACTCGGCTTTACCGGATCCGATTCGGAGCCCTGTTTCCCGACCGAACCGTACGCGGGTCCGGCCGAGCGAGTACGATGCGTAATCGCCGACCGACTCGTCCGGGCGTCCCGACCGCTCCGACCGACTCGCTCCCGGCTCGAACCGCTCCGACCGACTCGCTCGGACTCGACTCGCACCGCGCAATGGAGACGTTTCCCGGCCGGGTAAGTACGATGCGCGCCGCGAGCAGTCCGACCGAGCCGCGCACTCCGGCTCGTAAGAGCTGTCGGAGCCGTACTTTGGGGGTCCGTGTCGGACCCCCCTGTACGCGTAGCCGCGCGAGTCGCACACAGGGGGGACCCATGGGTCCCCCCTACCTATGCGTGTACGGCGCGAATCGCTTCGCCGCGTACCCGCTGTAGGGGGCGCCCTTGTCCGACTCGCACCCATTGAGTCAATGGGAGCCCGCGTACGCGTTGTACGACCGGCTCCCATTGACATCAATGGGAGTCCGACCGACTCGAGTCCGATAACATACGGACGCATCGTACTCGTTCGGTCGGACTGCACGGGTCCGATTCGGTCGGAAATCTCTCCGGGTCCGGCTCGGTCGGAGAAATTTCCGGCCCGAATCGGAATCAACCCCTCTGTGTTCTACCGGAGAGGAAGGAGGTGGTCCAGGTGGACAGATTCTCAGGTAGCACCCATGACTCCTTTATGTTCCGCAACAGTGTAATACATAATCGTCTGTCTCAAGGTGACTTTGGCAATGGCTTTTTACTTGGTAAGAGAATAGCAAACTCAATTCATACAGTGTCCATAAGCGTGTTTGGTGCTGAGACAGAATATCGAGTTGGAAATGTCGACTTACACAAATATCAAGTTGGAAATATCGTGATTCAGAAATATCGACAGCAAGATTATCGTGGTCAAGAATATCGAATTTAAGGTAAGAAATATAGGGGCATATTTACAAGTGCTTTATCTCCGCTTTTTTGGCTTACAAAGCCAAAAAAGCGGAGATAAAACTCAGCGCCCTATTTACAAGAGGGTGCTAACATGCATAATTGCATGTTAGCACCCTTTTTCACAACGCCTCACTTTGCATCTCCAATGAGATGCAAAGTGGGCGTTACTGGGCGTACCCAAGATGGGCTACCTTGCAAATATCGCTGATGTTTACATTGCGATATTTACAAGGCAGCCCACATGATTTTAGCACACATTAGATTTTGGCGAAAACGGCCGTTTTCGCCAAAATCTAACGTCTGCTAAAATCCTAACTTAGCCATCCCTAACATAGGGGGTGGATTATGCTGATACGACCCTGTGGGTGGTATCAGCAAGGTTATCGCCCTTTTGCAGGGAACATCGCTGGAAAACCAGCGATGTTCCCTGCAAAAGGGCGATAACCTCGCTATCTCTGGAATTTTTATCGCCCTGGAGTAATGTGTTGTTAATAACGCGCTACCAGGGCAATAAATACCAGAGATAGCCTGCGATAATATAATTATCGCTAAGCACGGCCAGCGATAATTATCGCTGGCCGTTGTTAATATGCCCCATAGTTTTTAAGAATATAGAAGTCATTAATATTGTTTGCAAAAATATAGATGTTTAAAATATCGATTTTTAATTAGTGTTATGTATTTTAGTTTATATTTGAAATGTATGTGATGCAAGTTTTTTTGTATAATTATTGTTTATGTTTTTTAATATATGTGTTACATTTTTAGTAGTTATGAATTTTATTTTAATTACATTTTGCATTTTTTAGTTCCATATCGGGTTGTGGGTTTATAGGGGAATAGGGTGACAAGTAATTTAATTATAATAAATGAATGATCATTTTTTATTTATTTATTTTAGATTTTATAGCATTAACTGTGGGAAGTAATTTATTTGCAATTAATTATTATTTGGTTGTTAATTTATATTAATTAATTGATTGGGGTTTATAGGGGTAAAGGGTGGGAAGTAATTTATGTTTAATTAATTAATAATTAGTTGTTAATTTATATTAAGTAATTAATTGATAATAAATTATGGTAATTGTGTAATTTGTTTAGGTGTGGGTTGTGGGGTTTATGGGGTAAAGGGTGGGAAGTAATTTATGTTTAATTAATTAGCAATTATTTGTTAAGTAATATTAATTAATTAATTGAAAATTAAATATGGAATTTGTGTAATTAATTTTAGGTGTGGGTTGTGAGGTTTATAGGGGTAAAGAGTGGGAAGTAATTTTTGTTTAATTAATTAAAAATTAGTTGATCATTAATATTAATTCATTCATTTATATTTAATTAGGGTATTTGTTTATATTTTGTGTGTGTGGGTTTTATCGTTATAAGGGTACAGTGTGGGGAGTGAATTAATTTTACTTACTTTATAATTAGTTGTTAAATACTATTAGTTTTTTAAATGAAAATAATTTTTTTATAGTTTAGTTTTAACTGTGGGTTGTGGGGATTCTAGGGGTAAAGTGTGGGTAGTTAAATAATTTTTATGAGTTTTTATTTTTAATTATTAATATTTATTTAATTGATAATTAATTATGTTAGTTGAGGATGTAATTTTTTTTAAATTTAGATGTGTGTTGTGAATTGTGTGGTGTTATAGGGTAGGAAATAAAAAAAGTAAATTTATGTAATAATTAATGTTTTTGTTTCTAAATAATTTTTCTTAAAAATATGTATTTGTTTGTAAATAGTTTTTTATTTTATTTCATATAATATTTGTAGGTATTTGTTCTATGTATTTAACATTAGAATATTTCTACCATATTTATATATTTTGTAATTTATTTTGTTTTTTAAATATTTTTCTTGTTGTTAAAATTCAGTTTGTTTTTAATTTTGAACCCACTGGAGTGAGAATATTAATTGTTACTCCTCTGAAATCCAACACTTTCCCTACTGTTGCACTCACTGGAGTGGGAATAGTAATTTCTACCCCTCCGCTATCCAACACTTTCCCTACTGTTGCACTCACTGGAGTTGGAATAGTAATTTCTACCCCTCCGCTATCCAACACTTTCTCTACTGTTGCACTTACTGGAGTGGGAATAGTAATTTCCACCACTCTGCTATCCAACACTTTCTCTACTGTTGCACTCACTGGAGTGGGAATAGTAATTTTTACCCCTCCGCTATCCAACACTTTCCCTACTGTTGCACTCACTGGAGTTGGAATAGTAATTTCTACCCCTCCGCTATCCAACACTTTCCCTACTGTTGCACTCACTGGAGAGGGAAATGTAAGTTTGAAGATTTTTAAATACTTTAATGTTTTAATTTATAATGGAATGTCTTTTTTATTAGATTTCATGTTATTGGCACACACACACATATATATATATATATCACTCCAAATCCTGGCCCGCTAATAGCTCACTGGGACCTCCAGGCACGGACCTCTTATGCGCCTCCAAAAAATTCAAACAACTCCAATGTTGTAATTTGCAGTGCTGTGGTTTTTATTCACACATTAAAATAATAACCTCCATAGCTTTTCGGGCATAGTGCCTGCCATGACCCGTTTCGCCCGCCTCAAGCGAGCTTGATCACTCATATATATATATTGTCCCTTTCTATCTTGGCGTGGATGGCACTGTGCTAACCCTATGCTTGAAGACTTTGATAGAAAAGCAGACATTTGAGGTGAGCAGATCTAGAGTGTCACGGGTGTTGAGAGTGCTCTATACAGGAGCTGCTTTCCACCTAAACTTGACAACTACCCAGAGTTCTCTGCTTCTTTTTTGCATAATTTATGCGTCACTCTATGCCTGAAAGAGTATTCTTTTGACTTATACTGGGTGCTCCCTTGTGTCTGGACAAAGCTATAACTCTCTGAAGAGCTCTAAGTAGAGCAAAACACTGTGTCAGGGGTTGCTTTTACTCATTTCAGGTTGGCTTGGTTGGTATTTTACCAATTCAAAGCGGTAATACTGTGCCTGGAGTGGTAAATGCTTTTGCCATTTTACAGCTCGGCATGATCAGCACTATGCTAGTCCTATGCTCTAAGACGTTGCTGTAGAAATGGCAAAAGACTTTGTCCCTTTCTATCTCGGCGTGGATGGCACTGTGCTAATTCTATGCTTAAGACTTTGATAGAAAAGCAGACATTTGAGGTGAGCAGATCTTGAGTGTCGCTGGTGTTGAGAGTGCTCTATACATGAGCTGCTTTCCACCCAAACTTGAGAACTACCCAGAGTTCTCTGCTTCTTTTTGCATATATATATATATATATATATATATATATATATATATATATATATATATATATATATATATAGATGCTTTTTACCGATTTATTATTCTCATGGAATAAACAACATCTTATGAATTACAAGCCCTGCGGAGTGCCGTTCTTTACCCGTGGATTATTTCTTTGGGAGATGAAATCTTTATATATATATATATATATATATATATATATATATATATATATATATATATATATATATATATATATATATATATATATATATATATATATATATCCCTGATAAAAACACAGGTTTCAGGGATGTTATAGTTAGAAATTAGCATTTAAAAAACCTTAGAAATTCACTGAAAAAACCACAGGTTTCAGGGACGTTATAGTTAGTTGGACATTTCACTCGTACAAAACCAGTGAAATTCGTCCGTTATAGTTAGTTCAGCTAACTATAACTCGCGCCCCCACAATGCACTGCTGATGACGTCACATATTACATCACTCATGACATGGTCAGTGACATCACTGATGACATCACACACTTTACAGTGACTGTGTGCTTCTGTAAAGTTTAAATATGTTTTATATATATATAGAGCAAACACAAGGAGATGATGGACGGAGTGCTGAAACTTTTCAAACACTCACCCCCAGTCACAGATCTGGGTTGAATCCATCATCATTCTTTAGCTCACTTTGCCACCCTAAGTTGGCAGGGTATGCCCAGACGTGGGTCCCTTGCTCACTTTGCCACTGGATTCAAGCTAGCCTGGCTGATGAGGGCTGTTAGCCCGAAACCGGTCCCAGGATGCTTGTTTCCGGTCCAGGGAAGACATGGCTTGGCAGTTCGGTCTGGACTGTTCCCATGAGGCACAGGGTCAAGACTGATTTGCATATAGCTGTGTCTGAACTGGGGTGGCGAAGTGAGCTAAAGAACGATGATGGATTCAACCCTGATCTGTGACTGGGGGTGAGTGTGAGTGTCTGAAAAGTTTCAGCGCTCCGTCCATCATCTCCTTGTGTTTGCTTTGTTCACCCTAAGTTGGCAGGGTATGCCCAGACGTGGGTCCCTTGCTCACTTTGCCACTGGATTCAAGCTAGCCTGGCTGATGAGGGCTGTTAGCCCGAAACCAGTCCCAGGATGCTTGTTTCCGGTCCCGGGAAGACATGGCTTGGCAGTTCGGTCTGGACTGTTCCCATGAGGCACAGGGTCAAGACTGATTTGCATATAGCCGTGTCTGAACTGGGGTGGCGAAGTGAGCTAAAGAACGATGATGGGTTCAACCCTGATCTGTGACTGGGGGTGAGTGTGAGTGTCTGAAAAGTTTCAGTGCTCCGTCCATCATCTCCTTGTGTTTGCTTTAGATATATATATAGGCCAAGGTGTATTGAAGAATTAGTGGGTATATGAATGTCTGTATGGATGATTTAGTTGGTGCGTGACTAACTGTATAAGTGAGTGATTAAATGTGTCTTAGTGAATGCATGGGTTAGTGACTAAACTGTGTAAATGTCTGTATCAGTTTGTCAGTTGGTGTGTAAGCGGTTGCATGGGTTGGTGAGTAGCTAAATGAGTGTCTATATGGGTTATTGATTGGTTGTCTGAGTATCTGTATGGGTTCCTCAGTGTCTGTGTGGGTGGGTGGGGGTGTGTGAGTGGGTGATTCACTGGGTGTATGGGTTCAAGAGTGCATCTGTGATGGACTGTATGGGTGGGTGAGTGAGTGTATGGGTGTGTTGGTGAGTGAATGGATGTCTCAGTGGTACATGTGTGAGTAACTACATATGTAAAAGGCAGTATATGTGAGTGTTGGAGTATATAAATGACTATATGTGAGAGTGAATGATTGTGAGAGTGGCTGTATGGATGAGTGTGTGCTTGTATCAGTGATTGTATAAGAGTGTAAGTATGTGTTAGTATCTGTATGAGTAAGTGAGGTGGTGTGTGTATAACTGTATAGGTGTGTAAATGGGAGTGTGATTAATTCTTTGCATGACTGACTAGGTGTGTGAGTAACTCTATGGATGAGTGGCAGTGTGTGAGTGTCTAGATAGGTGTATGAGTGCATATGATAGTCCTGTACTGATGAGTGACCGAAAGTATGAGTTACTGTATGGGTGAGTGAGTGGATGGGTGTGTAGACCTAAGAATCAGTGAGTGGGTATGTAGTTATTGGTGTTGGAGTGTCTATGGTTTTGAGAATGGCAGTCTGTAATTTAGAGTGGGTGTATCAAAGGTTATATTAGGGTGTGAGAAGATGCATCAAATTATCACGTGGATGATGTCATCAGTGATGTCACTGACCATGTCATGAGTGATGTAATATGTGACATCATCAGCAGTGCATTGCGGGGGGGTTAGCTGTACTAACTATAACAGCCGAATTTCACTGGTTTTGTACGAGTGAAATGTCCAACTAACTATAACGTCCCTGAAACCTGTGGTTTTTTCTGTGAATTTCTAAGGTTTTTTAAATGCTAATTTCTAACTATGCCTACAGAGGTACGACATGTGCAGAAAGAGGAATAAAGGCGCAGAAACAAGCAAGAGAAATGCAGAAAGAGGTAACAGAAGTCCAGAAAGACGAAGAAAGGTGCAGAAAGAAACAAGAAATGTGCACAAAGAACCAACAGAGGAGCAGAAAGAGGCCTTGTTGCAAAGTCATCCAGTGCCCCCAACTTTTTGCTGACGGGTACTGGTGGTAACTGACTCTGACTAACCAGGCCTAGAGCCAGTGCTATGCTAAAAGACACTTAGAATACAGTGAAAACACCTACATACACTAGGGAACTGTTGGACTTGGCCCTTTTTGCAGGGTCATCCCTAAACTTTTTGCCTTTCTCCTAGCCTTTTTTCTGACATGGTGTTGGTGCATTTAGGACTCTGGGCACTTTGGCACTGCTGTTCAGTGTAAAGTGCGTGTGCTCTCTGTGATAAACATGGTAAGATTGGTCTACACCTGTTTGGCCTATTTAATTTACCTCTCAGTCCCTTGTAAGGTCGTATCTCATATACCCAGGGCTGGTAAATTAAATGCTACTGGTGGACTTGCAGCGCTGATTGCGTCACCCACCAAAGTAGCCTTGCAAACCTATCCCAGGCCTCTGCCATTGCAGGGCCTGTGCGTGCAGTGTTACTGCCGCTGTGACGTGGCACCTAAAGTGTGTGCCATGTCTGTGACCCCCCTTTTACTGCATGTCAGTCACCCCTAAGGTAGGCCCTAGCTAGCCCTATGGGCAGGGTGCATTGTAGGTAAAAGATAGGATGTGTACCTTAAGTGTGTGACATGTCCTGGTAGTGACAAACAGCCATTTTTGTTTCTCACTACTGTGGGGCTGCCCTCCCATAGGAATGCATTGGGGATTCCCTGATAAGTGTTTCAGTGGTAATTCCTGATATGAGAGGTGCAGCGTGGTCAAGTTTGGTATGTTTGAAATAGTAATAATAAATGCTACGCAATAGTGTGCGCAGATTTATTATAACTATTTTAGAAATGCCACTTTTAGAAATTGGCATTTCTGTGTGCTATGTGTCTGCCTGCCTGATGTGAATTGCATGTCTGGCTTTTGTGTGACAGGGGCTGGTGAGGTGTGTGTGGCTCCAGGAGGGGCAGGGTGAGTCAGCACTAGGCTGAATGGGACACCTGCATTTGGAGTAGTGGGAGGAGTAGTCCCTGGTCCCTGAATAGGCCTGTGCCTAGCCTGTACAATGCTGGCTCCACCCCCTGTGGTGTGTCTAATGACGAGCCCCCACCTGACAAAGGGGAAGAGGAGCCTTGTAAACAAAGTGCTCCAATTCCCCCCTGAACCAGTTTTTGCTGGTTTCCCCAAGCCCTGTGCCAGGGCAGACAAAGCCAATGTGCAATATAAATATAGGGGCTGTGACCCCATGAAAGAGAGCTGTTCCTGTGACTTGGGGGGCCTGTTGCTGCTGCTGGGCGCCAGGAGGAACCGCCATGAGGGAATGCCTCCCTGCTGGAGGGCCCTGTGTGCTGGCCTGCCTGGGCCCAGCTTTGCCCCCTGGACTGTGCAGGACCTAGCGCCTCGTGGGTGCTCTATTTAAATTGCCAGCTGAGTAAAGCGCTCCTATTTGTAATCTGCAGCACTGGGCTGCGACGTGGGATTCCCCCACCTTGATGCTGTATTAAACGAGCGGGTGCCCACCCCGCATTGAGGATTTGTTTCACGAGCGGGTGCCCACCCCGCATTGAGGATTTATTTCACGAGCGGGTGCCCACCCAGCGGTTGAGGTCCGTGGCGGGAGCCCACCCCGCACTTGCCGCAGGAAAAAGAAGAGAGGAGCCACCGGCCGCCGCGATCGTGCGGCGAACCGGAAGTCAGGCAAAGCTGCCTGACATTGGGCGGAGCTAAGGCCCAGACGAGCGGGGCTCCCATGAGCGGTTGGGAGCCCCGGTGCCCAAGGTAGAACTAGGAGGAGAATCCATGCGGGAGCCCACCCCGCACTGGACGGTATCGGACAAAGAGCGGGAGCCTACCCCGCCTCCGTGCACGCCGAGGATCAGAGTGGTGCCGGACGAAGAACGGGAGCCGACCCCGCCTCCGTGCACGCCGAGGAGAGCCTGCAGAGCCCGGTGAGTGGGGCCAAAGTGCAAACCTGGTGGGGGCGGTATCTCGGGGCACATTGTCGGTGCCCGAGCGGTCCCGCAGGAGAGCGGGCCACTCCAACGAGGGGCACATCGTTTGCAGGGCCCCAGTGGGGGTCCAGAGGGCACATAAGTGCCAGTGCCTCATTTTACTCACAGCTGCGCCGCCGTAGTGGGCAACTGCAATGGATGGCCCCCCTTTTTGAGTTGGCTGAGCCCAGTGAGTGGGGCTTTACTTTGCACACTGTTGGCTGCAACAAGGGGGCACGTTTGGTTCCCAGAGTCCCGGAGTGGGACTCCAGAGGGCACAGTGAGTGCCCGTGCTAATTTCTTTGGGGGCATTGTTGTGTGCTGGCAGTCCAAGGGCACAGAGGTGTCTCGGGGCACAATGTCGGTGCTCATTTGGGCATAATCGTTGTTAGAAGTCCCGGAGTGGGACTTGGGGGGCATTTCTTTTGGAGGTCAGAGGGCACAGTGAGTGCCAGTTCCCACAGTGATCTGCACAGCTGCACCGCAATTAGCGGCAGCTGCAACGTTTAGGCCAGTCCAGTGCTAAGAGTCCCAGTGGGGACCCAGGAGGCTCAGTGGTGCCAGCGCAATTGCGCGCTTGTGATTCTGCTGCATGGGCAGCCCGCCCTGACATTTTGGACATATGGCATTTGAGCACTCTGGAAAGGCCAGTTGGCCTGGGGTCAGTTTCAGTGTGTGAAGCCCTGATTAATGCATAATGTGTTTATGCTAATGAGGTTTGGGCCTAATGTGGATATGCCTAATGTCATGCTATGATATTTTAGGATGGTGTCTAATGTGACTGTGATAATGCTTAGGTCATTATTGTACCAGTAGTTACTGGTTGTGGTTTATATTTACTTACATGTTCTGATGTTTCTGACCGTGGCCCGATTGGCCTGGTCCTGTATATAATCCCCAGTGAATATTGCCTAGTGCCAGTTGGCACAGTGTAAATGTGTGATTACGCTTCTAATGTGTTTATGATAATACAAAGGCTATTTTTTATATAACCTTGTGTGGAGTTCCTTTTTGTGGTGTGCCTAGTGTGTTGCTGCTGTGTGTGTGTGTTGCGCAAACGCTTTACACATTGCCTCTGGGATAAGCCTGACTGCTCGTGCCAAGCTACCAAGGGGGTGAGCAGGGGTTATCTTCAGTGTGTAACTCCCTTGCCCTGACTAGAGTGGTGGTTTCTGACTGACTTTGGCGCAAGCCTTAGCCAACCAGAAATCCCATTTCTAACATTGGTTGTCAGCGGTGAGGATAGGACTTGCGTTTGCGCAGTACCACAGCGACAACTGGTTGCACTACAAACTCTGCATTTAGATAATCAATCACAGGTTTGGGGATTATTTTTCCTGAGTTTTATTTTTCTCCTAAAAAGTGTCATTTTTAAATTGTGTACTCTTGCTTCAGCTCAGACGCCTAGGTCTCTTGTGTTGCACCTGTGTATTAAGTGCCTTGCCAGAATGGAATCTACCTTTGACATGAAAGACAAGAGGACCTCATCGCCCCACCACCAGTGCGCCAAGAGGCGCGTTTGCAGAGTGGTGTAAAAAGGGGCATGGCCTCGGACCACCTCTCTGCAAAGCAGCTCTGTGGCACATACTGGAGGTACCTGGTGGGCTAGTTGGCCCGCAGGGACCCTCAGGAATGAAGGGGACTTAATACCCCAACTTACAACGCGCCACGGGGCGCATTTGCAGAGTGCTGCAGGGAGGGGGCGGGGCCTCCGGCGAGATGCTGGCTTTTTTTTATTCTATTTTTTTAGAAGGGGGCTGTGTGGCACCCCCTTCTTTTACAATTTTTGTGGCCCTGGGGACCCCATCCCCCAGGGCCTGACCTGTTTTTATAGAAAAAAAAAATTTAAAACGGGAAGGGGGCCGCGTGGCCCCCCTCCCGAGGCCAATTTCGGCCCCGGGGACCCCATCCCCCGGGGCATGGCCACATATTTAATCCTTTTTTTTAAAGGAGGGGGGCTGCGTGGCCCCCCTCTTGAGGCCATTATTGGCCCCGGGGACCCCATCCCCCGGGGCTGTGCCTCTATATATATATATATATATATATTTTAATCAGGGAGGGGGGCCAAGTGGCCCCCCTCCCGGGCCACTTCTAGCCCCGTGGACCCCATCCCACGGGGCCGGCCCTTTGCATTGGGGACCATGGGGGAGCCCCAATGCCCCCACTGTCCCGCTGGCTCCCCGCCTCCTGCAGGAGCCGGCATTGCTTTTGAGCAAGGGCAGCTCCTGACGTGCAGCTCCCCTTGCTCAAAAGCAATCATCTGCTTTGCTTCGCTGAAGCGAGAGCAGGTTTCTCTGCTCTCGCTTCAACGAAGCAAAGCAGAGTTTGCTATGGCAGGGCGGGAACTATAGCAAACAGCAATGTCCCGGGGGTGGGCACTCCGGGACATTGCAGGAGCCGGCCCTGGGGGGTGGCAGTCCCCAGGGCCATCAAGGGCTCCAGGAGGGGGGCCGCGCAGCCCCCCCTCCATCCATTTGCATAGCTGCGGGGAGGTGGTGGTCCCCGGGCCGGGGGTCCGCAACGGACCCCCCGCATTTAAATATTCAATGCCCCGGGGAGGTGGTGGTCCCCGGGGCAGTGTGGGGAGGGGCAGGAGCCCCCGCACATACTTTTTTTATTTTATTTCAGCCCCGGGGAGGTGGCGGACCCCCCTTCATGTTTTAAATTTGAATGCCCCGGGGAGGTGGCGGTCCCTGGGGCAGCGTGGGGGGGTTAGGACCCCCCCAGGCATTTATAAACAAAGCCCTGAGGAGGTGGCGGTCCCTTTTATTAATCACTGATTGCCCCCGGGACCTGGCCCACCCGGGGGCTTTTTGAAAACGAAGCGCGGGAGCCCGCGCTTCGTTTTAAAAAAAATTTATCAGCAGGGTTTGTGACCCCAGCGCGAATTCTGCTGTTTCTTTTTTTTTTTAAATGCTGTTTTTGGCCCTGGGGGTCCTTGTGGGACCCCCTGAGCAGGCCTAGGGGGTCAGGGTGTTTCTACCCTGCCCCCTTTTCTTCATTTTCATCTTCTTTTTTTCTGATTTCTTGTGACTCGGTTACCGAGTCACAAGATGGCTACCAACACATTCTGGTTTGGAGTGTTGGCAGCCAATCAGAGTGTAGCTCGTGCTTGGGAGGGTTCGCAAACCCTCCTCGGTGCTCAGATATCGAAAATTTTATTTTTAAAATTTCTCAGCAACTACTGGACGGATTTACACCATTTAAAAAAAAGGTCGCTTTCTGAACCAAGAGCTACCTTTTTTCCAAATTTGGTGTAATTCCGTTCAGCAGTTCGGGCTGTAGCAAGGATTCATCAAACGGCGCCAAAGATATTGGCAAAAGAAAAAACGCTTTTTGAATAGAAACGAGGTCCTAACTATAACTACCTACTGCCGACCGCCAGTAGTTTATATATAACTCCGTTCCATATACGAAAGACACAGCTCTCAGGGATGCAATAAATTCCATTTAATTCCATCAGGCACAACAGACAGGACGGGTTTCGGCTGTGTTCTACAGCCTTTGTCACCTAATGAGCGCCTGTTTAAAACCATTTATATACACATTCAAAGCATGAACATAAACAAAATACTCAAAGGGATCTTGCCCTCGTTTCACATTACAATGCTCAAAGCTGTCGCATTTTAAAAAAAACATATTGTGATCATTGCAGGTTTGAGCATAAACGAAATTGCACTCATAGAAAGTTAATAAATTAACTCAATAAGTCGTCAAGCTGAAATAGCAAGCTTATTTCCTGCATGTTGTTCCCACTAGTAAAAGTGCACCAATTGTTAACCTTTAAACTTGATTTCTTTTCTAATTAGCCAAAATTATAAACACTTTTAAATAAAGGCACAATCTGTGACACATTCAATAAATCATACTTCGACATCCTTTAAGTGCTTTTCTTGGCTAAGCGATTTCAAGGGTTAATATACAACTACAAAAACGCATAATGCACTTATATATATATGTACATTTTTATATAATTTTTAAATTATAAAATAAAATAAAATTATTAGTTTATTAATTGTTTTAAAAGAAATATATATGAATTATTATGTATGCGTGTTTAGCTTTTTTAAATTAAGTTTATTTATTATCTTTTTTAACATTTATATTAAATCTACTTTATTTTTTATATTAATTTTATTATTTAACATATTTGACATTTAATATTTTATATATATATATAAATTCACTGAAAAAACCATAGGTTTTAGGGGCAGTTATAGTTAGTTGGACATTGCACTCGTACAAAACCCGTGAAATTCCCCGTTATAGTTAGTCCAGCTAACTATAACTCGCGCCCCGCAATGCACTGCTGATGACGTCACATATTACATCACTCATGACATGGTCAGTGACATCACTGATGACATCACTGATGACATCTCAAATGACATCACTGATGACATCACTGATGACATCATCCAGTGACTGTGTGTTTCTGTAAAGTTTAAATATTTTTAATATATATAGGAAAAGACGTATTGAAGAATGAGTGGGTGTGTAAGTGTCTGTATGGATGATTTAGTAGGTGCGTGACTGACTCTATAAGTGAGTGATTTAACGTATCTTACTGAATGCATGGGTTAGTGACTAAACTGGGTGAATGTCTGTATCCGTCTGTCTGTTGCTGTGTAAGTGGCTGCATGTGTTTGTGAATAGCTACATGAGTGTCTATATGAGTTATTGAATGCTTGTCTGAGTATCTGTATGGGTGCCTGAGTGTTTGTGTGGGAGGGGTGTGTGCAACTCTGTGCATAGATGTGTGAGTGGGTGATTCACTGGGTGGATGGTTTCAAGAGTGCAACTGTGATAGACTGTATGGGTGGGTAAGTGTGTGTAAGAGTGTGTTAGTGAGTGAATGTATGTCCCAGTGGTACATGTGTGAGTAACTACATATGTGAAAGGCAGTATATATGTGTGTTGGAGTATATAAATAGCTATAAGCGAGAGTGAGTGATTGTGATAGTGGCTGTATGGATGAGTGTGTGCTTGTATCAGTGATTGTATAAGAGCGTAAGATTGTGCTACTATTTGTATGAGTAAGTGAGCTGGTGTGTGTATAACTGTATAGGTGAGTAAATGGTAGTGTGTTTAATTATTTGCATGACTGACTAGGTGTGTGAGTACCTCTATGGATGAGTGGCGGTGTTTGAGTGTCTATATAGGAGTATGAGTGCATATGATAGTCCTGTACTGAGTGACCGTAAGTATGAGTGACTGTACGGGTGAGTGAGTGGATGTGTGCATAGACCTAAGAATCAGAGAGTGGGTATGTAGTTATTGGTGTTGGAGTGTCTATGGTTTTGCGAATGGCAGTCTGTAATTTAGAGTGGGTGTATCAAAGGTTATATTAGGGTGTGAGGAGGTGCATCAGATTATCACGTGGATGATGTCATCAGTGATGTCATTTGAGATGTCATCAGTGATGTCATCAGTGATGTCACTGACCATGTCATGAGTGATGTAATATGTGACGTCATCAGCAGTGCATTGCGGGGCGCGAGTTATAGTTAGCTGGACTAACTATAACGGGGGAATTTCACGGGTTTTGTACGAGTGCAATGTCCAACTAACTATAACTGTCCCTAAAACCTATGGTTTTTTCAGTGAATTTCAAAGGTTTTTTAAATGCTAATTTGTAACTATAACATGTCTGAAACCTACAGTTTTTTCAGTGAATTTCAAAGGTTTTGTAAATGACAATTTTTAAATGTATTAATTGTTATATAAATTTTTTTCATACTGATTTCCAAATTTTTTAGAAACAATTTTTATTTACATATTTTATTTTTTAAATTACATTGTAATTACATTATACATTACATTACAAAAAATACTTTCTCAGAATGAATTACTTTAGTTTAATTACTTTGCACATAGGCAATAGACTTTTAAGTACAGTAGTTACAGTTGTTGCAATGGGCAACACATTTTCAAACACAATGCAACATTCAGCTCAATGTGAATTTCTAGTTAAATGCAATTAGTTACTTTATGGATTACTTTTCTAACCACATTACTGGATCCTAGATTCAGTCCTGGGACATCTCCTGTAAACAGTTGAGTAAAAGCGTTTTGGTTACAGTCGTGATTTTTAAGGAATATTATTGTACTTTAAAAGTTCACACAGAAACTTTTTCTCATAGAATCACCAATGTTATCCTATGGAAGGAAATTCACTTAGAAGTTAAAAACTGTTATCGTTACTTTTTCTTACTCAGTGTTGGATCCTGGATCCAGCACTGGTGCATCTCCTGTAAACAGTTGAAAGAATGCGTTTAAGTCATACAGGCGATTTTTTAGGAATATTTGTAGTTTGTGAAAATCAACACTTTGAAACTTTTCTGCTGAAAACCAGACAATGATATCCTATGGAAGGAAATTCAAGTTACTGGTAAGTACGGTTAAAATTACTTTTCAGGACCAGTACTGGGCTGAAAGATGCAGCACTGAGGTCTCTCCTGATAACAGGTGAGTAAATCGGAATTCGGATTTCGGCTGATTTTAGAGGAATATTTTAAAGTTCCAAAACTCCACACTTAGAAGAATTTCCAAGTGAAACCAGTCAATGTTAGCCTATGAAGGAAATTCAAGTTACCGGTAAGTACGGTTAAAATTACTTTTCAGGACCAGTACTGGGCTGAAAGATGCAGCACTGAGGTCTCTCCTGATAACAGGTGAGTAAATCGGAATTCGGATTTCGGCTGATTTTAGAGGAATATTTTAAAGTTCCAAAACTCCACACTTAGAAGAATTTCCAAGTGAAACCAGTCAATGTTAGCCTATGGAAGGAAATTCAAGTTTCTGGTAAGTACGGTTAAAATTACTTTTCAGGACCAGTACTGGGATGAAAGATGCATCACTGAGGTCTCTCCTGATAACAGGTGAGTAAATCAGAATTCGGATTTCGGCTGATTTTAGAGGAATATTTGTATTTTTTCAAAAATCAACACTTAGAAACTTTTTCAGCAAAAAGCAGGCAATGATATCCTATGGAAGGAAATTCAAGTTACTGGTAAGTACGGTTAAAATTACTTTTGAGGATCAGTACTGGGCTGAAAGATGCAGCACTGAGGTCTCTCCTGATAACAGGTGAGTAAATCGGAATTCGTATTTCGGCTGATTTTAGAGGAATATTTTAAAGTTCCAAAACTCCACACTTAGAAGAATTTCCAAGTGAAACCAGTCAATGTTAGCCTATGAAGGAAATTCAAGTTACCGGTAAGTACGGTTAAAATTACTTTTGAGGATCAGTACTGGGCTGAAAGATGCAGCACTGAGGTCTCTCCTGATAACAGGTGAGTAAATCGGAATTCGTATTTCGGCTGATTTTAGAGGAATATTTTAAAGTTCCAAAACTCCACACTTAGAAGAATTTCCAAGTGAAACCAGTCAATGTTAGCCTATGAAGGAAATTCAAGTTACTGGTAAGTACGGTTAAAATTACTTTTCAGGACCAGTACTGGGCTGAAAGATGCAGCACTGAGGTCTCTCCTGATAACAGGTGAGTAAATCAGAATTCGGATTTCGGCTGATTTTAGAGGAATATTTGTATGTTTCAAAAATCAACACTTAGAAACTTTTTCAGCAAAAAGCAGGCAATGATATCCTATGGAAGGAAATTCAAGTTACTGGTAAGTACGGTTAAAATTACTTTTGAGGATCAGTACTGGGCTGAAAGATGCAGCACTGAGGTCTCTCCTGATAACAGGTGAGTAAATCGGAATTCGTATTTCGGCTGATTTTAGAGGAATATTTTAAAGTTCCAAAACTCCACACTTAGAAGAATTTCCAAGTGAAACCAGTCAATGTTAGCCTATGAAGGAAATTCAAGTTACCGGTAAGTACGGTTAAAATTACTTTTCAGGACCAGTACTGGGCTGAAAGATGCAGCACTGAGGTCTCTCCTGATAACAGGTGAGTAAATCAGAATTCGTATTTCGGCTGATTTTAGAGGAATATTTGCACAATGGTGAAGGGAGGGCGGGGCCTGAGGTGACATCTGTGCAAACGCGCCCCGTGGCGCGTTTTAAGTTGGGGGATTAAGTCCCCTTGAATCATGAGGGTCCCTACGGGCCAACTAGCCCACCAGGAACCTCCAGTATGCGCCAGGGGCTGCGTTGCAGAGACATGTACAGAGGCCACACCCCTTTTACACCTCTCTGCAACGCAGCTCTGTGGCGCTTTCTGGACGTACCTGTTGGGCTAGTTGGCCCCAGAGACCCTAAGGATTGAAGAGGATTTAATTCCCATCTTAAAACGCGCCACGGGGCCTGTTTGCACACATGTCACCTGAAGCCCCGCCCTCCCTTCACCACTGTGCAAACGCGCCCGTGGCGCGTTTTAAGTCGGGGATTAACTCCCCTTGAATCCTGAGGGTCCCTGGGGTGCATCTAGCCCACCATATACCTCCAAAAGCGCCAAAGAGCTGCGTTGCAGAGAGGTGTAAAAGGGGCGTGGCCTCTGTGCACCTCTCTGCAAGGCAGCCCCTGGCGCATACTGGAGGTTCCTGGTGGGCTAGTTGGCTCCCAGGGACCCCCAGTATTCAAGGGGAATTCGTTCCCCCTCTGCAAACGCGCCAGGGGCGCGTTTGCAGAGTGGTGAAGGAAGGGGCGGGGCCTACGGGCCCGATCGTTTTGTTTTTTTCCCTCTGAAGGGGGGCTGTGTAGCCCCCTTCCTTTTTCCTATTTTTAGGCCCTGGGGACCCCATCCCCCAGGGCCTTACCCCTTTTTTATTAAAAAAAAAAAAAAAACGCCCCTTCCCTGGGCCTGTATTGGCCCCGGGGACCCCATCCCCCGGGGCATGGCCTCTTTTTTTATTTGGAGGGGGGCTGCGTGGCCCCCTCCTCAGGCCCCCATCCCCCGGGGCCGGCCTTGCACTTTTTTTTAAAAAATTTTAAATTTTTTTACTTTGGGGAGGGGGCTGCGTGGCCCCCTCCCGAGCCACTTATGGCCCCGGGGACCCCATCCCCGGGGCCTGGACTCTCGTTGGGGACTGTGGGGGGTCCCCAAACCCCCACAGTCCCGCCGGCTCCCCGTGTCCTACGGGAGCCGGCATGCTACACATGGGGAGCAGCTAACATGCTGCTCCCCATGTGGAAAAGCAATCGGCTTTGGATATTGGAAGAGAGAGCAGGTTTCCTGCTCTCTCTTCCAATATCCAAAGCAGTTTGCAATGACAGGATGGGAGCCGCGAGGCTCCCGTCCTGTCATTGCAAACAGCAGTGTCCCGGGGTAGGCACCCCGGGACACTGCAGGAGCCGGCCCTGGGGGTGGCGGTCCCCAGGGCCATCAAGGGCTCCAGGAGGGGGGCCGCGCGGCCCCCTCCCTACATTTTGAAAGCCCCGGGGAGGTGGTGGTCCCCGGGGCTTGGGGGTCCAAAACGGAACCCCATTTTAATTTTTCTTAGTGCCCTGGGGAGGTGGTGGTCCCCGGGGCGTGTGGGGGGGCTGGAGCCCCCCACACAGGTTTTTAATTTAAAAACGAGCCCCGGGGAGGTGGTGGGCCCCGGGGCTGCGGGAGGGCTCAGAGCCCTCCCGCACCATTATACATAAGGCCCCGGGGGTGGTGGTCCCCGGGGCTTGGGGGCCCTTAGAGGCCCCCACACATAAAATTAACCCCCCCAGCATGCCCCCGGGACTTGGCCCACCCGGGGGCCAATTAACATCGAAGCGCGGGAGACCGCGCTTCGATTTTTTTTTTTCGGCATCCTGCCGATTTTTTACAAAAAAAAAAAATTTTTTTTTTGCCCAGGGGGTCCTTGTGGGACCCCCTGAGCAGACCTAGGGGGTCAGGGTGTTTCTACCCTGCCCCCTTTGTGCGCTTTGCGCACTTGTTTCTGTCCCTCGGTTCTACCGAGGGACAAAATGGCTGCCAACACTTCCTGGTTTGGAGTGTTGACAGCCAATTAACATAAAGCTCGTGCTCGGGAGGATCCGCGGCCCTAGATATCACTATCTTTTTTACTTTTCATTTTCTCAGCAACTACTGAACGGATTTACACCATTTAACAAAAAGGGTTCTTTCTGAACCAAGAACTACCTCTTTGCCAAATTTGGTGTAATTCCGTTCAGCAGTTCGGGCTGTAGCCGTGTCTAAAGTTTCCTATGGAAAAATGCATGGGGAAAACGCGTTTTGGGACCCCCCTTTTTTCTCGGCCCCCGCTTGACGAATCCCCCCGAGACTTTCAGGGTAGGAGCGGACCGGAGCGGGCCACAAAGTTTGAACATTTTGCGAAGATACGTCAACCGGCAAGAGAGTTATTTCAAATAGAATGTCGCGGATTTCCTATGGATAATAGGTTGTAACTATAACTATCTACTGGCGACCGCCAGTAGATAATATATGTATATATATATATAATTCGATATTTCCGACTTACCTGTTTAAGTATAGGGAGCCGATATTTTTGCATTCTATATTTTTTCATGGATGTTTTTTACTTCTATATTTTTTACTTCGATATTTTGTCAATGAACCAGTGTGTTTGTAAAGTGACCTATTGGTTTCTCCTTCTCATACTATTTGGATACTGACACCATACCTAAATCCAAGAACAAGTGAAAGTCAGAAAAATAGGGCACATAAGACAGCACGATCCATCACAGAGCATACCTTTGGTATACTGAAGTCTAGGTTCAGATGTTTCCACAAGAATGGTGGAGTACTGTTTACAGACCTGAGAGTGTTGCAAAATCAGTGTAACTTGTGCCATTTTACATACCATTGCCATGAGGAAGAGTCTGCACAACATTAACATAGAGCCAGATTCAGACTCAGATAAGGAACTACCACCACAAATTAAGCAGGATGTGACACGTGCAGCAGAGGGTCGAGCTCGAGACACTGTGATCACCAACAGCTATTTTTAAGTTAAGAACGATGAGCACATTTTAGAAAGAGACAGCATACATAAAGGTAATGTTTTGTGCATGACTGAAATCTCGCCTTTCGATCAGATTGCAACAATGTAAACCTTCACCCTCAGCTCTATCCACAGGGGATGTACTATTGTGTAAGCAAAGCAACAATGTATATAAACACAAGCATTACAAAGTAGCCTCCTAATTCTGAGTGTCTACATTGTTAACTTATTACGTCCTCTGGTGCTGGTTGCCATCTCGGTATGACTGGGCTTTGGAGAAGGGGATATGTCAGTTCCTGATGTGTTTTGGCATGTACGCCTGGTGCAGCTTCCTTCTTGCACAGATGTGGCTTTGACACTAAAGTGTCTTCACTCTCCAGTTGCAGCAAAATGTTAGAGACAGACAGGTTGTGTGTCTGTATGTTTTCAAGGTCTGTGGTTACTTGTACTAGCCCATGTATAACCTCTTGACAGCAGTGCCTCATGTCATTCTGTATGTTTACAATTCTCCTTGCAAGAGTGGTTGTGGCTCCTGCTAATCTATTTATTGATCGAGTAAAGGCATCACAGTGTGCCATGTGCTGCCTGTGCCTGTGTCTTTGCAGACTGTGTTCCTTCTTCATGGCAGCAAACCAACAGTCTTGTCCTTTCTGTAATTGCAGCATTGACTTTGATATGCTTTGCAGAGGCTTATTAAAAATCTTAATCTTCTTGGCATCCAGGCGCTGTTCTGAGCGGTTTTCTGCAGGTCACCAAGCAAAGGTGAACTGCTTGCCATGCCATCTGACACAGTATCATTGTGGACTGTTGCTTGTTGGACTCTACGGTGTCTATATGTCCTGCGCACTGTTCCTGCTTTAGGATTGCACCTCATCACCTTCCTCAAAGTCTGAGAGTTGTGCCATGTTTGCTCTCCTAGTATTTGAACTTGGAGTGATGGGTGTAGGACTTGCAATTATGCTGTCCTCCATTTCCACATGTGTGTTAGTAGTTCATCAGCATCAATTGCTTCTGACATGTCCTGGGTGTGATCTCTGCAAATGCATGTGTACAGTTAATGTAATACATGATTAATGTTTGTTCACAATATTGTTATAAACTGTGAGTGAGGTGTTTGTGACATGTATGTGTAGTGTATTTATCAGTACACCATGTAACGTAGATGTAATATAACTCCCATAATGAATTGCCAAGGTAAAGCAAACATCTCAATAGAGTGCTGTTAGCTGAGATGCTATACTTGAGTAATTACAAACATTATGCTAGGTTAAGTAATTAAAGGGAAGATTACTTACCCTGGCTGGAGCCTGCAGGATTGGAGGTGTCAATATCTGACACTCTTACCACACTTTCTGGTTCAAGGGTCCCCTCAATCAGTGATTGCTCCACCACCTGTGACATGAACCTCAGCCATCCTGTTGGCCACCTTTTCTTTGGTGCGGGATCTTAACTCATACCAGTGCTTCCTGATCTCCGGTATGGTCCTCTGGGTGATACCAGGATTCTGTTCCATATCTTGTTCTTCTGGGCCCCAGGAACAGTGAATGATGCCTTGTGAAAGAGCTCATCCATGTGTGCCACACATTCTTCAGTAAGAAGCTCCAACTCCTTTTCAGAGAATTTCCTGCTGCCATAATCCTTGTCCCTATTTCCTTGGACATGGTGTTCTCCAGGAATTGTACAAAACACTGCCAGTAGTGAGACAGAAGCCCTCCTTCCTTCCAGCACCATCCTATGCTTCTGGGCTGTGGCCACACCCTGTATTTCTAAACTTATTAGTCTGACATCATCATTCTGGATCCAGAATGAGACTTTTCCAAACTTGCAATTTCTTATTTGGAAATGGCTTTTTTTCTCTCCAAAATAGTGATTTCCAATTTGTATGTGCGAATTTGTAGAAATCGCAATTAGTGGAATACACTCATACGTACATCTTATTTTGTGATTCACTAACAGCGAGTTCTACAAAATCGCTATTTGGAAATCGCAAAGCCATTCTTTGGTACATATGGCCCTAGGTGTGGTAGGCAAGGATGTTGTCCTGAAGAAGGTTTCGACTGGGAGACAACCCAGTGCAAGCTAATCATAGTGAGGTGATATGTTTATATTTCTTCAAACCACTGTCTGTTTGGTGGGAAAAGGGAGAACGCATTTCAGTGGACCAATGCAAAGCTGGGGATAACAGCTAATGCTGTCCAGCCTGTGAGCTGGTCATGGATTTTAAGCTTTCTTACTGTTGTTGGCAACACATTGGTATTCCGTTTTGGTTGAGTTTAGATTTGGGGAAATGTAGGCCCAGAGAAGGGAGTGGCAATCCCTGGGGTGGTGGATGTCTTTGATGGTTAAGATCTTCAGATGGAGCTCCTCAACATCAATGCACAGGCATATATTTGAACTCTGTTGTTGATGGACATGGCTCTCAGTGGCTCCCCTGAAGGATGAGTATGGATGTTGAAGCAGTACTGCAAGCAAATGGGAGCCTCTCAAATCCGGAATATAAATCTGGGCAAGCTGTCTGTAGGTAAGGTAAGGGAAGAATCACTGGTGTACGATGCTGGAGAGTCCAATAATTGGTGCTATTTAGTAAATTGGACAGTAATATGGGCTATTAGGACACTGTTAATATCTGTACCATAACTTATTATGGAAACACCTATTGTCTGCACATTAAGTAATTAAGGAAACAGATGATATTTGTGCATTCTGGGTCATTATGAAAACTGGTAAATTATGCACATACACAGGCAGTATGCGATCTGGAATGTGCACGCATTCTGAACCTTTGTCTGTATGGGATTGATGCTTTATTCATTTTTAAGTTTAGTTAAGCAACAGGAGGCTGTCTGTACAAAATGTTGTGCATAGAACAAAATACTAGTACATGTTACATTGTCAAATTACGTGGATGGATATATAGAGAATGCCTCTGGTTGGGTGGTAGGAAAATCATGTAGTAACAATGCAATGCAAACATAAGGAATTTTGCTGAATTGTATTACATTTGATACATATTTGCCTCAATGAGTTTATGGTAAAACAGGGAAGGGAAGCATTGTATGCTTTGCGGCATTCTAGTAGGAAGAGATGTGCTTTGAGAGCAGTTCGAATGAAGGACCCCCAGAAAATTAAGAAATTGAAATCCTGATGCAGCATGGGGTGTTGGGAAAGAACTTGGAGGTTTTGAGTGGTCAAGTGGAGGTTGTGAGAAGGCATGTAACACTTGGGGGATTGAGACAGCTAGATAGTAGCCTCCTGCAAGGCACTGCTGAACTGTCATATTACCCATCACACTCAGTACCTTGAAACTTTAGAACTGTTGCCCTCTAGAGCAGTGGTTCCCAAACTTTTTAGAACCATGACTCACTTTTTAAAACAAACGTTCAGTTCCCACCTACCTTTAATGGAATTTAGGCGGGACAATTTTGAATGTAACTAAAGCATCATGCATAGCTCACTGTCATTTACAGACAACTCAAAGAATTTACATTTTTTTGTTTATTGCAAAAAATAACATCCTACATTGTCTCATAATTCACTTTAAAAACTCCTCTCAATTTGGAGTCAGAGAAAGAAAAGTAGACACCAATCCCTGTGTTAAAAGAATAAAACATTTGACCTCTGTCTTTGAATCACCATGTGACAAGTAAAATACAGAATCCAAAGGCATCTTTATTTATTGCTCTGACTTTTGCAACCTACTAAAAATCAGCTTGCAACCCACCAGTGGGTTGAGACCCACAGTTTAGGAAACACTTCTCTAGAGGGTCTCATCCCTGTGCCTCTATGGATGATCTTCATGCAGATGGAATGTGACACCACAAATAGAGGTGTCCTACCTTATCTGTTTAGAGTGAGCCTGCCCTAGGCTAAGTAAAGCAAGGCAAATGCTCACATCTCTTTACTAACACTATTCCAACTTAAAAGGCATTGAACATTCTAAACAATCAAGCAATCTGAAAGTGAACAGCTCATTAAAAATGACATACCCTGGGGGGCGTGGTCTTGCGCCGGAGAAGATGGCGGCACTTAGCTGAGCTCCGCTTGAGCGCGGAGCTCTCTTGCATACCAGCAGCCTTGTTTCAGGGAGTTTGGGAACAGCTGCACTAACCTGTGATGTCCCTGAAGGTCAGAGCGGCTTTTTGAGCTGCTCCGACTCTGGTTTCACGCAGCATTGACCCAGAGGCGCGGCGTTGAATTCTTCTCCTCAGATGCGAGCGGCCGCCATTTCGTAAGCCCGACGCTCGCATCCCATGGCCTCCTGGTGAGCAATTACCGGTGTTTCATAAATTAAACGTCCGGCAATTTTTTTTTTCTTTTTTCTCCCTACATGCTTTTTCCCAGCAATATTCTTTATTTATTTGTTTTCTTTTGTACTTCCTTCACTCTGGATATTGGCCTCATAGGCTTATACATATTTATTCTTCATGTATTCGTGCTTCTATGTGTTGCTTGTACAGCATATGGGCAGGCTCAGACCGTCGCCAAAGTTAGCACATCATCCTCTCCGTCACGCTACTATGGGCAGTGATATTTCAGCCTCTGTCAAACCTTCATCTTCTGGCACAAAACCTAAGCGGGTGAAAAATGGCCCCCCTTCACCCATCCTGTCATCACACAACCCTGTTCTTGATACTATCCTTGATGAGGTGAGGGGGTTAAAATCTTTCATGTCAACTACTAATGAGAAACTCCAACAAATCGAGGACAGATGGATTAATATGGAAGCAAAGCTGTTCGACATGGAGCAACGTATAAGTGATCTGCATGATGCCACTACCAAGATTCCTATCTTGGAACAAGACCTAAGCTGCATACTGAGGATCTGAAAATCAAAAATAGACATAATAACCTCCGTCTATATGGCTTACCAGAAAATCTGGAGGGCCCGGACCTTCTCCTCTTCTTGAAGAAGTTTCTGCCTGAGGTTTTGGATCTTCAACATGATCCTCCACTGAACATTCAACGTACTCACCGTCTTGGTCCTTTTCAACCTCACTCTAATAGACCTAGAGGACTTATAATGCTATTTGTAGAATTCACAGATCTCATCCGTGTGTTGAAAGCAGCAAAAGTAAAACGTCATCATATATGGTCTGGTCACACCGTTTATCTCTCTCAAGATCTCTCTAATGCCACCAATGCCAGAAAGAAAGAATTTCTTACTCTTCGTCCACTAATGAGACAATTACATATTCGTTATGGCATTTTGCATCCTTTTTTATGTAAAATTACTCATGAGGGCACTTCATGCTCCTTTGACAATCCTGTCAAACTAAAGTCTCGCCACACTCTGTGGATATTTCTATCAAGCGCTCCTAATGTATTCTAACTAAGTCCTGTTACCTTCACACACTCTCTACCTCTTTCTATACTGTTTCTATATGGCTATTATCTCTTTTATATCTTAGTATCTTACCCTCTGCCGCTCTTCTTGCTCTTGGTGCTGTAACGTCCCATGCTTATTTCTTCTACTCTTTCTCTTAGATCTGGATCTCTTTCCTTGATCTCTCTCTTCTTCTTATCATCACTCTTTCTTCCTATTTTCTTAGATGTTCTTCTTTCTTTTTTATATACTGTATGATGCATGTTCTTTTCTTTTTTACTTGTTATTGTCTATATTGTGTTCCATATTTTTTGAATAAATGGTGTCTTTCTGTTTTCAGCAATGTCCGTGCAGCGTATCACCTGTATTCCTGTATTTCTCATCCCACCTCCCAATATGTGTAACGTTGTCTCGTGGAATGTTCGTGGTCTGGGACACCCTGTTAAAAGACAAAAGGTACTATCTCACTTGTCCAGATTGAACTCACACATTTTTTTTTCAGGAATCTCATTGCAATGATGTAGAATCTCTTAAATTAAAACGACAATGGGTAGGGCAAATTATTTATTCTCCTGCGATCAACTATGAAGGGGGTGTTGCTATTCTTTTTCATAAATCGTTGCATGTACAAATTTTATCTACTCAATGTGATAATGATGGACGTTGGGTAATGGCTAAGGCTATCATCCATAACAAGGAAATCTTTTTATTTATTATTTATGGTCCTGTTAAACCAGATCCTGATTGCCGGAATAACATCAAGATTTTATTAGCCTCGCTTGACAACCCTAACATCATTGTTGCAGGAGTTTTCAATCAGTGGTTGGACCCATTTACAGATAGACAATCTAAATGTAAATTCAATCCTGACAAATCTCACAAAGGCTTTCAATCTGCCATTGCCACCCGTCCATTATTTGATGTTTGGAATACTGGTAATCCTGACTTATTTGAATTTACATTTTTCTCTAATGTTCACCATACTCATTCTAGAATTGATTATATTCTGGTCAGTAAACCTTTACTTCCCTCCATCCAATCTTCTGAGATTGGCTCTATTTTTATTTCTGACCATGCTCCTGTTTTTTCTTCATTTGACCTTTCTTTGAACAATCCTAAAACTGGTCGATGAAAATGTAATAATTTTCTTTTATCCTATAATAACTTCCTATCTGAAGCTACTACCTTTATTAATAATTTTTTTTTTTTTTAATTAACCATCCTTTGGACACCTCTGTCCCCAATACTTGGGATGCCTTCAAGGCCTCTTTTCGTGCCTTCACTATAGCCTACACTGCAAGACAGAAAAAAAACTACCATGCCAAATATACAACTTTACTACAACAACTCAAAACACTGAAACATACTTACTTTTCATCTAAATCCTCCTTGGAACTTCATGAGTTAATTAAAGTCAAGTCTGCTCTTAACAAACTTTCCACTGTTGATGCCTGCAACATCCTTCTTAAAGTTAAATCTAAATATTACGGTGGTCAAAACAAAGCGAGCAAGATGCTGGTTAATTTTAAAAAAATCAAATCTGAACGTAAAAATATTGGTCCCATTATGAATGAGCATACCAATAAAATGGCGTTCTCTGATACAGATTTTTCTACCACTTTTCAAGAGTATTACCAGTTATTGTACTCTGATGATACTAACCCCTCAGAACAAAATATGCACACCTTTTATGATGGTCTACCTAACACCCATCTTTACCTGAAAAATGTCATTTGTTGGAAGCTGAGATAACTCTCCAAGAAGTAATAGACACCATCAGATCCTTTAAAAAAATCCAAGGCCCCCGGTCCTGATGGCTTTTCTGTTGAATTTTTTCCACTTTTTCCTTCATTTTTGCCCCTAAACTTCTTGAACTTTTCAACTCTTTTCTAGCAGAATCTAAGGCTACTGGCTCCTTTCTAGAAGCTGTGATTGTCCTTATTCCCAAACCTAATAAAGATCACTCCCTTTGTAAAAACTACCGTCCTATTTCATTAATTAATTATGATTACAAAATATTTACCAAAATCCTTGCTACTCGACTTGAGACTATTGTCCCGTTACTGGTCAACACTGATCAGTCTGGTTTTGTTAAGGGCAGACTGGCTGCTGATAATGCTAGAATGTTTTCTAATGTCATTGCTTTTGGTAAAAAACATCAATCCCCCTAGCTGCATTGTCTCTCGATGCTGAAGAGGCCTTTGATCGCATTAATTCGCAATTCATGTTTACTACTCTGCAGTGGTATGGTTTTGGCCCCAATTTCATTTTATTTGTAAAATTATTATACTCTGCTCCGCGTGCTAGTATTTTTGTTAATAACTATTTTCCCAATATTTTCAGCTACATAAAGGTATACAACAAGGATGTCCTCTTTCCCTTTGCTATTTGTTTTGTGTTTAGAAAATTTCCTTGAACACATCCGTGTTAATCCACTTATCTCAGGTTTTGTACATAATTCCACTGAAACTAAACTATCGGCTTATGCTGATGATATTTTGGTTTATATGTCTAACCCCCTCTCCTCCCTTCCTTCCTTTTTACATGAAATTCATTTATACTCTAGTATCTCTGGATATAAATGGAATTTTTCCAAAACAGAAGTATTACCCTTAAACCCCTCATGTTACCAGTATATGTTCGCTAACACTAATTTCACTTGGTGTCCTACCAAAATAAAATATCTTGGAATATGGTTCTCCTCTACTGTTTCAAACACAATTAGTTGTACGTTTAATGCATTAATAACCACACTCCAGAAATTACTTCTCTCATGGTCTCCTCTCCACCTATCATGGTGGGGTAGACTGGACACTATTAAGATGATGATTGTTCCTCATGTCCTTTATACATTGTCTGTGTTACCTTTTAGGATTCCCATTTCTTATTTCTCTTAAATTAATTCAATCTGCACCAAATTTCTATGGAATAATAAACATCCCCCTATTGCTTTAGCTAAACTCAAACATCCCAAGAATGAGGGTGGTGTTCGTTTTCCTGATTTTTAAATGATATAATTCTGCATTTCTAATTAGACAGTTTTTTGCCTTAACTCATGAATTTGGTGATACTCCCATGCCACGATGGATTGAACGCTCTTTATTAAAAGATTTCTCATTTTATATCAAATAACCCTATACTGAAATACTCCCAACAATTGTTACATAATGTATTTTCTATAGGTTTCGATCCTCATCAATGCTTCTTGACCCCCTCTATCTGGTCTAACAAATCTATCAAATTTAGATGTAAATCATTCTACAATAAGCACTGGAAGGAGAAGGGTATTATGTTTATTTATCAGTTTGTTCAACATAACTCTGTTATTCTCTTCTCCCAATTGCAATCACAGTATAATTTACCAAATTCGTTTCTCCATGAATATTTTTTAATATCATCTTCTTTGCCGCTTAGTTAACAACTAATAACTTTCCCCCAACCTCTCCCCCACTTATTCCAACTATATCATCATACATGACTTTATACCCAAGGCTGCATTTCTCTATAAAATATTGTTGTCACCTATCCCTGAAAGTTCCAAAACACCCAATGAACTTCTGTGGGAAGCTGATTTATCCATCTCACTCCATACCACTACTTGGGACAAATTTTGTCTTAAACTATTCAAAACATCCAAAGCAGCTCGTATTACACAATCTTTATTTTTCATTTATTACAGAGCTCTTATTACCCCTGAATGTATATCCAAGTTCTCCCCCACCTCCTCACCTTTATGCTGGTCTTGTTCTTCCTTCACAGGGACTTTAATTCACCTACTATATGATTGTCCCAATGTGTGAAATTTTGGGAATCTACCTGGGCAAAATGTCTAGAAATATTTCAATGTAGTATTCCATTATCAACGCAAAATGTTTTCCTTGGTACTGCTTCACCAGATTTTGACAATATTTCCCCTAAACCTATGTTACTTGATCTTTTTATTGCTATTGCATTTAAAGTGATCCTGTCTTGTTGGAAAGATACCTCTAAATTATCAACATTAATATGGTGGAATTTTATATGTGATGAACACACATATAAAATTTATGTTTCTTCTATCTCATTATCTCAGAAAATTAAATCTGATCTACTGTGGCTACCTTTAACTTCCTATCTCTCTGCGCATACACTTATATCTTAGCTACTATTTTATTCTTTTATTCATTTTATTTTTTGTTCTCTCTTCTTTCTCTATTTTCTCTCTCTTTCCTCTACTTCGTTCCTCCCTTTTTCATTCTTCATAGTTCTACAACATAGGGGCCGATTCCGATCTCGGTCGGAGGTGTACCTAACATCATTCGGTCAGGAAAAAAGCCATGCGAATGCCTGTTTCCCGACCGAACCGCACATTATTCCGAACGAGCAAGTACGATGCGCACAACAGCATAGATTCCGACCCAGTCGTACTCACCCAATCCAGGTCCTGTTCCCCGACCGAGCCGGATCCGTAAACGCAGAATCGAGTCGCACGGAAGCCAAAATGCAGTCCCGTCCGGCCGGACAAGTACGATGCGCTTCCCATACGCGCCGAACCCGTCGCTATGCACGGCACGTCAAAGCATCCGGGAGAGGCGCACATAAGCTCCGATTCGTGCCACAACACGATCCACGGCTACGAGACGAACACGCCAGCTACGAGGACGAGGCGAAGCAACGAGAAAGACGAACGAGACGAACCAACCATGAATCCCATCGTGCCGATCCTACCAATATTCTACATCTACTACCGGAACAGGCACGGACGCGTACGGCGCAGAAGGTAAGTCAGACACCAACCACAAAAACAAACTACATGTACCCGACATATCACACACACACAGAGGGATGCAGAAATTACTTACACCAGCAACAGCAGCACCATAGGGGTGGGATGGCCATCACCAATGCCACATATACACATAGGGGCCCGGATGCCTACCACTACTACCACCTCTACCCATTTTGGGCTGGATGCCTGTCACTACTACCACCCTTACCCAGGGGGTGCCAGATGCCTACCACTACTACCACCTCTACCCATGGGGGGCTGGATGCCTGTCACTACTACCACCCTTACCCATGGGGGGCTGGATGCCTACCACTACTACCACCTCTACCCATGGGGGGCTGGATGCTTACCACCAACAACACCCCCACTCACAGGATGGCTAATACATGACACAACAAGCACACACCAACATAAAGAATGCAACATAAAGACATCCCCCCAACACCATGACAAGCATGTGTAGACTGTGTCAAATGCCTACAACACTGAACATGACTTTGAACATACAATGTGACCCCCTATCACATGTGCCACACATAAATGTGTGTGGCCCCCACAATGCAAGCAGGCCATGACCATTGTGGCAATGGGGTCCAAACCCCCATCATCACAGTGACCAAAATGTAAGTGTGGGGTCCATAGCTGAAGCACATTTTGAACATTGTGGCAATGGGGGATATACCCCCATCATCACAGTGACCAAAATGTAAGTGTGGGGTCCATAGCTGAAGCACATTTTGAACATTGTGGCAATGGGGTCCAAACCCCCATCATCACAGTGACCACAATGTAAGTGTGGGGACCATAGCTGAAGCACATTTTGAACATTGTGGCAATGGGGTCCATACCCCCATCATCACAGTGACCAAAATGTAAGTGTGGGGTCCATAGCTGAAGCACATTTTGAACATTGTGGCAATGGGGTCCAAACCCCCATCATCACAGTGACCAAAATGTAAGTGTGGGGACCATAGCTGAAGCACATTTTGAACATTGTGGCAATGGGGTCCATACCCCCATCATCACAGTGAACAAAATGTAAGTGTGGGGTCCATAGCTGAAGCACATTTTGAACATTGTGGCAATGGGGTCCAAACCCCCATCATCACAGTGACCAAAATGTAAGTGTGGGGACCATAGCTGAAGCACATTTTGAACATTGTGGCAATGGGGTCCAAACCCCCATCATCACAGTGACCAAAATGTAAGTGTGGGGACCATAGCTGAAGCACATTTTGAACATTGTGGCAATGGGGTCCAAACCCTCATCATCACAGTGACCAAAGTGTGGGGACCATAGCTGAAGCACATTTTGAACATTGTGGCAATGGGGTCCAAACCCCCATCATCACAGTGACCAAAATGTAAGTGTGGGGACCATAGCTGAAGCACATTTTGAACATTGTGGCAATGGGGTCCAAACCCCCATCATCACAGTGACCAAAGTGTGGGGACCATAGCTGAAGCACATTTTGAACATTGTGGCAATGGGGTCCATACCCCCATCATCACAGTGACCAAAATGTAAGTGTGGGGTCCATAGCTGAAGCACATTTTGAACATTGTGGCAATGGGTTCCAAACCCCCATCATCACAGTGACCAAAATGTAAGTGTGGGGTCCATAGCTGAAGCACATTTTGAACATTGTGGCAATGGGGTCCAAACCCCCATCATCACAGTGACCAATATGTAAGTGTTGACAAAGAAAAAGCTGCAACTGCCAAACTGCATGGATGATTCCTGGTCACAGAACAACAAACACATCAGTGGCAAAGTAGTGCTTGTGTCCCATAGCAACATAGATTGGGGGAGGCAAACAGTGCAGTGCAAATAAGACATACCTTTGGCCATGTGCAGACAAACATCACCCATGGGGGCTGACACTGTCAACATTCATCAATGACACAATGACAGAAGTGACCATCAGAATGCAGACCCACATATTTGCACCAATGGGCACACAAATGCAGATACCCTGTGGAGACTGTAGATGTGAGGTGAACAGATACCATACCATGGCAGCAATGGGACACACAAACAATGATCATTGTGCTGACTGATGACCTAGGAGTCCCAGGGACAGCAGGGGAAACACACCAAACAACATACAGCCAATGGCACACTAAAGATATGCCAATGCAGTGGTGCAGATGCACAAACACAAACAGGCAGACCCACACTGCACATCAAACACAACAGGTGAGGGGGGGGGGTACCAGTGTCCCCAGGCAACCACACAACACATGAGGAGGCCTGAATACCAATTACACAGATGTGCATACAGTGCCACACAAAGGTAACTCATGGATCCAAATCCCCTATGTGGGCAATCAGGCATTGCCAGATGAGAGGGAGCACAAATCACACATGTCACACAAGCATGTAGGAACAGCAACTGACACAGCAAGACACAGAGACACCACAGCACTACCCCAGGGCCCCCACAATGTGGTGACCCTGGGCTGCATTACAATCCCACTGTGATGACAAAGCTAGATGTTGTTCACACTGTGAACCACAGTCATGTGTCCTGAGCAACAAACTACCATCACACCTACACAAGCACAAATCAATCAGCACAGCCAGTAAGCCAAGGCCAACATGGAGGCAGGGGTCTAGCCGGGCAACAACTCTCATCTGCACACACTCAACACCACACACCTCGACCTCCAACAATGTGCAGCAGTGAAGCTCACATGCACTGGTGACATTGCACATGCACCCATGACAATCCCAGGGGGGGTGGCGGGAACAAGGTGCAGAAACACATCACACATGGCCACTCAACAAGACTCCTGAATGTCTGACACACTGCACACTACGCTGTACATGGACATGACGGCAATACCACACCAACCAATGGGATCCCAGCCACAGTCACACACCAATGAAGAAGCCAAGGTCACCCACAAAGAACACACATAGACAACTACCAACATTGCAGCCCTGACCCTGAGGAGTGCCAGCAGTCACACACACAACGTGTCACAACCAATGAAAGCTAACACAAACCGGAAATCACATGACAGGTGTAAACAACAAGTGCCAAGGGGAATCCTGACTGTGACCCATCAGCGTCTGCCCACAAACTCAGCCCTGACAGCAAACACACCTATGGGTGACACCCTGATGACCAGTAATGTGCCATGCACCCACATCACAGAGAACCCAGGGAGAAGACTTTGGGGGAACATAGGTCAACTCAGCAAGCATCACAAACAGGAACATCACTAGGGATCCCAGCATGCACAGCAAAATGGAAGTGAACACACAGACATGCTCATACAACACACACCTTGGGCGCAGGCGATGTCACAGGAGCACACACTGCCATGAGGGGACTCCACTGCTGTGTGAGGAAAGCTGTGCCATATGTCGCCTCAGTAGGGCTCCATCATGTCAGCAGAACACTTGGTCACACAGTCAACAATTAGTACCAAATGAAGGCTCCTTTCACATCAGCCTGGTCATGGGAGTGTCAACGAAATCATCAGCACAGATCCAACACACATGTATAGCAAGTTGCACTGACAACACAGATGAGTCCTTCCCCATTGATGCCCAAACCTGCACGTCCAGTGGAGATGGCCACACGGTCAGGGAAGAAGACTAATTGAACAATGGCAAGCACAACAGATGTGCAAGGGTGGAAGCCACAGATGTGACATTGCTAATGTAAGTAGGAAATCCCATTGCCAAATATTGAAAACATGACACCCTCACATGCTGCTAAGGATGACATGGATACACCACAGGATAGGACACAGTCCCCCTGGACCACATGGGTTCCTGCACAGTAACACTACATATTCATGAGACCAAATATCACCATCAGTGCAGCAAGGGCATGGTTAGCATCATCAACATCATGTACATCAGAAGCAAAAGCACTAGAGAACAGAAAGTTGCTTTATTCAGCATATGTGGGTTCAAAAGTTGAAGTCATGTAAAAAATAAACAAAGGCCAATGGCCAGTCCATCATGAAAGTCAAAACAGGGTGACAGTGGCAGATGTCACCCTACGCATGCCTGCACTGATGAAAACCAGGGACAATCCCCTCGGAGGGGCATACGGGGGGCAGGCCAGGCACCACAGGGACAGGATCAGGGCTCACCAGAAGGAGGTAGGGAAGGGGTGGTGGGTGCTGGAGAGCCACTGAAAACTGCAGTGGAGGTGTCTGACATGGTGTGTGCCGGCACAACTGGGGGGCATGACTCAGATGGTGTGGGCACCGGCACGACTGCAGTGGACCGTGCAGATGGAGTGGACAGGTTCGCCACTGCAGTGCCCAAGTCAGACAGGGTGGTAGTGGACTCCACTGCAGTGCCTACCTCCAGGGGAGGAGAATGGGGATCAGGTAAGGTGGGCAGGACAGAGGGGGAGGACACCCTCACCACACCAGTGGCACAGACAAGCGCAGCGGGGTGTGGGGCTGGAAGAGCAAGTGACAGGGGGAGAAGGCCTGATCCTTTTGGGGATGGTGTATCTGTGGGTGGGGGAACCTGGGGCAGGGTGTGGTGGGGGCACCTGTGGAGTGGGGGCCTGAGGGATGGAGGAAGGAGACTTGGTGCCTGAGCTGCAGGGTGGCGGCAGGGTCTTGCTCTTCCGGGTCCGGGGGGACTTGCGGGTGGGGGCGTCAGTTGGTCTGTGCCTGGGGGAGGGTGTCCGGGGGCGAGGGGCACTCCGCTCCGTGAGGGTGGGCTTCCTCTTCACCCTGAATGCTGTATCAGCTGGATCGGAGGGGAAGAGGCCGAGGTCACTGAGGAAGAGCCGCTGTGTCTTTGGGGTTGCAGGTGAGGCAAGGGAGGGGGCTTTGGAGGGAGAGGCAACTGAGGACTGCGCAGTGCTCGTGGATGCGTGTGTGTGTGCCTGGGCCCCATCCCCTGTGAGTGTGGTTTCAGTCCCCTGACTGTGCGTGCGTGTGCGTCTTGTTTGTGGCGTGTGTGTCTGTGTGCTGCTCGTGTCTGTGCTGGTGTGTGCCTGTGCCGGTGTGTGTGTGCTTGGGACAGGTAAGTTGCTGGGGAGTGTGGATGGGGCAGAGGCAGGAGGGGTGAGGGACTGTCGGAGGAGGGACACTGCTGCCGTCAGGGAGGAGTCCATGGACCTATTGCCCCTCTGTAGGGCAGACATGCCCGATGAGATGCCCTCCATGAACGACACCAGCTGAGTCAACAGAGTGGTGTGGGCATGGAGGACACTCAGCATCGCTGTCTGCCCTACATGGAGCTGGCGAAGGAGGTACACAGACTCCTCACTCAGGGCAGCAGGGGACACAGGGGCAGGGGGTGCGGTGCCTGGCCCGAAGGAGACACGCTCCCGAACATGGGAGCCTCCACGGACCTCGGGAATGGGAGCCGATGGGAGGGCGGTGGTGGTGGTGGTGGCGGGGACAGCAACACTAGCTGGGGTGTGGTGGCTGCTGACACCCGCCTCCATAAGGGAGTCATCCTCCGAGCTGCTGTGGTCCTCAGCTGAGGTGGATGGTGCTGAGGACTCCTCGGTGTGGCTCCCTCGCCCTCCGTGCCACTGGGTCCCTCCGACCACTCCTCGGCTGCTGACCCAGTCTGGCTCTGCGGCTCCTCCTGGTCCGTGGAGCTGTCCCCTCCTGTGGCCGTGGATGTATCTGCAATCAATAGGGAAACAGACAGACATCAGTCACCTGCACCGAACGCACACACCACAGTTAGTACAGCACATTACAGAGCAAGCCCTGGCATCCTTAGTTGAACATTGCTAAAAGTGCCCAAACAGAACAGGAGAAGCCAATTGTCAGTCTGATGGTCAACCATGGCACTCACATCCCACCTGGCCTTGCACCCATCTGTCTGGTGTCTGTTGGATGGCAATACCCCAGTGTGGACACATGCACCACCTACACAGCAGTTGGACAGTGCAGAGAACCCGGTTAAGCATGTGAACATGCACACATCACAACTCTTGCCACTGAGTCAGTACAGGTGTCCGGATGAAAGGGATGCCCAGAGTCAAATAGGAAATGCATGTGATGCATACCAGCGACAGACACCATGATGCACCCATGTCCTGATAGCCATTGCCACAATGGTGTGCATGTAGCACATGTCACTCCCCTGCAGGATCACTAATAGGAAGTCACATGCCATGGCACAGGCATGCCTGCTAAGTCATACATCACTGTCTCCAGTCACATGGGCAGGGCAGCCAGAAAACAACACTCTGCACTGTGTCACAATAGTAGGTCATGGGGAATGCAAGTCCTGGAGCTGGACAAGTGCACATGTACATCCCCCACACACCACATCATCTGAACCCTTATCTGTCCAGGTCATACCGATTGGACATATGGGAGACCTGTAACACAACCCTCTGAACCTGAGCACCTCACAATCTGCTGTGAATGGGAGACAGCTGCCTGAACTTCACATTCGCATACCCCAGTCTGCACGGTCAGGTGATCAAACACCTATGTGTCACACAAGTATCGTCTCCTATGGTCACATCTCCGGTGGCATGCTGAGCCCCAACCGAGAAACACCCCAGCAGTCCTGACAACGAAGCCACAGCACACTGACACAGAGGCAGACACCTGAGGGGACAATTCACTGAGCACAACGTGTCAGCTGATACACGGGAGTGGGAGTACAGAGTATATTGTATGGCCTGGAGTAGGCATGACTGTCCTGCCCCACATGAATGAGGGATGAGCCCTGGACAGTAGGCAGCTGGCTAAGTATGTGTGACACACGTTATATACACACTCCTGGGGCCCAAACATTGTTCCCACCCGCAGCATGGGTGTGTGCCAGATACCCCAGGCACATGTGGTGGATCAGCTCAGCAATTGGACCACATATCAAAGTAACACGCAGATTACATGTCAGAACACAGGCATTGTGTAAGCAATGGACCCACCCATGATGCCCACCACAGAGTTAGGGAAACAGATGCTGTCCCCCACCTTGAGTCAAGCAAACTGCAAGGACACAGTACCCAAGTGACACAATTCCCTGACTGTAAGGGCCACACCTGGGTATCAGATGAGGAGTGGGCAGTGCACAATAGAGGGACATGGGTCCTGGACCACATGACTGATGTACTGTGGAAGTTTAACCAGGCCAGAGGAGGGCACATAGCATGGCAGACATAGTTCACAATGCAGTCATGGACTCACCCCCTCCTTGCTGCTCACTGGCCTTCAGCTGCCCATCCAGATCAGGGAAGACCACCGCCAGGATCCTGAGCATGTGTGGGGTCAGGGTCCGGTGTCCGCCCCTCCTGCGAGGAGGCAACAGCTTCAGCTGGAACCGTGCGATCCTCCGGGTCCAGCCCCAAAGGTCCTGCCACCTCTTCTGGCAGTTGCGGATCCGGCGCTTGTAGACCCCCACGGATCTCACTGCCCGGACGATGGTCAGCCATATCTGCTGCTTCTGGTGGGCATCAACCTGTGAGGATGACAAAGTGAGAATGCCATTACTACACATGCAACATATCCGTGCATTACACAGTTGGATATACATGTCTTAATCACAGGGGCACATGATGTACACAGGCAGTGCAACGATGGCCATGGACAGTATGCCAGCAGTTACTACATGGTATCATTGCCTGGGAAGTAAAACCTTGTTTAAATGCACTGTCACTGCACTATACCTGTCCAGTGCATGTAACTACACACTATGGGGGTGACAACTACTCAGTGAGCCTGCTAGCCAGTGGCGTGCAGACTGTTAGCCTTGCTAGTCAGACAACATGCACATTTAGGAAGGCAGTGGACAGAACACTCACCTGCTCCCCTGCTTTCCCATACAGCTTGCTGTACTGTGGAAGGAGGCTGTCCAGCAGGGCCTGGTTCTCCTCAGTGCTGAAGGCTGGGGCTCTCTCCACAGTACGTGCCATTGCAGGGTCCAGAGGGTGCAGATACAGCAGCAGTGGTGGTGGCAGATGTCGTCCTGGAGCATGTAGTGCAGGCAAGTGAGCTCTCAGGGGAACAGCCAGCATTATATGTGTGCTGCAGAGGCAGATACTGTCCCATGTGTCCAAAGTGATAGGTCCAAGTCGTTTGCATCTTCTGAATCTGGCCAATCCATGGAATTGCACCACTTACACACGCCCACAGCATCCTTCAAAAGTTCAACTTCATGACACCCATGAATTTGCAACATTGTTGTGGGTGACCAACTGAATTTACAGCATCAGACTCATTCAAAATTTGAAAACGCGTCCGTTGCCAGGCCAGGCCATAGCCAATGGGTGCGCACCGATCGGTCCATTGCTGTTCAACGCGTACCCAGGTTACAATGCGTACCTGCACACATTGAATGCAATGGGCCAGCCGGGCACACCGATCGGTCCATTGCTGTTCAACGCGTACCCAGGATACAACGCGTACCCGCACACATTGAATGCAATGGGCCGGCCGGGCACACCGATCGGTCCATTGCTGTTCAACGCGTACCCAGGTTACAAAGCGTACCCGCACACATTGAATGCAATGGGCCGGCCGGGCACACCGATCGGTCCATTGCTGTTCAACGCGTACCCAGGATACAACGCGTACCCGCACACATTGAATGCAATGGGCCGGCCGGGCACACCGATCGGTCCATTGCTGTTCAACGCGTACCCAGGTTACAACGCGTACCCGCACACATTGAATGCAATGGGCCGACCGGGCACACCGATCGGTCCATTGCTGTTCAACGCGTACCCAGGATACAACGCGTACCCGCACACATTGAATGCAATGGGCCGGCCGGGCACACCGATCGGTCCATTGCTGTTCAACGCGTACCCAGGATACAACGCGTACTCGCACACATTGAATGCAATGGGCTGGCCGGGCACACCGATCGGTCCATTGCTGTTCAACGCGTACCCAGGATACAACGCGTACCCGCACACATTGAATGCAATGGGCCGGCCGGGCACACCGATCGGTCCATTGCTGTTCAACGCATACCCAGGTTACAATGCGTACCCGCACACATTGAATGCAATGGGCCGGCCGGGCACACCGATCGGTCCATTGCTGTTCAACGCGTACCCAGGATACAACGTGTACCTGCACACATTGAATGCAATGGGCCGGCCGGGCACACCGATCGGTCCATTGCTGTCCAACGCGTCTCTGTACAAGTCACTGGCATATGTCACCATGCCTGTCACAGGTGAACATATGCCAGCCACATATACTTCCCAGGGAGTGAGGGGCACACCTACAACACCACAGCCTGTCCAAACTGTATCCTAAGGCATGTAAGGCTGTATTACCTATTCCGTGTATGGGGGTGAACATGTTGTTCTGTGGATGTCACTTGGGGGCAGCCACCCCCAGGCTGTGCACGTGTTCATGGGAACAGGATCCTTGGTGTTTCGTGTACATGACCACTGTGATGTGCAACTGTTCATATCTGAGCATGTGGCATGGTCACATTTCACGGTGGTGTATGTGTATGTCATGTCACATACCCCCTGAGTCCCATGTGGGACGGTATGTTTAACCCAGGGTTACCCATTGGCACAATAGTGATGGTCCTCCACAGTCTGTGTGCATGTTGTGTTTACAATGTCTCTGATTTCATGTGCACAATGGGAGACAGTCTCCACATCCACGTTGTTTGTGCATGGACTTTGATGTTGTGCGTGTGTGTGTCACAGACGTCCATGTCTGTCCTGCCGAGGCAACAGGGACCACTACTTGTGGGGGTCATGGTTGTTTTGCTGTGGTGTATACATGATACACCATGTCATGCCAGTGTCCATGTGGCAATACAGGGTCCCTGGGAATCTACCTGTTGTTGAGCTGTGATGCCTGGGGCACATCTGTCCTCACATGTCACTGTGGGGTGTGTTTGTAACGTGGCAGCAGGAGATGGGAACTGTGACATGGCCTCATGATATCCAATGGCACAACCTGGGACTTATTGATGCCACTTGTTGAACTGTGATGTTAGATGTTGGCCATGTATGTGCCATACATGTCCTTACGGAACTGCACACATCATGTACTTGTGCCTCATAATGATGTATCATGTGATATTGAGTGTGTTCAATGCCACATATGTGGGGTGACTGACAATCTTTCTTTCTTCACCTATGCACTGCAGGGCACCAGCTGTCCATAGACCATTCCCTGACCTGGCAACGATGGTGGAACGTGACAGCATCCGACTGTACCGCTTCACCAGGCAGCTGATTGAGGATTTGGCAGTGCGCTTGGCACCACATTTGCAACCTGGCCGGCCGTACCCTACAGCGCTGACCCCCAAGGTGAAGGTGATGGCAGCCCTACACTTCTTTGCCACCGGTACCTTTCAACACACTGTGGCGTCTGCTGGTGGGATGTCACAGACCATGTTCAGCCGTGTGCTCCGCGATGTTTTGGAGGCTATGTTGATATACCTGAACCAGTACATCTATTTCCCTAGACTCCAACAACTCACTGACGTGAAGAGTGACTTCTATGCCCTGGGGAGGATGCCGCATGTCATTGGCTCTATTGATGGGACACATGTGGCTTTGGTACCACCACAGGCCCAAGAGCAGGCATACAGGAACCGCAAACACTACCACTCGGTCAATGCACTGGTGGTCTGTCTTGCAGATATGAGCATCTCACACGTGTGTGCCCGTTTCCCCGGTTCTGCACACGATGCCTACATGATGAGGAGTAGTCGCATCCCGAGGATGATGTCACAGATGCCGAACCAGCGTGCCTGGCTTGTTGGTGTGTACCGACTTTGATCCATTGTGTGTGTTCTGCAATGTAGTGTTCCACCCTCTTTTCCAACTCAGCTAATGTGCAATTGTCTGTATGTAGGTGACTCCGGATACCCCAACATGACGTGGTTGCTGACGCCCCTCAGGAACCCTGTGACACCAGCCCAGATGCGCTACAATGAGGCACATGGTCGGACCAGGAGAGTGATTGAGCGGACATTTGGTCTCCTGAAGAGCCGCTTCCGCTGCCTGGACAAGGCAGGAGGGTCCCTCCCATATGCCCCAGCAAAGGTGTGCAAGATTGTCATCGTCTGCTGCATGCTACACAACCTGGCAGTGCGGAAGGAGTTGCCTCTCATCCTGGATGACGATGACCAACGTCCGCCACCTGTGGAGGATCCTGGCCTGGACCACGATGCCAGTGATGATGATGGTGATGTCCGCACACAGCTCATCACCAATGTGAGTATCCAGAGATGTCATGTCAATGATGTGAGTTTGCATGATATGTGTTGGTGGTGCTCTGGTGCTGTTTGAGTGTGTCCATGGGCTACATGACTGTATGCGTGTAGCGATGTGTCCTTACAGGTAGTCTGTACTCCCCAACAGTGTTGACATGCTAACTTGGTTCTGGGTGGGTATCTTGTGACATGTATTGGGCATGAGTATTGCAGTTCTGTCCTGTTCTTCAGTGCTTTTGACTGTGTGTCATTTCTGTCCTTCACAGGGTACTTTCAGAGTCGTTTGGTCAACTGTGATCCCCGACACCGTGATTCGACTTCCAGGGTGGTAGCTGTCGTGTCCCTGCAGGTGATGTGCGCCACACCCATGGACTTCCTTCCTTCTACACTTGTTGACTGTGTGCCTGCTGCCAGGTGGGATTACCTTGCATCTGTAGTGGTTACAACATGTTGCAAATGTGTAATAAACCTGTGCTTCACTTTGTGATGTGCGTTGTCTGTGGTCACACATTTGACTGACATTTGCTTACTGCACCAGTGGGCTAGTTGACTAAGACTGTGAATAGGTGTTGTGTCTGTGCATTGCACTGTATTTCCCGGCAACATCAGTGTAGGCAATGAGTCAGATGGCCTAGGTGTGTATTTGTTGTGTAGCCCTGGTGGTGTGTCTCCCTCATATGTGTCACGTTGCCATGACTCACATGCCTGTGTTGTACTTGCTGTAGCAGTTAGCATGCAGAGTGTAATTTCACTGGTCATCATCTCCATGACAGAAACCACGTTGGAATCACGACAGAGGCAGGTATGGTGTATTAGTGTGTTTATTGTCATACATGTGTGTGAATAGTGCACAGGATGGTGAGTGCTGTACATTTTGATTGCAATCCAAAGTTCCTAGAATTGGAAGTCCTGGTAGCAGAAATGTCCTGTATCAAGTCCACAGTCATCTGAGACATTGGTCCAACTTGTACTCCCCATGTTATGTGGGGGAGTTGTGTTGCAGTCAACAGGGTGAACAGTTTGCGCACAAAGGTGATTATCCAGAACAGGTGTTGGCTTCCTGGGGGTTGTGCATGGCCATCAGCCTCTCAGTTGTCCTTCCTCGGACGACCCCTCTTCTTTGGGGGGACCCTCAAGTGCAGGCTGCTGCGGTGCAGGGGACTCTCCGCCAGAGTCATCCTGCCTCCCTGTGGCAGTTGCAGTTGTTTCAGCACCAGATGTTGTGGGCACACAGGGAGGTGTTGACTGGTTGCTGCTCATCTGGCGGAGGCATTGTAATATGTCCCTATGCACCGCCGTCATCTCTTGCAGTGTGTCCCACTTGGACTCCACGCGGGACATGTGTGAGTCCAAGCGGGCATGATGGGCAGCCTGCTGCTGTTTAATGTCCCTGAGGAGCCCCACTACCTGGCTGAGCTCTCCGGTGCTGGACTGGTACGCATCGGCTATGCGTGCCAGTTGTGGGTCATCATGCAGTCCAGACCCCTTTGCGAGCAGTGACCTATGTCTCCCACCCCTCCCACCACCCCTGGCGACACGTGCAGTACCTGAGGTGGCACGCACAGGTGACCCTGGGCCCCCTTGGGGGTTGTTGGTGGTGTTGGTGTCCATGGCCCCACGTTGGACCAGGGTCCCTGTGCTGGTGGTGGTGGTGCTCCTTGGTCTGTCCATGTCGGCAGGGGTGGTATGTGTGTTGACAGTCGTTGGAGGGGTGGGTGCAGGGGGTGAAGCTGGTGGTCCTGCTGGTGCTGCATGATGACTTGCTCCGGAGGTGCCAGGTGGGTCTTCTTCATCCGAGGAGGGCAGAGGCTGTTCCACACCAGTGAGCTCCGTATCCTCTTGAGCCTGGGACGGGGACTCCTCAGCGTCTGCTGCTGTGTCCCCATCATCACCTGTTTTTGGGAGACACACACAATGTATGTTATGTTTCTGCAGGCATCAATGGTTGACACACCTGACAGTTGTGACTGTGCCTCTGGATGCGGGCCTGTACATTGCATTGTCCTAAGTTGTCACAGTCAGGGGTTGATATTGGTGTAGCACATTGTCCTGCATTATTTGGGCATTTCTATGTGAATGTTGGGGTGTGTACATATTCTGCATTGGTTGTATTTGGTTGACATCCGGCCCTCCTTCCCACCCAGCCAGATATTCCACCATGGAACGTGCTTCCATTGCAGGGAGTGCAAGTTGTCTTTCAGGATGTCAGTCAGTGGTGTCCTGCTGTTGGTTGGTGCACAGTTGCCAGCAGGGCCTTGTGCTCCCCACAGCAGTAGCCAGTGTCAGCCATCTTGTGAGTTGTTTTCCACTCCCTGTGATGTGTGCATGGTTCAGGGTGGTGTTGATGGGACAGTTGTGGGGGTGACCAATATCTGTGACTACCACTCCCATCATGCTTTGCCTCCACCCCCCTTCCCAGCAGGCCCATGCTTCCTTCCCTTTGACTCTGCTTCCCTGTGGGGTTGTGTGCCTGTGCTGACAAGATGGCTGACAGTGTTATCCTGGGGTTAGTTTTGCTACAAGTCCCATGTGTGTCCCTGTGCTTCACTCAGCATGACCCAGGGTTGTGGTTCTTTGTGGGATATTTGATTGGAGTGTGAGGCAATGCATTCTCCCAGGTGAGTTTTGTTGAGTTTGTGTTAGGGGTGTGTGTGAGAAACACTGCTGGTAACTATGGTCAGGGCTGTGAGTCCTCCTTCCCACCCAGCCAGATATCCCACCATGGAACGTGCTTCCATTGCAGGGAGTGCAAGTTGTCTTTCAGGATGTCAGTCAGTGGTGTCCTGCTGTTGGTTGGTGCACAGTTGCCAGCAGGGCCTTGTGCTCCCCACAGCAGTAGCCAGTGTCAGCCATCTTGTCACTTGTTTTCCACTCCCTGTGATGTGCGCATGGTTCAGGGTGGTGTTGATGGGACAGTTGTGGGGTGACCAATATCTGTGACTACCACTCCCATCATGCTATTGCCTCCACCCCACTTCCCAGCATGCCCATACTTACTTGCTTTTGGGTGGACTTCACTGTGTGTGAGTGTGAGAGCAATGGCAAGATGGCTGACAGTGGTGTCCTGCTGTTAGTTGGTGGCCAGTTCCCAGCATGGCCTTGTGCTCCCCACAACAGAGCACCAGTGTCAGACATCTTTGATGGGGCTTTCCACTCTCTGTGGGGTGTGCATGCTTGAGTGTGAGCTTGCTGGTCCATGTGGGTGGGGGATGTTGAGCTGTGACTACCACTCCCATCATGCTATTGCCTCCACCCCCCCTTCCCAGCATGCCCATGCTTCCTTCCCTTTGACTCTGTGTGCCTGTGCTGACAAGATGGCTGACAGTGGTATCCTGGGGTTAGTTTTGCTACAAGTCCCATGGGTGTCCCTGTGCTTCACTCAGCATGACCCAGGGTTGTGGTTCTTTGTGGGATATTTGATTGGAGTGTGAGGCAATGCGTTCTCCCAGGTGAGTTATGTGGAGTTTGTGTTAGGGGTGTGTGTGAGAAACGCTGCTGGTAACTATGGTCAGGGCTGTGAGTCCTCCTTCCCACCCAGCCAGATATCCCACCATGGAACGTGCTTCCATTGCAGGGAGTGCAAGTTGTCTTTCAGGATGTCAGTCAGTGGTGTCCTGCTGTTGGTTGGTGCACAGTTGCCAGCAGGGCCTTGTGCTCCCCACAGCAGTAGCCAGTGTCAGCCATCTTGTCACTTGTTTTCCACTCCCTGTGATGTGCGCATGGTTCAGGGTGGTGTTGATGGGACAGTTGTGGGGGTGACCAATATCTGTGACTACCACTCCCATCATGCTATTGCCTCCACCCCACTTCCCAGCATGCCCATACTTACTTGCTTTTGGGTGGACTTCACTGTATGTTAGTGTGAGAGCAATGGCAAGATGGCTGACAGTGGTGTCCTGCTGTTAGTTGGTGGCCAGTTCCCAGCATGGCCTTGTGCTCCCCACAACAGAGCACCAGTGTCAGACATCTTTGATGGGGCTTTCCACTCTCTGTGGGGTGTGCATGCTTGAGTGTGAGCTTCCTGGGCCATGTGGGTGGGGGATGTTGAGCTGTGACTACCACTCCCATCATGCTATTGCCTCCACCCCACTTCCCAGCATGCCCATACTTACTTGCTTTTGGGTGGACTTCACTGTGTGTGAGTGTGAGAGCAATGGCAAGATGTCAGTCAGTGGTGTCCTGCTGTTGGTTGGTGCACAGTTGCCAGCAGGACCTTGTGCTCCCCACAGCAGTAGCCAGTGTCAGCCATCTTGTCAGTTGTTTTCCACTCCCTGTGATGTGAGCATGGTTCATGGTGGTGTTGATGTGTGCATTGTGAGGGTGGGCAATATCTGTGACTACGACTCCCATGATGCTATTGGCTACACTGACTTGCCCAGCATACACAGTATTCCTTCCTTTCAGTGGGCTTCACTGTGTGGTGGTGTTGTAGTGGTGGCTACATGTCTGGATGTGTTTGTTAGTTATATTTGTGCCACTGCCCAGCTGTAGTTGTAGTTGTGTTTGTACATGTGATGACACAGTTACATGTCACTATGAGATGGCATGTGTTGTGTTTATCTGACTGACATACACATTTTGGGATGGTTCTGTTCTGGTTGCTGTGTATTTGCTAAGGGTGCATGGTTTGACTCTCCCCTTGACAGTAATGTGTGTGTATTGTGGCACAATATTGTGTACATTAGTTGTGTACTCACCAGGCTCTGGGATGTTTTCTAGTCCATATACGCTCACTGGTGGTAGGATGGCCCGCACCTTCTCCTCCCAGGGCCTGAGGTATACTGGCTTGGCAGGAGGGCCACTGCCGGTGTGTTGGCTCAAGAGGTAGTCCTTCTTCAACAGCTCCCTGACCCTCCTGCGCACGTCATACCACCTGTTCTGGATGTCTATCTTTGTGCGCAAACATGGTGATTGTGCGTTCACCCTGTCGACGATCCTCTCCCACATCTTGGTTTTCTGCGACATGGGTGTCTGTTGGACCAGTGTACCAAACAGCTGTGGCTCTACCCTGAGGATCTCATCTACCAGGACTTCCAATTCACTATCTAGGAACTTATGATTCTTCTTTGGGGGCATGGTGATGGTGAGTGATGTGTCTGTTGGTGTGCAGGTGAAGGTGTGTGAGTGTGTGTTTTGCTGGGTGTATGTGAGGTTGTTATTTGTTGGGGTGCTGATGGTGTGTGGCTTGTGTGATGGATGAGCTGTGGGTGTGTGGTTGCTGTCTGTTGAGTGCTGGCAGGTAATTAGAATTTGCAAAGGATCATTGTAGGGATTTGTGTCCTTTATATGGGTGGAGTTGTGGGTGTGTCTTTGTTCCCTGCCCCCCCCCCAGTATGTATTGGCTTTGTAATTGCTTGTTTGGCCTTTTTTTGTGTATTTTCCCTTTGTACTTTTTGTGCATGTAGGAGACGTTCTTGTGACCGAGTCGGACCCTGCAGTTGTCTCGTACGGGCTTCTCCGATTCGTTCACGCTGTGTTTGTGCTGTTTTCTATGCTGCGTACGCATCGGTCGCGGTGTTTTGGGTTGCTTCGGCTCGCAGTTTTCTATGCGTGTCGGTCGTACGGCTTGTCCTCCGTGCGACTCGGTCGTGTTTTCCACGCGTTGCATCGTACTTGGCGGGTAGGAGTTTGCGGGTATGTTTCGTTCGGGATTGTTCCGGGTGCGTGTCGGTCGGTTCGATTCACGTGTTTTTCCGGCCGGATTGCTGTTTTCCGCGCGGCTCGGTCGTTCGGCTTGTGTTCCGTACGAGTCGGTCGGGTTTTGCACGCTTCTCATCGTACTTTGCGGGTCGGGCTGCACCGGTACGTGTCGGTCGGAATTAATTCTGGCTCTGAGTCGGTCGGTACGTTTTCCGGCCCGAATCGGAATCGACCCCATAGTTGTTTGTTGTTGTTAATTTCTCTAAATTACTTGACTATGTTCTATTTTTCTTTACTGGTTGTAATTTAATATTGATATTGTATTGATGCTATTGTCAAAGTTCTTTTCTCTAAAAACTCAATAAAATTTATTAAACAAAAAAAATGGCATACCCTGCATAACTTCTCTGATGACACACTAAAATGAGCCAGAGGTTTGCCCAGGAAAACAGCTAATATGGGCTGAAATAGAGGGTGCACAAAAAAAACTAAGCTCTTCTCTATCCATGTATTATTATTTTGATCTGCAGTGACTGTATCATTAGCTCGGTCAAAGAGTGCATTATGAAATCAACAATAGTGTTGACTCACAAATTGCATTACAAAGGGTCCTTTAATCAATCCATCAAATTCATCCTACAAAATTATTTACGCATATTCTCAATTAGTAATTTAGCCCCAAAACAAACAAGACCATTGTATATCATTAGTCAGTAAAACCATAGTCCCTGTTGTGCAAAACCAGTCTTAGCCACAAAGAAAGTGGCATTTATTTTGTTTCACCTTCACAGACCTAGGATAGTGGACATATAAAAATGTTGACACATGTTTCGGTGGAATTCCTAAGATATCTTTTTCATCTCCTTCAGGACCGCCTGGTAAACGTAAGCGATATAATCTTCAATCTCATCAAATGGCATAAGGGCCAAAGCATTAAGACATTGCCTGGGAAACTTTCAAGCCAAACTCATCATGACAAGAGATGACCACAACATGATTGTTTAGTAGTCTAGTCAGATCAAAACTCTTCTGAAAAAAAATGCTTTGGAATAGACATTAAAGCAAAAGACACACAATTGATGGATGGAATGCAGAACAAATCAAAACATTCACCCCCAGTCAAGAGATCTGGGTTAAATCCATCTTTCTTTTGCTCACCATGCCACCCCAGTTTAGACCTGGCCATATGCAAATCAGTCTTGACCCTGTGCCTCACGGGGAACAGTCCAGTCCAAACTGCCAAGCCAGGTCCTCCCTGGACCAGAAACAAGCATCCTAGGACCGATTTCGGGGTTTCACCCCTCTTCAGCCAGGATAGCTTGATTCCAGTGGCACAGTGAGCCCAGGACCCACGTCTGGGCATACCTGGCCATGTCTGAACTGGGGTGGCGGAGTGAGCTAAAGAATGATGATGGATTAAACCCAGATCAGTTGACTGGGGGTGAGTGCTTGCAATGTTCAACACTCCGTCCATCATCCCCTTTGGTTTTGCTAAGTTCGCCCTAAGTTGGCAGGGTATGCCCAGACGTGGGTCCCTTGCTCACTTTGCCACTGGATTCAAGATAGCCTGGCTGATGAGGGTTATGAACCCGAAACCGGTCCCAGGATGCTTGTTTCCGGTCCAGGGAAGACATGGCTTGGCAGTTCGGGCTGGACTGTTCCCATGAGGCACAGGGTCAGACTGATTTGCATATGGCCATGTCTGAACTGGGGTGGCGGAGTGAGCTAAAGAATGATGATGGATTAAACCCAGATCAGTTGACTAGGGGTGAGTGCTTGCAATGTTCAACACTCCGTCCATCATCCCCTTTGGTTTTTCTTGGAATAGACATTAGCTCCTGAGGGAAAATTTGAAATGACACAGCTTTTCATTGGAAGTTCCATAGTTCCAAAGAGAGGCGAGCACAAATAATTTGGCTTCTAACCCTGAATGTTTGTAAGCACAATTCGGTTTGTTCAACAGAATGCAAATTGAACTCTGGTGGAGCACAAATTGTTCAGTTTCTAACCCTGTGTATTTGTTAGTGCGGTCCAGTCTGCTCATCAAAATCAGATTCTCCTTTCAGTATGCCTTTGCACGTTTGCTTTCCTCTACTTCAATCAAGTATGACCCCTACAGGATGTATGCAAGGCCCTTTTATAATTAATGGACCTCAGTGGACAAAGCTGTAGCGTTCTTCACCGAAACCTGGACCAACACCACCCCGGGACCGGACATCGCCATCCCCCAAGGATACAAGATCTCCAGGAAGGACCGCCCCACCCGCCCAGGAGGAGGAATCGCCATCGTCCACAAATCCAGCCTCCGCCTGAGCACACTCCCTGACGAGCCCACAGAACTGATGGAACACCTTCACTTCAAGATACTGGCCAGCCCCACCGCCACCCTCCGAGGAACCCTCATCTACCGACCCCCTGGACCCAGCGGACCCTTCGCCAACTCCATCACGGACATTATCTCCCCGCAGGCCATCGCATCCACCGACTACACCCTGCTGGGAGACCTCAACTTCCACCTCGACAACCAACTGGACCCCAACACCACATCCCTCCTGGACAACCTCCACAACATTGGACTGCGCCAGATCGTGACCGAGCCCACGCACTCAGCAGGACACACCCTCGACCCCCTCTTCACTACAGGAAACTCCATCACCTTCAGCCACACCACCGAACTCCCATGGACCGACCATCGTTGCGTCCACTTCACCTTCAGAACACCCACCATCCACAGACACCAGCACCTGCTTCCACGAAGAAACTGGACCAAAATCACCGACGACCAGCTCACCTCCTCACTCAACAACTCCACCCCAACCATCGCGGAAAACGACGACCCCAACACCGCAGCCCGAACCCTGCATAGATGGATCTCGGACAGCACCAACACCATAGCCCCCTCAAGAAAAACAACAATACCCGCGCCAAGAAAGCCAAATGGTTTACCACCGAACTTCGAGAGTCCAGAAGCACATGCCGCCGCCTCGAAAAGGCCTGGAGGAACACCAAATCCACAGAAGCCCACGACAACTTCAGAGCCGCCACCAACGCCCACCATCAACTCATCAGAGAAACGAGGAAAAAAGCGATTGAAGACAGAATCTCCACCTACGCGCACAACAGCAAGGAACTCTTCAGCATCATCAAGGAGTTCGCCCAACCCACTAGCGAGTCTACCGACATCCCTCCCTCACAAGACCTCTGCGACAAACTCAGCACCTTTTTCCACCACAAAATCAAGAGCATCTACGACAACTTCGACGAAGACAACCAACACACTGAACCCTCACCAACCACCCCCGACACCCGGAAACCAGCGATTGACGACTGGACAGCCCTCACCACCGAAGACACACTGAAGACAATGAAGTCAATCCACTCAGGGGCCCCCACGGACCCCTGCCCCCACCACATCTTCAACAGAGCCGCCGACACCATCGCACCCATGCTCCGCCACACCATCAACCGCTCCCTGGCGACCGCCTCGTTCCCCGACGACTGGAAACACGCCGAGGTCAACCCCCTCCTAAAGAAACCCTCAGCGGACCCCACCGACCTCAAAAACTACAGACCCATCTCCCTGCTCCCGTTCCCAGCGAAAGTCATCGAGAAAGCCATCAACAGCCAGCTCGCCACATTCATTGAAGAACACAACATCCTCGACTCCTCCCAATCCGGCTTCAGAAAAACCACAGTACGGAAACCGCCCTCCTCGCCGCAACAGACGACATCCGCACCCTACTGGACAAAGGAGAAACAGTAGCCCTCATCCTCCTCGACCTATCAGCGGCGTTCGACACAGTCTCCCACCGCACCCTAATACGCAGACTCTACGACGCAGGAATCCAGGACAAGGCCCTCGACTGGATCCGCTCCTTCCTCTCCGGCAGGACGCAGCGGGTCAGACTCCCCTTTCCTCTCGGACCCCACACCTACCACCTGCGGAGTCCCCCAGGGCTCCTCCCTCAGCCCGACGCTTTCAACGTCTACATGGCTCCACTCGCCCCCATCGTCAGAACCTACGGACTCAACATCGTGTCATACGCAGACGACACCCAGCTCATCCTCTCCCTATCCAACGAGCCCAACACCGCCAGACGCAACTTTCGAGAAGGCATGGAAGCCGTCGCCAAATGGATGAAAAACAGCTGCCTACAACTAAACACCAACAAAACAGAAGTACTCATCATGGGCCCAAACCCCGATGCCTGGAGCGACACCTGGTGGCCCCCGCCCTCGGAAACCCGCCAACCCCCACGGACCACGCACGCAACCTGGGAATCATCCTGGACTCCGAGCTCAAAATGGACCGCCAGATCAACTCTGTCTCGTCTTCCTGCTTCCACACCCTCCGCCTCCTTCGTAAGACCTTCAAATGGATCCCCCTCGAACACCGAAAGACCGTCACTCACGCCCTGGTCACCAGCAGACTCGACTACGGCAACGCACTCTACGCCGGAATAAACAAAAACCTCACCCGCAAGCTACAGAACATCCAGAACGCCGCCGCAAGACTGGTCCTCAACCTGCCAAAACACTGCCACATCTCCCAGCACCTGCGCACACTCCACTGGCTCCCTGTCGAGGCGAGAATCACCTTCAAGATGCTCACCCACGCACACAAGGCCCTCCACGGCACCGGACCAGCATACCTGAACAGCCGACTCAAATTCCACGCACCCCAAAGGACCCTACAATCAGCCCAGCTCTCCTACGCCGTGGTCCCCCGCACCAGAAAGACCAGATCGGGAGGCCGCTCCTTCTCCTTCCTCGCGGCCAAAGCATGGAACGCCCTTCCGCTCCACCTCAGACAGACAACATCGCTCCCCATCTTCGCAAGAAACCTCAAAACCTGGCTCTTCGACAGACCCCCTCCTTGATGGATGGAACCTGCACCCCCCCCCACCCCTAGCGCCTTGAGACCCTTACGTGTGAGTAGTCGCGCTTTAACAAACCCCTGATTGATTGATTGAGAGCTTTCTATTGTATAGTGGGTTTGGTCTTCTGTATTTTATAAAAGATGATAAATCCATATCAAACTATTTATTTTGTTTCCTATCTGCTGGTACATGTAAATAGCATAAATTAAACAGGTGCTGTTTGCTCATGCAGCTCAACCAGAAATTGATAAAAATTTGAAAGAAACGAATACCAAGATTACACAATATATTATCACAAGGCAATTGAACAGATCAAAGTAGAAAATCTAAATCAATGCATAGGTATACCTGAATGATACAAAGTATTATTCTACTGAGAACTATGTGGCAATACGCATGCAGTGTGCATTTAGGAAAGGTAGGAAAGGATCGGTCTGTTTGTCAGATACTAGATCACATGCAAGCAAAGGGGAACATTTCATACGAAGTAGCAGTGCTGCATGATACCTAACTGGATCAAGCAGTTCAACTCACGTTATTTCTTTTATTGGCGATCTACATACAGCTTTAAAGGTCTGTGGCCGAAGACCTGTAGTCTGCAATACAATGTACATAGAGTGGGCTTTAGATCACCTCCTTGCTCATGATTGATTGGTGTATGCCCATTTTAGACTAAATTGTGCATTTTCAAATGTAAAAGAATGAAACATGGCAAAATAGTTTTTATCCAAAATGTAACATTCAGCATTGTAGGCACTGGGAACAATATCAGAAGCAGCCTACCATTGTAATGTTTTATTTACACAGAAAGGTGCACAGACATAATTTGAGTTTTTATTTTCGGCGTACAAAAATATTGAGTTGGAAATATCGAAGGGACTGAATATCGAGATCAAGAATATCGGTGACCAGAATATCGACATGAAGGTGAGAAATATCGTTTTTGTTAATATGGAAGTCGGTAATATCGTTTGTAAAAATATCGTTGTTAATAATATCGATGTTTATATTAGTGTTATGTATTTTAGTATGTATTTTAAATGTATGTGTTTTATATTTTTTGTTAAGTATTGTATTATTTTTTAAATATATGTATTACATTTTTTAGAAGCTATTAATGTTTGTTAAAGTAAATTTTGCATTTTAGTTCCGTAGCGGGTTGTGGGTTTATAGGGGAATAGGGTGGGAAGTAATTTAATTATAGTAAATTTAATAATAATTTTTAGAAATTATTAATTATTTTTAATTAAATTTTGCGTTTTAGTTCTGTAGCGGGTTGTGGGTTTATAGTGGAATAGGGTGGGAAGTAATTTAATTATAGTAAATTTAATAATAATTTTTAGAAATTATTAATTATTTTTAATCAAATTTTGGGTTTTAGTTCTGTAGCGGGTTGTGGGTTTATAGGGGAATAGGAAGGGAAGTAATTTAATTATAATAAAGTAATTATACATTTTTATTTATTGGTATTGATAATTAATTTATTAATTAATTATTAATTGGTAGTTAATTTTTATTAATTGATTAATTGATAATTATATTGATTGTGTTAATTTTTTTAGGAGCGGGTTGTGGGTTTATAGGGGACTAGGGTGGGAAGTAATTTAAGTTTAATAAAGTAATTATTAATTTGTATTTATTGGTATTGATAATTAATTTATTGTTAATTATTAATTGGTGATGAATTTTTAATAATTGATTAATTGATATTTATATCAATTGTGTTATTTTTTTTAGGAGCGGGTTGTGGGTTTATAAGGGAATAGAGTGGGAAGTAATTTAATTATAATGAAGTAATTATTAATTTTTATTTGTTATTATTTATAAATAATTTATTATTAATTAATTATTAATTGGTTATTTAATTTAAAAATGTATTTAATTGATAAGTATGTTAATTTTAACCCTCTGCTATCCAACACGTTCCCTACTGTTGCACTCTCTGGAGTGGGAATAGTAATTCTTACCCCTACACTATCCAACACTTTCCCTACTGTTGCACTCTCTGGAGTGGGAATAGTAATTTTTACCACTTCGCTATCCAACACTTTCCCTACTGTTGCACTCACTAGAGTGGGAATAGTAACTTTTACCCCTTCGCTATCCAACACTTTCCCTACTGTTGCACTCTCTGGAGTGGGAATAGTAATTTTTACCCCTACGCTATCCAACACTTTCCCTAGTGTTGCACTCTCTGGAGTGGGAATAGTAATGTTTACCCATACGCTATCCAACATTTTCCCTAGTGTTGCACTCACTGGAGTGGGAATAGTAATATTTACCCCTACGCTATCCAACACTTTCCCTACTGTTGCACTCACTGCAGTGGGAAGAGTAATTTTTACCCCTTCGCTATCCAACACTTTCCCTACTGTTGCACTCACTGGAGTGGGAATAGTAATTTTTACCCCTTCGCTATCTAACACTTTCCCTACTGTTGCACTCACTGGAGTGGGAATAGTAATTTTTACCCCTACGCTATCCAACACTTTCCCTACTGTTGCACTCACTGGAGTGGGAATAGTAATTTTTACCCCTCCGCTATCCAGCACTTTCCCTACTGTTGCACTCTCTGGAGCAGGAATAGTAATTATAGTCTCTCCGCTATCCAATATTTTCTCTACTGTTTTAGTTAATGTAGTGTATAATGTATTTTAAAAAGATTAAAAACATTCAAATTTTTTAATTTGTTATATATATTTTTTATATTTTTGTTTATGTTATTGGTGTATGTGTATATATATATGTATTTATAATTTTTATTATGTTTTTTAACAATTTATAAGTTATTAAAATAATTATTTATAAATATTATTAAGTAAGTATATATATTATATTTGCCATATCTATTTCGCCGCATATATCACCAGGGGGGATCATTAGTGCCTTTAACATTATTTCTGCCAGAGTAAGTGACCTTTTAAGTGCCCCGGCCCGCAAAATAGTCTCCCCCACCCCCAGGTGGTTTGATTCTTCCTGCTCGAAGGTGGCAAGAACGCTGCGGGAAGCTCTTAATAGGAGCCCAAGAAATCAGACCCTAGTCAAAGCTTGCCGTAAAGATTACAAGATGAAATTGGCCAAACGTAAATCTACACAAAAGGAGGAGGCCTGGAGGGAGCTGATTGAGGCTAGTACCCTGAAGAACAGCTCTAGATTTTGGAGTATCATCAACAGCCCCTTCCTTGAGCATGCTGAAGATAGCGCCATATGCGCACACATTACGGAGGATGATTGGGTGTCACATTTTAAAGCGATGTTTGAGAGCCCCCCCGAGTTGACTAGTGAGTCAGGCCGAGAAGTAGCTTCCACCATATTGACTTTCGGGTTGGGGGAGATTGAGGGAGGCATCACTGGGCTGACAAGTAACAAAGCCCCGGGTCCTGACGGTATCCCCCCGGATCTTTTTAAATCTGATCCCTCGTTCTGGGCCCCGGTACTTACCGCCGTAATTAATGCGGCAGCAAGGACGGGTTGCCCCGAGTCCTGGGCCACTTCGACTATTGTGCCAGTCTTCAAGAAGGGGACCCGTGATAACACACATTGTTACAGACCGATACCGTTGCTGGATTCGGTGGTCAAGGTGGTGGGCCGTGTGCTTTTAGACAGATTGACCAGCTGGGCGGAGGAACATGATATTTTATCTAATGTCCAATACGGGTTCCGCCCTGGCCGGTCTACCGTGGCCCAGTGCCTTAACCTTACCATGATCCTTAGCAAGTATACGGTCGCACGCCCTGGTACCATCTATTTAGCTTTCATGGACTTATCCTCCGCGTTTGATCGCGTGAATAGGACCAAGCTGTGGCAGTCCATGAAAGACATAGGGGTAGATAGTAACATCGTTCACTTTCTTGAAGACCTCCATCATGCAACTAAGGCCAACGTCAGATTCTCGCAAGATCTACGGGTGTCTCATGATTATGATATCAAAAGAGGCGTCCGTCAAGGGTGTATTTTGGCCCCTTTTTTGTTTAATTTATATATTAACGACCTAGACAAAGCCCTTTTGTCTACAGGGGTGGACTATCCGCACGTAGGTCAACGTGGCCTCCCTGTATTACTTTATGCGGATGACGCAGTCCTTATATCTAGGACTGCGAGGGGGCTATAAACCCTACTTGATGCTTTTTCCGCTTTTATGGCAGATCGGGACTTATCGATCAATGATTCTAAATCTTATGTCATGCAAGTGGGGATACGACCCAAAAAATTGTTTCAATTCAGGGTTGGCCTGGCACAGATGTCTTCTCATATTTGGGGGTCGTCCTGGATGCGCGTGGAAATTGGGGCCCACTGAAACAAAGAAAGAAGGGGGATCTGATGCGGGTGAATGCGGCTATTTTTAACTTTGCATCTAAGATAGGAAAGAGACCCATTGCAGCCCTGTTGAAGATTTATCAAGCGAAGAGTGTAGCAATAGCTTCCTACGGAAGCGAAATATGGGGGCATGTTTCCAAAGTTGACCTTCAGGTAGTCGAGAATAGCTTTCTGAAACGCTTATTGGGTGTTCCCCATGGCACATCTAACATGGTGGTACACGAAGAACTGGGGGTGCCTTTTCTAAATGATATTTTGGCTCTCCGTCCCTTAACATTTTGGTTAAAAACTTGGTTGAATAAGGAATTAACCCTGAGCCACATGATTTTAAAAGAGTGTATGACCCTCTATCACGCGCTTGACATCCCATGGTTCAGATACATCAAGGGCAGCTTCGAAAGGTTAGGCCGAGGCGAACTGTACACTAACCCTGATCTAATAACCAAACAGGATGTGGGGATAATAGGGGAGTCCTTTGGCAATTTCATTAAACTGGAGAGGGAAGAGCGGGTGTTGCGTAAACCCAGTGTGCGTAAATTTATAATGTTAAAGACAACATTATTAACCGAGCCTTACCTCCTGGGAGCTTTTACTATTTATGAACGTTTTTTATTGACCAGGTTCAGACTGGATCTCTTTCACCTCCTGCTAGCCGTGCCAAGGGGGAGCAGTAGAGGGCAAGTGTTAGCACCCTGTGTCTGGGACGGAGAGTCTCCACAGGATTTGCTACACTTTGTATTATTCTGTAGATTTCATGAGGTCCCGCGGAAGTTTTTTATTGTGCGAATTTTGAAGAGGATGGATTTTATGCAGGCTCGCCCAGCTCTCCTGTATTTACAATTGCTGAAGGATGAGTGTATCTTTTTTGTTCTTGGGTACCTGAAATCTGTGGTAAAATCTAGGGCCTGTCTTGATTAATCATTAATACGTGTTAGGGTTTAAGTGCTGTTTTTAAACTCAACTAAAGGTCTGGGATGGTGCAATCCAGCTGTCATGGTTTTTAACTGATGGCCTATGCTTATTGGTATACGAATCTTGTATTTTAAACCACTGATTTTGTATGGAATGTTGCGGAATGTGTTTTATTTGTGATGGAAAAATGCTATTTTATGTAATTTTATGTGATGTTAACTTTTATGGTTTTATATCATTGAAACCGAATAAAGTTGAAATTGATTGATTGATTGATATATATATGTTTAATTTATTTTTACATTATATGTATTAGTTATAATTTTAAACATTTTAAAATAATGTTAACTATGTTTCTTTTAATTATATGTATTATTTACTTTATTTTACATTATTTTTTTAACATTAAAAAAACCGATATTTTTAACAACGATATTTTTTTTCGATATTTTTGTACTTACCATTATGTAGATAGGACTTCGAGATTCTTGACATCGATATTTTTGTGTCGATATTTTTGTACCTCGATATTCTGACTGTCGATATTCTGTCAGTGATCCAGTTGGCACAAAAATGTTTCTTCATGCTGCAGATGGCACTGAAGGTAGGAAGTGCATTCCTATACGTAATGCAGACACCAATGTTCTTGTGTTGGCTTTACACTGTGCAAAGAGCTGAAACTGTTAGCAATAGTGGGTTGCATTCAGTGCAGGCAAATCTTTCACATTTCTTGACAGGAATAGTGTAGTTAAAACCTTAGGAACTAGACTTTCATGCACTGACGAGAAGTGACATCACCTTAAAGTTTTCAAAAAGAGGCAAAATAACCTGCTTGACAACTTCGAATAATTAAGAGAAGTGACACACGTCCTTTGTACACTTTGAAGCTCTCCTAGATTAAAAAGACTTGCATCACTTATGGCGATAAACAAGTGTGAAAAAACAGGCTTGTATTGTTTGAACAGAAAAACAGGGAGTTGGATCATTTCCCTCTAACTCTGGATGCTCTTTAACAGCATGTGTTTAGAGTAGCCTGCCAGTCTTCGCCGTCACAACCACAATGAATCAGCTGCCCGTCATGAGAATTGATCAGATGCAAATGTAAAATTGGATTTGTTTCTCTCTGCAAATGTGCGAAGGTTAATTTACTCTGCATTGCTCTTTGTTTACGTGGTGGTTGTGAGTATGATGATTTTTAATTTCATGAACATGCCCTTTTTAGGTCTCGCGCCTAGCGTTGCACTGCAGAGCAGTGCTCGCGCAGCGCAAGACATTTAGTAGGTGAAAAACAAGGATTCAGCACTGACCTAGGAATCGCACACGCTCGTGCGTGTGCGATTCCTTTTGTGCTACCCCATTGGCCTTTTCGTGCGTCTTTTATAAAAGACTGCACGCAATTGGCCAAAGGCGGGCGCATTGCTCCGCCCATGGCCTATTGGTGTCTATTACGCGCTTGGTGCGCGTAATAGACACCAATAGGCCATGGGAGGAGAAATGCTCCTCCCATGGCCTTTTGGTGTCTATTACGCGCTTGGTGCGCGTAATAGACACCAATAGGCCATGTGGTTTCAATTATCGTGCCCAGACACGGGCATGATAATTGAAATCACATGCTTAGCTGTGAGTGCGCATGCGCGCACCACTTGTTGTAGGTTAGGAGAGTATGCAACTTTCTTTGCCTTGACAAAGTCTATGATTTTCTCCTTAAAAACGTGTAAAACCAAATATATGTGACAGAACATCTACAATACATAAATGGGAGTGGTGCAGTTGTGTGCAAAATGTATATTCCCAAACCTTCAGAATTAGTATGTATGTCTTAGAAGTTTCAACTCTCAGCGTAGTCTATATTATAAACCACAGGGTCACACGACCGTGTTTGGAAATAAACTTAGAGTGAGTAGAAGTTACAGTCTAATAAATCAAACGTATTTGCTTGTCTCAAAACATGTATCGGATACTGTGACCGCATACGTCCATTGTGAAGACATGGTAAACTATTGTCAATGAGAACCCCGGATTTCTGCCCCAACACAGAGCGGACTGCGCAAAAGCCTTTACATAATTGGTTTAAAAGCGCTGTCACCACAAAGGATTTTTTCCCCCTCATTATTTTTTGTTCTCATGGGTACGTACATTTCCTAATCAGTGATGAATGCCATTTTGAATAAGCATTGACTTCTGTGGCGTGCTCCAGGGCCCAGTTAGAAAATGCAGCGTAATCTATGATTTGTGTGGATTTCCACACATGTGGGTAATCACAAAACAACCCCAAGGATATGCTCAATAAATCTAAGGAAATCATGGATGTCTAGATGTATGCCTCCTGTTTTATATTCGTACCTGCAGATTGTTTGCCAGGTGGACAATCTAATGTCATTTTTTCCCATCCATCGTAAATATTTGTCGAGATGGAGATGTTTTAGTGTTTTCACACCCATTTTGCACAACTATTCCAGGCTTTTTTGTATCTCAGTGCAGGTGTGCAAAGGAAGCACGACAAACAAGCATTTGCAATGCAATAGGTCTCGCATTTACGCAAGTTTGAACTATTGACATTGCAAATAACAATGCCTTTTATTTTTGTTTTTGTTTTTAAAACATAAATAAACGGCATTGTCATTTACAATGCCAATAGCTTCAACTCGCGTAAATGCAAGGCCTATTGCATTGAAAATGCTTGTTTAAGTTAGCAAGAAAAATGTAACCTAATCATTTTCATTAATTTATACAGAAATGCATTTGCAAGAGACAGAAAATAAAAAAGGAAGAGAAAGAGTTTAATTTTATCACAGGTTACTTGATTTTCATTAAGGGAAATGATTACAAAATGTAATTTACTTTGATACATTACTAACAGTAAGACATTTCTTACGTTTTCCTTAAAACCTTACTTCTGGCTTTTCAGTTTTGTAACATAGTAAAATAATGGGCCTATTGTGTGAAATAGCCATGTTTTTTCAAAGTCATAAAGAGTTTAGAAGATAAATATTGATCTCACAAATATGTTGTACCTGCCTTATTTGTGTGTTGTTCACTGAACATTTTTTTTTAAAAAGTGAAATTTATTGATCCCTTCAGGAGTTTTGAGATAAAACATACTTTCCCGGCCATTTTCCAATATTCTGGCTTTTGGTGCTTCAGTCCAGTGTTTACAATGCTTAAAATTACAATCTGTGTATAAGCAACAATTCTGCAAAGTTTCATGCGTGCCCTAAAATGCACTAATCTGTCGAATAAAGGAACATATCCTCTACCCACTAACATGGGAAACTTTTCAACTTGGTCATGTTTAGTTTCAAAACCTAAGAATATAATTGTATATTGAAACCAACAACATGGCTGTCGCTTGCAGCTCTAACATTTGCTCGCTCAAATGCAAAATAATCTTGAAACTAATCTCAAGCCAAACTCCCCTTGCCTGTTCAAGCGTAGAACCAAACACTTGAGCCTGATGTACACCGACCCATTTGTAAACTAGCATGTTCAATTTGCACACTGAGTGGTTTGCTAACAGGTATAGAATTTGGCAGGTGACCTATGTACTAGTAGGTTGCAATTGTACATTGGCAAGGGATCTCGAATTAACCAGCAATTTGCAAATTGATTAGAAAAGTTGCAATTTTCAACCCCATGTGAAGGGCTGTTAATATAGGACGGTCTGCAAGATGGCCTGCAAGAGACAGCTTTCTCAAACTGACATATTTATATATAAAAAACACTACCTGTGCCAATTAAAGGGACCTCTGCTGCTTTTACTAAATGTCTCCAGCTATAAAACACAGTGGGGCAGCAGACAGTGGTCCTGGGTACCACCATAGATGTTGGAAGTGGGAGTGCGGAGCTTGCTGCAGCACCCCCAAAATTACCATGCTGGAGTGTAGAAGGTGAATGAACAATAAAATTGCATTTAAATGTTGTTTTCATCTTGTCACAGAGATCAAATGTTCTGCTCTGTCTTCTGATAATTGCTGCTTATTTATTTAACATGGAGAGTGGTGTTTACTTTTCTTTCTCTGATGGAAACGTGAGGGTATTTTGTAATGTGAACGATGCAACAACCTTGAGTGTGAAAGGGAACGTTGTAGATTGTTGTATTTTTGTCTAACACACAACAAAACTTGAAGTGTACAAATATTTCAAAATATAACAGCAGTTAGGTAAGCACTCACAATACACCTCTTTAAAAATTCTGATGTGTGATAGAAACAACTATTTTAATAGAATCAAAACAAATCAAGATTCTTTACTTGTTGATGCACAGACGATAAATATTCACTGAAGCCTGATTTTTGCACATTAGGATGTGTGTGATGTGTAGTTTTATCAGTAAAACTACATGTCTGTGAAAATTTAGTGGCAATTTCAATGGAAAATGTGCTGTCTGTAAATGACATACAATATTTTAGTAATATATCTGCAAGTGTGCTCCAAGATGCACCACCGGCCACATACCACACCCTTACCACTCTCCTGCTGAATGGGCATGGTTCATATGCTACATTTGCTCTTTGCTTGATGCTTGAATTTTTCACATTCCCTATAACTTCAGTAGCATAACACTGATGGCAACAGCCCCACTCTGAAAATTGTTCCAGCACGAATGTGTTCCACTACCTGCTTTCTCTCAGGCTGCCTAACATGCTTCCCAATAGGAAAGCTGTCCCACATTGATATTGTCACTCTTGTGATACAGATACATAACCTTTGCAATGTCAGTATCTGATCAATGGGTTGAGACTGCAACTATAGTCCCAATGCAATAAAAGGGATTTGTTCATAACCAAATACTCGTCCTGCTGCAAGCTTGATTTTTTGCAAATCACAGACTCTGACATCGCAAATTTGCTTTGTACATTCAGCTATTCATTTATAAAATACCCAACATTTTGTAAAAATATATGACCCTCTATAAGTAACATCAAATACCATTCTGCATCATACATGCCCTTTCGGATTTTAAGCAACTGAATTTTAAACAAGTGTGACACAATATTTTGTAAATGGTTAAATCACACCATATTTTTCAAACTCACTGGCCTTCAGAATATATTTGTTTTAAACAACACATTCAACATAATCATGTTTGCTGTTCAGAATAATCCATTCTTCAGAGGCCGGACCATTTATACATTTAAAGAAAAGGAGCCAAGAGTGGCCAGGACCCTGCAGCCATGATGGGAGACCCAAGCTGCAAGCACTTGTAAGTCAGGAAGTGCAACCCAGAAATTTGGAAAGCAGATAGCTTTTGGTATGCAGGAAGCAGAAGACCTAGAGCTCTTAGGCTTCTCTTGTTATAGAAAGATACTAGTCTGTTGTTTTCACTGGTGTAGATACTATGGGGCATATCAGCAAGGGCTGGCGATAATTATCGCTCAGCGCTCTTAGCGTGAGGATAATTATCGCCGGCCAACTCTGAATTTTATTGCGGAGATAGCGTGCTATCAGCAACGCTTATCTCCAAAGCGATAAAATTCAGAGCGCAAGCTGCCAACAGTGCGATTATCGCTGGAAAACCAGCGATAATCGCACTACTTTTGGCGATAGCTTGCTGATAGGGCTACACATACTTAGCCATGATATCCACCTTCCATAGGATATCATGGCTAAGTCAGTTTCAAAGCAGGCGTAAGGAAAGTAGCGATAACAGAGGTTATCGCTACTTTTCTTGTCGCTATGCTTCTTTGCGTGAGGCTTGATAATAGGAGAAATGTCGCTTAGCGACATTTCTCCCATTATTCTGGGGAGGAACGCCCACTTTGCATCTCATTAGAGATGCAAAGCTGGCCGATAAGAGAAAGGGCGAAGAAGCATGGATTCACGCGTTAGCGTGTCCTTGCTAATAAGGCGTTAAAATTATCACCGCTTTTCGTCCGAAAACGGACGCTAAAGCGGCGATAATTTTATAGCGGGGCCTTGTAGATATGCCCCTCAGTTAATTAGGTATTTGTTTACTCACTTTGTTTCAAGGGTTTGGTGTACTGGATTTTCCAACCATTTCATTAAGAACTGTACCACAAATCACAGCCACTTGTAGAATTTACAAACTCCCCAAGATGTTCACTGGCTTAAGTTGGGATTTTGCTGAGGGCCAGCCCATTACCGCCCGAGCTTCTCTGCATCATCAACTGCTTCATCGAGACCCCCACCTTCCCCGACGACTGGAAACACGTCAAGAACAACCCCCAGCTAAAGAAACCATCCACCAACTAGACAGACCTCAAGAACTTAAAGCCCATCTCCCTGCTCCCCTTCCGAGCCAAGGTCATCGAGAAGGCCATCAACGCCCAACTCTCCGAGTTCATCGAAGGGAACCACATCCTGGACATCTCCCAAACTGGCTTCTAAAGCAACAGCAGCACCGAGACCACACTCCTTGCCGTCACCGATGACATCCGCTAACTCCTCAACCAAGGTGAAACCACAGCGCTCATCCCACTGGACCTCTCGGCTGCCTTTCATACTGTCTCCCACCACACCCTAATCACGAGACTCAATGACGCCAGCATCTGCGACAAGGCACTGGACTGGATCCACTACTTCCTTACCAGCTGAACACAGCGAGTCAGACTACCTCTGTTCCTCTCTGAACCTACAGAGATCAGCTGCAAAGAGCCCCAAGGCTCCTCCCTGAGCCCACCCTCTTCAACATCTGCATGGCCCCCCTCGCTGCCATCATCAGGAACCACGGATTCAACATCGTATCCTATGCCGATGACACCCAGCTGATCCTCTCACTCACCAATGAACCCACAGACGCAAGAATCAACTTCCACAGTGAGATGAAGGCCGTTGCCACCTGGATGAAAGATAGCTGCCTCAAGCTCAACTCGGACAAGATCGAAGTTCTCTTCTAAGTCAAGTGAGACAGTTCTCATGGAGATGTCTTTTCTGTCCACAGAACAGATAATCAATGTTCTCCTCTTCAGAAAAGGGGTCTCTTGTAGGGTGTATTTGCACAGTTTCTTCTTGACTTTAAGGAACCTCAGGTGATTGGATAGGAGCAGAATAAAATGGAAATCGAGATGCAGGTTTTAAGCTTCCTTTCATTGTTTTCTGTTCAGGCTTTCATTTCTGGGTTTAAAAATCAATCTGAATCGCAAGTGTGGCTAAAACTTGAACACTTGTAGGTGGAGCCACATCAGCTAACTCCCCTTTAATTGAATCTTTTAAACCTGTTCTAAATAAAGTGAACAATGTGGAGTCTGTCTAACCAGTCTCGCCATCAAGGGGCTTAATTTGAATTATATATATTGAGAAATCCAATTAGCCTTAACTGAAATCCAAAAGATCTTCTATTGCTACTTGGCACTAGACTTGCTTGTCAAATGTTTCTTTAAAGGTACTCAAAAAGGCTGATTAATTGTCTAGCACAGGAGACGTTTGAAGGACAATTGGTGTTGCTGAAGGCAATGGTGTTCCTTTAATATCACTAATTATAAATCAAACCTCCCACATTGAGAGAGTGGTAAAGAGGTTTGGACTACTGCTTTAAAGCAGACAAATCATCATATAGAGCACGAAGATATCTAAGGAAATATCAGACGATATGGGAACCCTGGTGGGAACATGTTCACACAACCAACATGTAATGCGATGAATATGCTTACATGCAAGGTAAATTTATGCCTCAGTAAACCTAGCTGTGTATCTTTACTAATACACTTTGGAGAAAATGTACTACTGTTGGCTATTCACCATTTCTGAGTGTAAGGTGTGGCCTTATATGACTCTACCCCCCGAAACGAGGGGAGCAGCCAAATTTACGAGTGTCAAGTTACTACTTTTAACTTTTCATATGAAGGTGAAGCTCTCCAAAAGCTTGCTGGAGATCTCTGCAACTGTGTTGGGTATCTCCACTACTCGGATGGAAATCTTCTTGTGGCAAATAGCCAAAATGATGAAAGGGTATAAATTTTAAAAACAATCTTTTATTGTAAAATGTCAATGTAAATTAAATTAAATTCCTTATTTTTAACCTAGAACTAATGAAATAAAATATCATAGCACATTGCCTCTTCAAAATAAATGTTTAATAAATAATTAGTTTAAATATGTTAATTTATTTGAATAATATTAATATTTTAACACAAATAAAAAACACCCTACTTGGGAATTTTATTTATATTTAATATTTTGTAAATCTAATAAAACTTATGTTTAATTAATGTAAATTCGCTTTGAATTTTTACGAAGAGCAATAAAATATATTTAATGTTTTAAATAAATGAACTATTAATTTGTAAACTAATAGAATATATCATTATTAATTCTGCATAATTTTTAAGTCTAAAAAAATTACATACACATAATTTAAAACTCAAGTCAAAACTATTTTAACATTACTTCATATAGGGTGTTATATTAGGTACATGTGTCCATTATTTTCTATGGAATCTGTTAAAGTACCAGTGGGTGGCCTTGTGTGGTGCTACACCTACTCCATGGTGGAGATGGAATACGTTTGCTTTTGTTTTATCACCATTAGGGCAGTAGTAACTTCAGAAATGTCATTTGTGAATATTGATGCTCTGACTCTTTTGTGCGTGGGCTTATTACATTTTTTTCTGATATGTCATTTTAGGTGAAAAAGTATTATTTTGAATTAATAAGTTTTAGTTTGCATTTGTTCATAACCGATGAACTAATGATGTTGCAGTTGAAACAATAAAAATATATGATTCAGAAGGGTGTGTAAAATATAGTTTAGTTATGCCACATGTTCGAGTGGGACAGCTTTTTTAATAGAAAACGGATGTCATTTCTGATGTCTTATTTATTCTGCTCCTGCCCATTCCCCCCTCCCAATCAAAGAACAACTGAAAACTTTCTATCCTCACAGATTCCGTGGACCACATCGAGTGTGGTGCCAGTTATGCTCTTACTTAGAAAGTGTGTATTGTTAATCAAACTTTCATCATGTTCCCTATGTATTATTTTGAAGGACTTCCGATGGACATTCCGATGGAGATTTGTAGAAGACATTTTGTATCAGCCTTTTTCTAAAAATGTTTCATATTGGTTTTTCCTATCTCTGGACTGCAGTTGCTGAGTTGCTGTGGGAGCGATTTGAAAATGTACTTTACCTTGGGAAATGGGTTAGTGTTAAGAGCTATTATTTGCGACTTTGTCTCTTCTGATTTGTTGCGAGTGACATAACCATGATTATGCTACGCTGAATTTGCAGTTTTTGCTGATCGTTTATGAATAAATTGTGTATAAAAACACCTGGTTTGGTGGCTCGGGCGACTTCTCTTTTCCTTCTGAGACTCTGTTTAATTTGATTGAGAAATGTCCTTACTTTGAATGCTGCCAGTGCTCTTTATCAGTCTGACACTTAATTCCTGGAGAGAGTCAAATGTTTCAATAGGGATTGCATGTATATGAGAATATAAAAGTAAAATAGACCAAACATATATCCATAACTTCCTTTGGTTTCCAGTGAACCTTAAGTCTGCCAAGCCTGTGAATGAGGGAGTTTATGAATCCTTGCTGGAGAACAGCTATGGCCTGAAGCAGAGTGGCAGTTTGGTTGTGAGAGACTGGACCAATGCCGTCAAAATAGTCACACCAGTAAAGTACATCCATACTGATTTTATCGAACTGAGGGGCATATTAACAAGGGCCAGCGATAATTATCGCTGGCCCCACATAGCAATAGAAATATTATCGCCAGCTATCGCTGAAAATTATCGCCATGATAACGCTATATTTACAATGCATAGCGCTATGGCGATAATATTTCAGCGATAGCGGTGTTTGCCATGGAACATCGCTGGTTTTCCAGCGATGTTCCATGGAAAACAGCTGATAACATTGCTGATACGACCCTGTGGTCGTATCAGCATAATCCACCTACCATTATTAGTATGCTTTAGTCTGGAATTTAACAGACGTTAAATTCCAGCGTTAAGGCCGAGGTAGCGCGATTTTTTTAGCGCTGCACCTCCTTGTTAATATCGCGAAGCTGCCTTCGCGATATTTTCATGTGCTGTTTTCACAGCCACGCCTTCTTTGCATCTCATTAGCGATGCGAGGCGAGGCTGTGAAAAAACGGGCTCTACATCAAGGAAACACGCGTGTCCTTGATGATATTGCGATATAATTATCGCCGCTTATCGCCCGAAAACGGACGCTAAAGCGGCGATAATTATATTGCCAGCCCTTGCTAATATGCCCCTGAATCTTTTAGTTTCTCAACTTGTCAATAGCTGACTTTACTGGTGAAGCAGAACGGTATGTCTCAACACGAAGATATGGCCTGTTGCCTTCACCTTCCATATTAGACTCCAGATTGGGAAAACTAGAGGTAAGTGGAGGAGGCAGACTGGGGAAAACTTTAGTACTTTTTAAGAGAAAAACTGAAAAGTCAGTGGAAAACCTTCAAAAGTAACAAGCAGATCAATAAAACAACAGCAACCAGAGCAGGAGATGAATCCTGAGACTGGGAAAATTCCTGGGAGTGAGCAACAAATGGAAGCAACCCTGCAAAGCTTCAGCAGACAATTCCGGTCTCCTTATAAAGGTATTTTGAATCTAGGGAGCCAGGAACAGGAAATAATAGCACTCCATAACTTGAGAAAGCAATCAGAAAAACTTGGTGAAAATAAATGGTTATCTATAGAAAAAAATAGACACGGAATTAAAGGTTTCGAATAGTTGGGATCAGGGTTGGCTTTTCAAACATGGCTGCCAACACTTGCCAGGAAGTCACAGTGTGTCCAATCAACTGCGCTCAGAGGAGGCAGGAAACACTTCTCCAAGATGAGAGGAAACCCACATGAGTGAGTGCAGCAAGGATGACACACACGACCAAAGCTCAACATACCACACAGAGCCTGCCAAGCAGCTGCAACCCAAAAAAAAAAAAAACACACCCAGACGTGACGGCAACTGAACTCCAGTGCATATCATAAGAGAATACGGATTAGATATGTAGCAACATCCAACAGTGCATGGATAGATACCAACTGTGACAGCAGCGGAAGTGTATTCATCAAGAATCAAAACATCCTGAGCCAGTATGTTGTTCTTCTACAATGCGCATCACTTTCTTCGGAGTCCTCTGTCCAAACCGTTTTGGCTTGGGGCAGTGAGGTGTAACATGCTTGTTGGGGATGCCCAGATTTATGGGGCAGTGAGGTGTTACATGCTTGTTGGGGATGCCCAGATTTATGGGGCAGTGAGGTGTTACATGCTTGTTGGGGATGCCCAGATTTATGGGGCAGTGAGGTGTTACATGCTTGTTGAGGATGCCCAGATTTATGGGGCAGTGAGGTGTAACATGCTTGTTGGGGATGCCCAGATTTATGGGGCAGTGAGGTGTTACATGCTTGTTGGGGATGCCCAGATTTATGGGGCAGTGAGGTGTAACATGCTTGTTGGGGATGCCCAGATTTATGGGGCAATGAGGTGTAACATGCTTGTTGGGGATGCCCAGATTTATGGGGCAATGAGGTGTAACATGCTTGTTGGGGATGCCCAGATTTCCTAGGGACTAGTTTAATTCTCAACTCTGGCTTGAAATGAAAGACTGTCGTCTGTTTTCAACTACCTTGGGAGGCATTACCATATCAGCTGCTGCGTTAATGGTCTCTCCCGGGAATCCTCATTATGCATGGCTCAAATCATTTCTTTATTCATTGGTGGTCTAGATACTGTAGCTTGCAGGAGGATTCTTAAATAATGCTTTTTATAGTTACCCTCTTCTTTTTCCACCCAGGTGGCTGGCCTGATCTGCCTACGTTGTTAAACGACTGGGTTAGTCACTACTGGTTGGCATTCCTTTGTTACCTGCCATTTCTAGAGCTGTACGACCCAGTGTTTTATTTTCATTGGATAATGTTGGAGCTGATCCTGAAACAATGGTATTATTAGCTTGTTCTCAATGGTAACCTGGAAGGAGTGGCCATAGTGATACAAATAAAAGTTCCAGCACCGATAGTGGCATTATAACCTCTTTCTTTACGTGCATGTGACTTTGTTCTACCAATGTAATTGCATTGCAGCAGTGCCCTTGTCCAGTAACACCACGGCACACCACATACAGACCAGAGGGGCTGGCCTCAACTATTAGTTCTGTGTGCTTGCCAATCTCAAGAGTATGGGACTTATTTAGATGCCCCTTGCACCGCCGGTACATAGCTTTTTGTGGCACACCGGTGACGCATTTTGTTGCCCCATATTTACGAGGACACGTAAAGCCACCCTGCGTGGCATTTTCATGTCCTTGTAAATACAGCCCCTTTTCATGCAGCACTTTGTGTGAAAGGGGTGTGCCATGGGTGTTGCTGTGGGTGTTCCCATGAACGCCCATGGCTTCTGCCACATTCCCTGATTTACAACCTTTCGTAAACCTGGGAATGCATCAGAATCCTACGCCTCCCTAGGGGAGGCGTAGGGAGGCGCAACGAGGAGAAATGTTTTCATTTCTCCTCATTTTTTCCTCTTTCTATGCATAAAAAGAGGAAATTGCATCTCGTGATTGTTTTTGTGCATGAAGGTGTCCCTTCCTGCACAAAAACAATCTCCCCGGATACACAGACACCCTTGCACCATGGTGCAAGTGTGCCTGCGTTGGCACATGGCAGCCAATAGTGCGCTAGCACAAGGGAAAGCTTTGAAAGTGACTTAGTGCGGTACAGCCAAATGACTTTCGGTGCCATGCTGAGTCACTTACATCTTTAGCCTTTGCTCCAGTTCCCAGAGTAATTATTTAAGAGTCGCTAGTTTGGGTGGTAATCTCTCCATGTAAGTAGCCCTGCAGTGGAAGCTTTGGACCTCTGACTCATTCTGCTGGGGTTTCAGTTTTTAGATTATGGACTATTGGTAGGTCAACCATCAAACGACCTGCTGCAAAGGACTCCAAGAATGATATTAGGGTATTCGCAGAGGGACATTTTTTCTTAGAGAAGAGTGAAACTACAGACTTTTATGTAATGCAGGGAGTCTGGTGCAAAAGGTTCTTGCTCAGTGTTAAGTAATGCTATGTTATTAAAATATTTTCTTTTATTCAAAAGGTAAGCCTTGTGCTGGATAATGTGTTTGTTGGCTGACTGTTGGGGTCTCAGCTCTTTTTCCCCACGCTGCCCACCTGACAAGCATTTGCCTGCTCAACCTCACTTCCCTGAGATTCAAGTGACAAAAGGGCTGTACTCGGCTCAGTGTGCAGAGCCCTAGTGGACCGTTTACCAGTATACCAGTTGCAAACAACCTCAACCACCACAGTTGAGACCCAGCAGCCTTTACCCTGCCTGTAGCTCCCCAAGAGGGGGTCTGACATATTCATTTTGTTGTTATACAGGTGCGGTGTCGAATTTAGCATCCTACATTGTTCTACAGCCATCATGTTGACCACCACACATGAGCCTACAAGTTTGGTTAACTCCTTGTATGGAATATTCATGTTGTATTTGGGATACTGTTTTCTTATGCTTTGTTTCATTTTCAGTTGGGATATTATGTGTACCTGCCCTTTGCTTAATTTCTCTGTTCTAGAAAGGGCCATCCTCTAACTTTCTTAATTTGTTCTCTCCTTTAGGGACAAGATGATTCCTGAGTAGTGGGAGCATCAAAAATAGATTATCTTGCTTGTGGTCACTTACCTGTGCCATTTTGTGCAATACAATCCACCGCATGGCAACCCTCTGCCACAGTACTCGAAAAGATGGTTCTTTGTTAGAAGTCATGAGTATCTGTCCTCCTTCTAATTGTTCTCAATCTTACCTTGATGTGAGCAGCCGCTTCCTTGGATAGTCCCAGTTAATGACCTATATATTTTCATCAATATTTCTGACACTCTTAGTCAACAATTGACTGATCAGCGTGCTCAGTGAGCAAGGGAGACATTGGTGCATTCGCTTGACTCTTGCCATCCTTGTTAAAGGATGAATCTGACATAATCCACGTTTACATGTTCACATTGCACACTGAATGCAGCAATCATGGCAGCAACTTTGTCATCATTAAAGGTGGTTGGCAGAGACATCAAGCTACTACACACATTGTTACTCGTGTAGATAAATACAATGGAGATCCTTACTGTCCTGTCTACATATTTTGTGGCCTTTGGTAGGTCATCAGGTTCATAAGCCACATTTTCCACAAGAGGCCATTGGATGACGGTGTCGCACTGAGGGAAAATGGGGAAATTATGCAGGGTGAGAGAACCTTACACAAGTGTCACTGCTATGCCAGCAGTATCGGCTGTCATGCTTGCTGGACTTTGCACATTTGTGGTGGTCCTGTCAAGCTTATAAACAATTATTAATTGGGCAATCAACAGCATGCTTTGCCATGGAGTGAATAGAGCTGTAATCAACTCAGTTTGCAGAGCCATAGTGGACCTTTTACCAGTACACCAGTGGCAAACGAACTCAACCACCTCAGTTGAGGCCCAGCAGCCTTTACCCTGCCTGTAGGCCCCCAAACGGTGGTCTGACATATTCATTTTGATGTTTTACAGGTGCAGTGTGGAAGTTAGCATCCTAAATTGTTCTACAGCCATCACGTTGACCACCACACATGAGCCTACAAGTTTGGTTAACTCCTTGAAAAGAATATTCATGTTGTATTTGGGATACTGCTACCTTGTGCTTTGTTTCATTTTCAGTTGGGTTATGATGTGTACCTGCCCTTTGATAAATGTATCTGTTCTGGAATGCTGTGCTGGTGTATGATTTCTGGTTTACCACTACCAAATCATTGCACTTTACTTCCAACTTCAGTCCCCCCACTGGAAGACAGTAACGTCTTTCTATTCACCAGCAGTGCAAAGCCTGGTGCTGTAGAAGTTCGTTCAGCATGCCATTTGACCCCAGCCTGTTAAAGTAATAGAGAAAGGGCATGGATGTCCCTTAGGAGTTGCCAGGGGTCACAGCTATGACCTCCGACTTACCCTTTGCGACCGCTGGTACTGGCTTTGTCACCCCTGTCTCATCCACATACTGCCTCTTAAAGGCAGGATATGGTTGTTTAAATTCGAACTTGCCACAAGGTTTCTGTCTGTATCCATATTATTAAGTTGGAGCCTTTTTCACTTTTTCTTCAAGCTAGGCATTTCTTGCCCTCTGACAACACATGGTAGTGTAATTGCACACACCCACCTCATCCGGCCCAGCTTACAAATTTCCATGCAGTTGACTCCTGCAGTAGTGGGTGGAAATTGGAGCTTCTCTAGATCCAGTAAATCCAGAATTGCCATCAACTCTCAGTCCTTTTTCTCAGCACTCAGTATCCTTCTTGACCTTCCCAAAGGCCTCGAAGGTGCCAAAATCAGTGTCAATAACATAGGGGAAGCTTGCTGATATGCGTATTTTCTATTACACTAACAGCGGATAATACTTTATTATTGACTTTGTGAAATAAAAAATGGAGCAACAGGACCTATATTGAGACATACGCTGCCAGCTAAGGTAATTTAAAAATGCTTTTAAATTTATGTTGAGTGAGTGCTTGCAGGTGAGAGCGTGTTGTGTGAGAATGGCAGTGTGTGTCTGTTAGAGCATGAATCTGTATGTATGAGCATGGTGAATGAAAGTGAGTGAGAGTCAGTGATAGGTAGTGAGTGAGCATGAGTGTGGTTGGGTGTCAGTAAGTCAGCATGAGCTAGAGTGAGTGTGAATGAGGTAGTGAGAGGAATATTGACTACAAGTGAGTGGGAGTTTGTGAATGTGGATGAATGAGTAAGATTGAATGTGAGGGAGTGTTAGAAAGTGTGAGGATTGTGAGTGGCAATGAGTGAGGGTAACTGTGAGTGAGAATGAGTGTGTCAGAGTGAGTGACAGTAATATAGAACACATTTGATTAGGACTGAGTACAAGTGAGTTTGAGTGAGTGAAAAAGTATGAGGGAGTGAGATTAAGAGTGAATGTGAGTGAATACAAATAAATGAGATAAGTGAGTGAGAAAACATTTGGGAGTGAGAGTAAGAGTGAGTGCAAGTGAATGCGAGTGAGTGAGAAAGCATAAGTGAGTCAGAGTACGAATGAGTGAGTGCAAATGAGCAGGAGTGAGTGAGTGAGTGCAAGAGAGTGAGTAAGAATGAATGAGGACAAGTGATTTTCTGATTATGTGAGAATGCGTGTGAGAGAGGGAATGTAAATAAGCATGATAAGAATGTTTCGAATAATAAGAATGTGATGCTTGCGAGTTTGACATTGGCTTTGTGTTAAAAGATGACTCCAATGAGCTTTAAGTAATCTATCCAACTCCTCCTTGAGTGGTTTAAGCCTCAGGTGAGGGACTTTACACACTTTATGCACACTGGGCTTGGCATTCCCCTTCAAAACAATACGATGTTGAATCCTCTCAGTAGACCCAACTCCTCCTTGAAAACTTCTGGGAATTCATCAAAAAATGTTTGCCCATTCCCACACTCAACCAACATCACCTGGTCCTTGGCATTGGGATTGAGTATAATACCCATATCCCTTTGGTGCCTCCAACCTAAGTTATCTCCACTTTTGGCTATATACACTTTGCCTGTAGTTTCCCTGCCTTTGAACACAATTTTCCTTACCACATAGCCAAGCACATCAATACGTGAGCCACCATAACTGACAGTATCGATGTCCGGATGAATCAATACCTCCTCAGGAAATTTGCTCTCCCATAGCTTGTTACCAATCATGGTGAATGGTGAACCTGAATCCGCCAGCACCACGAATTGTTGAGCATCAATTTCAACAGTACATTTGGGCATGGTCACGATACCCGCATCCACATCACCATCTCCATCCTTCACGCTAAGTACTATAGTGCGTGGACCTTCAATGATCAGAACAACATTCTCAACAACCCGCACTTCTTTTGAAGATCTACACATTTTTGCGTAGTGTCCTTTGATACCACACTTACGACAATTTAAATGTATTGCATTACAATTGGGGCTGTTAGCCATATGGGTGCAGCTTCCACATCTATAACACTTAGGTTTAACATTATCTGGAAGAGTTTTGTGTTTGGGTTTCACCACAACCTTGTAAACACTGTCCAGTTCCAGCTGCTTCTCTCTGTCTACGAGTTCATGTATGCTACTTTGCGTTGGTTTCTTCTCAACATTTATCTCAGGATTGGGAGTGAGAACATGACTCCTCATCTCCCTCACAAAGCCTGATGCATTCTCACCCCCCTCAACAATGGCAATGGCTTCTTTAAGAGTTGGGTTCTTAGCCAAGAGTTTCTCCTGCACTCTATTACTATTAGTGCACCTTACCAATTGATCGCGGATTAAGGAGTCCATGAGTTCACCAAATTCGCAGGTGCGAGCCAGCACCTTTAAAGAAGCAATGTAATTACCTACTTTTTCGTTGGGTTCCTGTGCTCTCATGTAGAATTTATGTCTCTCCAAAACTAAGTTGATACGACGACCAAAGTAACGTTCAAGCATTTGAAGAGACATTTCAAATGCATCGGCTGGTTCCCCAGCACCCTCACCAGTACGTAATTCATCTAAGCTTTCATAAATGTTGTGCCCTTCAATACCCAGATTATGCAAAAGGATAGCTTGCTTCCTGTGCGCTGAAAATTTCTCTCCGCAAATTGCTACAATGTGCGAACCGAAAATCTTTTTCCACTGTTTCCAGGACAGTGCTGGTTCGCCCTTTTCAGAGAGGGATGCCGGGAGTTGTGGCATGTTGGTTGCCGTCATTGTAAGAGATGTCCCATGCACAAATTCCACAGATGGGGAAATGAGCTGTGGTAGTTAAGTTTCAGTATCACTGTAGCAGGTAAGTCTCAATATAACGTAGTTCAGTATAAGTGTAGTGATTTAAACAGTATAAACATAGTTCAATATGAGTGTTGCAAGACTTTGTATAACGTAGCTCAGCTTGAGCGCAGCATTTAAACATGAAGAAATCTGTAGTTCAATTTAAGTTCAGTTCAGTTTAAACGTAGCATTTAAACATGAAGAAATCTCACCAGTAATATGGTAGGTTGAATTGTGACTTTCTGGCCCTACGCGTGCTTACAACCCGAGGTGTTGCCGAGGATTAGTAGTGCCAAAGGTGCCGATACATTGGTTGCCCCGGTTACCAATGCTATTGGAAACGCGGAAGAAATAAAAAAAGATGGCGCCCCTGCGTATGATGCAACGACGTGCGTATGATGCAACGACGTGCGTGTCGTGCTGATGCTGGGCAAGCACTCCAGAAGCAGGAATTCCTTCGTACGCACATTGGAGTTCTCCCTGCCCTCAGTAGACCGTACGTAACAGTCACTGAGCCGCATTCGTCACCGCAGCTTCACGGCTCGAGCACTCGCGAGCAGCAACGGAAAGCGCTCAAACAAGTAGGGAATAGCGGTAAGCCCAAAATCTCTTACCTTTTGAATATGGGCAAACCACGAAGGTAGGCAGGGACAGTATCAAAGAAGTCACTTTGGAGAAGATTGTAGATAGTTTGATGAAATCTTCAGTGGTATCAATTTCAAGAAGTCCTCCGTGGAAAATCCAACATATAATTAATCCATAAGTATCTCCAGGGGAGTTGGTGGTGCAGCCAGCTGGTCCCCAATCCAGCCTCAGCTCGTCGCCAGTGTTAAAAGATGACTCCAAGAAGGGTTTAGCTTTACTTCTTTTATTGGTCATTTGGCATCACCAACGCACAGCCAGCTTGTCAGCCACAGTCTCCAACTGACTGTTATGGAACACACTACCCTGGAGACAGGGTTCTAAGCTCCAGGCGTGCAGGTGCACTTAAAGGAGCATGTGTACACAAGGATAAAGGCATGTGTACACATAAGATCACAACACTTTGTTATACTGAAGGTAGTTCTTGCCTTACAGAGGTATCCAGGCCATGGCAAAATACTGTCACTTGCATACTGGAGGCAATTCTTAGCAAGACAGACACTTGTGACAAAGTGCTTCCACTGATGCTGGAGACGTTTTGGCATAATAGACACCCATGATAAAATACTGTTACTAGCATACTAGAGTTAATTTCTGGCATATCGGGCACCTGTGCAAAACTGCTATTCCTAGCACTTTTGAGAAAATTCTTGGCATAGGGGGCACATAGGTAAAAATGTTGGTAGCAAAGTGGCACTCTTGCACAATTTATACTTACACACAGAAAGTATCCCCTTTGTACAGTTTCACAAAACCATTCACAAATGTTGTCAAAGTCAAAACTGGTTAGCCAATGCTTGTTTTCCCTTTGTTATTCAACTGTCTTATGTTTTGCCACTGCTGCTTGTCAAATATTTTAATTCATATCAAGGCGGTGTTTCCCCAGGCTGTCAAATGGCCTGGGTCATGAGGGAAGTTTTAATTAGTTGTCTTTTTTCAGCTAGCACAACTGAGAATGTTGGCATGTGTAGTTGCATTGTCCCTATTTAGGCTAACAGTTGCAATATCTAATGTTCTTGGTTGACAATACAGGGCTTGCTAAAAATTTCACTGATATCATGTTGCCATTCGACAAGTATGCTCCTGGACATCATTGAATGGTATCTAAGGGTAGCAGCTGAGAATCCTGGCTGTTTTTGGTACCTGTGAGAATGTGGATTATTAGTTGAAGTGGATGGAAGTCCTCAGCTTCCTAAGTCCAGTTAGGTCTCAATTATTTATACCTGAGCTCAACACTTGGTAGCTGTAGAACAGAGAAGACAGGCATAACTTAGGAGAAATGTGGAAAGCATTTGTCAGTTCTAAAACAGTTAATAAGGAGAAAACACCACACAATAAAAATCCTACTCCAAATTATAAAAAGAGAGTAATAGATACCAAAACAATACAAATCGGATTTAGGGAACCAGAGATATAATTTTTCAGAATTTTAGAGGTTTCTAACGCTAAAAACACAAAGCGCCAACTGCGGGTATCTGGTCACGCTAGACCAAGGTAAAGTAAAAAGTTAAGGCCAACAGTGATGGAGCGCGGGTAGGATAGAGGAACCATATTCGGTCCGAAAGGAAAGTTTTACCTTCTGATTTAGGGCCTAATCTAGAGTTTGACAGATGGGGTACTCCGTCGCCTCTTAGCCTTGCACAAGGAAGAGCTCATGCCAATTCTAGCCCTCTGGACATGTGCCGTGCTTTGCTGACCACCTCAGCTCAAGTCCATGCTGCTGACCTGCTGGAGGATTGCTTGTCTATCCCGGAGAAACGTTTTAACCACTCCATTTGCCCTGGAATGGACATAAATGCTGTCAACACCCCAAAAAAGGGAGTGGCTAACAGGAGCAATACCCCAGCCGACACGACTAGTATAGAATGTCAGTTAGCCGGCCCAGCGTTGCTCAATTTACTGACTGGAATAACACCACCAGTAAGTTTGCGTGCCATCTGATTTCTGCCACCCAAATGAGTCCCATCAAGTTAAATCTGTTGAATGTCAAGGCTTCACCCCCCAGCTCGACCACAGGAGAATTTAGTCACATCTTTGAAGAAGAGGTTCATAGACCTCATGACTGCTTCCTCTGGTCATTCGAACCTACTGTCGCTCTGGGAAAATGGTAATCTACAGCAAGAGTCTCCCCACAGGCAGAATGACTGGACATTTCAGTGTAATTCTAGCATCAATCTCTGGAAAGCCTTGCTTAACAACTTGGACGCATTTTCAGCATCCATGTCCTCTCATTCTGATAGGCTTGATATGCAAGTAGACATTCTTAGAGAACTAGCAGACCACATCATGGGAATCGATGCTAAACTTCTCTCCCTGAATAATTTGATCACCAGGGTCCTGCATCATACCTTCTCCTGCACTACCACCATTGATGCCATTGCCAGAATATCTGAAACGTTTGATGCTGTTCTTGACCGGATCCCTCCGGCACCCCCCTCACAGTCTGGCTTATCTGCGAAGCCACAGGATATACAAATACTGTAAAGACTTGGGGCATATTAGCAAGACCCACGTTAAAATTATCGCTGTTTTAGCGGCAGGAAACTGCCGCTAAAACGGCGATAATGGGCTTGCTAATATGCGTTATAGAATTCCAATAGAAGCCCAGGTTAGATGTGCAGGACATCTAACCTGGGCTTCTATTGGAATTCCATAACGCATATTAGCAAGCCCATTATCGCCGTTTTAGCGGCAGTTTCCTGCCGCTAAAACGGCGATAATTTTAACGTGGGTCTTGCTAATATGCCCCTCAGTTTGTCCTACGGCGCCTAATTTATTGTCCACAGGTGAACCCTTCACCACTCTTAATCTTGATTCTGATCACGCTGAGGCATCTGCAGAGCCTGCTTTGGTGCAACTATCATCTCCTTGATCTGAGCTATCGGGTGACACGTCTACTACAGAAGGCACCTCTGGCACTATCCCTTTTAACCCATGATATGTCATCAGTGGCCCCTCATCTGAATTAACAGCTACTGCAATGCCACAAATGAAGAGGGAATGCAAGGGGCTTAAAAAGGCAAGGCATAAGCGCGGTGATAGCCGCCCCGTTGTCCCTCTTCAGCGTTGCCCACCCCCTGCCTCTCAGGCTGGCTCTAGCATTGACCTCCCAGCTGGTTCAGCGATCATTCTTCCATTTCCAAATAAGCAGATACTGGATTCCATCCCCTGTTTAATTGCAGTTCAGCACAAATGACTGCTCATAAAGATGGCACCGTTGAGGCAGGGGAGTCTCAGCTTCAGCCATGGTAGTATGCATCTGCAGTATCGGCACCTCCTTTAGGTGCACCCGATTCATCTACAGGCATCTCTCATACTATCAATAGCCACCCTTCCAACTCCGGCACTACCATCACTGGCTCTATTATGTACCCTCAAAGGAGGGAAAGCGTGACATCTGCTCACCCCGGATCACCAGCGGAGTTGGCAATTAATCTACCAGCAATGACTGACCCCAGGAGTTAGCCTACTATCCATGTTCCTGCTCCTGGTATTTATCTGTCTCACACAGAGCACCTTTGCTTAGATTCTCAAGGGGTTATTGTCACTAACCATCCTCCTTCCTTCATGAGGACTGTATCAACTTAATTAAATTTGTGGCCCAACACCATCGCGCCCCTGTAAGTAGCAGCGCAGAAAGTAGCCAGTACTTGCAATTTCCCCTAAAATAAGCTTGGGTCAGGTGTCCCTCCATACCCCACCTCACAAACAGTCTCTGGATTCCGGTGTGCTTCCTCTACACCTTCTTACTTGGCTCTGGACACCAATCTCATATATGGCATGCAGGGCTTGGAAATTCTTCTCACGGATGACCGTCTTTCTGACCCCCTAGTCCTGCTTGCAACACAAGATGGAGGCATGCAACGGTCTGACAGCAGCCCTGGAAGCGCCCAGTCCCCCAAATGTTCCTTGTTAGTGTGGAATGTGGCCGGAATCAAAAGCAAAACAGGAAACATGGTCTGTCCTGCCCGCCCATATTACTGGGTTTAGCACATTCCATCCATCAGTCACTCCATCCCCCTCTGAGTGCTCAAAAGGGAGTTGGGCCATTTACATCTCGACCATGGTTAATGCCAAACTCTTTCACTATGCAGCAGATGCTCCATTCTTCCAGATCTTGGGCCTGGAATTAGCTGCAGGCTCACGATTGGGTATCATTAATTTTTACAACAACATCCCATCAGTTGATGGAGGCAGTATCCTGATGAAATTGGACCGTGAACTGGACTACCTTATTGCCAGAGCAGGCAAGGAGTTGGGCATGATCTGGGGAGGCGACTTCAATGTACATCTTTGCCCCCCTGATCTCAAAGATGCCTGTGACATAGTTGACTGTGAAGGGAATCCTTCTTCCCATTTTTCTCATGATGCACCTGGTAGTAATTTTAATTATTTGATGAAGAAATGTAGCCTGTGCTTTGTGAATGAATACAGCTGTATGAATGTTTTTTAACCCCTGACTTTCATGGGTAACAGGTTGGGTTGGGGTATTGATTTCATTTTACTGTCCTCTAGTCTAGCTACCAGGGCAGGAGAACAGTCTACATACAACCTTGCCATGAGCGACCGTCTTCCCCAAACTTCTTATCATTGACATTAGTAACTGGCAGGCCCGGGTGGGTATCCCCAGGAGAATCACTGGCATTACTTCTAATAAGAGTAAGGGCACCCGTATTAAATGGAAGTTTGTTAATCCCAATATTTTTGCATCTCAGCTATTCAAAAGCAATCGCATCTTGTTTGAGGTCTGTTTAGACACATCTACTGAAGCGGCCAGCATTAAAGACGTGTTTACCAACCTTTCAGAAGCAGTGTCACACTCACTATCTAAGGCCCTGCAGCATGGGCTCGGGAAGGACAAAGGGGTGGTTCGACGCATCATGCTCAAATTACCATAAAGAGCTGATGGTTTCACTCCATGCTCTACTCAGGTCTGCTGCTGATGTTGCACATTGTAGGAAGTTATATAAGAGGGCGATCACTGCCCGGAAAGAAACCCTCAAATTACAAGCCTTGGAGGCGCTCCAGGAAGCTTTGCTTAATAATGACCAGAAGGCTTTTTGGTTGATTATTAATCAGCCATTTCTTAAAGACAATGGCACACTCTTGATCGATTCTGCCATATTTGGCCATAACTGGGCTGCTTCCATCCCAAATAATGTCCCTTGCTGGAAGAAGCGATCATGGCCATTAAGGCCAGCCAGGGCAGTAAAGCTACTGGCCCGAATGGGGTCCTTTTGGGTCTTTTTAAGAGCAATCTGGAATTATGGGCCACTCTTGTTGCTAACATTCTTAGAGCAGCAATCTTATCCACCAAGCTTTCTTCTTGGTCTACTTCTCTTATCGTCCTGATTTTCAAGAAGGGCAGTCAGGAGGACCCAAGCTGCTATCACCCCATTTACCTCCTGGATTCCACTGTGAAGGTGCTGGGTTGCATCCTGCTATCCTGTTTGGAAATCTGGGTGGAGGAGAGCGGCGCTTTATCAGACATCCAGTATGGGTTTAGGAGAGGGATGGGGACAGAAGACCAGTGTATTAATCTGTGTCTCTTCCTGAGAAAATATACAATTGCCAAGCGTGATACTTGGTATCTGGGTTTCATAGACTTGTCCAGTACGTTCAATTGTGTATCCCATTAGAAAATGTGAGGCATCATGGAAGGTCTGGGTATAGGCAGTCAATAATACTATCAGGAAAATTTACTGAGACTCCAGTGCTGTTGTTCGGTTTGGCCTGGGTGGGGAGTGGTCCGCATCATACAGGGTCTGTAGAGGTGTCAGACAAGGATGCGTCCATGCACCATTTTTATTTTCCCTATATATAAATCATTTAGAGAGGGACTTAGGGTTGGGGACATGCCCCAGATTGGTAATCGCCCCATACCACCCCTATTGTATGCAGACGACGCTGTCATCATGGGTTGTAAACCAATAGCTCTGCAGCGTCTTGTGAACGCCTTTGCCTCCTTTTTGGAGGGGCTAGATATGAAGAGTAATACTAGTAAGTCCTTCGTAATATCCTGTGGTAATAAGATGGGCCAGTGGCCAGCTTTCAAGCTCCAGGCAGCCCCTGTTAAAAATGTTACTAACTTTAATTATTTGGGGGTAGCTTTTAACTGCAGGGCGTCCTGGACCCCGCCTATAGATAACATAAATTACTAGCTTTGCAAGGAGTATTAATGCAGTTTTCTCCTTCGCTGCAAAACTGGACAAAAGATCACTCAAATGAATGTGGGGTTTTCAGGCGTTAATGCCATTACAGATCACTGAAAATAAATGTATATGACGCCTCTTGAACTTACCACCTTCCACCTCCTCATTTATCTCACACAGGGAACTAGGGCTTATGCACCTTGAGGATGTTTTAAGGACTCACCCTTTGTTATTGTGCTGTCAGACCTGTGTGAATGAGAATCTATCACTAAACATATTGTTAATCAGGGATGTCTGTCTTTGTCACGGTCCTTTGATATTCCTTGGTTGAGAGGTGTTAAGGACTTGACACTGGCCCTAGGCAGGTGGGACTTTTTTGAAGAGCCCTCGCGATCCCTGCCCGCTACACCCAAGAAGACACTGAGGAACACATGGTGCATGTTCTTGGAGGAAGAAAGACTGGCCAGGGTGTCTGCACTCCCCTCTGCACAGGCGCGTGCAATCTTTTTTAGCATTTAATGCACAGCACTATATGCACTTTATTCTGCTAAGGTTTCGTCTCAACATGTTTCATAGATTAGTCACTTTTCCCCAGTGCAATGACCGGTCAGGTAATCTAGTGCCTGGCCCGTGTGATGAGGTGTCAGTTCAAAGCACTTTACATGTTCTGTTTTTTTTGCTCTTTCTTATGCTGGTTATAGATCTAAAGTATTAAAACCTTTTTTAATCTGGCTCTCCATGCGTCGTTGCACAGAAGCCTTGAATTTTTTACAGTCCTTGGGATCTAAGGAGATTGTTCTCACTGTTTAATCCTTCTTGGGGCTGGTGTTTAAGACAAGGAAATGGAATGGCCAATAAGAATAACATTTTTGTGTATTGCTACCAGTGTTAAATTTAAATCTAGCCTTTTGGTGATCAATTGCACAGTCTTTTCCTGGTAGAACTGTCTTTTGAATCTATGTATTGTTACAATTTTATGACAAATGTCATAATTATGCAGTATTGAATTTGGAATTGATCCCTTGGGGCTTTACTTTTAGTGTAACATGATTCTATTTTGGAGGGTGCTGCTTCAAATTGCTATGTTTTACTGTATGTTGTACTGTTTTATATACTTTTACGGTCTCTTTATTACAACAGAATAAAGTTGACTTGATGACTTGAGTCTGACCCGTAGTTTGTCATCGGTGGCTGCGGCTCGGAGGTGGTCCAGTGGTAGCCTCTTGTACTTTTGGCAAAAATCCTTGAACACATTTCTGAGACCCAGCTCTTAGGGTTAGGCAGGAGGAGTACACTTTGACACAAGGGCACCAGGATCTGACAGAATCCACTTGGGGCTCAAGAATCACTGAATGGGAAGCCACCAGCCGGGTCCAAGGCAAGTCCAGGTGGAACTAGCCAGCTGGCTCTTCATGAAGATGGGCTAAATGCCGCTTTTGTGTCCCTGTTGCTTTGCAGGAGGCTATCCAACTAGCTCTTAGAGTTCACTCTTCTGTCCTCCCGTAAAGTGGGAGCACATCCAGCCCTTGAGGTTTCTCTCCACTGGTTACAGTAGGTGCAGTCCCCTTACTGAAGTCAAGGGGTTCAGCAGGTGCAGTTCTTATTCTGTCTTCCCCAGGACCAGCAGTATCCTGAAGAAGGTATCCAGGTGTGCCACGTTTATGCCTGAAACTCCATGTACTATAGGGAATACGTTTCCAGGGGCAACCTTACCCAGCTTGACAACATTTCCTGGGGGTTTGGCCCCACACAATCCCACAGTGTCCTGCCAAAATCAAACATGGCAGAAACATACTTCCCCTGGTCAGAGCTCTGGGCACACCCCAGGGTGTGGTTAGGGAAATTAGGAATTCCACATGCAAATCAGTTCTGGAACAGGTTTTCTCCCCACTGTGATTGGTGGCACTCTGGCTACTTGGACAATGGCAGGGCGAGGGCTAGTGTGAGTTACACCTGCCTGTGACAGGGGATACTGATCTGAAGCTTGTGCAGTTGGTGGCACATTCTCCCGGTCATCCTCTCAGGAGGATGTCACACCTCCTCCCAGCTAAGGCCCTTTTGTTCCCTTTCCTGGGAGCCATTCACACCTCCCAGCAGGCTGCCAGATGACAGTTGGTAATTAACTCTGAAAAGCCTGCTAGAGGATTCAGGTAGGAAACTGCCAACTTTCTAAAAATGGCATTTTATAAATAGTGATTTAAATCCGACTTGATCATCAGATTAGTTTTTTAATTGCTATTAATTTTAGTCCTTGAACCATGGTTCTAGCTATTTCCAAGCTGAAATTATACATTATATATGAAATAAAGTACCCCCCGCTTAGCCCCCGCTTATATATATGTGTATAGTGAGAAAGGAGTGACGCAACTCCGAAACGCGTCGGGACCTAGTGTTGCATTAAACACGTCTTTGAATAGTGGCCGCGGCTCCAGTGTTTTTCTATACTTTTCGGCATTGGATTTGTGTGGATATATATATATATATACATATACATATATATATAAATATATATATATATGTGTATATATATATATGTATATATTTATATATATATATATTTATATGCTTTCTACTTGCCACTGTGCAGCTGCATCAATTTTGCTCCATGACCTGTCCTTCCTTTCCATTTGACTGCTGGCTGTGGCAGCAGGCATTGTGACCTCAGAACTCAACTGTAATAAATTATTACAGCTGAATTCTGACATCATTTCTATATATAGGCCGCTTGGTGCAGCACAAGTCTCCTGATATGTAGAAATTAGAGACATGCTATTATATAGGGATTGCAGAGTACTGTGTATTTTAAGGTGTTATAATGTAACCCAGTGTTTTTAAATGGTAGAGCCACAGTGAAAAAACTGCTTTGGGGATTTTTCATTGCCAGGACATCAATCAATCAATCAATCAAACACACTTTATTCGGTTTTTGCATAAAACCATAAAAGTAATCTAAAACAATACATATACAGAAGAGTAACATGGATGGCAGCTCATACTTTAAAGGACACATTATGCAATACATGTAAGAACACAATGAGATAAAATTGGAGATAAAACCGAATCATAAAAACACATAACAATCTCTTGGGGCCATGAACAATTAGTCGCAAGAGGCTCTAAGCCTCACTGCTGATTTTAAAAAACTATGGACAGGTAGAATAATGTCACCAGATAACATTTGAAAAAATGTAAAAGCTGGACGCACTTGCCTAAAATCCAATAATTTCAGGGTTGGAATAATAAAAAATTTCCGGGGGATCTTATAAAAATTACAAAACATTAAAAAATGAAGCATGTCCTGTGGAGACTTACCGTCGCAGCCACAGGACTCTAAGCTGTGACCTCTACTACACCCACGTGGCTGAGCCAGCAGGAAGTTGAAGAGGTCAAAACGAAACCTAGTTAATAAAAAACGATCATGAGTACTAAAAGGCCCTAATAAATATGGCCACAATATATAAAAAACCTGATTGCACTTAAACACCCGCCACGTTCCGATGATTCTGAGAGCAGTATGATAATATCCCTGCTCAAATGCTGGCTTCTCAAGAATGCCAATCACATTCGGATCTGGTGTACAAATCTCGCTGTTTGTCAAACTACCAAGGAGTGAACAATCTTTGTTGAAGTATCAAGACAAAAAAGGTGTGAAAGGTCAGAAATTACCTCACGTACGCATCACCAAGGGAGCTGCTGGTTGGTACTCACCAGTTTGCTCACGTTTTTCATCATTGGTGACCTTCATGACCTTCATGACCATGAAACAGAAAAGAAATTCAGTGTCAAAACAATGCTCAAGAGGTGAAGGAAAGAAACAGAAATGATATGTGAGAGAATGCACGCCTAAGTGCTCGTGTCATTCTATGCCCGCTGGGCCCCGTAGTGAAAAAAGAGCACACTTTGCTTCTCCAAGCCGACTAGGGTGGTCAAAAGGGCTTGTGAAAGGGCTCGTGACGCCCTGTCGAAAGGGAATGAAAAACAGAAGGACTTCTGCCTGCCTGTGGTCACGACCTTTGACCCACTGTCAACACGAATAAGACAGGTTATCAGAAAACATTGGTCATTGTTGGATACCAGTGAGACTAAAATGCCACCTCCTAGATTTGCGTTTAGGAGGGCCTCGAATTTGAGAGACCGGTTGGTCCACACCCGTCCTAATCAACATATAAAACATATAAACATAAAATAAACATAAAAAACATAAACATATAAAAAGTCCATCATAGTGGTACAATTTTTGATGTCTGAATCATTGGCGGGGTACATGTATTGTACACAACAAGATGAAGTTTGATCATAGATCTTGGTACTGACTTGGTACAATAAAGCACTTTTGGCATGTACCTATATACTGTACCATTATTACATAAGTGTGAATGTGAGGCCCCATGGTATAATCATTCACCGGTACAGTAGATTTTGGAGGTAGATCGTATTGGTGTGTACAGTCTTTAGCATCTGCAGGCCTTAGGCACACACTGGAAGGTTTAACATTCTTCCTAATAATAAGGATAGCTGTCCCCTATAGAAAAGCCAACAACTTTTTTCACTTAGGAATGTGAGGCCTAGCAAAAAGGCAAAACCGTTAAATGTGGTAGGAACAATATGGCATAGAAACCGTTCCAATATGGCGCCTCACGTTATGTACACGGGTGGGAGATTTCTCCATTTGAGGCCTAACATGGGAAGGTCCATAGGTATACAATGGATGGCCCAACACTTTCATTAATAATGATGGCAGCTGTGCCCTATAGAAAAGTCAACACCCTTTTCAATTAGGAATTGTGAGGCTAAGAAATATATGGTTAAAAGGCATGTACACCATTCAATTAGTTTGCCGAATAGTAGGTACACTTGTGGGAGATTTTTCTCTTTGAGGCCAAATGTGGGAATGCGTAGCGTTTTTATCCCCAGTGAAAGTACAAATCCAAAGTTGCAGTTAGTATGTAAATTGCGGCACAATGTAACATTTATACTGAAGTAATAGGTAATGGACAACCTTCCAATATGGCGCCCAGAAACGAACTTGGTCGGAGGAGGGGCGGAGGCCATGGGGTGTGGCAACTGAGAACCTTCTAGCATACGCGCTTGAAGTAGCGCACAAACGCCCGGCATGAGTGGGATGAGTGCAAGTTGGACGCACCCCAAGATAGCGGTAAGAGTGTGCGAACATGTCGAAGGGTGGTGAGAGTGCCCGATGAATACTAATGGGAAATTGCAGACGTGGGCTAATAGACTTTTTGTAAAGAGGGATGGTAGACATGTGTTAATACGCTTGTGCGAGTTATTGCTTGAAAGTTGTAATATCAGTGATTTGGGAACAGCATCAGTATATGTTATTAGATTGAGACACCACAGACTCGGTGACGATATGGCAGAGTATAGAATGTGGGAGACCAATTGGGTTGGTTTGTTTTCCCGCACCCAAAAAAAGAAAAAAAGAAAAAAAAGGGGGAGGAAGTGCACACACCCTTTGAAGTGTTTGTGTATATATACCCACAGGTCGACGAACGGCGATTGAGACTATTTACAGGGGATGTGTGGCTAAGAAGTGGGAACACTCCCCACAAGGTGCGTTGCCGGTATGAATCAAGACAGCAACCACCCGGTAAATATTTTACCACCACTAATATTCATGTGTTAACACCAAGGCCAGGCCGATTAACGTTTTTAAGTAATTTTCTTGGTTGGCGCCACCTGTCTCTTTTTTTATTGTTTGTCAAACACCACAGGTTAAGCTCGAAGTACCAGTGAGGTGAAGACTGGTTCCCGAAGCCCTGATGAAATTGCCTCAATTTACTGGCAATGAAACATGTTGGCCTTTCCTAAATGAAATGGTCTGAAGCATACCGTTCGTTTTAATCTGAGTGTGCTCACAGCACCTAATAAAGTACATATATGTGCTAGTGAGTCACAACTCATTTTAGCTTGGAGAAGCAAAGTGTGCTCTTTTTTCACTACGGGGCCCAGCGGGCATAGAATGACACGAGCACTTGGGCGTGCATTCTCTCACATATCATTTCTGTTTCTTTCCTTCACCTCTTGAGCATTGTTTTGACACTGAATTTCTTTTCTGTTTCACGGTCATGAAAGTCACCAATGATGAAAAACCTGAGCAAACTGGTGAGTACCAACCAGCAGCTCCCTTGGTGATGCTTACGTGAGGTACTTTCTGACCTTTCACACCTTTTTTGTATTGATTACTTCAACAAGACTGTTCACTCCTTGGTAGTTTGACAAACAGCGAGATTTGTACACCCAGATCCGAATGTGATTGGCATTCTTGAGAAGCCAGCATTTGAGCAGGGATATTATCATACTGCTCTCGGAATCATCGGAATGTGGCGGGTGTTTAAGTGCAATCAGGTCTTTTATATATTGTGACTTAATCGAGTGGAGGGCGACCTGATTGTTTATCCCTCTATTGCTCCTTATTGTGTATGACCTAATAAATATGGCTCATTAGATTGTACAGTTTTCAGAATAACAAACCTACGAATGCTAGGTTTCCTCAGCTCGCACCCTTCCCTTTCGACAATCCTCCGATTGAAAAAGGTCTCTTTTACCCAGCCCAGATCTTTTTTGTGCACGGATTCTGGGTTGGAGAATAGTTCTACTCTTCCCAACCACTCAAAGCATTTCTTGATGTAGGTAAGCCATGGGATATAATGGGCATGATCAAGACCCATACACTCCTTTAAAATTAATTTACGTAGGGTCGGTCCCCCGTGCAACCATAACTTCAGCCACAAAAAAAGTGGCCGAAGGGCCAACAGGTCTGACAGATAAGGGACCCCCAGCTCCTTGTGAACCATGTAGCTTGAGGTACCCTGCGGCACACATAGGAGACGTTTTAGGAAATTATTTTCAACCACTTGTAATTCATCCATGGTAAGGTAGCCCCAAATTTCAGTTCCATAGGAAACTTTTGCAATGCACTTTGCCTGATATATCTGCAAGAGTGCCTCAATCGGTTTCCTACCCAGTTTGCATGCAAAATTAAAAACAGCGGTGTTAGCGCGTACTAAATCTCCCTTCTTACTCTGTTTTAAAGGCCCCCATTTCATTTTATCATCTATCAGGACCCCAAGGTAAGAGAAAACCTCTGTGCGGGGAACTAGGGCTGCACCAACCCTAAACTGGTACCCCTTTTTTATACGAGGTCCCACCTGCATCACATTAGATTAGGAGTCATTTACAGACAGATCCAAATCTTCCATGAAAGAAGAAAAAGAGTTAATGTTAATGTTAATTAGAACTTATAAAGCGCTCGTTCACCGACAGGTTTCTTGACGCTGGAAATTTTACTTTCCATTAGGGGTTACCAGTTAGAAAGGTCCAGGTCTAGCTATAAGCTTGGGTGAAGAGCCAAGTCTTCAGCATCTTCCTAAAGCAAAGGAGGTCTGACTCGAGTCTCAATGGGGGTGGCAGAGCATTCCAGAATTTAGGTCCTAGTATTGAGAAGCGTGACCCTCCTGTTCTTTTGCATCTAAAGTCTGGTACCTCTAATAAGTTTGTGTGCATGGATCTTAAGGTACGGTGGGGGGTGTACTTATGGATTTTTGAGGAGATGTACTTTGGGCCAGTCCTGTGCAAGGCTTTAAACAGGATACAGCAGGTTTTAAACATGGAGCGCTGCTCCACTGGGAGCCAGTGCAGTTCTTATAGCAGCGGCTTAATGTGATATTGTCTGCCTTGTTGGTATATAATTCTGGCTGCCTGATTTTGTATTAGCTGCAGACGATGTAACTGATTGCGCTGAAGGCCTAGCTATATTGAGTTGGCATAATCGATTCTTGATTGGATCAAGGAGATGATGATTTGGATACACGCCTCTCTGCTGAAAAATCTTCTGATTTTCCTCAGTTTCCGCAGTTGAAAGAAGCAGGCCGAGGTGACCGCTTCAATCTGCGTGTTCATGTTAAGATCTTAATCAATATGTATGCCTAGGCTTTTTATCAAGTTTTTTAGTGCAGGGGGGGGCCTAGCTCAGTGGGCCAGTGGGCAGGGGACCAATGCTGAAGTTTGTTGTTGGGAATAATGATTTCCGTTTTATCTGCGTTGAGTTTTAGTTGGTTTTTGTTCAACCAATTCATGATGAACAGCATGGAGTTTTTGAGAAATTCCTTGGAATCTGTAGATTCGTTGATGGGGAAAACCAGCTGCATATCGTCAGCATAGTTGTAGGTTTGAACTCCCATCTGACGAAGCGCGACAATGAGAGGGCGGATATATATATATTGAAGAGATGCGGGGATAAGGATGAGCCCTGTGGTACTCATTCCAAGTTTACTATGCCAGATTTGTACGGAGAGAGCCAAACTGACTGTTTTCTATCCGCAAGAAATGATTGAAACCAATTCAGGGCAGTGCCACTGAGACCTGCTGCAGCCATCCGGTCCACCAAGATGTCATGGTTGACGGTATCAAAAGCTGCAGACAGGTCCAGGAGAATCAAGGCTTGAGTGCTGTCTACATCAGCCTTCCCCTTTAGGTCATCCATAACAGATAGAATAATGGACTCAGTGGAGTGGGCTGCGCGGAAAACTGCTTGATGTGAGTCTAAAAATTGGTGTTTTCAATAAAGGTGCTGAGAGTTTTTGCTACATGTGTCTCCAATACTTTGGCCGAGAAGGGGAGTAGGGATATTGGCCTATAGTTTTCCAGCCTCTGGGGTCGACTCCTTGTTTTTTCTGAAGTGGAATAATCACTGCTCTTTAAAGGCTTGTGGAACTGTCCCTTGGGTTAAAGAAAGATTCAGAAGAGAGAGAATGGTCTCTGGAAATGCTTTAAAGATGGATTTTGTATTTCCGGTGGACATACATCGTTTGGGGAGCCTGATTTTATTTTGTTTAGGTACTCCAAGAATTGATCTTGGCCTATACATGGGAGGGTGGTCATGGTGTCATTGTTGGTATTTACAGTCCAATTTTCCACCTCCTTATGTTTGGTATCTATAGATTCCTGAATATTCTTGATTTTTTCAATGAAAAATTGCTTAGGTCATTGCAGAGTTTCTGTGTGGCGGATTGGTGGGGTTACACGATTGGGATTTGATAATTCCCGTACTGTGTTGAAAATATCTTTGGTTTTGTTAGTTGAGTTTAACACCTTGTTGGAGAAAAATAGTTTTTTTGCATCCATTATATCGTGTTTGTAGTTCCGAAGGTTGATTTTATAGTGTTCTTTGGATTCAAGTGAGTAGGAATTACGCCATTTCCGTTCTGCCTGACGTGTTTTGAGTTTAGCTGATTTTAGCTCTTCTGTAAACCATTTGGGTGCTTCATTTCCCCTAATGCGTGAAGTTGAGTTTTTAGGGGGGCATGAGAGTCGATGGCCTTCCTTTGCCAGTCTGCAATTTCTCTCTCCAGGTTATCTACATTATCCTTGCTTTTAGGAGGCTTATATTTAAAGGTGTCACATAATGATTTCAAATTAATGTGATGCCAGTTTCTAGATAGGACCTTTTGACTGGGTGTTGTTTTGGGTATAGAGATGTCGCCTACCGTAAACCTGATTATATGGTGGTCGGACCATAGACAGGGTTGTATTTCTAGGTTTTGAAGGGTAATATTGATAGACCATGCTTGGTCAAGAATGTGACTTTTATTGTGTGTGGGTACTTGAATGTGTTGTGATAGATTCAAACTTTGTAGGGCGCCGGTCAGTTCCCTGGCACTCTTTCCTCCTGTTTCTTCATTAGCCCAATAATTTAAATCGCCAATGACCAGGACTTTAGAGAAATCAATGGTCAGAGATGCAATACAATTTGCAAAATTTTTAGGGAAGTTTGGCATAGCTATGGGAGGTCTATACACAAGTACACATATCATGGTACTGTTTGGAAAGTCTAGCTTGAAGACTAAGCTGTCCACTAGTTCTAGCTCCAGTGTAGAGACGTTGGTGGAGGGTAGTCCTTTTTTTATGGCGGCTGCCACTCCCCCCCCTTTTTTTCCTGTCGTTCTATTAGAAGATAGGAGGTAGTAATTTTCTGGGAGTGCAGCTAAAATGACAGGGGTAGATTCTTCCGTCAGCCATGTTTCTGTCATGAACAGTATATCGGGTGAATCAGTGTCAAGTAGGTTAAACAGTTCTAACTTATGCTTGACTGCGGACCAGGTGTTTAAGTACATTATATTTAGTTATTTTGCTGATTGTGTTCTTTTAGGGCCGTTGGGTACAGTAATATGGCTTGGGATATGGCAAGAGTCTCTATTCTTACCAAACTCAGATGACTGACCAGATTGGGAGAGGCCAAGTTCGTCTAGTATTTGTTGACAAGGCAGGTTAAGAAGTTGCTTGTCCCGTGGGGCTAAAACTTTGAGCTCTGTTATAGTGTACGTGATTTTTCGGGCATAATGGCTGGCCCCAGGTCCCGGCTGGGCTTAAGCAGGGATTGTAACCCTCTGGCAGTCCGGGCCATAAGGACTGCGTCGTCCGCGTAAAGCAGAACCGGCAGGCCACGCCGTGCCACCTGGGGGTGATCTATCATGGTCTCCAGTAAGATCTGCTCTAATTTGTTAATATATAAATTAAACAAAAAGGGAGCCAAGATACACCCTTGGCGCACTCCTCCGCAGAGACCCCGTCGCTGTGTGAACGATACTCGTTTGAGGAGATATCTGAATATCCAGAGTGTATGAAATTTGGCGCTTCTGTTTGAGCACAGACAATCAATGAAGCCAAATTTGGAGGGTTGATGGGAGTGCTGATAACAACTGGAAGTAGTCGAGTTCAGTTCGCCTCTGAAATAAGCTGGCTGCTGAATATTATTGATCTACTAAAGGATTGTGAACAGAATCAGTATTTATCATTGGCAATCGGGTGATATTGATATACGCTTTTGCCTTGTGGCGCTTATGATAACAAGAATTGGAGACATTGAGGCTATTGCCCATGATTGATTTTAGTCTAATATTGGAAGACAAACCAAGACACATTGTCTTACCTATGTTGGTACGGGGAGTAATCTTTTTGTCCTGAGGAAGGTGGTGGTCATACAATTTAGAGACCCACCGAAACGCGTTGACGCCCTTTTTAAAGAAGATCACTGTGTATACTGTGTGTATTACGGAGTTATGACAAGCAATTGAGTCTATATGAAGCACTTTCTCTTATGGTTTTATTTTAATCAATGATTTGTGTTCAGTGCCAGTGATTTGTGTATTTTCTCTCTCTATCTCCCGTCTGTTTTCTTTTATTATTATTTTAATGTAATATTTTTATCTATGTGATTGTGTATTGATGTATATGAAATTTATGATCTTTTTGTCTTTTATGATATTTATGTACGATATTGTTTTTACTGTGTGTCTGAATTAACATGTTTTTAACAAGGATTTTTTAGTAAAAGGCATTTATGAATTTGGTTAATAAAGATATGTACATTTGATCTTACCGAGTTGGGCAGAAATGTGATTTATTGACATACTGGTGACTGTCTGTTCGTTTATAGGCTGGTGACTGTTTGCCTGTGTGTTTTTTTATGTCAAGCATATTGATGCTCAATGTTATGTGTCTCAGAGGAAGGTCTCTTTTTGACTTTTAATAACGAACCTCAGCCTTGGTATCGTTGTGGAGATTATCAAGAAAATGAACAATATCGTCGTCCACCCCCATGGACAGCATGGTCTGCCAGAGCTTAGTTCTATTCACGCGACCAAATGCGGAAGACAGATCCATAAAGGCCAAATAGATGGTACCAGGGCGGGGGACCATATACTTGTTGAGGATCAAATGTAAGTTAAGACCTTGGACCACGGTTGAACATCCAACACGAAACCCATACTGAATGTCGGTTAAGATATTATTTTCATCTGCCCAACTTGTTAACCTGTCTAGGATAACACTGCCACCCACCTTAACCACCGAGTCCAACAAAGATATGGGTCTATAACAGAGGGTACTATGTTAAATTAAACAAAAAGGGAGCCAAGATACACCCTTGGCGCACTCCTCTTTTAATTGGGAACTGGCGAGATACCTTAAGGTCTTGTGAATAACGAACCTCAGCCTTGGTATCATTGTGGAGATTATCAAGAAAATGAACAATATCGTCGTCCACCCCCATGGACAGCATAGTCTGCCAGAGCTTAGTTCTATTCACGCGATCAAACGCAGAAGACCGATCCATAAAGGCCAAATAGATGGTACCAGGGCGGGCGACCATATACTTGTTGAGGATCAAATGTAAGTTAAGACCTTAGGCCGTGGTTGAACGTCCAACACGAAACCCATACTGAATGTTGGTTAAGATATTATTTTCATCTGCCCAACTTGTTAACCTGTCTAGGATAACACAGCCAACCACCTTAACCACCGAGTCCAACAAAGATATGGGTCTATAACAGAGGGTACTATCCCTGTTACCCTTTTTGAACACTGGAACAATAGTGGAGGTGGCCCAGGAACCAGGAGTACCAGATTTAACCGCTGCATTAATAACGGCCGTGAGAACAGGTGCCCAGAGGTTTACATCAGATTTATATAAATCCGGCGGAATGCCATCAGGGCCCGGTGCTTTGTTGTTAGACAACCCAAGGATACCTTTCCTGACCTCTTCGACTGAAACAACCATAAGCGATTTAACCTCCACTACTCCAGGTAATCTATTCCTGTCTGGGGGACATTGAAACATAACCTCAAAATGGTGCACCCATTCCTCCTCTGTTATATGGGCTTCCACCACGTTGCCTGCGTTCATATTTAAAAAAGGGCTGTTAGTAATGCCCCAGAACTTGGCACTACTCTTCATAGTACTTGCCTCAATTAAGTCCCTCCATAATTCCTCCTTCATTGCTGCCTTACATCTGGCTAATTCTGCTTTGTACTCCCTTCTGCGGGTTTTAACTAAGACCATATCCCTTGGACTCTCGCCCAAGGCTTCTTTCAGGTTCCTAGCAGCACGGGAACAATCAGAATCAAACCATCTGGGCATCAAAATAGCCGGTCGACATGCGGGAACACTGAGAAGATTTGATATTGTAGAAGAGATGACTTTAAAGGCTTCTTTAATTTCACCCAGGTCTGTTAGTGGGGCAGTACACAGAGCTAGCTCAATATCACAGGGGGCTTGTAAAGAGTCATAAAATGACTCCGGAGTTATCTGAGCCCATTTTAACCTTCTTCCTCCATCCGTTACTTTCGATACCCCACTCCTCCCAACCCCCCGGGTGGAGACCAAGGAAGGCCAACTGATATGCACACATAGGGGATTATGGTCACTGTAAATACTTGCCTCAATGGAAAAACCTGAAATAATCTCAAGGAGGGACAATGATACAAGTATAAGAGCCTCTGCCGCTTCCTTCAAAGGTTGGGTTGAGAACCTTACTGCGTGGGTCCAATGTGCACAAGGACGAGATTAAATCAAATTCATCTAATAAATCATTAAGGAGGTCACCTTGTGCATTATGTTCAAAATGAATACCCTTCACACGTAGACAACCCAAATCAATAAGATTAGTTTTCCTTGGATGCCCACATGGATGAATATTAAAATCCCCGGCTATCATAATGTTTCCACAAAGTGCCTTAAGTTTTTCTCTTAAAAAGGAGCCCAACGAAGATATATAACAAACTTCTGAGTGACATGAAATTGAGTTATAAAAATTCACGAGTCCCAATTTGCTAGGCCCTTTGCGAAATATCACTGATTGTAAGCAGGGATTATCTATAGGCAAAGCTGATACAGTACAATCTAATGCTAAAGAAACATAAATTAAGAGGCCACCCTTTGACCTTCCTGAACTCGAGGGGACAGCCGGGACAAAAAAGGACTTGTAACCCTCCAAATGAAAATTATTTGTAGTTGCCCAAGTTTCCTGTAAGAAGATAATGTTAAACCTTTGTATAAAAAGAAGCCATGAAGGATCACGAAACTTATTGGCCAATCCTGCGGTATTCCATGAGATGAGATTACTATCCTTTACACCCCTGTTACTACAGCCTATCAAGGAAATGTCCTGTTGGCAGTTAAGTATCCTAGGTTCCTGAGGAACTGCCTCGCTCAGTCAATCACAGTCGTTCAAGGTGCCCAAAGGTGCGAAACTGTTCGATAATAAACCAGGGGGGACTGGGCGATCATCTGCCCTCCGTGTAAGTCCTGATGAACAAAATGCGAGTTATTACGGGGCCCTGTGATGTAAAAATGCCTCGATGGAGTGGGGAACTGCATCTGTCTTCTGGATGAGATCTCTCTGTTAGGGAGTGTAGTGCTCCAGCCTGGGGATTCAGGTTTATAAAAAAAGCCAAGAGGGAGGGCCTTAATAGATGACTGCGGGCCGAGGGAAGAATCAGTGCAAGAAAAGAATGAGGCCAAAATCCTTTCTGCAACATGCAATTTGTTAAAATTAATGATCCTGCGAATGATCCTGGGTGGGAACCCTGCACACAGACTCTATGCATGGCCCCATCTGGTTTTGTGCAGGGGGCAACAACAATGGCCGAGGATTCAGAGGGCAGGGAGTATTTGCCCCCGTTACAACCCTTGGAGGTAACAGTTGCTGCTCCCTGTCGTTTATATGTGGGTCCACTAGGGTAGACCCTTCTTTTGTAATGTGGTCCGTCGATGACCTTGGTCCCGTTTTGACTGCCTCCCCCCTAGATAAATAACAATGTTTGAGTTAAGAGAGTCGCCTCTCTATGGTGGAGAGACATCGTAAAAGGGGATCAAGTTTTGTGTCCAAAATAGCCCTTACAGATCCCTGTAATAGCTCCAAAGCAACCATCATCTCTACCTTGGTGAGCACTTGTTCTGTGGGTGCTTTATGGTGAATACCCTCATCCCTCGGTCTTTTCGCTTTCCCTCCAATCATTGGGCCCTTTCTTTTCATCCCTGAGCCTGGTCCGGCACCCGTTACTCCTCTCATCCTCCGTTGTAAAGATGACATTTCAGCAGCATTGCCAGGACATGCAAAACTTAAGAAAACTTAAGAACACATGTCCTACTTGTTAAGTACAATGTAACCTGCCCTGTGGGCATTTAGGGCCTACCTTGAGGGTGACTTCTAAGTATTAAAAAGGAAGATTTAGGCCTGCTAAAAGAGTGATTCTACCAGGTAGAAATGGCAGGTTTAAAACTTGCCATGCTTGGCTACTGTGTCAGGCCTAGAACCCTGTTTTATATAGTCACTTAAGTAGTGACACAATAAGTGCTGCAGTCACTATTACCATTTAACTTGCAGGCCCTAGGTACACAAGGTACCATATACTAGGGACTTACAGGTAAGTTAAATATGCCAATCAGGGATTGGCCAATTGTACACATGGATTAGGGGGTCAAAGCACATACCCTGGATGCTGGAAGGCAGCACCACAGTATTTTGAGACCATACAACAGCAATAAAATGTAACAAAAAGTTGGGAGGTGACCATGCAAAAAGGACATTTTCTCATAGTACCCCTCACAATGATTTTGCTAACCTCTGGTTTTTACGGGTGATAAAGGCATCAACAAGGAAAGAAGGTAGACAGACTTCTAAGAGGCCTGTTTTCTTTTTGCAGGTTCATTGTCCCTACTAAAGCCACTCATCAGCAAGTAGGAGACTGTTGGAATGTGAAGGGAGGAACAGGCAATCAGCTTTGTGATTCCCTCAGAGGTCAAAGGGTGCATGGTGTCACTCCCCCTACCACTAGCACTCATATGACATGACGTCAATGGATATACATTATTATTATTAAATCATTAAGAACTTAGGGGCCCAGTACGATGGCGGGCGGACCGCCCCCGCCGGGCCGGCGGTAGCCACCGCTGGCCCGGCGGGGGCGATCCGCCCGCCATCCATGCCAGATTGACCCCCCGCCATATTAGTGTGGCTGAGGGGTCCGCGGCGGACGGAAAGACCCCCCGACGCTTTTCCACCGGTCGACTCGTTGACCGGGCGGAAAAGGGGCATAATATGGTGGCGGTGTCTGCAAGACACCGCCATCCATATTATGATGCTGGCGGTGATCAGCCTTTCCATGGCGGTGTTGCGGCCATGGAAAGGCATGCGTTTTTTGCTGTTGGGGGCCCGTTGCGGGCCCTCAGAGTGTTGGGGGGTTGGGGGGTGCACATGGGGGGTACCTATGGTACCCCCCTCATTGCAATGCACTACGTGGCAGGCACCCGTGGTGCCTGCCTCGTAGAGCATTGCAATGCTGTGCACGGTCCTTTCACATTGCGTGCGGGTCTGCAGCCAGCAGATCCACCCGCAATGTGAAAGGCACAGCATGCGCCCGCCAGTGTGGCGGGCACATCATAATGTGCATTGCGGGACCGCCGCAGCATCGGCGGTCGGCCCCGCGCTCCGTTACGGTGGCGGACGGACTATGCCCGCCATCGTAATGATGCCCCAAGTAAAAATTGTTTGATATTTTTTGTTTCCGACTAAGATGCTCTTTTATTACACAGATGACAACAATAAAAATAACTTACAACCCAAACTTAAAACTGTTAGAATTTAACATTGCGTTAAAATTTACTGATATGTGCAAAGCATCAGCTGCATGAATACATTCCTGGAAAGCAACACTCTAAGTATTCAGAGCTGCCTGTGAAGAACTGCAAGATATCCTTCACAAAGAATAATAATAATGCTTTCAAGTATGATTAATCCCTGCATTACTCTACTCACTGACTCTTAAACAATACACTTAGAAATGGACTGTGCACAAGAGTGGTAATGCAAATGTCTCTCATCTTTCATTTTCCTTTCAGAAGACAATATTTTAGCAGCCTTTCACATACATAGTGAAAGTATAGAGATAAAATGTGACACATTTATGACGGTAATATCCGTGATTCTAGCCCATTATATTCAACCACTTCTTGTTTCAACAGTCTGCAACCAACGAGAGTAAACATTTTAAAAGGAGTATTTCTTTGTTCTCCTCGAAACTTTAACAACACACTTTATTGCCACTAGCATGTATTAGAATATGCAGGTGTCTTATCCTACCTTCATGTTCTTTAAGCCCCATCTTACATTCTTTCGAGTTTTCATTATTCTTGTGTATACAGATGAACAGCTTGTCGCAAGCATTCACAGCTCATTATCTCCTCATCATCTTCCTCGTCCCAGTCCTTACAATTCACAGTCTACATCCTCAATCATCTCCAGACATCAGCTGCCTAATTTTAGTTTTTCTTTCTGCAATTCTGTGGTTTATGCCTGTCTACCACAGGCTCTACTTTCGATCTTCATTCCACATGTTGGTCAGGAGATTGGTGATTTGCTTACCCTATTGGAAAAATAGCTTGCCAGGTGATGGTATTCAGGTTTCATGGAGATTGTGGTCTTCCTAGAGACCTGTTCTTCTTGACCCTGATAAAAGTAGTAGCATTAATATCTGGGCACTTAGCCCATTGGCATGTTGAGCTTGGTTCACAGAAATGTTGTGGTGCTATGTGGTTGGCTTTTAAGTCATCACTGTGGCAATATAACTAAGCAGTCCCTGACAACTCGATTGCGGACATGGACAGATGAGGAATGGAAGTACCACCAGCTGCTGATATCGGCATGGTACCTGACATTCTCAGCTTGCACATGGCCTCAGAGTTAGTGGACCATGTAGTATAGGTTGGGCAAAACATGTGAAGCAGGTGAGGTGGGAGTTTGATGTGGGACTACAGTTTCCCCTGGAGTATGTGATTCAGGATCCCCAGGCTACAATGGTGTTAATGTGGACAAAGGAGGTGCACTTTCACAGCATTGTGCATAGCGGGAACTGTGGGTCATGGTGTCAGTTTTTTCAGCGGTCATGCTTTGTGGAGCTATACTAGACCATATGATCAGGGTTGAATCCCACAGCAGCAGGACTTCACAATCTGAGTGTATGCAACTTCATTCCCTACCAATAACCCTGCTAATGTCTCCCAGACCATAGAGAAGGGGTGAGAAGCTCTTGAGGCACAGTTGGAGGCATCCAGGTATATGCACTAAGCAAGCAGAAGTACAGGGGCTCAACACTACTCTTAGCAGCACTGATCTACTCATGGGCTTCATAGTGCACATATAGCTTGTTCACTCATTCCTTAGTTCTTCTTCTTCCAGGCATCTAGGACAGGCTCTCCCTTAGGAAAAACGCCACCAGCACCTCTCTCTCTGCAGCAAGGGCAGGCTCCTCGTCCCAGGGTAGACCCTCAGGACTTACATCTGGAATCCTTGGATTCCTTGGATCCAAGGTGAAGTCCCTTCTTTTGGCTGGGAAGCTGGGTATCACTGACACTAGCTATTTATCAAAGAGGCTCCAAATGCCAAAAACATGTGGTGAAGGTTTTATGATGAAAAGGAAAATTAAAGTTTGAAAATAGCAGCTGCGAGCTTCCATGCCTGGGATCAATCTCTCCATTTAGAAGGATTACCACATGTGTGAGAAAGTGCCCTTTTTGGAGTGATCATCCCCACTTTTTTGGGCAGATGCTGTTGGTTTTTTTGAGTCTGTGCACTCCAACACTGCTAATCAGACCCAAAGCATTTGATCTGACACCAAAAATCTAACAAAATTGACTATCTCCTAATTGCCATATTTAGCTTTTCTATAAGGCCAGAGTATAGGTGTAGAAAAATTCCCATGCAATGTAAGGTTACATATCACCTGTGGACTGCAGCACTTATTGTGCCATCCCTTAGTGTCACAAAGGAAATGTATTGTGCCATCCACTAGTGTCACAAAAGTCTACCATAGAAGCCTGGTGGCTGCAATTTACACCGTTAGCCAGACAGGAAAAAACTTTCCTTTTAAATGTTAATAGGTCACCACTATGTTGCCCTTGTGGCTCACAAGGTAGGGGACATAGTGTTTAAAAATGGGATATGTAAAAATTACTAATGTTGCCATGTCCCTACAAAGACAAGCCCCCAAAACTGTTTTGACTGTGGAAGGCTTGGGCTGTCCTACGAGGAAAACTTGAGTGGAGATTAAAACATTAATTCTGCTATTTCAGGCTTGGGACAAGTTAGAGAAATGATTCAACCACTATTTTAAATATTTATTTAAAGTCCAATCCAATGGTAAAACCTGCCCGTTCATAGTTTGGTGTAAGAGGAAACCTGAGGAAGAGGAAACCTTTGTTCTTTGTTCATTGGCTCAAGGTAACCAGTCTGGTGGGGCTTAGGAGGAGGGGACTGCTCAATTCCCTGAACACACCCTTTACTGCAACACTCATCTTGTATTATCCTTAGAACAGCACACTCTTAGATAGTTTGGAGTAAAGCAAACAGGACCACCTGTGAAAGCAGGTAGAGTTATCCATGGAACTTTTTCACTACTGGTTAGGGAGTGTCCAGGAGTCATCTCCACCCACTGGTACTGAACAGTTGAAAAATGACCCTCCCCACGAGCTCCTCAAAACTCTTTCTAGACATGTGGAATAAGAGAAGATCTTCTCTATCTGCTCTTTGAGACCAGTGAGACCTTCTGGGCTTTACCTGCTCCTACTTGTACCTAGTACAAAGAATTGAACTCCAAAGGTCTTTTGGCCAAAATCCTGTGTTGCTACAGGGACATCAAAAGCTGGAAAAGGCCTTTTTCCTGGAGTGGCCAGTGGCCAGTGACCAGTTGCAACTGGAAGAGGATTTCTACCCTGCTGGTTGCCTCAACTTGAGTCACCCCTGAGTGCTGTACTTGAGATACCGGGAGCCTTAGCGGTGTCCAGAAGCCTTATTCTGAAATCGCAAAAAAATGTGAACTGAAAATAATTCTGGACTTCCAGACCTTCAGAGAATCATAACCAATGGCCTAAGTCAATCCACCCAAGGTGGGATGTCACTGGGCAAGCAAATCAGGTTGGAGCCCTTCAGAGCTTTTTGCTTCCCAATAAACCTCTTCAGTGGACCCTCATGGCAAGACTATCTGACTTCAGTGCGACCTTCCTAAATACAGCCTTCAGCCTTGCCCAGATGGAGAATTCTGAGCTCTGAAAAAGAGACTAGGGCCCGATTACGATGCCGTAGGAAATGGCTCCGACCCTTGGTTGGAGCCGTTCCTATGGCATCATAATCTCCTGTTTGGATTAATTTCCGACCGACCCCTTTGGATGGGTTCAGTCATAAATTAACCCAAACAGGATTTCCGAATGGGTTACGATGGGCTCGGAGAGCCCGTCTGCCATTCGGAAAGGGACCTGTAAACCCAAGGGCGGCTCTTTCCGCCCAAGGGACTATGATGGCAGATTCCGACAGCCTTTCTGTGCCGGCCTTTCCGACACATAAAGGCTGTGGGAATCTGACTTTGGGGGACCCCAGCAGGGCCCCATTGGTGCAAGGCCTCTGGATGGTGGCCTAGGGGGCACCTATGGTGCTCCCCTGTTGATCCCTGCACCCGTTGGCAGGCACCTTGAGGTGCCTGCCACGGGTGCAGGGATGAACTGCACCTCTGCTCCTTACAATGAGAGCATGCATTCCGTTTGGAACGCATGCTCCCATTGTAAAGAATAGGATTGCGACCGAACAGTGTTCGGTCGCATCCTACTTGCTGGTTTAGGACCGCCGACAGGAAGTCGGTCGGTCCGTCACACTTCCAGATCGATGTCAGACGGACTCAGGTCTGTCTGACATCGAAATTGGCTCCTAAGTGTGAATGAAGAAATCTGTGGCTGAAAAGGCACAAAAATAATCCAACCTACAAATGGACTTCCCTGGCTGTGAAATTTGAAATTTTCCCACTCATAGCTTTTCCCACCAAAACTAAAAGCTTCAGTGATCAAGCAGCATCTGCCTACGAGAGGGCTTACTCAGATACAATCTTCAGCCTTGCCCAGCTGGAGAATTTTGACCTCCATTTCAGAGACTAAGGGGCCGATTCCGATTTCGGCAGGAAGCGCACCTAACACTATTCGTCCGGAAAAAAACCAAGCTGAACGCGTGTTTCCCGACCGATTTGAACATTCGCACTAACGAGCAAGTACGATGCGCATAACTGCCCAGATCCCGACCCAGCCATACTTACCCATTCCAGCTCCTGTTCCCCGCCCGAGCCGGATCCGTAAACACAGAATCGAGTTGCATGGAAGCAAAAACACAGCACCTTCCGGCCGGACCAGTATGATGCGCCTTCCGTACGCGCCGAACCCGTCACTACGTCCGGCCCGTCAGAGCATCCGGGAGAGCCGCACATAAGCTCTGATTCGCGCCACAAGACGATCCACGGCTACGAGACGAACAAGCGAGCCACGAGTACGAGTCGAAGCAACGAGAAAGCCGAACGAGACAAACCAACCATGAATCCCATCGCGCAGGTCCTACCAATACTCTACATCTATTACCGGAACCGGTACGGACGTGTACGGTGCAGACGGTAAGTTAAACACCCACTACACAAACAAACGACACGTACCCGACATATAACACACACACATAGGGATGCAGAAGTGACTTACACTAGCAACAGCAGAACCATAGGGGCGGGATGGCTATCACCAATGCCATATACACCCATAGGGGCCTGGATGCCAACCACTAACACCACCCCTACTCAGGGGGGCTGGATGCCTACCACTACCACCACCCTACTCATGGGGGCTGGATGCCTACCACTACCACCACCCCTACTCATGGGGGGCTGGATGCCTACCACCAACACCACCCCTACTCAGGGGGGCCTGGATGCCTACCACTACCACCACCCCTACTCATGGGGTGCTGGATGCCTGTCACTACTACCATCCCCACTCATAGGGGGATGGATGCCTACCACCAACACCACCCCTACTCAGGGGGGCCTGGATGCCTGTCACTACTACCATCCCCACTCATAGGGGGCTGGATACCTACCACTACCACCACCCTACTCATGGGGGCTGGATGCCCTACCACTACCACCACCCCTACTCGGCGGGGCTGGATGCCTACCACTACCACCACCCTACTCATGGGGGGCTGGATGCCTACCACTACCACCACCCCTACTCAGGGGGGGGCTGGATGGCTACCACTACCACCACCCCTACTCAGGGGGGCCTGGATGCCTGTCACTACTACCATCCCCACTCATAGGGGGATGGATGCCTACCACCAACACCACCCCTACTCAGGGGGCCTGGATGCCTGTCACTACTACCATCCCCACTCATAGGGGGATGGATGCCTACCACCAACACCACCCCTACTCAGGGGGCCTGGATACCTGTCACTACTACCATCCCCACTCATAGGGGCTGGATGCCTACCACTACCACCACCCTACTCATGGGGGCTGGATGCCTACCACTACCACCACCCCTACTCAGGGGGCTGGATGGCTACCACTACCACCACCCCTACTCATGGGTGCTGGATGCCTACCACTACCACCACCCCTACTCAGGGGGCCTGGATGCCTGTCACTACTACCATCCCCACTCATAAGGGGATGGATGCCTACCACTACCACCACCCCTACTCAGGGGGCCTGGATGCCTACCACTACCACCACCCCTACTCATGGGGTGCTGGATGCCTGTCACTACTACCATCCCCACTCATAGGGGATGGATGCCTACCACCAACACCACCCCTACTCAGGGGGCCTGGATGCCTGTCACTACTACCATCCCCACTCATAGGGGGATGGATGCCTACCACCAACACCACCCCTACTCAGGGGGGCCTGGATGCCTGTCACTACTACCATCCCCACTCATAGGGGGCTGGATGCCTACCACCACCACCACCCTACTCATGGGGGGCTGGATGCCTACCACCAACACCACCCCTACTCAGGGGGGCTGGATGGCTACCACTACCACCACCCCTACTCAGGGGGGCCTGGATGCCTGTCACTACTACCATCCCCACTCATAGGGGGATGGATGCCTACCACCAACACCACCCCTACTCAGGGGGCCTGGATGCCTGTCACTACTGCCATCCCCACTCATAGGGGGCTGGATGCCTACCACTACCACCACCCTACTCATGGGGGACTGGATGCCTACCACTACCACCACCCCTACTCAGGGGGGGCTGAATGGCTACCACTACCACCACCCCTACTCATGGGTGCTGGATGCCAACCACTACCACCACCCCTACTCAGGGGGGCCTGGATGCCTGTCACTACTACCATCCCCACTCATAGGGGGATGGATGCCTACCACTACCACCACCCCTACTCAGGGGGGCCTGGATGCCTACCACTACCACCACCCCTACTCATGGGGTGCTGGATGCCTGTCACTACTACCATCCCCACTCATAGGGGGATGGATGCCTACCACCAACACCACCCCTACTCAGGGGGGCCTGGATGCCTGTCACTACTACCATCCCCACTCATAGGGGGATGGATGCCTACCACCAACACCACCCCTACTCAGGGGGCCTGGATGCCTGTCACTACTACCATCCCCACTCATAGGGGCTGGATGCCTACCACTACCACCACCGTACTCATGGGGGCTGGATGCCTACCACTACCACCACCCCTACTCAGGGGGCTGGATGGCTACCACTACCACCACCCCTACTCATGGGTGCTGGATGCCTACCAATACCACCACCCCTACTCAGGGGGGCCTGGATGCCTGTCACTACTACCATCCCCACTCATAGGGGGATGGATGCCTACCACTACCACCACCCCTACTCAGGGGGGCCTGGATGTCTACCACTACCACCACCCCTACTCATGGGGTGCTGGATGCCTGTCACTACTACCATCCCCACTCATAGGGGGATGGATGCCTACCACCAACACCATCCCTACTCAGGGGGGCCTGGATGCCTGTCACTACTACCATCCCCACTCATAGGGGGATGGATGCCTACCACCAACACCACCCCTACTCATAGGATGGGTAATGCATGACACAACCAGCATACTCCAACATAAGGAATGTCAGAAAAACACATCCCCCCAACACCATGACAAGCGTGTGTAGTCTGTGTCAAATGCCTACAACACTGAACATGACATTGAACATACAATGTGACACCCTATCACATGTGTCACACATAAATGTGTGTGGCCTCCACAATGCAAACAGACCATGACCACTGTGGCAATGGGGTCTAACACCCCATCATCACAGTGACCAAAAGGTAAGTGTGGGGTCAATAGCTGAAGCACATATTGAACATTGTGGCAATGGGGTCTAAACCCCCATCATCACAGTGACCAAAATGTAAGTGTGGGGTCCATAGCTGAAGCACATTTTGAACATTGTGGCAATGGGGTCTAAACCCCCATCATCACAGTGACCAAAATGTAAGTGTTGGGTCCATAGCTGAAGCACATTTTGAACATTGTGGCAATGGGGTCTAAACCCCCATCATCACAGTGACCAAAATGTAAGCGTTGTCATGGAAAATGCTGCAAATGCCAAACAGCATGGATGATTCCTGGTCACAGAACAACAAACACATCAGTGGCATAGTAGTGCTTGTGTCCCATAGCAACATAGATTGGGTGAGGCAAACAGTGCAGTGCAAATAAGACATACCTTTGGCCATGTGCAGACAAACATCACGCATGGGGGCCGACATTGTCAACATTCATCAATAACACAATGACAGAAGTGACCATCATAATGCAGACCCACATATCTGCACCAATGGACACACAAATGTAGATATCCTGTGGAGACTGTAGATGTGAGGTGAACAAATACCATACCATGGCAGCAATGGGACATACAAACCATGATCATTGTGCTGACTGATGACCTAGGAGTCCCAGGGACAGCAGGGGAAACCCACCAATCAACATACAGCCAATGGCACACTAAAGATATGCCAATGCAGTGGTGCAGATGCACAAGCACAAACAGGCAGCCTCACACTGCATATCAAACACAACAGGTGATGGGGGTGTGTGCCAGTGTCCCCAGGCAACCACACAACACATGAGGAGGCCTGAATCACAATTACACAGATTTGTATACAGTGCCACACAAAAGTAACTCATGGATCGGATTCCCCTATGCGGGCAATCAGGCATTGTTAGATGAGAGGGAGCCCACACATGTCACACTAGCTTGTAGGAACAGCAACTAACACAGCAAGAGACATACCCACCACAGCACCACCCCCAGGGACCCCACATTGTGGTGACACTGGCCTGCATTATAATCCCACTGTGATGACAAAGCTAGATGTCATTCACACTGTGAACCACAGTCATGTGTCCTGAGCAACAAACTACCATCACACCTACCCAAGCACAAATCAATCAGCACGGCCTGTCAGCCAAGGCCAACATGGAGGTAGGGGTCTAGCCGTGCAACAACTCTCATTTGCACACACTCAACACCACACACCTTGATCTCCACCAATGTGCAGCAGTGAAGCTCACATGGACTGGTGACATTGCACATGCACCCATGACAATCCCAGGGGTGGTGGTGGGAACTAAGGTGCAGAAACCCATCACACATGGCCAGTCAACAAGACTCGTGAATGTCTGACACACTGCACAGTACACCGTACATGGGCATGACGTCAAATCCACACCAACCAATGGGATCCCGGCCACAGTCACACACCAATGAAGAAGCCAAGGTCACCCACAAAGAACACACATAGACAACTTCCAACATTGCAGCTCTGACCCTGAGGAGTGGCAGCAGTCACACACACAACGTGTCACAATCACTGAAAGCTACCACAAACTGTAAATTACATGACTTGTGTAACCAACAAGTGCCAAGGGGAATCCTGACTGTGTCTCATCTGCGTTTGCCCACAAACTCAGCCCTGACAGCAAACACACCTATGGATGACACCCTGATGACCAGTAATGTGCCATGCACCCACATCCCAGAGAACCCAAGGCGAAGATTTTGGGGGAACATAGGTCAACTCAGCAAGCATCACAAACAGGAACATCACTAGGGATCCCAGCCTGCGTAGCAAAATGGAAGTGAACACACACAGACATGCTCACACAACACACACCTTGGGCTCAGGCAATGTCACAGAATTACACAATGCCATGAGGGGACTCCACTCCTGTGTAAGGAAAGCTGTGCCATACGTTGTCTCTGCAGGGCTCTATCATGTCAGCAGAACACTTGGTCACTCAGTCAACAATTAGCACAAAATGAAGGCTCTCGTCACATCAGCCAGGTCATGGGAGTGTCACCGAAATCATCCGCACAGATCCAACACACATGTATAGCAAGTTGCACTGATAGCACAGATGAGTCCTTCCCCATTGATGCCCAAACTTGCATGTCCAGTGGAGATGGTCACACGGTCAGGGAAATAGACAAATTGAACAATGGCAAGCACAACAGATGTGCAGGGGTGTAAGCCACAGATGTGACATTGCAAATAAAAGTAGGAAATCCCATTGGCAAATATTGAAAACATGACACCCTCATATTGCTGCAAAGGATGACATGGATACACACCAGGATAGGACACATTCCTCCTGGACCACATGGGGTCCTGCACAGTAACACTTCATTTTCCTGACATCAAAAATCACCATCACTGCAGCAAGGGCATGGTTAGCATCATCAACATCATGTACATCTGAAGCAAAACCACTAGAGAACAGAAAGTAGCTTTATTCAGCATATGTGGCTTTAAAAGTGAAAGTCCTGAAAAAACACAAAGGCCAATGGCCAGTCCATTAGTAAAGTCCGAACAGGGTGACAGTGGCAGATGTCACCCTTTGCTTGCCTGCACTGCTACTGACCAGGGACATTCCCTCGGAGGGGCATACGGGGGGCAGGCCAGGCACCGCAGGGACAGGATCAGGGCTCACCAGAAGGAGGCAGGGAAGGGGTGGTGGGTGCTGGAGAGTCGCTGACAACTGCAGTGGAGGTGTCTGACATGGTGTGTGCCGGCACAACTGGGGGGCATGAGTCAGATGGTATGGGTGCCGGCATGACTGCAGTGGGCTGGCCAGATGGAGTGGACAGGTTCCCCACTGCAGTGCCCAAGTCAGACGGGGTGGTAGTGGACTCCACTGCAGTGCCTATCTCCAGGGGAGTAGAATGGGGTTCAGGTAAGGTGGGCAGGACAGAGGGGAGGACACGGTCTCCACACCAGTGGCACAAACATGCGCAGCGGGGGTGTGGTGCTGGAAGAGCAAGTGGTAGGGGGAGAAGGCCAGATCATTTTGGGGATGGTGTATCTGTGGGTGGGGGAACCTGGGGCAGGGTGTGGTGGGGGAACCTGTGTAGTGGGGGCCTGAGGGATGGAGGAAGGAGACTGTGTGGTTGAGCTGCAGGGCGGTGGCGGGGTCTTGCTCTTCCGGGTCCGGGGGACTTGCGGGTGGGGGCCTCAGTCTGTCTGTGCCTGGGGGAGGGTGTCCGGGGTGAGGGGCACTCCCTCTGTGTGAGTGGACTTCCTCTTCCCCTGTATTCTGGATCAGCTGGATCGGAGGGGAAGAGGCCGAGGTCACAGAGGAAGAGCTGCTTTGTAGGTGGGGTTGCAGGTGAGGCAAGGGAAGGGGCCTTGGAGGGAGAGGTATCGGAGGACTGCGGAGTGACTGTGGATGCCTGTGTGTGTGTCTGTTCCCCATCCCCTGTGGGTGTGGTATCAGTCCCCTGAGGATGCTTGCGTGCACGTTTTGTCTTTGTTTTGGGTGGTCCTGTGCTGCTCGTGTCTGTGTGTGTGGGTGATTGTGCAGGTGTGCATGTGCTTGGGACAGGTAGGGTGCCAGGAAGTGTGGATGGGGCAGAGGTAGGAGGGGTGAGGGACTGTTGGAGGAGGGACACTGCTGCCGTCAGGGAGGAGTCCATGGACTTATTGCTCCTCTGTAGGGCAGACATGCCCGATGAGATGCCCTCCATGAACGACACCAGCTATGTCAACAGAGTGGTGTGTGCATGGAGGACACTAAGCATTGCTGTCTGCCCTACATGGAGCTGGCAAAGTAAGTACACAGACTCCTCACTCAGGGCAGCAGGGGACACAGGGGCAGGGGGTGCGGTGCCTGGCACGAAGGAGACACGCTCCCGAACACGGGAGCCTCCACGGACTTCTGGAATGGGAGCCGATGGGAGGGCGGTGGTGGTGGTGGCGGGGACAGCAATACTAGCTGCGGTGTGGTGGCTGCTGACACCCGCCTCCACAAGGGAGTCATCCTCCGAGCTGCTGTGGTCCTCAGCTGAGGTGGATGGTGCTGAGGACTCCTCGGTGTGGCTCCCCTCGCCCTCCGTGCCACTGGGTCCCTCCGACCACTCATCGGCTGCTGACCCAGTCTCTGCAGCTCCTCCTGGTCCATGGAGCTGTCCCCTCCTGTGGCCGTGGATGTATCTGCAAACAATTAGGGAAACAGACAAACATCAGTCACCTGCACTGACCGCACACACCACAGTAAGTACAGCACATTACAGAGCAAGCCCTGGCATCCTTAGTTGAACATTGCCTAAAGTGCTCAAACAGATTAGGAGAAGCCAATTGTCAGTCCGATGGTCAACCATGGCACTCACATCCCTCCTGGCCTCGCACCCATCTGTCTGGTGCCTGTCGGATGGTAATACCCCAGTGTGGACACATGCACCACCTACACAGTAGTTGGACATTGCAGAGAACACGGTGAAGTATGTGAACATGCACACATCACATCTCTTGCCACTGAGTCCGTACAGGTGTCCGGATAAAGCGATGGCCAGAGTCTAATTTGAAATGCATGTGATGCATACCAGCACCAGACACCATGATGCACCCATGTCCTGATAGTCAATGCCACAATGGGGTGCATGTAGCACATGTCACTCACCTGCAGGATCACTCTTAGGGAGTTGAATGCCATGGCACAGGCATGCCTGCAAAGTCATACATCACTGTCTCCAGTCACATGGGCAGGGCAGCCAGTCAACAACAGTCTGCACTGTGTCACAATCCTAGGTCATGGGGAATGCAAGTTCTGTAGCTGACAAGTGCACATGTCCATCCCCCACAAACCACATCATCTGAACTCTTATTTGTCCACGTCATACCAATTGGACATATGGGAGACATGAAACACAACCCTCTGAGCACCTCACAGTCTGCTGTGAATGAGAAACAGCTGCCTGAACTTCACAGTTGCATACCCCAGTCTGCACAGTCAAGTGATCAAACAGCTATATGTCACACAAGTATCGTCTCCTATGGTCACATCTCAGGTGGCATGCTGAGCCCTAACCGATAAACACCCCAGTAGTCCTGACAACGAAGCCACAGCACAATGACACAGAGGCAGACACCTGAGGGAACATTTCACTGAGCACAATGTGTCAGCTGATACACGGGAGTGGGAGTACAGAGTGTATTGTGTGGCCTGGAGTAGGCATGACTGTCCTGCTCCACGTGAAAGAGGGATGAGCCCCGGACAGTAGGCAGGTGGCTAGGTATGTGTGACACACTTGTTATACATACTCCTGAGGCCCAAACATTGTTCCCACCCGCAGCATGGGTGTGTGCCAAATACCCCAGGCACATGTGGTGAGTCAGATCAGCAATTGGACCACATATCAAAGTTACATAATCAATCAATCAATCAATCACAGAATTTGTAGAGCGCACTACTTACCCACGAGGGTCTCAAGGCGCTGGGAAAAAAAAAAAAAAGGGGGGGGTGCCACTACTGGTCGAACAGCCAGGTCTTGAGTAGCCTCTTGAAGGTCAGCAGGTCTTGGGTCTGTCGTAGGCTGAGTGGAAGGGTGTTCCAGGTCTTGGCGGCGAGGTGGGAGAAGGATCTGCCGCCGGTGGTTGTTCTTCGAATGCGAGGGACGGTGGCGAGGGAGAGGTCGGCGGAGCGGAGCTGGCGGTTGGGGACGTAGAAGAAGAGTCGTCTGTTGAGATTGAGACACGCAGATTACATGTCAGAACCCAGGCATTGTGTAAGCAATTGACCCACCCATGAAGCCCACCACAAAGCTACGGCAACAAATGCTGTCCCCCACCTTGAGCTAAGCAAAATGCAAGGACACAGTACCCAAGTGACACAATTTCCTGACTGTAAGGGCCACACCTGGGCATCAGATGAGGAGTGGGCATGTCACAATTGAGGGACATGGGTCCTGGACCACAAGACTGATGTACTGTGGAAGTTTAACCAGGCCAGAGGAGGGCACATAGCATGTCAGACAAAGTTCACAGTGCAGTAATGGACTCACCCCCTCCTTGCTGCTGTCTGGCCTTCAGCTGCCCATCCAGGTCAGGGAAGACCACCGCCAGGATCCTGAGCATGTGGGGGGTCAGGGTCCGGTGTCCCCCCCTCCTGCGAGGAGGCGACAGCTTCAGCTGGACCCTTGCGATCCTCCGGGTCCAGCCCCGAAGGTCCTGCCACCTCTTCTGGCAGTTGCGGACCCGGTGCTTGTAGACCCCCACAAATCTTACTGCCCGAGCGATGGTCAGCCAGATTTCCTGCTTCTGGTGGGCATCAACCTGTGAGGATGACAAAGTGAAAAGGCCATTACTACACATGCAACATATCCGTGCATCACACATTTGGATATACATGTCTCAATCACAGGGGCATATGATGTACACAGGCAGTGCAACTATGGCTATGGACAGTTTGCCAGCAGTTACCACATGGTATCATTGCCTGTGAAGTCAAACCTTGTTGGAATGCACTGTTACTGCACTATACCTGTTCAGTGCATGTAACTACACACTTTGGGGGTGACAACTACTCAGTGAGCATGCTAGCCAGTGGCGTGCACACTGTAAGTCTTGCTAGTCAGACAACATGCACATTTAGTAAGGCAGTGGACAGCACACTCACCTGCTCCCCTGGTTTCCCATACAGCTTGCTGTACTGTGGAAGGAGGCTGTCCAGCAGGGCCTGGTTCTCCTCAGTGCTGAAGGCTGGGGCTCTCTCCACAGTACGTGCCATTGCAGTAGCCAGAGGATGCAGAGACAGCAGCAGTGTTGGTGGTAGATGTCGTCCTGGAGCATGTAGTGCAGGCAAGTGAGCTCTAAGGGGAACAGCCAGCATTATATGTGTGCTGCAGAGGCAGATACTGTCCCATGTGTCCAAAGTGATAGGTCCAAGTCGTTTGCATCTTCTGAATCTGGCCAATCCATGGAATTGCACCACTTATACACGCCCACAGCATCCTTCAAAAGTTCAACTTCATGACACCCATGAATTTGCAACATTGTTGTGGGTGGCCAACTGAATTCACTGCATCAGACTCATTAAAGGTTCGAAAACGCGTCCGTTGCCATGCCAGGCCATAGCCAATGCGTGCGCACCGATCGGTCCATTGCTGTACAACGCGTATTTCTGTCCACATCATATGCAATGGCCAATGCGTGCACACCGATCGGTCCATTGTTGTACAACGCGTATTTCGAAAAACAATGCGTACCCGTTCACATCATATGCAATGGCCAATGCGTGCGCACTGATCGGTCCATTGCTGTACAACGCGTACCCGTTCACATCATATGCAATGGCCAATGCGTGCGCACCGATCAGTCCATTGCTGTACAACGCGTATTTCTGTCCACATCATATGCAATGGCCAATGCGTGCGTACCGATCGGTCCATTGCTGTACAACGCGTCCCTGTACAAATAACTCACATATGTCACCATGGTTGTCACTGGTGAACGTATGCCAGCCACAATTACTTGCCAGGGACTCAGGGGCACACCTACAACACCACAGCCTGTCCACACTGTATCCTAAGGCATGTAAGGCTGCATTACCTGTGTGTGTATGGGGGTCAACCTGTGTTTTTTTTGGTGGCACTTGGGGGCAGCCACTCCCAGGCTGTGCACGTGTTCATGGGGACAGAATCCTTTGTGTGTTGTGCACATGACCACTGTGATGTGCAACTGTTCAGTTCAGGGCATGTGGCATGGTCACATTTCCAGGTTGTGTATGTGTATGTCATGTCACATACACCCTGAGTCCCATGTGGGAAGGTATGTATATCACAGGGTGACCCATTGCCACAATAGTGATGGCCCTCCACAGTCTGTGTGCATGTTGTGTTTCAGATGTCTCTGATTCAATGTGCACAATGGGAGACAGTCTCCACATCCACGTTGTTTGTGCATCGACTTTGATGTTGTGTGTGTGTGTGTCACAGACGTCCATGTCTGTCCTGCAGAGGCAACAGGGGCCACTACCTGTGGGAGTCATGGTTGTTTTGCTGACGTGTACATGATACGCCATGTCATGCCACTGTCCATGTGGCAATACAGGGTCCCTGGGAATCTACCTGTCAATGAGCTGTGATGCCTGTGGCACATCTGTCCTCACTTGTCACTGTGGTGTGTGTTTGGAACGTGACAGCAGTACATGGGTACTGTGACACAGCCTAATGATTTCCCATAGCACGACCTGGAACTTGTTGTCAACACATGTTAAACTGTGATGTTAGATGTTGGCCATGTAGGCGCCATATATGTCCATACAGAACGGCACACACATCATGTGTGTCTTGTAATGATGTATCTTGTGATATTGAGTATGGTCAATGACACATATGTGGGGTGACTGACAATCTTTCTTTGTTCACCTATGCACTGCAGGGCACCAGCTGTCCATAGACCATTCCCTGACCTTGCAACCATGGTGGAACGTGAGTGCATCCGACGGTACCGCTTCAACAGGCCGCTGATTGAGGAATTGACGGTGCGGTTGGCCCCACATTTGCAACCTGGCCCGACATACCCTACAGCGCTGACCCCCAAGGTGAAGGTGATGGCAGCCCTACACTTCTTTGCCACCGGTACCTTTCAACACACTGTGGCGTCTGCTGGTGGGATGTCACAGACCATGTTCAGCCGTGTGCTACGCGATGTTTTGGAGGCAATGTTGAGATACCTGAACCAGTACATCTATTTCCCTAAACGTCAACAACTCACTGACGTCAAGAGTGACTTCTCTGCCCTGGGGAGGATGCCACATGTCATTGGCTCCATTGATGGGACACATGTGGCTTTGGTACCACCACAGGCACATGAGCAGGCATACAGGAACCGGAAACATTACCATTCTATCAATGCTCTGGTGGTATGTCTTGCAGATATGACCATCTCACATGTGTGTGCCCGTTTCCCCGGTTCTGCACACGATGCCTACGTGATGAGGAGTAGTCGCATCCCGAGGATGATGTCACGGATGCAGAACCAGCGTGCCTGGCTTGTCGGTGTGTACTGACTTTTTACCATTGTGTGTGTTCTGCAATGTTGTATTCCACCCTCTTTACCCAACTCAGCTAATGTACAATTGTCTGTATGTAGGTGACTCCGGATACCCCAACATGCCGTGGTTGCTGATACCCCTCAGGAACCCTGTGACACCAGCCCAGATGCGCTACAATGAGGCACATGGTCGGACCAGGAGAGTGATCGAGCGGACATTTGGTCTCCTGAAGAGCCGCTTTCGCTGCCTGGACAAGACAGGAGGGGCCCTCCCATATGCCCCAGCAAAGGTGTGCAAGATTGTCATCTTCTGCTGCATGCTACACAACCTGGCAGTGCGGAAGGAGTTGCCTCTCATCCTGGATGACGATGACCAACATCCGCCACCTGTGGAGGATCCTGGCCTGGGCCACGATGCCAGTGATGATGATGATGATGATGGTGATGTCCGCACACAGCTCATCACCAACTTCTTCAGCTGAATGTGAGTATCCAGAGTTGTCATGTCAATGATTTGAGTTTGCATGATATGTGTTGGTGGTGCTCTGTTGCTGTTTGAGGGTGGCCATGTGCTACTTGACTGTATGCGTGCAGCGATGTGTCCTTACAGGTAGTCTGTACTCCCCAACAGTGTTGACATGCTAACTTGGTTTTGTGTAGGTATCTTGTGACATGTATTGGGCATGAGTATTGCAGTTCTGTCCTGTTCTTCAGTGCTTTTGACTGTGTGTCATGTCTGTCCTTCACAGGGTGCTTTCAGAGTTGTTTGGTCCACTCGGATCCCCCGACACCATGATTCAACTTCCAGGGTGGAAGCAGTTGTTTCCCTAAAGGTGATGTGCCCCACACCCCTGGACTTTATTTCTTCTACAATTGTTGACTGTGTGGCCACTGCCACGTGGGATTACCTTGCATCTGTAGTGGAAACAACATGTTGCAAATGTGTAATAAACCTGTGCTTCACTTTGGGATGTGCTTTGTCTGTGGTCACACATCTGACTGACATTAGCTTACTTCACCTGTGGGCTAGTTAGCACAGACTGTGAATAGGTGTGGTGTCTGTGCATTCCACTGTATTTCCTGGCAACATCAGTGTAGACGATGAGTCAGATGGCCCTGGTGTGTATGTGTTGTGTAGCCCTAGTGGTGTGTCTCCCTCATATGTGTCACGTCGCCATGACTCACATGACGATGTTGAACTTGCTGTAGCAGTTAGCATGCACGGTGTCATTTAGCAGATCATCATCTCCATGACAGAAACAACGTTGGAATCACAACAGAGGCAAGTATGGTGTATTAGTGAGTTTATTTACATACATGTGTGAGGATAGTGCACAGGATGGTGGGTGCTGTACATTGGGATTGGAATGCTAAGTTCCCAGATGAGTTGGAAGTGTTGGTAGCAGAAATGCCCTAAGTAAAGTCCACAGTCATCTGATACATTGGTCCAACTTAAAGTCCCCATGTCATGTGGGAGAGTTGGGTTGCATTCGACAGGGTGAACAGTTTGCACACAAAGGTGGATTTCCAGAACAGGTGTTGGGTTCCTGGGGGATGTACATGGCCATCGGCCTCTCAGTTGTCCTTCCTCAGACGACCCCTCTTCTTTGGGGGGGGACCCTCACGTGCAGGCTGCTGCGGTGCAGAGGACTCTCCGCCAGAGTCATCCTCCCTCCCTGTGGCAGTTGCAGGTGTTGCGGCACCAGATGTTGTGGGCACACAGGGAGGTGTGGCCATGTTGGTGCTAATCTGGCGGAGGCATGTCAATATGTCCCTATGCACCGCTGTCAGTTCTTGCAATGTGTCCCACTTGGACTCCATGCCAGACATGTGTGTCTCCACACGGGACATGTGTGTCTCCACACGGGACATGTGGGAGTCCAAGCGGGCATGATGGGCAGCCTGCTGCTGTTGCATGTCCTTGAGGATCCCCACTACCTGGCTGACCTCTCCGGTGCTATTCTGGTACGCTTCAACAATGCGTACCAGTTGTGCGTCATCATGCAGTCCAGACCCCTCTGCAAACAGCGACCTCTGCCTACCACCCCTCCCACCACCCCTGGCCACACGTGCGGGACCTGCGGTGGCACGCACAGGTGACCCTAGGCCCCCTTGGGGGTTGGTACTGGGGTTGTTGTCCGTTGCTTCACGGTGGGCCGGGGTCCCTGTGCTGTTGTCATTGGTGGTCCTTGGGCTGTCCGTGTCGGCGGGGGTGGTCTGTGTGTTGGCAGTTGTTGGAGGAGTGGGTGCAGGGGGTGCAGATGGTGGTCCTGCTGGTGCTGCATGATGACTCACACCGGAGGGGCCAGGTAGGTCTTCGCCATCCAAGGAGGGCAGAGGCTGTTCCACACCAGAGTGCTCAGGGTCCCCCGGAGCCTGGGACAGGGACTCCTCATCGTCTGCTGCTGTGTCCCCATCATCACCTGTTTTTGGAAGAGACACACAATATATGTTATGTTTCTACAGGCATCAATGGTTCAAACACCTGACAGTTGTGACTGTACCTCTGGATGCGGGCCTGTACATTGCATTGTCCTAAGTTGTCACAGTCAGAGGTTGATATTGGTGTGGCACATTGTCCTGACAACATGAAGCATTTCAATGTGAATGTTGAGGTGTGTGCATGGCCAGCATTGGTGGTATTTGGTTGACATCTGGACATCCTTCTCCCTCCAGCCCAGTTATCCCACCATGAAGCATGCCACCCTTGCAGTGGGTGCAGGTTGACTCTCAGGATGTCAGTCAGTAGTGTCCTGCTGTTGGTTGGTGCCCAGTTCCCAGCAGGGCCTTGTGCTCCCCACAACAGAGCACCAGTGTCAGACATCTTTGAAGTGGCTTTTCACTCCCTGTGAGGTGTGCATGCTCCAGTGTGAGCTTGCCGGGCCATGTGGGTGGGGGATGTTGAGCTGTGACTACCACTCCCATCATGCTATTGCCTACACCCCCCTTCCCAGCATGCCCATACTTCCTTCCTTTTGAGTGGACTTCACTGTGTGTGAGTGTGACAGCACTGGCAAGATGGCTGACAGTGGTGTCCTGTTGTTTGTTGGTGCCCAGTTCCCAGCAGGGCCTTGTGCTCCCCACAACAGAGCACCAGTGTCAGACATTTTCGAAGTGGCTTTTCACTCCCTGTGAGGTGTGCATGCTTCAGTGTGAGCTTGCCGGGCCATGTGGGTGGGGGATGTTGAGCTGTGACTACCACTCCCATCATGCTATTGCCTACACCCCCCTTCCCAGCATGCCCATACTTCCTTCCTTTTGAGTGGACTTCACTGTGTGTGAGTGTGACAGCAATGGCAAGATGGCTGACAGTGGTGTCCTGTTGTTTGTTGGTGCCCAGTTCCCAGTAGGGCCTTGTGCTCCCCACAACAGAGCACCAGTGTCAGACATCTTTGAAGTGGCTTTTCACTCCCTGTGAGGTATGCATGCTTCAGTGTGAGCTTGCTGGGCCAAGTGGGTGGGGGATGTTGAGCTGTGACTACCACTCCCATCTTGCTATTGCCTACACCCCTTCCCAGCATGCCCATACTTCCTTCCTTTTGACTCTGCTTCCCTGTGGGGTAGTGTGCCTGTGCTGACAGGATGGCTGACAGTGTTGTCCTGGCGTTAGTTTGGCTACAAGTCCCAGAAGTGTCCCTGTGCTTCACACAGCATAACCCAGGGTGGTGGTTCTTTGTGGGATATTTAATTAGTGTGAGGCAATGCATTCTCCCAGGTGAGTTGTGTGTAGTTTGTGTTAAGGGTGTGTGTGAGAACAGCTGCTGGTAACTATGGTCAGTGCTGTCAGTCCTCCTTCCCACCCAGCCAGATATCCCACCATGGAACGTGCTTCCATTGCAGGGAGTGCAAGTTTGCTTTCAGGATGTCAGACAGTGGTGTCCTGCTGTTGGTTGGTGCACAGTTAAACCAAAGGAAGGGAACCAAGGGCAATTATTTACTTAGGTCCAGCATACATGCCCAAAAATGATATCTCTACAAATAAAGTATGCAGTTCCTAATATTAAGGGCAGGAAGTTGTGATCAATCAAGGGCTCCACATGATGGTGTAGAGCAAAACTGCGGAGGAGAATCTCCTCCTTTAGGAAAAGACCCTCACACACCCAGCCAGCTAGGTGTCTTGCTTCATCATCGGGTCTGCTCCTTATCGGGTTGGCGCTGCAATACCCGATCGGCGCCCGAGATGGGGCCTTCTTGGCGGAGATCTTTATTCCTTATGCCGTTGGGTGTAGTGCGTGTGAGGGCCCTAAAAAACAGTGTAGGTGATAATGATGTGTGAGTAAGTGTGAATTAAAATAGGAAGTGGTGGTCCACTCAAGACAATTTTAATGAAATGTGGCCATCACCCTAATTAAAAATGGAAAGATAAATCGCGTATCTTCACTCTAAAATTGTGAGTTTATACGCTTTTGACATAGGTCAACATGTTTCTTGCCTTAATTCCTAGTAGATGGCAATTCCTCAGGACCAAAATAGGATCTACCTACACTTTTCGGTGGTGGTAAATAACTACATAAAGTCAGGTAATAACCACTCATACAGCACCCTCAAAAGTGATACCTGTAGATCTAAAGATAACCTGCAATAAAAACAGAATAATAAACTTTAATTTTTTCATGTAAGAGTATTCTGCAAAAACAAGGAACCTGTGCCTCAATCAATATCCAAAGTGCAGCAACCGCATGCCGAACGTGGGTGACTAATGGCATGCGAAAAATCTGAGCTGAAAGTGGTGACAAGAAATATTACAACATCTTAAAAATTGGCAGCTAAATGAGCATCGTTTTGTAACTTACCCAATTTGGGTTGTAGACGCACGGCATCAGTACCGGCTAATGAGGACACTAGAATGTAGTGTCCTGTGGGGTAAAAACAGAGAGCAAATGCTAAAAAGGGAGAAGGCCAGATACAGCTACCTGTAGATGTATCAAGCAGACAGGACGAGGAAGCCACAACAAATTAGTACCCGATTGTATCGTAATCATGTTTGCCAGTGTAAGACTCTCAGGCGTACACACTGGCCCGTCCATGTCAATTGATAAGGTGAAGGGCGTTGATTGACCAGTCTGTGCCTCCCGGTGTTAGTGTCGACACTGAGCAAGGTCGGTATCAAATAAGCACCCGGTGCCCGTCATGGTAAACAAAACAGCGCTCGTCTGGTATCAACAACGAGTGAGAAAACATCAGCTCAGGAAGTGGGAAATGTAAGAGCCGGCCTCACCAACCTCACTCCGTTAGAAAGGGTAATCAACCCGATAAGTTGGCAAGCGTACGGTTCAAAAGGACCCCTCCCATGAACTAAATAGCTCACTGAAGGGACAAAGTAGTACCCTTAGAGCCATAACAAAAACTCACAATTAAGGACACACAGGGAGCTCGCTGTTACGCTACTTACTGTTCCATGAAGTGGGACGGAAGTGCTCCTACCCCTCAATCAGCCGGTCCGGGAGTGACGACCAGATCAAAGGATCTCACTGAAGTACCAACGGCCGGCGGCGAGTGGGGGCGGAACTTCCGGTACTTCCTGTCAGAAAACGGTGTTACAACTGGAGTGCTAACCCTGTTTTAGGGACCATGTTGGATTTCCTCCAGCTGATGCGAGACACACACCCCAGGCAGTAGCAATTAAGGGCGCCATTAATAAAGTCCCGTTTGTATGTAGACATGACAGGGTAAATGGGTTCAAATTGTTAAGGCGTTGCCATAATCTAATATGGATGAAAAAACTGGTGAAGAACCTATGTAAAAAGTGTCATGCTCGACAGGAATGACGAAGGTGCTGCAAAAGGTAGAAATTGGCCCAACCTTACTGGTATATCTCGTGAAAAATCCGAGTTGGTGATTAGATAAAACTGTGTGTAGGGGGCCCCCTCCTTGTCAAAATCTACACATTTGTAATGCTAGCTGATTAAAGTAATAAATTGGGCAAACATACGGGGTCAAGTTGGAGTCTGGAAGTACTCATAGTAAATAGCAATGGGAACAGATACACTGAGTGAGGGGCAAAGAAATGTATAATCAGAAAGCCCAATAGGGTAATTAGGTTAATTGGCTCCAAGGGATGTCCTCATTAAGCCCTCCTTTGTCGGTGGCAAGGCGTAGGACCCAACGTTGTTCCAACCGGAACAATGATTTTGTAGGCATCCCCGGGTGGGTTTCTAATACGGTCCAATTGAAAGAGTCAGGGAGATGTTGCACCTGGTTGAAGTGACAGGTCATTTTGGTATTTGTTTTATGGCATCTGAAATTGCTTCTATGTTCCATTATCCGGACTTTGACTGGTCTCGAGGTCATCCCTATGTAAAGGAGACCACACGGGCAGTCCAGTATATAGATACAGTTAGAAGTGTTACAATTAGTGTGTGCGGCCATTCTCCAACTAACTCCATTTGGAAACCTCAGTTCTTTAGTAACCTTAGTTTGTGGGCATACTGAGCATGACCCGCAAGGGTAGTGACCCTTAACAGGGGGCAAATCCCATAGTGTCCTTTGTGTAGTGCTCAGTTGTTTCTTTGGTCTCGTGTGTATCAACATGTCCTTGAGGTTATTGGTTCGTTTAATCGCGAACCTGGGTTTGGGAAGCTTAAGAATTCCTGTGTTAAGGATGTTCCAGTGTTTACAAATTATATTTCTAACCCGGTTCGAGTCAGGGGTATATGTCGTTACACAGGTCATGACCCTGTCAGGTTCTCTAGTTCTGACCTCCAATAGGCTCTCACGGTTATTATGCTGTGCCCTTTTGTACGCGAGATCAATCACCTGTTTAGGGTATTCTCTTTGAAGTAGGTCTGTCTTCAGTGTGTTAGACTTGTTCTTGTAGTCAGTAAGTGTACTGCAATTCCGTCTGATACGAAGGAATTGCCCAAAGGGTAAGTTCTGTCGCAGAGCCCTTGGATGATGACTACTAAAACTTAGGAGACTGTTCCTGTCGGTTGGTTTGCGGTAAAGAGTGGTAGAAATCTTGTCACCCTCTAATTTAATCAACAGGTCAAGAAATGGGATCTCTGTTTCTGAAATGATGTTAGTGAATTTCAGAAAAGGGTTCAATGTGTTGATCCAAATACAGAATTCATCGCATTTGGTGCGTTCTCCCTTCCAAAGGATCAGGATATCATCAATGAATCGTTTCCACAGTAACACATTGGTGACATACGGATTCCCAGGATTGTGGATCTCCCTCTCCTCAAACGCTGCCATGTACATACATGCTAGACTAGGGGCGAATGTACTGCCCATTGAAGTGCCCTGCGTCTGATGGTAAAGCTGGGTATCAGATTCAAAGAAATTTTCTGTTAGTGCTAAAGTGGCACAGTCCAGTATGAAGGCCACTGGGGTTGGTGAGTCCCACTCACTATGACTAAGAGCATCTTCAATTACATCAAGGGTTGCCCTTTGAGGGATATTAGTATAAAGGGCCACAACATCCAGGGTGACCAAGAGATCTACTTCTTCTGGGAGTTGGGTCCCCTCGATTAGACGTAAGATGTCTGTGGTATCCCTGATGAAAGCGGGGGTAGCTTTTACCAGTGGTTGCAAGAAATGATCCACGAACTTGGAGAGGGGTTCCAGGATGGACCCGATCCCTGACACGATGGGGCGTCCTGGAACCGGGGTGACCCCCTTGTGGATCTTGGGTAAGCAGTAAAAATAGGGGTCTTGGGGTCCTTCGTTATTAGAAATTCTGCTTCCTTCTTAGTAATCCAACCCTCTGTTTCGGCAGAAAAAACCATAGAGGATATAATTCTACTCAGCCTAGGCGTGGGGTCTTCCCTAATCGGTGTGTAGTATACCCTATCACTTAGTTGTCTGCGACATTCAATGTCGTAGTCCACTGTGGACATGATCACCGTAGCTCCACCTTTATCAGCCTGTTTGATTGTGATGTTCACATCATTCGCCAGATCTAAGACAGCAGTGGTTTCCTTGGAAGACAAGTTGTGATACGGAGCAGGGGTAGGTGTTCTATTAAGATCTTTTAACACTGCTTGCTCGAATGTTAACACCTCATTAGGAACCATGCTACTATTCGGTGTAAAAGTAGATGGTCTGTGTAAACCAGAATCGCCCGTTGGTTGTGGTGGTTGGTCTTGAAAAAGGCTTGTAGGCGGATTTTACGGAAAAACCTTGTATTTCACAAATGTCACGAAATTTATCATTTCGAGGTGTGGGAACATAACCCAGACCTTTTTGGAGAACCTGGACCTCAATCGTTGAAAGGGCTCTGGGTGAGAGATTAATAATCAATGTCTCTTCCCCCTTGTCTGACTCCTGGTTTCTACTGCTCGTATTGACTGTTCTGGTAGATCCTGCCATTGTACTCTTTTTGGACCTCTTTTGCGCCCTCTTCCTCTGCCCCAACCTCTGTCTAAAAAAGGTGGCTCAGCCCCGTGTTGGAAAAAAGGCAGAGGGCCTTGTTGGTACATTGGATATTGCCAGTATGGAGGTCCCTGATACGGTGGTACGTGGAAAGGAGGATACATAGGCTGTTGGAAAACCCTTGTTTTCCTGTTATTCCAGCTCCCAGTGCTGGAATCACTGTTAGATGAAGAACCCCTACGTGATGAGTTGGAACCTTCATCAGATGAATAACCAGTAGCTGTTGCCGTATAATCTGCCTTGAGGTAGGGATAGATCTTCTCGACAGAGAATTTCTGAATATCTTTCTGCAGTTTTGAAATCTTCTGTTTCATTAAGTATTCCCTATTCTCTGCAATCTCTGCATTAATCTCTGCTAGCTTGCTCTTATATGCAGCTGTTTGGACAATGACCTTAATCGCACCCTCTGCTGTTTGTATTCTTATCAGCAGGGTGTCTGCAATTCTCTTAGCTGTATTTATTATAAGGATCAGCCAGTCCCTAGTGCACTTCCATGCTACTTGGGACCATTCTTTCTTAAAGACAGGATCCTCCAGAAACAACCGTGGGAAATTATTAACAATCAAGCCGTTTGGGGCTATATTAGCCCTAAGGTACTCTGTCATCATTGCTCCATGCAGAGTCACCTTCAGCCATTCATGTTTCATGTTAGTTAATGAAGTCCAATCTTCTGACTGGCTTCCGGAGGCAGTATTGCCATCCGGCCCCAAAAGTGACGGTGCTCTCAATATCTCTGCTGCAGCTTCATCACCAAAGCTCAATCCCTGATAGTCCTCCATTCAACTTGTTGGAGGTCCTAGTAGGGATAATCAAAGTGAAGATGGAGAGTGGAAACCCCCCATCTATTAATTTGGGCCAGAAGAACTAATCGTTACTTCCTGGTAACCTACTAATTATATTCCCGCGGGCAAAAAAGCCTGTGCAAACAGTTAAACCAAAGGAAGGGAACCAAGGGCAATTATTTACTTAGGTCCAGCATACATGCGCAAAAATGATATCTCTACAAATAAAGTATGCAGTTCCTAATATTAAGGGCAGGAAGTTGTGATCAATCAAGGGCTCCACATGATGGTGTAGAGCAAAACTGCGGAGGAGAATCTCCTCCTTTAGGAAAAAGACCCTCACACACCCAGCCAGCTAGGTGTCTTGCTTCATCATCGGGTCTGCTCCTTATCGGGTTGGCGCTGCAATACCCGATCGGCGCCCGAGATGGGGCCTTCTTGGCGGAGATCTTTATTCCTTATGCCGTTGGGTGTAGTGCGTGTGAGGGCCCTAAAAAACAGTGTAGGTGATAATGATGTGTGAGTAAGTGTGAATTAAAATAGGAAGTGGTGGTCCACTCAAGACAATTTTAATGAAATGTGGCCATTACCCTAATTAAAAATGGAAAGATAAATCGCGTATCTTCACTCTAAAATTGTGAGTTTATACGCTTTTGACATAGGTCAACATGTTTCTTGCCTTAATTCCTAGTAGATGGCAATTCCTCAGGACCAAAATAGGATCTACCTACACTTTTCGGTGGTGGTAAATAACTACATAAAGTCAGGTAATAACCACTCATACAGCACCCTCAAAAGTGATACCTGTAGATCTAAAGATAACCTGCAATAAAAACAGAATAATAAACTTTAATTTTTTCATGTAAGAGTATTCTGCAAAAACAAGGAACCTGTGCCTCAATCAATATCCAAAGTGCAGCAACCGCATGCCGAACGTGGGTGACTAATGGCATGCGAAAAATCTGAGCTGAAAGTGGTGACAAGAAATATTACAACATCTTAAAAATTGGCAGCTAAATGAGCATCGTTTTGTAACTTACCCAATTTGGGTTGTAGACGCACGGCATCAGTACCGGCTAATGAGGACACTAGAATGTAGTGTCCTGTGGGGTAAAAACAGAGAGCAAATGCTAAAAAGGGAGAAGGCCAGATACAGCTACCTGTAGATGTATCAAGCAGACAGGACGAGGAAGCCACAACAAATTAGTACCCGATTGTATCGTAATCATGTTTGCCAGTGTAAGACTCTCAGGCGTACACACTGGCCCGTCCATTACAATTGATAAGGTGAAGGGCGTTGATTGACCAGTCTGTGCCTCCCGGTGTTAGTGTCGACACTGAGCAAGGTCGGTATCAAATAAGCACCCGGTGCCCGTCATGGTAAACAAAACAGCGCTCGTCTGGTATCAACAACGAGTGAGAAAACATCAGCTCAGGAAGTGGGAAATGTAAGAGCCGGCCTCACCAACCTCACTCCGTTAGAAAGGGTAATCAACCCGATAAGTTGGCAAGCGTCCGGTTCAAAAGGACCCCTCCCATGAACTAAATAGCTCACTGAAGGGACAAAGTAGTACCCTTAGAGCCATAACAAAAAACTCACAATTAAGGACACACAGGGAGCTCGCTGTTACGTTACTTACTGTTCCATGAAGTGGGACGGAAGTGCTCCTACCCCTCAATCAGCCGGTCCGGGAGTGACGACCAGATCAAAGGATCTCACTGAAGTACCAACGGCCGGCGGCGAGTGGGGGCGGAACTTCCGGTACTTCCTGTCAGAAAACGGTGTTACAACTGGAGTGCTAACCCTGTTTTAGGGACCATGTTGGATTTCCTCCAGCTGATGCGAGACACACACCCCAGGCAGTAGCAATTAAGGGCGCCATTAATAAAGTCCCGTTTGTATGTAGACATGACAGGGTAAATGGGTTCAAATTGTTAAGGCGTTGCCATAATCTAATATGGATGAAAAAACTGGTGAAGAACCTATGTAAAAAGTGTCATGCTCGACAGGAATGACGAAGGTGCTGCAAAAGGTAGAAATTGGCCCAACCTTACTGGTATATCTCGTGAAAAATCCGAGTTGGTGATTAGATAAAACTGTGTGTAGGGGGCCCCCTCCTTGTCAAAATCTACACATTTGTAATGCTAGCTGATTAAAGTAATAAATTGGGCAAACATACGGGGTCAAGTTGGAGTCTGGAAGTACTCATAGTAAATAGCAATGGGAACAGATACACTGAGTGAGGGGCAAAGAAATGTATAATCAGAAAGCCCAATAGGGTAATTAGGTTAATTGGCTCCAAGGGATGTCCTCATTAAGCCCTCCTTTGTCGGTGGCAAGGCGTAGGACCCAACGTTGTTCCAACCGGAACAATGATTTTGTAGGCATCCCCGGGTGGGTTTCTAATACGGTCCAATTGAAAGAGTCAGGGAGATGTTGCACCTGGTTGAAGTGACAGGTCATTTTGGTATTTGTTTTATGGCATCTGAAATTGCTTCTATGTTCCATTATCCGGACTTTGACTGGTCTCGTGGTCATCCCTATGTAAAGGAGACCACACGGGCAGTCCAGTATATAGATACAGTTAGAAGTGTTACAATTAGTGTGTGCGGCCATTCTCCAACTAACTCCATTTGGAAACCTCAGTTCTTTAGTAACCTTAGTTTGTGGGCATACTGAGCATGACCCGCAAGGGTAGTGACCCTTAACAGGGGCAAATCCCATAGTGTCCTTTGTGTAGTGCTCAGTTGTTTCTTTGGTCTCGTGTGTATCAACATGTCCTTGAGGTTATTGGTTCGTTTGTACTTGATGAGCAATTACATTATTTAGATAAAGCATTTTACCTCATAAATGAGTTTATCTTTATTAGAGTCATTATTAGTATATGAGATGATTATTCTATGGTGATATTTGAGTTCCTAATATTATTTTGCCAAACCCTGATTAACTTATAAAGATTTCATCGCCAAGGATAAACAAAATATGCCAATTGGTAAGTTTGGTATTAACTCACCCAGCGTGAAAAGGACTGTAGGGTATTGAAATTGGGTCCAGATGATAAAATTTGTTAGTTCCTGTAATTCTGGATCAGACCCATATCATGGATTTACTCAATTTGAGAACTCACCCAAGTGCTCGAGTAACCTTAGCACTCTCGAACACTTTTCAACTGATTGCATGTTAGTTGTCATGTGCTGAATCAGGACAAATAGCATACACAGCCCCTGGTATTGCAAACGTTGCGGGAGTGAATACAGGGGCATATTAGCAAGACCCACGTTAAAATTATCGCTGTTTTAGCGGCAGGAAACTGCCGCTAAAGCGGCGATAATGGGCTTGCTAATATGCGTTATGGAATTCAATAGAAGCCCAGGTTAGATGTCCTGCACATCTAACCTGGGCTTCTATTGAATTCTATAACGCATATTAGCAAGCCCATTATCGCCGCTTTAGCGGCAGTTTCCTGCCGCTAAAACGGCGATAATTTTAACGTGGGTCTTGCTAATATGCCCCTGTATTCACTCCCGCAGGAAGGCGTTGTACAAACAAAAATCTCGGCAACCACACCAACACAACCCCTTCAGATGCAGGGTAAAAGGAGGAGGGAAATAATGCACACGGCTTGTTTTATAGCAGGGCTTATGTCTAATGTATCAAGACCGTCACATTTGTGTGCACATCGTGTTGCTACACTGATGTGTACATTCATTCACCTTTGATGCTTTAATGAGCTATAAACCACCGTATAGGTTGTTGATGGGTAAGCTTTATGTAATCAGGCACTTAGGCTACATTTCTAGTATGATTATCAATTCCTTTTCTGTTATAACATTTATTTTGCGTGCTCTTACCAATTGCTGTATATACATCTATCCAATAAAAATGAACCCATATGCACACAAGCATACATACTTTGGGGTAACTAGTGCATTATAAAGTTTTTCATCGATTGCTCTTTTCATGCGCCCTCCGTGATAAATTGTCTCTGTTTCTATAATTATATTTTTCAGTGTGATTACTCACTGTGATTTGAGGCGCTCTCTGAATTGCTGCTTCACCTCTAAGACACAATTTACTGCTATGTGTTCCGTAATCATTAAACGCTTGCTTATATTTTTCAAAATGCATGAAAATAAAATGCACCATGTCATTGTGCAAAGCGGTGCATGTTTTCTTCAATGAAAAGGCTGTTTAGTCCATGGCTTGCATTCACAACTGAACACTAGGTAGTAATTAATGCAATCTGAAATTATATTGAATTCTATGAACGCATCTCACAAATTATCAATGTGTGTCACATATGAACGTTATAAAGACTAAAGTGTGTATCTGATTTAGTATTGGCTTTATATTCTCTCACTCTTTGTCTAAAGGATAACCTCTTACCAATTGCCCCCATCGTGTGATAAATATTTTATTTTGCATATGATCAATTGCACATTTTCTGTTGCCTATTGTTTGGAATCCTCGATACGGTAGGGACCTCTTTTCCTAAAGTATGAGGTAGTATGATTGGAGCCCTTTGGGTCTACTGAGAGATCCTTGAGATAATATGCTGGTAAAACCACCTGGGAGCAATACCTTTGGCGCAAGACGACAGTATTCCCCTGTGTAATTTTAACTTCTGATTCCAAGTTTCATAGGTTAGAATAGGGAATAACGTGGTTTCAGTTGTACTTAGTTGCCCGTTCTGACCTATTTTCCCCACTCAGAGTCCTCTAGGTCATGCATTAGAGTTAGAGTTAATGGCGAATAATAGTTATCAATAATGGCCTATGCTGTAATGAAAATCAAAGGCACCAGAAACTAATGAACATCAACGGCCTTAGTAACAGTCAGCATCATGGAGGAGAGGTTGTCAAAACGTTGGTCTATGGGCCACAAATCAATGTTATCTTATTTTATGGTGATTTGCATAGCAAACTAATCACCCGAGAAGGTATCCAGGCGCTTGGGCAAAGTGTGCTTATAAGATTAGCCAGGTCAAAGAAGTTAATACAAAAGATAATGAAGTAATTGCTCTATGTGCATACACCGATACAGAGCATTCATTACAAGCTTTTTAAAAAGGCAACATTATTTTTAACTCTCTCAATGTTTGCGAACACAAAGAGCAATTAAAAATACTGAAAACCTTGGGAGACGTTTTGAACTATGTAACTTTTGCAACTGTGGCATAGTTCAGCCTTTTGCATTTTTATTTTCAAAACCTTCTTTGGTCTTCTTTTAATAGTTGTACTGCTCTTGAATAGTGTATGTCCCATACAGCAACTGATTAAATGCTTCTTTTTTTAATATATGTCTATAGGGTATGTTAAACATCCATCCTCCCTGACTTGACCAAGAGCTCTGAGGGTTATTTGTGCTCATTGCCTTGCCCATGCACCGGGGAATGTTTCCTAGTGGCAGTGAAGGAGGACAGAGTTAGAGGAGTGCAAAATTATAATTAGGGGCTTGCGAAATAACGCCTGTGAGACATTTGCCATGTCCACATAGGTGGTGGAAATGTGCCTTACCAAAGCCACTGGTGATGTTTTGTACTTAAAATAAATAAACAAAATACTTCACTTCTGGGCATGAGTCGGTGTTCAGAATTCACAGCTGCCCTGGACTTCCCAATAAGGGCTCATGTGAAGCTTTAAGCCCAGTCAGGACAGATATATTCACTCAAATGTCCCACTCTGTCACTCAGTGTGCCAAGATTACAAGAATGACTAGTGGACTTCTTTCTACTGTATTAGTAGAGCAAGAGTGTGGGTGACCTTGTGTCAATCTGGTTGCTGTCCCCAGATAAAGCAACAGAATGTGTAGCTTACACACAAGGCTCATGTTTTAATCACCAATATCCATGTCTAACCTCACAACAGGCACAAAGCAGTCTGGAAAAGACACACCGCCATCACAAGTGTCCTTAAGTACTTCACACCCATATACGTAATTGTTTTGACCTCAGCGCAATAATAGTAAATTAGGCGGCAGTTCTAAGTGTGAGTACGGTACTTTAATCCAAACGTGTAACATGCACTATAAACCCAAACTAACGCTTGCCACAAACCTCATTCCTAAGGGGCTGCAAATACGATATAAAAAGAAAGGTGCCCTTTTGAGTATAAACAAAACTAACCAGCTCCATGGCAGTCCATTGTTTTGCTCACCGTATACCACAACGCCATTCTGACGTAAATGCGACAGTGAAAATTGGACGCCATCTTGAGTGTAGACAAAACAAAACATTACCATAGTTTTATAATATCATATAACTTTCAAAAAGAGGAAACCAATGTACAAAAATGTTGTTCTCTCATTAGATTCAATCTTTGGATATAATAAGAAGCTTTGGTGTTCTAACAGCCATATCATCCATGTAGTTAATATTGTTAAAGACAGCATCAAATCTTCTCAAATAATACTACACTTTTCCATCAATATCAAACCCAACCATCAAGGCATCGACAACTGACCAAGGAATAAAACACAAAACTACGTGCCTTCCTGAAATGTAATATGACACATAATTAATCCAGCATCAATACAATTATAAACATGGGCACCATCTTAGAATATAATGGAATGCAACATATAATATATCCACAGCAACAATTTTGTTCCACTTAATAAGATATCATTTGTAATTCCATAAAAACAAAGACACATATGTACAAACATCATCCTTGTTAAAGTATCCAAACTGAATCCTATCTAGTACATTCATAATAAATCATAATTTTACTCATTAAGTACAGCAGTCGTGTCTTGTTATCTAGCATACTCCAGAGAATGACCTAATCCCCAATTATGGGTCAAAGGAAATCGTGAAATCCATCGTCTATATTATGGCCATTTGTTATTGGTCTTAAGCGGCATAACCATTTGAACTCAGTTTGTCTGAGGATCAACTTCTTATCGCCACCTCTTTAATTCACTGGTACATAATTTATTCCATGGAGCCAGAAATCCAGATTATCCCCTATGTCTTTCAGTATAGTGGAGGGCCATTGGATATTTGGTATCACCATTTTTCAATGTTCTAGGTTGTTCTTAGATCCGAGATTTTACGGTTGGACTGTATTACCAATGTATATAACATTACAGTCACAACCTATAACATAAATTAAAAAACTGGATATTGAGTTAATAAAATGTTTATCACATGTTCCTTCCCATTGTTACATTTAAAACTCTTTATCTAATTTTTACCATATTTGCATATTTTACATGCATTGCATGTAAAGAAGCCTAAATGGCATCCACCTGCCAAAGTCATGTATGGGGGTGACATAACTTGGGTAGAGTAGATCTCTCAAAGCTCTGCTCCTCTGAAAAGTAAATTTTGGATTAGGGGAGATATCCTAAATATCAGGAACCTCTAATGGAAGGGGGCAATCTTTCTTCAATATCCTATAAACCCTCACACTGTGTAATGTGTATTTAGTAATGAAGGTGTATGGAACGAATCTTTAAAAACAAATTTTGACTTGTAGACCATATTAGAATTTCACCTTAAAATGTATTCAAACAGTTGCAGAAATGTTTTCACATAGAAAATAACACGTAGGGAAAATGTGCTTGCTTTAAACGTATATGAAAAATAACATGAAGAAAATGTTTGTACTAGGCTATCATTCTTTAATGGGCCTCTGTAACTAGGCCCAAGCCTTTTCTTTCGACTCTTGCTCATAGACAAATAGACATTTATTAAGGACACTTTTCCTAGCACCAGCAACTTGCTGAAGAATATGCTGACTTCAAGATTATGTTCCCTTAGCCTTATCATACCACATTAGATCATCTCGTATTAACAATGAACCCTGCTGTGAATTTATAATGAATAAATTGCTAGAATGAACAATAATTTAGATATATTTTATATGTATGCTTAACTAGAACATTATTAATAGATTTGTTTCAGTGCATCTGACTAGTCATTGTATTCACAATGGGACATTGAACGCAGCTTTTAGCTTAGGTAAAAAGGTTCTCGTGAGAACTTTCCTTCATGTTTTTAGTACTTGCAACAGTGTTTTACTATATACAGTCGTGAATGTTTACAGTGCGAATCGGGAGGAGAAGCAACAGATGTTGACGACACCATCGGATGAGCGGTTTTAATTGGTCGAGAGACTCAGTCACCTATTGATTTTCGTTACATTATTTTGTGTTTTTATATTATAAGTGTTCCTAGTTAGAGAGTTGAAGGAGACCCCTTATGACTCTACTACGGGAGAATAGCTCTTTTATGTCCATGTCCTTTGTTAATGACAGCTATTGCTAAAGGTGACTTTATTCTTTTCCTTTTATCCTGATTTTCTCCGATCAATGCTACTGCAACAATCATTCCTCTATCACTGATATTTTGACGGCTGCTACTGCGGGGAACTTGGCTGAGTTTCCAGAACAACTCTTTCCAGAAAGTTCTAAGTCTTTATCTATGCTCCGAAAATCTTGCTATTTTCTAGAAGGGACTCTTCACGGGCCCTACTTTAGTGTAGATTGAGAGCTTTAGCTAGTTAGTGACAATTTCTATTACTGAACAATCTGTATTGAGTTATGCTTACCCTAATCAACCTTTTACTCAAAATTTCTGCAAACTGGACTAGTCTGAATAAAGATGAACACACCTACTAAATCCTAAATATAATTAAAGGTTTTGAAAACTTCTCCAACTTCTCATCAGTGACTGAATATTAAGGATCTGGCAGTTGATGATATATGCATGACCTGTGTTTTGTTCCAGCACCATTCCTAATACGGTGGCAAAGGTGCATCCGACCTGTCAAGCCCCATCAGGATTCCCAAGGGTCAGTCAAGTAGTTGGGGTGTTTAATTTAAGAGACAATTTTGGTCAATTCTTTAGGTGCCAATAGTTTCTGGCAGAAGAAACTATTGGCTTCATACCCCAAATGTAGCATTAAAAGTAGTACCCAATCTATATTAAAATAATTCCCGATTCCAGTTTCCAGTGTCCAGATCCTGATAGCGTTGCGAAGCGGAATTCGAAGGAGGTTGCGGTATTGATGGTTGCAGTTTTGGAGGTGTGAGTATGTTGGTGAAAATGTCTTGGTTGTAAGTGTCGCGGTTGTGGGTGTCTTTCTTTTAGAGTGTATGCGTGAGTAATTGAGGTATCGAGTTGTTGAAGAGAGGAAGTTGAGTTTCAGGCTCGTTGAAGTCAAAAGATCCCGGGATAATAACAAAAGTTTTAACCTTGTTTGGAGGGATTTAGATGTGGAGTGTGAGGTACCATCACTTCCATAGGTAACATTAGAGACAAGCTGCTGTGTTTGACTAATCTTGGTTAATATTAGTGGAAACTTATTGCACAAATGGGGGAAACTTCATTGATCTGTGTGAGTTTTTTCGCTGGTCGAAAATTCACTTGCGAGTGAAGTAAACTCTTGAGTGATTGTGATACTTAATTTCCTTAGTGAGAGCAAACAGGAAGTTGTTTAAAGAAGTTGTTTTGCAAACTGTGTTTGAATGTGAAGAAAATTGTAAAGGAGGGTGACTGCTGCGAGGAGTGGGATTGTACGTCATATTGTTTCGCACTGGGATTGGACAGTTAGTATGCTTTCGCACTGCTATTGCCTTGTGGATTTTTAGTGTTGTGCTATGATTGGATATTGTAAATTTGAGGTCTGTCTTTGGATTTGGTAAAATATCGCATGAAATTAATAGCTGTCATTTGATTAGTTAACTAAATTTGACGTGTACGGAACAGAATCAAAACATTTGGGTTTATGTGATATTTTGAAAAATTAAATTGTCATCATGTTTTAAAGAATTTAAGAAACTGGTAACAGGAGATGTCACTATTCCTGTACACAGAGGTGAAGAGGCACCTCCTGAGGGTACTCTGGCATACATTATGACTACCAAACATGGTTTAAGTTCATGTGTGTGGCTTCGACAAGGGAGCAGGATTATGGAAAAGGAGGGTGCTTTGAGTTTTCCTATGTATGGGACATTTAATACCAGAATTCTAGATCATTTGAAGTGAAAATTGTATGAGATGAAGCCACTCCCTCGACCCATCCAGTATGAGGCTTTTAATGCTTGGGGAAAAGTTGTGAGAGAAAAGCAGAGTGGGAAATATCAGAGCAGGACAGGAAAAGCAATGCAGAATTATACAAATGATCGATGGGATGAAGAACAGCGTAGATGGCGAAAGTGCATTATTGAAGGAGGCAGATTATATCCGGTTCTTACATCAGAAGGTGCGAAGAAGAATAAGGATAAGGTCAGACAAGAGGGAGATGAGTCAGATATAATCAATCTTCTTTATTTGATTTTAAGAGATAACATTTTAAAAGTCAAACGCAAAACAATACATTTCATTAAGGATATAAATCAGATAAAATACCATTAGGTTGACTTCAATACACCAGAAAGATAGCGAGATAAAAAATAGCACACTGTGGGAGTGGTTAAGAACTGGAGAAACAGTAAAGCAGGTCTCACTTGGTTAAAATGAATTGTCTTCAAGAGTGGAAGTAAATATTTAAAATGCAAATAGTTGTATTTCGAGCAGACCATAACTATGTGCAAGGTATTATTAGTGGAAACATTGTCACAATCACACACAGGGAGCCTAAAGTCATTAAAACAACCAAGATATAAAAGGCACAAGCCGTTGGAATAGATTAAGCCTGAAAAAAGTCAGCAGTCATGGCTAATGACGTGGCATGTCCAAGGTAAAGTACGGCTCCAAGCCGCTTGCAGTTTTCACAAAAAGTGCGTGACGTGCTAGAAGCTTGATCTGGGCTGAGGCCTCCCGATCTGCTGTCATCTTATCTCTGAACGCTTCTTTGTCCCATCTTTTATCGGTTTGAACAATACCACTTGGATCATGATAAAGTTCTGGTCTCCCTAAACTTTTCATTGTGGAGGAAACATAAGTCAGCCAGGGGATCAGAGAAAAGTTATCCAGGTTCATGCAATCTTGCATGATCAGGCTGTTGAGGCCTAGCTCCTCCTTGCACCAGACTGAAAGCCAAAGCAGCAGAGGTCAGAGCCGAATAAAATCAATCACATGGCCCATGCCCAACTCTTCATGAACAACCTCAGAAGGTATACTTTGTGGGACCCCTAAGAGGCCCCTGAGAAATTTGTTTTCCGCCACTTGAATCGGAGTAACTGGCCCATACCCCCAAATGCCACACCCACAACAGGCTATTGAGATACACTTGGCCTTGAATATATCCAGGACTGTTTTTATGTGAGTGCGTCCCAAACGCCGGGAGAAGTGACCAATACTAAACATTGCCCTGTTAAACGCCACCACGTTATGATTTATTAAAGGATGCCAGCTGAGACCAGAGTCTAATTGAGCACCCAAATAGCAAAACTTGTCAACCTGGCTAATATGATGACCATCCACTATGAATGTCATTGTCTTTGTCTTAGGCGGGCCAAACTTCATCACACGTGATTTAGAAAAATTGGTAGACAGATCAAGGCTGTTCATAAAATCAATAAATAAGTCTAAAAGTTTCTGTAACCCCCTAGCAGTTTGAACAATTAAAACTGTGTTGTCTGCATAAAGCAGAGCAGGGATCATGCAGCCTCCGGTCATGGGGCATCAAGGCGAGGGTCTGTGCGAACTGATTCTAATTGATTAATATTAAGAATAAATAAAAATGGTGCAAGAATGCAACCCTGGCGAACTCCTCGCTTTAGTTTAAAACGAGGTGTGCATTTGCCATTTGGGCCATATCTGATAGAAACCAAGAGGTCCCTGTGCAAATCACACAAAAAATGTACTAGGGCAGGCTCTATGTCCATCTGACCCATCATGGACCACAGCTTGGAGCGGTTAACCCTATCAAAGGCTGAGCAGAGGTCCATGAAGGCTAGATGGATTGCACACCTCTTCGCCTTGGTATACTTGCAAATCAGCAGAGAGAGATTCAAATTTTGCTTGACAGTGCTCCTTCCCGGCCTAACCCCATATTGCAGATTGGTCAGGATATTGTGTTCCTCTGCCCAGTTGGAGAGTCGCTCCAGCAGGATCCGGCCTATAATTTCCGCTCTTAGTCAATAAGGGATATTGGTCTATTAGCAGGCCGGATCTGACCTGTTTCCCTTTTTAAAAATTAGGACTATAACTGATTGGCACCAGGTTGGTGGGAGGTTACCTCTAACAGCTGCATTTAAACGCTAGGTTATTAAAGGAGCCCAGAGATCGACAGCGAATTTAAAAAGGTTCCCAGGGACTCTGTCAGGCCCTGGGGCCTTGCTAGAGGGAAGATTAGTGATCGCAGAGTCAGATACAGATTCAGGAGATGAGATATTAGAGCAAATGTAGTCTTCCTGACCATCACCACCACCTACTAGTTTTTCTGACCCAGGAGAGTAAAGTGCTAGTGCTAGTCAGATCATAGCTTCTTCTCCAGTGGATCAATGATCCACTTCCAATCAAATGACCTTCCAGGTTTTCCAAATTGCTCCACCAGCTGTAAGACGACCACCGGTTTTAGTTCCAAATGAGAATGTTTCCATTGCACCTCGAGGGGATACAAGTACAGCACTCCAGATTGAGAGAAGGCCAGAAGTCATCTCAACGGCATCAGTTGTTGGAAATGTACCGACAACCCAAAACACACAGGGGGATATTCTCAAGGACTCATTGCCGATTTAGCAGCACTTTACCGCCACGAAAGTGGCGATAGATTTATCACCCTATTCACAAGCCTGCGCAAACAGCCGACATCGCCAGTTTACCTGCGATAGCTGCCGCTAAAACATCGCCAAGGCTGACAGCGACAACTAACGCTAATCATATGCAGAGTAGGCGTTCCTGTGCAAAAATTCACGATAACACCACTTCGCGATATTCTCAACGACCAGCCAGATCGGCGATGCGGTCCAAAAACAGGCGATAAGGCGCGTTAGCAGCAGGGACTTAAGACCTGCTTTTTTCTGGTCTTAAGTAGGACGAAAACCTGCAGTATAAAGGGAGCCCAGCCCAGAGCCACATCTGAAGACCAACAGATGCTATGGAGCTACTAATCATGCAGCTTGGAGACTCAAGAGGGCCACAACACCCACTGCCACCACCCCCAGGACCACCCCCGCACCCAGGACCACCCCCCCCGGACTACCACCAAGGCAGCACAGAACAAGACAGCGGACCTTCCGAAAATGCAGCAGCCTCAGAGACTTAACGCCAGAGGATGTCATTGCCCACTACAGGCTCAAAAGGACAACCATCCTCCGCATCCTGACGCACATTGCCCACAGGCTGACGGTACCAACACAGCGGACAACCAACATCCGTCCGCAGACAAAGCTGCTGGCTGTGCTGCACTTGTTGGCCTCTGGTACCTTCCAACCAACAACTGCCAGAGTCAGAGGAGTCTCACAGCCAGCCCAATCAAAGTTCCCCACACCTGTCATGGATGCCATCATCAGCTTGATACCCCAGCACCTTCACTTCCCCCACACTGCGCTGGAACAGCTGGAGACCAAGCAAGGCTACTACGCCATAGCTGGCTTCCCGCACGTGTTGGGGGCAATTGACTGCACACATGTCCTACTTGTGCCCCCTGCCGACACTGCACACAAGTACCGCAACAGAAAGCACACGCATTCCATCAACGTGCAGGCAATAGTGGACCACCGGAGACTGTTCACCAATGTCGTCGCCAACTTCCCAGGCAGTGTGCATGATTCCTACATCTTCCGACAGTCCATCATCAACCAGCGCTTTCAGGATGGCACCTATGGAAATGCACTGCTCGTTGGTAAGTACCAACGGAACACACCACACACCTCAACTCCACAATCATACAACTCACAACTGTGGGAATGCACACGTAACAAAATCACATACAACATTCCAACCAACATGCCCACCTACCAGACACAACAACACAAGGAACTGTGGTAACAGGGGCCAGACATGTAGACAAACCATCCACAAAGGCATAGCCCCTTTGCCACACAATTGCAGAATGTGGGGAGAGGTGGGAACCAAGAATGTGCGAAGGAGGCAATGGACCCATGAATAAGAATGTACACAATGCCAAGTGTGGCGGTGATGTGCTGGACAGTCTTAAGTATGCAGAGAACAGACATGTCCATGTGGACATATACTGCTGGTGTTTGCAGTGTTGTGGACAGTGGACACAACCATGTTACCTCAGGCAGTGGGGAAGACCTTGGACATGTAGCTATGTCGCCCCCCCTGTAAGCGTAAGCGTAGTGGGCTGGGCCGGCATACGCCAGTCCAGCATAGGAGTGTGAAGAAATGGCCCGGGGCTCTGGGCGTGGTTCAGTTCTGGGCTCTGGGTGTGGTTCAGTTCTGGGCTCTGGGTGTGGTTCAGTTCCGGGCTGGCCACAAAAGTAACTATGGCGTGTGTCTCTGTTGTGGTGTCGGCGCCACCCGGCCCTTAATCAACAATGTTGCAATGTAGTGTTGTAGGGATTCTGCACATACACAGAACTATGCACAGCAATGCGGGACTTCGGTATATAGGGGTTACGCCTTCCTACAGCCTTAGTACCCACGAGCCCACGACCGGCTAGCTATAGTGTCCCACCTGCCCTCCTATACACAGATAAACAGGCGTTTAGACAACCCAGAACACAACACTCCCCTAATCACTCAGGGATCGAGGTAACAGGTTATTCCCTTTCGCTCAGACTCTCGTACTCATCCACAACAAGAGATTGACAGAGTCACTGAGTTAGTTTAAAATGTTTATTTTAACTAACGTGCTCTAAAATGCAGTATACGAGCCACTACTAAAACTAGAATGCATAATACAAACATTGTCAGCATTATAGCAAGTCCATACATTATAAAAGGAGAAATCATTGTATATTGATTCTGGAGACAGGACTATAAAACCTACTCTCCCTCCCCATGGACTGGAAAACTAAGATGATATTATAGAAGATCCATGGGTTTGTATAGCAGACCCCATACCTCTAAGACATAGATTGTGTCTCTACATCACAGATCCATACAGCTCTTCAGTCTTGAAAAGTCTCTCCTCAAGTGTGTCTGCGTGTAACATGCATTCTCCTAATATCAAATATAAGGTGCGTGTCCCACAAACAGCAGCTGCAGGGTATGTTTTGTCTATGTGCTAGGGCCTGACCAGATCAAAATAACAAGGGACGGTGTTGTTTGACCTTGCTCACGATGTTCAGACTAAACTCCCGGAACAAGCAGGGAACCATCCCAGCCAGCGGGTCGCAGGTGACCAGCGAAAACATCCTTGCATAAGAATAAGCCTGTAGTGTCGTGTGCAAAAGCAGCATCATGGCCTCCGGACCCATTTTAACCTAAAGATGTCAACGGGGTCCCTTAAATCCACATGACACCCTCCCCCTGGCCAGGTTGCAGAAGAATAGAAAAAACAAGGTCCAAGTCGCAAGCAGAGTCAAAGCACTGAGCATAGCAGGGGCAAAGTTCCAAAAAATCAAAATCATTATAAGGTTGATTAGTGGTAAAATACAAGAAGAAGAAAAAAAAAAAATGTCTTGTTGAACATTAATTATCGGAATCATATGAGATCCGTTGAACCTTGAAAGGCAGGTGTTCCAAAAGACGGTCCCCCTCCTCAAAGACAAGGAGGGACAACATCCAATTCAACAACTCGAAGGAGCATACGTGCTCATCATAATCCATAGCTTCAAAAAGCAAGGTCGTACATCCTGTATGTTACTCAATGTAGCTGTGGTGCAGCAGGCGTGACGCCCCTTCACAGATGTCCCATTGTGCCAGCACTCCATTCACGGCCGCCATCAGCATGCGGATACCAGTTGCACATGATTGATCATGACGCAATAGGGGCCATAGCAACAGGCCGTAATCAGGGCAAGGCCGTATGGCGTTTGAGAGGCACAAATCCAAAGCCCAGGAGAAAGGACAGTCGTGGCACCAAAAAACTGGATGAACGCATGTAAAGTATGCGTATCTGTAAGTCACATTGTAGGCAGCACCCACAACAGCCATAGGCAGGCAACCAAGGAATTCCTGCAATCGGCTACGGTACAGCTCCAGCTGGACCGGATGATCGAGTACCACATGAAGGGCAGCCATTACGAAGTAGTAAAACAAGTACCAGGACAGCACCAGCGAGCAAGAGGATCAACGGCAAACCACCAAAAGCGCTGTAAAAAATGGAATGAATAAAAGCAGGAATTACACCAAATATCATTTGAAACAAGGACACAAGACCTGAGCCCACCAATTTAAAAAAAGGTGCAAGTTCTTCTGTGTCAGAAACATTGAATATTTGGTGTATCAACTCCCCAAAATGTGGTGGGAGATTGGTATTTCACTTGATGTCCGAGCCACCTGTAGCTCGAATATTTCACGGCCCGAGGTCAAGCCAACTTCATGTTGGAATAACAGTGCTTTGAGCCTACTTAATTTGTTGAAGCTTGCTTTCATAGTGGGAACAGAAGGCCACAGAGAGCTATCAGCAATGCCATGCGGGGGCGGACACAGGACGTTACTGCAAGAGGGACACCGTTGCCGATACACCGGTGTGCGCCGAAGCCATGCCCTCATGTGCAGCTGTGATCAACGCATGTCTGCGGTCCTCGTTGGGAATCAGTGGATCCCCAACGGAAGGAATTGTTACTGTCGGAACTTGTTCCGGGGACAATTGGTATTTATATTTGGACGGAAACCCCTGTGGGTATTTCGTCCCGTCTCTGGTAGCCGCTACGGCTGCCAGTATGTCGGTATCTACTTTTGTCATAGACCTTGTGACTGCTGCTACTGAACAAGTGGCTACTGCATTTCTGGCTGCCTCATCAGCCAGAGTGTTGCCTACAGTGTGTGTTCCCACGCGCTGATGGCCAAGAGTATGTATCACATGTGTAAGTGGCAAGCCCTCTTTGAGAGCCACCACTCGTACCCAAAGCGTTTTATGCTTGATCGTGTTACCCACATGACATGACAGTAGCATGCACCCGGAGGGCGGGCTCGCCCGAATGGAATAATAAAGGAGCGCTCGGGGTCTTGGCTCATACATGCCAACTGTTGTGTGTGTATCTATATTGCCGCAGCATAAGCCAAAGGCCTAGCCTCAATCACAGCGCGAGTTCAGCCAGGCTTGAAATCCACATCTGTGTCCGCCCTATCCTTACAATGGCCTACACACACGTGGCCGCCCACCTTCAACGGCCAACATTACAGTGTTGTTGTCAGGCTTGCGGACATGCGCAGACAGGCATGACAATGGTGTGCCGTAGGAGTACAAGTGATGCAACCGCGCAGCACACACAAGTAAATAGGCTCGGGGGAGGGACGAGCAGCTGTGAGGCTACGTAATACACATTGATCCTGCACATTAGCCAGAAGCAATACATGGCAAACATGAATCCCAAAGTCGCACAAATCACACACCACAAAACATGTAAGTCTGCCAACACAGCATGCTGAACCACCAATTTACACTAATTTCACTTACCTCTCACAGGTGATCAAGGATATGCACTCTGCCCGTGGATGATGACACCCCTCCGAGCCCCGAACACCCCGGCCCAGAGGCAGTACAATGTGGCCCACAAATGCACCAGGGTCATTGTTGAGCGCACATTTGGCGTGTTAAAGTAACGTTTCAGGTGCCTGGACATCACAGGTGGAAGACTCCTGTACAGCCCGGAAATAGTGTGCAAGATGATCATTGCATGTTGTGTATTGCACAACATATGTGTACGCACCAATGCCCCATGGATCCAAGTGCCAGATGCACCAGACGATGATGAGGAAGATGAGGCAGGTGGACCACACCCCACTGCAGCTGCAGCTGCAGCAGGAATAGCCCGAAGGAACACAATCATTAGCAATTTCTTCGCATGAGCACGTCACATTGTGACTGTCCTTAGCAATCATGGAACAGTACAAAATGACCACATAAACAGCCTGTGCAAATAAATTAATTGCAACACACATTCCCTGTGTGCATGTCAGTCCTCTGCATTAGCACATCACTCTGACAAGTGTAAGTGCAACATTAAGTGCTAACAATCTCACAATTAGCATATAGATGGTGGGTATGTCACCTCTGTACAGAGAGGCTGTTTAGGGTGTCACGTTTTCGAAATGCCATTTCAGGGTGTCAAATGTAGTACGTAATCCCACTCATCAGCGTATCACATGTGTACAATAACATGTCATGAAGGCTGTCTTTGGTGTTCAAAAAAAGACAACAGGGTGTCATTTGGGGTCAAATATGACATTTCGGGTGTCATTTGGGGTCAGATATGAATTGCGGGTGTCATTGGGGGTCCAATATGGAATTGCGGGTGTCATTTGGGGTCAAATATGAACCACCCTGATGCAGAGATGCACCCTGTGACTCAAGTCCCACAACATGAGCAACATGGACGTAAGGGGGATGGGGGCACAGTGAACACCTCAGCAACATGGGCGATGCACACCAGCCAAAAAGCCAGCTTGCGTGGAACACACCAAGGTGTCCCCTGGACATATGTGCCATGTACATATCACATGTGTACACGGACGTCATCCATCAATAGTAGTGAACAGTGTCAGCTAATAGGTGCAAGGTGAGAAGCTACCTGTACACATCACTGTCAGACTGCAGCAAAACACCACTGCTACATCTGAGCATGCAAAATTGACCGTGAGGGCACGTACATTGCTGGTTAGGGTTCAACCGTGCCGGAAGGCGAAGCAGTGACATCCCCTCCCCCCAAATCCACATCACTTTTCCAGAATGCAAGCAGATGACAAACTAACATTAGGGATGTAAGCACCTTTGTCTGAACTAGAAGGCGGTAGCACATCTGCACCTCCGACCTTGGAATTGCATGCGCCCGGCACCCCCTGAGAGATACCATAGCACAGCGCTAACCAAAGACCAACGTATACACACCCCACACACAGAAGTCCTTGCTCGCAGTTCTCTTGCATGGAGTGACCTTCACACTTACGCACAGACCATCCCAAGAGTCCAACCGCTGCACACTCAAACAAATCATTGCTCCGAGCTGTGGCATCCACATAACTTAGACTTAGGCTTTTTACACACAGCCCTATTTCCTACATTGACGTGGGGCTAAGTTGGGAAATTGCGAGATTGTTGTTTAGGAGCAATGAGGCCACAGGTAGTTCACACATTCCCAGTCATCTCACTGCCTGTCTGGGTCACGGTCAAACATGCGCATTGATATCAGTTCCCAGGGAGTACCTTTTTTTGGTATCACTGCCCCTACATTCATCCATAATTTCATACTTGCTTGATCATAGACATGACACATCTGTGTGAATTAGAATGTTTTGGTCACATTCGGTGGAGTGTTGAAGCTGGACCAGTACATGGCCATGCAAACCCCACTTTACATTGTTACCCCGTGGAGGGCCAGCCTTGTGCATGTGCATGGGTTTGCACATGCATGGGTTTGTTGTGAGATTGGTGATGTGTGGGGAGGGCCCCCTCTGGGCACATTGTCGACGGGGGCCTACTTTCTGTTTCTATGTGTGCTGCAGTATGCCAAGGAGACCAGGGACATGATCCATAGTCATTGTGGGTGTGCACTGTGCTATACTTAATTGTGCATATCTCCCCCCGTCCCCCCAGACCCTGGTCGTTACTCACCCTGTTGCTGTTGGGTCAGGTCATGTTGAGCAGTGTCCGCTCCCCCAACTCCTGCCACCATCTCACCACTGATGACTGTGGACACCATTTCCTCCATCTCATCCAGCTCCTGCTGTGGCGCTGGACTCCAACCTCCAGTCTGCATTGCTGCTTTCCGGTTGTTAGCGAGTTTCAGCTTGGTTTTGCGCTTCACATCATTCCAGCGCTTCTTGCAGTCGTCCACTTCCCTTCTCTTCACTCCGACTGCATTCACCTTGGCCAAGATGGACTGCCATATTGCATTTTTAGTTGCCAATGACACAGTGGAGGTGATGAACAGTTGTTGGTGGTGTTCTATCACCTCCGTAATCAGGATCTTGTTTTCCTGCGGACTGAATCGCGAGTTCCTCTTCTTCTTCTCCTTGCCCTTCTCCTTCCCCGAGGTCCCTGGCTGGTCCTCCGGGGGGTTTGTGGGGTTCTTGTTGGCCTCTGTAGTTGCTCCAGCTTCGTCCATGGTGCTTCTCAGTTGTTTTGGTCTTGTTTTTTTTTTGCAGCTTTTATAGTAATTTTTCCCGCCTGTCGTGGGAATAGCAAGCCTGGCGCTGCTTATCGCTGATGTTTTTATCGCTGTTGGGCCCATCGCCACTTTTTTCACGTTCGGGTTTCCTTTTTTATCGGCATCCGGGTAATTTTAACGCGGACATTTGACGCGTTATCGGGATACTATCGCCTGTTGCCAGCGTGTTGAGAATACGCCGTTAACACGGCGTTCGTTTCCCGCGATAGACGGCGTTATGTGAAATTGCGTTAACCTAGGTTGGCGATAATTATTGCCCGTTCTTGAGAATATCCCCCACAGTTAGTTCTGTGGAGACCCCCACAAAATTTGTAGGTTCTAGTAGATGGAGGTGGGACCCTAGTCTTTACGACTTCCTTAACTACTAATGACTTAAGTGTCAATGAAGGTGGATATTTACCAGCATGGCTTGAAGAGATTACTAGAGAAAAAAGAGCAGAGGTGACAGAGCCCCTAAAAGAATTAGAGACAAGAAAAGACAGATCATTGGATATTCCAAAATTGAAGATAGAGTTAGAAGAACTATTTAAGGGTTGCCTGGAGTTTGATCATATAGATCAATACCAGAGAAATGAGCTGATCTACCTGTGCAAGGAGATTACTGGCAGGGTTAGCAAAGAAGTATGATGTGGATCCTACCAACACCGTGAATCTACATCGTAGCTATAGGGTTGCATTAGATGATCAGGCGATAGAACACATGAGGATTTCAGGAATGCGTTTGCACCTTATCAAACTAACAAGATGCATTAGCAGATGGAAGGATGTGGAAAAGCTTGAACTTAGGTGGGCAAAGAAACATGAAAAGAAAAAGAGGGAAGCAGCTATACAGGGGAAAACGGATGAGCTAAATGAGGATGAGGCAGCAGGCTATCCCTTGAGAGAAATAGCTTGAGGAACTTATGTACATGTGACATGGAATAAAGGTGACCTGACAGCATTTATGAACAATTTTTCAAAACTGAGAGACAAGCCGATGTGATGGTATGCAAAAGTGGAGAGGTTCGTAAGATTTTAAAGGTGTTGTGGATTGATTTGAACACGTTCTTTGACATTGTGGTACCAGCTGATTTATGGGCAGTACAATGGCTGTAAGGAGAACCACCTAGAGAGAAGGGGACAAATGCGCCATCACCACTAGTAATGATGAAATATGAAGCAGTTATTACCTTTTTGAAAGGGAGAATACCTACAAAAGACCCTGATTGGTTAAAAAGTAAAAGAACCACACAAAAGCTGAAAGAGACAGTCCACGAGTACTATGAGAGGCTAATACAGGTGTTTCAACAGCATAGTATCCTGAGTAAAAGGATATGGGAATTTTTGTGTCTCAGTTTGCATTGGGACTGAAACCGGAAATCAATGCCCACATCACGGAAAGTGTGATCTGCTGGCAAACCAAGTCATTGGATGAAACACTGCATTATGCAAAATACTACAGTGATAAATTGGACATGAAGCAGAGGAAAATAAAGGAGAAGTTCATGTTGGCTTAGATTAAGTTAGCACAGAAAGGCTTCCAGAATCCGTCTTTTGCAGGAAATAACGGAACGATGCAGGGAGTTGTTGCTCCATAAGTAGGTTTTTCAGGAAATCATGGTGGAATGAATATGTCCCACAACAGAGGTAAAGGTGTTCCCATGGTAATGGGATCTGGAATGGATATTGCTGCAATGTAAAAGGTTGCTGCTTGTCTCGCCTGTCACCGGGTGAGGCATTGGAAACAAGAATGTTGGTTTAATCCTGCAAATGCTGGAGAATTAATGCAAAATTCACACGGTACACCTGTTACAAGAAAACCTATGCAACAGATGCAAACTCCCATGCAAAATCAAGCCCAAATAGTGCCTCCTGCTCCTGCACATATGGGGAATTGCAGGTTTTGTTTAAATCAAATGCCAAAGTTTAATGCAAACAAGTTTCAGAATGCTATGCCTCAGTTCCAAAACCAGAACCAGAATGCCCTAGCAGAATTTCCTTTGTTCGAGACTGACGAATTTGCTTCTGATAATTCCCAATGAAGGTGCCTGAGAGGGGAGGAAGATTGCGTACTTGGCGCAATCTTAGAGGTAGACCAAAGTAGCCCATATGTAGATGCAAATGTTTATGGTCAGAATGTGCCATTTTTGATCAACACAGGAGCTACTCGTTCCACTGTTAGAACAGCGGAAGTACCAGACTTGCCTCTTTTGGGGAAAATAATCCAAGTATTTGGGGTTACATATAAACAAATGCTCAATCCAATTTGAAAAGAAGTTCCCGTAAACATAGGAACCTTTAAAAAAAAAGCACCAGTTTGTTGTCCGTCATACAAGCCCAGTCGATTTGTTATGGAGAAATTTGTTGGGAAAGTTAAATTGTACAATATACTGCACACCAGACAGTGTGGCTTTCTAGACCCATGATGAGGATGTGAACTTTAAAATGATTAGACATAATGCTGAAGGTGGGAATGTTCCTTTTATTGATAATTTCTGAGTTACCTGATGACCTGAGAGACCTGTAGATCCAGTCCATATCAGATTAAAGCCAAATGCTATTTACCCTAGAACACAACCCTATCACTTGTCTCCAGAGACTATTGCAGGAAAAAAAACAGTGATTGAAACCATGCATCAGAAAGGCATATTCAGAGAGTTGATTGGAAGCCCTTGTAATTCATCTATAATGGGTTTACAGAAGCCAAATGGATAATATTGAATTGTCCAAGATTTGTGACACATCAATGAAATAGGAGTGCCTTGTTGTCCCGTGGTACCGAATCCTGCCACTGTGCTTTTCCAAATTCCATGTTCCTCAGAATGGTTTGCTGTCATTGATTTATGCTAGGCTTTCTTTTTAGTGCCTTTTCACAAAGATAGCAAATACTTGTTTTCATTTACTTTCCAGCAGAAGACAATCACGTGGTGTCATGTCCCTTAAGGGTATACAGAGAGTCCGTCAATATTCAATCCGATCTTAAAATGAAATTTTGAGACATGGCAAATGCCCTATGAGTATACCCTTGTTCAATATATAGATGACCTGTTAGCTGCATCAGAAATAAGCGATGCTTGTAAGTACAACACCACTGCACTCTTGAATCACCTGGTAGAGAACGAAAACAAAGTGTCTTCAGGTAAACTAGAGTGCTGTCAAAAAGAAGTTCAGTATCTGGGACACATTATAACGAAAGAAATTAGAAAGGTGTCACCAGAAAGAGTGGAAGCCATCTTACAGATGAATCCACCACGAACACAAAAGGAAATCAGGATGTTTTTGGGAATGGTTGGCTACTGTAGACAGTGGCTATCAAACTTATACTTAATGGCAAAGCCTCTACTAAGGCTGACTCATCAAGATGTGTCTGATCCGCTTCATGGAATAGCAAATGTACTAAAGCGTTCCTAGTTCTGAAACAGAACTTGTGTCATGCCCCATCTCTCGGAATGCCTGATTATACAAAAGAGTTCACTCTGTTTTGTAGTGAGAGAGATGGGTGCGCACTCTGAATTTTGACAAAGACTCATGGCGGAGCCCGAAGACATGTGGCCTACTTCTTTACTACACTTGATTCTGTTGCGGGAGGTCTCCCCAGCTGCTTGAAGGAGGTTTTGCCTCGGTGAGTGCTACTCTGGAAAACAGCTAGAAGATAGCGATGGTACACCCCTTAATCGTCATGGTCCCACACTCTGTGGAGCTATTGTTGACTAAAACGAAGACTCACTACCTTACCCACAGTAGGTTAACTCGCTATGAACAGAGTCTGTTGGTGTCAGAGAATGTTGTAATAAAACATTGCAATGTTCTAAAAGTATCAACTTTATTGCCTGTAACTGAACACAGTGCAAATTGTGAAGAGTTCGATCATGATTGCCTAAGTGTCACTTAACTATGCACTAAACCCGGGGGGGCGTGGTTAGCCGCCGATCATGGCGGAAGCTAGCTGAATGAGCTCCGGAGCCCGAGCATAATTATCCTGGGCTATCGCAGATTTGGAACCCTGTTACGCCATGCCAGGTGTGCGGGGGCCCTGAGAGCGACGAGCAGTATACATTTGGGTGCCGAGACGGCGCCGATTCCCGGCGATTAATGACATTGAGGTTGCGGCCTACACGGCGGCAGCTGGCAGAGGAGGTGCCGTGCGACAGCGCAGACAGACGACAAGGCTTGAAGGGCGATGTGGACTGCTGCCGGGAAGCGGGAGAGCGTCCAGGTCGATGGTGCGGTGGACCCAGCGACGGAGGCCTGGTGCGAAGCGGTGGCGATATCATAGAGCCTGGATGCCAATCCTCCGCAACGTGACTCACGACTGGTCCCGGACAAGGCCGGAGCTGCGGTGCTAGAGGATGCCTGACAAAGGAGGGGTGTCTGCCCTGGGCCTTGAGACTCGGCTGGACGCCCATCACGGGTGAGTGTCGCCCCGATCCCCAGGGGCGGGGAGCTTGCGGAGCGTTTCCCCCCCCCAGTGCCGGTGGATTGGGTAAAAACGGCCCGGCGCAGCGGAGGTGGATGACGGATGTGGGGCCTTCCTTTCCCCCCTTCTCACCAACGATCCGGACTGGCAGCGGGCGGAACCCGCTGAACAGACAACTGCCAGGGACATAAACACAGGCGGACACCTACCTGAATTCCGACACCTCTGTGGAACGACCGGACTGGCTTTCCGCCCCCCGAGGGGGGTGTTTGGGGCCCGACATCGCCTTGGAGGGTGCGTACGAGGTGCGAAGCTGGGCCTCCTGCTGATACTGTTTCTAGGTGGACAATCTCTGCAGCACGGTGAGCGGCGCTGAGGGAGGACAGCAAAATTAAAATAGGAATGCCATAACATTGAAACTTTCCTCATCCCCCCTCCCACCCCGTCTTGTGTATTAGCTGGGGGCCTGCATGCTGTACTGCGGCTGTTGGGAACGAACTTTGTGTATGCGCTGGTGGCTGCTGCCTGTTGGGCCCACTGCTCCCTGTGGGGAGGATTCGGCGGAGTCCTAGGGGCTGTAATCCCCCTACTGCGCAAATAACCCTTAAGGCATACAATCCGTGCACTGCGGAGAGTCGACCACAATCGCCGCAGGGCCCTACATCTACAACAGCACTGATTTCTTTACCCCTCCTGGCTAGTACGCTCTAGTGGCGGTGTGGGTGTCCGGCGGCGCCATACAGTCCTTTCAGTTCTGGGGACTGTTGGGCGGTTTGTCTCTACCTACTCCTTGTCATTGGCCCTTCTTATTAGCGCAGGGGGGTCTGTGCGCATTCCACACTGGAGCCCGAAGGCCATCCTCCCGTATAGTGGACCAACTAACTAGTACACATCAATAAGCGCCAGAGCGGGGGCGAGTGGTCCGGAACACGCACGAAAGGCGATGGGCCGCCTAAAAGGGAAAATGCAGGAGGCGGCCGCCACTAGCTCCCAGAACACGGAGGATGGGGACCCCGCCATGAGCATGCAATGAACCAACACAGTTCCACCCACGGACGTCTCGGGGTCCCGGGATAAGTTGGATTTGATCCTTAATGAGGTCCGTGAGTCCAGGAAAGCCATAGAGCAGCAGATAGGCTCTCTTACTACCGGCTTTATCCTGCTTAAGGCAGACCATGCCACACTGGCCACCAAGGTGAAGGATCACACCTCTACACTAGAAGATTTAGTACCACAACAGAAAGAGAACACGAAGCAGCTACAGGCTCTCCAAAAGCAGGTCACCAGATTGATAGACAGGGTGGAAGACGCAGAGGGCAGAGCAAGGCGTAATAACATTCGCGTCATTGGGCTCCCGGAACGAAGCGAAGGGACGGAGGCGACAACATACATGGAACAATGGTTCCGTGCACATGTGGCCCCGGAGGGCCTCTCGGACTTTATTTGCATAGAAAGAGCGCACCGTATCCCCACAGGAAAGCCGAAGGTGGGTGCGCCGCCGAGACCCCTGATAGTAAAAATTCTCAACTACAGAGACCGGGACGTGCTCCTCCAAAAAGCACGGGAAAAACCACAGATCCAATTTGAGAACTGCCAGATATCATTGTATCCTGACTATACGTTAATGGTGCAACGTCGAAGATCCTCATACCAGACGGTAAAGCGGAAGCTGCGAACCATGAATCTCAAATATGCGCTGCTTTTCCCTGCCCGTCTGAAGATAATATACGATCAAAAGACATACTTCTTTGAGAGTCCGGAGGATGTAGAGGAGTGGCTGGAGGTCATGGACCCCACGCAGGTCTCTGGTCAGTCTCTTCCGAAGCCGCCACACAGTCCTGCGGACATGCGTCGACGATGCTCACAACGAGTGACCGGACCCACAGGTGCGGCGTTGTTTCCTGGACCCACAAAGAAGCAGGTCCAGAAAAGCAAGGAGGCGGCCCTAGTGGCTGCGAACACTTTCAGGGACAACTCCTCCGAATCATCAGAACACAGTACGGTGCGATCGGACTCAGACACTAGCCTAGCACTCTTTCCTAACGTGACTCCTCAAACGGCAGACGATCTACTGGGGTCGTAGTTTTTGGTACATTCTCTATAACGCTGGGAAAACGCTGTGGATGAGGGCATTAACGGCACATTCACCCTAGAACTCATATATCCTTTTGCTCTGTTTCTTTATACGCTTATATGTCAAATGTAATGCTGTATATTATCTGCTCGGGCTCAGATGAGCCCCTATTAGTGTGACTCTTTACATGATGGCTGTGGCTACCACTCCCCACTTTGCGAATGCTACAGTCTATTATGCATCAGTTCTAAGTATGTTATGTTTGGTCTGGCCTGGTTTAGTTTGTAGGCGAGACCTGGTATTATGTTTAGTTCCGGGGTTCAAGGGCTCTGACACAATGACATTGTTATATCCAGCAAGACAGCATGGTCCTCTACTTCGAATAGATAAGTCACGATTGACTTTTAATGCACACTCTAAATAACTATAAATTCATAACGTGGAACGTTCGAGGGCTGGGTTCCGTTCACAAACGGCATAGAGTACATGCACACTTACTGCGACAGGGGGCACACGTGGTCTTTCTCCAGGAATCACACCTGACGGAGGCTGAAGCCACTAAAATGCGGAAAAAATGGAGGGGACAAATAATCTCTACAAACTACTCTGCGTTTGCCCGAGGGGTGATGATTTGGATAAGAGGGGGAGTCCCATTTGTTATACTGGACAAAAGGGTGGACACACAGGGCACATATATCTTCTTGCGTGGCACACTGGATGGAATACCAATCATCCTGGGAAGTGTTTATGCTCCAAATTTTGATCAACACAAATATTTTACAGGTCTGAACGGGATATTAGCGGTGTGGGAAGCCTACCCATGGATCTTAGGGGGTGATTGTAATGCGGTTATTGACCTCGCCCTAGATCGCTCGCACCCCCCCTTGAGAGGCACGATGGCCAGTAAACAGGCGGAAGCCCTACGCATTTGGGTGGAGGGTTGTTCTCTGAGTGACACATGGAGGATTCAGAATCCATTGCAGAGGGAGTATTCCTTCTTCTCCCCGGTACATCAACTACATACCAGAATAGATGGAATCTTGTGCTCCAATTCCATAGCAGATCAAGTTATAGACACCACTTACCTAGCAAAGACATTCTCTGATCGTAATCCCCTGGAGACTGCCTTCAGCTGGGGCAAAGTACCCACCCCTGTCCCTACATGGCAGTTATGGCCCCAATTACTGGAAGATGCAGTGTTTCGTAGTACACTCTCTACAGCACTCCAGAATTATTTCGCAGAAAACGGAAACACTGCCTAGACAATACTGGTTGAATGGGACGCATTGAAGTCAGTTATGCGGGGAACGGCGATTAGTACCACGGTGGGGGCCAGGCAAGAGACACATAAGAACCTAAAAGACATCGAGAACAAAATGTCAAAGTTAGAGCAAGAGGCAGTGCACGACCCCACAAAGCAGGCTCCACTACAGGAAGCGCGCATCCAACATGCAGAGCTGCTTGAAACCCTTAGGCTAATTGATTATAGCTCCTATAGACACTCTGATGCTGACAAATCGGGCACACTATTAGCGACGTTAATACGGAATGACCCTCTGACCACCGTCATTGGGCATAATAATCTCCCCGGGGGAGGCACTGCGAACACGCAGTACGATTAAAAAGCCTTTAGGATATACTACGAAAGGCTATATAGTGGACCGCCGGAGCTAGAGGGGTCCTACATTGATGAGTTCCTCACAAACTTACCATGTCCACAAGCCCCAAACGGTATGCAAGACGACCTGATGGGACCCATTACGAGGGCAGAAATCAAGATAGCAATAGGTGGGCTTGCATGCAATAAAACACCAGGATTAGACGGACTACCGATAGAATTTTTTTCTACATATTCAGAAATATTAATCCCACAATTGGAAGAGGTATATAATAAGTCACTGGAACTAGGACATCTTCCTTGCACCACTATCCAAGCGTTGGTAGTATCGTTACCCAAACCAGGCAGGGATCTATCGGATATGTCGGGTTATCGACCTCTGTCATTATTATCCACAGAATACAAAATCCTAAGTAAGATTTTGGCAAATAGGATCCAGCCATATCTCAATAAATTGATCCACATTGATCAATGTGGATTTATACCAGCCAAGAGCACGTCACTGAACATACGTAGATTACACCAGATTATGTCAACGCATCTTACATGACACCACCAAGCTGGCTGCATATCATTAGATATGAGTCAGGCATTTGACACGCTATCGTGGGACTATATGTTCAAAGCTATCGCACGATTCGGTTTACCCCCTGAATATCTTAAATGGATAAGGCTGTTATATGCCACTCCAACCGCAAGAGTTAGATCTGGGAAACTAATTTCCAAGGAATATGGCATCCAAAGGGGGACACGACAGGGATGTCCCCTGTCTCCAATATTATTTGTTCTGGCGCTGGAGCTGCTGGCACTCCGTCTGCGATTGGAGGCTGCACGATGCGGTATACCCATAGGCACCTCGACACACCTGGTGTCGGCATATGCTGACGACATAATACTATATGTATTGGATATATTGGAGGGGCTGGGCTCCATTCCTTGTATTTTTGCTGACTTTGAATTAATATCAGGCTTAGCCATTAATGAATCCAAATCAAACGCTTTCTTTTTTCACGATCATACGCACCCGGACACTATTCAATTTGGGAGACTCACATTGCCGACGGCCCCACATACCTTTAAATATCTGGGCATTAATATCTACCATTCACAAGCGGATATGTTGGATGGTAACCTCAACAAGGCTATTCGCGGTATCCGATCTCAGGTGGCTTTTTGGATTACGCTTCCCCTATCAGCTATTGGACGCGTGGCATTAGCTAAAATGGTGGTGCTTCCTCGCCTTTTATATTACTTTACGAACCTGCCTTTGGTGGTACCATCGACCATTTTTAACACACTAGACTCTATTGTATTGGAGCTCATCTGGGGTGCGGGTCGCCGTAGAATAAGTCTTAAGAAACTTCAGATAGACACACGGGGGCCGCCTAGGAGCACCTGACTTTAGGGCATATTATTATGCATGCCAGCTACAGTGGTTATCCTATTGGACGGCAGGACGTAATTTGCAGGAAATAGATTTCACTAATAGAAATATCGAACACGGAATGCTCCACACTCTACTCTTACCGCACAGTAAACCTCCCCCGACATTACCACCTCTACTACACACTGCATTGCAATGCTGGAAGAAGGCCCTGAAATACACCGCCACCGGTGGGCTTTATGCAGATAATATCCCACTAGTGGGTATACCACTGGCGAGTGGCAGATTGACACAACAGGCACTTTGACCCTGGTTGGAAGCGGGAGTGGAGACTGTTGGGGCATTATCGGTGGTGGGACACTGATGGACCACGACGCCTTTACAAGAGAAACGGGGGTGCCTAGCACGCTGTACATGACACATGCCGCTCTATTGTATTATATCAAAAAACAATGGGCTCCACAGAGGGAAGAACCCCAGGTGAATGGGTTAGTTAGGTCTCTTTATTATATGGGACATGGTAGTCATCTTATTAAATGGTTATACATTAGCGCCCGTACACATGTCAGAGCTCCCTTAGACACTCTTTGAGCGCAGTGGGCAATAGATATGGGGCAAGAGTTCACGGACAAAGAATGGTCAGATATGTTAGAATACCCACGGAAAATACCTCGTAACGCCAAGTTTAAGTTTATTCAATGTATGATTTTGCATAGAGCTTACCTGACCCCAAATAGACTACAGAGAATGTACCCGGCCATTGCCCATCAATGCCCTAGATGCAAACTACCAGTAGCAGATCTGCTTCATATGCTATGGGCATGCCCAAGCCTTGTTGATGTCTGGGAAGGGGTTATGAGCTTGATAGAGAAAACTACTCACCTCTCAATAGGAGGAGGGGCACTGGAGTGCTTATTGGGTATCCGCAGGCGCAAAAAGGCATACAAGGTTCAGTTATGCTTTCTGGACTTGGCGCTCATAATTGCAAAGAGGTCTATCACTATGCGCTGGAAATCAGTCAAAGCACCCACAGTGCGCATGTGGCATAGCGAACTGACAAGCACTGCGCAGGGAAGACGGAAAACCCCAATTTCTCTGGAATGGGACACAATGGTAGAAGCCCACAAAAGTACCAATCCCAAAGATATCCCTGACGCTCCACATACACAACAATAGACAATAGCACGGAGTTCCTACGCGGTTACTTGAGGATAGGTCAGGATGACGTAGTGTGATAAGCTAATACACTTAAAGAAACATGGTTAGAGAAGGATGTGCAGCTAGGATTTTGTATTATGCAGTCAGAGTCTGGGGAGGGGGGTGGTATATAGAAAGGGGGGTGGGGGTGTTAATGGGTAATAGCCAACTAGTCTTGTAGATATACATGCTCTGTACCCTAGCAGATATGGGAAAAAACCTTTGTTTCTCTTCTTTTGTAATCTATGTTCTCATAGCTCTCTGAATGAGCACATTGATGGACATACTGTTCCTTGTATGGAGATCTTACAGGAAGGAAATGTATATTTTCGTGCAGCATGTATGCACAGTATGTATACCATATGGAAAAAAGAAAGAAAAACCCAATAAAGTTTGTTTAAAAAAACCCAAAAACTATGCACTAAACCCAGACCCAATATTAAGGATGAACCACTAAATGAGCCCGACCATGTCCTATTTGTGAATGGTTAATGCCTGAGAGGAAATAAAGGCACACTAAGAGCAGCATATGGCGTGTGCTCCATAAATGATGTGATAGAAGCCTCCTGGCTTCAGTCTGTTTTCTCCGCACAAGTTGCTGAGTTGAGTGCCATCACCTGAGCTTCCAGTTTAACTGCTCAAATGAGAGTCACAGGGGCATATTATCAAGAAACGGCGTTAATGGGCTTGATAATATGCCCTTGAGAATTCCAATAGAAGCCTATGTTCTGGTGTCAACATGGGCTTCCATTGAAATTCTCTAATTTTAACGCCGTTCTTGATAATATGCCCCTCAGTCTTTACCAATAGTTAGAAGGGGTTTGGTGTAGTGCATGACTTTAGGCAGTTATGGTCGCAACGTGGTTTCTCACCTCTACAAGTACTCCTATCTGGAATGCACACCATGTTAAAAATGTGCTTGATGCACTCCAAATGTCTAGTGAAATTGTTGTTGTAAAATGTCCAGGATATCCAACAGGAAGCGGGTTTGTTGCCATGGGCAACAGATTTGCTGACTTCGTAGCCAGGTATTGTGCACTGCTAGCATGCACATTTAATGGAGTTTTCACATGTGAATCTGAGGAAAAAAGTGCTTTTACAATGATAATGGAAATAATTGACACTTTTGAATTGAAAAGAGTACAGGAAAATGTATCTGAAGCAGAACATATTGGGTGGATCAGACCAGTCTTTGTAAAGAATGCAAATTACATTTGGATGTCAGCAGATGGAAGGCCAGTATTGCCTGATAGCTTGTTGTTTCCAATGACACGTTACTACTATGGTTACACACATTTGAGGAAGGAGGCCATGATGAGAGCCTTTTGATAAAGTTGGTACAATCCCAGGTTTTGAATGATTGCCGATGAGAATTGCAGAAGGTGTATTATATATCAACAACTGAACGCAGGGAGAAAAACACATGCTAGAAACACACACATAAGGAGATCAAGTGGCCCCTTTAACAGATTACAGATGGATTTTATTGAGATGCCTGTGTATAATGGGTTGATATACATCCTGGTAATTATCTGTGTTTTCTCAAGATGAGTGCAAGCCTACCCAACGAGGAGAAATGACAGTCTGACTGTAGCTAAACTGTTATTACGTGAACTCATTCCGAGATTTGGGATGCCGGTCCTTCTTGAGTCAGATAGAGGAACACACTTCAACAATGAAGTGATGAACATGTTATGTGCTGTTCTCCAGACTGAACAAAAGCTATGTTGCAGTTACAGATCAGAAGCCTCAGACATAGTCGAACAAATTAATGGAAAAATCAAATCTAGATTGGCGAAGGTTTGTGCTTCGACTTAACTGAAATGGCCAGATGCTTTACCCTTGGCGCTGATGAGCATTCAAAGCGTACCAAACAGGAAGACAGGATTTTCCCCTCACTAAACCCTAAAGGGAAGGGCTATGAGACTGCCTGCTGTGCCTGCAAGTGCCCTTGTGAATATCACAGATGATATGATATTCGACTGCTGCAAGACAATGCCTGGCATAGTTCATGCTGTCTCTAATCAGGCGTCAGCTGCCCTTCAAGACCCCCAACAAGAACAATGTCACTACCTCAATCCTGGTGATGGGTCGTGATCAAGAAGCACATTCAGAAGACTTGTCTTGAACCCAGATGGAAAGGCCCCTTTCAAGTCATACTAACCATAAACTCTGCTGATAAATGTGCTGGAATTTTGAACTGGAGACATGCCTCAAACACCAAGAAAGTGAGCAATCCAAAAGAAGCGTCTTTGGTCTATGATCCTGAAAGAATAGCTTTAGTGGTCACACAACCAGTCGAGAGACCATCTAGACCTGCAGCACCATCACCAGTTGAAATACAGAGATGAGCACAATGAGAAGAAAGCAGTGAAGATCTGGACACTGAAAGACAATTACGAGTGCCTGGAGTTACACAAAGTGGCATTGAAATCACTGACGCAGATCAAGCAGAGACTAAACCGCACGCCGAAAGCATCTGTGAATCAGAACAAAGAAACAAACAAGATTCTAGTGAAGGAACGAGCTCTGGTATAAAAAGAGTCCGCCGCCAAGCAGAGTGACCAAGGAGTCTCGGGAAAGAGAGACTTAGTAGAAGCTCATCCATAGCACAGATTCCAGAGACAGTGCTTGAGGAGAGTGAAACAGAAGACGAAGGTGATTTCGATCCAAACCATCAAGTTCTAAGAAGGTCCGGAAGGACATGAATACCTTGCAGAAGATATTCAGCACCTGAATGGTCTAACTACATAAATGAAGCATTGAATGTCACTTTGGAAGATCTGTGCAACGTGAATCCTGAACTGTTAGAGCCCTCTTGAACTGCAGAGAAATTACAATTTGGAAAACTCGATTTGAAAGATAAAAACCAACTTAATGCAAATAGATGGAAAACTGTTAATTTTGCCTATTTGATTTTTGTTATTTTAATTATTTGTTTTATAGAAGACTAACCGAGGTCTGAGAAGAAAGTTACAGAAGAATAGGGATAACATTTTAGAAGAACACGGAGTAGGGTTAAGGATTGTCTATTAGGGAACTGAGCAACTAAGAAAAAGAAAAAGAAAATAGAAAAGAAACATAACAGCTTTAAAGAAGATCATCTACTAATTATTTTCAGCAAGCTATTCAAATACTGACTCAGAATGATGTGTTGCATTAGAAATAAATGTAAAAGTATCATGGGTGTGGTTTTCTTAATAACAGTTATAATGATCACAATAGTACTAATAGGGTTTTACCTAACACCTGATTCAGAGTCACCAAGCACAGATGTAACTAATACACACATACACAATATTAGGGATAATATATTCACAAAACTTTTTGTGAGTTATAAGAAAGACGACTACTCTGTTAATGTATATCCTAGATTAGTACAAGAATACACTAATGCCATGGATGGCAAAGATTGCTATGTATGCGCACACTTACCAACTTCTGTTTCTCAAGAGGTCACATATTATCACACACTTTTGTCTTATACAGTTTCTTGTAGCATTTTATTTTCACTAGTTTATAGGTGAGGGCATTTTAATATTTATATTCTAATTATGCATTAGTACTAACTAGAGTGCCTTTAACAGAAAGCATGAATTTACACCTGCAAGCTAAGGTGATGGATACCGCTTGGTATTATTTCTTTCCGCATACACCTATTAATAGTGTAAAAGCTTACAAAAACAATTTAACCTATTTATTTAATGCAACCTGTAGAGAAGGCTTACATTATGGCTTTTGAGAAAAGATACATGAACATGACAAAAGCTACAGATGGAAAGGGAGACGTTTTAGAGAATGTATGGAAGAAAGAAGAGAATTGATTTAGAAAGAAAATGGTTTACCCTTAACTCAGACTAGACAGCCAACACAAGGGGAAGGTTTGTTTTTACAAAAGGAAAACACTAAAAAGGACTAGACATGTAGGGATCAGCAGCTGTGAACACACATTCAAAATTACATGGGGAACATGGCAAATATTACAGGGGGACGAAAACGCAATTCCAGGGGTTTGCTACATTTGTGGAAAAAATACTTATTTCTTATTGCCTGCTGATTTGGAGGGAACTTGCTATTCAGGCATACTAATTCTGAATGATGTACCATGTTATGAGCCTAGATGCAATAGTGTTAACACCAGTACACAGACAGAAACACAGCACAAGCAAAGGAACCAGAAAAGTAGGAGACATATTAGGAGCAGGGATACCACATGTAGGAGTCATCCTAAATGATGAAAAGATCAGGACATTAGCTACTGTAGTTGATAAAATGTCAACCAGCACTTCTGGAGCTTTCCTCTTCATTAACACTGAACTAATTGTTATAAGGTCTATGGTTTCACAGGATGTCTTGCATTACGCATATTGCTCGTTGAAAGGGAGGAGTCTGCCACATGTTGAAATTAACACACTGCTGTGCATTCATACCAGATGAGAGCAAGGAAATAGAAAATTATCCAAAGAACATTTCAGGACTAGAGCCTGAATTACTTTAATTGGAAACACCAAGGGGCATATTTACAAGAAAAGTGATGGAGCGCGGCGTTAGCCTTATTGGCTTAATGCCACACTCCTCCACTTTTGTAACGCAGGGCTGCACCATATTTACAACAAAACGGTGCAGCCCTGCGTTTTCCCCTGCGCTGGCACTAATTACAGCTGCCTACCGCCAACACAGGCACCCTTGCACCAAAGTGCAAGGGTGCCTGCATTGTGGGAATGATTGTTTATGTGCAGGAAGGTGTCCCATCCTGCACATAAACAATCTTAAATGGCGATTTGTAACTTCTGTGTGTGCTGCGTTGTGCAGCACACATGAAAGTTGCAACTTGTCCTTTTAAAATTATTGTTTAAGTGCAGGAAGAGACACCTTCCTGCACATATACAATCATGCATGGTGTTTTGCTGTTTTTATGTGTGCTGCTCAATGCAGCACACATAGAAACAGGAAAAACAAGGAGAAATAAAGCATTTCTCCTTGTTGCGCCATGTTAAGACCAGGTTTTTTTTTGTCTTAATTATGGCGCTGCCCCATATTTACGCCAGCCTTGTAAATATGGGGCAGCGTCAAAATCAATGGGTGTTGTAGCAGAACGCCCACCACAACACCCATTGCCCACCCATTGCACGCTAAGTATAGTGTGAAAGGGTGCCTAATTTACAAGGCAGCGTTAAGCCATGTTAAGTGGCTTAACGTTGCCTTGCAAATATGGCAAAGTCCGTATCGCCACAGGAATGTCGAAAAAAGTGACGTTCCAGTGGCGATAGGGGCTTGTAAATATTCCCTCTAGTTTGTTTGAGAATTTTGGGAAAGGACAGAGCACAATCGGAGATTGGTTTTCATCAGCTGGAAAGGGTATACTGAAAGCAATACTAATGCCAATAGTAATAGTAGGGCTTTGTCTAATATTTCTTTGCATGTTATTTCTGAGCTGTAAATACTGCATGCGCAAACAACACAAACATTTTCAGAAGAAATGTACAAAAGGGACATGGGATTATGTAGCATTATGAATTATAACTACATGAATTCACAAAAATTTAGTAGGGGGATCTAAAGAAAGAGACGAGACACATCTGAGAACAAAAGTGTTTTCTAGACTTGAATTTGCATGTGAAACAAAATTCTGTAATGATTTAAAAATCAACAGAAGGGAGGGACTGTAAGGAATGAATCTTTAAAAACAAATTTCGAATTGCAGACCATATTAGAATTTCACCTTAAAATGCATTTAAACAGTTGCAGAGATGTTTTCTCATAGAAAATAACATGTAGGAAAAATGTGTTCGCTTTAAACGTGTATGAAAAAATTACATGAAGAAAAATTTTGTACTAGGTTACCATTCTTAAGTGTGCCTCTGTAACTACACCCAAGCCTTTTCTTTCGACTCTTGCTCAAAGCTGAATAGACGTTTATTTAAGACAATTTGCCTAGCACCAGCAACTTGCTTAGGAATGTGCTGACTTCAAGATTATGTTCCCTCGGCCTCATCGTACCATATTACTTCATCTTGTATTAACAATGAACCTTGCTGTGAATTTATAATGAATAAACTGCTAGAATGAACAATAATTTAGATATATTTTATATGTATGCTTAACTAAAAAATTTTTGATAGATTTGTTTCAGTGCATCTGACTAGCCTTTGTCACAATGGGACATTGGATGCAGCTTTTAGCTTAGGTAAGAAGGTTCTCATGAGTACTTTCCACCATGTTTCTAGTACTTGCAGCACTGTTTTACTATATACCGTTGTGAATGTTTACCGTGTAAACTGGGAGGAGAAGCAACGAATATTGACGACACCATGGGATGAGCAGTTTCCATTGGTCAAGAGATTGAGACGCCTACTAATTTCCTTTAAATTATTGTGTGGTTTTATATTATAGTAAGTGTTCCTAGTTAGAGAGTTGGAGGAGAACCTTATGACTCTGCTGCGGGAGAGTCCCTCTTTTACGTCCTTGCCCTTTGTTACCGACAGCTATTACTAAAGGTGACTTTATTCTTTTCCCTTTATCCTGATTTTCTCCGATCAATGCTACTGCAACGATCATTCCTCTATCACTGATATTCTGATGGTTGCTGCTGCAGCTGTGGGGAACTTGGCTGAGTTTCCAGAACCACTCTTTACAGGAAGTTCTAAGTCTTTATCTATGCTCCAAAAATCTTGCTCTTTTCTTGAAGGGACGCTTCATGGGTCCTAAGTTAGTGTAGATTAGGCTCTTTAGCTACTTAGTGACAATTTCCTTTATGGAACACTATGTTTTGGTTTATTCTGTCACTAATCAACCTTTTACTCAATATTTCTGTAAATTGGACTAATCTGAATAAAAATGAAAAAACCTACTAAATTCTAAAGATAAATAAATGTTTTGAAAACTTCTTCAACTTCTTATCATTGACTTAATATTAAGGATCAGGCAGTTGATGATATAATCATGATCTGTGTTTTGTTTCAGCTCCATTTGCAATACAGTGCCAAAGGTCCAACCGACCTGTCAAGCGCCATCTGGATTTCCAAGGGTCAATCTAGAAGTAGAGGTGTTTAATTTAAGACACCACTTTGGCCAATCCTTTAGGCGCCAACAAAGGGTAGCTGGCCCTGTTTAGGATCTTTCTGATGATCTTTTTTCTTTATCATTTCCTCTCTTGTTTTAGTATTTTATCCTCTTGCGGTCAATCTGGTCTTCAAATTCTCTACGCTACTGACAAATGTACCTTGTATACTACAATTCCACCTAAAGTCAACCATTTTCCAGTGGGTGATGTTGTTAATGACAGACTCTGGATGACCGTTTGATGCATGCAAAACACTGTTGCACTCCATTCCTGTGTTTAAAACTGTACATATAAGAAGTCAATTCTTTCTCTGCTGACATTCATCATCAGTTTAATATTGAAAGGATTGTCATTAAGAAATTTATGATACTCTCTCAATTGATTTTGTATATCTTGTCCACAATAAAATAATGTAATCGATATACCTCTCCAAAAGACTACAAATTCTGTTCTGGGGGAGGAATGTAGGCCCAAGGCATGCACCCGCTCATACCAGTCTAGAAAGAGACCAGCATATGATTGAGCAAACCTGGAGCCCATCACTGTCCTTTGTATCTGGTGGTACCAATGTCCATTATGCAAGAAATAATTTTTTGACAAAATTATGTCAACAGTTTCCAAAACCATTTGATTGTGTTCATAGCAATCAGCCTTCATAGTCTTGAGAAACAATTCAACTAGCAATATTCCAAGATTCTTATGAATACTATTTTATAAACTAGTTACATCCAATGTGACAAACATTAGTTCTTCTGACCATATGAAGTTGTTGAATTTATTTAGGATATCTCTGCCATCCTGAATATATGAAGGAAGGTTACAGGCAAAACCCTGAAGTTGTTTATCCACATACTCTGAAAGGTGCTCCTTTGGTCTTCCAAGTTGGGATCTCCCCTTTTTATGAACTTTAAGGAGAATGTGAATACATGGGGAGATTCTTACATGCAAGTATCTAAATTCCTCATCTGATATTAGGCACCTCTCCTTCCAATCAGATAATTTCACATTGATAAACAATGTTAGTTCCTTCATAGTAGTTGGTAGCAAGCTGTCTAATAATCTCATCCACACAGTTTTGCCTGTTCAGACTAACCACGTTGCCACCTTTGTCAGCCTCTCAGATTACTGTGGTCGTATCTTGCTTTAATCTATTCAGGGCTTGTTTGCTTGCTCATGTTAAGTTATGTTTATACCGTAGTTGCTTAGAGGCCATCTCATATAGTTGATACAACCCTGAAGTAACTTTTTAATTACGGACATTAATATTACTAAAAAGGGTACTCAATGGAAATAATTTAGAATCTATTAAGTAAAGGCACAATACTAACAGATTAGTCACTTTCCAATGACAACAATACCTGTAAAGTGTATATATAAGAAGCAGTTCGTATGGGAGAATGGGGTTTTGGGATAACTAAAACAGGTATCATAGCACATTATTTGCAGTACTCCTTCAATTTTAAAGAGTGGACAAATTTAAATAAATCCACATGCACATCAACAGGATCCCCTATTTGAGATGGACAAAAACTAAGGGCCACATATATAAAATGTAGGAATTGCGATTTCCTAATTGCCATTCTTACTGAATCTTAATTAGGAAATCAGAATTCGTTTAGAAAGAACACCTAAACGTTTTCAATAGTGATTCCTAATGGGTCGCAAATCAACCTACCTCATGAATAATAATCAGGTAGGTCACAATTTGCGAGCCATTAGGAATGAAAGCCATCACTGGGATGGTGGCCTGCTGGGGCCAGCAGACCACCATGGCTGTGATTGCTTTTTAATAAAGCTAACTTTTTTTTAAAAATGCAACCCGTTTTCCGTAAAGGAAAATTGGATGCATTTAAAAAGAAAGAACTAAACTTTGAAGTTTAATTTTTTAAGAGTAGGCACCACTGCCTGCTCTTAAAAAATGTTTTTTTACATTCTCAAAGGAAACTTCCTATTTGAGAATGTTTACCACTACCTTTTAGTGGTCGGTAAAAATTGAGGGGCATATCAGCAAGGCGAGGCGATAAAATTATCACTGCTTTAGCGTCCGTTTTCGGACGAAAAGCGGCGATAATTTCATCGCCCTATCAGCATGGACACGCTAACGCGTGAATCCATGCCTTAGCGCCTGTTTACTGAACGCCCAGCTTTGCATCTGTAATGAGATGCAAAGTGGGCGTTCCTTCCCAAAATAACTGGAGAAATGTCGCTAACCGACATTTCTCCAATTATCAAGGGAATCGCTAACAAGCATAGCGATAAGAAAAGTAGCGCTAACCACGGTTATCGCTACTTTCCTTATGCCTGCTTTAATTCTGACTTAGCCATGTACTCCAATGGGAGGTGGATTACATGGCTAAGACCACCCTGCCCTATCAGCAAGGTATCGTCGGTCACAGTGCGATTATCGCTGGTTTCCCAGCGATAATCACACTGTTTTCCAGCTATCGCTTGCATTCCTATCGCTTTGGAGATAAGCGTTGCTGATAGCACGCTATCTCCGCGATAGAAAGCAGCGATAGCCGGCGATAATTATCCTAGCGCTAAGTGCGCTTAGCGATAATTATCGCCGGCCCTTGCTGATATGCCCCTGAATGTCTTGCGACCATAGTTGGTTCGTAAAACATTCAAACATACCACTGTGATTCTGTATTTGGATGGATGCCCTTAGCACGCTTCTTCCAAATACCGAATGAATATGTATGTGCAAATCCAAAGTGCGATTCAATAACGTGTTACCAAATGGCAACTTGTTCTTTGTACTTAAGAAAAAGCATTTTTCGCGTTCGATCCCCAAAAATGGTTGGTACATATGGCCCACTGACCCATACTTAATACCTTAATCTCCTCATCATCCATAATTTTGATTTTACAGATTAATGCTCTCAAGTTCATTCATAATATAGTCATTGTTCCTAAAATTACTTGACACATATGGCGTATGTTTCTCCCCATTCAAGTGTTCATAGTTTTCACTAGTCTTTTTGGAAAGTGTTTGAACTTTCAGTCCTTCTACCGGACCAGGCCCCTTTTTGTCCAATGACATGTGTAATTGGGGTGTATTTTATCTACCCAGCATACTATACAATATAAATTCAATTCCCCCAGACTGTGGGTACTCAACAGGTGCCTTGTTTTTAATTTAGGGACTAGGCTGGCTCTTGACAAGGATGATGCAGTTAGGGGATTTATGTTTTAGGTTTTGGTATTGATCATCATTTGAATCGTGTATTCTTTCGAGAAATGTTCTGGCTGAAATATTATTGTTTTATGTTTTTCTTTATCCTATAATTGCTTATTTGTTGATGAACTAGAAAATGTGTGAATTTTGTCATTCTGTTTATTGTTAATTTAATTAGTGGGCTTGGAACAGTTGTGTTGTTGATATACATTTATGCCAGGATGGATCATCCCCACCTCTTACACATAAATTATGTTTTGCATCCCTAGTGTCTAGAGGGGTTTTGTATCCCCCTTGGGGGGGGCAGACTGGGGACATATTCCCAATCTGCCTCCCGGGGGGGCATATAGACTATATTTTCCCTTTGGGGTGGTAACATGGACCTATGCCTGGATCATCATTTCCACCCAATATTTGTTTTCAATTTTTATGGTATCTAGTGGGCTTTCTACCCTCAATCTGGGGGGCGAGGGCAGATTGGGGAAAAAATCCCAACCTGCCTCCTGGTGGGGCATAAAGACGCTATTGCCCCACTTGGCTCCCCCCTTCCAAATAGTTTATGTCAGATATTTCTGGAGTAGAGTGAACTTTCTTCCAATCATCAGTGAGTTAGGTGTATGTACATCCATTCACACCCCAGGGGAGGCAGAAAGACTGTTAATGCCTAGTGGACTACGTGAAAGAAAGTCCCCTGGTACCCCCTCATCCACCCCAAAGGCATCCCTGGTGTCTAGTGAAGTGAATCCCTGCTTAGGGATCAGCCTCTCAGGGCGATCCACTAGAGAGAGACAGCGCATGGACGGGGACATTCTCTCCTATCCAATACTTCCTCTCCCACACTGATCTGTGCAGGAGAGGCCTAGTTATTCTTCCCCTCACCAATCAGGAAGTGAAACCAGTGGGCACTAATAATGCCTGCTGGTTTCACTTTCCATGAGTGGAGAAGGAATGGGGGCTGAAGCAGAAGCAATTCCACCACAGCCCTCACATTAAAAAAATGAATACTCCGGTGCAAGCAACGTAGGTTTCTATTAAACCCTCCCTCGATTCAGCGCTCAGTTGACAGTCGTACTGAAAGAGTTAAATGAGGTGGCTTTATACAAGAAGTGATATTGATTATACATGATTGAATAATAAAAGGGCTTGTCCTTATTTTGGACTCTTAAGGGGACATTAATGTGGTTCATTGACAACTTTGTTTTTGGAGAGTAACACCAGATGAAGATACCAGAAAGGAATCCTTATATAATTTAGCGACCCAAAGACGCATATTTTTGCAGAATAGTATGAAGCATATGTTGACTGTTGCTTTTTTGATAGAAGATATAATTTGTGATGATCTATCAAATATATTATCACTATTTAGGGAGAATATGATTTTAAGTTTGTATTTGAAGATGTGATTGATTATAGGATAAGTGTTTCAGAAGGGTATGTAATTATTTTGAATTTTTTATTGGAGTTTCTGCTACGATGTATATGGGTGTATTGCAGACAATTTACTCCCTCCCAACCTTTATAGACTCTATTTGTGCATATTAACCTTGTAAAACAGCATAACAAGGATTATCACAGTGCAAATCATTTAGCACCTGGATTTGTTAGAGGGTGTAACCAAAGCCAAAACCCTTGCCTATGTTGGCACTTTGCACGAATGCCTTGTGAAAGGGCCGATGCATGATCATGGCCAAGCGAGTCCCAAACGACTGGGACCCAAGGCAAAAATAGAAATCTTCACAAAATATTCAAATTCAAGAGGCCTGATGTATTAAAGTAACATGACACACACAGAAATTGTGTTGCATAAGATAGGCTATTATAAAGCCTGCACAAATAATAATATTCTAGTGTCTCCATTGACCTACATGCAAGGAAAAATGACATTATGTGATTGAACAATAAACCATTTAAAAATGAATAGACAATACAGTTGTGGCTGCAGGCAGCAACAGCCTTTATTATCTGCAACATTGCAAGAACATCTCCGGCAGGCTTCCTCGGAAGCACATCAATTGATAGAATACAAGAAACTTCACCACAAATAGATCACATTTCTGTCTATTCTATAAAAATATGAGAAATACAGAGAGAGAAATCATGCATGCACTGCAACTTTTAAAAGCTGCATTTCTTAGCTGTCAGTGCAAACATGCCAGACAATTAGTTCTGCAGCGTACTTGGGCTAACTTGAACACATTTAATAAACTTTATTTTTTCCTAATAAGCCTGCTCTAACACCTACTACAGTAATCTGTGCGAGTTCATGTACCAAAATACTCTCTAAAAGCTTTAGCATAGTGTAATAAGAATCCACCCATAAAATATGTTTTTCATGATAAATATGTCAGACATACTTCCTTTATCATATTTTTTTTAAAGTTTACAGATCAGGTCAATAGCAATGATCATTGGCTTTTCATCACAACTTACTCAGCCCTCCTTTATTGAGTGTGAGGATTCCCACAAGGCAGAAAATGAAAATCAGCACTCTTTTTCAGTAGAGGCACACAAACTCTGCCCAATCAAAAGCTGTACCCAGGTTAATTTCAACTTGTGGGCGGAGCCAAAGCCCCCCTCTCAGTATTGGTTCTTAAAAGTCCATTTCTCTTGATCACTTGCTGTTTAGCAACAGCTGAGCTGCCAAAGCAGGCCTACAAAATGAATAAACACCACTGAAAACTGAAGTTTTCAATAGGTTTTCAGTTGTTGTAATAGGCATGGATACTGGAGGCCAAAAGCTGCTTGTAATGGATTTCTAGGTCTCTGTGTAGTTGGTTATAGCTCAGATCATAAAGCCCCATTATGGTATTGTGCTTTTTTTATCCTCAAAAGAATATTACTGTTCCACGCTGTAATTTGAGTATTTGTAGAGAGTTTTCTTCTGTCCAGATGTCAATGAATAGTAATTGAGAACAAAAAGGCCACGATACGGCGGAGGTTGATCTATTTAGAAGAGGATTGAAGCTATTTTTACTCATGCATGCTATTCTATGACAGGTCTGGCGCTATGGCAACGTCTCTCTCTCCTGTCACACGCCAGACCATCCTTGTAAATCAGACATCAGACTCTTATTCTCAAGCGCCCAATAAAGCGAATCTTACAAGAGAGTAGGGACTTTAACTCCTCTCCAGTGCTAACACACAATTTCTTATTAAGTCATTGTGCTGTTTGGTGTCAGCTTCCCTCTTTCGTTTTCATGAATATTGCTAATATAACAAAACAACATACATTATATGAAATTGACAAAAAACATAACATATTTAATTAATCATATTCATGAAAATGCAGCATTGAAAATTCTCTTAGGTAAATGTGTTTATTGAAATATTTTTTTTAATATAGATTAGGTCCAATCTAATCACAACAGCAGCATAATTCATGAAAAGAGGTCAGTAGTGACTACCTTTCCATATTTGGGGGTTAGTTTTGACTCTTTGGGAGTTTGTAATTCTAACCTGGCTACTAGGCATCTTAAATTTACCCAACCGATTGGTGTTCTTTTTAATCTCACCCTTAAGTTAGGGGGCAAGCCAATAGCAACTTTTTTAGAAATGCATAAAACACAATGGGCCATATTTATGGCCAAGTCACGCAGTGCAGTGCAGCAAGTCACCCTGCTGTGCTGCACTGCATGACAGGGAAAGAGCAGGAATGCACCGTATTTAAGTCAACACAGTGCATTCCTATTCTTTCCTTTGCGTTAGCACCCTTTTGGCAGCCTAGTGCCAACACAGGCACCTTTGCACCATGGTGCAAGGGTGCCTGTAGTGTATACCGGATTGCACACATAGAAAGAGGAAGAAGCTAGGAGAAATAGAGGTATTTCTGCTTGTTACTACCCCCCCTGGTAGGGTGTAAGTTTTTGGCGCATTCCCCAGGTTAACAAGTTCCTGTAAATTTGGGGATGCGTCAAAATCCATAGGAGTTGAGTAGAGAAACTGCACTATAGTGAGGTGTCCATGACATGTATAATTGGCTATTGCATTGCACATAGCGCAGCGCACATTGCATGGAGAATATGGGAAGTGCGCATGACTGTTTTGAGTGGCCCGAGAGGACTGACCAAACAGTCATGTGCACTTAGGAGTGGGCAAACCACTCCTCCCTTGCTCCACTGTCCTCGGAGGAGCCCAAACCCGCCCAGAAAGCTGCCGCAGCAGAAACAAAACATAAAATGATAATAACGCGAGTGGAGAAGCCGTCACTGCATGTGTTGGGTTTTTTTGTGATATCATCAGTACAGGGATATGACCCATGTTGTAAGGGTGTACATTGGTTAAGGCTGAGGATCCTCCAAATTTGTATGTGTTGGCCAATATGTAAAGATAAATGTTCATTCATGTTGGGAATGCAGGTAATGTGTACTCACAGACTGGGGTATGTAGACATAGGAGGGTTTGTTAGACATACATAGGGACATAGGTCTATCTTATTAGTCATGTCCCAATGTTGGGGCTATGTATGGGGAGAGGATGTGGTCGTAAGGCTGGAGCGGCCGACCTCGACGCTGGGGAACCGGGTTCCAGTCTTGGCAGGGACGCTCAACATCCTGTGATTCTGGGCAAATCACTTAATCTCCCATTGCCTAACAAAAATGAATATATCCTTGTGTAACGCAACTGGTGCTCATGTAAAGCGCTCTGATACCTAAAACCTTCACGTCAAGTTCACGCTATATAAAACTCCATACAAATGTATATGATGCTATGTCCACTTACAGTTGTGTCTCACAAACTGTTCCTCGCTAGCATTGATGTGGGACTGTGGAGTCATGTGGACCTCACATGTCAACTGTTGAAGGTGCTTTCATTGACGGATGACATGCCTCCAGGAGTGAAATGCCAACACTTTGATACCATGGTCTTTGTCTGCATAAAACATTTTGGGTAGCGTCAAGTGCTGTCCCTTTTGGACATAGGTAACAGCTCACTGTCCTGGACTGGAGCTTAGCTGAACCTCAAGCATTTCACTATTCTATGAAGTTGTAGACATGCAACTGAGGATGGAGTTCCCACCAGGACCAATGTGGAGTGGGAATGACCCTAGCCATAGGATCTCTGTGCTGCTGCTGACAGTAAACTTCTGCCACCTTCTGTCCATGGACATCATAGGTGACCTTGTTGGTGGAGTGATCTATGCCCATTTGATGATGTTATTGTTGAGATATGTTTGTAAATTGTGTTCATGCAGATGTCTTACACCCATTTCTACTGTCTCTTCAGCATCAACCGAGGCAAGCAGAGGAGACACTGCCAAAGATGCTGGGGATGCAGGTGGTCACAGTGGCTCCCGTCAGGAGACTGACACCGACAGAGTCAGTGGTCCGGAGTGTGATGAGCGTGCCCCTGAACATCAAGATTCTACATCTTCATCTTCTGAGTTGGCCTCCAGTGGGAGTTCCCTGGTGGTGGCGGATCCGACAATACCTGTGTCCACACCAACTTTGTCTGCCACCTCCCATTCCATCTCTACCCGCCCTATTGCGCCCCACCAAGTTGTCCAGCTCTGTTCCCATAAGGAGCGGGACGTCTCCTTTGCTCCAAGCACATCATACCCTGCCCCTGAGGCCCCAGATGCCCTGAGTGAGGAGGGTATTGACCTCCTGAGACAGATCTCATTTGGACAGGATGCACTGCTGAATGCCATCCACGGGCAGTCAAGCCTGACGGTGCAGGCGCTGGAGTTCCTAGAAGGCATTCACAGTAGTATGTCTGCCCTACAGAGGTCGTTTCAGGCTCTGGCCTCCTCACTGATGCCAGCCTTCCCTCAGCCCAGTCTTCCACCCCACCTCCCACCTCCCGCCTCTTCCCCATCCCAAATCCTTTTTCCCATACCTTTCGCAAGCAAACACAAACTTAAGCAAGCACCCACAACAACATCCACATGCAGCACCCCACCCCCAAATGCAGCAAACAATCCAAACATGCACTCACCGAAAAGACCCTCACTTCCCTCCCCAGCACCACCACACACATACCCACAGCGATCCCACCAACGGACACAGCCTGGACACACCAGACATCAGACCCAAAGACACCAGCACCAACAACAGGCACACCCATAACACAAACGACACTCCCTCTACCTCTCAAAGACCACCCCATGTCATCCCAACTCCTGAGGCTCCCATTGCAAACCCTCAGTGTCCCCTTGGCCTTCCCTCTGCCACAAACACTGCCCCTCCTCCCATAGTCGACCCAGCCCATCCCAATACCGACTCCAGCACTCCCCAGTCATATATTTGAGGTGCCTGGCCTGTCCACTGGATGCCCCTTCCTGGGGATGTTTCCCTGGCAGTGTCTTAATAGGCAAGTGGAGTGGTACAGCATTGTGCTAAGCCACATTGGACTTTTGGACTGGCCATTGGCCTTTGCTTTTTAATTGAAACTGTTTACTAATTGATGACACCTTAGTCCTGCCATTCCATTTCATGCTATTGGCTGTTGTGGCTTCCTTAAGTACATGCTACTACAGTTGTATAACTTTGAGCCAGATTAGTGGTCCATTGGAAGTGGTGAGTATGGTCTGACCATTGTACCTTTGCTTGAGTTTCAGTGGACGAGGGGAAGTGTTCATTGAATGGATATATGGGATGAAAACCAAATGGGGGTGACATTGCATTGTGTGGTTTTCTAATAGGGAAGTATTTCAGCTTGGCCACAGTCAACCACACTTAGCTTGCCCTTATCTCTATGATGTAGGTTAGGTATGTGTTAGGTGCGTTGAAGTTAGACATTTGCTTATCCACACATGGATGGTGTCAACTTCTCATTCCTTTGTGCATTTCTGCATGGCCATGTGTCCAATTTGCAGTGTATACATTTCACTACGTCCTCCAGATGTGTGCCTGATGCTGTTGATGCTTTGTTTGCCTTCATAAGTTGCACTTACCCATTACCTACACATGCCTGGCACTTGGTTATTCTATTGTTTGTCCCTGATACACTTCAGTTCCCAGGTCCAATTCTTATAGAATTTGTCAGGCATGTGCAAAATGAAGTTTGGCCCACTGCCCCAGGTTTTTAGTGTTCCCCTGATCAAGGCATGGGTATCCTGCAGAGAGTGTTTCCATTGTATCCTCAGGATGTTTTTCCCACTGCTTCTAAGTAATTCCATTGAGTGACATTGCCTTTAGATGTGGGATATGTGTTAAAGTCGACTACAGACTTATAGCTAGGAAGGTGTGTTTGACTTTGAGGACACATCCATACTGATGTTACTTTGACCTCACGAAGGGAGCAGGGATGTGTGCATTGTGATCGTATCATATTCACTGAGGCATCTTGGTCAGAGTTGGAATCCCAAGGCCTCTTGGTAGTTTAGTCAATTCAATGTGACGTTATCAAGACTTGAGAAATGGTGAGCTGCATGACTAGTGAAGATAAGCAGTGACATAGCAGACAAGTGAGAAAGGGCAAGTCTTTTGTGTGACAGACATTGATAGCTGTGATGCTGTGGAGGAGGTGGTGCTGTGGTACACAAATTAAAGCAGACATCACTATCACCTCTAAATAAAATGCTTACACATGTCCTTTTGTGTATGGTGTGCTTGTGCAATACCAATGTTTGGGCTTGGGAGGACATCCTACAGCTTTGGTTAGAACATTCGTTATGAAACAATCCCAGCCAGGGACACTGTATACGTGTGAAATCATTGGGGACTCCACCTCCCTTGCCTGGTCCACGGAGAGACATCATTTGTCGATGGCAACAAGTAGTTGTGTGACTTACTGCCAATTTCGTCTGTGGTGTCCATTTTGGATGTGATCGAGAAGGTAGAGCAGCGGCAGGACGGATATGAAGGGCTCCATGTCGGCACAGGACGTGTGGAGGTAAGTAGAGGTGAGTTTTGTCCTTATATCCCTCCCTTTCCGCCGTCTCAGATGCCATGGTTGGACCACCAAGGGCCGTTGGCTATGAGGCAACTTGTAATTGGGTTGACGGTCTCACTTGCGGTCCTCAGACAGCCAAATCACTCAACTCCTAATACGGCAGTCGGACTGGTGAGCTCACCACGCTCGCACCATCACCGCATGGCATGGCGGTCCACGGACCGCCAAACCCATAATCAGGTCCTAAGTCTGATAAATCCTAGCTCAAGCAAGCATTTTTGGAAACTAGGAGTATTAAAAGAGATGCTAGGAAAATTGTTGAGCCAGAAAACAGGCAGTATATTTTCCTACAGTCGGCATCAAGCCCTATTTACAGTACATCCATAATCAATGGAAGAGAGCGCTACTGCTGAGATTCAGAATGGGCTCCATATGTAGTTTGGTTTGTTTTCCCTTGGGACAGTACGAGGGTGGCCTGCTCACCTGCCTGTCCTTGTGATGATTCCTCTCCTCAAACCATATTACTTTTTACTTCTTGTTGTGAATATTGTATTAAGTGTACTAGGCTACATTTATTACTGATATGTGGTTACATTCGGCCCGAGCAGGAACACCACCATTTTACATGCTCACTTCTTTAAGTTGCCTTCTATCTTAAACATAATGACATTTGACACACATTAAATTGCTTGTCTGTGCAGGATAATGTTCTCTGAAACAGCACTGCTTACATTTCCACTTTGTAGGCACATTAATAAAATACCTTAAACATTCTGTACTAGGGCTAAGTTCACCATGCAAAATGTTGTTGTTGATATTGCCCGTTTGACGACAAACCTATCACAGTAGAATCAACAATAGTGACCTGACTGAGACTTCGGCATGGCAAAATGGGTGATGTTTATTATATAAACAGCATCACTGCCTTGTTTAGGGAGAGGAGCTTTTCGCTGGCACTGAGAGGTCACCCTTGCCAGAATTCCAGCCCAGCTGATTCCTGTTTACATAATGTGAGGGATGCTACCCAGCTCTCCATGAAGACGGGCACATTGATGGCATTTACCCACAGGTAACAGAGAGTTAGATCACCCTTCAGGGATTTGGCAGATTTACCCACTCTACACACACTAGGTTAGATAGCGCTAGGTAGGAGTACAATAAATTACAGTATTTCTATGTGAGCAGATAATCTCTGTTATCTGCAAAATGGTTGAACTGTTTATCTTTTTCACCATTCTCGTAATTATAATCACATTATTCTGTTTCCTTCTATTAGTTATTGCAGCACAAGTATTTTACTCAAGAATCCCAAATTCTTCAATAAATATAGAAACTGCATGTTGGGTATTTCTTGTGTATCCCTTTGGAAATACATAAGTAAACAAATGAAAAGGTTTCTAGATCAATTACCATGATTTTACTGGGGAGTCAGGGTTGTTATGTTCTAAGGTTGCACAATCCATTTGTTACCTTTTCAGGTTAGGGGTACAGATGGTGCACTGTGAGCTAGCAGGACTTAGGCCAATATATCCTGATGGTGTGCTCAGAATTAGTCACACACAGTTTTGAAGTTTGTGTTGTACAACAAACACACAGATTTACTTGGTAAAGTATAAGCCACATGACATGGCGCTGCCAACATTCTAGCTTGGGTTCTTATTTAATGGATCAGATGAGTATTTTTCTTTTGTATACCAAAGGCCCCGTATCCACCTCTTAACCAGAGACGTCCGTGGTGTTAGGGAAAATCCTTCGCAGCTGTGTAGGTAAATCCTATGTATTGGCTGTAGGTTGTTCAAGCTTGAACCTTTCAAAGGCTCACCCCTTAGAGCTCCCCTCTTGGACTTCCACCTATTCATATGGCTAAAGACAAAGCAGCAATCAACATAACAGTTAATTGAAGACATGCAGTGACTCAGATGCTGTTACAACATGGACTGCACCTTGCGGGTGGAGACGTTACCTTTGTGGTTGACGCTCATGAAGGATTTAAGCCAGAGGTATTCTATTTATCGGTTACATTCCCAGCTGCAAATATAACTTCAAGACTTTTTTACACATACACTGCAGCTGCAGTTCCTAACAACTACACAGCTTATGTAGCACTAAAAATACCACTTACATACCAAGAACACCAACATTGTTTGAAGGTACCCTACAACATACAAACAACAATGTTAGACAAGGTCTCCTCAGCAATGGCCAGTCTTAGCCCTTTATACACCATACCCAGACAATGCAAATCTGACAGCACCAAAACTACATATACTATACACAGATCTAGTCAGAACATATAGAAGAATAACACAATTTGTCATGAGAACAATGACAATAAATCCTGCAAAGGCTGCTCAAGCTGTTCAACCACAATTGGCTACACCTGGAATTTGTCCACAAACAATAAATGCGGTCATGGGTAAAAATCCCACCAGTCGGGAGGAACTTCTGTTCTGGATTGAGCAAAAAACAAATCAGCTTGAAGCAGTGTTTCCCCATACGGGACCTCTGGAAAAAAACAGAATGCTCACAATATACTTGTAAATGGGGTACAGTATTTGCTGCAGTATATACCAGAACACACTGTACACCCTCATTAGCTGTTTTGCCAAAGATGTCCAAATAGATCCAAAATGAGCATGGGGCATCCCCTGCCCTGGATTTGAGGATGAAACTGATGGGCAATTTTTCTGCAGTATCTGCAATAATGTTAAGTAACATTAAAGGGGAAGCAGCAGTGCTGGCAGTATGACTCTCAAATTTGGCTCTGGAAGAACAGGAGTGCAAATTACCAAAAACTATTGCAGAAACCTATGCAACAGTAGGCAGAGAAAATTTGGGGGCCAGACCTAGCAACCCACAAATTAAGAATAATTCTGAAAACGATAACTCGAAGCAAGCACCCGAATCTTCTAAGAAGTGGGATAATAAGAAAAATAAAGAAAACACTAAAACAAGGGGTGGATCTCCCCAACAGGAGTCCACTGAAAAACACTATAATTTGCGTAACCGTGATAATATTAAAACGCCTGACAGGTATCAGGATACTGATACACGTTCATCTCCTTCCTTTCAGGTGTCATCCAAAACTGCTCAGAGAGAGGTGAATGGTTGGAGAGCAGATCAGAGGTGTATGTGAAACCAAAGAAGGACTTACAATGCTCATCTGACTTCATTAAACAGGAAGACAAACAAAAACACTTCAAGCCTCAATTCAAAAAGAAGAAGGTGGCTTGCATCAAAGTCAAGCATGCCCCAGATACTGAAGACACTGCTTCTGAGTGGGGAGTAGGCTCTGACCATGCAAGACAGCGCAGCAGAAGTCAGGATAGTTCACCAGAATGTAATGGAGTGTCTGGCGGCAGTGGCACCTAGTGACTATATCCAGATGGAAAAACCAGATAGGAGAGTGAGTGTCTCCCATCGCTTATACGAGATGCAACTCCAAATGGAGGGGGATATACAATGTCCCATAAATGTTCACTTTTGGGAGAACTTGTCATTCGGCTATGACATTCTCTTAGCCGAAAAGGATTGGTCACCGTAGGGACAAAGCACCAATACCCTGAAGCGTGCCCCGCTGTGAAGGGTAGAATGGAGGATGGAGAATTCCAGCCTCACAAGAAGTACACGCAGTCACTTGGTTGACTGCACAGCGCAGCTGGCCAAACTGAAAGCTCTAATTCTGGCACTTGAGAATACAGATCCCGGATTTCCCACACTAATAGTGTGTGATTTGTATTATTGTGTCCAACCTTACAATGAGTACTTACACTACGGGAGGCAGAATTAATTCAGAGATTCTAAAGGATACACAATAAAGCACAAGCTGCTTTGGGGACAGGTGGTACAACTCAAACAGTCTTTGCCACTGACTCATGTAATGCACACACTGAGTCATCAGTGTGTAGAAAAACACATTGCAGGGAATTCCATCCTGATGAAGCGGCAAAAGCAACAGTGCAAACTGCTGCAGTTGCTGCAAATACTCATTCACGTATGAAGATAGATGCAGACATCATGACAGTTGTCAACGCTGGGCGCGATGGCACCCATCTGCCAAAAGGCTTTCTAACAAAATACTCCTACCAGTTATGAGCACAAAACATTCAGTTTGCTCAGATTCCCGGAGTGGGGGATCGGGTAATACCTAATTCGGACCATAGGTTAGGTTTAATTCTAGTTGCACAAGAGGCCTAGCACCAGCGAAGGCAATGGTGGCGGCTACAATTTCACTATTGCAGCAGCGCTATTGGATGCCAGGTTTATACAAACAGGCCAAGGACTTTGTCCTTACATGTGACATATACCAAGAGACAAAGTTCTCCACCATAGCTTGCCCACCTCAAACACCTTTTACTGATCTCAGACAAGTCACTCGCTTTAGTTTATCTGGACCACTGCTGCCCCTAACAATCGGATGGGGCTTGCAAATACATCTTGGTAGCAGTGGATTCCTGCTCTAGAGTCCTATGGGTTTGGCCACAGTAATCCGCTGACGTCCAAACTGTTATAAAAGACTTGCAAGTGTTTATCGGGACATACGCAGTAGCCACATTCCATTTGGAACAGGGTCCGGTGTTTGCCTCCAGGGCTTACAGAGACACCATGGGAAAATTGGGTGTGACTGTGCGGTACTCCTCCCCCTATCATCCAGAGGCAAATGCAGTAGTGGAGAGGGAGAACTGGGACTTAAAGCAGAATTTAATAGCTAAGGTATTAGGTTCAGGTCTCAGTTGTGTTCACCACCTGTATGGAGTCCCTAGAGCCCTCAACAATCTGCCTAGAAAATCCCTGGGTGGTCGGACTCCCTGCAAGATCCTGTTTGGGGTTAAGATGTGGGTTGCAGACCTCGACAGTCCCAGAACAGTAGCAGCAGAAACACAATTTGACATCAATGAACGTTTGGATGTTTTACAGAAACTGAATGACTTCCGAGTCACACATAGCAATGTCCAGGAGGAAAGTACTGCCCCTGGAAAAGTGAAGGTCACACCAGCAACTCCTGGTTGGATTCCAAAGATCAGGGATGTAGTCCTGGAGAACAGAGTTGACAAGGAGGAATTTGGGCCATCCTACAGAGTGCCTGTCCCTGTCATTACAGCTGAAGGTACCAGAACTGTACTTTTACCGGCCATTGCTGGCTGAAAAAAACAAGAGATTTGTGTCAATAGATCTCATCAAACCGCATCATGTAGCCCTTTCTATACAGTAGACCAAGAGGGATCCTGGGTAGTTACCTGCCTTCTCTCACTACCATACAGGAAGTCCAGATGGAAGCTTTGATCAGCGATGAGGCTTCTTCTCCCTGGCTGGGGACAGCTAACACTGAAGTATCACTTCTACCTGTTACATCAACAACTACCATACAATCAACATGTATGGAAACACAGATTGCAAACAGACAAAGAGGGTATCTACCACAATGTACGACCCTTAGAGTCAGCAGCACCCCCCCTTTTTTTTTTTTCTTTTTTTCCTAGCGCCTTGAGACCCTCACGGGTAAGTAGTGCGCTTTACAAATTCTGTGATTGATTGATTGATTGAACTCTCAGTTCTACACAGCCTCCAGAACTGCCTAAAATAGATTGAACAGCCTCAGGCTACCTCATCGACTTTGATGACTTCTCTTCGGATTCATCTGACCCACCACCACTACAGCCCAGAGACAGATTGCATGAATTTTACATTTGGCTGAAAAATACATACTTTATCCCTTCATGGATATACACTTGGATTACAATTCCGTTACTTTTCCTCTTCGTTTGGATTGGTTTTGTGACAATCTTTTTCTTGCTTCTGAATGGACACTATCTCCCAGAATGCTTTGCTGCTGAACTGGTGAATTTGATTTTAACACCCCATTCTTCATCACACAAAGTGCGAAAAGACCTTTCCTTGGTGAACATTTCTGCTGTTCCGGTAACTGATGTCATTGTTTGGGATAAGTATCATACAATATATTTGGACCAACTAGCATGTTGCAAATTCCATATGTAGTTAAAATTTCCTTACAAGATGTCATCACTTCTAGCACTATCTTTGATGATTGGGACATTGATCCAGTGCATGAAATGCTAGATGATCTACAGAATTCAACAGTTTTTATTTCAGAAGTAATGTATGAAGGCATGGCTGATTATGATGAAATTTTATGTTTTCACCTTTATTGTCACCATTTTTTGGATAAAGCAAGTACTCTATGTGCAGAATTTAAATGCACACAATGGGAACACTGCCCTACACTACCACAGGGTTGTTCAAACGCATTTGCATAGATTTTTGCATATTTTTCTGGTCATAATCCAGCCGACCCTGAGCCCTATTGTTATCAACTCAAACCTTCAAGGGCTAAGAAAACTATGCTCACTGACACAAAGTTGATATATTCTGCATCTTTTATTTCCCAGCTGTTGGTACAAGGTTTTGACTTGCGGAAAGTAATGTTCACTTAAAATCTATATGGGGATCTAAAGATTGGCAGGTTATGGGGAACAAGGCTCTATTTAGAGCATGCCTTATACCATACTGTTAGAAATGGGGGTCTCTAGTTGGCAGAGGTAGGTACCTTTGTCCAAATAGGGACCCTTGCTTCTAGTCAGGGTAAGGGGGATACACTTCTAAAATAAACCCTGCTCACCCCCTTGGTAGCTTGGCACGAGCAGACAGGCTTATCTCAGAGGCAGTGTGTAAAGCATTTGTGAACACATACAGTAATACAGTGAAAACACTACAAATGGACACCACACCAGTTTAGAAAAATAAGTAATCTTTATCTAAACCAAAACAAGACCAAACGACAAAAATCCATAATATAGTATCAAAAATATCCTTAAAAATAGGTTATTCACTCAAATCAAGCTTCTAGCAACAAATAACTCCGCCTGGAGTCATTACGACGCGTGACAGATGAAAATCCCAAAGAACGGCGCCGACTGCGAGGTGCGCGGCGTCGGGCCCGGAGTCAGGCAGACCCACAAACAACAGTATCTTGGAATTGATGAAAACAATGGCGTGCATGGCGTCGGGGAGGTGATGCTTCGTTGGCGCCTGCGGCGTCGGTTCCTTACAACCCCAGGGGAGGTGAAGCCTCTGTTCCTTACTGCGGTGCAAGGGAGGTGAGATGTCTGTTCCTTACTGTGTCGGGGAGGTGACGTCACGATGGCGGCAAGGCGTCGGTTCCTTACGACGGTGTGATGTCGATGAATTCAGGAGTCACCCACGTCGAGGATCGGCTCCGCGTTGATGAAGCACCGGCGTCGGTGCTGCGGTGCGAGTCGGGACGTTGTTTCGTGGACGTCACGAGCGGTGTCCTCAACTCCAGTGCAGGCAGCGGCCTCGCTGATGGCTTCGGAATCGATGCTGCATGGCGTCAGCAGGCGTCGGGCCTACGGTGCAAGTCGGGGCGGTGCGTTGTGCTCTTCACGAGCGGTGCCCACGGCTTTAGTGCAGGTTACGGCGTCGCTCGCTGGCGTCGTTTCTGTGGCAGCGGAAGCAGCAGTTCCAGATGCAGAGAGACAGAAGGGATGAAGTCTTTGTGTCCCTGAGACTTCAGAACAGGAGGCAAGCTCAGTTTCAAGCCCTTTGAGATCTTTTCTTCAAGCAGGTGACAAAGCAAACAGCAAAGTCCTTTTTCTCCTTTCCTTGGCAGCAAGCAGCCACTGCAGGCCAACCCCAGACAGCAAACAGCATAGGGGCAGTATTCCTCCTCAGCTTATCCGGCTCTTCTCCTTGGCAAAGGTTCCTCTTGATTTCACAGAAGTGATCTAAAATTCTGGAGTCTGGGCCCCTCCTTTTATACACGAAAATCCTTTGTTCTCTGAAGGCAGAGAGTGGCTATACCCAGCCAAAACCAGTTCTGTCCTCACAGGTGCAGCTTCCTGGCAGGAGCTGAAGGCAGCATTGTTGAAGGCAGACCAGGCCTATGCAGGTGAAAGGAAATCTCCTCACCCTACTCTAAATGCAGCCTAGGTCAATTCAGCCCAGCCCTGACTCATCCGACTTCTGGAGCCACTGCCCCTCTCCAGCCCCTGTCATCCAAAAGCCAGACATGCAGTACACAAACCTAGCACAGGCACACTGGATGGTTAGGCAAGAACATACCTTCTTTCTAAAGGTGGTATTTTCAAACACAGAATGTAAAAATCACCCTCACTAAAAGATGCACTTTAACATTCTGAGTTCAGGCATACTAAACTTTACTTTTCTATCTTGTTCCCAGGGTCAGTTATGTTTATAAGATGTTATAAACAAACTCCCCATTCTGTCCTATGGAAACAGATAGCCTTGCAATAGTGAAAAACGAAATTGGCAGTATTTCACTATCAGGACATGCCACACACATCAGGGCATGTCCTACCTTTCACATACAATGCACCCTGCCCACAGGGGTACCTTGGGCCTACCTTAGGGGTGACTAATATAAAGGAAAGGTTTAGGGACTGGCAAGTGTGTGCACTTGCCAAGTCGACATGGCAGTCCTAGACTGCACACAGGCTCTGCAGTGGCAGGCCAGAGTTACATTTTTACAGGCTGCTTCTGTGGGTGGCACAATCAGTGCTGCAGCCCACTAGCAGCAGTTGATATACAGGCCCTGGGTACACACAGTGCACTGTACTAGGGTCTGAAGTAAATCAAATAGCCAAATCATGGAAACACTAATCCATAACAACAATTTACAAAAGGGAGCACTTGCACTTTGGCACTGAACAGCAGTGGCAAAGTGCCCAAAGCATCTAGACCAGCAAAAATGGAGTCCAACACACAGCAAAACATAGGAAGCAAAGGCAAAAAAATGCAGGGGAGACCCTCGCCAATGGTGCCAGGTCTAACACGTGTCCCCTCCAGCTGAAATGTGAGGAGAACTACCCACCCTCTTGGGAGTTCTCTTCACTAAGGCGGAAAAATCTGGACAGACCATCAGCATTGGTGTGTTCTGTACCAGGGCGGTGTTCCACCGTAAAGTCCATCCCCTGTAGGGAAATGGACCACCTCAACTGCTTTGGAGTCTCACCCCTCAATTGCATCAACCATCTGAGGGGCCTGTGGTCTGCTTGAACCTGGAAGTGTGTCCCAAACAAGTATGGTCTCAGCTTCTTCAGCGCCCAGACCACAGCAAATGCCTCACGCTCAATCGCACTCCACCTCTGTTCCCGTGGAAGTAACCTCCTACTAATAAAGGCTACAGGTTGGTCTAGGCCCTCTTCATTCAGCTGTGAGAGCACAGCCCCCACACCATGCTCTGAAGCATCTGTCTGCACAATGAATTCTTCTGAGAAGTTGGGTGCCTTAAGCACGGGTGCTGTGCACATGGCAGATTTCAGGGCATCAAAAGCCTTCTGGCAGGCGTCAGTCCAATTCACTTTCTTGGGCTGCTTCCTGGAAGTCAGCTCTGTCAAGGGGGCAACAACAATGGTACCATACCCCTTGACAAATCTCCTGTAATACCCTGTGAGTCCCAGAAAGGCTCTCACCTCTGTCTGGGTCTTGGGGGGTTCCCAAGCCAGAATGGTATCAATCTTGGGCTGTAGGGGCGCCACCTGGCCGCTCCCAACCTGGTGTCCCAAGTACACCACGGAACCCTGCCCGATCTGGCACTTGCTTGCCTTGATCGTGAGGCCTGCCCTCCGCAGCACCTTCAACACTTCCCAGAGGTGGTGCAGATGTACCTCCCAAGTGGCACTGAACACTGCAATGTCGTCCAGGTAGGCGGCACTGAAATCATCCAGCCCAACCAACACCTGGTTGACCAACCTCTGAAAGGTGACAGGGGCATTCTTCATCCCAAAGGGCATCACCCGGAATTGGCAGTGCCCATCTGGTGTGGAGAACACTGACCTCTCTCTTGCCCCATCAGTTAAGGCGATCTGCCAGTACCCAGACGTTAAGTCAAACGTACTGCGGTACCGGGCAGCCCCCAACCGATCGATGAGCTCATCAGCTCTGAGGATGGGGTGCGCGTCAGTCCTGGTGACTGAATTGAGCCCTCGGTAGTCCACACAGAACCGGAGCTCTGACGTAGCACCGGGTGGGGCAGACTTCGGGACCAAGACCACTGGGCTGGCCCAAGGACTGTTTGAGGGTTCAATCACCCCTAGCGCTAACATCTTGGAGGCCTCCTCCTTGCTGCAAGCTCTGACCCTGTCAGTCACTCTGTAAATCTCATGTTTTACTGGAGGACTGTCCCCAGTGTCCACATCATGGACGCACCACTGAGTGACACCAGGGGCCAGGGAGAACAGATCAGAAAACTGTCCCAACAGTTGGCAGCAGTCACTCTGCTGTTCAGGAGTCAGGGCGGGAGAGAGGTTCACACCGTCCCCTGACCCGTCTTGCTCCTTTGCAGACAGGAGGTCAGGAAGAGGCTCAGTCTCCTATTCCATACCAGCATCTGTTGCTAGGAGCATGCCCACTTCGGACCTCTCCAAGTGGGGCTTCAGGCGGTTCACATGCAGGACCCGCAAAGGGTTCTTGGAGACTGCAAGTCCACCAAGTAGGTGACATTACTCTTGCGCTCCACCACCTCAAATGGTCTGGTCCACTTATCCTGGAGCGCACAAGGCTCCACTGGGGCCATGACCCAAACTTTTTGTCCAGGCTGAAACTCGATCAGAGTGGCATTCTGATCATACCAACGTTTCATTTCCTCCTGGCTGGATTCCAGATTCACCTGAGGGAGTTGTCTGAAGCACTTAGTCTGGTTTCTGAAGGCCAGCATGTAGCTATATACATCCTGGGGAGGTTTGCTAGGAGCTTTCTCCCAGCCTTCTTTCACCAGACTCAGAGGTCCTCTTACAGGATGACCGTACAGCAGCTCCAAGGGACTGAACCCTAAGGACTACTGTAGTACCTCTCTGTAAGCAAACAGAAGGCATGTAAGAGGATGTCCCACTTACGCCTCATGGGTTCACCAAGACCCATAATCATGCCCTTCAGGGTCTGGTTGAATCTCTCATCCAGCCCATTGCCTTGGGGATGGTAAGGAGTGGTGAACTTGTATGTAACACCGCACTCCTGCCACAGGGACTTCATATACTTGGATATGAAGTTGGTACCCCGGTCGGACACCACCTCTCTGAGGAACCCCACACGGGAGAAAATCCCCATCAATGCGCGACCCACAACGGGGGCCGTCACAGTACGGAGAGGGATGGCTTCCGGGTACCGGGTGGCATGGTCCACCAAGACCAGAATGAACCTGTTGCCCATGGCTGTCTTGGGATCCAGAGGCCCCACAATGTCAATACCCACCCTCCCAAAGGGGGTGCTGACCACAGGGAAAGGTTGGAGAGGAGCCTTGCACTTCCTCACACTCTTGCCATTTGCCTAGCAAGTCTGACAAGACCTACAATGAGTATACGTGTGCTTGCGCATCTGGGGCCAGTAAAAGTGGGTGACAAGCCTTTCAAAGGTCTTGTCTTGCCCTAAATGCCCTGCCAAAGGCACATCATGAGCCAGGCCCGGTAGGAAGGCTCTGAAGCGCTGGGGTACCACCAGCACATGGGCTGACCCAGGCTCAGCAAACTTAGGCTCGCTATTCAGGAGACCATTCTCCCAGTATATCCAATGTGATCCGGACTGATCACCTGCTGCCTGGTTTGCAGCCTGTTGCTGCAAACCAACAAGAGAAGGGCACTTCTGCTGCTCCTGGCAGAATTCCTCCCTGGTGGGGCCTCCTTCCTGCTGCCAATGGGTCAGCTCAGGCAGGTCCCCCAGTTCAGCCACTTGTTCCCCTGTAGGCTCCAGGGCATCCCCCTCAAGGTTTGCCTCCTCCTGGACCGTGGGAACTTCGGGGGCCAGTTTCCCGCCCCCCCCTGCCTCTTCTCTTCCCAGCAGGCACCTGGGCCACTCTTTCAGGCTCCAGGTCCTCTTGAATGCCCTTACCGGCTGCCATTGACCGAGTCATCACTCATGCCCACTCAGGCAGACCCAACATCTCCAAATGAGACCTCCGCTCCACCCTCGCCCAAGAGGAGCTCACCAAAACATTGCCTAGCAAACAGTCAACAGGCATGGCTGGCCTCACATCTACTCTCAAGGTACCTGAGACCCCCCCCCCACTAAAAGGGAACCTGTGCCACTTTGCAGAGGCACTCTGAATTGTCAGCAACAACTACTGGGTAGAATGTGTTGGGGACCACCTGCTCTTCAGACACCAGCCGACAACTGACAGCTGTCACACTGGCTCCAGTGTATCTCAGAGCCCCCTCACTATGGCCATTGATGGTCACCCACTACCTGTACTTTTTAGTGTGATCAGGCAGATGAGCCCTTGGGACCATCTCCTTGTCTCCTAAAGAGACCAGGGACATCTCTGCTGGACCCCACCCACCTTGGGCACCCAACTCCTCCCCCAAGGCTACACTAGCCAGTTCCCGGGGTGATGTACCAGTGGGTGCGGTGGTAACCTGTTTGGGACACTTAGGATCCCCCCGGAAGTGACCCACCTGACCACAACTGAAACAGGTCTTGGGACCCCTCTGCACAGGCTTACCTGTCGGGACCCATGGTTTCTTCTCAGTGGGAGGCTGGGAACCCCATACCTTGGTTCCCTTGGGGATTACTTTGGGGCCCTTTTTGGAACTCCTTTTGTTTACCCTTGTCCCTCCCCCACTCTTCTGCTGGAGACCCTGCCCACCTTTGGAAGAGTCTCCCACAAGACCTTTGTGGACCCTGGTACTGACCCAGCGGTCCGCCTCCACAGCAAGCTTCCTGGGGTCAGTCAGCTTACTATCAATCAGGTGCTGGCGTAGCTCTGGAAAACAACTACTGGACAAGTGCTCCCATGCAACCAAATCATAGAGCCCCTGTAAATCAGTTACCTTACTACCCTTCACCCATCCATCCAGTGCTCTGCAAAAATAAGATACATACTCCACCCAAGTACTTGACTCCAGCTTCTTGCAGTTCCTAAATTTCTGCCTATAAAGCTCTGGGGTCAACCCATACCTGACTATCAAGGCTTCCTTCATGGGGGCATAGGACATCTGATCCACAGTGGGCAAAGCTAGTAAGGTCTCTCTCCCTTCACCGAGGAAGCGGCCCCACAACCCCGCTCCCCAATCTCTCTCAGGGACCCGGTGGGACTTCATTGCTATTTCATAGGCCTTAAACCACTGCCCAATGTTCTCATGCTTCATGAAATCTTTGATAACATCTTTGGTAATGTATACTTTTCCTTCCCCAGGCACTGACGGTGTGCTGCCACCAGAGGGAATGATCTCTAGACTCTTTGCTTTCAGCTCCAACTCCCTCAACCCTCTCTCATGCTCTAAAAGCATTTTCTTTTCCTCCAATGCCAATTTCTTGCTCTCCAACTCCAATCTCGTATTCTCTAAGTCACCCAGGCTCCCCTGCTTGAGCCTAGCAAGCTCCAACTCATGCACTCTGCTTTTCTCCCTGTCCTCCAACTCTTCTGGAGACAGACCCCTTGAAGACACACTGCTGCCTTCCCTGGGAGCCCCCCCCCCCAGTTAGGCCCACTAGCCCATCCTGCTGCCCTTCTAAATTCTCCCCCTCCACCATAGGCTCCTCGGTCTGCCCACTGGCATTCCTTGCTTCCAACCAGGCCCTCAGCGCCTTTTGGAACTCCTCCTTTCTAGTGAGGCCTCTCATGAGATTTTAAATTTTTTGCAGATGGCTTTAAGTTGTGGCACAGTGTAGGTATCAACTCTATCCTCTTCAAATTCAATATCCACAGATGCAAGTGATGCTGCTTTGCTCATGGTAAAAATTGGCAGTTCTCAAAATGCAAAAAATTCCCAGGAAAAAAAACTTTACCAAATGTATGTGGTTGCGTAATGGTCTGCACTATACTAGTAGTGTACACCAATCACTGTATGTAAGTCACAAATGCAAGTCCAGATCCTCACCGCTGACCACCAATGTTAGAAATGGGGGTCTCTAGTTGGCAGAGGTAGGTACCTTTGCCCAAATAGGGACCCTTGCTTCTAGTCAGGGTAAGGGGGACACACTTCTAAAATAACCCCTGCTCACCCCCTTGGTAGCTTGGCACGAGCAGACAGGCTTATCTCAGAGGCAGTGTGTAAAGCATTTGTGAACACATACAGTAATACAGTGAAAACACTACAAATGGACACCATAAGTAATCCAAAGACAAATAAGTAATCCTTATCTAAACCAAAACAAGACCAAACGACAAAAATCTACAATACAGTATAAAAAATATCCTTAAACATAGGTTATTCACTCAAATCAAGCTTCTAGCAACAAATAACTCCACCTGGAGTCATTAAGACATTGTGACAGATGAAAATCCCAAAGAACGGCGCCGACCGTGAGGTGCGCAGGGCGTCGGGCCCGGAGTCAAGCAGACCCACAAAGAATAGTATCTTGGAATTGATGAAAACAATGGCGTGCGTGGCGTCGGGGAGGTGATGCTTTGTTGGCGCCTGCGGCGTCGGTTCCTTACAACCTCAAGGGAGGTGAAGCCTCTGTTCCTTACTGCGGTGCAGGGGAGGTGAGACGTCTGTTCCTTACTGTGTCGGGGAGGTGACGTCAAGATGGCGGCGAGGCGTCGGTGCCTTACGACGGTGCGATGTCGATGAATTCAGGAGTCACCCACGTCGAGGATCGGCTCCGCGTTGATGAAGCACCGGCGTCGGTGCTGCGGTGCGAGTCGGAACGTTGTTTCGTGGACGTCACGAGCGGTGTCCTCAACTCCAGTGCAGGCAGCAGCCTCACTGATGGCTTCGGAATCGATGCTGAACGGCGTCAGCAGGGGTCGGGCCTACAGTGCAAGTCGGGGCGGTGCGTCGTGCTCTTCATGAGCGGTGCCCACGGCTTTAGTGCAGGTTACGGCATCGCTCGCCGGCGTCGGTGTTGCAATTTCCTTCTGTGGCAGCAGAAACAGCAGTTCCAGATGCAGAGAGACAGAAGGGATGAAGTCTTTGTGTCCCTGAGACTTCAGAACAGGAGGCAAGCTCAGTTTCAAGCCCTTGGAGATATTTTCTTCAAGCAGGTGACAAAGCAAACAGCAAAGTCCTTTTTCTCCTTTCCTTGGCAGTAAGCAGCCACTGCAGGCCAACCTCAGATAGCAAACAGCACAGGAGCAGTATTCCTCCTCAGCTTATCCGGCTCTTCTCCTTGACAAAGGTTCCTCTTAATTTCCCAGAAGTGATCTAAAAGCCTGGGGTCTGGGCCCCTCTTTTTATACACAAAAATCCTTTGTTTTCTGAAGGCAGAGAGTGTCTGTACCCAGCCAAAACCAGTTCTGTCCTCACTGGTGCAGCTTCGTGGCAGGAGGTAGAGACAGCATTGTTGAAGGCAGACCAGGCCTATGCAGGTGAAATAAAATCTCCTCCCCCTACTCTAAATGCAGCCCAGGTCTATTCAGCCCAGTCCTGACTCATCAGACTTCTGGAGCCACTGCCCCTCTCCAGCCCCTGTCATCCAAAAGCCAGACATGCTATACACAAACCTAGCACAGGCACACTGGATGGTTAGGCAAGAAAATACCTACTTTCTAAAAGTGGTATTTTCAAACACAAAATGTAAAAATCACCCTCACTAAAAGATGCACTTTAACATTCTGAGTTCAGCATACTAAACTTTACTTTTCTATCTTGTTCCCAGGGTCAGTTATGTTTATAAGATGTTATAAACAAACTCCCCATTCTGTCCTATGGGAACAGATAGCCTTGCAATAGTGAAAAACGAAATTGGCAGTATTTCACTATCAGGAAATGCCACACACATCAGGGCATGTCCTACCTTTCACATACAATGCACCCTGCCCACAGGGGTACCTTGGGCCTACCTTAGGCGTGACTAATATGTAGAAAAGGGAAGGTTTAGGGACTGGCAAGTGTGTGCACTTGCCAAGTCGACATGGCAGTCCCAGACTGCACACAGGCTCTGCAGTGGCAGGCCAGAATTACATTTTTACAGGCTGCTTCTTTGGGTGGCACAATCAGTGCTGTAGGCCACTAGCAGCATTTGATTTACAGGCCCTGGGCACACACAGTGCACTGTACTAGGGTCTGACAAGTAAATCAAATAGTCAAATCATGGAAACACTAATCCATAACAACAATTTACAAAAGGGAGCACTTGCACTTTGGCACTGAACAGCAGTGGCAAAGTGCCCAAAGCATCTAGACCAGCAAAAATGGAGTCCAACACACAGCAAAACACAGGAAGCAAAGGCAAAAAAATGCAGGGGAGACCCACACCAACGGTGCCAGGTCTAACACACACCAAATGTGAACAAAACTCTGCAGCTAACATTGTGACTTGGCCTGGACAAGATAAAAGATTTGAACACACCAAGCATTCCCATATTTGCACGATTTATGAATTGGCAACAGTTCACAAATTATACGGAGGAAACATTAGACAACGTGCTTTACAATAACACACATAATTCTTCAGGTACCAATCAGGAGGAATGGTTAGCGTGGCCGTTAGAGATTAACAGATTTCAAGCATGTTTTCTTGACAGCACCAAAGGGATTTAGGATCAGTAGGCCTGACCTGTGCTATGTTCAGACATAATACTCAGAGGTGGTAACAACCTACAGCGTTGGGAAGTTATGCCTGGAATGGCTTAAACATCCCACTTTGTCTCAGGTAAAACAACACTTGTCCCTTCTTTCTCATGACATGGGACTACAGGACTTCTTGCTAGTCCTTGAAAGCCATGTCAAAAGCACTTTCTGTATGCTATATACAATGAAGTGTCGAAGGTTTCACAGCATGAAGCTGTGGAGAGACTGCTTGAAATTGACAGGGCAAATTTAAAAAGGGCTCTGGCAGTAATCGTCAATGGTATGACTACTCTATCTACTAGCATATACTCCTTGGGTAACATTGTGTCATCAGCTATTGACATCATACACAGGGACATGTCTTCTTTACTACATGGGCAGTCGCAGCTTATGGGGATTATATTACTGAGTTGGACTCTACACACTTCGTGCTGGTTGTGTTCCATCGAAACACCTTAATGCCACTAGCTTGCTTTTAACTTACAATCTTACAAAACAGCAAACCGTCATGCCTAAGAATGATGTAACATACACTATGGTACACATAGAGAAGTTAGAAAAATTACCATTCACTGTTGCAGAAACACCTTAAGCGGATTGGATAATCCACTGGTTTATATGCCAATTTCGACTTTTCATTTCAAATACTGATTACAACACCATCAAGGGGGCAGATATGAAGCACTGAGAGAAGGCTATGTATACCAGTCATAGATCTTACCTTTCAAATACCGCTGTAGGAATAGTGGGACTGGGGTTTTTCTTAGCAGACTGACAGTAAGAGTACCTTGGGACATTCCTTAATTTGTAGGGAAAGTTCACTTCATGGTGCATGTAATGCATCTAAGGCAAACTTGTCGTGTTTTCTGAAAGGTTCTCCGGCTGCTGTGATCCGTACAGCTTTCAAATTACTCTCTAATGGGAGTTATTTGATGCTGAATGATCAAGGCTGCTGTGGGATCAGACTGAAAATTGCCAATCTGGTAATGGTTTCTGCGGTTGTGACCTGCCCCCACAGTTAGGAATGCAGCGCTTTGGCCTTCAATAAAGCTTTGATGCTTTAAGCAGACTGAAAGCCTTATTGTTCCAGAAGAATGTGGCCTTAACATCTGCAAGGGAGACTTTTGATCTTCAAGTTGCAAAGCCATTTTCTGAGATACAGTCACTACTCCGCACAAATTTCCCCCACCGCATTTTTAACATGTCTAGTACTACGGGGGAGCGTACTTTTTTAAGTCTATTGGCTCTGGGTTGGTTAGTACTTTCCAGATGGTCCTCGGAGTTATTCCATCATTCATACACTCTGTGCTTGGAAGAAGTTTTAGAGGCTTACCACTTGTCCTGTTCCTAATTGTCGGAACTGTGCTTTTATGTTTTCTGCTCTGCAAAGAATGTTCCAACATGAGGCCAAATGGGGATGACATTACCATATGTGCTCCTGTGTTGTGAATGAATGATACAGTCCTTTGACACACCTTACTTCAGGAACTAAATGACCACTGGTTCTTGTCCTTCCGGCCTTTCTGGCTACACTGTGTGCAGTCCGTTTTCCGCTGTCTGCTGTGCACTTTTGAGTGTGCCCCGGACATATGCCTATGAACACAACTGGTTCAATCTCCGAATATGAAACTGCTGGTGGGCCCCCTATAGGCCCACTTGTACCATTGTCCATTTTTATAATTTTAGGGTTCTATGCCTTTAAGTATATTGCTAGCATTGTTTTTAGGAAGCCTTTTAGTCGACTCACATCCAAGGAGTGGGTGTTATGTGGTTACATAAGGCCCTAGAAGGAACACCACCATTTTACATGCTCATGTCTTTAAGTTGCCTTTTTTCTTAAACACAATGACATTTGACACACATTAAATAGCGTGCCTTTGCAGGATATTCTCTGAAACAGCATTGCTTACATTTCCACTTTGTGGGCACATTATCACAATATCTTGAACATTCTGTACAAGGGCTAACTTCACTACGCAAAATATTGTTGTTATTATTGTCCATTAGGCAATAAAGGTAGCACAGTAAAATCATCGATAGCGGCCTGACTGAGACTTCAGCATGGCAACATGGGTGATGTTTGTTATATAAACAACATCACTTCCTTGTTTAGGGAGAGGAGCATTTTGCTGCCACTGAGAGGTCACCTCTGCCGGAATTCCATCCGAGCTGATTTCTGTTTAGCTCATGTGAGGGGTGCTGCCCAGCTCTCCTCCAAGATGAGCATCCTGACACTTACTCACAGGTAACAGGCATTTAGATCACCCTACAGGGATTTGGCAGAGTGACTCACCCTGGACACACTAGGTTAGGTAGTGCTAGGTAGAAGTACAGTATATTACAGAACTTGTATGAGAGCATACATTCTCTGTAATCAGAAAAATAGTTGTGCTGTTTATCTTTTTCACCATTCCTGTAATGCTAATCACATTAGTCTGTTTCCTTCTATTGGTTCTTGTACACACACATTTTACACAAACCTCACAATGGTTCAATAAGTATTGAAACTGCATGTTGTGCATTTCTTCTGTATCTCTTTGGGAATGCATAAGTAACCAAACGAAAAGGTTTCTAGATATGTTTCCACGATTTCCTTGGGGAGTCAGGGTTGCCATGTTTTAAGGTTGCACAATCCATATGTTACCTGGCTAGGGTTACAGATGGTGCACTGTGAGCTAGCAGGACTTAGGCCAACATATCCTGATGGTGTGCTTAGAATCAGTCTGGCACAGTTTTGAAGTTTATGTTGTCCAACAAACGCACAGTTTTACTTGGGAAAGTATAAGCTGCACAACATTACCTATTTTGAAAGCTTATCATTTTAGACAATGTAGATCTGCTCTTGAATTTCTTCAGACATTAAAGGACCCTGAAACATGTTTTACAGTAGGATCCTTTTTCAAAAGCATAGTCTGCTGTTGAAATAGTAGCATATTTGTCTTATTGCTGTGTATTTTATTTCTGATTTTATCTGTACTTTTATGATTACGTTTTTAATAGAATAAAGTTCTTTAGATTAATTGATTCATGACTAATTCTTGTTTTCTTGTGGGTTAATGATGTAGCAAAACCATTGATAATTTATACTGGGGAAAAATGTGCACACACAAATGGTATTTCTTGTGTTATGTTATGCTATTTGTGTTTTTTTAGAGTGTGCTAATCACTGGTGAGTATGCCCAGGCTCTCTGTTGCAGGTGTGTGGGGCCAGCCATGAGGGCTTACTCGAAAAGACAGGTCTTCAGCTTCTTGCGAAAATCAAAAAGAGAGGAGGAGGCTCTTATGTGTTATGTGAGGTCGTTCCAGGCTTTAGGGGCCAGGTACAAGAAGGCGCAGCCCCTTGCTCTGCTTTTTAATACCTATATATCAGCCCTAAGGCAGGCCCTAAATGCTTAGAGGGTGGGGTCCAGTGTATTTAAAAAGCAGGACATTTAAAAAGTAGGACATTTAAAAAGTAGGACATTTGTGTGTAAGTTTTACATGTCCTGGCAGTGCAGAACTCCGTTGTTTTTCACTGTAGTAAGGCCTGTATCTTCTATTGACCGGCACGGTGATATCTTATTACATTTAAAAGTGCTAACTTTATATTGGGAGCAGATAGAGATATGGTATGCTGTTAATGTTGTAATTTGAAATCCTCTTTAATGGTGAAGTAGGATTTTAAGTTACAACTTTGAAAATGCCACAAAAGTTTCAGCGATCCGTCCATCATTTCCTTGTGTTTGCTTTGTTAGGCATAAGTTGGCAGGGTATGCCCAGACGTGGGTTCCTTCCTCATTTTGCCACTGGATTCAAGCTAGCCTGGCTGATGAGTGGTGTTACCCCAAAACCGGTCCCTGGATGCTTGTTTCCAGTCCAGGGAAGACCTGGCTTGGCAGTTCGGGCTGGACTGTTCCCATGAGGCACAGGGTCAAGACTGATTTGCATATAGCTGGTTCTGAACTGGGGTGGCGAAGTGAGCTAAAAACGATGATGAATTCAAACCAGATCTGTTACTGGGGGTGAGTGTCTGAAAAGTTTCAGCACTCCGTCTATCATCTCCTTGTGTTTGCTTTGTTCGCCCTAAGTTGGCAGGGTATGCCCAGATGTTCGGTTTCTTGCTCACTTTGCCACTGGATTCAAGCTAGCCTGGCTGATGAGGGGTGTTACCCCAAAACCGGTCCCAAGATACTTGTTTCCGGTCCAGGGAAAACCTGGCTTGGCAGTTAACATAACATAACACGTGTATTTGTAAAGCGCATTTATCACCCAAGGGTCTCAAGGCGCTGAATAACAGCTGTTTATTGTTACCCATCTCAGCGGTACTCATTTTAACGACCTTAGATGGATGAAAGGCTGAGTAGACCCACCGGGATTTGAACCTGTGACCATGAGTTCGAACACAGGCCCCTGCATTGAATGCATTAGTCCACTAAGCCACCAGACCCGGTTTGGGCTGGACTGTTCCCATGAGGCACAGGGTGAAGACTGACTTGCATATAGCAGGGTCTGAACTGGGGTGGCGAAGTGAGCTAAAAAATTATGATGAAGTCAACCCAGATCTGTGACAGGGGGTGAGTGTCTGAAAAGTTTCAGCGCTCCGTCCATCATCTTCTTGTGTTTGCTTTGTTCACCCTAAGTTGGCAAGGTATGCCCAGACGTGGGTCCCTTGCTCACTTTGCCGCTGGATTCAAGCTAGCCTGGCTGATGAGGGGTGTAACCCTGAAACTGGTCCCAGGATGCTTGTTTCCAGTCCAGGGAAGACCTGGCTTGGCAGATCGGGCTGGACTGTTCCCATGAGGCAATGGGTCAAGACTGATTTGCATATAGCTGGGTCTGAACTGGGGTGGCGAAGTGAGCTAAAAAACGAGGATGGATTCAACCCGGATCAGTGACTGGGGGTGAGTGTCTGAAACTTTTCAGCGCTCCGTCCATCATCTCCTTGTGTTTACTTTTAGAAAGTTGGCATTTTCTCTGCCCAACCAACTGTGCCTTTCAGCCAGCTTCCTGGGTCACATGACTGTGAATGGCTCTGCTGTTAGGGTTTGTGTATTGCTTCCAGACAGTGAAACAAAGGGGGCTTAGGTGTGGACAGGATGGGCCATCCTCCAGGATGGATGGGGAGGGGCTGTCCCCAACCCACTTACACTTCAAAGGTCTTTGCCTACAGCACACACAAAGGAACCTGACATCAGGTCTCCCCTGCCTTTTGTCACCCCAGACAGTTTAGAGCCTTGACCAGGGTAAGGGGAAGAAGTTTCCAGAACCAGTTTTGTGTGTAGGACGGGAGGTCCCCCCATACAAAGGGCGGCACCAGGCATACATATTGGACCTCGAAACACACAACCAAACCAAACCTGGACCTTTGGAAGATTGAGAAGGACTGCCTTGCTGACAGAAGGACTGCCTTGCTGACAGAAGGACTGCCTTGCTGCTTGAAGGACAGCTTTGCTGTCTGAAAAAGGAAGATTGGATCTGCTTGCCTTGATAACAGGCTACTCAGAGTGACTCCAAGGGTCAGTTGGCTGATCTTCTGTTTGAGCTACAGTGACACAACAAGCTTCTAGAGGCCTGCTCTGCAACTGCCCAGCTGACCAGCACCAACTAGACCTGCCTCAAACCTGCTGCTTGCCTCTGCTGGAATTAGTCACGATCCCCCAGGGGTCCCCCAGGTCCTGGACCCCCGGCTGGCATCAGAGAGCATTCCCTGCCTAACTGAAGGTTCCATCAGATCTGTCACAAAGGGAGACATGCCCCGCTAAGCCACACAGCTCTTAACCAAAGTCTTCATAGGAACTGACGCTTAGCAACGCAAAGCCTCACAGGGCCAAGCCCCATCTGAAAGCTTAGCCAGTTCCAAAGCCGAGTGAGGCAAAGTCCCTCAAAGCCTCACTGCACAGCTGAAAGCTTCATTGGGACTGAAGACGAGTGACGAGTAACCCCGCAAAGCCTCACCAAACAGTCGAAAACTTCATCAGAACTAAAGCAGAGTGACGCACAAATCTCCCAAAGCACCGCCGCCCTGACCTCGAACAAAGAACATAAGGTGCAACTCCAAGTGGGCCAAACTTGGTCCTGTGCCTAGCTTGCACTACTGGCTGCACTTCATTGTGGCCGGCCTGAACTTGTGACTTTGTCCCAGTCCAACGTTACCAGATGCCCACAGTTGGCACTTTGTGCCTTTTAGCCCCATTTTAACCTAAAACTTTACAATTCAATGCCTCTTGTTCCACCTATTACATTTGTGTCATTCTTGTATCATATTATTTATTAAAAAGTACTCTATTTTTCAAAATTGGTTTGGGATTTTTCATTTTGTTGTGTTTTCACTTTACTGCTGTTTGTATGCTACATAAATACTTTAGACATTGCCTCAAAGTTAAGACTGACTGCTTTTGTTTCAAGCTACCACGAGGTTAAGCATAGGTATTTAGTGATTTTTTTGTTTGGTTGACCCTTCCCTGACAATGCGATGTCCTTGATGTGTCCTGTCACATGGAGGGGCACACCAAGCATACATTCCTATTGGGTAAAGGACTGCTGTCCTTGCCCTGGGTACATCGCCTAAAGCGGTGGTGGAAGCATACTGTGTTTTTTGAATTTTTAGTGTGAACTGACACTTTGTTAGAGAGAACGTGATCTACTGACTCCTCTGGTGTACTGTTGTGCTGTTATGTGAAGCCGAGAATCTTGTGCTGACTTTCTGTGTGTATGTCAAGTGTGAGTGCGTGTGTATGTGTGCACGTGTGTGTGTGTGTGAGAGTGAGTGTGTGTGTGTGTGCGCACATGCAATAAATGTATCACATATGTATGTAGTGGAACTGTCTGGGGCTTATTTACAAGCCCCTTGCGCCGCCGGTGCGTCATGTTGCTTGATGCTCTGGCAGCATAACCTGCTGCGTGATATTTACAAGCACACGTAAAGCCACCCTCCCAATGTCATGAGAAATGTAGAAGCACACGCAGATGTGCAGGTCCTAGGTGCAATCATGTTATGGGGAAAGGGCATATCAGGATCAGGTGAATTCACTCACAAACCTCTAAGACGTTGACTTAATGAAAAATCTCTTGATTGCCAGAGCTTGACAGCATAGAATGGCCCATCCATCTACAATGCTCCTTACTATACTACCAAGACATGAAGTACAAAAAAAGGCAATACATGCAAGCAACAATGCAACGGGCATGCCAAAATAAACATTGACATTACAATATACAAACACATTGTCGTTGCTTAAATATGAAATGTGGAAGAGTAAAGGCAAGTCCAGATACATGTTCAAAAAGCTTAATAGAATTTACACAACTGGCACACAGTCACACATTGTACAATTTTTTATGTGTAAGTACACCATGAAAGGGATCTTGGAATTGAAAATGGATACTTGTTCATGGATGGTACGCCAATACAGAGGCAAGCAAGAAAGGGGGCAAATGAGCATGTACTCCTAACTTACATCTCAACAAAGATCTGCAAGGCTGAGCTTTCTGATGATTCAATTCAGAGAGGGGCATATCTACCCAAGTGGACATATTATGTGGGGCCAGTGCACTGTTATAGAGACTTCCTCCCATAGCAATGGCACTGGAAACATGATCTCACATTATACCATATATATATATTTCCAGCTCCAAGATTACATCACTATAGGGATACAGTGTAACCACTATTTTCATGTGTTATCGATGCAGGCTTTGGAGGCCCCATTAGACGTTTACTGTGATGAACCAGCAGTCACGTTGACATCAGTGCAGCCATTGATGTGATAGGTGAAATACAATGGCAACATCAACATGCTCAATTACTCTAAACCATACCGTCATGCTTTTGGACAAGGCAAAATAAACAGATCATCCGGATGTTCTCTTTTATCTGTGGTCTGTAACACCACATAACAGCTGCATGCTGTCCAACCAGGGAGACATTTTGGAATTGAGAAATAACAGAGTAGAATCAGTTCTTATTTGTTAGAAATTGGGTTTCTGGTTGGTAGAGGTATGCACACTGTCCAAGCACAAACCACAATCCTAGTCAGGGGAAGTGAAATACACACCCTAAATTAACCTGCGCTCACACTTTGGTAGTTAGGCACAGAGCAGTCAGACTTATGTATGTAGTGGAACTGTCTGGGGCTTATTTACAAGCCCCTTGCGCCGCCTGTGCGTCATGTTGCTTGACGCTCTGGCGGCATAACCTGCTGCGTGATATTTACAAGCACACGTAAAGCCACCCTCCCAATGTCATGAGAAATGTAGAAGCACACGCAGATGTGCAGGTCCTAGGTGCAATCATGTTATGGGGAAAGGGCATATCAGGATCAGGTGAATTCACTCACAAACCTCTAAGACGTTGACTTAATGAAAAATCTCTTGATTGCCAGAGGTTGACAGCATAGAATGGCCCATCCATCTACAATGCTCCTTACTATACTACCAAGACATGAAGTACAAAAAAAGGCAATACATGCAAGCAACAATGCAACGGGCATGCCAAAATAAACATTGACATTACAATATACAAACACATTGTCGTTGCTTAAATATGAAATGTGGAAGAGTAAAGGCAAGTCCAGATACATGTTCAAAAAGCTTAATAGAATTTACACAACTGGCACACAGTCACACATTGTACAATTTTTTATGTGTAAGTACACCATGAAAGGGATCTTGGAATTGAAAATGGATACTTGTTCATGGATGGTACGCCAATACAGAGGCAAGCAAGAAAGGGGGCAAATGAGCATGTACTCCTAACTTACATCTCAACAAAGATCTGCAAGGCTGAGCTTTCTGATGATTCAATTCAGAGAGGGGCATATCTACCCAAGTGGACATATTATGTGGGGCCAGTCCACTGTTATAGAGACTTCCCTCCCATAGCAATGGCACTGGAAACATGATCTCACATTATACCATATATATATATTTCCAGCTCCAAGATTACATCACTATAGGGATACAGTGTAACCACTATTTTCATGTGTTATCGATGCAGGCTTTGGAGGCCCCATTAGACGTTTACTGTGATGGACCAGCATTCACGTTGACATCAGTGCAGCCATTGATGTGATAGGTGAAATACAATGGCAACATCAACATGCTCAATTACTCTAAACCATACCGTCATGCTTTTGGACAAGGCAAAATAAACAGATCATCCGGATGTTCTCTTTTATCTGTGGTCTGTAACACCACATAACAGCTGCATGCTGTCCAACCAGGGAGACATTTTGGAATTGAGAAATAACAGAGTAGAATCAGTTCTTATTTGTTAGAAATTGGGTTTCTGGTTGGTAGAAGTATGCACACTGTCCAAGCACAAACCACAATCCTAGTCAGGGCAAGTGAAATACACACCCTAAATTAACCTGCGCTCACACTTTGGTAGTTAGGCACAGAGCAGTCAGACTTAACTTAAAGAAGCAATGTGTAAAGTATTAGTGCAACACTTCAATCAGTAAAACACCATGTGAGAAGTTGGCCTGGTATATGCTGTCCACTAATTATAGTGGGCACCTTGCACCAGTCCAAACAACCCCTTATTGGAGATAGGTTAAAGACAACCTTATTGAAAGCTATCCTAGTGGTAGCTATGGAGAGCAGCCTTCAGGCTAAGTCTTGAAGGAATGTAAAGCAGCTTGTTTTACCAGTCTATAATCTCTTGAGTGATCAAATGAAAGAGCACCACACCAGGTATATATTCAAAATATATGTATTTATTGCTAAACACACCCCTCTAGTCTCTTTATGAGGCTAGAGTTCGAAATACATAAGTTATAAGTTATTAAATCACAGTAATAGCACAAATACACGTTTGGGCCCTAGGGGCGTACCAAACCATATACCAATAAAGTGGTATGCGAACCACGACTGAACTAGACACTAGGCCTAGAGCCTCTAGAAGTGCTTGGACCACAAGGAACCACCCAAGGTAGTGACACAGGGGACCCACGGGAGACGCGTGCAGTGTAAATACACAACCGCGATACGCCGTTAACTTCTATGGAGAAAGTCAGGATCGGGAAAATAGAGGAAAGGGACACTTAAAAGAGGACTAGGACAAAACCCTTTGAGATCTAGGACTTTGAAGAGTCTCTACCCACGGGAGCACCGGAGTACTCGTGTTACCTCACCCAGGGAAGCCGGGTGCATAGGTGCCTTTCGGGGTCGGGTTTCGTCGTCGATTCGAATGGCGATCTGCTGCAAAGTGCTGCTGGCGGCCAAGAGAAAAGTGTCCGGGTGGATCCAAGAGTGGATCGGAGTTCTGAAGAACCTGAAAGCAGAGGGGACAGAGTCTGGGTCACTAGCCAGTGACCAGGGAGGCGATGGACAGATGCCCACCGATGTCGAGTGCTTCAGGTGCGTTGACGGTCGTCTTGACTCTTCAGCCACGAGGTCCAGGAGGCGTTGTCGGCGACCAGGAGCAGGATTCGGGCTGGTACACGATGTCTGTCGAGTGCTGAGGTGTCGGTGACCGGATTGGACCCAACAAGCCTTGGCAACAGCAAGTCTCGGTGAAGATGTAGATCGTCGATGGTGCAGACCAGCAAGGTCTGTGGAACTCACCCAGCGAGGGTAAGTGAGGGCAGGCCTGGAGCAACCAGGATGCCAAGTAAGAAAAGGATTGGCCTTCGTTAAGGGCTACTAGCCAACGGGCTAGCGACCGCGAAGGAGCCTCGTGACGCCGCACGTGGAGCTGGCTTACAGGACACTCGTGGAGTGGGGGCCAGTGATGTTCGGTGCAGGTGGTGCTGGAGGCTAGGGCTACTCGGAGCCCAAAGCACGACTTCTTGGGAGACCCAGAAGATGATGCACTTGCAAATGTGCTCGGTGTCCAGGGGTCACTGTCTCAAGTCACCCACGATAGCCACGGGCCTCAGCTTTGCTGGGGACTCAGGGTAGCCTCGGGGAAGTCTGAGAATCCACCTCTGGTGATGCGATGACTTCGGCGTCCGACGGGAGCTTCAGAAATGCGAACCGGACAGATGCTTCTTTGGTGCCTGCCAAGCAGGGGAGTCACTCCTTGACCCCAAGGGAGATTCTTTAGTCCTCTAATCTTGTCGGAGAGCGTCGAAGGTCCAGGATTCAGTTTCAGAGTTTCGTCCAAGTATAATCTAAAAATCCTAAGGACTGGGTTCCTACCTTTATTCTAAAAATAGGGGTTGGACTACTCTGTGGCCCCACCTATGGGTGGGTCAGGGCAGAGGGGTGGCTACACCCCTTTCCCTTTGTCCAATTCGCGCCAAAGCAGGGGCTGCAAGCCCCTGATCCGGTTTGAACTGGGGTATGCACAGGGACACCAAATGTGCCCCCAGTGCAGGACTTCAAAGCACCCGAAAGTGCTCCCGCCCAGCCCCAATACACATTATCCTGTCTGGGGAGGTGGTCACACCTCCCTGGGACAGGAAACCTGTTGTCCAGGCCTCCCCTGCTGGAGTTTCGTCCAGCAGCAGGAGGCCAGACTCGTGTCTGTGGCAGCAGCATCCATTTTGTGATGCCAGGGCTCTGGAAAGAAGTTACCGGACTCGTCAGAGTTAACATGTCTTTCCCTCTAGAAGGGTGGAATGCTACCCCCGCCGCCAGGATTGGCGGGGGGTAGTATTCCAAGATGTTTGACACCAAACACGACATGTTTAGGTGCAGCCATTCCAAAGTTAGCATTTTACCGCGAGGATATAATGCGCTTAAGAGTATATGGTCAGGCTGCACTACAAACAGCATCAGAGATGGTCTCCGAACGCTGCAGAGGGGCCCTGCTCATGCAGGGGCACCCTCTCACATAGGAACCATGCACTCTGCCTTTAGGATTGATAAGGCCTGCCTTAGGAGTGACTTATAGGTTTCTATGTGTGTATGTATTTCGTGATATAGGTAACCTATATCACAGTAAGGAGTGCATGCACCACCTTACCCAGGCTGCAGTAGCAGACCTGTGGTGTCAGTTTGGATGGCCTTCCAGGGGTGGCATAATACATGCTGCAGCCCCTGGCAGGCCTCTGAGGTACCTATGCCCTTGGTACATAGTATACCATATACTAGGGACTTATAAGGGCACTCCAGATCCCAATCAGTGATGTGCCTAAGGCACATGGAAACCATTTTAGAGAGGAAGCAGCTAGGCTGGGGTTCTGATTAGCAGGGCCCCAGCCAGACTAATGTCGAAAAACAGTGAAGCATCAGCAAAAAGTGGGGGTACCCATGTGAAGCAGATCCTACTCTCCTACACAACCCCCCAAACGTAGGGACATTAAACTAACCTTGCCCAGTTAAGTCTTCATGTTCTAAGTGGAAATACCTAGAGAGTCCATCTGCATTCGCATGGTTACTCCCAGGCCTATGTTCCACTGTAAAGTCCATCCCCTGTAGGGAAATGGACCACCTAAGCAGTTTGGGGTTTTCACCCTTCATTTGTTTTAGCCATAAGAGGGGCTTATGGTCTGTCTGAACCAGGAAGTGTGTACCAAACAAGTATGGCCTCAACTTCTTCAGAGCCCAGACCACAGCAAAGGCCTCCCTCTCTATGGCTGACCAACGTTTCTCTCTAGGGGTCAGCCTTCTGCTAATAAAAGCTACTGGCTGATCCTGACCTTCTTCATTCAATTGTGACAGTACAGCCCCTACCCCCAATTCAGATGCATCAGTTTGAACAATGAACTTCTTGGAGTAATCAGGACTCTGCAGAATTGGAGCAGTGCACATGGCCTGCTTGAGGTCATCAAATGCCTTTTGACAGCTAACTGTCCACTGAACCTTTTTGGGCATTTTCTTAGAAGTTAAGTCATTCAAGGGTGTCACTATTGATCCATACCCCTTGACAAATCTCCTATAGTACCCAGTCAGGCCTAAGAAGGCTCTCACCTGAGTCTGGGTAGTGGGAGTAGTCCAGTCCATGATGGTCTGGATCTTGCTCTGCAAAGGTTGAACCTGGCCTCCACCCACAAGGTGGCCCAGGTACACAACCTGACTCTGCCCTATCTGGCACTTAGTGGCCTTGATAGTCAGGCCTGCCTTTTGCAGGGCCTGTAAAACATTCCTGAGGTGGACCAGGTGATCCTCCCAGGTGGAGCTAAAGACAGCAATATCATCTAGATAAGCTGCACTATAGGCTTCCAGTCCTGTGAGAACTGTATTCACCAACCTCTGGAAAGTGGCAGGTGCATTTTTCAGACCAAAGGGCATTACCACAAATTGATAATGCCCACTAGGGGTTGAAAATGCTGTTTTGGGCTTTGCAGTATCAGCTAGTCTGATCTGCCAGTAGCCAGCTGTTAGGTCAAATGTGCTGAGATATTTGGCAGAGGCCAAAGTATCTATGAGCTCATCTGCCCTGGGTATTGGATGGGCATCAGTCCTAGTGACTGCATTGAGACCCCTGTAGTCTACACAAAACCTCATCTCTCTTTTTCCACCACTGGTGTGAGGTTTCGGTACTAGGACTACTGGACTAGCCCAAGGGCTATCTGAGGGCTCAATTACTCCCAATTCCAACATTTTCTGGACTTCAGTCCTGATACAGTCCCTGACATGGTCAGGTTGCCTATAAATCTTGTTTTTAATAGGCAGACTGTCCCCAGTGTCCACTTCATGAGTGCACCAGGTGGTCTGACTGGGTGTCAGTGAAAACATATGTCTAAACTGATTGAGGACTTGCCTGCAATCAGCTTGTTGCTGGGTAGTGAGGCTGCCTGCCAAGGCTGCACCATCAACTGACCCATCGTCAGGGTTCTGTGAGAGCAGGTCAGGGAGTGGGTCACTCTCTTCCTCCTGCCCTTCATCAGTAGCCATGAGCAAGCCCATGTCTGCCCTGTCCACATATGGTTTTAACCTGTTGACATGGAGAACCCTGTGGGGACTCCTGGGTGTTCCTAGGTCCACTAAATAAGTGACCTCACCCTTCTGCTCAACAATAGTGTGGGGTCCACTCCATTTATCTTGGAGAGCTGCTGGGGCCACTGGCTCCAACACCCACAACTTCTGTCCTAGCTGGTAAACAGTCAAAACAGCCTTTTGGTCATGCCAGGCCTTTTGAAGTTCCTGGCTAGCCTCAAGGTTTTTGGTTGCCTTTTTCATGTACTCAGCCATCCTGGAGCGGAGACCAAGTACATAGTCCACTATATCTTGCTTTGGGGGCTTGAGAGGTAACTCCCATCCTTCCTTCACCAAGCACAGTGGACCCCTCACAGGGTGGCCAAACAGAAGTTCAAAAGGGCTGTAACCAACCCCCTTCTGAGGCACCTCCCTATATGCGAATAAAAGGCAGGGCAAGAGTATGTCCCATTTGCGCCTAAGCTTTTCTGGGAGCCCTTTAATCATGCCCTTCAAGGTTTTGTTGAATCTCTCAACTAAACCATTGCATTGTGGGTGATAGGGTGTGGTGAACTTATAAGTCACTCCACACTCCTTCCACATTGCTTTCAAGTACCCAGACATGAAGTTAGCACCCCTGTCTGATACTACCTCCTTAGGAAAGCCCACTCTTGAGAAGATTCCCAGGAGGGCCCTTGCCACCACAGGTGCTGTAGTGGTCCTGAGGGGAATAGCTTCTGGGTACCTGGTGGCATGATCCACTACCACCAGGATAAACCTGTGCCCAGAGGCTGTTTGGGGATCCATGGGACCAACAATGTCAATCCCCACCCTTTCAAAGGGCACCCCCACCACAGGTAGTGGTATCAGGGGGCCTTTGTAGTGCCACCTGCTTTGCCACTGGCTTGGCAGGTTACACAGGAGCGACAAAACTCCTTACTGTCTTCAGACATGTGGGGCCAGTGAAAGTGAGGGACAATTCTGTCCCAAGTCTTGTTCTGGCCCAGGTGACCTGCTAAGGGAATATCATGGGCTAGGGTCAATAGGAAGCCCCTGAACTTCAAAGGTATTACCAACCTCCTGGTAGCACCAGGCTTGGGGTCTCTACTCTCTGAGTACAGGAGTCCATCATCCCAATACACTGTATGGGGACCACTAGCTTTCCCAGCAGCCTCAGCAGCAGCTTGCTGTCTGAGGGGTTCAAGGAGGGGCAGCTCTGCTGCTCCTGGCTCAGATCTGCCCTAGAAGGTCCCCCTGTCCCCAAGAACTCAACCTGGTCAGGTTCAAGTTCCTCTGGGACAGTTCCTTCTTCAGGGCTGAGATCATCCCCCTCAAGGGACTGATCTTCCTCCTGAGCCAAGGGGAAGGCACTGCCTTAACCCTACTACTCCTCCTCTTGGAAGGCACTTGGTCCTCTCTTCCAGAATCCAAGGCCTGTTCAGTGCTAGACATTTTGGCTTGTGACCTGGTCACAGCAAACACATCTGCAGGGATCCCCAGCATTTCTGCATGGGTCCTGAGCTCCACTTCTGCCCAAGCAGAAGTCTCTAAGTCATTGCCAAGCAAGCATTCGACTGGTAGGTTTGCACTTACCACAACCTTCTTAAGGCCAGTTACCCCTCCCCAGGAGAAGTTAACAACTGCCAGAGTATGGTCTGTTCTGACATTGCTAGCATTGGTCACTTGGTACATCTCACCAAGCATAACTTGCCCAGGTAGCACAAGGTCTTGTGTCACCATTGTGACACTTGCCCCTGTGTCCCTAAATGCCAAAGCCTCACGTCCATTGATTAAAGGCTGTTGTCTGTACTTGCCCAGATTACTGGGACTCACAGTGGAGGTCACATCCATGCCTCCATCACAGACTAACACAGCCTGAGTCAGTTCCCTGACTAAGTCAGAGCCCAACTCAGTTCCCAGGGTGAACCCTACTAAACCCTTTGCTGGAGCACTTCCACCAACTGTACTAGGGGGAACAGGTGCCTTAGGGGCATTGGTGGGTGCTGGACTGGAGACATTTGGACTTGGTGCAATCACTGGTCCAGTGGGTCTTTTGCTTACAGACCTTGCACCATGGTTTTCTTTGGCCTTTACCTTTGGTAGACTGGGAATCCCCACCAGAAGAAGATTTTGGGGGGCCTGATGAAGACTTTTGATCTTTACCCTTCTCCCCACCCTTGTCAGAGTTCTTAGCATCTTGCTTCTTGGTTTCCCCACCTTGGTTCTGTACCTTCTGCTTCACCCTGGTTCTGACCCATTTGTCTGCCTTCTTTCCCAATTCTTGGGGAGAGGTCAGATCAGAGTCTACCAGGTATTGATGCAACAGCTGATTTTGACAGTTATTAAGAATCTGCTCCCTCATTATCAGATTGTACAATCCTGAGAAGTCACACACCTTACTGCCCATCAACCAGCCTTCCAGAGCCTTGGCAGAACAATCCACATAGTCTACCCAATCTTGAGTCTGTGCTTTTGGGTGTCTCTGAACTTCAACCTGTACTGTTCAGTGGTTAGGCCAAACCCATCAATAAGAGCACTCTTCAAGACCTTGTAATTATCAGCATCCTCCTCTCTAACAGTGAGGAGCTTATCTCTACCTTTGTCAGCAAAGGAGAGCCACAAGATTGCTGCCCACTGCTCCTGAGGGACCTTCTGTACTTTACAGGCCCTCTCTAAAGCAGTTATCCATTTGTGGATATCATCCCCACTCTGGTAGGGAGGGACAATCTTGCTCAGGTTCCTATGGTCATAGGACCTTTCCCTGTCTCTAGGGACATGGCTGCCACCATGGGACTCTAGTCCCAACTTTCTTCTCTCTCTAAGGAGATCTAGGGATTCCCTATCTAAAGCCAATTGCTTTTTTCTGATCTCCAGCTGAGTTTCCTCATACTGTACCAGTCTGGTTCTCCTCTCATGAGAGGATTCCCTCCTGTGAGATGAGACAGAGCTCCCTATAGAGGTGCCAGAGTGGTTAGACTCCTGAGAAGGAGATCTAGACTTCCTGGGCACACTCTTAATCCTTCCTGGGGGGACAAAGAGGGCATCATCTTGATTATCCTCATCATCATCCACAGGAGGGATTTGGTTTTCCAGGTCAGGGTCATTGTCACCCTCCTGGCCAGTTTCAGAGGGGGGCTGGGGGTACTGGTACCCCTGGCCTCGTCCTCTTCGTCTGCCCCACCCTCAGCTCCTACCCCTTCAGTCCCTACAGGCTTACTAAGGTCATAAGCCACCAACAACTCCTTGAGGTGTTGGGTGGTGGGGCTTTGGCCTGTCCTTAATTTTCTCAAGTTACATAAAGCTCTCAATTCCAAGAATGGGAGTGTATCATACTTGGAGGGTGGAAGCTCAATGGCTTCCTGCAAGGATTCTTTGGATCCTGCCCTTAAAGACATTACTAGTGTGGTGTGGTGTATGCACTACCTACTCTAGTGTGGCCTACTAAACTCTCTTGAGTTGTAGAAAGGGTTGTGCTATCCCTTAACACACAACTCTAAGTTCAGTAGAACTTACTGTTATTCTAAGCTTAAATTATATGTACCTTAGGTACCTTTAGTGGTTTTCAGTTGATCAATTCAATTGAGATTATCTGGTAAAACAATAGCAAGCTGGAATCCCACACGCTGCCCACCAATGTGAGAAGTTGGCCTGGCATATGCTGTCCACTAATTATAGTGGGCACCTTGCACCAGTCCAAACAACCCCTTATTGGAGATAGGTTAAAGACAACCTTATTGAAAGCTATCCTAGTGGTAGCTATGGAGAGCAGCCTTCAGGCTAAGTCTTGAAGGAATGTAAAGCAGCTTGTTTTACCAGTCTATAATCTCTTGAGTGATCAAATGAAAGAGCACCACACCAGGTATATATTCAAAATATATGTATTTATTGCTAAACACACCCCTCTAGTCTCTTTATGAGGCTAGAGTTCGAAATACATAAGTTATAAGTTATTAAATCACAGTAATAGCACAAATACACGTTTGGGCCCTAGGGGCGTACCAAACCATATACCAATAAAGTGGTATGCGAACCACGACTGAACTAGACACTAGGCCTAGAGCCTCTAGAAGTGCTTGGACCACAAGGAACCACCCAAGGTAGTGACACAGGGGACCCACGGGAGACGCGTGCAGTGTAAATACACAACCGCGATACGCCGTTAACTTCTATGGAGAAAGTCAGGATCGGGAAAATAGAGGAAAGGGACACTTAAAAGAGGACTAGGACAAAACCCTTTGAGATCTAGGACTTTGAAGAGTCTCTACCCACGGGAGCACCGGAGTACTCTTGTTACCTCACCCAGGGAAGCCGGGTGCATAGGTGCCTTTCGGGGTCGGGTTTCGTCGTCGATTCGAATGGCGATCTGCTGCAAAGTGCTGCTGGCGGCCAAGAGAAAAGTGTCCGGGTGGATCCAAGAGTGGATCGGAGTTCTGAAGAACCTGAAAGCAGAGGGGACAGAGTCTGGGTCACTAGCCAGTGACCAGTGAGGCGATGGACAGATGCCCACCGATGTCGAGTGCTTCAGGTGCGTTGACGGTCGCCTTGTCTCTTCAGCCACGAGGTCCAGGAGGCGTTGTCGGCGACCAGGAGCAGGATTCGGGCTGGTACACGATGTCTGTCGAGTGCTGAGGTGTCGGTGACCGGATTGGACCCAACAAGCCTTGGCAACGGCAAGTCTCGGTGAAGATGTAGATCGTCGATGGTGCAGACCAGCAAGGTCTGTGGAACTCACCCAGTGAGGGTAAGTGAGGGCAGGCCTGGAGCAACCAGGATGCCAAGTAAGAAAAGGATTGGCCTTCGTTAAGGGCTACTAGCCAACGGGCTAGCGACCGCGAAGGAGCCTCGTGACGCCGCACGTGGAGCTGGCTTACAGGACACTCGTGGAGTGGGGGCCAGTGATCTTCGGTGCAGGTGGTGCTGGAGGCTAGGGCTACTCGGAGCCCAAAGCACGACTTCTTGGGAGACCCAGAAGATGATGCACTTGCAAATGTGCTCGGTGTCCAGGGGTCACGGTCTCAAGTCACCCACGATAGCCACGGGCCTCAGCTTTGCTGGGGACTCAGGGTAGCCTCGGGGAAGTCTGAGAATCCACCTCTGGTGATGCGATGACTTCGGCGTCCGACGGGAGCTTCAGAAATGCGAACCGGACAGATGCTTCTTTGGTGCCTGCCAAGCAGGGGAGTCACTCCTTGACCCCAAGGGAGATTCTTCAGTCCTCTAATCTTGTCGTAGAGCGTCGAAGGTCCAGGATTCAGTTTCAGAGTTTCGTCCAAGTATAATCTAAAAATCCTAAGGACTGGGTTCCTACCTTTATTCTAAAAATAGGGGTTGGACTACTCTGTGGCCCCACCTATGGGTGGGTCAGGGCAGAGGGGTGGCTACACCCCTTTCCCTTTGTCCAGTTCGCGCCAAAGCAGGGGCTGCAAGCCCCTGATCCGGTTTGAACTGGGGTATGCACAGGGACACCAAATGTGCCCCCAGTGCAGGACTTCAAAGCACCCGAAAGTGCTCCCGCCCAGCCCCAATACACATTATCCTGTCTGGGGAGGTGGTCACACCTCCCTGGGACAGGAAACCTATTGTCCAGGCCTCCCCTGCCGGAGTTTCGTCCAGCAGCAGGAGGCCAGACTCGTGTCTGTGGCAGCAGCATCCATTTTGTGATGCCAGGGCTCTGGAAAGAAGTTACCGGACTCGTCAGAGTTAACATGTCTTTCCCTCTAGAAGGGTGGAATGCTACTCCCGCCGCCAGGATTGGCGGGGGGTAGTATTCCAAGATGTTTGACACCAAACACGACATGTTTAGGTGCAGCCATTCCAAAGTTAGCATTTTACCGCGAGGATATAATGCGCTTAAGAGTATATGGTCAGGCTGCACTACAAACAGCATCAGAGATGGTCTCCGAACGCTGCAGAGGGGCCCTGCTCATGCAGGGGCACCCTCTCACATAGGAACCATGCACTCTGCCTTTAGGATTGATAAGGCCTGCCTTAGGAGTGACTTATAGGTTTCTATGTGTGTATGTATTTCGTGATATAGGTAACCTATATCACAGTAAGGGGTGCATGCACCACCTTACCCAGGCTGCAGTAGCAGACCTGTGGTGTCAGTTTGGATGGCCTTCCAGGGGTGGCATAATACATGCTGCAGCCCCTGGCAGGCCTCTGAGGTACCTATGCCCTTGGTACATAGTATACCATATACTAGGGACTTATAAGGGCACTCCAGATCCCAATCAGTGATGTGCCTAAGGCACATGGAAACCATTTTAGAGAGGAAGCAGCTAGGCTGGGGTTCTGATTAGCAGGGCCCCAGCCAGACTAATGTCGAAAAACAGTGAAGCATCAGCAAAAAGTGGGGGTACCCATGTGAAGCAGATCCTACTCTCCTACACACCACACAAAATGATTCCATTTAGAAAAATATAGCGTGATTCAATTAACAAAACAAGACCAAAACGATAAAAATCCAGTTTGCAGAACAGGAGTTATGAATCTTTAAAGAATATCTTGAAATATAGTGCTTAAAAGCATGAAGCGCCACTCGGGGCTATCTGGTCGCACTTGACTGGGGCAAAGTCAAAAGTTCAGGCTGACAGTGATGGAGCGTGGGTAGGATACAGGGACTAGCCTTGGTCCCGCCGCAAAGTATCTTGTTATATTGTCAACGGATCCCAGATGTGAGCAGCAAAGGGACAATGTCGCCATCGAGCTGCTAGCTGAAGGTGATGCGTTGCGCAGTCGCCAAGCAATGTACTGGATCCTCGCAGATGCATCAGAAAAGAAGGTGCTGCCCCGCGAAGTCGGCAAGTGATGTACTGGATCCTCGCAGATATGTCGCCGTCGAGGGAGATGCACCAGATCCGATCTGCACAGCGTCGTTGATGTATGAGTTCTGGCAGATGCAGCACTTTATACCCACTTTCAAGGGTCCAGGACTGGATAGGCAGCTCTTAGCAGGGCAAGACTCACAGATGGCTCAGCCCAGGTGCTGGTTGTGGAGTGGTTAGAAGTCTTTTGTGTCCCTGAGACTTAAAACAAGAAGCAAGCAGACAAGCCCTTGGAATCACTCTCGGTTCAAGTGGTGTACGTGAAGTCCTTCTCACCCATGCAAGGAGGGTAACAGACAGCAGGCAGGTCAGTACAGCAGAAAATTAGTTCTTCCAGAGCAACGGTCCAGTGGAGTGGCAGTCCTTCAGCAGCACAGCAGCCCTTCTTCCTGGCAGACTATCCACAGGCCCAGAAGTGTACTCAGTTGGTAGGGTCAGAAGTCCAGTTTTTACCCAGTGGTGCCTTTAAAGTGGGGGAGACTTTAAAGAGGGGCTTTAAAGTGCACAGAGATCCTCCCTTCCTGCCCTGGCATCTAGACTCACTACAGCAGTCCTTTGTGTGGGGCCAGGACACAGCCTATTCAGGTGTAAGTGTGAGGCTGTGTCCAGCTCCTCGCTCCCATCCTGTTCAGGATGGCCCATCAGGAGGTGGATGGCCCATCAGTCAACCTAAGCTCCCTTTGTGTATGGCTGTCCAGAGGGAATGCACAAGGCCCAGCTGTCACACACCCAGACGTTTTTTGGAGTTACAGAGGGCTAAGAGCATAAAAATGCCAACTTTCTAAACACGCAATTTTAAAATTGGTAATGATAAATTTGTCTTCACCATTAAAGAGGATTCATCATTACAATTCCATAGGTACTAAACATGACAGCTCTACCTCATTCCAATTGGGAATTACACTAAACAAGGAAATCCCAATTATAACTCATGGGAGGGATAGGCCTCACAGTAGTGAAAAACGAAACTTAAAATTACATATCCTACCTGTTGGACTTGGCCCTTTTTGCAGGGTCATCCCTAAACTTTTTGCCTTCCTCCTATATTTTTTCTGACCTGTTGTTGGGTGTTTTATGACTCTGGGCACTTTTTCACTGCTGACCAGTGCTAAAGTGCATATGCTCTCTATGGTAAATTGATGTATATATTAGTGACTCCATGATTGGATGATTGGTTTACTTGTCAGTCCCTAGTACAGTGCACTGAGTCAATCAATCAATCAATCATGTCACTTATAAAGCGCACTACATACCCGCGAGGGTCTCAAGGCGCTGGGGGAAGAGGGGGGTGGTGCTGCTACTGATCGAAGAGCCAGGTCTTGAGGAGTCTTCTGAAGGCCAGTAGGTCTTGGGTCTGTCGGAGGTTGGTGGGGAGGGTGTTCCAGGTCTTGGCGGCGAGGTGGGAGAAGGATCTGCCGCCGGCGGTCGTTTTCCGGATGCGGGGGACTGTGGCGAGGGCGAGGCTGGTCGAGCGGAGCAGGCGGGTGGGGGTGTAGAAGCTGAGTCGTCTGTTGAGGTAGGCTGGTCCGGAGTTGTGGAGTGCTTTGTGTGCGTGGGTGAGGAGCTTGAAGGTTATCCTCTTGTTGACAGGGAGCCAGTGCAGGTCTCTCAGGTGGGGTGTGATGTGGCTGCGTCGGGGGATGTCGAGGATAAGACGTGCAGAGGCGTTCTGGATGCGTTGCAGCCGTCTCAGGAGCTTAGCCGTCGTTCCTGCGTAGAGGGCGTTTCCGTAGTCCAGCCTGCTGGTGACGAGGGCCTTGGTGACTGTTTTTCTTGTTTCGGTGGGGATCCACTTGAAGATCCTGCGGAGCATTCGGAGGATGTTGAAGCAGGATGAGGAAACGGCGTTGACCTGCTTAGTCATGGAGAGGGTGGGGTCGAGGATGACCCCTAGGTTGCGTACGTGGTCGGTGGGTGGCGGGGCTGTTCCCAGTGATGTTGGCCACCAGGAGTCGTCCCAGGCTGAAGGGTTGGAACCAAGGATGAGGACCTCCGTCTTGTCCGAGTTCAGCTTCAGGCGGCTGGTCCTCATCCATTCGGCGACGACCTTCATTCCTTCGTGGAGGTGGGCTTTGGCGGTGTGAGGGTCTTTGGTGAGGGAGAGGATCAGCTGGGTGTCGTCGGCGTAGGAGATGATGTTGAGGTTGTGCTGTCGGGCGACGTGGGCGAGGGTGCCATGTAGATGTTGAACAGCGTTGGGCTGAGGGAGGAGCCTTGGGGTACGCCGCAGATGATCTTGGTGGCCTTGGATCAGAAGGGGGCGAGGCGGACGCTTTGTGTTCTGCCGGAAAGGAAGGATGTGGTCCAGTCCAGGGCCTTCTCTTGGATCCCGGCGTCGTGAAGGCGTGTTCGTAGTGTGTGGTGGCAGACCGTGTCGAAGGCGGCTGATAGGTCCAGGAGGATGAGGGCTGCTGTTTCTCCGTTGTCTAGCAGGGTCCTGATGTCATCGGTGGCGGCGATGAGGGCGGTTTCGGTGCTGTGGTTGCTGCGGAAGCCGGACTGGGAAGGGTCCAGGATGTTGTTCTCCTCGAGGTAGGTGAGTGTGCCCAGGGCTGGTAAATTAAATGCTGCTGGTGGGCTTGCAGCACTGGTTGTGCCACCCACAGAAGCAGCTTGTAAAGTGTGTCTCAGGCCTGCCATTGCAGAGCCTGTGTGCAGCCTAGAGCTGCCATGCCAACTTGGTGAGTGCACCCACTTACCAGTCCCTAAACCTTCCCTTTTCTTTATATCAGACACCCCTCTGGTAGGCCCAAGGGCAGGGTGCATTGTAAGTATAAGGTAGGACATACCCTGGTGTGTGTGACATGTCCTACTAGTGAATTACAGCCATTTTCGTTTTTCACTATTGCAAGGCTACCTGTTCCCCATAGGCCAGAATGGGCAGTTTGATTATTACATCTTATAATCCTAACTGACCCAGGGAACATGGTAGAAAAACGAATTTAGTATGCCTGAACTCAGAATGATAAAATACATCTTTTAGTGAAGTTGGTTTTAACATTCTGTGTTTGAAAATACCACTTTTAGAAAGTAGGTATTTTCTTGCCTAACCTCCCAAGCCTGCCTCTGCTAGGTTGTGTATTCCTTGTCTGGGTTTGTGAGTGACAGGGGCTGGGGGACTCCAGGAGACAGGGTGAGTCAGCACAGGGCTGAATAGAGAGATCTGCATGGAGATAGGTGGGAGGAGTTGCACCTGGGACCTGAATAGGGCTGTGCCTTCCCTCCACATGCTGGCTCCACCTCCTATGGTGTGCCTGATGTCCCTGGCCTACTCTGTGAAAGGAAAGAAGGAGTCCTGTAAACAAAGTGCTCCAGGACTGACCAGAACTGGTTTTGGACTAGGCAAAGGCCTCTCTGCCTTCAGAGAACAAAGAGAAAAGGTGTATAAAAAGGGGACCCAGACCCCTAGGAAATTAGATCACTTTTGGGAAACAAGAAGAAACCTTTGCTGAGGAGCGGAACCAAGAAGAAACTGAGGAGAAGACTATCCCTAAGCTAGAGGGATCTGCCTGCAGTGGTTGCCTGACTGCCAAAGAAAGGAGAAGGGAACTTTGTGTGTACTTTCATCAACTTGTGAAGGATCTCCAAGGGCTTGATTTCAGAGCTTGCCTCCTGCTGAAGTCTCAGAAACAACAGACTTCACCCACCAGCTCCCCTGTATTCCCTTGCTGGGAATTTGGACCTTCTGACACACTTGCGTGTCGCTGGGAGCTGGAAGCGCGACTCAAGACGAAGAAGCGTGTCGCCGCCGCAGCCGCTGCTTCTTGCATCGCCGGAGAAGAGTGTCGACGTCGCATCAGATGCCGGCGCATCCCCGAAGAAGCGCGCCGCTGACACCCTCGCATCCTTCGAAGCACCTCGCAGCACCGGAGAAAAGTGTCGCCGTCGCATCAGACGCCGTCGCATCAGACGCCGTCGCATCCCCGGGGCAGAGCATCGACCTCGCATCAGACGCCGACGCATCGCAACACGAGGCGCCCCGCATCCCAGGAGAAGATCGTCGACCTCGCATCAGACGCCGTCGCATCGCCAGGGAAGCGTGTCGCAGGGCCTGTCGTGGCTCCAAAGATTCTTTGAAATCGCCGCACGGCCGTCGGGCGTGCACGCATCACCCCTTCGTTGTCGCAACATCAAGAAGACTCCATTTTGTTTCTTTGCACCGTTCTTGCGTGTAAGGAACCGACGCATCACCTTCCCTGCACCACTTTTGTTGTATCGCGTTACGCATCTCAGGTACATTGAACGCAAAGTGTCGCATTTCCATTTTAAGAGACTCAAGCTAATTCTACCATCTTTAAAGTACAGTATTGTGGATTATTTTTGTCGTTTATGGTCTTGTGGTAAATCTATATAAAAGATACTTATTTTTATAATATAACCTGTGTGGTGTCCATTTGTAGTGTTGTCACTGGATTACTGTATGTGTTCACAAATGCTTTACACACTGCCTCTGAACTAAGCCTGTCTGCTCGTGCTAAGCTACCAAGGGGGTGAGCAGGGGTTATTTCAGGAGTGTACCCCCTTACCCTGACTAGACGCAAGTGTTCCTATTTGGTCAAAGGTACCTACCTCTGCCAAATAGAGACCCCCAAATCTAACATTGGTGGTCAGCGGTGGGGATTCTGGACTTGCATTTGTGACTCATGTACAGTGATTGGTGAACACTACCTAGTGAGTGCAGACCAAAACGCAACCACATACTTTTGGTAGATATTCTTTTCTGGGACTTTCTATTTTTGCTAAAAACTGCCAAGTTTAATCACCATGGATACAGCAGCATCCATAGCAGCTGTTGAATGTGATTGGGAAGAGGAGAGACTAGAATGCTACAATGTCAAACAGCTGAAGCACTTCTGCAGGATATTTAAAGTTGCTATGACCGAATCACCAAGAAGGATGAGTTCCAAAAGGCGCTGAGGGCCTGGGTTCAAGCAAGGAATACCCCTGAGAATGAGGAAGGGGCTGAAAATGCAGAGGAACAGCTGGAAGGGCCATTGGGTCCAGGGGGGAGGAGTGTAACTTCCCCAGCAGGTAGCAGGGTTTCTGCCCAAGGTCTGTCCCCAGAGGAGCTGGAGGACAGGGAGAAGAGTAGGATGCATGAGATGGAGCTGACCACGCTCAAGTTGAATGGGCAGTTGGAATTTGAGTTGCAAACTAGGAAATTGGCCTTAGAAGAGAAAAGAATGGATCAGGAGCATGAGTTGAAAATGAGGGAGCTTGATTTAAAGCTCGAGATGCTGCAGGCCATGAGTATCTCAGCCCAGCAACAAGAAATGTGTGTAGCTCAGAGAGTGAGCTTTGCTGAGTTGGAGGGGGAGTCCAGCTCAGATGGTGGCAGCAAAATTATGTTATCTAGTGCTGAGGGAGTAGTACACACACCCAGAGATGTGGCACCTGACTTGAAGGAGGAGGTTAATATACACCAGGAGGTTCCAGGATATGAGGTAGCTCTAGTGGTGCGCAGTGTCCCTGAGGTGGATTGGGGAAGTGGCACAGGGGTTCATAGTCCTAGAGGTGGGAGGGACACTCTACTGACTCTAGATGAGAGGTGCAGGGAGAGGGGTTCCCCCATGGTTGAAGTCCTGATGTGTGAGTGTGGAGACCGCCCAGAAGAGTGTGGGTTGAGTGACAGAGACAGTCAGATACTGTCTTGCCAATCTCAGGAGAGTGGTGTGGAGTACGTGTGCGAGGCACTGGATGGTGAGGTGAAGGATAGTTTGGTTAACCCTTGTAGGGGGCTGTGTGATCCAATTGTGGGAGAGCATATTGTAAGTCCCTATTTTCCAGAGCTATGCCAACAACTGTTGGAGTGTGAGTTCTCTGACCCCAGGGAGCTCACAATGGAGGCAGACCTTTTGGTTGATTCCAGAGGGTCTGAAGAGGAATTGGGGAGTGACCCTAAGAGGAGTGGCTCAGGTGTCTTCCAACCCAGAGTGGTGGGAGAGGTTCACTGTAGCCCAGCTAGGTCCCGTGGTAGTGGGAGGGGTGTAGGGACTCACGTCCTGTCTCAGTGGAGAAGGAGTGAGTGTGGGGCTGCGTGTCCCAAGGTGCCCGAAACCCAGTCTCAGAGCCTGGATGGTTCTTTAAGGGAACACCAGGTAGGGAGCCTAGGCTGCCCTGATGGGCAGCCTGTTGAAGAGGATCTCCTAGTGTCTAGAGAACCTGGAGCGTCTGTAAATGGAGCTCCAGTGTTTCTGGTGTCTGGCGGTGCCGCTCCACTTGGGAGGGTGCAGAAGTCCAGAGTGAGGGGTGAGAGGGGGAGAGAGTCCCCAGTGGAAGAACCAGTGGGTCAGGGACCAGCCTAAAGGGCTGAGTCACCAGTGAATGACCATGGTGACACCACTTCTGTCCTGGGGGATCTTCACGCACTGTCAGATGGACAGGGGTCGGGAGATCTGCGCCAGGCAGACTGTCACACAACACATGAGAGATGTGTTACCCTCTGGGGGAGCATGCGTGCTCCCCAGGAAGTCCTGGTGCACCAGGCAGATTCTTACACAACTCTAGAGGAGTGTGTTTCCCTGGGGGGGGGGTTGGTGTACCCTCCCGGAAGTCCTGCACCGTACTCGGCAACACGAGGAGCGACGTCCGTGTGTGGGATCAAACTATTAAGAAATAAGATTCTAGACTTCTGGGACATACAGGGATCCCTTGGATTTAACATTGAGAAGTGAGACGTCGCGAGATATTGAATCCCAGTGTGGGTTAGAATTAACACCACTAATAAAGGTTATACACAGGAAGACAATAGCCTTGATAAAGTCGCGGGATTAATTCCCATGTAAGCGACGAAACACGTGTCGGCTGTCTGAACATCGGAAAATAAAAAGGAAAAAAGAAATAAGAACTTACCTACTTGTATTTTACTTATGCTCACATCAAGCATGTTTATGTATATTGTGACATAACAGACGTGTGCTGAGGAATTCCTTTGTATATCTGTCAATTGGCCAAGGCCATTTTGTGTTTTGAGGAGGTCAGTGGCTCTCTTCACCTTGCAGCACCGTGATCAATACAGCAAGTAAATATCAAATATTTGTGTTATCTCTCCCGAGTGGCGCCTTCATTTACCCAACTAAATACCACTGCTCATTAGGTGCTCCTGGGTTGCATGGCACAGGTCCAGCCTAAGGGTACAGACCCTGGGTTGGGAAGCCAGGTTCAGGTGTTGTCTGACCTGGAGGGTGGGACAACTGTAAACAGTGCCCTGACCGGCTTGTCGTCTGGGGGTACCGCTCCCGATGGAAGGGGGCAGTATTCTGGAAGGGGGTGCAGAGGGAGGGAGTCCTCGCCTCTGACCCCGGTTCAACTGGAGGGTTTAGACCCTAGATTGGAGGACCAGGTTCAGGGTGTCCCCCCTGACCTGGACGCCCAGTTGCAGGATAGAACCCCTGAACTGGTGGGCGAATTGTGCAGGATACCTGCTACAGGCACCCTGACAATTCTGGAAGGGGGTACCGCTCCAGGTGGGAGGGTACAGAGCCCCAAGGAGGAGGACCGTGTGTGGGAAAGCCCACCCCAGTCTCCAGTCCAGCCGCTGGGTATAGGCCCGGGGCTGGTGGGTCAGTGCCAGGATGTCATACCTGACCTGACAGGAGGGAGAGGGGACAAAGGGTGCCAAGCACCTGGGGCTACTGCCCCCCGCTCTCTGACGCCGCAGAGGTTTGAGAGCCCTGAGAGGCATAAGGCCTGGGTCTCATCCCTGACCACTGTGGCTTGCTGTCTGTCTGTTGGGACACACCTGTGAGCAAGTTATGGTTAGGTGCTGCACAGATGGTGTCCACAGGTGAGGAGAAGGGTTCCCCATGGGTTAGCTTGGTGGGCCCTGAGAGTATGGACAGAGGGATTCCAATAGGTTCAGATTGGCATAGAAGTGGAGTATGCCCCTGCTTTTGTGGGCCAGGGTCCAGGTTCTATCGCCCAAAGCTGGGAAGCCCATCAAGGTAGTGATTGGTCTACCCTGCGTTTTTGGCTGGAAGGGAGTTGTGTTGGACTTGGCCCTTTTTGCAGGGTCATCCCTAAACTTTTTGCCTTCCTCCTATATTTTTTCTGACCTGTTGTTGGCGGTTTTATGACTCTGGGCACTTTTTCACTGCTGATCAGTGCTAAAGTGCATATGCTCTCTATGGTAAATTGATGTATGTATTAGTGACTCCATGATTGGATGATTGGTTTACTTGTCAGTCCCTAGTACAGTGCACTGAGTGTGCCCAGGGCTGGTAAATCCAATGCTGCTGGTGGGCTTGCAGCACTGGTTGTGCCACCCACAGAAGCAGCTTGTAAAGTGTGTCTCAGGCCTGCCATTGCAGAGCCTGTGTGCAGCCTAGGGCTGCCATGTCGACTTGGTGAGTGCACCCACTTACCAGTCCCTAAACCTTCCCTTTTCTTTATATCAGACACCCCTCTGGTAGGCCCAAGGTCAGGGTGCATTGTAAGTATAAGGTAGGACATACCCTGGTGTGTGTGGCATGTCCTACTAGTGAATTACAGCCATTTTCGTTTTTCACTATTGCAAGGCTACCTGTTCCTTATAGGCCAGAATGGGCAGTTTGATTATTACATCTTATAATCCTAACTGACCCAGGGAACATGGTAGAAAAACGAATTTAGTATGCCTGAACTCAGAATGATAAAATACATCTTTTAGTGAAGTTGGTTTTAACATTCTGTGTTTGAAAATACCACTTTTAGAAAGTAGGTATTTTCTTGCCTAACCTTCCAAGCCTGCCTCTGCTAGGTTGTGTATTCCTTGTCTGGGTTTGTGAGTGACAGGGGCTGGGGGACTCCAGGAGACAGGGTGAGTCAGCACAGGGCTGAATAGAGAGATCTGCATGGAGATAGGTGGGAGGAGTTGCACCTGGGACCTGAATAGGGCTGTGCCTTCCCTCCCTAATGCTGGCTCCACCTCCTATGGTGTGTCTGATGTCCCTGGCCTACTCTGTGAAAGGAAAGAAGGAGTCCTGTAAACAAAGTGCTCCAGGACTGACCAGAACTGGTTTTGGACTAGGCAAAGGCCTCTCTGCCTTCAGAGAACAAAGAGAAAAGGTGTATAAAAAGGGGACCCAGACCCCTAGGAAATTAGATCACTTTTGGGAAACAAGAAGAAACCTTTGCTGAGGAGCGGAACCAAGAAGAAACTGAGGAGAAGACTATTCCTAAGCTAGAGGGATCTGCCTGCAGTGGTTGCCTGACTGCCAAAGAAAGGAGAAGGGAACTTTGTGTGTACTTTCATCAACTTGTGAAGGATCTCCAAGGGCTTGATTTCAGAGCTTGCCTACTGCTGAAGTCTCAGGAACAACAGACTTCACCCACCAGCTCCCCTGTATTCCCTTGCTGGGAATTTGGACCTTCTGACACACTTGCGTGTCGCTGGGAGCTGGAAGCGCGACTCAAGAAGAAGAAGCGTGTCGCCGCCGCAGCCGCTGCTTCTTGCATCGCCGGAGAAGAGTGTCGGCGTCCCATCAGACGCCGGCGCATCCCCGAAGAAGCGCGCCACTGACACCCTTGCATCCTTCGAAGCGCCTCGCAGCACCGGAGAAAAGTGTCGCCGTCGCATCAGACGCCGTTGCATCCCCGGGGCAGAGCATCGACCTCGCATCAGACGCCGACGCATCGCAACACGAGGCGCCCCGCATCCCAGGAGAAGATCGTCGACCTCGCATCAGACGCCGTCGCATCGCCAGGGAAGCGTGTCGCAGGGCCTGTCGCGGCTCCAAAGATTCTTTGAAATCGCCGCACGGCCGTCGGGCATGCACGCATCACCCCTTCGTTGTCGCAACATCAAGAAGACACCATTTTGTTTCTTTGCACCGTTCTTGCGTGTAAGGAACCGACGCATCACCTTCCCTGCACCACTTTTGTTGTATCGCGTTACGCATCTCAGGTACATTGAATGCAAAGTGTCGCATTTCCATTTTAAGAGACTCAAGCTAATTCTACCATCTTTAAAGTACAGTATTGTGGATTATTTTTGTCGTTTATGGTCTTGTGGTAAATCTATATAAAAGATACTTATTTTTATAATACAACCTGTGTGTTGTCCATTTGTAGTGTTGTCACTGGATTACTGTATGTGTTCACAAATGCTTTACACACTGCCTCTGAACTAAGCCTGTCTGCTCGTGCCAAGCTACCAAGGGGGTGAGCAGGGGTTATTTCAGTAGTGTACCCCCTTACCCTGACTAGACGCAAGGGTCCCTATTTGGTCAAAGGTACCTACCTCTGCCAACTAGAGACCCCCAAATCTAACACTACCTTTTAATTATACAGCACCCTGCTCTATGGACTACCTAGGCTTATATATAATAAGAAGGGAGTTTAAGGCTTGGCAAGGGGTTTAAAATGCCAAGTCGACATGCCAATGTAAACTGCACACACAGGCTCTGCAGTGGCAGGCCTGAGACATGTTTAAAGGGCTATTTAAGTGGGTGGCACAATCAGTGATGCAGGCCCACTAGTAGCATTTAATTTACAGGCCCTGGGCACACGGAGTCCACTCTACTAGGAACTCATAGATAAATTAAATTTGTCAATTGTGGATAAGCCAATGTTAACACGTTTTAGGGTGAGAGCACATGCACTTTAGCACTGGTTAACAGTGGCAAAGTGCACAGAGTCCTAAAGCTAGCAAAAACGAATTCAGCAAAAAGGGGAGGAGTAAGGCAAAACGTTTGAGAGTGCCCCTGCAGAAAGGGCCATTTCCAACATAATTTATATAAAGCATGTGATCGGAAATACACCTGATTACATCCCAGTGCTAAGCACCGAACACAAATATTGTCTATTATAAAGCACCTGGAACCCATCACATCACACCGCACATGGTGGTATTGTTGCAGTTCATTTTACACAGATGGTGTCTCAGGTGAGATCTAGAGATCATTTCTCTACTGCTGAGTTCAGTAAGTACTGTCCTAGTGGCCACCAAATGTCTCTGGTACGTGAAGTTCTCTGGAAATAATTCTCAAATTGTTCATTGCAATAGGTTAATTCTTTTAGCCAGCCCTGATGTGATAGAGCCCGTCCTCTTCCACCATGACACCGTAGTTGCTTTTTTGCAGAGCCAGTGCGGGAAATTTTCTGGAATTTGGAGAAGTCCCCTTGGCTCAGATCCCACAAAGTAATCTTGGGGTCTGTAGGGATGGCCAATCCCATCATGTCTGAGAGTTTGGTGAATATTGTGTGCCAATAGCTGCTTATTGGTGGACGCAGCAAGCTAGCTGCAAGAAGTCAGAGGCCCCGCATCGTTTACATTGTGCGTCATCAAGAAATCCACAATGCTTCAAGCTATATGGGGAATGGTATAATCTATGTAGGTATTTGAATCTATGTAGGTATTGTAGGATCATTCTGTAGCGGCTATTCATGGACAGGGTGCCTACTTGTGTCTGTGTCTGATATCGGATCGTCAGTGGCTCTTTTAATTGTGAAGACTTTAAAATTCTAATACTAAAGCTTCTTTATGTATTTGTGTAATGCATGTTTAAAAAAAAACTAAAAACCAATAGTCTGATGCAACAACTAAAGGTGTAAAGGAAGAGACCCAATTAGGGCCACCCGGGTCACTCATGACCTCCTCTTAGCCTTCCAAGAAATGAAGAGTCGGTGACGCAGTAGAGAATACAAACCAAGTTATTTTATTGTAAATGCGCTGCAGCGGAGTCCAGTCAGACTAGCCTCCTTAGATGCTACCGAAGGGACTGACTTCCAAACACTTGGTAACACAAAATAAGCCTTCCGACACCTCTCAAAACCCCGCCCCTGATGGGAAGCTACTGCTTGGGCAGAAAGACTGAACAAAGGAGGAACTGAGGGATGAGCTACCACCTGCAGAATGGGTACACGTTATCAGGCTCCCAAGGCCATCTTACTCGATCTCAGCTCTCGCTAGTGTGGGAGCATAGCTATGTCCAAGGATAGGCATACAGAGCTGAATAAACTATTCTCTTCGTGCATCTGGGTTCCACCCTTGGATGAGATATGGAAACTTTCTGAACAGCAGCTTCTGCTGATGCAAGCAGAGAGTGGGGGGCACAGAGGCCGGGGATTGCTTACAGCGTAACATGGCGACTACAGTAGTAAAATGGCATCTCAGATGCTAACTTAAGCCTGCACAACTTTACAAAAGCTGGACACACACACACATTTGCAATCGCGATCAATATGATATAGCTACATGAATGCTAACACAACACGGTATACGTCATGGAAGGCGGGGCAAAGGGACATTCGATTCTAACAGACCCTCCTTTTAGCATTCATTGCTAAGTCTTTATTGGTGCTATCAGGTTAGGGTCTTTACAATTCTAATGGATGGGGAGACATGATGTTACATATATAATAGTTAACCATTGGGGTAATCGTCAGCAATGTTAGACAGGTACACATATCAATATTCAAAAATGCCCTCATCGATGGACATCAAGTCATGCACAGTCTGTACCATCATGACAGAATTTTTAGCTGTTTGTTCTTGAACTCCGGGCTTTGGTGTTAACTTTTGTATGCAATAAGAACAACAGGGGGGAAGGCAATTGATGCACAGACAACAGGTGAATACAACACCTGCAATAGCTACCAAGAATAAGAGTATTTTCCAGCCCCATGTTGCTAGCAGACCCCAAAACCACCCAGACAGGGACCAAGTGCCATTCTCCTGGTGGATGTCAGACGCTAGTCTGTGTAACTTTTGTATGGCTGCATATACATTTGGGGCGTGGTCTGGTATGTACACACAGCAACTACTACCGATGGCGCGACAGGCCCCACCCTGATCAGCAAGGATGACGTCTAACACCATCCTGTTCTGAAGGGCAACAAGTCTCGTAACCTGAAGCTCAGCTGTGATGTGGTCAGTATTCCTGCTGTGGTGTTGATAACTCCGTCTACAACCCTTGTGAGTCAGCGTATACTACGGCTGTTATGCATAGGGCCCCAAAATGGCAAAATACCCTTCATGACGTCGGTAAATTGCTGCAAGGTAGTGTCAGTCTGATCGATATCATTTGTGTCAAGAACCCTTCTTATTCGAGACAGATACACACTCCTGCGCCGTAATCTGTGGTCTCTATGATAGTTGGATTGTGCAATATACACAGGGGGAAAGAGCAAGGACACGTAGCACACACCAGACCACCCCTTAGGAAGCCATATGTAAGCCTGGGACCCGCAGACGAAGTACACGTTGTGGGGCCGAAGCAATGGTGGACTACTAGTGGTGTACAAGTCATAAGTGTAATTACAAATACTCTCTCCTACCGGAACCTTTCCAAAGCCTCGGACACAGAAACTAGTGGTTGTATTAATCACTGGTACTGGCATTGCCTTATCCTGAGTAATATTACGTAACTGAAAGGACCTGAAATATTCAGTGACGTTAAAGTCTTGGAAATCCATCATCTCATTCTGAAGCCATGTTACATTTTTCTTTCTTTCATAAACATTCATGCAGGCATCGGGATGTATAGTGTCAGTAGCCCCATCCCTCCCCGGGGTAAATCCTTGGCGAGTTGCTATATAACCCAGTACAGCCTTATAATCAAGGTATGTCATATTCATTGCATCTGAATGATAATGGATATATACCATGGTGAACAACTGAAACCAGGCTTCACAGCTGGCCAAATAAGAGAGGGGCAAGGACAGCAACAGGTCATTTTTAAGCATCACTGAGGGGAGTAAACCACAAACCCAACAATCGATGACATTGGTGGTATGGTGGGCCTGATGGAGCATCCGCAGGAAGACGTTGTCCACATACGTCTGCCTATGTCTTTCCTTATGCGGAGCCAAGGTGACAAAGACATGCTCGGGGGGCTGCAGTGGTTGCAATCAGGGAGTGTACAGGATGTCTTTCTTCCAAGAACCAAAGGATCCCTAACACTGCTACCAATGCTACAAAAACTATCACTAGGAACACTATCTTAGTCTTGGCGGGCCAGCTCAACCAAGTGGGGCTATGTTGGTCAAGACAGCGTTCTTCTAAAGGCTGTTCTTCTTCCATAACAATACGACCAAAGGGATACATTTTCATCTATCAAACTACCAGAGGAGAGTCTGTGCTATGGAGCCAGGTATACAGAAAGGGGGGAAAAAAGGGAAAAAATAGTCTCTCAGTGTCTATCAACGGTGGTGCTAACGAGCACTTCAAAAGAAAAAGGAAAAAAAGTCTCTTAGTGTCTCTCAACGGTGGTGCTAACGAGCACTTCGCGGTGGGGCTGCACGATCACAACCCTTTCTGTCTCTTCACTCAGGATAGGGCAGCTTCCCTCCTTGGAAAGCACCCCACACTTATCCTGTCCAGTGTCTCAGACAATGCACCAATCTCCCTTTCCCTAAACTATTGTTTGTACCAAAGGCAGGGTACGTGGGCCCTATTCTTCATCCAGAAGTCCATCCCTACTAACCTGACTGTCCCTTGGGTGCACTGTCCCTCCGCCGGGGACGCAGATTGTACCGAGCCAATCCAGGCACTGCCTCGTCTCGGAAAAGAACCTTAAACTCAGGGGAGGCAGTGGACTGAAACTCCTGTTCCTGTGAACCAGATGGAGGAGAAACCAGGGCAGCCCTTATTTCTGGAGGCACTGCCTCATTCAAAGCAGCATAGTTATCCTCTTCCGTCTGTGCCCAGGTCAATTGGGCATCAGAAAAAGGGACGAAGCGAGGGTCCGTCTCGTGGTCCCCTATTCCCTCACAGACCCACTTGTCATAAGGGAGAGGGAGCGGGACTCGCCTGCAGTGGGATGAATGGATCCAGTTCTTCCGTCCCTGTACCTTCACAGCAGTCCGCGTGGCGAGTAAGACCAATAGAGGCCCCCTCCACCTCGGCTCCAAGCACCTTCATCTCTGGTAGTTGCGCACCAGCACATATTCCCCGGGCTGGATACTGTGCCGTGGCCCCTCAGGTATTGGCGGGAGTGCCCCATGGATCTGTTGATGAATAGAACGCAAATTTTTAGTTAGCTCATATAGGTAATCCACAAGTAACGGGTATTCAATATCAGAGTAATGGCGTGGGCGGGGGACACCCCACACATTTGTGGGGCGCCCAAAAACCACTTCGTATGGGGATAACCCTGTTCTGGAATGAGCTTTCACTGTGGTGGATAACTGGGCAAGGGGTAGTGCGTCCGGCCATTGCAACCCTGTGCTCTCCCTGATCTTTGCCAGCTTCAACTTGAGAGTACCATTGTACTTCTCAACCAAACCGGCCGACTGGGGGTGGTTTGCTGCGTGAAACTTCTGCCTAATATGCAGACCGTCGCATACCAACTGAATCTCCTTTGCATTAAAGTGACTCCCGTAGTTACTCCAAATCAAACGGGGCAAGCCGAAGCGCGGGAAGAACTCCTTCAGAAGAGCCTTCGCCGTCGCCATGGCTGTGTCCTCTTTAGTGGGGTAAGCCTCAATCCATTTACTGAATGCACAAACGACCACCAGCACGTACTTCAAGTTGTTAACTCGTTCCATTTCGATGTAATCCATCTGGAGAACCTCGAAAGGGAAAGAGGGGGGTGCAAAATTACCGGGATTATGTATCAGGCAAACCATGCAACCATGCAATTCTTCACTAGATGGGCCGCTACCTTAGGGACATTATCATTTTGCCATACGGGATCCAATAACTTACATATCCCTCTCGCACTAATGTGGGCTGGACCATGTGCCATTGTAACTACAGGGAATACATATGCATCTGGTAACATCCATCTTTGCTTTTCCAATTTATCGGTCCAGGACCCCTCCTCATCTAAGCGTCTCGTACTCTCCTGCCACGTTGCCAACTCCTCAGCTGTTGCCTCACTCTGAATCTCTTTCACATTTTCTAACGTGTCCTCAAACATACCGCCTTTAGGCACCCATCGAGCTGGCCCTGCCACAAACATTCTCTTCATCTTGGACCTGGCTGTCTCTTTAGCTGTCAGGTCTGCAAACGCATTTCCCCTCCCCACGTCATCAGTGATCGCTTTATGGGCACTACACTTCACTATCGCCAATCTTTTGGGAAGTGCCAGGGCTGAAAAGAGCCTAAGTATCAGAGGGCCGTGTTGTATCCTTGCGCCGTGTGAGGTCAGGAATCCCCTCTCCGCCCAGAGCCGGTATGATGGTGAAAAATCCCGGTACTTTCTTTAACAAGGTGCTCATGGTGTCTACTGCTTTTCCTGTGACTTGTTCAGGAATGATCCAAGAAAAATCGGTGTGTTTGTGTTTCTTCTCTGTCTAAGAAAAGAGATACAAGTTTGGTAATTATTTTCAGGTATTTCTGTGTGCTCACATATTCCAATATTCTAATGTTCACTCTGCGCATTGTCATGCCCATATAGGATAGTTAACAAGGAGAGGTCAAGCAGTAAATCACTTGGGTGGATTTAAATCAGTATGCCATTTCTGCACCAGGGTTTTGTTGTTCTCGAGTATTTCTTTGCTCATTCATATGAGAGGATACATGGATGATGCCCTGCATTGCGATATGGCCAAAATGGTTTACATTTTGTATGGTTTTCCTTTTCAGCCTTGTGCAAACAAGATGATCTTTCAAATTTGTATCCCTCTTGATTGGAAAAGGAGCTCCATAAAAGAACTGTGCCCATTTGGAAAGATCCCAATGTTTCTTAATGAATTTTCATTTAAAAAAAAATTTTTTTATATTTATTTACATTTTTCCTGAAAAAAGTGCAATTGCAGCAAAGAGTCAAAGTACATATACGTACAGTCCAAAAACCACATCTCATTTAGAATAATCATTGTTCTAAAACCGAGTAATTCATTAACAGATAAGAGCGGTATTACAAAGGTTAAAAGATTGTAAAGTTATAAGGACTATATACAGACTATAAACAGAGAGCTAAATTCACTTAGGTTCCATTAATCGTAAAAACCGATACATCTAGAAATACAGCAGCAGCATACATAGTATTGGGCATAAATACAATACAGAGGGTGGTGAATGCATCAAAAATTCGTCGTAGATACAAAATCGTAATGAGATAATACCATAACATTCATTCTGCTTGGGTGAATGGAATAGCACAGGCAGTAAAAGGCCCCCAAATCCTTTTCCCTTTAATCCTACCTCTCCGTTCGGAAAGTAATTATATATGTGCAAAAATCGACCTTTCCACTACTGGAAGGTCGGGGGTAAAGGGTTCAATTTTCTAAGACGGTTAGGAAGTGATTCAAAGGTAATGATGACAGTAATTTCGCCATCAGGGGGCTCTCTTTCCTTGGATTCTAGCAGAGGCCACCCCCAAAGGGGGCCTCATCTCATGGGCTGCCGCCATAATGATCATCATGGACCCGAAATTCTGGTTTCGGTGCCATGGTGCACCCAACAAGGGGGGAGTTGCCCCCACTCCCATCGCCAGGCCAAGAGTGCGTGCCTAAAGTTGGCAGAAAAGATCTGGGCCAATAGGTGCCCAGGTAATTTTTTTAACCCACCAATGAGCGGACACAACTACCTACCGGAGGGGTATGCGGGGGTTATAAACACTGCCCTTTCCCCCTCACAGGCTACTTTCTGAAAGCAAAGGCAGCGCACAACTCTACATTTCAAGAACTCAGACCGGAATACCTCTATCGTTGGAGATCAGGGCTTTTGCTATGACATCACCTTGGCCGTTGGAGATCGGGGATTTTGCCGCCACATCAGGGGTTACTTAGCTGTACTCAACTGACTTCAGTTCACCGTTGCGGGCCGGGAAAAAGCAGAAGTTTCTCTTCCGAGTCCAATGTCACTACAACGTCGCGGCCAGGATCTAGCGCCTCTGTGGTGTCGTAGGGTTGTTACCCTTCTCCGGACCTGTGTGTGCTTTGCCCAGTAGTTGGAAAGGAAGCCACGTCCTGCGACCGGCAGAGGACCGCTACACCAAGCAGCAACGCAACTCTACGCGGAGGCCGGCCCGCCAGCTGCTCATTAATTTGAGCAGCTCATTAATTTGAGCAGCCACCCAGAGCGGGGTGGAATGGGTGTGGCCTTACGGTCTGAAGACTCGAACCAGAAAGCCAGGTTCGAGTCTTCGCATTGGCTAAACGATTCTGTGATTCTGGGCAAAAAACACTTAACCAGTGCATCCCCCAAGCTGTGTCTGCCCTGCCCGGGAACAGCGGTTTTGACCCCGCCCACCTGGCAAACATTGTAGCAGCCTTAAAGGTACACGTCAGTGCCGAAGGAGCGAGGGTGCTTGGCGCAGGGAGCAATTTAAAGCAGCAGCACCCTGCTTAAAGCAAAAGTCTATGAGAGGGTCCGGGGCCGAAAACTTTCAATAAAGTGTTTAAAAAATAGCATTTGCAGAGATACTTGGTGCAAAAACTAGCACAAAGCTGCCGCATTCCACTCACAGCATTAAATCCACAATGCAAGTCTGCAAAAGAACCAAGACTATAAAAGCGAAGTGGGGACAGCAGTTGGCCAGCGACACAACCTGTTTTATTTGTGACAGCGACACAGGAGCAGAGGCCGGAATGGCTGGGGACAGCTCACCAAGAGTGAGCCGACCCAAGCCCTAACCAACACATGATTTCCTCTCCCCCCTCCAACCCAGGTGACATGACCTGCCCAGCAGCTCAAGGTAGAGGCATGGAGAATCAAGGGGCGGGGGGACAGGCAGGCTAAGTGGAGGAGCTACTGCGGCTGACACGTACAGCGTAGGAGAAGCACAGAAAGATTGGCTGCGTCGCCATCTGGGCAAGGACCTGGGTGAGGGATCAAGCAGCCAGCAGGACGACAGATCATCTGGCACCATGGAACACCAAAGATGCAAGCATCAGCCAGCCAGACAAATTGCAAAGAGCCAGGAAGCTCCAGAGAACCATGACTAAGGCACCAAAGAGAGCAAAGGTGGGGAAAGTACTCAGGCATATGGACCTGCTGCCTGCAGCCATCAAGGAGATGGCAGGATCCAGCAGAACAGGGAACAGCAATGCGGCAGGTGGTGAACAATTCAACAAGGGGGAAGTTGCCACCGCTCCCATCGCCAGGCCAAGAGTGCGTGTCTAAAGTTGGAACATAGGATCTGGGCCAATAGGTGCCCAGGTAATTTTTTTAACCCACCAATGAGCGGACACCACTACCTGCCGGAGGGGTATGGGGGGTTATAAACACTGCGCTGCCCCCACACAGGCTACTTTCTGAAAGCAGAGGCATCGCGCAACTCTACATTTCAAGAACTCAGACCGGAATACCTCCATCGTTGGAGATCAGGGCTTTTGCTTTCACATCACCTTGGACGTTGGAGATCGGGGCTTTTGCCGCCACATCAGGGGTGACTTAGCCGTGCTCCACTGACTTCAGTTCACCGCTGCGGACCGGGAGAAAGCAGACGTTTCTCTTCCAACTCCAATGTCGCTGCACCGCCGCAGCCGGGATCAAGCGCCTCTGTGGTGTTGGAGGGTTCTTACCCTTCTCCGGACCTGTGTGTGCGTTGCCCAGTAGTTGGAAAGGAAGCCGAGGCACGCCCGAGACCGGCAGAGGACAGCTGCACCAAGCAGCAACACAACTCTACACGGAGGCCACCAGCTGCCCATTAAGCTGAGGCTAAACGGTCTGAGTAGCCGACTTTAAACCAGAGAGCCAGGTTCGAGTCTTCGCAATGGCTAAACGATTCTGTGATTCTGGGCAAAAAATACTTAACCAGTGCATCCCCCAAGCTGTGTCTGCCTCGCCCGGGAACAGCGTTTTTGACCCCAGCCACCTGGCAAGCATTGTAGTAGCCTTAAAGGCACAGGTCAGTGCCGAAGGAGCGAGGATGCTTGGCGCAGGGAGAAATTTAAAGCAGCAGCACCCTGCTTAAGGCAAAAGTCTATGAGAGGGTCCGGGGCTGAAAACTTTCAATAAAGTGTTTAAAAAGTAGCGTTTGCAGAGATACTTGGTGCAAAAACAAGCACCATGATGCTGCACTCCGCTCACAGCATTAAATCCACAATGCAAGTCTGCAAAAGAACCAAGCCTATAAAAGCGAAGCAGGGACAGCTGATGGCCAGCGACATGACCTGTTTTATTTGTGACAGCGACACGGAGCAGAGGCCGGAATGGCTGGGGAAAGCTCACCAAGAATGATGCGACCCAAGCCCTAACCAAAACATGATTTCCTCTCCCCCTCCAACCCAGGTGACATGACCTGCCCAGCAGCTCAAGGTAGAGGCATGGAGAATCAAGGGGTGGGGGTACAGCCAGTCTAAGTGGCGGAGCTACTGCAGCTGACACATACAGCGTAGAAGAAGCACAGAAAAGATTTGCTGCGTCGCCATCTGGGCAAGGACCCGGGTGAGGGATCAAGCAGCCAGCAGGACAGCAGATCATCTGGCACCATGGGAGATACTGAAGATGCAAACATCAAGCCAGACAAAGTGCAAAGAGCCAGGAAGCTCCAGAGAACCATGACTAAGGCACTAAAGAGAGCGAAGGCGGGGAAACGTCTCAGGCATATGAACCTGCCGCCTGCAGCCATCAAGGCGACGGCAGGATCCAGCAGAAAGGCCAACAGCAATGCGGCAGGTGGTGAGCATATTAGCACAATTGTGCATGAGTGTTTGAAGTCATTTGCATCCTTGTTGTTTAATGGCATAGGAGCAAGGGCAGGGGATAGCAGGCACTCTGGCAAAGGAGGGAGAGGCGTCTGGGCTCCCATGGCACCTGATGGACCCAGGGCACACACTCTTGGGCCATGCAGAGGGACCGTGTGGCCTTCCAGCGGGGGAAGACATCATGTCAGGGCCCCCAAACGGTTAAGCCCCAGTGCAGGGGGATTAGTGTCTCCCATCACAGCCTAGGGCAGCGCAGGAAGAGCGAGACACCCAGCGCTGGTGGGACAAGTTCCTGAGGCCTACGCGCGACCCTCACCAGGGCAGCCATCTATGATCACAAGAGCTACAGGGCTAGCAAACCTCATCCCTCTAGCTGTAAAAGAAAGGATCTGGAGGAAAGAATTCATTGACATTTTTTCAGTGCTAGAAATACAGTTAGAAGGGTTAGACCTAACAGCATGTAACAAAAATGAGGAAGACATGAGGGAGAAAAAAAGGATGAGAAAAGAAATGAATCACGACAACTGGCTCGATGCATTCAGAATAATGACATGCATTATTGTTGAGAAGTTCCCACACTGTACAGCAGACCTCTGGCTCTATGAGGCCAACATTCTCGAGGCACATAGAAAATCTCAGTGGAGGCATGGTTGGATTATGATAAGGGTGTTAGACTGAAAATGCAGACGCACCCTGAAATGGAGCGGAATGAGGAAGATGTGTCAGGGTTCATCCACAAGATGTTTGTTGCAAAAGAGGTCAAGGTTTGGGCAGGAAAAGGCAAGCAGTCCTTTCAGGGGAAACACAAACCATTTTACAAATCCAAAGCACACAACAACTGGAAAGTGCCAGCCCAAGGTGGGCCTGCAGCAAGTTGTTGGAAGTACGACTCCGATTAATGCACATGGGGTGCATCATGCAAATTTAAGCGTACTTTCCCAGTCTGTGGGGTGGATACCCAGCAGCAAGGTGCAGGCAAAACAAACACCACAGCGATAAGAAAGAGAAAAAGAAAAAGCACTAGCAGAGGCATGAGGACTAGAGGAGAACAGTCCAGACGGGGAGGTTTTCGGCTAACCAGATCATCAGCACCCACCAGCTCAGGAGGCTAACCAACAGGTATAACAACAAGAAAGATGCCACCCTACTGGTAAAGGACTTTGAAAATGGCTTTGTAATTCCATTTGAGAATTCCAACCTCATGGGTAAGTTGAAGAACCTTAAAACTGGCCAGGAACACCCTGAGATAGGGTGGCAAAAAATCAAGAATGAGGACGATTTGGGAAGGATAGAGGGCCCCTTAGCACCTCCACTTCCCAAAGGGCTGGTGATCTCACCCCTAGGGATGGTCCTCAAAAGGAGGTGGGACAGTTCAGGCTCATTCACCACCTTTCCTTCCCGGAAGGAACGTCAGTAAATGATGGGATCAGGACGGAAGCATTCTCAGTGGGGTACGCTACAGTGAATGATGCAATTGACTTAGTAAGGACAATGGGCAAGGGGTCCCTCAATGCAAAAGGCAGATTTCGAGTCCACTTTCCGCCTCCTCTCAGTTCACCCTGATTGCTCTCATCTTCTACGCTTTCAGTGCAATGGGCGACATACTTAGACTAGGCAATGCCAATAGGTTGCTCAGTGTCTTGCTCATACTTTGAGCGTTTCAGTACTTTCTTGGAATGGGCCCTGCACAACAGACTTCCACAGGGAGGCAAACTACACTACCTCAATGATTTCCTGTTCGTGGGGTATGCAGGGACAGAGGAGTACAAGGACACACTAAGGGCTTTTCAAGGCCTAGCCAAGGACCTGGGCATGCCTCTAGCATCAGGAAAAATAGTGGGCCCACAAACAAGACTTGTATTCCTCGGAATAAAGCTAGACTTAGTGGCAGAGACATCCAGGTTGCCGGTGGATAAGGCGACTGAGATAAGAGAAGAGATAAGGACAATGAGCAGCAAGGATAAAGCAACATTCTGCGCGCTACAAAGGCTGATTGGTAAGCTCAATTTTGCCACAAGTCATCCAGCAGAGCGGGTTATTTTCAGGTGCCTAACATGGCTGATGGCAGGCCTAAGAGAAAAGCACAATGATGCTAGGCTGGGGGCAGGAGTGAAGGGGGAGCTAATCATGTGGGACTCATTCCTCGCATAGTTTAATGCATTCTTCATATGGAGAGAAGGATGGGTGATGGGCAAACAGATTGCCCTATTCACGGACGTGGCTGGCAGCCAAGGATTTGGGGCAATACCAGGAAAGAAGCGTTGTGCAGGGCTATGGTCCAGGAGATGGCAGGATTTGGACATCACCAAGAACCTCGCTTGCCTTGAGGAACTTTTTCCCATAATGGGGGCTCTGATCGCTTGAGGGACATGAAACTGACACCATGGTCAGACAACCAGGGAGTAGTCCAGACCATTAATAACGGTACAGCCAGGTGCCCAGACATGTTACGGTTAATGTAGCGCATGGTGAAATTGCAGCTAAAGGGAAACCTGGAAATTAAGGCACAACACATCTGGAATGGAAAACTCACTAGCAGATGTGCTCTCTTGTTCGCAGATGAACAAGTTCAGAAGGCTATCACCAGAGTCAAAACAGAGGATGACCCCTTTCCCGGAAGATTTGTGGAAACTGGTGGAACAGACCTGTCAGCTCTTGTCCAGCATGTACTTACACCCTGTGCAGTAAAACTTTAAAGAAAATACGCGGGCATCGTGATGCAGGGGAGTGGCTACTATCACTGGGGGACCCAGGAGCCACAGCCAGGGCAGTGGAGCGCTTCATTTTAAGACCCCACAGCCTCCCACTATATCAGGGCAGCCATGAAGGGCTGGAAGCGCCTGGAAGGGAGAAAATAGGATCCCTGATGACTCATAGAGTTCAGAAAGCTGACCCAGTTAATGGACCCAGTAGTGTTATGTTCCATATAGGTACCCCAATATAGGCTCAGGGAATCACCAACCTTTCACCTATATTCTCCCCTACCATTACACTACATAACGATTCTTAGTACTGACCTTTTACCTAGATACGGTAATGTCCAAAGATGACATGGGGTTTTCTCTGAAAAGCTTAAGCCTCATTCATCATGCATGAGGATTCTTGGAATCACAGCAGGACAGCAGGCCTGCCATCTCCTGCATAATAGCTATGTATAAGGGTCATTCCTTCCGTCATCAAAGTCCGACATAACACAGCAAGGTATATCCCCAGGGGGTACCACTTTGGGTATATATACATCATCTCTTGCTGAGATAGTGAGAGGATAAAAGGACTTCCATGCTGACACACTGATGCGAGACGCTGAGGCTCCTGCACGCAGACACTCCAGCTCGCAGTGGTCTGACATCCCTTGCGGGGGGTGTCCATTTCGAGACTAAGGCGGGTACCACAGTCTCTCACTTCAGGTAATGGGGTTGACTTTATCCTAGAGGGATTCTTGGCTTTACACCGACATACATGCTAGGTACATTCAGGTACATCTAGTTAGGGACACATCGTAGGAGTACGCATTCTACTGTCATGTATTTTATATACTTGCCTGTATTTATTGTTTGAGCACGATGGTAGAAATCTACCATCCTTTTACTCTGTTAGTGCTTATAATCATTTATATCTGTTACTGTCTAATGGTTGTTTCAGCACACCTATTTTACACTAGAATGACGCTGGTTCAATAAATGCTTATTGAGAAACATTTATTCTGTGTATCTCTCTGAGACAAAGTGAGCACAAGTGACTGAGAGAAAAGTAGTACACTGTTGTCACGATTCTGAGGGATCAGGGTTGTCATGTTCAATGGTTGCCAAGAACTATTCTCTCCTTGGTAAGAGGAGTTTTTATTGGCACTGTGAGCTAGCTGGTACACAGGCTAAAATATTCGGTAGGGATGTCTAAAATCAGTCTGACTCCAATCCTACAGTATATGTTGTCTAAACGCGCAGATTCTATATAGATTTATAGTAACTACATGACATGGCGCCGCCAACGTTGGTTTGGTACCTATTTAACAGTAAAATCCGAGTAGTTCAGTCATGCTATTCTCAGAGACCCCTACTCACATTTTCCCAGAGACGTCTGGAGTGGGAAGGGAATTATCCACCACAATGGGAAGGGAATTATCCGCCACAGCTGAGTAGGCTAAATTCCTGTTTATTGGCTGTAGGTTTATCAAGCTTGAAGGACAAACAGTTCCTATTGTGCATAAAACCTTATCTCAGTTTCCTTGAAATTCTTTTTCAACGACAGAAGACGACGCTGTGCCAGCACAGCGCGTTTTAGTACAGGAAGAAGAAGGGGAAATTAACATTTCAGAAAATGTTAGAAATGCCCTCACTCAAAAGCTAACAGACTACGGAGTCACAGCTAGGGGTGGGACAGTAACCTTCGTGATTGAGGCTCACGAGTCATATAGAACAGAGGCATTCTATTCATGGGTTAAATACCCGAAAGCAGATGCACAATCAAATACATTTAATTCTTACACTGAAGATGAAACACCAGAGGAATACAGTCTGTATGAGGACATTGAAATTCCGCTCACCTACCAGGAGCACATAAACTGGTTTAAAGGCGCCCTCTCCCATACAAGAAACAAAGTAAGACTAGATCCGCTTGGAAGAGACGGGGCCACTTGGCCTGTCCTTGCGGCTTACACACTGCATCTGGACATTGACACAATGCCAGTAGCAGAATTACGTACACTTCACAAAGAAATAATAAAACTCTATAGGAACATGACACAGTTCGTGATGAGAACACTCACACTTTAGCCAACAAGAGCTACACAAACAAATCAAGTTCAGAGTTCAGCAACTAAAATCACTCCACAAACGCTATACGCATTTATGGGTAGAATGCCCATTAAACATGAACAAATGCCATTCTGGATAGCTCAGAAAATAACACAGCTAGAGGTAGTATTTCCACACACAAGCCCTCAAGAAAAACACAGAATGCTAACAATCTGCTTGCCAATGGGGATAGCTCCCCAGATAGAGGATTGTACCACTTGGGGTACAGTTTTCGCTGCCATATATACCAGAACACATGGTATCCCATCATTAGCAGTGGTACCAGAAGTATTAAGACAAATACAAACTTAGTATGGAGCAGAACCTGCTCTGAACTTAGGGATGAAATTACTAGGTAATTTTGCCCAGGTATCAGCTATAATATTAGCAAAGATAAAAAGGGAGGCTGCAGCAGTGGCAATACGCCAACGCCTAAGGGATTTCACTCCTTTGCAACAGGAACATGAATTACCTAAAATTATCACAGACACCTATTCTGAATTAGGTAGAGATAGTTTGGGAGCTGGAGCAACAAAACCTCAACTCATGGGTGGTCCTGAGAAGGATAATACAAAACAGTCACCTGATTCTTCTAAGAAGAAATGGGATAATAACAATAAAAAACAAAAAGATTAGAGAAAATAGATCTCAATCCAGGAGTGGGTCTCCTCAACAGGAGCCCTCCGAAAGGAAATATAACCTTAGGAATAGAGATAACATTAAAAAGGATACTGATACACGTTCCTCTCATTCCTTTCAGGGTTCACCAAGAAACTCTGAGAGAGAAGGACGGTCAGAACACAGACAAAAAGAGCGTACGAAGTGTAGAGACACGCCACGCGCTTCAAGCTACACTTCTAAAAGAGAAGACAAGCCACAATCTAAACCTCAATTTAAAAAAGAAGAAATTGGCAGGTCTTAAAGTAAGACATGCCCAGAATTCTGAGGACTCAACTACTGAATGGGGAATGGGCTCTGACGATGCTAGACAGCGCAGCAGACGTAGCAATAGCTCGCCAGAACCTGATGGAATTTCTGGTGACAGCGGAGTTGAATGAGCACATCACGGTGGAAACACCTGATACAAGGGTAAGTGTCCCACATAGGTTACATGAAATAATACTCCAAATGGAGGGGGACAAACCCAGAAAAGTTAAAGGTCTCTTTTGCGAGAACCTGACTTTCGGCTATGACATACTTCTAGTTGAACAAGATTGGCCGCCTGAAATTGTTATGAATTGCCCAAAGGGAGAAACGGTAATTTTACCATCCTTTTCCGACCTCGTTCCAATATACTTAAAACATACATGCGCGCGGGAATGGGCGGTAGCCCTTGCTCCAGCACTTTATCGCAACCATGTTGGGTGGGATGCTGAGTCACCACACCATGTAATCCCAGTAAAATCTAGTCCAACTCCACAGAGACAGTACCCAATAAAACAAGAAGCGAAAAAACAGGTCAGGGAGATCTTAGATCAACTTGAATACCAGGGTGTAATAGAACCTTGCACCTCTGCAATGAATAATCCTTTGTTTCTCGTAATGAAACCCGATAATTCATACTGTCTAGTTTTAGACTATAGACATTTGAACACATGCACTAAAACATTTGCAGTACAGAATGCACATAGTGCCGCATTAATGAATAACATTGTGTGAGAAAATACAAAACACTAGATATCTCAAATGGATTCTTCTGCCAAAATATAGTGCCTGAAAGCAAGTATTTAACAGCATTTTCTGCGCTAGCATCAATTTTGTCGACTCCCCCAAGGGTATAATAATAGCCCCGGGTTGTTCAGCGCTAGGGTAACAGAATTACTTCAAAATTTGGATGAAGAGGCATTGTCCGATGTAGATGATGTTTATCTGATGGATGATGATTTACAGGATCACTTGACCAGGGTGAGCACCATAATTTAGGGGTTTGCCTCTGAGGGCTACAAGTTTAACTTTAAAAAATCAAAAATAGCCCACTTCAATGTCCTATTTTTGGGAAATGAGTGAAGGAAAAAGCCTGGCAGCTAACTTTTAGAAAAGTGTGCGCTGCTCCAACCTCCCAAATCTTTAAAAAACTTACAAACCATATTGGGATTTTTAAATTTTGGCAGAGCATACATTTTGGATTACGCAGAAAGAGTAAAACTTTTCTACGACTTAATAAGACCTGATTTTTCAGTTAGGCATTGGACAAAGGAACACACAGATATCCTTCGTTCCCTACAAGCTGACATGATAGCTTTAAAACACTTACAGACACCCGTAAACGTGCACAATCTAGTGATCCACGTTATAGCAGGTCAATCTGGGTACACTTACCTAACCTTCAATGAAGGCTAAACAGTACCCATAGCTTACAAATCACATTTGTACACAAACGCTGAAATGCACTTTGCTTCTACAGAAAAAATACTGACAGCAGTTCAGTTAGAGAAAGAGCACTGGCTCAGGGGAAACAAATAATTGTCGTAACTCCAGTACCAGCCTTAGAGGCTGCTACAAAGGCTAGCGTTGATAATGCTAAAGCCTTACATCCAAGATGGATACAATGGGCTAATTCAGAATACAGATATGAAAAAAACACAAGCATTTCTGCAATATGAACAAGAATATCCTCTCCCAAATGAAATACTGCCTCTAGATCAGTGTTAATACATTATTTACACTGACGGATCTGCTCAGCCAGTCACAGGGAGTAAACAGCAATACAGCGCTGCTTGTGCGATTGTAAACGGTCGTATGCTGGAAGGCAAGTTCCATCCTAGCGATAGGAAGACACAGTCTCTAGGAGACTGCACGGCTCAGCTGGCAGAATTAAAAGCGCGATTACTGGCACTAATAAATAGAGATCGAAAATTCCCCACACTCATTGTGTGCAATTCTTTTTACTGTGTCCAGTCATACAACGAATATCTTCACTACTGGGGTCAGAATGGGTTTAAAGACTCAAAAGGTGGCACAATTAAGCATAAAATGCTTTAGGAACAGGCAGCTGAGTTGAAAAACGAACTACCAAGACCTCACGTGATACACACGCTGAGTCATCAACGTGATGGCGTTCACGTTGAAGGGAATTAATTGGCTGATGAATCCGCAAAGGGGGCAGTAAGTACTGCTTCCGTAGCTGCAATCACTCGTTCAAAAACGAAAAATAGACGAACAAACAATGGTAGCTGTCATTGCTTCATGCAAAAACAGCACATCTTTACCGAAAGGTTTTCCACTCAAATACTCCTACAAGTTAGATGCAAACAATATTCCGTAAGCTCAGATTCCAGGAGTGGGGGATAGAGTAATACCAAACATGGATTGCAGATTGGGTTTAATACCAGCTGCACACGAGGGTCTAGGTTCTGCACACGCAGGGATTACCGCAACAGTTTCTTCACTAAAACAACGCTATTGGTGGCCTGATTTAACAAAACAGATGAAGAATTTTGTCTTAAAATGGGACATCTGTCAACAGATGAAGGGTTCCACCGTAGCACGTCCAGTGCAGACACCTTTACTAATATCAGACAAACCACTAGCGTGTATCTATCTGGACCACTGTGTCCCCCTGCATTCAGATGGGGCTTACAAGTATATCTTGGTGGCAGTGGATTTATGCCCAAGATTTTTATGGGTATGGCCTCAGCGCTTGGCGGACGCTCGAACTGTTATAAAAGATTTGCGAGTCTTCATAGGGACATACGCAGTTGGCACATTACATTCTGACCGTGGCCCCGCGTTTAGCTCTCGGGCTTACAGGGAAGCCATGGAAGGTTTGGGTGTAGCATTGCGGTACTCCTTTCTGTATCATCCCAAGGGGAATTCGGTTGTGGAGAGGAAAAATCGGGACCTAAAGCAGTCTTTAACAGCAAGAGTATTAGGTTTGGGTGGTAGTTGGGTCAATCACCTATATGGGGTACAGCGTGCCCTCAATAACATGCCAAGAAGTTCTCTAGGGGGTGTCACTCCTTATGAAGTCCTGTTTGGAACAAGAATGTGGGTACCTGATCTCGATTGTTAAGGCACAGTGGTGGATGAAAAACAATTTGACATCAATAAACGTTTGGCTGTTTTACAGGATCTGAATGAATCCAGAGCACTACTAAGCAACGTGCAGGTCAAACGCACCGCCACTGGGGAAGTCAAAGCAGTCACGGCAAGACCTGTGTGGATCCCAAAAGTCAGGGATCTGGTCAGAGAAAAAATAGAGGACAAAACAGAATTTGGGCCATCCTACAGAAAGCCTATACCTGTCCTGGCTGTCGAAGGAACAAGAACAGTACTTCTTCCTCCTCTTGCCGGCAAGAAAGAAAAGAGATTTGTCTCCATTGATCTGATCAAACCACACTATGTGGCTGATACTGAATAGTAGGCCTCGTGGGCTCCTTTGTAGCCGACGTTCTCCTCTCGCTACCATTAAGGAAGTACAGACAGAAAGACTCATAACATTCGAAGAGTCACCAATTCGAAGTAATGGAATTTCCAACAATGAAATGGAACTCGTTCCTCTGGAAACAGAACTTCAAGAAACAGATGGAAGACAAATATCAATTCGACCTAACACCGAAGTCCACATCAATATTCCTCAACAAGAGCCATCAACCGGTTCTACACAACCTGCCGAGCTACCAAAGATTGATCGAACTGCATCTGGCTACTTCATCGATTTTGATACCTTCTCTCTTGATCTCACTGAACTTGAGACAATGCCAGCTCCAGTTTCCCGTAAGCAACAAATTTGTGAATTCTACATTTTTCTGAAAAAAACGTATTTGTGTCACCTTGGCTCCAGCTCTGGATCATAACTGGAATATTGTTTTTTCTGTTCTGGATTGGCCTAGTAACTGTGTTTTGCTTACTTGTGAATGGAAAATATCTCCCAGAATGCTCTGCAGTATCCAATGTGAACTTGGTCCTGAAACCTCATACATCATCTCATCGTGAACAAAGCGACTTGTTTTCCGTGAACATTACAGCTGTTCCAATTCCTGATGGCATAGTTCGGGACAAGGTTGAGTATGATGTATTTGGCCCTACTGAACTTTTAAAAATACCACATTTATTTAAAATTTCTCTTAATGATATCATTACCTCCAGTACATTTTCCGATGATTGAGATTGTGAAACTGTCAATAATATGTTGTCTGATTTAGAAAAATCTGCTGCATTTTCAAGCAATGAAATGTTAAAAGACACATCTGACTCTGATAGTATGTACTGATATCATCATTATGGTCATCACTTTTTACACAAATCGAGTATCCCTCGTAATGTTTTCACATACCACCAATGGGAACATTGCCCAACACCGCTGAAAGTAAGTTCGAAAACTTTTGCACAGAAATTTTCATATTTTTCAGGGTTTAACACTTCTGCCCGACCTCATATTACTATAAGGTTGCACCTACACCTGCACAGAAAAATATGCTGACTAACACCAAACAGATTTATTCTGCATCCTTTATTGCCCAACTGTCTGAACAGGGTTTCGACTTATGGAAGGACACTATAAACACAAACTCCGTCTGGCGTTCTAAGGAATGGCAAGTTCAGGGAACAGAAGCACTTTTTAGAGTGTGCCTCATTCTGCAACAAATAATATTTCTGAATGAAACTGTGCAACAGACTTCCTGTCTTGGACTAGCCAAGAACAAGGATTTGAACACACCACAGTTTCCCACACCTTCACACATCAATTTTACATCACATGGAGGGGATACAATAGATGACATCATACAGTACAATACTTCAGACCCCAATTGGAAGGGATGGTTACTTTGGCCTACAGACACAAACAGATGTCAATCAAGATTCAGGGGTACAAACGAAGGGTTTAGTATCCATAGGCCAGACCCACGATATGTACAAAGAGAACATAGAGGGGTAGTGACATCATAAAATGTTGGGAAGTTGTGCCTCGATTGGCTAAAAACCTCAACACTGTCCCAGGTGAAACAGCACTTATCCTTACTCTCAGATGAGGTGGATCTAAGGGATTTTTTATTAGGTCCCCGAAAGCAACGTCCGAAACGTTTCTATTATGCTGTCTATAATGAACTCTGGAAAATCTCTCAACAAGAAGCTGCGGAGAGACTTCGTGAAATAGATAGAATTTACCTAGAAAAGGCGTTAGCTGTAGTTGACAACGGTATGACTACATTAAAATCCAGGATTTATACACTGGGCAACATTGTATCTTCTGCTATTGATATACTAGAACAGGACTTGTCCATTCTACAACATGGACAATCTCAGCTCTGTTCTATTATGATATTAAGCTGGACGCTGCAACCATTGCGCGCTGGTTATGTGCCTTGGCGATTTATCGACAGTACGTCTCTATTTTCAGCATACAATCTAACTGAAAAACAGATTACAATGGCACAAAGAGGAACAAAACATACAATGATGCGTATTGAAAAACTTGACCAGTTACCTTTTATTGTGGCAAAGTCACCGTCCACAGAATGGTTAATTCATGGCCACATAACACTAACGGTCACTACTTTTCAGTTTCAATATTGCCTAGAACATCAACAGGCAGGCAGATATGAAGCGATGGGTAGGGAATTCATCAAGGAATCTTGGGAATTGCCATACAGATTTCGATGCAGGAATGGGGACACAGAAGTGTTTCTTAGCGGCACCAACTGCGAGAATTCCTTAAGTGGATTGCTCATATGCCAGGATATCATGCTTCATGGGGCCTGTAATGGTTCAGTTGCTAACTTATCCTGTCACTTGAAAGGTTCCCCGGCTGCCGTGATTAGTCCGGTGTTCGAGTTACTTTCAAATGGGAGTTACTTGATGTTGAATGATCAAGGTTGTTGTGGGATGCTCCCGGGCATCGCATATCTTGTCACTGTAAGCTCCAGGGTTACTTGCTGTATGCAAGTATTGTTTCCAATGACCCACACAATCAGGGAGGCGCCGTTATGGCCTTCATTGAATGTTTCCTTTATACGGTTTGATACTCTGAGCCGAATGAAAGCCATGCTTTTACCGCAAACTGTGCCCTTAACCTCCGCCCGAGAAACTTATGATCGCCAGGTTGCAAGGTCCTCGGCAGAGATACAGGCACTGATACGAACCAACTGCCCTTTCCATTTCACAGAAATGGTACAACGTATCTTTAACATGTCTGATACGACGGGTACTGTCCACCTATTTAAGACCATAGGTTCAGGACTGTTAAGCGCCTTTCAGACAATCCTCGGAGTTGTTCCCAACTTTATACACTCCGTATTCGGAAGCATTTTTGGAGGGTTTCCGCTGATCCTGTTTCTAATAGCAGGTATCCTGATTGTCCTTTTTCTGCTACGCAATGGACGTCCCAGTCACCAAGGAGATGGAACGCACGCTCTTGGAACGCCGATACCGTGATCGCATGGTAATCCATCTGGGCACACCTCGTCTTCGAGAACTGAGCGAGTCTTGGTTCTTGTCATTTAGACCAGTCTGGATCGACTGTATTCTGCCTGTCCTCTGATGCCTGTTCTGCAGACAAGAATGCATGTTGGATCTCTGTCTAACACTTCCAACAATTGCGCCACCGGACGTTGATGCTTTACTGGACCCGATAACGGGCCATGTTCTGCAGTGTCCTCAGCGTATCCCAATGTTGATGTCTGCATTCTTAGTGCCACCACAGGATGCTTCAGCTCCTGTTGGGAAGGATATCGGCTCATCAACAAATACTCAGGCCTCGGATGACACTAGTACATCCCCAGCAACAGCTGTGGTGATTACAAAGGAACAACTGTCCTCGATTGACCTGATCTGCGAGGTGTTGCAGGGACCGTCGTCTGCGATTGCAGGCAACAGTGATGTTGCGTCTCTCAGCCAGGACACAAACATTTGGCTCATCGTGTGCTGGGAAAATTCGGCCTTTTTCAAAACAACCAAATTTGAAATTTTAAACAAGACACTTTGTCTAAACTGCATGGCTTTCAGTCTCTCATTGGTCGGACTATATATATATGCAAACTTATTTAGTACAGACTTCTATGGCATGCACTATTTTTCCCATTTTTTAGCATTTTTTAGAAATTTTACTTTTTTAGTACTAATTTTAATTGACTAATTAATAGTTATGGAGAATTTTTAGTATGTCGTTCAGTCGGATGAGGAGTGGGTGTTATGTTCCATATAGGTACCCCAATATAGGTTCAGGAAATCAGCAACCTTTCACCTATATTCTCCCATACCATAACAATACATAACGATTCTTAGTACTGACCTTTTACCTAGTTATGCTAATGTCCAAAGATGACATGGGTTTTCTCCGAAAAGCTTAAGCCTCATTCATTATGCATGAGGATTCTTGGAATCACAGCAGGACAGCAGGCCTTCCATTTCCAGCATAATAACTATGTATAAAGGTCATTCCTTCCGTCATCCCAGTCCGACATGACACAGCAAGATATATCCCCAGGGGGTACCACTTTGGGTATATATACATCATCTCTTGCTGAGATAGTGAGAGGAGAAAAGGACTTCCATGCTGACACATTAACGCGAGATGCTGAGGCTCCTGCATGCAGACACTCCAGCTTGCAGGGGTGTCCATTTCGAGACCAAGACGGAGTCCCACAGTCTCTCACTTCAGGTAATGGGGTTGACTTTATCCAAGAGGGATTTTTGGCTTTACACCCACATACATGCTAGGTACATTCAGGTACATCTAGTTAGGGACGCATCGTAGGAGTACGCATTCTACTGTCATGTCATGTCTTTTATATACTTGCCTGTATTCATTGTTTTAGCACAATGGTAGAAATCTACCATCCTTTTACTCCGTTAGTGCTTATAATCATTAATATCTGTTACTGTCTAATGGTCAGCACACCTATTTTACTCTAGAATGACGCTGGTTCAATAAATGCTTATTGAGAAACGTCCCCACCATTTATTCTGTGTATCTCTCTGAGACAAAGTGAGCACGAGTGACTGGGCGAAAAGTAGTACACTGTTTCCACGATTCTGAGGGATCAGAGTTGTCATGTTCAATGGTTGCAAAGAACTATTGTCTCCTTGGTAAGAGGAGTTTTTAGTGGCACTGTTAGCTAGCTGGTATATAGGCTAACATATTCGGTAAGGGTGTCTAGAATCAGTCTGACTCCAATCCTACAGTATATGTTGTGTAAACGCGCAGATTCTATATAGATTTACAGGAACTACACGACAGTAGAGGGGTGACAAAGTGTCAATTTTTGAGGTGTCCCTATTCAAAGCATTCTTTTTAACAGCATTTTTAGGGGCTTTCAGGGTTAGTAAGCTCATGGCTCCAGTGAAAAGAGGGAAGAGCACTATATGCCTGCAGGCATCAGATGTCAAGCCAAGAGTAGCAAGAATTTGCCTACTGTTGAGAAGGTCAAAACAGACCAGGCAGGCAGGGTCCTGGGTACAGTTGAACTGCATAGAAGACCCCAGATACTGCGCAGTTTGCTGCCTGTTCGTCTACATGGCAATAAGGCTCACAGGAGAAGGCCCATTCTTCAAGCACAGACACAGGGCGCTGTTGAGCAAGTTTCAGTTCTCAACAGTCATGCGCAAAGCCCTGGGCAAGGCAGGCCTCCAACCCGCAGAATTTGGATCACACTCTTCCAGGATAGTGACAGTAACTGCTGCAGCACAACACCGGATGCTGGAGGCCAGAATTAAGGCGGTGGGTAGGTGGCGCTCCATCGCACGTGAAATATGTGAGGCCTCAGCTGATTTTAAATGCATCAAGCACCACGTATCGAGACAAAAATGACACTGTGTTTGTTGACACAGCAGGGACCCGACCCAGATTGGTTTGAGCAGTCTGTCACTCTTTCATCCACCAGATACAGACATGGTGGATGCACGGTGGCCACGGGCATGAGGGCAGGCCAGAAGCTACATGGATTAGTTGGTGAGGCTACTCAGGGATGAGATGGAAACAACTGTCAGCGACCTTGGGCAAACTGCAGGCCACAGCCGCCTGGCATCCTGAAGTCTTGGTAATCCCCTTGGCGGGCAACGACCTTGCACAACTAGGGAAGAAGGACCTCCTCCATAACATCGGCCTAGGGTTAGCTGAAGCAGCAAGATTGTTTGGCAGCACCACCATCATATGGTCAGGAATCATCTCCAGGTTGTCATGGTGAGGGGTCAGGTCAAATGGGGTGGTGGATATCTCCAGAAGGAAATTAAACATTGCGGTTAGCAAATACTGCAAATTGAACGGCTTGGAGAGCATCAGGCATGGCCTGATCAACCCCAGGTGCCCGGCACTAAAGGCAATAGAAGGGGTGCATCAGTCAGAGGAAAGAATTAAAGTTTTCTAGGCCAACCTGTGGGCAACCATGGCATTGGCAGGCTGCTCCTAAAAAAAGGATCAAGACGCAGAAATCCATAAAGCGGAAGGGGAGCCACCTGGAGACATGAGCCTCACATGCAGCTTGCTGGATAATAGGGGTACAATTGTTGGTAAAGAAGGCACACTGGTAAGGCGGTGTGCCGGAGGAAGGCCACTTACCTGGAGATTACTTACGGCAGGGTGAGTAGGCCAAAAGGGGGGGACTAAGCGGAGCACGCAGGGCACAAAATGGACAGACAAGGTAGCGAGTTGGGGCCTAACAGCGGTAAGAGGCTACCCCACAACGATTGGAGAAAAACCAACAAGAAACTTTTTGACCCCATTAAAAACTGGATGTATGATTGCCTCAACAATCTAAAAGGTGTCATTAATATGACAAGCAAATAGCAGAACTTGATTGTGATATGTCAGAGATGATTCATGACCCGTCAACCGTTGACGATTTATGACCCATCACACATATGATTTATGAGCCCGCCAGAAAATTATTTATGACATGCCATTGGTTTGATATATGACCTTTCACACTTATGACTTTTGACCCTGTCAAAAGTGATTCATGGCACTGCAATTTTCATTTATGCCCCTGTCATATTAATTTACGACTGGGTACTGTGATTAATAAAGACAAGATGCAAGTATATGATACATGTTTAAAAAATAAAACAGTATGTATGCAATACATGAAATGCATGTACAGGTTGGAGTGGGCCTAGTGTGGGGGTTATAACAGTGCTTCTCATGGGGCATTTATTGCCTGCAAAATGAATAACTTTCTAATGATCTTGTGAGGGTAATCTCTTTCTTCTTAGAATTTGGTATTCATTGTTAAATGATGCCCTATGCGGACAGTTCCTCCCATAGAGGAAGAACTGCCCTATAGGGATAGTACGAATCTAAGTGTGCAATAAAAGAAAAACAAATAAAGTCAGTGGTTTTCATGCAAACAGTGATATTCAGAAAACGTACCCCTGATTTGATTGGCACATCTAAAAAAGTAAACTCCTTAGCAGTGGCGTAACAAAGGCACCCACAGTGTGGGTGGGGGCCTCGGCACAGTAACCTGGCCTGAGACCTCCTGAGTGAGTCCGGAGGAGGGGGCCTCCATATACGTTGCAGGGGTGCCCCCTCAAGTTTTGTTACGCCGCTGCTCTTTAACACTGTAGGACCAGATAAAAAAGTAGGTGGTGATAATATACATTGAGTCATGCCAAAAATTACTTGAGTCCATTCTCTATGTTATTTCACACACAATTTACATCATCAAAGTAACAACGCCATAAAGAAAGGGTTACTATCATGGTATACAATATGTTCCTCAAAATAAGCCACATTAATTTTCAACAGGTTAATTGCTATCATTTTTCCCGAGTCGCCGATGCGACAAGCGCAAGGTAAGTGTTTTTATGTATTCTTTTATTTAATTTTACCTATCCCATTGTCTGTCGACTTCCCCCTGCTCCCCGCCCCGCCCCACCGCTCTTACCTGTGGCGGCCGCGCCTGCCTGCAGTGTCAGGCCTGAGCCATGGTTAGTGGGCTACTTAAGTTGGTGGCACAATGAGTGCTACAGGCTCACTAGTAGCATTTAATTTACAGGCCCTGGGAACATGTAGTGCACTTTACTGGGGACCTATAAGTAAATTAAATATAACAATTGGGGTTAAGCCAATGTTACCATGTTTAGGGGAGTGAGCACAAGCACTTTAGCACTGGTCAGCAGTGGTAAAGTGCACAGAGTCATAAAACCAGCAAAAACAAGATCTGTAAATGGAGGGAGGCAGGCAAAATGTTGCAGGAAAACCAACCTCAGGCTGTCAGGTCTAAGCAGGAAAATCCCAACTTTCTAAAAGTGGCATTTTAAATATAGTAATCTGACTTTACCATCAGATTGGATTTTAAAGCCCTATTATTTGAGTCCATTAATCACTGTTCTCGCTATTCCTAAAATGAAGCTACGCATCATAAGGTGTTATGATGTAACCCAGTGCTTTAATATGGGAGAGCCAGCCTTGCTTCAGAGATAAACGACTTCTGAGGTGTTTCACTGTCAAGACATATAAAACCTAAGGGCACATGTCCTACTTTTTAAATACCATGCACCCTGTCCTATGGGTGGACAATTAGGGCCTACATTGGGGTGACTTGTAAGTATCAAAAAGGAAGGTTTATCCTTGGCAAAAGGTTTATTTTACCAGACCGAATTTGAAGTTCAAAACCTGTATATCTGGCTGCTGTGGAAGGCCTAAAGGTAGGTTTCAACTTGTCACTTCAGTGGTGGCACAATAAGTGCTGCAATCAACTGGTGACATTTAGTTTATGGGCCCTAGGTGCACAGAGTACCATACACTAGGGACCTATTGGTAAGTTAAACATGTTAATTAGGCTTTAGCCAATTGTCCATGTTTAAGGGGTCAGAGCACATACAGTGTTCACATGGCCATACACCAACAGGATCAGTCCAAAGAATGGGGGGGGGTGAACATGTAATAGAAAGTGACGTACACTAACAATAAACACTTACATTTTCTCTACATTTAGTATTAAAGAATTGGTTATTTATCTAGTACACAATAGTCGGGTAGCAGCTTTTGAACATGGATTGGACCAGGGTCGAGATGCAAGATTATTATCTTTTTGTCAGCGTTAGTCAAAATGAATAACAAATACGACTGGATCGGCTTTGCTAGCTGGTCTCATAGAGACAAACATTAGATTGAGAGCTGAACCTTGGCGTACTCTGCAAGTGAATGTTTTAACTGAAAAACGATAAAATAGTTACCGCTTTAGCACATACAATAAAAAATGAGCAGAGACAGTCTAGGGCCTTACATATATCCCCTACTTGATTTAAATGAGAGAGCAAAGCCACCATTACTCACTTGACCGTGAATCCTCTCCACCCTACCAGCCTGACAGTCATCTAGTAGCTTAGTAGAACTAGCAAATTTCTTTTTTTCTGCCACTTAGCTGTAAAATGGAGAAATGAAAAAGGCCAGAAACTGACCAGAAACTTAGGATCAGCATTAGGCGTCATAAGGGGCATTACTATCCATACATGTTTACATTTAGGTGGAATTGTTCCACAATTATATGATTAATTACCAATGCTCTTACCTTTATTGGCCCCAAGTTACTTATGGGCAAATGAATGACCTTTGCACAACAAGGGTCTTTCCGAAAGCCTAGTTTGATTAACTGAGTGGTAATTACATCGTCAGTAATAGTAGCAAAGTACTCAGCATTTCTGAAGGATCAAGTTAAAAAAGGAAAGCCCTGTTCCATAGCTGGGTACTTATATAAAGATGCATTAGGTAGGACTATTTTTAGCAAATAAATCTGCAATGTCCTCTTTAAAAGTCTGTGAAGATTTAATGGAAGACCTAAGTCGCAAAAGAGGTTTGACAAATCCTCTCACTATCTGGAAAATTTCCATAGAAGAATTATTAATGCCACCAATTGTTTAGAAGACCATTGCACTTTCGTTGACGTGATAAATGTTTATAATTCTTCAACACAGCCCGGTGAATATTCTTGAAAGATACAGAGTAGTCACATTGCCATGCTGTTGCCAATGCTTTACAAGACGGCTGACTTGCGGCCAAAGAATCAGAATATTAAGGATGATGAGGTTGGCTACAACCCAGTGGTTTAATGACAATAGGGGCTAGTATGCCAAGAGAAGATGTTACTCACTGGTCAAGAATACTGACAGTAGATTCAGAAACGAGGCCTAAGGAAAATGTACCAGAGAACAAATCCAGACACAAACATTGCTGATAATGTTTGGCCCTGGATCTACTATTACATTGAGTCTCTTTTATAGGCTCTCTAATTCATGGGAGATGGAGAAAACAATTGCTGAGTTTTCCATCCAAGGATAGGAATAATGGTAAATTGAGACCCAAATGCAAACGAAGAAAAATCAACCAGCGCCTGACTATTCGAAGCTAACAATCAACCAATTGAGGAAGACCATTAGCAGTGGAGAAATCTAATACGTAATCCGTAGCTGCAAGATTTAAAGCATAGGTCTATATATTAAATCTCTCTAATATGATCAGATTAAAGGTATGGGGGATGAAAAAGGCAATAAAGTCAGAAAAAAGATGCCCACAATTAATGTGGTGGTATACAATAACTCATGTATAGGAAGTGCATGAGCGCAATCTAAAGTAAAAGTCATCAACGCAGTATGATTGAAAACATCCAGCGAAATTGTGGATACATGTTGTCCTTCTTTAAAAATAACTATGTTGGCACCACAACCTTTATCTTTTGTGTCCTGATAAATACAATTGTAATGAGGTGTATGTAGGAAGCCGGCTCTGTATATACTATACCAAAAAGAGGTATAGTGTGCACAGAGTACAGTGAGTCCCCAAAGGTATGGCAGAGGTTAAAGTAGGGAAGAGGATGTGGCCAACTTTGCAGCTGGAGAGCCAGGTTCGAGTCTGGCGGGAGGCTCAAACATCCTGTGATTCTGGGCAAATCACTTAATCTCCCCGTGCCTAAAAATAAAAAATGAATGTGTCCGTCTGTAATGCAACTGGTGCTCATATAAAGTGTGCTGATACCTTCGGGTTGAGTTCGCGCTATATGAAAAAACTGCAAAAAAAGATAAAACCTTACTCTCAATTTAGTGCTGGCAGGGCTGAGCAGTTAAGCTTATCAGACGGCAGTGTGAATGCATTTGGTGTACGTACTCATACAAGGCAGAAACACACATTCAATGACTGACTCCAGGCCAATGTTTTTAGAAAAATATTACTTTAGTTACATTTATATCTAGGAACCAATTTGAACTCAGTTACAAGTAAATACTTTTCAATTGCAATACTTTCAAATTACTGGCAATAGGTTGGTATAGTATCAATCAATACTTTGCGTGTAGTCCCCTAGGGTGACTGCACCCTTTGGGTTCCCTCTCCCTTTGGGGAGAGGGCCACATCCCTGTTCCTATTGAGCCTAATTCTCCAATTCAAGATGGAGTATTTCTAAGAGAGGGGTTTACCTCAGCTCCTGGCGACCCTAGGGGTGTGCCAGGCTAAGTTGGAAACTCCTACTTTGCTTACTAATATTCCCGCCTGCCCCGCTGCCAAAAGTGGGGTCTGGAAATGGGTGCAGGCATCTCCACTAGTTGGAGTTGCCCAAATCAGTACATCACAAGGTGAGAGCCTTTGAGGCTCACCGCCAAGTGTTGCTGTTCCTGCCAGGGGTGGGTGGGGGGTTGTGAAGCACCGCCACCCAGAGCAGGCTTTGCTGCTGACCTCCGAGAGCACAAAGGGTCTCACCCCATGAGGTCAGAAACCTGTCTGGTGGTAGCTGGCGGACTGGACCAGTCAGCCAAAACACTATAGGTCAGTCGTCTTTCAGTGGGCATCTCTAATATGCGCTCTGAGTGCATTTTATAATAAATCCATCACTGGCATTATGCGGAGATGTTTGATACCAAACGTCCCAGTCTTCAGTAAAGCCATTATGGAGCGGTGGAGTTCATGTTGATGAACTCCCAGCCCATGTACTCAAAATGGCTTCACTGTGCTTACAATGTCTCTGAATGGCACAGTCAGTGTAGGATGATATTGCTCATGCAGCTAGCCCTCACCTGTGGTATGGTGCACCCTGCCTTAGGGCTGTGAGGCTTGCTAGAGGGGTGACTTACCCATGCCACCAGCAGTGTTGGTGGGCATTGCTCACAGGGATGTGGGCCATGTCGATCTTCCCTTTGGTCTGCACCAAAACATGCAGCCTGCAATGGCAGTGTCGTGGGTGTTAAGGTAAGCCCTCAGAGGCCTTCTCGGGTCACAGGGCCCTTTGGTACCAGGGGTTCCTTTTACAAAGGACTTACATGTCACCCGGAGGTGTGCCAATTGTGGAAACAAAGGTACAGTTTTGGGAAAGAACAGAGGCCCTGGTACCCTGATTGGCAGGGATCAAGGGCACACTCCGTCAAGTTAGCATCATTTCTCTGGCAAAAATTTAAGGGGTAACCATGCAAAAAGGGGCACGTTCCTACACAACCCCCCCTAAACAAAAGAGGATGAGACTGACTTTTTCCAAGAGAGTCTTTATTGTCTAAGTGGAAGAACCTGGAAAGTCTATCTGCATTGGCCTTTTGCCATCCCAGGTCTGTGTTCCACTGTAAAGTCTTTTCCCTGGAGGGAGATGGATCACCTCAACAGTTTGGTATTTTCACCGTTCATGCGCATTAGCCATCTAAGAGGTCTGTGGTCGGTTTGGATTAGGAAAAGAGTCCCAAACAAGTAGGGTCTCAGCTTCTTCAGGGACTAAACCACAGCAAAGGACCCCCTCTCAATGGCACTCCAACGCTGCTCCAAGGGGAGAAGCCTCCTGCTTATAAAAGCAACAGGTTGGCCTTGGCCTTCATCATTGGTCTGGGAAAGGACCGCTCCTATCCCTAGCTCAGAGGCATCAGTCTGAACAATGAACTACTTGGAGTAGTCTGGAGCTTTGAGAATGGGTGCTGAGCACATTGCCTCTTTCAGCGTGTCAAAAGCCTTTTGACAACTAACTAACCAGTTCACTTTCTTTGGCAGCTTCTTGGAGGTAAGTTCTTTGAGGGGTCACAATGGACCCATAACCCTTCACAAACCTCTTATAGTATCCAGTCAAGCTAAGGAATGCCCTGACTTGGGTCTGGGTTTTCGGAGTTCTCCGTCCAGAATTCTATGGATTTTGGGTTTTAAGGGTTGCACTTGGCCTCCACCTACGAGGTGGCCCAAGTTTACAACAGTTCTCTGCCCTATCTGGCACTTGGATGCCTTGATAGTTAGGCCTGCAGATTGCAGGGCCTGTGAAACCATCCCCAGGTGGACCATGTGATCCTGCCAGGAGGAGCTAAAGACAGCAATATTGTCAAGATATGCTGCACTAAAGATCTCCAATCTAGCAAGGACTTGATTCACCAACCTCTGGAAGGTGGCAGGGGCATTCTTTAAACCAAAAGGGCACAGCGGTTTGCTGATAATGCCCATCAGGTGTGCAGAATAGTGTTTTCTCTTTGGCTCCTGGGCCCATGCCAAACTGCCAGTACCCTGCAGTCAAGTCAAAGGTGCTGAGAAATTTGGCGGCACCTAATCTGTCAGCTCATCAGCCCTGAGTATGGGGTGAGCATCTGTCTTAGTGACAGCATTGAGGCCTCCATAGTCAACACATAAAACATCTCTCTTTTTCCATTCTGGGGGTGAGGTTTGAGGACTAAGACCACTTTGCTGGCACAGGGACTTTCAGAGGGCTCAATAACCCCTAACTCCAGCATCCTGCTTACTTCAGCCTTAATTCTCTCCTTAACTTGGTCAGACTGCTGATAGATCTTCATTTTGACAGGCAAGCTGTCTCCAGTGTCCACATCATGGGTACGCCAGTGGTCTGTCCAGGGGTTAAGGAGAAGAGCTTGGCATAATGCTGCAGGACATGTCTAAAGTCAACCTGCTGTTGAGCACCGAGGGCTTCTGAGTAGATAAGTGAAAATGCAATTTGAAACTATGCTCGTGGAATATAAATGGTCTAGGCAGCAAAATAGAGGATGCAGATCTATTAGTATTCCTAAAAAATTTGATATTTTATTACTTCAAGAAACCTGGTCAACAGCACCTGTTCAGATAAATGGTTTTAAAGAATTTCAACAACATGCCACCAAAGGCCGTTCCTTTGGTAGGGCAGCCGGCGGATTATCAATCTACCTTAGTACAAGTATACCATGGACTTATGATTTGATTGGGTCTGGGCAAACATGGATTCAGTGCATTAAAATAGTACTACCACAAGATCTCTCCGCTCGTGCACAAGACGTTCAAGATGCACGGTCAATGGTAATTTGTAATACCTACATTCACCCAGGGTCAAAGACGAAACAAGAGAAAATTGCGACCCTCAAAGCACTGGTTAAATCTTTGCAATTCACTTTCCCACAGGCAGGAATTGTAGTGTCAGGTGACTTCAATATGTTCTTACTACAAACAGAACACACACAATACAAACAACAAAATAAGTTTAAAGGCAAACCAATCCCTCCACTAGTAACAAACCATCGAAAAAAGGATAGTTACGGCCAGCTGTGTGCCTCGAATTTGGCCGAAATCGGTATGATTATTTTAAATGGACGTTTTCCACAAGACCAGCCAGCGGCTTCGACCAGAGTAGTCACGCAGGCCCAGTCAGTACTAGATTACACCATAGTGGACCTGGAGATACTGCAAAGGATCGTCAGTTATCAAATAATCCATAGACTTGAGAGTGATCATAGTCCGCAATCGATTGACTTCAGCCTTCAAATCGTTAGGGCACCAGCAAGCAATGACTTGTTGGAAATCCCCAGCCCATATAACTTAAAAAGACTCGCGTGGAACGGAAAGAACGCCGAAGAAATAATGACCTATTTAAAAAAAGTACAGATAAAAGGAAAAGTACAAAGATCGGCAGAGCATTGGGCAAATTGGGAAAAGACAATCATAAGTCTAATTGATAAATTTGGATCCCAAAATAAAAACCACAGAAGCAAACCAAGGCCAATAACTTCCGAACCCCTTGGCTTCGTAATGTGTAAAAAAAAGACTCTAAATCAGGAACTTAGAAAGTTACGAGGAAAAGATCAGATCACGGGTGAAGACACAAAGAGACAAATTTACAAATTAAGGCAAATTTATAAAAAAGAGGTTTGGAAAGCAAAGAATAATCAACAAATTGAAATGTGGTTAATATTACTGGAAACAAGTAAATCAAACAACAATAGGAAATTTTGGGCAGAAATTAACAAAATAGCAAACGGATCCTTCCGTGATCACAATGCAAACATATTAGAGATAGATTGGATACATTATTTAGCTCAAACCCAAGGGAACAACAGCAATTACCTAGCAATGAAAAAAGATCACACTATCCAATCCCAACAAATAAGTGAAGAACCCGACCAAAATTTTGAAGAAAATTGGATTAAAATTCATCAGGTACAAATGGTCTTACAAAAACTAAGGTCCACGGGTGCCCCTGGCCCAAACGGTTTGCCAAATGGGCTCTTTAAATATGACCAATTATTTTGGGCAGAATATCTTACCCCACTGTTCAATCACACTTTTCAAACGGAAAGTATCCCACCTTCATGGAGAGGGAGCATTTTGCATCCAATTTTTAAAGCAGGCGCTAGATCGGACCCAGCGAATTATAGGCTGATTGCCCTTATTGACGTAGAGGCTAAAATATACGCGTCTAATCTTCTGACAGCATTGGAAGAATGGGTTTCCATGAGCAAGATCCTCCCTATCACACAGACCGGGTTCAGGCCGGGAACAAACACGTTGTGTAATTTGTTAGCCTTAAACCTTCTTGTCGAAAAAGCTAAGGACAAATCAACGAAATTATATACCTGTTTTGTCGACTTAAAAGCAGCATTCGACACAGTATCTAGGGATCTCCTATGGCAAAAGATGGCAAATTGGGGCATTCCATCAAAGTTACTACAGGCCATCATCAACCTGTACATATCTACCTGGGTCAAGATAAAATTAGGGAATGGTGAAAGAACAACAGCAAAGATCCCAACGCACATTGGCCTAAAGCAGGGATGTGTACTGGCCCCCACTCTTTTCAACATTTTTACTGCAGACTTGGATAAGAGGCTAACAGAAGTCCAAAGCGATCCTCCAAAGATAGCACACCGCAGAATAAGAAGCATGCAGTACGCAGATGACATTGTCCTATGTAGTCAGACCCCAATGGGCCTACAGCGTTCAATTACAATGCTGCTCGAATATACTAGGGAATACGGTTTGTTCATTAATTACAAAAAAACGAAGGTCATCTGTTTTTCATCACACATAGGACAAAACAAAAAGTTTAAATGGCACGCAGCAGGAAACACCATAGAACAGATTGTGGCATACAAGTACCTAGGAGTAGTGGTAGACTCAAGGTTCATATTAAAAGATCACCAACTAACCAGAAAAGCCCAGGCAAATAAATTACGCTTTGCTTTAAATTTACTAAAAACAAAACTGAAGTGCCCATCCAACTTATATTTATTAAAAGTCATTGCTGCTAAGTTTCTTCCAACGCTTACGTACGGCTCTGAATTATTCAAAGGACAAGATGCAAACTTCCTGAATCTCCAACAATCAGGGCTATTTAAATACATCTTTCAGATACCACAGTTTGTATCTCAAGCTCAAGTACGTCTGGAATTCGGGCTATTAAATCAGCACCCAGTAAGACAAGCAGCAATAATAAAAATGTGTTGGAAACTAAAAGCAGCACAAGAGGATTCCTTGATGGGTCACTGCTGGACCGAAATAAAGAATCAGACAAAGGGAAAAAAAGCCTGGAACACAGTATTGGAAGAAGCATTGGTAGCCCTCAAAATGCAAGAAGCCTGTAACACTAACTGCAGCTTTGCAGGTTTTAAAAAAATAGCCAATAATGCGGCAAAACAAAAAGCTTGGATCACAGACAAAGCCGCCCTAGCAAAGAAAAAACACGGCTGGATGGTATTACCCTCATATGAGAGATGTTCCCCACAATCATACCTAGTTAATCATATAACAACAGCAATTGAACAATTGCTACTTCGAATTCGGTTGGGGGCTTTCATCTCAAAAGATCAGGTTCCAGCATGGAAACAAACATGGCCAACAACACTATGCAGACTCTGCGGCAAAGTGGAAGAAACTCTGATTCATTTATTGTGCATTTGTCCAACTGTGAACAATCTGAGACGTTATTATTTATTACAAGCATTTCGTATACATCAAATTAGATCATGTCGGCCAGCAGTAATGTTAGTACTGAATAGTCAACTGTTACAGGTAGCATGTAGGGCCACCAGATTCCTGCAGAAAGTCAGTTCCTTACTACAGAAATCTGAAAAATAGCATCTTGGAATCTTGAGGCATGTGAAAAGAATGATGTCAAATTTACAGTTTTCTTTTCCCTCGGTCTTGTTTTTTAGATATTTTTATTATGCAAACATTGTATTGTTATTTAAGGATCTGCACACTGTGGCACACCTTAGAGTATGAAATCAAATGGCTATAATTTAAGGATTGAGGAGTAAATCACTGCACAGTATCTAATTCAATGTTAATATTGTAAACACGATAGCATACACTATCTGTGCATTCTTTTTTATTTTTTTAACATTATATGGATGATTTTAGTACAAAAATTGTAAAGGTTTTAATTAACTATATACAATAAAATGTACAAGAGTAGATAAGTCCATCAACTGACCCACCTGTTGGACTGCAAGAGAGGAGGTCAGGGAGAGGTTCACTCCCTGTCTCCTGATCCTCTTCAGTGACCAACAGCATGGACACATCAGCCCTGTCACAGAAACGTTTCAGGAAGTTCACATAGATCACCCCCTTGGGGTGCCTGGTAGTGCCCAGGTCAACCAAGTAGGTGACGTCACTTTTCTATTCAAGAATAGGGTAAGGGCCACTCCATCTGTCCTGGAGGGCCCGTGTTGCCACAGGCTACAAAACCCACACCTTCTGCCCTGGTTGGAACTCCCCCAGTGCAGTCTTTTGGTCATACCACAGCTTCTGGAGCTGTTGGCTGGCCTCAAGGTTTTTGGATGACTTTTCCATGCACTCTGCTATCCTGGAGCAGAAGCCTAGCACATAGTCCATCACATCTTGTTTAGGTTCATGGAGAGGCCTCTACCAACCTTTCTTTATAATAGCAAGTGGTCCCCTCACAGGATGCAAAAACAGAAGTTCAAAGGGGGAAAACCCTAGTCCCTTCTGTGGCACTTCCCTGTAAGCAAAAAGCAGGCATGGCTTGAGGACATCCTATCTCCTTTGGGTTTTTAAGGGAGCCCCATGATCATGCCTTTCAATGTCTTATTGAATCTCTCAACAAGGTAATTGGTTTGTGGGTGGTAAGGTGTAGTGAATTTGTAGTTCACTCCACACTTATCCCACGTGTTTCAGGTATGGAGACATTAAGTTGATACCTCTGTCTGACACCACCTCCTTAGGAAACCTTACCCTGGTAAAGATACCAATGAGAGCTTTGGCTATTGCAGGGGCTGTAGTAGACATAAGAGCAATGACCTCAGGATACCTGGTAGCATGATCCACTACTACCAGTATGTATTGGTTTCCTGGCGCTGTGGGTGGTTCAAGTGGACCCACTATGTCCACACCAAACCTTTTAAAGGGAACCCCAACCACTGGTAGTGGAATTAAGGGGGCTTTGGGTGTCCACCTGTTTTGCCATTGGCCTGACAGATGACACAGGAGCTGGCAAACTGCTTCACTTTCTGGTTCATCTGGGGCCTCTAGAAGTGACTAACAAGCCTTTCCCAAGTTTTAGTATGGCCAAGATGCCTAACTAGGGGGATGTTAGTGGCCAATGTGAGTAGGAACCCCCTGTACAGCTGAGTCACTACAACTCTCCTAGTGGCAACAGGTTTGGGGTCTCTGGCCTCGGTATACATGAGTCCCTCCTCCTAGTAGGTCCTGTGGGAGCCACTGACATCTCCCTTTTCCTGTGCAGCAGCTTGCTGTTGCAGACATTCAAGAGTTAGACAAACCTGCTGTCAAAGGCACAGCTGTTCCCTAGAGGGTCTCCCTGGGCTCAGGAGCTCAACCAGGTAAGGTCCAAGTCCCAAGGGTTCAATTCCCTCTTGGGTTGACAAGACCTCTCCCTGAGAGACCACTACCTGCTTCAGGCCAATAACCCCCCGAGTCTAATGTCATCATAGGCATGGAATGGTTTGTAGTGACACTGTCACCATTGGTGACTGGATAGGTTTTTACAGTCAGGTATTGTCCTGGGGAAACCAGTGTATCTTTCACCATAGTGACACTGGCACATGTATCCCTCAGGGCTTCTACTCTAGCCCCATTCAGTGAGGGGTACCGTAAGTATTTTTTTAAGTTAGGGGGACAGACAGCGAAAGTGGCCAACTCACCCTCCCCTTCAGAAACTAGAACAGCTTCAGTGTGAACCCTGATTTGCTCTGGGAACACCGTTGATCCCATCTGGAGATTTTCCACACCAGTGCTAACTGGAGGTGGACTAGGGGAATTCTTGTTAGGACAAGCAGAATCTCGAGTTTGGTGTCCAACCTTCCTACAGGCGTGACACCAGGCCTTTAGGGGATCAAAACTTTTACCCTTATACACACCAGTGAGCTGGGAAGACTTCGGGGGCCCACCCTCCTGAGCAGGTTTTTGGGGGCCTTTAGAAGGCTTTTGGTTTTTATCTTTGGGGGGATCACCGCCTTTCCCCTGGAGAGGTTTTGTAATACCTTTCTTTTGGTCACCCTAGTCTTGACTCAATGATTTGCCTTCTTTCCCAATTCTTGGGGAGAAATTAGACCTAGGTCCACCAGATATTGATGCAACTTTTCATTTGTGCTATTGTTTAACATCTATTCTTTCATCATGAGATTATAAAGCCTGACATAGCCATGCACATCGCTCCCAGTTAACCAACCATCTAGTGTTTTTACTGAGTAGTCTATGAAGCCAACCGAGGACTGACTCAGGGTTTTGTGAGCCCCCTGAATCTAATCCTATACTCCTCAATGGTGACTTCAAAGCCCTCAATCAGAGTACCCTTCATGAGGTCATAGGACTCAGCATTGGCCCCGTAAGGGTCAGAAGTCTGTCTTTGCAGTTACTAGAGAACAGTTCCCAAAGTACGGCTCTCCAGTGTGACTTCTTCACTTGCCTTATTCTGCAGGCCCTCTCAAAGGCTGTGAACCATTTGGTGATGTCATCACCTTCCTCATATTTGGGGACAATCCCTTTGGGGATTTTGGGGGCATAAGGACTTTCCTTTTCCCTAGGTTTTAGGTTGCTGCTACCATTGATAGGAACTAAGATTATCTCTGCTCTTTCTTTTTCTAGAGCCAGGAGTCTGGACTCTAGGTCTAGTCATTTGGTCAACCTTGCTGGAAGGATGGCCTCCTCATTGAGGCTGTCCTCAACGATCTCATCAGAACCTGACACACCTGTGTGGAATCTAGGTGCTGTGAGTACTATCCTTTGAGTCAGGAGCTCAGGAACCCTGTGAACCCTGTTCTCCCTAGTTGATGAGGGAGGTTGGGGGTTGTCTTCCACATCACTAACTATATCCTCTTCTGAGCTGGGATCTCCCCCCCTCAGAAGGGTGGTCCTTTGCATATTCCAGCAAGAGCTCCTGGAGCTTTACCTTGGAGGCACAGGACTTCATGGAAATATTTTTGAGTCTATACAGGGACCTTAAATCACTCATCTCTAGCCGAAGGTAGGGGGTGAGGTCGAACTCCTCAACCCTGTCCTGTGTATCAGTCATTATTTCACTAATAGTGGGGATCTTTTTACAAGAGGTCTAAAAAACTTCAAAAATACTTTTACCCCTCACTTATAGTAAGTTGTTATTTAAAAGAAATGCTAAAGGGGCTTAGCCAAGCCCTAACAGGCTTTTAAGAATTTTGAGAAAATTATCAATTCAAAACTCAGAATCTAAAGACAACTTAGGAGTCTTGTCTTGTGATCAGGCGTTGGCTGAGTAGTCCAATAAATGCAAAGTCGTGGACCGCACTGCTGCTCCACTAATGTAGGAAGCCAGATCTGTGTTTATTATTCCAAAAAGAGGTATAGTGTGCACAGAGTCCAGTGAGCCCCCACAGGTGTGGCAGAAGTTAAAGTAGATAATACCTTACTCTCAATTTAGTGGTAGCTTGGCTGAGCAGTTAGGCTTATCAGAGGGTAGTGTGAATTCATTTGGTGTACGTACTCATACAAGGCAGAAACGCACACTCAATGACTGACTCCAGGCTAATGTTTGTAGAAAAATATTACTTTAGTTACTGTTATTTCTGGGAACCACTTTGAACTCAGTGACAAGTAAGTACTTTTTAATTGCAATACTTTCAGATTACTGGCAATAGGTATGTATAGTATCAATTAATAATTTGCTTGTCCACAAAATGCTTTTTAGTCATTGGAAATACTTTCGGGCTGGTCAATCAGAAACAGTAAAAATGTAGTGTAATCCTAAAGAAGGAAAAGCAGGGTTATGCATCAGCAGGTAAGTATACGACTTACTTTTCCAGTCTCCAGGGGTTTAGACCGGCACTGGGCAAGGGCCAGTTTTAAGCTAGGGACTGTACCACCAGCGGCACTGGGGTGGCTGGGTGCAGGGTCCATAGAGCTAATTAATGGGGACTGGGGGCACCTGAAGCCGTGCGGTGTTCAGCCGTGCGGTGTCCCAGTCGATACTGGGAATGATGGTCGCTCTCGCGGTCAGTGGAGAGAAATGGACGTGAATGAGATTCAGTAGTCCGCCAACACTGGACCCATCATGGTCCTCATCAGCGGGTCCCTGTAGGTCATCGGGAGGCACTACCAGCCCCGCGGTCATGAGGATAAAGATGCACAGGGGATGGAGAAGTTCTGCCGATGTTGGGCCATCTTGGAGAGGCCGTGGTCATGCATGCGGGGCAGGAGGAGGCCGACAGGGCACCTTGCAGGAGGTTACAGGCTCTTGGGAACAGAGCTGTGAACAGCCGGGGTCGTTGGGCCGAGAGGATCCCTCTAGGTAGTCGAAGCCTGCCTGCTGTGGTGCTTTCTTCTGGCAGGGCAGAGTCGCGTCAACACAAGTGTCAGTCCTCTTCCGCTGCGGGCTTGGATTTCATTTGCAGTAGTAGTGAGTCGCGTCGACACAAGTATCAGTCCTCAGCTACTATGGTTTGTATGCTGGCGGGCACCGAGGACTTGAACCTCCAGTCCCAAGGGAGGTTCTTGGCACTTTGATGAAGGCTGAAATGTCTCTGGGAGTTCTTGGAGGCCTTGCAGGATTTCTAAAAGGACAGCAGGTCCAGTTGTCGAACCGGTTACAATTGGTGGGGTTCTTGCCGAGTTCTGTCTGTAGTGGTTCTGTTCCTGGTCCGGCAGCGGTCTTGTTCCGCCTTCTTTCGTCCATCAAATCTGAGGAACAAGGTTCAGAGGAGCCCTTAAATACTAAATTTAAGGGCATTACTGACGTCAGGAGGGCAGTAGCCAATGACTACTGTCTCCCTTTGGGGAGAAGGGTGCATCCCTGTTCTTATTGGGTCTAATTCTTTAATTCAAGATGGAGAATTTCTAGGAAAGGGGTTCACCTCAGCTCCTGGTGACCATAGGGGTGTGCCAGGCTAAGGTGGACACTCTTACTCTGCTTACTAATTTACCGCCTGTCCTGCCACCAAAAGTGGGGTCTGGAAATGGGTGCAGGCATCTCCACTAGTTGGAGCTGCCCAAATCAGTACATCACAAGGTGAGAGCCTTTGAGGCTAACCGCCAAGTGTTGCTGTTCTTGCCTGGGGGGGGGTTGAATCACCTCCACCCAGAGCAGGCTTTGTTTCTGACCTCCGAGAGCAAGAAGGCTCCCACCCCATGTGGTCAGAAACCGGTCTGGTGGTGGCTGGCTGGCGGGGTCCAGTCTGCCAAAGCACTGGAGGTTGGTTGTCTTTCAGGTGGCATCTCTAAGATGCCCTCTGAGGGCAGTTTATAATAAATCCATCACTGGCCTTAGTGTGGGTTTAGTATGCTGAGACGTTTGATCCCAAACTTCCCAGTCTTCAGTAAAGCCATCATGGAGCAGTGGAGTTCGTGTTGACGAACTCCCAGCCCATGTACTCAAAATGGCTTCACTGCACTTACAATATCTGTGAATGGTACAGACACTGTAGGGGGATATGCTCATGCTGCTATGCCCTCATCTGTGGTATGGTGCACCCTGCCTTAGAGCTGTGAGGCCTGCTAGAAGGGTCACTTACCCATGGCAGAGGCAGTGTTGGTAGGCAAGGCACACAGGGATGTGGGCCATGTTGACTCTTCGCTTTGGTCTGCACCAAAACACGCAACCTGCAATGGCAGTGTTGTGGGTGTTAAGGTGGGTGGTCACTGTGGATGGCATAATACCTGCTGCAAGAGTCCTTCTCTGGTCACAGATCCCTTTGGTACCAGGGGTACCTTTTACAAGGGACTTAAATGTGGCCCAGATGTGTGTCAATTGTGCAAACAAGGGTACAGTTTTGGGAAATAACACAGGCCCTAAGAACCTGATTTTCAGTGACCTAGGGCACACTCACTCAAGTTAGCATCATGTATCTGGCAAAAAGTTAGGGGACAACCATGCAAAAAGGGTCACTTTCCTACAGTGTAGGAGAAATGACCAAATCCTGGAGGGAAGAATCCCTGAGCCAAGTTTCTGTTAATTGAAATATTTCTCACTTATTATCCAGATTACATTTCACTATTTCTGTTTTATTCTTGGATAATGACAACACTGGGGAGAGCAAAATGTTATGCCTTAGCAGGTTTTATGTGTGATTTAGTGGGAAAGGCAGTGAACGCAGGACAAATTAATTGTCTCAGAATTGACATTACCAGACAAGTCATGGGAAACAGCCTTTACAATGCTGTCTTTACCTTGCAATGCCTTTACCACACAGGCTTTATATCACATGCATTTACCCAGCAGGTATTTTTTTGTGCCATAACCATGCATGGCAGATATTGGTAAGGTAAAAGAAAAACAACCAGCATGCTAAGAGCTAGTTGTGTATGAAGTACGAATCTCAGTCATCCGGGATGGATAGCTGGTTAAGTTCATGATTGAAATAAATAAGAAATGACAGAGGAGAGAGTTGTCAGTGTTGGATATACTGAACTAATTGTAAGGAACGGTAGGCCTTGTCGGAGGATCACTTCATCTTATCTTCTGCTGGTTTGCTATATTGTCTAACACTCTCTCCCCTGGTGCTCCCAACCCCTTAGCACTGTATGTAATTGCCTACGCAGCACTGTGTCAGCTTCCGTGCCTTCCAATCCTCACAAAAACCACCTGGTCCTGCCCCTAGCTGCACTCTTCCAGGGGTTTGCATTTCTGAGTCCTCTGGTTCCTAATCTCACCTGCTTTGTGAATTACAAGGTGGTGAGTGGCTAATCTCGTAAAAAAGCCTGCACTGGTGTCTCTTGCATGGGGTTCATGCCCAGGTGAGGCATCTTTTTGTCCTCCTCGGACCTCAGTGACTAGTGTGAGCCTTTTTGGAGCAGTTCCACGATGCAGTGTGGGTGGGTTCTTGCCCAGGAGCACTGCGGGGCATGTACCATTGCACAGGCACCTGCTCAGGTAGGTACTTTCATTCAGCCATGGTAAGACATCCTCCAGACCCTCTTTAAGATGTCATGGTTGGGGAAAAACAGTGTCCTTCATGGAAAGGGTTGAAGTTGCTGCGCTTGTTCCCCAGGTACTCTTTCCAATGCAATAGTGCTTGGAAAATTTTGGGGCTGAAATCTTGGATTAGAGAACACTGTGCGCTTAGAGTTGCAGCCATCCTGAGTGGTTAAGGTCTTAAGCGCTCAGCCTGATAGGTAAGGGTTCCTATGACCAAGGCCCCACTTACATGAACCACTGCCTGAACTTCTACTGCCCCCCCCCCCCGAAACCTCCTATCTGCTCACCTCGCCCTCGCTCAGGTACCACGCATCCCCCACTGCTGCTCTGTAGGACACTCTTTCTCCCACCTCGTCACCAAGTCAAAGAACACCCTTCCCCTCCACCTCCACACTTCATACTCATTGACTGACTTCAGAAAGGGACTTAAGACCTGGTTCTTCGACAGACACTGGCAGCACAGTGCCTGGATACCCTCTCAGGTGACAAGTCTTGCTATACATATACCGATTGATTGATTGATTGATTGAAGGGTTCCAGTCCCGCTGTTGCAGTGATCACGTGTCTGTTTGCAGGATGGTCAGATATTTTAAGCATTTTACAAATAAGTGAAAAATTAATAGTGTAGGATGAAAGGGCAGGTTACACATACTATTATCACAGTTTGCTTATTTGTTGTTAAGAGGATAAGGCACCTCATTTTACACAGCAGCCTTACTGCTTGAAGCTCTGCAATCTTGCTCAATTGTATTAGTGGGCAGCCATCTTGAAACTAAAAACAAATGATATTTAGGAAGCCACCATCTTGCAATGGGGTATTGAGGCCACAGCCACCTAGGGTTGGGAATTTGAAGGGTTATTTCAGCAGCCCTTTTTCCTATCTTTGGGATCAAATGATGCAAACTAGCATTGGCACAGCTAATACATTACTTCACATTATAAAAGATGAGACCTATTGGCTTTGCTAACACTTCTTGATCTATGATCTGTGGAGCAAAATTAGCATTGACCTACGCTTTCTGTAAAGTGCCTGCCTAGGTAGCAAAAAAAAAATTCAACTTGGTTTATACATTATTTCATGCATTTGTCTGGGGGAATGGGAAGGAACCCAGATTTACTTTTTCTGTTCAGAAATTGGGCATATGAAATTGCCCTTTGGTGTTTCTAGATAGATAGTTGAATACAATGGACTTTAAACTCCAATACATATCTTTATGAATGAGTTCTATTTGATAGGACAACCTGCCATTGATACTTGATGTGTTAACATGTTTGATCCTTGAAATTGAAAGCAATCGTACAAAAAGTAGCACATGGTGACCCCTCCTAGTGCCTACGTTTATAATGCATCTTGTTAAGAAATTGTAAGATTTGTAAAATGTTTTGAATTACAGGGGGTATTTTCAATAACTAAGTTTATTTACTGGGGAAATTATACCCAAAAAATGTTGGAGCCTTTTTGGAAAACATCGAGGTCAAAAGATATTAATTATCTTTGCCGCATTTTGCAGAATGTTGAATGACCTGAAAACATAGTAACTGATAAAGTTGTTTATTATTGCAAGAGCCCTTTGCCCAATTAGACACTTTTTACAAAGCTAATCCTTTGAATATTTGTGCTTTTCACCAGATTTAGGTGTGATTTACTGAGGAATTCTCAGCAGTAATATAAACTCACCGATAGGCCTAATGCACAAATAACCCGATTTACAGGATTGGTATATCAGTATGTGAGAGGTACTATTGTAGTACTCCCAGCTTACTCATGAAATTAAGGAGTAAACCAAGATTACTCTTGTTTTACTCCAGGCTTACTCCTAAAATCTAGGAGCACTGCAACAGTAAGTCACAGAAAAAACTCATGACACACCATTATCTAAGACACTCGCAGTTAAATCTTGTTATAATGTAGCATTAGCTTCCTCGATGGCCCTTGCTGAACTGAGCATAAAGGGGTGTGAGAACTGGAGTCTTGCCTTTACTGTAGCAAATGCCTCTGTGAGGAAAAAAGCTGGACCTTGAGCAGAGTGAAATGAGCGAACCCCATCCAATGCTACTAAGCCTAACCGGCTGTTTAAGCCAGCAGGAGTCTTGGCCTGGTGCTGGAGCCAGACTCACATGAACTGAGCGCACAAGTTTCAAGCGGTGGGTGTTACTGGTGTATTTCTCTCTAGCATAATTACTAGTAATGCACTCAAAATTACTTGTAATTATGAGTAATTGTATGAGAAGCATAACCCAACATTAAGCGCTATGTTCTTAGTGCAACTTGAAATGGGCCCGGTGATGAATTTTACACTGAGAAAATAGTACCACTAATGCTACAGAACAGAAACTACAGTAGCCAGCAGCCACTCGCTCTCTCTTAGTTTGTTGTCCCTGTGCTCCTGCCATAGGCACTGGAAGTAGGGGTCCTGGGGGTGCTGCAGCAGCCCCAAAATAACCATGCTGGAGTTCAAATTTTGAATGAGCAATAAAACAGCTCTACATTTTCTTTTTATTGGGTCACATGCTGTGTTTCAAAGACAGAGATCAAATGTCAGGACATGTATTCTGACAAATTGCTGCTTATTCTTTTAACATGGAGAGTGGTGTTTACTTTTCAATCTCTGACTGCAAAGTGAGAGGATTTAGTAAAGTGAGCTATAGGGCAGTCTTGCTGGGACACAAGAGGTGTGAAAGGAAAGGATGTGATATAATTTTTTTTCTGACACACAACAACATTTTAATACCTGTAAATGAACTTCACAATATTTTACACAGTGTACCTTTTTTGTTAATTTTGAAATGTGATGGATTTTTATTAGCATCAAAACAAATCAATAGAATTTACTTGGCGATGCACAAATGATAAAAATTTGCTAAAACACAATTTCTTCACATTATTGCTTGTGTGCTATTTAATTTTATCAGCAAAACTGTATGCCTGTGCAAATTTAGTGGCCATTTCAATGGAAATGTGCTGTCTGTAAATACCAGAAGACTATGATGCCATGCTTTAGTAATACATTTGTGACAATGAACTCCAAAATGCACCACCAGTTACATACCACATCATACTCTCAGGAGGACGCTCGATACACACCAGAGCAGTGTGGAGGATGAAGCAGAGTCACCATGCCGTGCTGTGGAGCAATTGTAGTGGTGGCAGTGTTGTGGCAGTTGGGCAGGAAGTGCGGTCTGTCGTGGACAATTGCAGCCTATCACAGAGACCATAGAGGGGGATCCACCAACTGGGTAACTGGGATCCACCAGTTACCAACAACCATCGCACCAAACCTCATCCCCCCACCCAGCCCACCTGGCTCAGGCCTGTTGAAGCTCACAGAGGCTAGTGGGTGGGCCATTCCTGCCTATCACCAGCATCATCACCCCCTAGGTGACACCTGGTAGCAACAGCAGCATTAAGTGGCATCGACAGCCAACAGTTGCAGAGATGAGGTGCAGTGAGGCGGTGAGGAGGTGTGGGAGGCAAGCCACAGCCCACCAGAGAGGTAAGTGCATCAGAGAAGAGAGTACGTCAGCGAAGAGAGTGCAACCCCCACACTCAGCTCTCCGCAAGTAGAGGAAGAGGCAAAGGCAGATCCAACAAGTTGGTACGAAAAGGCCTTGGAGAAATCCTAGACGGGACTTTAGTAGGGGGGCCAACCGGTAACGTGCAAGATAAGTGAGATATAAGCAGGGTACTAGTTGGTACAAAGCGGGGGGCAGGATCCCCAAGAGTGAAACGAGATCTGAGGTCCATTGAGGTACCCGAAGGCTGTTCAGACATGTGTCTACACTGGCCTACATTGCCTCAATCTCTGGCCTGTGAGTATCGACCTACTGGCCACTAGCCTGCTTGCCTGCTTCTGCATATGGCCTTCACCTGGTCTCCCCTGTGAACTAAGCAACAACTTACCTGCAACCCTGGGGTCAGCCATTTGGGTAACATAACTGGTATAGGGGTGGTCATGCTACGAACGTGATCTGCCCATTCGGCTGGCGACCTGTATAAATCAGCTACAGTCTAGCTACATCCTATGACCCAAAACCACCTGGGCCTGTATTACTGAATGGGGGCACTTTCCTTGTTTGCACCAGGGCCGGCTTTAGCACTGGTGGCGCCCAGTGCGACAATGTTTTTTGGCGCCCCCCAATGACCACCTCCGCCACGGATCCCCTCCCTACCACCCTTTAACAGGCAGGTGCAGTGAGTGACTGCACCCACCTGCAGGGGGATGTCTGGGGGTCCATGGGACCCCCGTTCAACCCTCAAGAGTCTAACTGTACTTAATACGCTAGGCCCTCCATGTGCAAAGTAGAGGCAAGAAACACCGCTGAACCCGGTTCAACCACAAAGTTCCTCCGGGCAGTTAAGCAGCCATGTTCTCAGTGGAGGAAAGCAAACAACCATATGTCCCATGATGGATCAAGTACAGAGGTTCACTGGAGTATGAACATGTACAAGCTCACCTCCTAGACCTCCTCTTCTTATCACTTCACCTTCAGGCGACATTTACTCACATAGGGAAGCAAGATTGTGCAGAGAAGTATCCCAATCTTGCCCTGGCTCCTTGATGGAGGGTAGCTAATCAGCAAACACACAATTATTGAACAATTTTACACAGTAAGACTTTCCCATCCATACTGAACAAAAGGACCTATTCTGAACCAAGCATTTCTCCAGCGAAGATGGGCGGTTCAATAAATACTAACATATCTTTGAATGAGATGTCGGGTGCTAGTTTCATGGCACCTACGTCACTGAATCCAAGTATTCCCTATGTTAAGAATTTTGAAAAAGCTCCCCCAGCAACACTGGCCAAGGTTATATAATATCCAGATCCCTGTCCTTGGTAGAATGGGTACTGAGTTTGGTAATTACTCTTCTAGAGAGCATAGTTTGTGACAACAACCACTGCACTGATCGTCTCACACTCATAATCAAACCAATTAAGCACAAAGTTTCAACGCAAACAAGTACTAGCATCAGTACCCGGGCTGACTCCTCGCCTAGATTTGCATGAGATACGGACTCCACCTCCCCCATGCTAGTATCCAGTGGAACCTTAACAGCACCTGGAGGGATCACAGAACCAGCGGCAAATACACACCAGAGGGAGGTCCAGGAGGCTGAGTCTGAGCTCAGTGATAATGGACCATCCAATTAGGCGCATATGAGCCCTGGTATACGCTGCACAGCAAATCCAAGCTGCGACAAACAGTTGAGTAAAGTATCGGAACACAAACTATCAGAAAACGCCGACAACTGCTGCACGGTTGCAAAAGGAAATATTAGTACCCAGGTGGAAACTAAATCATCAATTTAGGTAGAGAAGAGCAAAAAGATAGGAAGACAGTTGTTGGAGCCTGCCACGTATAAAGTCATAATCAGGGAGTCAGTCGAGTCCCCAAAAGTGACAGGAAACAAGGAGGGCAAAAAATAAGCCAGATTAAAGCAAAAGATAGTGAAAATGAGGGGGAAAACACAAAAAAAGACAGAACAATGGACGTTGAGGAGACTTACAACTCGAGAGACCATCTAGCAGAACCAACAAAAGAGCGCATAAGGAGGAGAAGCGCCTGTACCCAATTTTCAGAAAGTCAACCCTAACTACCTACAAGCCCCCCATGGTGGCAGATGTAGAGGTGATGAATACATCGCAACCAAAAGTGGTCTAAAAGAGAAAAAAAAAGAAAGTCAAGAAAACCAAAATAACCCAAAGGATGAGCCCTAGTAGTATTGCTGTGTAAGCAGCAGCCCCCCCAACCCCCAGGTGCACCGGACCAAGGAACGATAGGCTTCACCGCTGATGAACCACAGGACGCTATCAGTGTAGGTCCGGTGCTACTAAACCCCTGTGCAAGAGCGTTTTCTCCTTGTCATGTACACTGGCCAGGGGAATCAGAACCAACAACTCCAGGGCCACTCATCCCTATTAGCATGAAGCCTTCCTACGTATCAACTCAATTCATTTTTATACACCTCTTTCCAGATCCAATTAACTCAGCCCTGCTAACCGTGCAAACCTGATGGAGGTGTTCCAGGCCATCCCTGCACTCTCAATGATATCATTACAGGACATAAAACTAGTAAATCACGGTGTCCAGCCCCATGCAACAATCGAGGTAACAAGAAAGAGTGCTTACAATGGTGTAGTGTTCTATACACTAGTTATCCTGAAGCTGATCAGCAGTAATATAGACAGCCTCCATGTGATGGGCTTAGACATGCTTCCTAAAAGAAGGGCTAAATCATCATGCACGCACCATGACCATCAAAGTCAACTGCGTGTCGCACCTAGGAGGCAACAAAAGGTACAGGGTCTTCTGAAAAGGCCGAAAGTTCATTTCAAACTTCCACCAGATATGTTAAATGATGCAACCTCCAACTGGGTAAGTGGGGAAACAACGCAGATAGGGCAGTCGTTATTAAACAGAAATGAAGGCCGAATCCAGAGAGCAGGGAAGAAAACTGGCATTGGTTGCCAGCAGTCCATAATTTTCCCAAACCATCCAGGCAGAGAGCTGTCCTAACTATGAACACATAATTTTAACTGAAGTAAAGCCTCCGTCTCCTGGGTATGTATGTCTGCAAGATAACAAGCAGTGAAAATGCCCAAAGTGAGACCATAGGGATCACCATCCTTTCATGAAATGCAGCAGGACTACAATCGAAACTTGAGGATACTGAATGGATGGAATTTGTAAGCACAAAGGAGATTTGTTGCTTCCAGGACACTTGGGCTGCAGACATAAGCATACCTACACTGGCGCCCATGGACTGTATAGGGTTTGTCATTGAGTACGGCAAGTCAAACCGAGGGGGGACTATAGGGGGCCTAGCCACCTGGATTTCAATGAAACTGGACTGCACAGCAGCACAAATTTCTTCAATCACATCTCCACTCTGCAGGATTCATGTTAGACTGTTTCAGGTGCAAAAAAAGGCAAGCATTACACTGGACATCTTAAATGTGTACCTGAATCCAAGGAGATGCAACAAACTAGAGGGCCAATTTGCCTCACTAAAAGTAATTGTCCGCGACATAAGGACTAAGACTCCCAGCAGTGGCAAGCCCTATTAGTCTGTTGTGACCTTATCCACCTACCAGAGACCTATGGTACAGCCCAATAAGTGATGAGGAGGACAGCTGAGGCATCCTGTTACCAGAATTGGGAAGCCTTCTTCCTCTCAGCAGACACAGGAAATGGAAATTGTTCAGCAGTTTTCTTACCGAGTTGCACCTAAGATTTTTTAAATGTTCGGTCCGTATCAGACAGTCCTGCAATCCCCACATGTCAGAGTAACAATAGAATCAGTTTGATCGACTCGATTCTTTTCCCCAATGTGCATTGGGACCTGGTGCTGGATATAAAAGTAGTCCAGAGCCCTGAGAGCCATCACAATCCTTTATGTTTCAAGTGTGAAGTTTTGATTGGACAGAAAAACGGCAAGCGCTCCACCACTAGTATCGTCCCAGTGTAACAGCAGAAGAGTGGTAAAATGAAGCAGAGAGAGCTACTTGAATGATAAGATTATGTTAGGGCACACCTTACAAAATGTCTGTCCAGCATCTGCATCATGGACTGCAATGAGCACAAGGCAATATTAACAAACTACAAAAAACTCTCAAGTGAGCTCAGACGCCACTGGTCTGCACCATTGGCACCAAGGAGTATGAGCAGGAAATCTGATAAAGGTTGGTATGACAAAGAGTGTAGCGTCACTAAGGAAATGCTGACAAGGACGTACAAGGACTGGCACACCTTTCCAGGAAAAGAGCAGGCATTCAGGGCCACAAGGAGAAAATAGAAAGTCCTACTGAGAGTAAAGAAACTGAAACATGAACAAGAAATGTGACAAGACTTGATTAAGACAGGGGGGGGGGAAATAATAAATGTTGCCGTAATATTCAGTGAAGGCCCAGGAACCCAGGATTCTCACAGTCCAGCCCAGACTTGGGTAGACCGCTACAAGAGGGTATACTCCAGTGGTAATCACATGCTACCCCTGGTCGAATGCAATGACCCACGCCAACGGGACACCTACTCATTCTGCGCTCAGAAGTAGAAACAGCAATACTGGAACAGAAGGCTAACAAAGCACCCTGTTCTGACTGTGTACCAGTTGATGTTTCGCTCCACCTTAAAGGCCTGGTCTATAGCACTGACCAAGATAATCAATGCGGTTCTGGGAAAATATAATGCCCGTAGCTGGCAATCCACCATCATAGTTGGAGTCCACAAAAAAGGAAACAAGCTTGGGCAGAGAAAAACTGGGTTCTGATAAATACACAGGTGGGGTTTCGCAATGGCATTAGTACCATCGATAAAGCCGTAAAAGTATGCATGATGTGTGTCAAGTACACAAACGAGCTTAAGTCCTCATTATACCTGTCCTTCATTGACCTCAAATCAGCAATAGGATTCAATCTGGTAAACAGAACAAAACTGTGGAAAACGCTCAATGAAGTAGGAGTTGAACAGCACATTCTAAAAGCTATCAAAATCTTACATGGCAACACGCATGCCTGTGTTTCTTTTTTGTGTTGACATTTTTTATTGAGTTTTACAATGAGAGTACATCATGGGAATAAGAATAATAAAACAGTAAAAATTGGTAATAAATAGGTAAAGTCTGGAGAGATAAAAGTAGTAGTAAATGCGTGACATTTGTTATTTAAATAGAGCATATAAATATGACATATAAATAGGTATATTACTGATAAATAATTAAATAGTTTAATAGATAGAGAGCAAGTAAGTAAAGAGTAAAAGTGAAAATATTGAGCAAGGGGGAGGAAAGAAGGAAGTAAGAAGAGGAAGAATTAATAAATAAGTAAATGACATAAATAAGAAATAAATATAGTATATATTAGAAATTCATTAGATAGAAATAGCACAAAAATAGATATAAGTCATAAGGAAATACTCACCTTGCAGAGATTAAAACAAAGTAGATTGGAGAGAAAAGAAGGTAATAATGTAGATATGAGTAAAAGAGAAGAATATAAGATAGCAGGAGTAATGTAAGGGAATAAGGAGTAATGTAAGAGAGTGAACCAGGGTACAAAGAAATGGGGGAGAAAAAATAGGGAGGAAGAAAAAGGTAATAAGAAAAGAAAAGAAAAGAAAAAAGAAGGACATGTGAAGAATGGGAAAGGCAAAACAAATTATAAAACAGAGTAAACAAGGATGTAGGACAATGAATTAGTCTCCTTGGTTGGGTGTATTGGGAGGAGCGGAAGAGTTGGAAGGATCAACAACTTTAGTTTTTAGGAAGGGTGACCATGTCTGAAGAAATATATCAGCTTGATCCTGAAGGTTATAAATTGTTCGTTCATGTGAAGCCGTTTGTATCATGGCTACCAACCATTCTTCCTGTGAGGGTGGTGAGGATGATTTCCAATGACGTAGAATACATATTTTAGCTGTGGCCAATGCAGTGTGGAAAAGATGATGTTGTGGTTTAGAGAGCTTTGGGGAATGTCTTAAATCATGTAAGAGAATATTGGCTGATGTGAGTGGCAGATGTAAGGGCATTATGGAATGCAAGGTAGTACCAACATAATTCCAAAAAGATTGTATACTTGGACATTCGCAGACAGTGTGAGCTGTGTCGCAACCAGAATTGGAGCATCTCCAGCAAATAGTATGGGGGAGTAGACCAGCTTTATGTAATTTGACTGGCGACCTGTGCCAATCATGGAGTATTTTGAATAGACAGAATTTAAGCCTTGCTTCACGAGCTCCTTTATGTAGATTCTCCAAAAGCTGTTCCCATTCAGTGTCTGTATAAGAGGTTGATAAACGGGACTGCCATTTACATTGAAGATTATGAGAGAGAGGTTGAGAAAAAAGACGAGATGTAAAGGTTTTATAGAGACCAGAAGTCACTCCTTTAAGTTTCCCCCATGTAGTTAAATATGATACTATTGGAGAAGTATGAAATGACCAACGGGGTGGTCCTAAATGTTTCTTCAAACATTGTTGGAGCTGAAGGTACTTGGAAGAATGTTGTGTAGGAAGATTAAATTCCTCACTTAGTTGTGAGAATGATTTGAAGTCGCCATTATGAAGAAGTTGATCCGGACAGTAGATGCCTGCTGTTTGCCACACAGGCCAAAATAAAGCACGACCATTAATACGAATACCAGAGTTATTCCAGAGGGGAGCCTTGCTATGAATACCCGGGTTGGAACCTAATAAATGATGCCCTCTTTGCCAGGATTTATGCATAGCGGATAAAATTGGGTTTTTAGAGTCAGAACGACTAGTACCACTATCGTACAAAAGAGAAAGACCTGAGTCTGTGGATAAAAGATAGCGTTCTATATGACCCCATTGTGGAGCATCTTTGATTCCTGGTAACAGATAAGAAAGTTGAGAGATGTGCAATGCGAGGGTATAGTGTTCAATGGATGGGAGGCCAATTCCTCCGTGTAATTGATGAGCCTTCAGCTTTGTCACAGCAAGCCGAGGTTTAGTCAAACCCAAAATAAAAGTTTTAATCTTGGAGTCTATTGAACAGAGTATGGATAAGGGGATCTGGAGTGGAAGCATGCTCAAGATGTAAATAAATCGCGGAAGAGTGACCATTTTAATAGCTTGAACTCTGCCCCAAAGAGAAAGCCCCAAAGCCTTCCATTTGTCAAAATCACGCTGCATTTGAGAAATCAGAGGAGTTATATTATCTGTAACCATATCTTCTAAACCTTTATTGACTAGAATGCCCAGATACTTAAGACGCGAGGGTTGCCAGTGAAAAGGGAATCCGTGTATTGCTGCTCTTGTAGTTCCATTAGAAATGGGCAATGCCTCACTCTTGTCCCAATTAATCTTGTAACTGAAAAAGAAGAAAAATCATTGATGATTTGGAGAAGAGATGGAAGAGATCGGGGAGGTGTGTAAGGATATCATCAGCATATAGGTAAATTTTAGAGTGTCCAATTGGGAGGGGAATACCCGCGATTTCATCAGATTGGCAGATGGTAGCAGCTAATGGCTCCATAGCTAAGAGGAAAAGGAGGGGAGATAAAGGGCAACCTTGGTGCGTCCCTCTCCAAATCGGGAATGTGGCAGATAGAAATCCACCACAATTCACCTGAGCAGAAGGATTGTCGTATAATAAGTGTACCTTAGCTATAAATTAATTACCCAATCAAAATCGTTCCATTATCGTGAAAAGGTAGTCCCACTCAATGCGATCAAACGCAATTTCTGCATCAAGCGAAAGGGCTAGTGCATCATCTGAAAGGTGTTTAGCCGACCACAGTGTATGGGCTAATGTGCGAAGATGATTCCGAGAGGAACGCCCCGGGACAAAGCCAACTTGAGTGTGGTGTATCAAGGAAGGTAAGACTTTGCGGAGACGGGACGCTAGGATGCTAGCCAAATTTTTAATATCGGAATTCAATAATGAAATGGGATGATAACTACTACATAACAGGGGATCTTTACCAGGTTTGGGTAAGACAGCAATAATAGCTTTATTGGAAAGAGGTCCTAATGAAGATACACTATCGGCTTCTTGGAATGCAGCATGTAAAGTATCGATCACATTGTGACCTGCCCAGCGATAGAATTCAGCAGGGAATCCATCTTCCCCAGGAGCTTTATGATAAGGCAGGGCAGCAATAGCACGGGAAATCTCGTCTTTGGTGATTTCACCTTCAAGTAGGGCTCTACCATCATCAGAAAGACGAGGAAGGTCCACCTTTGTAAGAAAAGTAGACATCTTGTCCAAGTCTATATGGTTACCTGGAGTATAAAGAGATTGGTAAAAGGAAGCAAATTCATTGACAATGGCTTGAGGTTTCATAAGCAGATCTCCCTGTGTCGTTCGAATGGCTGGGATAGCCATAGCTGCCTCTCTCTGGCGTAATTGTGCAGCTAATAGTCTCCCCGCCTTTTCTCCCTGTTCATAATGTCGCCCTTTCATTTTCTGTAAGGCATATTCTGCTTTGGATGTAAAAATGCTATTTAAGGCCATGCAAGCTTGTTCAAGTGATTTACGATTCTGCAATGTTGGGATTAGTGTGTACAATCGAGAGTAATGTTGAATATCACGGTCGAGTTCTGTTTGTCGCATAGCGTTTTGTTTATTAACAAGTGCTGCATCGCGCATTAATTGACCCCTGAGAGTGGCTTTAGCTGCAGCCCAGATAGTCCTGCTGGAGGTTACAGAGCCCTGATTAATGGAAAGATATTCTTGAAGATGTGATTGTAATTGGGATTTACCTTTTGGAGTTCTATGACGTTGGATGCTCATGCGCCAGGGTTTACGCCCTGGTCTAGAAAGTCCCAATTCAAGGGATAGAAGGACAGGGGAGTGATCAGACAAAGCCGTTTCCAAGATGCGGGATTCCGTGACCAACTGGACTACCTTCTGTGATGTCAAAAAATAGTCTAAACGAGAGAATGTGCCATGAGTGGAAGAAAAGAAGGTGTATTCTGTATCTGTTGGATGACTAAGACGCCAATGGTCAACTAATCCGTTATCCGATATTATATCACCTAATAGGGCCCTATCTGCAGCATTTCCCCTGTCTAATGGGCCTGTTTTATCTAGAATGGGATCTTGCGTCAGATTCCAATCTCCGCCAATTAGGTATTGTGATGCATTTATTTCTGTTAATGGACGGGGCAACTGAAGAAAGAATGACTTTTTGGTACCTGTCGGGGCATAGATGGATCCTACGCAAATGTATGTGTCTCCAATTCGCAATTTAGCAAATACATAACGTCCATCAGGATCTGACCATGTTTTTGAGACAGTGACTGGGAGTGATTTGCGAAGAAGAATTGCAACTCTACATTTGCAGATAGGGCCAGCGTCTGTGGATTCACCCTTTTGAATACTACTGTGAATGACCTTTCCCACCCAATCTCTGCATAGTTTATCAGATTCTAGTGTGTCTAAATGAGTTTCTTGTAACAATGCCACGTCCACATGTTTGGACTGAAGATAAGAAAGCACTTTCTTCCGTTTAATGTAATGGGTAAGACCGTGAACATTCCATGTGATTGTACATAAAGGGTGTGCATTTGTCATGTTGAAATAGTATCAATATTAATAGGAGAAGATTAATAAAACAATATTGAATGTCCTTATCTAGGTGAGGAGAAACGAAAATTAAAAATATAAAGAGGAAGAAGAAACAGAAAAGAGAGTACCCTGGCTCAGCACAAAAACATCAGTATGTGGGTAAATAAGAACAATCAAGGGTGAAGAAAATGAGCTAGATAGATAGTATAGTGTAAGCGATGTGACGAGATGTTATTTGTTTGTTGGGAATATAAAAAGGAGAAGAGGGAAAGAAGGATTTAGGGTATAGTATAAGAGTAAAATGAAAAGAGAGAGTATAGATAAAACAAAGTTGGGGGTCCTAAACTGTCAACCACGGGCCTGGGCTCACTAGAGCACCGTCGCGGGGGAGGGCCCCGTTGGAGAAAAGGAGGAATTAGTAGGGCGGGTGATAGTATAAGGTAAAAAAGCCCATGATAACATATTAGTAAAGGCTCATAAATACAATAGAAGATGTCATAAGGTTGAGTAATAACAAAATGAGAATTTAGGAAGCATAGAATAGGTCACAGTAAGAGAGAAAGATAGCAATAAAAATTACATATACCAATCTAAAAGAGTATACATTATGTGTATAAATAGGCCTGAAATGGTACTAAGTCATTATATGTGAAGCATTATAAATATAGAAACGAATAATTAAATACCAGAATAAACATAGCAGAGTATGGCCTATAGTAATATGCTATAGCTTATAATGTTTAAAGTAACAGATGAAAGGCTTATTAAGCTAAAACAGTAAAAATATAAAGGAGAAGAATACAATATATAATGGCAGAGTGAAAGAAGATACAAAAATCATTGGCCTATAATGGAATGTAGATTATTCGTAACATGGGTACAAATAAAGAAAAGAGCCTAAAAGTGGTGTGAAATAGTAACTAACATCAGAAATTTAAATAGAATAATATAGGTTAAGATAGCATACTGTGGTTGAAAGTAATAAAGTGCACTATAACATATTGGAAATAGGAAGCAACCATTATGAGGGAAGAAAACATTATAAATATAGAATTAGATAAATAGAAAGTATAGTAATACAACTGGCTATAATTCATATAACAGTGTTTAAATATCATAACATGCAGGTGCAAATAAATTAGTCCTAGTATTAGTGTTAATGAAGGAAGACCAAAAATAAATATGAGGTCGTCTATTAACTACAGCTAAACATAGGAATAACAAATTGAATAACAGGAAGTTATTCAGTCCGCATCTGAGAGAGTTTTAAGAGGGGATCTAGATTTGTCTCTATGCAGCTCTTGTGTAAAAGTAGAAACAGATTGCAGAGCTGAGTTTTTGTCTTCTTGGGAGCGGTTGGGTCTTTCCAAGTCCCTACCACGATGCCTGGAGTTACTAAGGTTTCGTCGTCTGTGATCCGGCAATTGCGGGGAGAAGGCAGAGGATGATTGAGATTGATCATGTTGTGAAGGTTGTACTTCCATGTCTTGAAGTTTGATACAGTCTAGAAATTTCTGTAGATGTTCCGGATCATAGAAATCTTTAGAATCTCCGTTTCTGGTGATACGAAAGCGTGCAGGCTCGAACAGACCATATTTGATGTCTAATTGTCGCAATTGAGGTCGCATGGAGAGAAATGCTTTCCGTCGCTCATTTGTTTCCTTAGAAAAATCAGCTGCCATGTGGATGAGATGACCCTCGAAGGAAAAGGAGCCTTGTGAGTGAGCTGCAGCCAATAATTGTCTTGTTTACTCATGACGAAGGAAACACGCAATAATCAGTCTTAGACGCGCTGCAGGATCTTTACGTGGGGGACCAATTCTGTGAGCTCTTTGGATTTCTAGAGGTGGAGTGAAAGAAATACCAGTCAAGTTTGGGAGGATACCACAAAGAAATGCTCTGGTATTTTGGCCTTCAATATGTTCCGGAAATCCAAAGAAGCGGATGTTGTCTCTTCTACTGCGGTCTTCTAAATTGACAATTTTACTATGGAGAAATAGAAGATCTTGGTCTTTGTTTTAAAATGAGTCAAGGCGATTTTCCATTATCAGAATTCTGGAGTCAAGACCCTCAATTCTGGCATGGAAGCCTGCAATGTCTGCTCTAATTGACTTGGTCTCTTCAGCCAAAGATGTGATTGTGGCATCCATACCTTCTAGTCGACGACTGACCCCAGAAATGTCATGTAGTATACTTTGCATGGTCTCCGCTGGTGCATGTTCAGTAGTAGGGGGTGGAGTCTGAGGCAAGTTGGGTAGAGAGGATGTATTACCTTTTGTTGGCATGATGTTGGACTGTTTGAGAACTTCCGCGAAGAGAAGTTGTTTAGGGGTCTTGCTTCCGTGTTTATTAGTAGACATTCGAGAGTTACGTTTGGTGGAAACTCTGAAGTAACGTGGAGACGTCGTTCCGTGGCATAAGATAATTATATGTAGTCAATTTGAAGATCCTGAGATGAGGTTGACAAACGTGAGAGTGATGTCAATGTGGTGAGGCGAGCGTGCTAGATGATAGATGACTGAAGTATTAAAGCTTGTTGCTGATATGCTAACTTTTTGTAAAAGACAACGGAATAAATTAAGGAGATGCTTGCAAAAATAGTACAACTAGTAACTACTTAGTCAATATATGCAGAAATTAATAATACGTCTTTTACATTGATAGCCTGAACTCAGTTTGCAGACACTAATGTGTGGTAAGTGCAACTCTGTTGGGAAAGTAGTCGTTGTTTGTCTCCTCCTAAGATCACAAACTTAGTGTAATGGCATGTATAAATGCATTAGAAAAGTACAGGAAGTCAAAAGGAGGGAGACAAGTTCAAGGCTGGCATATGCTGGGGGATGCTGAAAGAGTCGCCTTAATAATAAATGCGAAAAGAAAGCGATGTGCTATGCTTTCAATTCCCAATAAGGGCACTATTGTGTGACAAGAAAGGCTCAGTCTTGGTTGAAGTAAGAGACACAGCCTCAGTAATTCACAAATACGCTGTCATAAAAATGACAGAAGGCACGGTCTCAATAAGCAGAAGAGAAGCCTCTTTAATTGCAGGAGGAGGCGCGGTTGTGCCAGAAATGAGGAGGGACAGCCCTGTCAGGGAAAAGGGCGCGGCCTCAGAAATGCCTTACAGTCAGCGATGGAAGGCGCGGCCTCCATTGCGGTTCGGCTTGAGGAGGCGCAGCTTCATTAGGTTAAGGAGGCGCGGTCCAGGCGGGGGCAAAGCACACAGTTCCTGTCAGCATGAAGGGCGCGGCTCTGTGAGGGAGAGGAGGCGCGGCCTAGGGAGACGCGTCAGGCGAGAAGCACGGGGCAGAACGGAGCCGCGCGAGCACCTCACCAACGCTCAAATGCCGGAGAGTCGCCACCGCCAGTCACCAGGAAACTCGTCCAAGTCTGCCCACATGCCTTCCGACTGTGGCTGGGCAAGAAGAAGAAGCCCTGCGGACGCAGGTAGGTGAGTTAATCCCGTCAGGGGCCCATCCCACGACGGAGCTCACTCTTCAGGAGGCCATCTTCCTGCGTGGCCCACAGTTGGCAAATTTTGAGTCTCCATGCCTGTGTTTCTTAATGGAAGCAAAGGAGAATGCACCCCCTACTTTGACATGTGCTCAGGGGTGCATCAGGGATGTGTTCTCGCCCCATTACTGTTTTCCCTCTTCCTGAATGACTCTGAAGAAGTTCTTCTCAAGCGGCACACAGATGTACCGAAGCTGTGTAATAAAAAGATAGTTATCCTCCTGTTTGCAGATGATGCAGTATTACTATCCTGTAAAAAACAAATTTGCACAGGAGGCTAGCCAGCTTTGAAAATTATTGGTGCCTTAAAGACCTTCTCATTAACAGGCAAAAGACAAAAATAATGCCAATGAGGACATCTCCATCCTTGATAAATCACCAAGAATTTCTGGCCAAGTACTCGAAACTGTTGAGAAATACGACTACCTGGGAATCTCTTTTAACAACAAACTGTCCTGGCGAGACCATGTTGACAAGGCAGCTAGTATTCTGCAGCAGTACACCAATGCCATTTTGAGAGTCAAGCATAAGATCGGCGTAATGGTTATGTAATAGATTTGTAGGTTCTCGAATTGTAGCCCTGAGGGATTCCAAGTTGGACAGGTGAGACTTGGAGGTGTCCTGGGACGGTTGTTGAACCTTTACTCTCAATAATTTGCTTTCTCCCTTACCTGCCTGGATGTCTGTGGTATGAACAAATGTAACACTGGCAATGAGCTGCCTGGGAAGAGTCAGGCACTCTTCACCTGTCGTGTAGTTCCTAGGAGTCCCCCAGGACCTGCGCGTTTTGGATGACCTAAACTGAGGGCTTGGTGTCCCAACCACTTACGGACACCCCCAGAGGATATGTCAGTCGTTAGACCAGCTAGCTCTACAGTGCCACTACCACCCCCTATATTCTACAGTGGTGTAGGTAGTCTCTGGCAACCGCTGAACATGACAATCCTGATTACTCAGGGATCGTGGAAAACAGTACAGTACTTTTCGCTCAGACACTCGTGCTTGTTTCTCTCAGAAAATACACAGGATGGCGAGTAGGACGTTTTAATAAATATTTATTGATCCAGCGATAACCTTGTGTAAAACATAGTTGCTGCAACAATCAGGAGACAGAAGCATACAAAAGAGATTTCTAGTACCAATATAGTAAATAGTAGATACAATTCTACCATAGTGCTAATAAGATGAATATAAGCAGTTCAGATAAAAACAGTATCACTTGCATATTCCTAAAATGCGGGCCCCAAGTAAGTTGCCTAAATGTACCTAGCCTAGCCTGGATGTGTAGGTGTATGTGCGTATGGCTATGTGTATCTGTAGCCAAGAAACCCTAGGGATGAACCAGCCCCCTCACATGATGGTTGAGAATGAAGGACCCCCTCTCTGCTACGAGGATGACCTCTCCTTGGACCCACGGAGGAGTTGTTAACAGAAGAAAAGAGGCCTCGAGCCTAGCATTGCAACACATCAGATTGGTGAATCCTGGCAATTTGAACCATGCCCGTGGAGTCTTGCAGAAACAGTGAGTGCTTCTAGACTTTATTGGGACCAATCTAAAAGGGCTGGATATTTACAAGCTGCACCCCCTGGCACGCGCCATCATCGCTCGAGTGTGTGTCTACGCTCATCTCATCACGAGCGCAGTACAAATTGAGCGTGTGTGGCTGTACTTGTTCCTTTGTGTGTGGCTGCTTGAGTGCTGGCTATTCTTAATTAGCGAATAGTGGTCGCTAAAAATCACGTAGGACAAAATGTGATGCGAGCAGCCGGCATTTTGAATTGGGAAACACCATGTTGTAAATACACATGGCTGTGACATTGTATTTGTATTGTGGGGTGATAGCAATACGTACCCCAGGAACAGGAATCTGACGGATTTACAAATATTAAGAGCAGCAGAACATTAAATTAAACGCTATTTAAGATCCATACAGAGATAGATGCAGAATCTACCAGGGCAGTACAATGCCATTGGAAGTGAATTCTCTCTATGGCATTTTACATTGTGACTGTGTTTCATATATTTAAGAAGGAAAATTATCTATGACACAGCATTATCACTCTTTGTGGTTTTCTCAGAAAAATTGGACATTCACAAGTATGGCAGCTGCTAGTATGTCCCAATCATCAGCTTTTCTTCAGATAGGGGTGAACCATTACTACCATGGAAACGATGGAAACAACATTTTGATTCCTACTTACTGGCGAATGGTGGGAAAAAAATATCTGCAGCTAGGAATCAAGGAGCTCTTCTACACAATCTTGGTGAGGAAGGGTGCAACATATATTTGGAACCAATACCAGTAGGAGATGGAGAATCCAGTGGTATCTTTGACATGTCAGTCTTAATGTTGGAAAAACACTTTGACACCAAAATAAATGTGGTCTTAAAATGTCACAGGTTCTTTGCGAGAACACAAGGAAAAACCAAAAACATAGGAAACTATGTAGCATGTCTTAGAACATTGGCACGCACTTGTGATTTTGGTACTTTAATTAGGGATTAACTGGTGAGGTGCACAAACAATATCAAAGTGCAGAACCATTGTAGGCAAAAAATCCCAACCTGAAGGAGGCAAATGGGAAAAACATTGAGGAGCATGATAATACCTTGAGAATAGTTCTGGGTAAGCTGGCTAAAGTGCGTCTTAGCCTCAAGAAGAAGAAGTGCAGATTTCAACTTTCTGCAGTTTCACCCTAGGAAAAATCCTACAGCATATTATAAAGAATTAACAGAGGCCGCTTCGTCGACGGTGATGACACTGGCCGATGTGGAGATGTTTTTCGGGCTGTTGGTACCGGTGGATATATGGAGACAGGTACATACGTAGGACCACGTTGTGGAGCTGGGTGGCACTTGGAATGTGATTAGGGCGTTGGATAATGAGCGGAAGCCTGGCGAAAAGCCTAGGGCTGAGATATTGGCTTTGCCGGGTCGTATCATTACTTACATGCATTCTCTCATCCCACCCAGACGAGTAGATTGAGATAAGTTAGCGGCATGTCGAGAGAAGGATGAAAGTGTGTCAGATTTTTTCACTCGGCTTGAAGGGGTGTTTTGGGATTTTAGTGGACAGGATTTGTCGGTGGAAGGCGGTGTTTGGTTGTTCGTTAACAGATTTGTAACAAATTTGCTCCCCGATATAGCTGCTCAGTTGCAGGCTTCTGAGAGCACCTGGACTACATCCTCCCCTTCAGTGATATTGAAAATGGCCCAGTACTAAGAGCATAGGGAGAATGAGGAAAAGGAGAAGGTAGAGAAGAAAAATAAGGAGTTGAAGACAAAGGTACTAATGCAACAGGCAGCAAGGGGGTCCGGCAGAGGACGTTGTACTGGTCCGGCTCAGCGGTCATGAGGCGCAGGCAGAGCGGTCCGGTGGGGCCGAACCAGTGCACGTATTGTAGGAGAGAGGGGCACTGGAGGAGTGAGTGTCCGGATTTGTTGCAGAAGGTTGCAGCCCCCAGGGGTCGGGGTAGTGGTGGCCGGGGACGTGGTGAAGGTGGTCGTGATGAGATCCAGGGTGGGGCAACCTCGGGGGGTCGCTCTCACCAGAACTATTTCGATGATCCCAGAGGAAGGCAGTACTATCACGATGATTATGATCTGGACGAGGCGTCCAGGATGTCCTATAACTAGGATAGAACAGGGACAGGGTGAGGGACCAGTTCAAATACCTGTAGATCAGCGTGGTCCTTATGTCACGGCGGATTTGCATGGTTCGGTTAAGAAGTTTCTGGTGGATACAGGTGCCATGAGTAGCTCTGTTTCTCGTTCACTGGTCCCCGGGGCAGCTCTGTCTTGCCATAACAATGTTTTGGTAGGTTTTTCAGGCGTACCGGTTGTGAGCCCCATTTCTGAACCCCCTGCTTTGACTATTGGCCCTTTCACTGTGGACTCGCCATTCTTGTTGACAGCGAATTGTGGAGAAAATTTAATGGGATTAGATTTGTTAAAAAAGTTGCATGCTAAGATTTCATGTTCCCCAGATGGTGTTTATATGACAATAGGACCAGATGTGGCCAGTACCAAACAGTGTTTTTCAAAGGACGCACCGCTCCCTGCTGAATTCAAAGATGTGCTGCCCACGTTGTGGGCGACAGGAGATACGGACGTGGGGTTCTTGCAAATACCACCTGTATCTATTACGATTAAAGACAACGCTGTGCTGCCTCGTATTCCCCAGTACAAAATACCGCAGGCAGGGGAACGGGCTTTGTTGCAGATTATACAGGATTTGATCAAATCGTGGGTGGTCGAGGAGACAGTTGCCAATGTGTGTAATAGTCCTATTCTCCTCATCCTCAAAAAGACACCATCAGATTCTGATGATGCTCATCCTGATGTCTATCGCTTTGTGATTGATTTGCAGGAGATTAGCAAAATAGTGATCCCTCAGTTCCCGGTGGTACCCGACATTACTGCTCTTTTAACAATGATTCCTTCCACAGCCAAATTCTTTTCCGTGATTGATTTGAAAAATGCTTTCTTTAGCATTCCAATTCACCCGAATAGCCGGCACCTTTTGGTTTTACCTTAGCGGGCCGGAGTTTCCAATTCTGTCGAGCTCCTCAGGGGTATACTGAAAGCCCTAGCATATATAGTCAAGCCCTGAAAGGTCAGTTGGATTCCCTCTCTCTTCCTCCAGGTAACATATTATTGCAGTATGTGGACGACCTGTTGGTAGCCTCCGATACAGAAGAGGGTTGCAAAGATGCCACAGTCAAATTGCTGCTACATTTGGCACAGCATGGACATAAAGTGTCCCTTTCAAAATTTCAATATTGTCGACAGGAGGTCACCTATTTAGGTCACCTACTGTCGAAGAGGGAAGGAGGCTAACACCTAAGCGAGTTGATGCCATTGTTAAGATGCCGGTTCCCAAGACTCAGAGGGACGTGCGTGCTTTCATAGGCATCACTTCGTATTGTCGCCACTGGATACCCTGTTATTCCTTACTAACAAAACCTCTGCTCTATTTAACCACTAAAGATGTGCATGAGCCTTTACCCTGGACGCATGAATGTCAGCAAGCTTTTGAGCAATTAAAAGTTGCGCTTTGCTCTGCGCCTGTGCTTGAGTACGCCTGATTATCAGAAGCCTTTCGTGCTGTATGCACACGAAACGGCTGGATGTGCGCTTTCGGTGTTAACACAAGCCTTTGGAGGTAAGCAGAGGCTGTGTGCTTATTTCTCTGCTCTTCTTGATACTGTCGCCAGAGATCTCCAGAGCTGTTTAAGAGCTGCTGCGGCTGTGGCTGTCTCTATTCGACAATCGGCAGGGCTCGTCCTTAATACTGATCTCACAGTAATGGTACCCCATGCTGTGGACATGCTTTTGAACAAAACAAAGACGCAGCACCTCACCAGTGCTCCTCTGACTGGCTGTGAATTGACTTTGTTTGCACCACACATCACAATAAAAAGATGTGCCACTCTGAACCCAGTCACGTTACTACCCCTCCCTTCGGACAATGGGGACACAGATGTCCATGATTGTTTATACCGGACAGAAGAAGAGACAAAGGGACGGGTAGACTTGACTGATGTTCCCCTACCTGACCCATAAAGGGGAACTATATGTCGATGGCTCTTGTTTCAAACAGTCAGATGGCACCACCACCGCAGCGTATGCTATTACTACGCTGCGCACTGTAGTTGAGACATCACGTGTGCCTTACCAATCGGCACAAGCTGCGGAGCTAGTTGCCCTTTTGCGAGCGTGTGAGCTAAGTGAGGGGTGGACTGTCAATATTTGTACTGACAGCCAATACGCGTTCGGAGTCGCCCATAATTTTGGGCGGCTCTGGGCGGAGAGGGGCCTCCTGACCTCACACGGCGCAAGGATACAGCATGGCCATCTGATACATAGGCTCCTGTCAGCCTTATCACTTCCCAAAAGATTGGCGATAGTGAAGTGTAGTGCCCATAAAGCGATCACTGATGATTTGGGGAGGGGAAATGCGTTTGCAGATCAAACAGCTAAAAAGACTGCCAGGTCCAAAATGAAGAGAATGTTTGTGGCAGGGCCAGCTCAATGGGTGCCTGAAGGGGGGATGTTTGAGGATACGCTAGAAAATGTGAAGGAGATTCAGAGTGAGGCAACAGTTGAGGAGTTGTCAACGTGGCAGGAGAGTACGGGACGCTTAGATGAAGAGGGGTGCTGGACCGATAAATCGGAAAAGCAAAGATGGATGTTACCAGATGCATATGTATTCCCTGTAGTTACAATGGCACATGGTCCAGCCCACATTAGTGCAAAAGGAACCCGTTTGATTTGGAGTGACAACGGAAGTCACTTTAATGCAAAGGTGACTCAGTTGGTTTGCGATGGTCTGCATATCAAGCAGAAGTTTCACGCAGCAAACCACCCCCAGTCGGCTGGTTCAGTTGAGAAGTACAATGGTACTCTCAAGTTGAAGATGGCAAAGATCAGGGAGAGCACAGGGTTGCAATGGTCGGACGCACTACCCCTTGCCCTATTATCCATTAGAGTGACAGCACATTCCAAAACAGGGTTATCCCCGCACAAGGTGGTTTTTGGGTGCCCGCGAATGTGTGGGGTGTCCCCCGACCAGGCCATTTCTCTGATATTGAATACCCGTTGCTTGTGGATTAACTCTATGAATTGACTAAAAATTTGCGTTCTATTCATCAACAGATCCACGAGGCACTGCCGCCAATACCTGAGGGGCCACGGCACAGTATCCAGCCCGGCGACTATGTCCTAGTGCGCAACTACCAGAGACGAGCTTGCTTGGAACCGAAGTGGAGGGGGCCCCTGTTGGTCCTCCTCGCAACGAGGACCGCTGTGAAAGTGGACGGCCGGAAGAACTGGATCCATTCATCTCACTGCAAGCGGGTCCCGCTTCCTCTCCCTTATGACAAATGGGTCCGTGAGTGAATTGGGGATCATGAGACGGAGAAGGTCCCTCGCTTTGTCCCTTTTTCTGATGCCCGACTGACCTGGGCACCGATGGAAGAAGAGAATGATGCTGTTCTGAACAAGGCAGTTCCCCCAGAAATAAGGGCTGCCCAGGTTTCTCCTCCATCTGGTTCACAGGAACAGGAGTCTCACTCCACTGATCCCCCTGAGTTTAAGCTTCTTTTCCAAGACGAGTCAGTGCCTGGAGTGGTTCAGTACAATTTGCGTCCCCGGCGGAGGGACAGTGCACCCAAGGGACAGTCAGGTTAACAGGGATGGACTTCTGGATGAAAAATAGGGCCAGCGTACCATGCCTATGGTACCAATAATAGCTTAGGGAAAGGGAGATTGGTGCATTGTCTGAGATATTGGACAGGATAAGTGGGGAGTGCTTTCCAAGGAGGGAAGTTGCCCTATCCTGAGTGAAGAGACAGCAAGGGTTGTGATTGTGCAGCCCCACCATGACGTGCTCGTTAGCACCACCGTTGAAAGACACTTAGAGACTATTTTTTCCTTTTTTGAAGTGCTCGTTAGCACCACCGTTGAGAGACACTTAGAGACTATTTTTTCCTTCTTTTTTTCCCTGTATACCTGGCTCCATAGCACAGACTCTCCTCTGGTAGTTTGATAGATGAAAACGTATCCCTTTGGTCGTATGGTTATGGAAGAGGAACAGCCATTACAGGGACAGCGTCCTGACCATTTGGTCGAGCTGGACCACTAAGACTAAGATAGTGTTCCTAGTGATAGTTTTTATAGCATTAATGGCAGTGTTAGGCATCCTATGGTTTTTAGAAGAAAGACATCCTGTACACTCCCTGATTGCAACGACCACAGCCCCCCGAGCATGTCTTTGTCACCCTGGCTCCGCATAAGGAAAGACATAGTCAGACCTACGTAGATAATGTCTTCTTGCAGATGCTCCACCAGGCCCACCATACCACCAATGTCACCGATTGTTGGGTGTGTGGTTTACTCCCCTCAGTGTTGCATAAAAATGACCTGTTGCTGTCCTTGCTCCTCTCTTATTTAGCTAGCTGCGAAGCCTGGTTTCAGTTGTTCACCATGGTATATATCCATTATCATTCAGATGCGATGAATATGAGCTTCAGGCCACGAAACTTGCTGCCCTTCAAAACAGGATGGTGTTAGACGTCATCCTTGCTGATAGGGGTGAGGCCTGTTGCGTCATTGGTAGTAGTTGCTGTGTGTACATACCAGACCACACCCCGAATGTATATGCAGCCATACAAAAGTTACACAGACTAGCATCTGACATCCACCATGAGAATGGCACGTGGTCCCTGTCTGGGTGGTTTTGGGGTCTGTTAGCAACATGGGGCTGGAAAATACTCCTATTCTTAGTAGCTATTGCAGGTGTGATATTCACCTGTTGCCTGTGCATCAATTACCTCCCTGCCTGTTGTTCTTATTGTGTGCAAAAGTTAACCCCCAAGCCCGGAGTTCAAGAACAAAATGCAAAGAATTCTATCATGATGGTACAGGCTGTCCAAGATTTAATGTCCATCGATGAGGGCATTTTTGAATATTGATATGGGTACCTGTCTCATATTGCTGATGATTGCCCCAATGGTTCGCTGGTATATATGCACCGTTATGTCTCCCCTCCCATTAGAATTGTAAAGACCCTAACCTGATAGCACCAATAAAGACTTAGCAATGAATGCTAAAAGAAGGGTCTGTTAGAATCGAAATGTCTCATTACCTCAGCTCCATGATGTATGCTGTGTTATGTTAGCATTCATGTAGCTAGGTCATATAATTGTGATTGCAAATGTGTATGTGCCCAGCTTCTGTATGGTAGTGTAGGCCCAAGTTAGCATCTGGGACGCCATTTTCCCCTCCTTGAGTCTTTATTTTACGCTGTGAGCAATCCCCAGCCTCTGTGCCCCCCTCTCTCCTACTGATTCAGCAGAAGCTGCTGTTTAGAAAGTTCCCATATCTCATCCAAGGGCGGGACCCAATGCACGAAGAGAATAGTTTATTCAGCCCTGCATTCCTATCATTGGACATAGCTATGCTCCCACGCCAGAGAGAGCTGAGACCGAGTAGGATGGCCTTGGGAGCCTGATAACGTGTACCCATTCCGCAGGTGGTAGCTCATCCTCAGTGCCTCCTTTTCTGTCTTTGTGCCCAAGCAGTATTTTTCCATCAGGGGCGGAGTTTCAAGAGGTGTTGGAAGGTTTATTCCGTGTTACGAAATGTTTGTTAGTCAGGTCCCTCGGTAGCATCTAAGGAGGCTAGTCAGACTGGACTCCGCTGCAGTGTATTTTACAATAAACTAACTTGGTTTGTATTCTCTACTGCGTCACCGACTCTTCATTTCTTGGAAGGCTAAGAGGAGGTCGCGAGTGACCCTGGTGGCCCTAATCGGGTCACTTCCTTCAGGGATAAAAACTTAAGTTGGAAATAGTTGAGTCTATCATCAAAGCCCCAACTCCACAACATAAGTATCAGGTACAATCCTTTTTAGGCTTGCCAGAATTTTACTCGAAGTTCATTGTAAATTTTGCAATTGTTGTTCAACCTATTAGGGAAAATCTCAAAAAGGGTGCCAAGTTTGTATGGATGAAGGCGTGTGAGGAAGCGTTTTGCAGAGTCAAAAACAGCGTAAGCGGCATGCCCACACTAGGGCATTTTGATGTGAGGAAAAAGACCATAGTTACTGCGTTTGCTAGTCTCAGAGGAGTAAGTGATGCTCTTTCACAGGTGATAGGAGGGGTTCGTGCCACGCTCACTCAAGGGTGCCTCAGCCATCGATAGAGAAGCGTTTGTGTGTGCCTGGGCAATTAGGCACTTTAAATTTGACCTGTGGGGTTTACCTTTTGTGGTTAAAACAGATCATAAACCACTTGTACAGATATTTTCCTTTAATAAAAAGACAAGGAAGTCACTCCTAGAATCAGGAGATGGATATAAGGATTGGCTGAGTTAAATTTTGTTGTTGAACATCTATCTGAAGTGAAAAACAAAGTTGCAGATTACTTGTCCCAAATGTCGGTTGAAAAGGGGGATGAGGGGTTTAACGTGCAGTCCATTAATTGAGTACATGAGGAAACCATCAGTGAGGATGAATGGAAGTCAGCAAAAGATAGAGATGTTGAAGTAAAGGAACTCAAGGAACTCATTGTAAATGTTTGGTCTGAGAGCAAGAGTATCCCAGACGCTCTGATGGGTTATTGGAATTTGTGAGGAGTGTTGAGCTGGTCTGATAATGAACTTTTCAGAGGGACAAGAGTAATTCCTTCTTTTGAATGGAGAGACAAGGTGATAAACATGGCACATGAGGGTCACCTTGGAAGAAATTTGACCAAAACCAGGGTGAGGGAGGTGTACTGGTGGCCAACTCTAGACAGGCAAGTAGAGGAAGTGGTCAAAGACTATGACCTATGTGCGAAGAAGGACAAAAGTAAGGGGGCACCTATGACCCCTTTATCTTCTGTTGAAGTACTGGAGGAACCTTGGAAAAAACGTGGGGGCATATTTACGAGAGAATGACGGAGCGTGGCATTAAGCCAAAATTGCTAACGTCGCCCTCCGCCATTCTGAAAATGTAGGGAGGCGCCATATTTACAATGATATGGCACACCCCTGTGTTTTCCCTAGCTCTGGCGCTAAATTCAGTTGCCTTGTGCCAACGCAGGCACCCTTGCACCATTGTGCAAGAGTGCCTACGTTGAGGGAATGATTGTTTATGTGCAGGAAGGTGACCCTTCCTGCACAATAACAATTACTAATGGTGATTTGTAACTCCTATGTGTGCTGCATTGTGCAACACACATAGAAGTTGCAAATTGTCATTTTTTTAATGATTGTTTATGTGCAGGAAGGGAAACCTTTCTGCACATAAACAATCATTCATGCTGATTAGCTGTTATTATTTGTGCTGCACAATGCAGCTCACATAGAAACAGCAAAAACGAGGAGAAATGAATAATTTCTCCTCGTTTCGTCATGTTAAGGCCAGTTTTTTTTGTCTTGATTTTGGCGCTGCCCCATACTTACGCAACCCTTGTAAATAGGGGGCAGGTCGAAAAGCAATGGGTGTTGTGGTGGAACCCCCACCACAACAACCATTGCCCACCCCTTTCACACCAAGTGATGCGTGAAAGGGGGCCTTATTCACAAGACGGCATTATGCTACGTTAAGTGGCTTAATGCCCCCTTGTAAATAAGGCAACGGGTTTATCGCCACAGGCACATCATAAAAAGTGACATTCCTGTGGTGATAAAGTCTTGTAAATATGCCACTTGATTTGTACTTCATGGATCCTTTCCAATTGTTACCATCCAATGATTGGTGTGTAATATTGTTGGTTAATTACATGTCAAAGTGGGTGGTGACCAAATGTGTCCGTTTTTTAGACACCAGAGTTGTGATTGACTTTCTCAAGGAGGAATTCTCTCCGGAGGGTATACCCAATCAATTAATCACAGACAATGGTGTTCAGTTAATCTTCAAAGAGACGCAGGAGTTTCTGAGTGGTCTCTCCATTATACACCTCAGAACAGCATTGTAGGCCAATGGCTTAGCTGAATACATGAAGAGAAAGGTCAAGTCAGGTGTTCAAAGGGCGCTTGAGGTTAGAGTGCCACTGGCAGATGTACTTTGTGAGAAGTGGTTGGCTCATCGTACTACTGCAAAGAGGCCCCCATTCTATAGTTTGAGGGATAGGGTTGGGAAAACTAAACTCAATTCGGCCTGGATGAATAGATTGTTGCCTGAAAAGAGATTTGAAACTGAAAAATGTGACATGCCAGAATTGTTGAGGAAATGTCAGTCCAAATATTAACAGAGGTAGTAAGTATGATGTGAAACATGTGAGGTAGAATGTGAGCGATGTGGTGTTTATGAAAAAAACCTAGGTTTGCCAAGAAGGGTAGTTCGTTGTTTATGGGTCCATATGTGATCCAAGCAGTTATGAGAAATGTTGTCAGGCTGGACACAAGAGATATTTTGAGCATGTCAAGGCTTGTGAGGTGAAATGGTGGAAAGGTTCCTGGAAGTTCCAACTCAGGTGCTTCCAACATTTGCCAGGAAGGGGGGCCCTAGAGTGCCGGCTGCAAAATGGCTGCCACTCTGTGAGGCTCTGCGGGCTGGACCGCTGATCCGTAAATTATCGAACGGATCGGGAGGGTGCTGAGAGCCCCAAACGACTGAAACAGGCACCGGAATGACTCGTGATTGAATTGCCCCGAAGAGGAGTGCTATGCACACCCATAAGCTGGTGAAGCGCAAGACCATCGCTGCCGCGAGGCCGAGACGTAAAATGGCAGCCCGCGCGTTGTGGCCTGAGGAGCGCTGCTCGCTCGGAGCACCAGAGCTGTGCCGGAACGCCCTGCGGGTCTCTTGCATGCCTGCCGCCTGAGGCTAGATAATCTGCACTGGCAGCGGAGAGGCGCGAGTCGCTGACCTGGTGAGCTCCCGGTGAGTCTGTCACTGTGCCGCGGGAGACTGAGACCGGCGGGCGGATCGCGCTCCAGTGACCAGCGGATCGCAGCGGCGACGCACATTCAGTGCAACAGAGCCCGCCGTCTGGGGTGCACTGCGGATAAGGAGCCTGGAGCGGTGCAGTGTGGGTGATGGCTGCTGAGCTTCGGCTGGCCTGGGGGCCCAGGTGGGCGCCCCTATCGATCCGGATTGAGGTGGAGAGAGGCCTGATGAGACCCGAGCCCGGAGGACAAGTAAGGACACCGCCTGTGTGGAGCTGGGACCCTGTGCGGCACCCCCGCGTGCCGAGGCTTGAGGCTTGGGAACGGCCTTGGAGCTGGGTGGGGATATCCTGCGGGCCCCTTGCGCTGTGGGCGGCTAGGGCGGGGGCCCGTGTTGTGGACGACGCCTGCATCTCCCAGGCCCCCCGGTGCACCTGCTGGCCGCGCTGTGAGCGCATTAGGCCCTGCGGACAGGCTGCAGTTGAGTGGCGGTGGGACTACTGAGGTGAGGAGTACCCTCCACAGAGACGTGGCGGAAGCGCCCGGACCCCGCACCAGACCTGGCAGCCTCCCTCCTGGGCTGACAATCAGAGCGAACCTGGAGTGCGGTGACAGAGCCCGCTGCTTGCAGTGAGACCTGGTTGCTTGATGGCGTAATTGGTGCGCCCTGCTCTCTCTGCGCTAAAGACGGCCCGGATTATTTCGCAGAGCTTCAGGACGGCAGACAGGGCAGATGGAGCATCACCCATACACTGCTAACATTGCGACTTGGGGTGCGAAGGGTCTGCAGCGAACCGGCAAGGGAGAGAGCGGAGAAGCTGGTTGGACACTAGAAGTGGGGGTATTAGACCGAGACGCCCAGAAGATCATCTCCCAATGGGGAGCGTACTAGACTGGTGGCTACAGCGACAGCGGGGTCTGCCTCGGCGGGGGCCTCGTGCTGTGACCAGCGATGTGCAGGTCCACAACGACAACGAAAGGCAGGCATCAATCCGCGATGCCAACCTGACTCACCATGGGCAAGACGGACAGCAAGCAAACTAAACTTTCCTTTGAGCAGCGGAAGGGCCCCGCGGGGGCCCCCCGCCGGAGGATGACCAATTGGAGTCGGCCGAGTCTTCTGTGCACCCGACGGATCCTAACATACGGGAAATGATTCTGGATCTGAAGCAGTCACTCTCCACCATAGATCTCAAAATCGACTCCATGTCTGACCGCTTGGACCGGCTCAGAGACTAGGTCTCAAACCATGAAGAGCGTCTCACAGAAGTCGAGCAGCGCACGTCTGCGCTGGAAGACGAGGGCAACACCACCCGGGAGAAGCTGCTCCAAATGGAGAAAGTGTTGGAGGTAATCCAAAGCAAGAATGAAGATCTTGAGGCGAGGACGCGCCGCAACAATCTGCGCATCACAGGAGTCCCAGAGACTACGGCCATGACACGAGTCGAGGACTATGTTGAAGAAATGCTCCGGGCGATGTTCGGGGACTCCCTCTCCAAGGTATGCATAGTGGAGCACGCACACAGGTCCCTGGGGCCGAGGCCGCCGCTGTGTGCTCCGGCAAGGCCAATAATAGCACGCTTACTGAATTATAGGGACGGGACACTGTGCTGCGTAAAGCCCGAGATCTTAAGGACACAAGGTACCAAGGCAACACAATCTCCTTCTTTCCCGATTTTACCCTAACGGTGCAGGCCACACGGAGGGAGTTTGTGCCCGTGAAACGAATACTACAGCAACAAGACATCAAGTACTCGCTTCTCTATCCAGGGAAACTTCGCATCTTCCACGAGGGCAAGACTGTATTTTTCACTGACCCTAAGGCGGCCACCAAGTTTGCCCACTCCCTACGACAACCTGCACCAGCCGTAGGAGCACATGGAGGGCACGCAGAGGGAGACCCCCTGGACGAGAAAGATTGAACAGTCAAAGAAATGGGCGTAAGCTGGTAAGGCGGCGGTGCGCCTGGTTGCATGGGACTGATCTTGGGAAAAACTACTTCTATCCTTGGGCCGAGATGTCCGTGTGCATTGGGACTTTGGGATGGGGGCCCACCCGGTCCGCCTCTGGATGGGGAGGGGGACTTCCTTCCCCACCTCTGATTGTTCTCGGTCCAGCCACCCAGCACTCGGTTGCTGGGGTTCCCCGAGCACCTTGTGCCTCCTGCAGAGAGGAATCCCTTGCAAGTTCTCATTGTTGGCCGCTATAGGCCTCCTCTGTTCAACGGGTTTAACTATCAGCCATGTTTGGGGGCTGTAGTGGGAGGTGGGTGGGTTTGTTGGGTGGGGTGCACACTTGGCGTGCAGTTTGCTTCTCTTTGTTCTTTCCTCTTCCCTCCCTTGCCTTTCCTCTTCTTGACCCCTCCTCACTGTCCAGTGGATGCACAGTTGCACAGCGCAAGGCGATACTGTAGTGCCAGGGGATGGGTGAGACCACCGCAGACTTGGATGTGATTAAGGCAGTTACATGGAATGTGCGAGGCATGAATGACTGCCGGAAGGTGAGACTGGTAGCTGCATATCTCAAGCGGCACGGGGCGGATATATGCTTGCTGCAGGAATTATACCTCACTAACCAGAACTGCATGCGACTCAAGGCGGGGTGGATGGGAGAGAAATTTGTAGCAGGCTACTCTAATTATGCTCGGGGCACGGCTATAGTCCTCAGAAAGGGCCTTCCTTGGAAAACGCACGCTGCGCTCTATGATCCGCAGGGGAGGTACGTGATTGTTGCGGGGGTCCTGAGGCAGCAGCCGGTCAGGTTGGTGTCAGTTTATGGGCCGAATGTGGACGATCCGCAATTCTTCAGCGAGTTTGGAGACTGACGGAATCGCTTGGGCCTGGACCTGTCTTGTGGGGGGGGTTTCAATGTGGTGCTGAATGCGGGCATGGATCGGTCTGGCGACTCTCAAAGGCCAAATCCAAGGGCGGCGGAACAGCTCCGCACTATTATGGAGGACCACGGACTGGCGGATGTCTGGAGACGCCGGCACCCTGCGGGGTACGAGGGCACGTGTGTCACTTCAGCGGGCCCTACTTGGTCCCGTATAGACTATTGGCTCATGACGCGGGACATGGATGCATGGGTACTTACAGTTGCCTATTTAGCCAGGTCCCTCTCTGATCACGGCCCGTGTTGCTCCGATTTGTGTTGCCGGGTGTGATGCGCGTGCCCTTTAGCTGGAGACTCCCTGCCGGGGCGCTACGTGACCAGGTATTCAGGGAATCGATCCGCACTGATATTATAGAATACTTTGAGTTAAACAGTGGCACTGTGGATTCCCCCTCGGTGCTGTGGGAGGCCTTCAAGTCGGTAATCCAGGGAAAATGTATTGCCAAACTGGCGGGGGTACTGCCCTCGCTTAGGGGAGATCTCCGGCGCCTGGAAGGGGAAATCCGGGAACTCGAACTGGAGTACTTTGACGGCAGCAGTCCGAAGGTCCTGGACAGCATTAAGGGAAAGATCACAGAATTCGAGGAGGCGGCACAACGGAAAACGCACTACTTGAGCAAAGAGGCTCGAGCACGACAGTATGGCGAGGGGGACCGCGCCGGGAAAACGCTGGCGGGCCTGTTAAGGAAGCCCTGGGCTAGTGAGTACATCGGTGAAATACGCAGGGACAATGGGGAGATAATTGCAGGACAGGAAGCGGTGCAAACGGAGATGCTTGAATTTTACACCTCCCTGTATTCGGCGCACCAGACAGCGCCACACCCAGATCTGCTTTCACTCTTTGACTCAATCGAGCTGGCCTGGCTGAGCGTCGGACAACGGAAATATCTTGATGAGCCCTTCGAGGAGGAGGAGGTTGTTACGGTGAACCGGGCCATGCCTGGGGACAAGGCCCCGGGACTGGACGGGCTCACTGCCTCTTTCTATAAAGAATATGCGCAGATTCTGGTCCCTCATCTCCTCAACATGTATGAGGACTCCCTGGAGCATGGCACACTTCCACCCTCCCTATGGGAGGCACTAATCGTGACCATTCTCAAACCTGATAAAGATCTGTTGCTCTGTGACTCTTATAGGCCACTCTCAATGATAAATCTGGATAATAAGATACTAGCCAAGCTACTGGCGTCGCGTCTTCTTCCTCTGCTGCCGGCTGTGCTGCGGCCTGATCAGTGCGGGTTTGTGCCCGGGCGAAGCACCGCTTACAATTTGCGTACTTTTTTCTGGACCATGCAGATGGTTGATAATTCCCTTCCCGCTGCGGCCGTGTTTTTAGACGCAACTAAAGCATTTGATACTCTAGACTGGCCTTACTTGTTTGCCCTTCTTTCCCGCATAGGCATCAGTCCCTTATTTCTCCCAAAAATCGCCTTACTGTACTCAGCCCCAACTGCGAGACTGAGAGTCAATGGCCAGGTATCCCCCGCACTCCCGGTGGCCCGGGGCACGTATCAGGGATGTCCTCTTTCCCCCCTCCTGTTCGCTATCACGACAGAGCCTCTCGCGGCTAGGCTCCGGCAGCATCATGCTAGACATGGACTGGACTTCACCCCTAGGGTGATTCTGGTCTCCATGTATGCCGATGATGTGACGCTCTATGTGCAACACCCAGCTGAAAACCTGGACCCGCTCATTAGGGAGGTGGTCCGGTTTGGCGGAGTGTCGGGTGTCTCCATTAATTGGGGAAAATCTATAATTTTTCCGCTTACTGCGGCCACTGACCAATTCCAATCAGAGTTCCCGCTTCAGTGGCCAAACGGCCCGGTAAAATACTTGGGGATCTGGCTCAGCCGGAACCTAAAGGAGTTATGGAGCCACAACTACGGCAGGCTTATGGAATGGCTAGAAAGTCGTTTGAGCAAGTGGAGATCGCTTCCCCTGTCCCTTGCGGGTCGCCTAGCCATAGCCAAGATTGTGGTCCTCCCCAAGTTTCTCTACGTTTTCACCAATCTGCCACTTCCCCTCACTGCGGCGTTTCGGTGCCGATTGCGATCAAATCTGATTGCATTGGCCTGGGTGGGGCGACAGTCGCGAGTAACATGGGAGACCCTGACGCTGCCGTTTGCTCAAGGTGGGATGGTAGCCCCGGACATGGAGCTGTATTACAACTGCGCCCAAGCTCAGTTTGCCTATCACTGGGTTTTCCCGACCCTCTTCATGGCCCATACTGTCCCGGAGAGCGATAGGGCGGCACCGGTGCCCCTATACGTGGCTTTATTCGGATCTCAGGGGAGGCCCAGAGCCAAAATGGATACAGTAGGTTGCACGGTATGGGCTTGGAGAGAGCTTCATCGCAGAGCAAACTTGGAGGTCGCATTCGCCCCCTCGATCCCTCTCATCAGTCACCCGGGACTGCCTGTAACCGCTGAGGCTGGAGTGGGTCAGAGGCTACGAGGGCTTCAGTTAACTACGATGGGGCACACAGGGATGCTGGACAGGTTCACTTATTATCAATTACGAGCAGCGCTACGCGCCTTATACGAGTCATTTCCTGTAACGCCACCAACATTCCAGGTGCTGGAGGATTTCCTGAAGAACCCTTCGCCGCGAAAGCTTGTAACCCTGCTTTATGGGGGGATGCAGCGCGCCTCCCCGATATGTATTCCCCAAGCGCAGCGAGAGTGGGAGAGGGTGTTGGGGGGTCCGCTTGAGGATGGCACGTGGGCTTATTGCTGCGCACAGCTGAAGGAACTGTTGCCTAACTATAGATTGCGATTAATCCACTTCAAATTTATTCATAGATTGTACAGAACCCCGGTATGGCTATATAGAGCTGGTCTGAGTGAAGACGCGAGGTGTGTGCGCTGCCGAGCCCCGGAGGCCTCTTTCATTCATTTGGCTTGGGAGTGCCCCGCAGTGGCGAGTTATTGGGAACGCATCTTTGAGACCCTGGCCCTGTTGATAAATGCTCCGATTGAGTGCTCCCCCTTAGTGGCCCTGCTGGGATATGTGCGCAGAGTAGCCGCAATACATAGAAAACTTGTGGCAATGTTGTTGCTCTTAGCTAAGAGACGGGTGGCTCTTTGCTGGGGCCGCAAGCGCAGTCCGAAGATAGAGGATTGGCTTAAAGATGCAGCATTTTGCCACAATCAACTGTCTGATTACTGGGAATTATTGCCTGCACATTCCCAACCCAAGGATATTTGGGCGCCTCTGCTTAGTTACCTCGAATCTCTTTCCCCGAATAGCGTGGATGAGGCGGTGGTGGTAACCTAGATGCTGTGCGCTAGCTGTCTGATACGATTAGATTAGATTAGATTAGAATACTTGTAAAGCGCATGGCTGCCTCGGCAATGAGGCGTCCCAGCGCTGAGCAAGACAGAGAGAGGCAGAGAGGAGATTAGGGTTGAGGAAAAAGCCATGTCTTCACATGCCGTCTGAAGGTCTGATGATCGGAGATGTTACGAATATAGAGAGGAAGAGAGTTCCAGAGGGCAGGGGCCAATCGCCTGAAAGAGCGACCACCAGATCTAGTCCTTCGTACGCGTGGAATGCATGCGAGGGCAAGATTAGCCGATCTCAATGCTCGAGGAGGATGATAGAGAGTACACAGGTCACTCAGAGTGTCCGGACCAATACCGGTCAGAATCTTGTGCACAGTGCAGAGCGCCTTAAAATGCACACGATGTGCAAAGGGCAGCCAATGCAGGCGGAGAAGGAGGTTGGAAACATGGCTGTACTTAGGAAGAGCAAAAATGGCGCGTGCTGCAGCGTTCTGAACCCGTTGCAGTCGAGTCAGCACCGACTTATTGGAGCCAAGCAAAAGCACATTGCAGTAGTCCAAACGGGCCAACACAGAGGCCTGAATAATCAGCTGCCGCGTTTGGGCATCAAAAGACCAAGTATTGGTCTGAGGCCACGTAGAATCCCAAAGCATTTCCCTGCAACAGATTTGGAATGCATCTCAAAGGTGAGGTCTTTATCAACCATAAAACCGAGATTTTTCACTACGGACTTGGGGGCCGGAGGGGTTCCAAGGGCCAAAGGCCACCATTCGTTAGTCCAGAGGTGGGATGCTTTGCCTAGCAGAAGGATCTCGGATTTCGCGGAGTTCAGCTGCAAAAGTTCGCTGACATCCACTCTGCAACAGCCAGTAAGTCTTCCCTAAATTTTGTTCTGTCCTGGCTGGGATTGTCAGACATGGTGATCACCAACTGGGTGTCGTCAGCATACGACACCAAGGAGATTCCTCTTGCTTTGGCCATCCGGGCCAGTGGACTCATATATATGTTGAAGAGCGTAGGGCTCAGTGCCAAGCCCTGAGGGACCCCACAGCGCAGAGGATGAACCTGAGAAGTAAAGGGGGGCAATCACTTGAAAGGTCCGATCAGCCAGAAAGGAGGAGAACCACAACAGGGCATTATTACTGATCCCTATCTCCTCCAAACGGTGGAGCAAGATTTCATGGGAAACCAGTATCAAATGCCGCACTCAGGTCCAGCAGGACCAAAGCAGAGGTCCTGCCGGCATCCGAGGCGGATCTAAGTTGTTCTACCACCGTCAACAGTGCAGATTCGGTACTGTGACGTGGTCGGAACCCATTCTGGGATCTATCAAGAATGTGATTAGCTTCCAAAAAGTGGATTAACGTCGAATTCACGTGAGCTTCCAAGATTTTAGATAGAAATGGGAGCAGTGATATTGGACGATAGTTTTCTGGCTTGGAGGTATCCAATGACGGTTTTTTCAACAGGGGGACCACTTTAGCGTGTTTCCAAGATTTTGGGACTGCCGCCAAGGTAAGAGATAAGTTGAGCAAGTCCAAGCACTCTGGTAGGAGGCCCTGTTGAACTTTCCTAAAGGCGTCTGGTCTTAAGGGGTCATCTGGGGACCCTGATTTAATTTTTGATCGCTAAATCCTCCAGGTCTTTGAGGAGAATGATAGGGAATGATGTGAGAGAAGCAGTCTCCACACCCATGTAAGCGTTCTTCCAGCTAGCGCCCAGAGTACCAGTGTGAGCAAAGTTATGGTAGATGCCTTCCACTTTCTCCAAGAAGAAGTTTGCCAGCTCCTCACATTGTTGGCTAGATGATATAATGCTACCTGAAGCTGAGGGAGGGGAGACCAAATCCTTCAGGAGAGAGAAAATGGTTTTGCTACGATTGGTACTCATGGAAATCAAGCTGGAAAAGTGAGCTGCCCTAGCCTTACGCACTAGTTTGTGGTAGGATTTTATAGTTAATCTATACAGTACTTTAGCCTGGGGATCATAAGCACGTCTCCACATTCTTTCTAGAACTTTACAGTTCTTCCGGGCTAGGGTCAGATCCTCATTAAACCAGGCATTAGCCCGCGTACCTTTGGAGTAGGTAAGTTTGAGAGGAATGCAGGTATCCAAAGCTTGGATTACCCACCTATGGAAAAGAGCATCAGCCTCTTCTATATTAGTAGCTTTGCCTGGTGGATTAGTGCACAAGGCTGCGAGGAAAGCCTCTTGATCAAATTTGTGCCAGGGCCGTTTCAGTGAAGGGTACTGGGTTAACTGGGGCTGGAGATCGGCCAGTGTTAGCCGCATAGGGATAAGAAAGTGATCCGTCCAGATCATAGGAAGGGGTGTTAGGACTTCCAGTGACTCAAGATTGGAAAAGACCGGATCTAAGAGATGCCCAGCGCTGTGTGTGGCGCCAGGGACCAGTTGTATCAGTTGGCAAGCTGCCAAGTCCCCTAAGAAGCAAAGAGTATCCGGGGAATCTAGCATTTCGAAATGAAGATTTAGATCACCAATAATATTAAAATTGGCGGTCTGGAGAGCTAGTACCGAAGTAGTATTTGCCAAGGCTTCTCTAAAGTTTTTCGATGGACCAGGTGGACGATAGATTAGAAGGCCGGAAAAGGTAAAATTAGCACTCAGTGCAATTTTAAAGAGCGCGCTCTCACAGTCTGGCAGAGCTTGGGAAATAAAACTACAGGCGTGGGCTGTTTTATACACAATCGCAATACCCCCGCCTCTCCCCCTGTTCTATTAAGACTGCTAATGGCATAACCTGCGGGAAGGGCGAGTGCCGGTATAGCCACTGAGGCATCGGATAGCCAAGTTTCCGTTAGAAAGAGTGCCTCAGGTGAGTAATCCTGGAGAAGATCAAATACCTCGGCATGGTGTTTGGACAATGAACGGCAATTAATACTCAAAATCGAATATGTTGAGGTCCTGGGGCCTGAGATCATGGTTAATACAGCAACCTGGCTACAACCAGACAACTACATCCTTGTTAGGACACATGGGGGGTTTCTTTCCTTCCTTCCCTCTATTGCCTCCATCCTTTTGTTCTCTTTTCCTTTCGTACCTCCATTCTGTCTGTTTGGTTTAGGGTTGGGAATCTGTTTTGCTTCTCAGAGGAATGTCGTTTTGAGATACAGACAGCAACTGACGGAAATGGACATTCTGTCCGGACATATCATCCCGCTCTGTGCCTCATTGATTCTCGAGTTTATTGTGTCCTTAATACGCATGCCAGTAAGTAGGTGTGGAGCGATATGCTGGCAATGTCTCTGTTTCTCTGTACTTGTTTATTTTCTCTGTACTCAAAAAATTTAACCTTTAAATAAACATTTGCCAGGAAGATTGCAGGAGTGGTCAAAGATGTTGGGGAAGACCAGGAAATGCTGGCTCTGATGTTTACAAATGCGATCACGAAGAAGACACAACTGGTCAGCGTCATCGTGGGGGACCGGTATGGTGGGAGTATTATCTCATATGACATTGGGAACTGTGTTATGGTTTCTCTTACTGGAGTGATGTTATGCATCCTTGTTTTTATTCATTTTTATTTTATTCATGCATTGTTGTTTTACTTAATTTTTGTCATTATTGTTATTACAATTTCCATTTGTTGTTCCTGTGTCTAAGGAGGGGCATGTGTTATGGTTATGTAATAGATTTGTATGTTCTGAAGTTATATCCTAGGGAAGATTTCCAAGCTGGACAGTTGGTGAAAACTTTACTCTCAGTGAATTGCTTTCTCTTTTACCTGTCTGGATGTCTTAGGTGTGAGAAAATGAAACAACTGGCTGTCATTCATTGAACATCATTCCTCAAGTATATAAGCAAAAAGCTGGGGTGGCAGCAATCTATGGTGCAGAGTTATGGGGGTAGAGTAACAGCAAATGTCTCCAAAAGATAGAAAATTCCTTCTTGAGATTGCTATTACACTTGAGTTATGACACACCACTTTACCCTATATTTCTGGAACTGGGCATGGTCCCCATTGCTGACACCATAGCCCTTGCCCTGGTCCTGTATTGGCTACACTTATATGATAACTGTCATGGGGAGTCATATTTGAGATCAACTCTTGAAGTGCCAGTCACAGGAAGAATCCATCTCAATCCCATATCAAATTATGTAGGAAACTGCATAAGGGGACTTGGCCTCATACATCTTTTGACAGATCTAGCTCATATCATCAGTGTCCCTGCTGCTTTGTCAAATAATTATTTTAAAATACAAAACTTAAGGCACGCATTGTTTTTGAACGTACATCCATTCTGACCTGAAATTATTTGCACACAAAGCTTACTTTGAGTATGGAACAATATTTAAAGACATTAGCACACCGCACTTTATATCTAAAATTTCGCCTGGACGTTTTAATCGTTAAATTATACCTGGCCAAATTTGCTGATAGCCATGTTGACTCTGACCCTTGTGACTGCAAAATGGGCGATCAGGAGACAATAAAGCACTTTATGCTATTTTAACAAAAACTAAACATCTACGTGCCAAATGGCTCACACCACTATTTAAACAGTTTTTGATTACAACTTGTACAGAACCACTAGCCCTTTGTGCCAGATCAGAGTGTCAAGCAATTTACAAGAGTGTGGATATATTATGGGAGCCTTGTTTGCAACAAGAATTTCACAGAGAGCTCCCCCCTGGTCTCGGATCAGTCAAAGTAATATTACATTGTAAAGCTACAAAAGGATTGCTTTAACCATTTTAATATTTTTAATTGATGTATTCAGTGTGCTGTTAAGCATATCTTAATTTGTTATGACATATATATGCTAATAAAATATTGATTGATTGATACATACCGCATCTTTACTACTATCTCGCTGAATGGGTGTGGCTCATTTGCTATGCTTGTTCTTTATGTGACACTTGGAATTTTCAAAATCCCTATGACTTCAGTGATATAACATTAGCCTTTACGCAGGCTTTAGATACTTGTCCCTCTGAAATTGAGCAAAACCAAAACAAATAATCTCCCCTTTCCATGGTTCACCGAATCCCTCAAAAAGGAAAAATCTATATGTAGGAAGCATGAGCGCAAATGGAGAAAATCTAAATTAGCTGAGGATAGACTTGTCTTTAAAATGGCATTAAGGAAATATCTTAAAACATGCAACATCGCAAGAAGAACTCACATAGTAAACAGAATTAATTCTGCAAAAAACTCCTTTAAAGAGCTTTTTAAATATTTTAAAGAATTCACCAATCCATCATCCTGTAGTTCCACTATCCCAGCATCACAGGCGTTGTGCGATGATCTGGTAGCTCTTTTTGAACTGAAGATTAATAGTATCTATCCATCTCTTTCAAATAATGGGGCATTGAGAAAATTAGTCTCTCCCGAAGTTTGTGTTGACTCTCAGTCCTCCACTCTGGAGTCTTTTTCCGCTACTCCTGATCAAGTTTTGGATAGATTATATAGAATCAAATCTGGTCTACTTTGGATCCTGCCCCTTCCTATGTTAATACTACTCTGGCCCCAATCATTCTCACTTCTATCACAGATCTGTGCAATCTTTCGTTTAAGTTGGCAACTCTCCCATCAAAATGGAAAACTGCATGGATCAGACCCATTCCTAAAAAACCTATGGCAGATCCTGCAGATATGCAGTATTATAGGCCCATATCAATGCTTCCTCATATTGCCAAAGTTTCAGAATCGCTGGTAAACCAACAACTGGTGTCTTTTTTGGAATCCAACTCTCTGTTGGAACCCTCCCAGTAAGGCTTCCATGCTTCTTATAGCACAGAGTCTGCGTTAGTGGAGGTCACCGACACAATCAGACTCACACTAGATCAGGGGAATTCAGTAGGAATTCCTTGATCTATCAGCTGCTTTTGATACCACCCAATTCTAAGTCAAAGATTGAAGGAGATTGGTGTCAGCGGCAAAGCTCTGAAATGGGTGGAATTTTTTTTATCAAATCAAACTAATAGTGTACACATGGATTCCTACTGTCTAAATCCATGGCTCTCGATAAAGGAGTGCCATAGGGATCGATCCTGAGCCCTGCTCTTTTTAGCATATATGTGGCTCCCCTGGCCAGACTTATCAGGTCATGCAGCTTCGACACAATCTCATATGCTGATGACACTCAATTGATCATCACTATGGATTCAAATCCGGAACTTAACTAAGTTAAATTCAAACATTGTATGTTAAAAATTGCATCATGGATGGCTCTCAACTTCTTGCAGCATAACTCCAGTAAGACGGAGGTCCAACTTTTCGGAAAGGCTCACTCTACCTGGTCCGACGACTGGTGGCCAACTGAACTTGGACTACCCCCAACGCCCAAAATATTTGCCAAAAACTTGGGCGTAATCCTGGATGACAATCTCTCCATGAGTGAACATGTCAAAGCCATTTCTGGAACGTGTTTTGGTCTGATGCACATGCTTAAGAAGGATTTTCATTTGGTCCCTCTAAATGCCAGGAAAACCCTGGTTCAGGCGCTAATAGTAAGTTGCCTAGACTACGGGAATTCCCTGATGGTTGGAATGAATGTTTGTTATCCAGGCTTCAGGTTATACAGAACATGGAAGCTCGCCTTGTCTGTAATCTTCACCCACGGTCTCCATCTCCACCTGTACTGCGCTCCCTTCACTGGCTCCCCATAAAAAAATGTGCGCTTTTCAAACTTTTGTGCCTGGTTTTTAAATCATTAGATGAGAAGAGACCATGTTATCTCAAAAATAAATTTGAGCCTTATATCCCGACACGTCAGCTCAGATCCAGCAAGTTTCTACTACTATGCCCAAAACGTATTCCTAAAACTAGTTTTGATGGCCGGTCTTTTTCATTTTTGGCCCCCAATACTGAAACCAGTTACCCTTGGCCCTTCGATCTTGTTCAAACCTAATCCTTTTTAAGAAACTCTTGAAAACTTGGTTATTTGATCTCTAATCTTTTTATGGAATTATAGTCTGCTTCGGACTGTTCTGGCACCAAGAGATCCCCTCGGGGATGATTCGTGCACCTAACAAATATAGAATCAAATCAAATCACTGATGGCAGCACCCTCACTCTGAAAATGGTTCCACCACCACTGGCTCCTGGAGTAGGATTTTTGCTCCAAATTACTATTAATTACTCCAGCTGGTGTAATCGCATAATTTTGGTGATTTCGCATCATAAAAGTAAAGCATAATTACTGAAATTACTCCAATTAGTCCAGAATAATTGAACATTCTCTCAGGCCTTCTCACCATTGCTAACATATATTTATATTTATCAATTGGCAGTAATGTACTAACTTAGTCCAAGTAGACTATTTGGAAGGGATGTGCAACTTTCTCCAATGGAGTTCGCAGGGGTCTTACAATTGTAGAATTGCTTTTTTTTGGGGGGGGGGGGGGATTTCACATTGTAGTACATACTGTATGGTTTGTTTTGGCTTTTTTTGCCACCTGTAAGCAGCACAGCATTGCAGATACACCAGCATGCAAAGAGCCTATTCCTTCATGACTGGCTTTTACTATGTTTAATTGGTTAGGCTCACTTGGGATACAGTATTCTCCTACTTTAGTAATGCTAACTGTAAGAAGCCCATTTTGTCCCAGGAAGTAGTTGTACTTCTCCAGCAAAACAAGAGCCAGAGCTTTCTTTGTATCTGATGACTGGAACTCTTACTGAGTATCCAGGTCAATCTTGTTTTTCTACCGGATCATTGCTGCTAATTTGAAAACCTGCATGGCAGAGTTCATAGCCAATCCACAGCAGAATTGCCTTTAGAGTGAACTCCTCGCGTTTGTGTGCCGGACCTCCACCAATGGAAGCTGTCATTGGAGTGAAACTAACCAAGCCCAAAGCATCCTAACTTTGTATCGTCTTTCCCCATGTGTCTTTGTATTTATTGATCTCCCAATGTTTTAAGACAACATTGTATCATTTCACACATAATGTTGGGCACTGTAGGGACTGATTTGTAATTTTTCTGAAAAGTGCATTTAATTGTGCAATTTGTGCGTTCAGTAATCCAAGGTCTCCACATGTACGTGATTGATTTTAAATTCTGCACTCTCAAATCTACTTTGCAGTGTAGCACAAGCTGCAGAATATGGCTGTTTAGTACCTGTAGCTGTCTGCACTGCACCTTTAGTATCAAAACGTTTATGATACTCATTCGAATGTCTTTTAGACAGGGCCTCAGTTTTTTCCTTTCAATATTGTAAGAATTCTTATGTTTTAAAATTAGGATCACACTCATATTATATATCAGTACTGGCCTCACTAACAGCCCATTGCACTCAACAGATGTACAACTCATGTGAGTTTAGGATGCTTGTTTTAGTGCAACCTCCAATTATGGTACTGGTGTTACCACAATTATATTCTTTCCTTGGGCTGTGCCCCTCCTCCCCCATTTGATACCTACAAGTCCTTCTTTGCTGTTGTATGACGGTGTGATTTTTAAGCAATTGATACAGTTTGCCCTTCATTGTATGCAATTGTATACAACATACAAATATTCAAATTGAATGGGTACTATTCCGACCATCAAACTCAGTGAGTTATCTTATGTTTGTAAATTTGCTGCTGTAGTCATGTCTTTCTATAAATCTCAGAGTATTTGTGTAAGTTTCTGCTTCCAATTTTTCCCCACAAATGTTCAAAGGTGTCACTCTCCCAGCATAGCAAGGCAAATATGTTCATTCTGATAAAATTCACGAAACCCATTAATGTTTGTAATGCGCTGAGGGATTTGGGAGGCTCAATCTTGCATTTTTTTAAGAATCCGTCTGCGAGTCCTGTTGCTTCACTTAATATGGCTCATATCCTAAAATAACATATTTTGGACTAACTGAATTTAAACTTGCAACCTGATTCAGCAAGCACAGTAACTATCACATTTTGTAAATGGTACTCTACATCATCCGTTGTGTATATGTGATGAACACAAGAACTTAAATTCAGGACGCATTGTAATAATTGTACTTTTATTGCAGAGAGCACATCTGGATTGTTTTTGTGCACTTGCAGTAGTTCTAATGTTAAACAAAGTTGAATTCCACCAAGTGTAAATGAGGCTAAATATTATGATCCGGTGAAGAGTAAGAGTAGCTCTCATCAGAGAACTGATATCTTTCTGGAGCTCTTTTTTCTCTCCTATCTCTCAGGATACATCCTCATGCTCTTCTTATTTACAATAGAAAAGGTCGCTTCTTTTTAAATCCACTACAGAACTTCAAATTCTCCCTTCAGGATTGTTGCGCTTTAGGCTTCCTTTCTTTTGAAAGATTTTCACTTTCCACCCTACTTTTAATTGGGATTTCTGCGGTCACACCATTGGGGTGTCTCTCCCAATGGTGATATAGACTTCAGATACTATTTTGGGCATCTTCACTTCTTTCTGGTATTGTGAAGTAGAACCATACCTTTTGCAAATAGCCAAGAGAGGTGCATCGCTTCCCATATTACCAAGAATTATCTCAGCCACTGTATCTATGTGACTAGTAAGCTTCATTCTTAAATACACTGGAGGTGACGCTCCATGTTCTGCCTTCATCTGTTTGAATACCTTTGGTAACATCACAATTGAAGGCATGTCATGCCCAGTCATATCTAGGGTGGTAAATAGACTTCCTCATGACTAACAGTGTTGTACATTTCGTGTCATGCCTGTTGGTCAACACATATGTATTATTTAGTGTTTATCCTGTTGAATATAATGAGGAAATATAGCTTCTAATTAATAGGTTTTGCTTGAGAACCTAAACAGTATTTCATTCCGTTTGGTCAGGCAACACCTCATTAAAGCATTTATTGTTTGTGAATTAATGGCTGTAGCCTGTGCACGTGCATGCCTCCTTTGATTCTCCAGCCATTGCTCACATAGACTCAGTCACAGTATGGGCCAATGATTAGTATCTGTTAGGGACATAACAAACCCCAGTAAGATTAGGGGACACCTCTCCAATCTCTCGGAAGGATCGTAAAATACCTCCTTAGATCCTGTGTGTGTGATTTGTCTCAGGGTCCGGGGTCCACAAAGACCGTTATTGTTTGTGTCCAACGTTGGTTACCATGTTATAAACCTCCTAGTTTAGAGAGAAGCACCCCAAGCTTAGATCTCCTTGGCCGCCAAGGGAAAGATGGGTGTTGCGCCACCTTTCTGATAAAAAGAGAAAGGACAGGTGTCTCTCGCTTTTATCTTTGATGAGTTAGTTTCACTCAGATTCAGAGTGTTATGACTCAAACAAACCCTGCCAGAATATATTATACCTGCAGGGGATATATGCATGCATGACCCTCTCCCTAACCCCTAAAAACAGTAGACACACAGAGCTGTTGACATTGCACAACAGTAGATTATTTATTATGTGCTCTCAACACTTACATCTTATGTGCCAGAATGATGGTAATTAGTACGGTAATGTCAGCAGTCATTATATAAAAAAAAAGGGAAAATTAGAAACAATCAAAGCATTTTACATCACACATCCTTACTCCCCCTAAGTGATTATGCTAATTCTAATCTAACACCTACATGCATGATATCAATATCATGGCTATTGTGTAGGGCGAGCTGTTAGTAATCTCCCTACCAACTTTAATCAAGCCATGCAACTTTTCCGCCATACCTCAGCAAGATGCAGGGCTGGCAGTTAAATAATGGTGCTTTGGCATGTCCCCTCTAGCAATTAGTCATCACGTGTGCCCCACCTAAATTCATGAGTCTCTTTATAGCTTTCTCCCCAATGATTCGCTATAGAGAGCAGAGGAGGAAGTTTATGTCCAGGCTCTTGTATCTGCACAAACACTGTCTCTATTAGAGACATGCTCAATAGGTGAGTAAAAGTAACCAATTTTCTTCCTTTGTCCTTCCAAACGTGTTCCATGTGAGGCCTAGTATCCTTGCAGTGCTAATCACTACATCTCTTGAATGGAAGATTCCTTTCTGCTTTGTTTGTGTTAATTTTGTTAGTGTTACTAATCTCAATCAGCGGCTAAAATAATATGTCATCTTGCATACTCGATTAGCATCACTATTTAGAACATACATTTTCTAGTCTCACTGCCTTACACGTACACACAAAGTTTTAGAGGTTCATTTACAAGGCCATTGTGCCGCTGGTGCATCACTTGTTTTGATGCACCGGCGGCACAATGTGGCTGCCCATGCTTACAAGGCCACGTTAAGTCACCCGTAATGACTTTTCATGAACTGTAAATATGAGCCCCTTTGACACATTACTCTGTGTGAAAGGGGCGTTCCATGGGTGTTGAATGAAATGAAATGAAAATGAAAAAGAAATTTATAGAGCGCGAAACATTCACCCGAAGGTGTCAAGGCGCTAGCTCATCAATCATGACTAACTGGACAGTCCAGAAACACATCAAAGATTAAACAGCCAGGTCTTCAACGCCTTCCCACACAACTTCGATGGAACCTGACACATTCCCAGATATACAAAGTTTTGTAAAGCTGGGAATGCATCAGAATCCTATGCCTCCCCAGGGGAGGTGTAAGTGTGGCGCAACGAGGAGAAATAGTTTTATTTTTCCTCATTTTTTCCCTGTTTCTATGCGAGCTGCATTCTGTAGCATGCATAGAAAGAGCAAAAATACCATCAATGATTATTTTTGTGCAGGTAGGTTTCCCTTCCTGCACAAAAACAATCGTCCCCACAACGCAGGGACACTTGCACCATAAAGCAAGGGTGCCTAGGCTGGCGCATGGCAGCCAATTGTGCGCCAGCGCAGGGGAAAGCACACAGGTAGGTCGTATTGTTGTTAATATGATGCATCCCTGTGCTTTTAAAATGACACAGTTCAGCACAGCAAAATGGCTTGTGGCGTAATGTTTTTTGTAAATGAGGCCCTTAGGTCCCTTCAAGTTACATCCAATCAGGCCTGACTTGCATGTTGTATGTATGTGTTAGCAGGAAAACCCTTCCACGCATGACTGGATGGTATATGTTGATGGTGACATAGTCCACCATTTATCATTGACTCAGCACTATGCAGCCACTGTGATGTAATGGTCAAACTGGAAGCTCAAGTGAAATGCGAGGCCATCAATCTGTCACAAAGCTAAGGACGCCGACTCCAAGTCTGTGCACCAACACAAAAACCTAGATGGGACTGTCGTTTAGGGTCAAGGTCTATATGTAAACCCCGTCACATGGCAATGTTATGCAACACACAACAGGCTACAACAATCTTACAGACAACTCTTTACTGAGCATGGGAGCACACCATTGTATGGTTAAGCCACCTGAAGCGTGACTTGAGGGTGACAAAAGTGCATTCAATGATGGATCGCATACATATGTGTGCTCTTTCATAGCTCTGTGTGAGGCTGTGTTTAGCTGGATATTGGAAGGGAGTGAAGAATTCGAGAGAAAGGGCATACCTGGCATTACTTGTCTTGATGTGGTTAGCTTGAGCATGTAGCAGACATTCTGCACATGTATAAATTCAATGTTTGTGTTGCTTGTGGCTATTGTGATAGGATGAAGTTATGAGTAACTATTTTTGTTTAACCATTCCCTAGATATGGGGAGAACATGGCGGCCACGTGGCACGTAGGTCGCAGAGCTCCGGAGCTCCCAGCCACAGCGTTCGAGAATGCCGCTTTCTACTGCCTTCTAATGCCTCCTAAATGCCGTTTTTTTCAGTTCTAACAACTCGACGACATCCTGATGTGCCTTACCGCTTGTGTCTCTTTGGTTTTGCCGGCCCCCAGTCTCCCCGCCTGTCTTCCAGGATCGGACACCGGTCCGCGTTGGTTTGAGGCCGCCCTGGAGCTCAGAAAGAGCCGCAGGGCAGCAGCGCGAGGCTTCCTCCGTACGAGGGGAGGCAGCGTCAGCACATACGCTGCAGCCGTGCACTCCGAAAGATTAGGAGTTACATTACTCTCGGAGGGTGAACAGCCGGCTGCCGCTATTAGAAACGAAGGAAGCCAAGACCTGGAAGGTAGGGGGGCTAATGGGTTGTTTTTTTCCTGTGCAGCAAGAGGGCAGAAATTAGTTGGCAAAGAGGGTGTAAAGCTTGTGGATACCGAGGGGAGGCAGACTACATCATTTGATTTAATTGTTACATCTAGTCCAACTAGTCCAACTACCTCTGAAAGTTTCCAAAGGGGTTTGCTCAGAGAGAAATCCAGGCGGGAAGTAAAAAAGAAAGGAAGAAAGCAAAAAAAAAAGAAGGAAGAGCTTACAGATCCCAAACCAAGGATTACACCATCTTTGAGATCGTTTTTTAAAGTACAGCCATCAGTACTCACATTAAAGAGACCCCCACAAACGGAGGGACAGGGGACTATAGCTGTCTCAGACATCTTAGTTACAGATATGGAGAGTGGCGAGCAGTCTGGTCAGGGTAAATCCCATGAAAGCGTTAAAAGCATTAAAAGCACTCCAGATAGAGCAAATAGTAATGGTGATAGCAATCAGGATGGAGAACATGAAGGAGGAGGACACATATCAGCTATGAGTACAAAACCCCCTGAAAGTGGGAGTCTGTTGGAACCATCGGTTAGTTCTCTAGAGGCTATATTGGGATTACTTACGGCAGACATTAGGAATGGATTCTCAGTATCTGAAGCAAACCAGCGGGAAATACGCGGGTTTTGCGGGTTTTGCGAAACATTGGAGAAAAAGTTGGACACTCTATCTGAAAGGACAGAAACACTTGAAAATACAGTGGAGGAGTTAAAAAAAGACCTTGCGACTAGCAAAACGGAGCTTCAGGCACTACGTAGGGATGAGCAGGGACTTCAAGAAAAATTGGAGCAGTTAGAAAATAATTCCAGAAGGAATAATTTGAGAATTCTAAATGTACCCGAAGGAAAAGAGAGGGATGATTTAAAATCTTATGTGGTAGCTCTCATAAAAGCTGCAATTCAGGTAGAGGAGAGTGAGGCCGACATCATAAAAGATATACAAAGAATCCACAGAGACCCCTTTAGGAAAAGCCTGGGTAGAGTGAAGCCAAGAAAGATCCTCATTAACTTTCAGACATACGCATTAAAAGAGAAAATTCTGGGGTCCGCATTAAAACTAAAATCCTTGAAAGGCCCTGACTTCCCATTTGAAATAAGATCAGACCTATCGCGAGCCACCCTAGGTAGACAATGGGAGTTAGGCAAACACATGGATGACTTTAAAAAAATAGGGGCAACTGTACAACTTAAATTTCCCGCATCGCTGAGAATAATGTACAACAATAAAATGCACATGATAAGGAGCATAAGGGAGGCTGACGAGCTGTTAGAAAGTATCAGGGGAGGTGGAGGGGGCAGTTGAGGGGATTAATGTTGCTAAGTAATGAGTTGGTTTTCTCTACACATATACACTGAATTTTATAATTACTTTCTTTTGGGCTGGGTGGTAACGGAGCTAAAGAACAATTTGGACGAACATCAGGTCCAAGAACAAGAAGCAGGGGTGGGTTCTCCAGGGTAGGGGGTGGGGGGAGCTGATAGAAGGGTGTCACAGGGTGGGGAGCATACGGGAAAAAATAAAAAGATAAAAATCCTCAAATACTTCAGATAAATTAAGTAGAATTAGCATAATGATGATATGTCCATTCAGATCTTAAATTGGAATGTTAACAGGCTATGTGTGAAGGGGCGTAGGGATAGGCTATTACAATATCTCAGGGATTCTCCTGCCCAAATTCTGATTCTACAGGAGACGCATTTATTAAAAAAGGAATGTGTTGATCTTTTTGAAAAACAAAGATGGGTACAGCAAGTCCTATGTACGGACCAGAGTGGGAATATTAGAGGAGTAGCCATAATAGTGAAAAAACAAGCAATAATGTGGGTGACACAGATGAGGGCGATAAAGGGGGTAGGTGGATTATAGCTGATGTTAAAGTAGAGGATAGACCATTAACGATTGTAGGCTATTATGGCCCAAACCTCGATGACTGTGAGCCATTAAAAAACTTGTTCGCAAATCTCTTGGAAGCCCAGTAATTATGGCAGGAGACTTCAATATAGTATTAGATTTAAAGTTAGATAAATCAAATAAAACTAGAACAATACCGACGCCCAACTCACGAGCTCTTTTAAAAGCCATGATGACCCAGCATACTCTGTGTGATCTTTGGAGGGAAAGAGCAGGAAATCTACAGGGTACATCTTTCCACAACAAGAAATATGGGAGCAGGTCTAGAATAGATTATTTCTTAGTAGATTGGAGCCTTAGAGAGGACATCTCGGATATCGAATATAAGGCGGCCCACCTCTCAGATCACTTGGCAGTCTTCCTGACGCTTAAAAACAGTACTAGGCGTGAAGAAAGAAGGTGGACGTTAGATCGCACCATATTGGCCGATAGTGAAGTAATAGATAACCTAAAAGAAGAGGTCTGAGAATTTATAGAGATCAATAGCGGCTCAGCCACAAACGGAATAGTCTGGGATACCCTAAAAGCATTTATTAGAGGTAAGATTACTAGTGTAACCTGCCATAAGAATAAGCAGTATAAAAGTGAAATTTCTCATTTGGAGGATGAGATGGAGCGATTAGACACGGAGATAAAAGATCAGATCTAGGGGAAAACAAAGCGGAGTTAGAAAAGAAACAGCTCCTATTTAAGAACCAATTATTGGAGATCCTCCAGACAAGAATCAAAAAGAGGTGGGACGCAAGCAAGTTAGAGCATTTTGAGTATGGGGAGGGAGCAGGAAAACTCTTAGCCTGGAAGGTTAAGTCAGATCTTAACAAAAATCGGATCAAGGAGATCAAGGAGGAACGAACTGGAAACTTGTTGAATAGTGAGACCGAGATCAAAGAGGCTTTTAAGGAGTTCTTTAGTATTTTATATACGGAAGATAAGGAGAAACTAGGGGATGCCGAGATAGAAGGCTGGCTAGCGGAATCAATCCAACCCATAGATGCTAACCAGCAAAAAGTTTTGGGCCAAGAGATTACTAAGGAGGAGGTAGTTAAGGTGATTCAGTCCAGTAAAGGGGGTAAAGCGACTGGGCCGGACGGCATTCCAATAGAGCTTTATAAAATCTTGGCAGAGGTAGTATCCCCTCTCTTAACATCAGTAATGGATGAGGTACTAGAGCATGGAGTACAGTTACCAAAATCATGGAACGAAGCCACAGTTACCCCCATCCTGAAAAGCGGTAAAGATCCGGCAAATTGTGAGTCATACAGACCAATATCTCTCTTGAACTCCGATTACAAAATCTTTACAAAAATATTGGCTAGTAGACAAGCCAAAATTACGGGCTATACAATCCATGAAGATCAGAGAGGCTTTGTGAAAGGGAGGTATCTGCACGAGCTCACTTATGAGCTAATCGGGGCTATTGATTTCGCAACAACTTTTGATACCCCTTTAGCAATAACAACTTTGGATGTCTCTAAAGCATTTGATAAGGTGAGGTGGTCTTATTTATTTTCGGTACTTAAAAGATTTAACCTGGGGGATACATTTTGTAGAGCTATACAGCTAATATACCACGAACCCATAACAAGGGTCTTGGTGAATGGGAAGTTGACTGCACCATTTAAAATACTCAGGGGCACAAGACAGGGATGCCCTCTTTCCCCCCTCTTGTTTAATTTTTATATGGAGCCTCTGGCCTTTAGACTTAGAAACACAACTGACATTCCCCCCTTCCATCAGGGAGATTGGGTCAAAAAGGTTGCGCTATATGCTGACGACCTCATGGTATATTCATCTGATTTGGACGTTGCTCTGCCCATCATTTTACGTATAGCATCAGAATTCGGGAAGGTATTGGGGTATTCAGTGAATGAATTGAAAACAGAAGTTATGGTACGGAATCAAGTAAGCAGTAATCCATGGATCAAAAAAGAATTGCGATATCTTGGTTTAAGGATAGTCCAAGACATAAACGCAATTGCCGAAACTAATTTAAGGAGAGTATATACAGAGATCGTTCGACTACTGAAAGGCTGGGTACACCTCCCATTAACGATCCTAGGGAGAGTTAGTTTGATCAAGATGACTATACTGCTAAAGAGCACTTTTATATTCAACTCCATACCTTTGCACTTTGATAAAACTACCATACACAAAATCCAGCAGTCAATAAATTCATTTATCTGGGCCAATAAAGGGATTAGGATCTCCTGGAAGAAATTACGGAGGAGGAGGGAGAAAGGAGGGTTATCCCTACCAGATATACAATATTATGCATGGGCTTTCCAACTAAAAAATTCCAGAATGCTCGCAAAGATACCTGACGGATCTATAATGGGTTTAATGTTTTTAGCTATGCTAAAAGAATGTAAAACAGATACAGACGGCTTCCTTTTTAAATTCGGAGACCCAAAATTCTTTAAGAAGATCAAATTGAAAGTATTACAAGCAATGGCAAAAATGTGGTACCATATTCGACGCCTTTTGAAAATGGACTATTATTCACATTTTGCCCCAATCTGGGATTTCCCTGGGACCCCAGAGTGCCTCAAAGATAAGCTGGCGCTATCCATCAAGAATGCTGACCTAAAGATCTGGGGGGACCTAACTCAGGAGGGAAATCTGTTATCCTGGCAGGACCTTAACGGGTTGATGAAGGGCACTCTCTCAAAGTTCAAATTTCTACAACTAAAAAGCTGGGAACAAGGCAGGAAACTGGCATTGGGGGTAGGCAACATCTTGGAGGAACAATTAGTAACAAAACCACCGGGGAAAAAGGAAGTCGCACTTTGGTACTGGCACATCCAGGATATTATAGATGGAGAATTCACGTTGGCGGAGAAATTGTGGAAAAACTACTTGCCGAGGGAGCAGCTGCAGAATATTTGGCAAGTATCGATGCGCTCACTTTACCTCATTGTCAAACCTGCCTTTTTAAGGAGAAACCATCTTTTCTCACTCCACAGGGCATACATATCACCCGAAAAACTATCAAAGATGGGGAAAGGAAGTCGAAGCAGCTGTGCTAAATGTGGTTTGGTAAAGGCAACGGACGTACATATGTTTTATGAATGCCCAGCTAACAAAGTATTTTGGGATAAAGTGGAAACATCAATGACAGGTATTTTGGGTCAACAAATAAAGGTAAGCCTTTCATTGGTTATCTTTGGAGTGGTGGATGGCCTTATGGGTGCCTTTAGGGATTTACTCATCTATGCAATATTACTTGCTAGAAGAGAAATTTGTCGTAAATGGGTGAGTAGTACACCACCACAACTCGGATTGGTTGGAATCCCTTGTATATATGTCAAAGATGGACCTATGGGGAAAAAGTCCAAGAAGAAAGCATTTTTGAATTTGTTGCTAACCCGAATGAATAGCCCAGAATGGATGCTGTAAAATTCGAGGGGGAAATGGCGATATAAGATAGTAACTTTGTCCAATGATTACACCGGCAAAATACTCTAGACTGCTCTAGGGTCTTCCCGCACTCCGAGTATCAAAGCAGTGCCGGTGTAAGTTAACACCGTGAAAGAGAGACAGCCGCAGGAAGGAAAATGTTCATTGTAGTAAGCCCGTCAGTGGTTGGTATCTCTTTCGAAAATAGGACTGAAAGAATGGACATTGGTTTCTGAGGTGAATGAGGACAAAAAAAAAAAAAACCAACATTCCCTAGATATACTTGTGGAGTGTCGGAAAGTGTGGCTGTGCCATATGTGCACTCAGGAAAGGCAGCGTACAGGAAAGGTAAGTGCCCGGGCTCCACAGATGGCTAGCTCATTGATAGCCTGCCAACAAGCTGTTGCAGAAATACTGCTCCTTGTGGTGGGATGGCTGAAGTGTCATGATGGTGCAATTGATGGCAGCTAATACCTGAAGGAAGTGGGAAATTGAATAGAATTCCCCTGTAAACATCTGCCTTTCTGAAAGTCACTGTAGCATAGTGATAAATCGGTGCACTCCGCTGGTTATGCACTTGAGTACTAGTCACAAGCACCATGATTGGCTAGCCTATGATATGCCCAAAGCATTCCAAGGATCCTCTGGAAAGCTACAGTAGCCAGAAAATGGATTGTAGCCAATTTGTACATGTGCAGGGATGGCCTGGTAGTGTGCTTCTTGGTGAAGTGAACACTTGATCCCAATTTGCAACCATGTCTGGAGGGAAGAAATAGCTAACAATGATTGTTTCCTTGGGCATCCCAAGGATGCCTTTGTTCCTCAAAATGAGAAGCAAGGCAACAAAGAAATATACTGACATGTTGAAAAAAGGATCTTGTTTGTGTCTTGTCTTCTTATGTGAAGTCTTTGTGTGATCAATGTTGTAGTGAGTTTCATCAATTGATGTGTGTTGTTAACTTCTGACTGTCAACCCCCTCTTGCATAAGCAGGTGTGTTGACTGTGATTGAAATCTTGTTGCCTAGTAATTGTAGCTATATTTCCTTTTTTGTGCCGCCTGTGTTTTATTTTTTAACTAGACAAATGTATTAATTTTAGAGAGTGATATACTTTTACACAAAAAATATATGTTTTATGCCATACCTCCCTTGATTTTTATGAGACTGCCTTGCACTACCAGTGAGTGGTCATCTGTGGTGTGTGACTTACTCCAGAACTTGAGTGGAGTAGATTTGAGTCTGTTTGGTCAGTAATGGTACTGGAATAGATATGGGTGTAACTTTGGTGAATAGCAATTTTCTTAATCTTTTTGGGGTGTCTTTTAGTATTTGCACATACGTCTATGGCCCACTTTCATTTTCCCTTTATTCCTCTGATTTAATGATAGGATTGTCCCCATTTTCCAGCCACTCCCTTTTGCACCGCCCGCATGTGCACCAAAAACATACACCTCTGCTTGTGGAGTTCTTCACACTTGTTGCAGAAAACTCCAAGCATAAGAGATGGGGCAAGCGTAGGAAGAGCTCACCACTCAGTGAATAGCATTTATGACTACATAAAGCAGGGCTTATTTAATACAATTTTATGTACTCAAAAATGCTTTGGTGCATAGGGACCATAGTGATTTGTCCGCACATCCACTTGAGTCCCTTTTGGACCAAGACTTGTTAGGAGGGCTAGAAACACTTATCACCTGATTCGTATCTGAGCCCTATTAAAGTTCCTGGTCTAATGTGATGCTTAAAATCTGTTGTTCGGAGTCACAGTTCTCAAACCTGGATGTGCCTTTCTGGAGTTAGAGGAGCCTGCACACTTGATGAAGTGTTTCCAGGACTTGACAGTTTCGGAGTTTAGAACAGGTTTCCTTTCAACTTATGTAGTTTATTGCTTAAGATTGGCATACAACTTAACACAAAACAAATGAAAGACACTTGGACTAGGCTTAAGTCAACTACTGCACTGCTTACTTTATGTAATTCCACAACAGAGCCTTATCAAAGGTTGGGCCCCAAAGCTTTTCTTGCAGAAGAATCTTTCTTCAGAAGAAGGCACTTTATATTTTTTATTAGACACAGGAAATTTAGGGGCATATTTACAAAGAAGTGACGGAGCGCTGCGTTAGCCTTCTTGGCTTCACGCTATGCTCCGCCACTTCTGAAATGCAGGACTGCACCGTTTTTACAACAATATGGTGCAGCCCAAAGTTTCCGCCTGCATTGGTACTAATTTTAGCTGCCTAGCGCCAATGCAGGCACCCTTGCACCATAGTGCAAGGGTGCCTGCATTGTAGGGAATGATTGTTTATGGACAGGAAGGCGTCCCTTCCTGCACATAAGCAATCTTAAATGGCGATTTGTAACTTCTAGGTGTGCTTCTTGTGCACATAGAAGTTGCAACTTGTCATTTTTGTACACATAGAAGCTGCAACTCGTCATTTTTAAAATGAACGTTTATGTGTAGGAAGCTCTTACCGCCCTTAAGATTACAATGCATGGTTTCCGACATGATTTCCATGCCGGTCTGTCCGACATGGAAACCATGTCGGAAAGCATGTTAGGGGGCCCCCCAGCAGGGCCCCCTTTGGTGCACGGCCTCTGGTTGGATGCCGAGGGGGCACCTATGGTGCCCCCCTGTTGATCCCTGCACCTTGTGGCAGGCACCTTGTGGTGCCTGCCATGGGGTGCAGGGATGACCCGCACCTCCCATTTCACTATGGAAGCATGCATTACAGTTTACGGCCATAATGAATGCCCCCATAGTGAAATATAGGAATGCGACCGAACAGTGTTCAGTCGCATCCTAATGGGGTGGTCGGGACGAATGTATCATGTTACTACGCTTGCTATTACCACGCGGTAGGTTACAACGCGGTTGTTACAACGACCGCGTTGTTACCACGCGTGGCTTTACATCGCAAGTCGTTTCTACGACTTGCGCTAGATGACGCGCTGGACTTAGGAATAGTATAAAATACTATTCCTACTCCAGTTAGCGCAACAGCAGGGAATGTGTTGGATTTAAAATCCAACACATTCCCTGGTGTTGCACGCCATCTAGCGCAAGTCGTAGAAACGACTTGCGATGTAAAGTCACGCGTGGTAACAATGCGGTCGTTGTAACGACCACGTTGTTACCTACCTGCGTGGTAACAGCAGCATTGTAAACGCTGTTTCCCGGTCGGGACCGATGACCAGGTGTCGGTTGGTCCCATGACTGAGTCGGTGTCAGGCGGAAGTGATTCCACCCGTCATCGTAATGAGCCCCTCCCTATTGAATTGTAATATTAATATTAACAAGAACAATATGCAAAAAATCATAATCACAGTCAGTCCAGGTATCGGTGTGTTTAAATCAGGCCCCAATCGTGCAACAATCTTGCAATGATTTTATAAGTGAGTCATCTTTTTATTGTCTCATAGAAGTGAGAGCTCAGTAATGACACTTGAGGGGTTGTTGTGTGTTTGTTAATTTGTTCAACTCTTTTCATTTAGTCTTTGTGATAGAAATATGGACTGGCAGACCATTTGCAATATGTTTCTGGTTGTCTAGAAATTGGCGGATTCAAATACCCATCTCAGCCAGGGTAAGTGAGTTGTGTACCTTCTTCTTCCAACCACATAAAGTAGAAAGCCTGTGCTCCATTCTGTATATAATGAAAATTTGCATGAGCCTTTTCAAGAAGGCACAAGCTGGAGTTATTATCGACCTCCACAAAAGAAAAGAGAAAGGAGAATATAGGAAAATGCTGAAAACTGGCGTGGAACACATCATGAACTATTTGGTATTGTAGTTGATTTTTAAGTCTTGCCTGTGACAGTGCATGAGCAGTTGCTTGCACGAAATTTTGTTAGCTTACAGTGGACTTAGAGCCCGCCAATTGCTTACCATTGTTTGCTTCAGATTCGTCACTCTCATTTGCTTGGTTCTCGTTTGCCAGCGCGTGCAGGCTTTACCTTCTCTTCCTGTGCTTGGCCCTCCCCGGGAGCATGGCCTAAGTATTGTGTCCTTCCACTGTTTGCATTTTGAGAGCCGCTTTTTTTCTTTTTGTTGAAGCACTCCATGTGAGTGCATGTGTTTGCAAGCTATCTCCCTCATGTGCCATTGAGTTGCTGTGCCCCCGCTGTTCGATCTCTCACCCGTGTGGTTCTGCCCCCACCCACGCTCATGTTACCGTCTCTCGCCTTTTCAATACTTGTACTCTTGCCATATGTATCCTTAATAGTGACTGTGTTAATTTACTGCAAATACTGAAATACCATCTCCAGTTGTAAATATTTTTTTCATATTTTATATTGAGGCCATTTTGAATTAGTTTGCTTATAGTGGCTCTTTTTTTTCAATATATTCATTATTTAGCTACAGTTGTGTGTTTCTTGTTGGAACGTTACTCATCAACGTTTTGCTCATTGTGTTTGCATACGTGCCCTCACTGTTGTTAACTGTTCTCATTCATTCGCAATGCACCACTCTATTGCTCACCTTGAAGTGACTTCAGAGCGCTAGACACTATGGTATTGCTTTTTACATTTCTGATACTCAGAAGGATTTTCAAATATGTGTTAAGTGTGATTGAACTGGCCTGGGAAGGGGTCCAAGGTTACTTTACAACCTGCATTGGCGGCGACAGACAATAGTTCTCTATGTTGGGCTTCTATAGATGACGGCTACAGGCACCACACAGCTGAGGGAAGAAGCACTAGCAAAGTGAGTATGTCTCGCTTGTGAGATAGCTATTGGCTTTGTCAATGTTTTTTATTCATGTTGTACAGTAGCGTGGCTGCTGTGCAGTATGGCTGGAAGAAAACAAGAAAACACATCATAAAGCTTTTTTTAACTTACCTATTGGCTTTGTCAATGCTTGTTTTATGTCCTAAGACTGAAGTAATTGTGTCTACCACACCTGACACCCTGCTATCTTCCGTGACATTATCAGCATCACACAACACATGCTTGCAGTATGACGGATTAACCCAACATCTGTTCAACATCATCCATGCTCAAATGTTAGTGTCACTGAGAGCTAAAATATTGTACGATGTACTCAGATGGTGGAGGTAGTTTTATTTCCAAAAACTTTCTTCCAAAAAGATACAAAGGAAGGTGATAAACCACATTCTTTAGTTATCTTTTATCGTCCAGCTATAATCAGCACCCCAATTTGTTCCTTTATGATCAGTTTCCCTGGGGTTGTTAATGTAGACAAAAACGAGCATCTGCCGACTGTTCCATTCATTTAACTCTGATAGTTAATTGTTTATCTTTCTTTGACTAAACTCCATTCCAAACTGAGAATAAAGCACATTTTATTGTAGCCTAAAAATAGTACGACAGAATAAAGTTCCTCCCTTTCCAATGTTTGAAGAGAGACTAAAGAGAAAAACAAGCAGTTTATTCCTGATGTTAAATGATCCAAAGTATGTGCCGAATTACTAAACAATGGACCATATGTACAAAACTTTTTTAAGGTCGCAAACAGGCCAAATGACAGAATTGACCCATTTGTGACCACAAAAAAGCTTTTTGTAATGCACAAATGCCAACTTGCGATTCGGTAACCTGTTACCAAATAACAATTTGATTTAGCGATTCGGTATTTGGAAGGGCGTCCCTTCCAGCTACCGAATCGCAGTGGTATGTATTAATGTTTGTGATCGAATTACGAATGCAAAATATTAATTATTTACCATCTACTAAAATGTAGTGGTAACCATTCACAAATGGGAAGGGATCCTTAAGGGACGCCTTCCCCTTTGTGAATGCAAACAAAAATATTTTTTAAGGGTAGGCAGTGGTCTAGGCAGTAGTCTCACGGACCACTGCCTGCTCTTAAAAACTGAAACTTAAAAGTTTAAGGGACATTTTACCAAGCCCCTATCGCCACCACAACGTCACTTTTTGTGACGTTGTGGTGGCGATAGGGTCAGCGCCCTATTACCAAGGCAGCGTTAAACCACATAACGTGGCTAAAAGCCACGTTAAGTGGCTTAACGCTGCCTTAGTAATAGTGCCCCTTTCACGCTAAACTTAGCGTGAAAGGGGCGTGCAGTGGGTGTTGCGGTGGGCGTTCCACCGCAACACCCATTCACTCGACGCTGCCACCTATTATCAAGAGAGGCGATAATAGGTGGCAGCGCCTGAGCTTAAGACCAGGAAAATCCTGGTCTTAAGGTGGCGATACGAGGAGAAATTTCTCCTCGTTTTTGCTTTTTCTATGTGTGCTGCCATGTGCAGCACACATGGAAAAAGCAAAATGCCAAGGTATGTTTATGTACAGGAAGGTGTCCCTTCCTGTACATAAACAGACCTTTTAAAATGCCATTTTGTAACTGAATGAAGCAGCACACATGTAAGTTACAGAATGGCATTTCAGATTTGTTTGTGTACAGGAAGGGACACCTTCCTGTACATAAACAAATCTCCCTGCTCGCAGACACCCTTGCACTCTGGTGCAAGGGGTGCCTGCGTTGGCGTTAAGTCGTGAGACTTAGCGCCATCACAGGGGGAAACGCCAGGCTGCACCATATCCTTGGTAATATGGTGCAGCCTTGCGTTTCCGAAGTGGCGATGAGAGGCGTTAAGCCAAGGAGGCTAACGCCTCTCACTGCCTCTTCCTAGATAATATGCCCCTAAGTCTTTATTTTTTAAAAGCATTCCATATTTATTTAAGGAAATTGGGTTGCATTTGAAGAAAAAAGATTGTTTTATTAAAAAGCAATCACAGACATCAAGGTGGTCTGCTGACTCCAGCAGGCCACCATCTCTGTGATGGCTATCATTCGGAATAGGTCACAAACTGTGACCTACCTCATTAATATTCATGAGGCAGGTCAATTTGCGACCCACTAGGAATCGCTATTTAAAAATGTAAGGGCCATATAAATGAAGGCATTTTTCAGACCGATAGGAAATGCAAAATGGCTTTTGGTATGTACGACAGACATTTTCGATGGTGCAATTTGCGATTTCCAACATGTAGAAAACGCATTTTTGGAATTTCTGAATAGGAAATCCCAAATTGGTAATTCCAAATAGTGAATTGCTTAAACTATGTGCAAAGTATTTCCTAATTGCAAAAAGTTGCAAAATGGCCATTTAGGGAATGCAGCTACCATCAACGTGTATCAGGTAATAAACAGGTCCAAACTATAAATGTCACCCAAAATGCATCTGGCTCTTTCAGAATGGCAGCTCTGTATATCTTGGTGAGGAGGATGAGGATTTTGGCTGATAGGCAGAGAATGAGGAGGAGACAGGAGTCAATATTTAGGGTGAAGGTCACCCCATTTGAACAGACTGAGGAAGGGGATATATGAGATGTACAGACTAAGTAGTGAGGTAATTTTGGATTTAATTGCCGAGTTACAACCTCATCTACAAACCCGAACAGTCAGAAGCAATGCAATCCCACCACATGTGCAGGTATTGTGTCGTCTACACCTTTTAGCTTCTGCCAGTTACCAGGGAGTCATAGCAGTGGCAAGGTGAGCGTCAGAAATTGCTTTCTCTAGGTTTTTTCATAGATTTTTGGACATCATGACTGGCAAAGTTTTTTTCCAAATACTCTCCAAGATATACAACACACTTAACGAATGTTTTATTGGTTAACACAGGTTCCTAATGTAATTGGTTGTGTTGATGGCACACACATTGCCATATATTCTAGCACAAATTAATTTATAGAAAAAGGAAAAGCACCAATTCCCTCAATGTACAGGTAGTGTGTGATGCGTCATGCACTATAACTGATCTTGTAGCCAGATTCCCAGGCAGCACACATGACTACTTTATGCTCCCCCACAGTGGAACAAATAACAGCCTGTCTCAGGGTGAATTTGGCGATGGCTTTTTACTTGATAAGAGGATTGCAAACTCAATTCATACGGTGTTCAATAGTATGTTTGTAAAATAATCTAATAGTTTATCCTTCTAGTACTATTTAAGGAGACAGTGCATAAGCCTTGCACCCTTGGATACTGACACCATAATTGCATCCCAGAACCAGAAGTGAAACAATGTACAACAGAGTACATAAGGCAACACGCTCAATAATTGAATTGGAATATTCAAGTCTCGTTTCCGATGCCTCCACAAGACTGATGGAGCACTACTCAACAGACCAGAGACCTGTTGTAAAATCATTGCCACACTTGCCATTCTCCACAACATAGCCATGAGGAAGGGTCTTCACAACATCAACATAGAGCCAGAATCAAAATCATGATGGCAATTTGTTTGCATGAATGAAGGCATAACAAACTAAAACTAGTCTCATAAGTCAGAGTCTCTACAAAAGTCACTTTTTACGACCTCTGGTGTTGGTCACCTTCTTAGCAGGTATTGGCTGTGGAGTTGGGGATATATCCGTTCCAAATGTGTGTCAGCGTGTTCGCCTTGTACAGCATCCATCTGGCACAGATGTACCACTGAGGCTAGAGCTGTCTTCACTTTCGGGTGGTGGCAAAATGTTAGGGACAGACAGGTTATGTGTCTGAATGTTCTCCATAGGTGTGGTCACTTTGATCAGCCCGCGTGCTACATCTTGGCAGCAGTGCTTCATGTTATTTTTGGATATTGACAGTTCTCCTGGCAGGAGTGGTTGAGGATACTGTTAATTGACTGATATATATTCTGAGTGCATTATAGCGTGCCATGTACTGCTTGTGCATACGTCTTCGCAGATGTTTCTCCTTCTCCATGACAGCGAGCCAAAGCTCTTGTCCTTTCAGCAATTGCAGCATTGACCATGACATGCTTTGCATATACCTATTAACAATTTGTATCTATTTGGTTTGCTGGTGCTGTACTGTGATGATTGATTTCTCCTGGCCAACAAACAGGGTGAACTTTCTGCTATGTCATCAGAGACATTATCATTGTGGGCTGTTTGTTGTTGGACTCAACGTTGTCTGTGTGTCGTGCTCACAGATGAAGTTGTGTTCCTGCTGTATGTTAGCTCCTCTTCACCATTCTCAAAGTCTGGTGGTCTGGTGGTGGTGACACATTTGCTCTCCTAGTAGTTGGAGTAGGTGTAATGGGCGTAGGAATAGCAATTGTGCTGTCATCCATTTCCACATGCATGTCAATTGCTTCATCAGCCTCAATGGTTTCAGACACGTCCTGGGTGTGATCTGTGCAAATGTATGTATATCGTTATTGTAAATATATGGTTAATAAGTTTGCATAATATTGCTGAAAATTTGATTTCTGCGTTTGTGACATGGAGATTATGCATTGATATATGTAGATTATCAATCAACGCACAGTACATTATGTAGCTTAGTTGTACTACAAGTCCAACAATTTTGGTAGCTAAGATGTTGTACTTGAGGACTATCAAACAATATGTTATAGTAAGAAATTAACAGCAAAATGACTTATCTTGGCTAGAGCCTGCAGGATTGGAGGTGTCAATGTCTGACACACTCACCACACTTTCAGGTTTAAGTGTCCCCTCAATCAGCGATTCCATTGGAGTGGGAGAAGGAACTTTGGAGGGTCCGCTACCTGTGCCACAAGCTTCAGCAATCCTGCTGGCCACCTTCTCTTTGGTCCGGGATCGTAGGTCATATCAGTTTCCTTATTTCAGGAATGGTTCTCTGGGCAAGTTTACTTTCTCCAGGATGCTGTTCCATATTGTTGTTTTCTGGGCCTCAGGTACAGAAAATGATGTTTTTCCAAAAAGCTGGTCCATGTGTGCCACACACTCCTATGTTAACAGCACCAGGTCCTTCCCTGAAAATTTGACTTAGTGCTTCCTGATGCCAAGTTCCTTGCCCCCACCTCCCTTAGACATGGTGTACTTCAGAAATTGGATTTCCACTGCCAGTAGTCAGAGAGGAGCACACCTTCCTTCAAGCACCTTCCTTGGCTTCTGGAAGTGGCCACAGCCTGTATTTCTAAACCTCCTTGTTCCTACATCATCATTCTGCATCAAAATGCGACTTTTCCTAATTAGGATTTCTTATTTGGAAATCGCATCAGGCCAATTTCCAAATAGGAAATTCTCTATTTACAAATGCAAATTTGGGAAAAGCTAATAGTGGAATACTGGCCTACGTAGGTCTCATTTTGTGAATTCCAAATAGCGATTTTTATAAAATCACTATTTGGAAATCGCAAACAGTAACTTTTGTACATATGGCCCTCAGTTTTTTACATTAAGAATTGCAATTTCCTGATTGTGATCCTGTCAGAATCGCAATTTGGAAATCACAATTCTTGATTTTTACATATGGCTCAATGAGGCTAATGGCATCAGGTGGGTGGTCTGATAGACGACCCCATTTAAATTTTTTAATTTTTTACTTTTTGTGCCGGTATGGCATCTTAGGGAAAATTGTACAATAAGACTACCTTTGCGAATGCGACTCAATATGGCCCAATTTTAAGTATTTAACCAGCATTTATTTTTATGCTAGGCGTAACGATGTTTATGTCCTAACGTGTTCGACAGTTTGAGTTTTTACAAATGTTTTCCATTTAGGTTTGTTAGTTGGAGTCAAAGTGATTTTGTTGTGGACTCCCAAACACTGGACAATAAGTGCTCTTTTGTATAAATAATGACCGGAATGTGTATTTGTATTTGTAATGTTTTCCATTTGAGTATTTTCCAAATCATGTTGGCATTGGCAATCTCATGTTTATTTTAGGCCTGGGAGAGTTCGTGGAGTTCCCTGTGACAAAAAAACTCCACAGAGTTTCGCAAGTGGCGGTGTGCTGTGCGAACTGCCGTTCACGCTGATCTTCCTGCCGCTCGAGTAGAAATTCTACCCAAGCGGCAGCTCACGCTCACCAACTTACTGTTGGCGAGCGCAAACAATGAAAAATCTCCGCTGCACTACGTGGAGCACAGTTTTCTGCACTCCGCGAGCTCCGCAGAGCACGGAGTGCAGAAAACTCTGCAAACTCTGCGAACGGAGCGGAGTTCACCGCCCAGACCTAGTTTCTTTGTAGGTGTTGGAAAGTGGGTTAATAGTAGTGGTCAATATACATAAACCACTGGCAATAAGGCCACTGACACCGTCTAGGGCTCAGTACAGGTCTCAGTAAATTATTCCCATGCTCAACCCCGGGAAGCTTGGCTGCGAGCAAGCAGGTTTAACTTAGGAGACAGGTATGTAAAGGGTTTAAAACACCAATTCAGTAAATAATTAAAACACAACAAAAGTCCAACACTAACTTATAAAAACAGGAAATATTTTTAAAATTACACTAAAATGACAAAAATCCAATGTAGGGAACCGCAGATATGATTTTTTAAACAATAAACACGTTCTAGCTCTTTGAAACCTATTGCACCACTATGGGATATCTGGTCATGCGTGACCAGGTCAAAGTCAAAGTTTCAGGCCGACCGCGATGGAGTCCTGCTCGGATGCCCCTGGCAGTAGGCCTCGGACAGAATTTTACCTTCGGACTTAGAAACCTTTCTGGAACTTTTTCCGACAGTGTCATTCGATGCTCTTCACCAGTCTGGATTCGATGAGGCTTCACTGGCTTGCTTTTCAGGGTGCTCCCAGTCAAACTCTAGAAGTCAGACCTTCGGAGCTTATCAGCAGGACGAAGCAGCAGGTCAGGCTGGCTCGCGGGTGAACATGGCCGGCTAAGCTCTCGTGGTTGAGTTGGTCCCCTTATGGAACTTTTTTCCAAGGGTCCAGAAGATACAAGATGGTCCTTGAACGTTTGGGACCACAATTCCCACAGTGCACCTGGACAAAACCCTTACAAATCCATTGGACGCACTCCAGGCAGAGGATTCTTGGATGCGATGGTCCAGGTGAGCTCTGTTAACCTGTAGCTTGCACGGAGTCCACTCTTTATTCCTCTTGAAGCAATTCCAGATAATGCAGCAGGCGCAGTCAGCCAGAATGAAAAGCCTGATGGTGCAAATCAAGTTTCCAGCTTGGCAAGCCTTCTTCTTCTCTTAGTTTCAAGCAGCAGATCTGAGAGGCTCTGCTCCTCTCCCATATTTATTCAGTGTATTCTGGGGTCAAGCAGGAGAGCTCTGTTGTCCAATGAGGTGCAGGGCAACACCCCAGAGCATGAACGCTTCCTCCAAAGTGTGGCATAATCTTCTCCCAGAAAGCGCTATGCCTCCAAAATTCAGTACGGCTGAAATCTCAGCAGAGGAGCAAGAACTAGTTAAACCAACCTCCAGCATGGCTCATTTCCATAGCTCGCCTCCCCCTAACATCTGCAAATTTCTGCCTTAAGCCTGACATCTGGCTGGGTCAGGGGGCTGGTGGGTAGATGGACTTGGCATTCTCTGTCTGTCCTATTCCCCCTTTGAAGCTTCATGCTTTACGACCCCACCCCCTTCTCTGGAATTCCTGTGTAGCAGAGCTCCCACCACCAGACAGCCTCTCCCTGGGTGAGCCACTTATCACTTCATCAAAGCAGCCTGGCTAATCCTGTTAACTCTGACAAATCAGGGAAGCAGGCAGGAAGGCTGAATTGCGGGTTATAGACAAGAAAGTCTCATAACTTCTTTTCTGTAGACTTTAGGATAAATTCAACAATGGCATATTGTTGGATTTATCAATACCATTCTCCTAAGTTCTTGAATGGTATTTTTTATTTAGTTCCTAGCAATATGTATGCATTTATAAACTATTGCCATGTTATCCTATCGGGCTAGGTATCTACAATGTGGAAACTGCAATGGGCATTTTATCCATCATCTTGCAATATAAAACATATTTTATAAGGCCCTTGCTTATAGTCACATAATCCCCCACCCCTGGAATACCTAGGGAGACTTTAGGGGTCCTGAATATGCAAACATAGTGTAGATTCTCACTCCACATTGCTCCTACAACCAAAGTCGATTTTGGGAGGCACTTTACTACAAGGAGCAAACTGAAATGTGCCAATTAAACCATATTTTATAAGTGCCCTCCTTATACTTATCTGACCCCCACCCCTGGGACACCTAGGAAACACTGTGGGTACCAAAAAACACCAAAATATTTTAGTTTATCATTTTGTAAGTGCCCCTACCAGAAAAGTCCAGTTTGGGTACAATTTACATAAGCAGTGCTGCAACACAGGGCTGCTTTCAAAATGACCTCAGTCTCACATGCAAGTGCAACAAAGGCTGCTGGCCCCTAAACTGCCCTACCCTATTATATACTAGGGCCTTAAAGTAGTTCTATGCAAAAATAGCATAGATCCTCACTCCACAGTGCTCCTAGCACCAAAGTCGAATTTGGGAGGCACTTTACTACAATGGAGAAAGTGAAATGTGCAATTTCTCTATCCCTAAGGCATATAAAACATATTTTATAAGGGCCCTCCATATAATTACCTGACCTCCCACCACTGGGACACTTAGGGGAGACCCTCGGGGTACCTCAAATGCCACAAGATTGTAGTTTATCACTTTTTAAGTGCCCCTACCACCAAAGTTGAGTTTGAGCACAATTTACATTTAAAGGCAGTGCTGCAAAACAGGGCTGCTATTAACAACCTCAGCAGTGCACACATGCAAGTGCAACAAATGCAGCTGGCCTCTAAACTGCCATGCCCTATTACATACTAGTGACTTAAAGGTAGTTTTAAATCCCCTTGCCCTAATATCTACTAGGGACTTATAGAGTAGGTCATGCCAATCATAGGTGTACCCTAAGACATAGTGTACCCTAATGTAAGTGTGTGTTTTCACTCAACATACCACTGGCCCTGGGCCTGCCTAGAGCAGAGCCCAGGGGTACTCTCAGAGTCAGAAAACCAGCATACATGGGATCTCAAATGGAGCAAAAAGTAGGGGACACTGCAAACAGGTCCTGATTTCCAACAGTAGGGCAGGTGACGAGCAATGAATTTGGAAGCTCCATAGGTGTTTCTCCATCGCCACTAGACTCAAATGAATTATACCCTGCCTGGTCCAGCCAGACCAGTGCGGGTTTATACCCAACCGGAGTGCCCAGCATTGTATACGTCGATTGCAAGTTGCACTGTCCTGGGCCATCTTACTGTCAGAACCCTGATTTCAAGAAAACCTTTGATTTCGTAGACTGGAGCTAGTGGAAATGAGTCTTGGCCCTCACACACCTAGCTATATTGACTTGCTGTATTCACAGCAGCTGGCTCAGGTTCTGATTAATGGAGTGCTCTCAGTCCCCTTCCACATCCCCAGGTGGCGCTTTACACCAATGATGTCTTCCTCTTCTTAGCAAAGCCCCGTCTCACTGGGCCATGTCTTCAACTCCTTGAGCTCTATGAGGAGGCTTTGGAACTTCAGGTAAACAAGAGGAATTCCTCACTGGTTCCAGTTCATGGCACTAGTGTGGCTACGCTATGGCATTTGTCCATATCTATAAAGCGACTAAGCCTTAAATGTTTGGGAAGCTATATCACACCTGGAGCCTTAACATGACACCACTGATATCGACGATGAAATCAGACTGTCAACGCTGGGCGACTCTACCATTTACAGTACTGGGCCATGTGTCCCTATTTAAAAATGATGGTCTTCCCACAGTACTTATATGTTGTTGGGATGGAAAAGTCCTCTGCATAGTAAAGACGTGTACCCCTGCCCTGAGTGCCCAACTGTGCTGTTGTCTAGATCCCTAATGTTGATTTTTTGTCATAGACGAACACGGGTCATGTGTGTGTCATGACATAGGCCTGTCTCATGGATTGTGGTCTTGATGGACTGGGAGGGGTGCCTAAGCCCCTACATTCATAGTGGTGGAAAGCTTATGCCTTCAGCTTATGCCTTCAGCAACACAAGCGCAGCACAAGCGCAGCACAAGTTTATTGATGGAAGCATGCCATGTAGTGATCAGTAGTAGTAAACTAGACCTTTTTACCCTGTGTCACTGGAGTGAGGTCTACTGGTTCACTCACCTTCCTAAATGTTCTGCTGCTGTGTGCTTAACTCACCCTTGGCCTACATTAGGTAAGATGGAAGTGCTGCCCAATGCAGGAGTAGTGGCTCTGCGTTGATTGCATATGTGCCTCGGAAGGCACACATACAAACTGTTAGTGCATGTGTGATTAGTACATGTACTGGGGGTATGTGTGCTTGAGAGGAATACATTCCATGAAAGATGTATTGCTGTGCAGTGCATGCGTGGATAATGTATGTGCTGGGTGTATGAGTGCATGCGTGGAGTACAATACATGAAGGGTGAAGTGTTGTGCAGTGCGCACGTACTTAGTGTGAAGTGGTAGTGAGTGTGTTTGTAAATAACCCACCCTGGTTCAAGATCAAAAACCTTCAGTGCTGAACAGTGCGCACATGCTGAGTGTGTACTGAATGCATGTGTACATGTAAGTGTAGGCTGCAGAGAGGTAACAGTGCTGGGCCGAAAGTGTGCTGTGAATGTACACTGAGTAAGTGTGCCTGCAATGGTATATTGTATGGATGACCCTGGTTTCCAATTTGGGAAACACAGGTCTGCCTGGTAAAGACATAAGGGGCAGCAGAATTCCCTCAGACAGATTTATGTATTGCTGCATTCCTGTGAGCTAGTTGGGGACACACTGGAGGGAAAAGGAAGAGATTCCCTTTACATTTCAAAAGCCTGCTCTTCGATTCAGTGATAGATTACAAGGAAGGGGCCTGGACATATCTCAGGAAGGGAGATGGGGCTGATAGGGGAATCATAAAGAGTAGGGCTGGAGTTCTGGGATTAACCATTTAATGCACATTTCACTGTGGCTGACATCCAGGAATGAACTCTAGTCATTCCCATGAATTATGTTGTGGACAATCAGCTTTGGAGTTGTGCCTGCTGACAGACATCTTTCATGAAGGAAGATGAAAAGGTGAAGTGCCCACTTCAAAAGAAGCAGAACCCCAACATAAAACTTCAAAGACCCAGACCCTAAATCACATTTGGTGCCTGGAAAAAGACTATAAGAAGTGGAGGTTGAGTCCCTAAAAATGTGTCATCTGCTAAGCAGCCAGATGAGCTGTGTGACAGGGGGAAGCTCTGCATGATTTCTGCCTATGACCAGGACTGGGGGCCAAGTCCAGCTAGTCTCACTGCTGAGGGAGGGGACATCACCCAGGGAAACTAAGACCACCTGTCCTGGAGTCTGGAGGACCAGCGCCTGCCTGCTTGCCAAGACCAGTGTGCCATGTGAGGAGGAGGACAGCGTTGGAGTGAGTGGGGTCGAGTGCTGAACACTGCAGTATCATCCATGTAGGCCTCACAGAACATGCAGTGTTCACCAGCTCATGGAAGGACCACCTGAGGCACTTTGAACAGGTGTTAGCAAGGATACATGAGATGAAACTGACCATCAATGCAACCAAGTGTCAGGTGGGGCAGTACTCTGTAGTCTACCTTGGTCATGAGGGGGGGAATTTGAAGATTCACCCAGTGGATGCCAAGATTCAGTCTGTAATGGAGTCAGAGGTACCTACTACCCAAAGTGAAGTGAGCACCTTTTTAGGACTCACCAGTTAATACTGAACCTTTGTGGCCAACTATGGAAATATGGTTGCCCCACTGACTGCTTTGACCTCTAGGAAGCAGCCCAGGAAGGTAATATGGATTGCAGAGTGCCAAAAGGCATTTGAGAAACTGGAGAAGACACTGTGCACTGCACCGTACTGAAAGCGCTGACTACAGTCAGCCTTTCATTGTACAGATGGACACCTCTGACAAAGAAGTTGCAGCAGTGATAGCTCAACTGGCTGACAATGGTAGAGAGCGTCCAGTAGCCTTTATTAGTAGGAGATTACTATCCCGAGAGCAGAGGGTATTAAGAAGGAGTACTTTGCCATAGTGTGGGCCATGCGTATGTTCCACCCATAATTGTTTGGCACTAAGTCTGTGGTGCAAACAGATCATAAGCCATTGAAATGGTTGATGGCTATGAAGGGAGAGAATCCCAATTTGGTGAGTTGGTCTGTTTCTTTGCAAGGTTTAGACTTCGTGGTGGAGCACAGAGCATGATTGAGCCATGGGAATGCTGATGGACTTTGCCAATGGTTTTACAGATCTGACCACCCAACCCATCCAGGTTAGGAGTTGATTCCGGTTTTTCATACCTGAAAGGGACATTGTTAGTATGTAAAATCCTCTGCATGGTGAAGACACATACCCCTGCCCTAAGTGCCGAACTTTACCGTTGTCTTGATCCATAATGCTGATTGTTCTGTCATATGTGAACACAGATCATGCATGTGCACCATGTCATTGGCCTGTCTCACTGATTGCAGCCTTGTTCGACTCGGAGGGGCTTCCAAGGTATTTTCCTCATAGTGGCAGAAGGCTACTTCCTTCACCAGGAGTTAAGCAGCACAAGCGTAGTGGTGGCAGTATACTGTGTAGTGATCTGTAGTAGTGAACAAGACCTTTTTACCCTGTGTCACTGGAGTGTGGTCTCCAGGCTCACTCACCTTTTTAAAAGTCCGTCTGCTGTGTGCTTCACTCACCTTTGGCCTACATCAGGTGAGATGTGAAATGGCGCGCAGCACAGGAGTAGTGAATCTACATCGATTGTATGTGTGCCTTATAAAGCACACATACATACTGTTAGTGCATGTGTGGGTAATACATGTGCCGGGTGTATGTATACCTGACAGGAATACATTCCATGAAAGATGTACTGCTGTTCAGTGCATGTGTGATTAAAGTATGTGCTGGGTGTATGTGTGCTTGCGTGGAGTACAATACATGAAGGGTGAAGTGTTGTGCAGCGTGCACATACTAAGTGTGTGTGATGGTAGTAAGTGTGTTTGTAAATAACATACCCTGGTTAAAGATAGAAAAGCTTCACACATGCTGAGTGTGTCTCGAATGTATGTGCTGTGAATGTACACTCAGTTGGTATGCCTTCAATTCTACATTGTATGGAGGACCCTGGGTTCAATTTTGGAAAGCACAGGCTTGCTTGGGAAAGGCATGAGAAAGAGAGGAATCCCCCCAGACTGATTTGTGTATTGCTGCATTCCTGTGAGCCAACCCCAATCTTCCAGAATAACAAGAGACAAATATTCAGGCTCTCAACTAAGGGGAATGGGAAAGCAGTTCCCTATGGAGTCTTTCATTGGGCGAGGCATGGGAATTTCCACCTGGCAGACGCCAACAAAAGAAAGGGACAGGAGACACAGACCGGAAGCCAATAATGAGAGGAGTTAGGGTCACAAATGAATCCCACCACAGGTCTATGCATATAAAAAGGGGGACAGCAACTCTAAGAACATAAAGATGCTGGAATCAGAGGAGGTAAATTGACTGCCACCTTCTCTTTCTTCAGGCAAGTTGGGATTGAATGCATATTGGGTATTGTGGAGAGAAGCAGTGCCTAGGTTGGGAAGAAGCTAGTTCCAGAGGAGATAGATTGACTACCACATTCTCTTTCTTCAGGGCATGTACCTGGTATATTAGGACACCTATTCAAACCAAGATACTTTGGACCTGAAGTACAACAGATACCTCGGAGTGAGAAGGGTAGTCTCTGACTGAGAAGAAATTACAAGAGAAATTGGACTAGAAAAATATGAACAGGCGCTTCAAAAGATATTATGTGTGTATCCCACAATAAATGAAACTCTATATGTGAATTCCACTCCTGAAGTATTCCCAAAATTTTTATGGGAAAAAGTTCAAATGCCTCGTTTTCCAAAGCAGAAGAATAATCCATATTAAAAGTAATATATGACACAGTCAGGAATTAATTAAACATCTTGCATTGCTAAGCCTACCTCTAACCTCCAACTCGTTTAAATAAGTATTCTGTTGTTTAAGGGACAGCTGGTGTATGCTTTGAGAGCTTTGTTTCCATTTGGGGAAATATGGCTGTCTATGAATCCATTAGAGAGCGCTGTAACCTGATCATGTGACTAAACCATTGGACTGTGTCTGGAATTTCACAGTAGAATATTGAGGCTGGTTGAAACTAGTTTGTCTGTAGTGGGGTGGCAGTTGTGAAGAGGCTATGTCAACTAACAGGACACACTTTCCTGTCAAAAGCCTTTTGAGGCAGCATTATCTCAGGGACAAGGTCCAAGGCAGTTTGTGTTTTAAGGTCCTAATCAAGATACTCTCTTGGTTCATAGAGCCACTCTTTGTGGTAGTTATTCGCATAGGGTGAAAGGTAAACCCTACAATTCTTGACTTCAAGGTTTATCAGGATCCTAATGGGTGCCATTGCCTCAGTGATGTAGTTTGCTGATTGACAGAAGTAGGATGGATGGTCTAAGGCAGTGTTTCCCAAACTGTGGTCCGCGGACCCCAGGGGTCCGTGACACATTCCCAGGGGGTCCGCAGGCAGCAGTTTTAAAAGCACTGCAAAGTTCCTTCTATAATTAGTAGTTTTCGAGCAACAATAAACCTGTCAAGATAATACCAGTGATTAATGTACCTGCTGGAGTGAGATGAGTGTTTTGTCCAGTGGCAGCTTTGAGTTGTCTAATGTAGCACAGAGGGTTGATATGCCTACTGCAAAGAACGTGTACCATGCATTTTAAAAAACAGTATTGTATGTGCATAGGTGAGTGGGTTACTGTTCTTGTCACAGAGATTCTTTTGTTACTGTGCAGTTCATAAGTGACAACCGTAATCTAGCACAGTGACCTATAAACTTTAATCAAAGAGCTGCTTGCAAACTGCATTTTACAAGTTAGTATCTTATGTTTTTTCCCAGTCTTTCATTATCCTGATGCTGCTATAAAGGTTTATTTGGGTGGAAATACATTTGTATTGTTAAAGTCAATGCTAACCACTGTGTTATGTTCTGAATCACACGTTTGTGCTTCTCCAGACCAAGCACTCTTTAAAAATGCCGCCTACCAGTATGAATGACATGTGAATCCTACACCTTGTAGTCCCCTTTGCCTTATGTAACATTTTCTATACACTGATTTACACATATGATTCATTGTCTCTATATGTGTGTAATGTAAAGTACTCTGACATCCTACAATGGTACGAGAGATGCTATAAAACAATTGAAATACATGTGACAACCGGGGCTATGGAGAGATGAGAGGCACTGTTGGAGGGTGATAATAAGGGAACCATTGAAGAACCCCAACAAAGATTGTCGTATCCTGGTGCATAGTAAGGTCTTCATTTACTATTCGTTAAAAGCTAATACAATTCAATATATAATGATAAATGTGTTTTAGACTGCACCATTGTTTCCTAAATTTTTTGGGGGAGAGCCTCCCAAAGCCCCCTTTGTAGTAGTCAGGCTCACTCACTGCACTTGGTGTGCACTGTATGGGGACTGGCCTGAAAACATTTGCCAGGGCTGCTTTGGGTTTCCAGTCTGGCCCTGGCAGGAGCAGGAGCCTTGTACTGCGAAATAAAACCAACCATTTAAAAGTTAGTCACAGAGATGCAGCACCAACCTTCCCATTACATTTTTTAGTTTTTTGCAAATTCTTTCATTATAAAATACTAAGGGGGATATTTACAACAGAAGTGGGGAGCGTGTCGTTAGCCTCCTTGGCTTAACGACACGCTCCGCCACTTCAGAACACTGCAGGACTGCACCATACTTACAAGAATATGGTGCAGCCCTGCGTTTCCTCCTGTGCTGGTGCTATACTTAGCAGTGTAGCGGCAACGCAGGCACCCTTGCACCATAGTGCAAGGGTGTTGGCGTGCAGGGGAAGATTGTTTATGTACAGAAAGGTCCCGTTCCTGCACATAAACAATATTGCAATGCAGTTTTGTCACTTCTATGTGTGCTGCTTAATGCACAACACATGGAAGTTACAAAATGCCAATTTTTAAAAAAGATTGTTAATGTGCAGGAAGGGTCACCTTCCTGAACATAAACAATCCAACTCGTTTTGCTTTTTCCATGTTTGCTGCACAAGGCAGCACACATGGAAAAAGCAAAAACGAGGAGAAATAAAGCATTTCTCCTTGTTTAGCCAAGTTAAGACCTGGTTTTCCCTGGTCTTAATTTTGGCGCTGCCTCCTATTTACGCTGCCCTTGTAAATAGGGGGCAGCGTCAAAATCAATGGGTGTTGCGGTGGAACGCCCACCGCAACACCCACTGCCCACCCCTTTCACGCTAAGCATTGCGTGAAAGGAGGCCTTATTTACAAAGCAGTGTTAAGCCATGTTAAGTGGCTTAACACTGCCTTGTAAATATGGCGAAGCACCTATCGCCACGGGATCGTCACAAAAAGTGACATTTCCATGGCGATAGGGGCTTGTAAATATGCCCCTAAAATCCTTAGTAATTTGAGTATTTGTTTTGTGTGCACGTGTGTTTATTGTTTTTCGAATTACTGTTTTAATGTTTGAAATTTAAATCATACAAATTGCTTGGGGGTCCCCGGCTTCCAGTGGTGACTCAATGGGGGTCCTCAGGAGTCAAAAGTTTGGGAACCACTGGTCTAAGGAGTGAATGAAGGATAATCGCTCCCTTTTACGTGGCTAGGACTCTTATAGTTTCAGTAAGTCCCACCCTGGAGGAAAAGGGTCTCCCACACTGTGGTGAGGTGGATATTAGCTAGCAGCAGCGAGAGTAACAAATTTGATCAAGTCTGTAAAGAGAATGGGGGGGCACAGTCAGGGCTGTCTTAACAGCATTATAGGCTCCGGGGCAAAGCAGTGCACTGGGCCCTGCCTACACAACCACTCACAGGAATAAAAATGTTTAACGGAAAATGAGTGTTAAATTGTTAAATTATGGTCTGCATGGGGCCCCTATGCTCGTGGGGCCCCCGGGCAACTGATCAGCATGCCCATGCGCTAAGACGGCACCAGGCACAGTCCCAAGGAAGGCTTAGGATAAATCTGACTCAACTGGGTAAAAGAATTGGAAATAATTAACCCTTTGCATGCCAAGCACATTATGGTTACTTCCTCGGCTGCGGTGCTGCTGTGCCAAGGACGTAACCATTAAGACATCGACGCAGCAGCCAGAAATCCCTCTGCTGTAAACAGCAGGGGGATTTCTTTTAGGCTTTTTCAGCCTCTGGAGCTGGGGAAAAGCTTCCCCAGCTGCCCGAGGCATTTTTTTTTCAGAATGATAAAGATCTGTGTGCATGGTGCTCTGACGTCATTACATTGAAACTGAATGTGAAATGAGCCGATCGGCTCATTTCACTTTCACTGCCTACATGCTCCTCTGGCTATCTCAGCCCCCTGAGCACATAGGCAGACGGTAGAGGTACCACTGGAAAGGGGAGAATCTCTCCTTTCCAGTGGTACCCCTCCCTAGCAGATGCCTGGTTGAGGATCACCCCAGGAGGGCCATCCTCATGCAGGGATCCACACATTAGACACCATGGAGGGGGGAGTGGCTCCTTGGGCAAGGGCCTTTACTCCCCCACCACTATTGGTGGCATTTCCAGTCTCTCTACCCCCCGGGGGCAGATCGGGCAATAGCCTCTGATCTGGCCCCCAGGGGGGCAGAAAGCACACTAGGCACCAGGGATTATTTTTATTTCAGTATGTAGGATGGGGGCTTCCCAAAATGGGCATGCCAATGCCCCCACCCTCCCAAAACTAAATGGACAATCTTTCTGCCCCCAATATGCTCCCCCGGGGGGGCAGAAAGCACACTAGACACCAGAGATAATTTTTATTTCAGTATGTAGGGGTGGGGGCTGCCCAAAATGGGCATGCCAATGCCCCACCCTCAAAAAACTAAAGGGGCAGTCTTTCTGCCCCACATGGGGGGCAGATGGGGTAATAGCCCCTGATCTGCCCCCTGAAGGGCAGAAAGCACACCAGGCGCCAGGGATTATTTTTATTTCAATATGTAGGGGTGGGGGTTACCCAAAATGGGCATGCCAATGCCTCCCCAAAAATGCCAGTCTTTCTGCCCCTTCTGGGGGGCACATGGGGGCAATAGCCACTGATCTTCCCTTGAGGGGGCAGAAAGCCAGTTAGGCCCCAGAGATATGTTTATGGGCATGTCATGTAGTGGCCCCTTAGGCAAGGGTTGCACCCTTTTTTTGTGCAAACATCTTGCCCATTTCTACCCACCTTGTGGGCATACCAGCAATATTTTTAGGCTCATCTGCCCCCAAGGGGAGCAGAAAGCCACTAGACACTAGCAAAACATTTTGTGTGTGTGAACTAATGTTCGGCTGACGGTCTGTGTGTACTGGTGTTTAGCGGGCTGTGTGTGAACCTGCATTTTGCTGGCAGTGTGCCTGGACTTTTGCTTGTCTGGCAGTTTGTGTAGACTAGTGCTTGGCTGGCAGTGTGTGTGGACTACCACTTGGCTAGCAGTCTGCGTGAATGGCACATGTCTGACAGTGTGCATGGACTGTCACTTGACTGGCGGTGTGCGTGGACTGTCGCTTGGCTGGCCATGTGCTTGAATGGTGCTTGGCTGGCGATGTGCATGGATGGCGCTTGGCTGGTGGTGTGCATGGATGGTGCTTGGCTAGCCGTGTGGCTTGTGTGGATCCTCCTGCGTCTTATTACCCAGAATCCCCTACAAAACTCAAATTTAGTTAACAATTCACATTTTCCTCACATTTCTGTGTAGAAAAGTTTTCAGGTCACTGCGATGGCACAAATTTTCCCCCACCCAGTATTTCCCTCGGTCTCCAGAAAAAAATGATACCTCACTTGTGAGGGTGCCAAAATCAGAGAACCTAAAAACGTCTAAAATGAAAAACTGAGGGGGAACCAAAGTGGGTCCAAAAGGGCAGTTTTATTTCATACGTTTTTAGGCTGACACTGCTTTGGGCACCCACACAAGTGAGGTAGCATTTGTATCGTGAGACTGAGAGGAACGCTGGGTGGTGGGAAATTTGTGCTGGCCCACTGATCTCATAACCTCACAACCTTTCCACACAGAAATGTGAGCAAAATGTGACTTTCTAGCTAAATTTGAAGTTTGCAGGGGATTCTAGGTAAGAAAACGTTGGGGGAGCCAAACAAGCCACACATCTCTGGACTCCTCTGGGTGTCTAGTTTTCAGAAATGTCTGGGTTTGGTAGGATTCCCTAGATGGCTGCCAAGCCCCAGACCAAATACGCCGGTGCCCCCTATCTATGACAAAACAACCTGTTTTTGCTAGGGAGGCACCTGCGCTTTTGGTCCCGGGCTCAGCGGCCATCTAGGGAGCCTACCAAACCCAGCAATTTCTGAAAACTAGACACTAGACACAGTGGGAGTTCAGGGAGCTGCTTTCTTACCCAGAATCCCCTGCAAACCTCAAATGTAGCTAAAAAAATCACATTTTCCTCACATTTCTGTCTGGGATCACTGCGCCAGCACAAATTTCCTACCACCCAGCGTTTCCCTCTGTCTCCCGAGTAAAATGATACCTCACTTGTGTGGGTGGGCAAAGGGCCTGCGACTGGGAAAGGCCAAAAACAGAGATTGATGGGATAGGACAAAGTAGTATTTTTCATATAGTATTTTTATATACATTTTTAGGCGATTCTGCATTGAACAACCAAACAAGAGAGGTATTGTTTTTATCGGGAGACCAAGGGGAACGCTGGGTGGTAGAAAATTTGTTCTGGCGCAGTAATCCCAGACGGAAATGTAAGGGAAATGTGATTTTGTTAGCTAAATTTGAGGTTTGCAAAGGATTCTGGGAAGGAAAAAGTTGGGGGATCCACGCAAGTCACACCTCCCTGGACTCTCCTGGGTGTCTAGTTTTGAGAAATGTCTGGGTTTGTAGGTTTCCCTAGATGGCCGCATAGACCAAGATCAAAAACGCAGGTGCTTTCCTTGCAAAACCAGGTTGTTTTGTGATACATAATTTTGATGTCTCCACAATACGTTTTGGGCCCTTCCCTGTCAAGGGTACTTGGCCCCCCCACACAAGTAAGGTACCATTCTTATCGGGAGACCTGGGGAAATGTTGGGTGGTAGGAAATTTGTGACGGCCTGGTGATCCCACATCTTTCCCACACAGAAATGTGAGGAAAATTTGATTTTTAAGCTAAATCTGAGGTTTGCAGGGGATTCTGGGTAGGAAAACATTGCGGGATTCAAGAAAGCTACACCTCCCTGGCCTCCCCTGGGAGTCTAGTTTTCAGAAATGTCTGGGTTTGGTAGGTTTCCTTAAATGGTTGCTGAGCCCGGGACCAAAACCGCAGGTGACTCCCTTGCAAAACCAGGTCTTGAAAATAATTTTGATCTTTCCACAATATGTTTGTGGCCATTTCCTGTTGCAGGCACTAGGCCTACCCACACAAGTAAAGGTTTGCTTGTTTTCCCTAGGTGCCTACTGAGCTGGGGCCATAAATCCACAGCTAGGCACATTGCAAAAAAAAGGGTTGGTTTCACTGGACAAATGTGATGTGTCCATGTTGCGTTTCCTCTCACGGGCACTAGGCCTACCCACACAAGTGAGGTACCATTTTTATCGGAAGACTTGGGGAAATGCTGGGTGGGTGGATGTTTGTGGCTTCCTGCAGATTCCACAACTTTCAATCCCAAAAATGTGAGGAAAATATGTTTTTTTGACAAAGTTTGAGGTTTGCAAAGGATTCTGGGTAACAGAACCTGGTGAAAGCCACACAAGTCACCCCATCCTGGATTCCCCTGGGTGTCTAGTTTTCAAAAAATGTACAGGTTTGTTAGGTTTCTTTAGGTGCTTGCTGAGCTAGGGCCCAAAATCCACAGCTAGGCACATTGCATAAAAATGTGGTGTCCACGTTGCGTTTTGGGCCATTTCATGTCGCAGACACTATGCCTACCCACACAAGTGAGGTTTCAATTTTATCGTGAGACTTAGGGGAACACAGAATAGTAGGACAAGTATTATTACCATTTGTCTGTCTAAGCATTTCTGCCTTCCAAATGTAAGACAGTGGGTAAAAAAGAAGTCATTTTGAACAATACCCTCTAATTCACGTGCTAATGTGGGTACCCACAAATTCAGAGATGCGCAAATAATCACTGCTTCTAAACTCCATATCTTGTTCCTATTTCTGATGTATGAAGGTTACCTTGATATCTATTTTTCACTCTTTATATTCTACCAAATTAATTACTGTATACCCGGTGCACAATGAAAATCTATTGCATGGTGCAACTCAGTTACTGGCTCTGGGTTCTTGGTGAACCTACAAGTCTCATATATCTCCACAACCAGAAGGGTCCTGCAGACGTAACAGTATATAGCTCTAAAAAATCGACCATAGTTAGAAGAAGTTACAGGTGAAAATGTAGTCACAATGGCTGTTTTTTTCAACTAAATATCAATATTCTTTGTTTTCAACCGTTACTTTCTACAGGAAAACCTTGAAGGATCTACACAAATGACCGCTTGCTGTATTCAGAATTTTGTCTACTTTTCAGAAATGTATAGCTATCTGGGATCCATTATTGGACCAATTTATACCACTAACTGGAAGGAGGTTAAAAGCACAAAAAATATAAAAAATAGGCTATGTCCCAGTAAAATGCCAAAAATCTGTAGAAAATTTTGGTTTTCTGACAAAAGTCTGACTGTTCCTGAAAGCTTGGAAGATGGTGATTTTAGCAAAACAAACCCTACGGTTATTCCATTTGCACGGTAAAGAACAGACGCTTTCTTCTTCAGCACTTTTTCCCCATTTTCCCCCAAACCCAAACATTTTGCTGTATTTTGCCTAATTTCTCAATCCCCTCTAGGGGACTCCGCAAACCTTGGGTACCTTTAGCATCCTCAGCATGTTGGAAGAAAAGGACACCAATTTGGCCTGGATACCTAATGTGGACAAAATGTTATGGGGGCCTAAGCGCGTACTACCTCAAATAGCCTTAAAAAGGGCGTGGCACAGGGGGGAGAAAAGGCCTTGCAGCGAAGGGGTTAAGTTATTGGGGGAGTTTAGCAGAAGTTCTCACTGGAGCGCAGTAAGAGAAATTTGTATTGTTATTGGAATTAATGCTAGGTAACTAAGTTTATACACCTATGTAGAAAATGCGCAGTCCTAAACCCGTCTTTTCTGATTCTTGTTGCTGTATTTCCCCAAAAAGGTTTTGATCATCCATCTTCCCGATTGCGAGTAATTGAGACCAGGGCCGAAGCCACGGGGGGCCCAGCACCCCCATCTTGATGCCTGGCCCACCCAAACGTTCTTGGCAGTGGGTAGATGACAAAGGGATTTTTAAAGAAATGCTCAGTACCATCAAGGCATTTTTCGCCTCCGGAGAAACACAGAATGTAAGCTAAGGTGTGCTCCAGTTAAGAATAACTATTTCTTAAGAAAAAAGCTTGGTATTATTTTTCTTACAATTTATTTATTTATGCGTTTTTATATAGCGCAAACTTTACCCGAAGGTGTCAGAGCGCTTTACAATAGAACCAGTTACATTACATAAGGACTTCAGAGTACATGAATTACCTAAAAGATACAAACAGATAAACTCTAAATTCACATAAGAATGGTAGTAAGTACATAAGTCAACTACAGATACTAGTGGTTAGAGTTACAAATATACAAGTTGCAAATTCACTCAAGATTACATATTAAGGAAAGTGGAAGGGATTAGGGTTGGACAAATATTTATATATATACACACATATATATGTATATATATTACATATTTACAGAACATGATCTCTCACCGTTGCTGGAGTTTTTGCAGTGCTCGTTCAGCCAGGCCTTCTGAGCAGGTGGGATCCCAGAGCTGGTGCTGGTCGTAGGGGTAGAAGGCCGGGTGGTGGTGGGCGAAGGCAGCGTGCGGTAGTCTGCAGGTAGATCTCGCGTTGCACGGGGGGAATCAAGCCAGGTTGTAGACATCTTGCCCCGAGATGGGCCCAGCAGAGCGGTCAGGCCTCCAAAGGTGCTCCAGTCCTCCGCCGGCCTCGACTGCCTCAAAGGCTAGGGGTCAGCGCTCCCTTTGAAATGTTCTATGGGCATATGTGCACCCACTGCACTGTAGCAAGCACTCTGGGGAAGCTCCAGTGCCTGGCCCCGCCTGCGGCCGATGTTGTTGCCGTTCTCCGCCGCAGGGTCCCTTTGCACTGCAGTTTAAAGACTCACTCTAGGTCTTGGGACCGTGATGCAGGAGACTCCGGGCTTCCAACTGTGGGAGCAGATTTTCTCTGGAGCTCCGTGAACTCACAGGCCTGCCACATGTAGAGCGGTGCAGGCCTGCGCCGCCATCTTGCCTCCAGACAATAAATGAACTCCAGACAATGAATGAATCCATTTTCCTCTTCCATTTAAACACTTCGATTTTAGACTGTGATGATTTGTGTTTAAATAAATGGCTGGGAACTGTCCAATTCACAAGTATAATACGTTCAATCTGGACTAGAGTAAGGAGTCAATATTGGTATTGTAGCTGGAAATTAAAATGCAGGTGTGCCTGGGAATCGCTTTTAGGAATGCATGAACTGTAGATTAGAATTAAAAATGCAATGCAGTGCTAAATCAAATGTAAATGGACCAACAACAAGATAAGTGAAAGCATAAAAACAATCAGGATTTGGGACACAATGCTAGAGTTCATAAAATGTAGATTGGACTTCGGAAAACAATTGTATTGAATTGTACTGTTTTTTACGTACTGGGTCTGGTTTCATTATTTATATACTGCTTCATACCAGAAACAAGGATATTGAAGCACACAATTTGTATCAACTGTTTGGTGCATATTTGAAAGGGTGGTTGCGTGGTTTGACCTTTATTGGACATTTTAGGTGAAGAGTGTGAAAGGAACAAATGATGGACGAAATGCTGAAACAGTCCAGCCCGAACTGCCAAACCAGGTCCTCCCTGAACTGGAAACAAGCATCCTGGGACCGGTTTCGGGGCATCATCCCTAATCAGCCAGGCTAGCTTGAATCCAGTGACGCAGTGAGCACGGGACCCACGTCTGGGCATACCCTTCCCACTTAGGGTGACAAATATGCTGAACAATGCAAACATTCACCCCAGTCACAAAGATCTGGGTTTAATCTATCGTTCTTTTGCTCACCACGCCATCCCAGTTTGGACCCAGCCATATGCAAATCAGTCTTGACCCTGTTCCTCATGGGAACAGTCCAGCCCGAACTGCCACTGGAACTGGAAACAAGCATCCTGGGACTGGGTTTCGGGGCATCACCCCTCATCAGCCAGGCTAGCTTGAATCCAGTGGCGTAGTGAGCACTGGACCCACTTCTGGGCATACCCTTCCCACTTAGGGTGACAAATGTAAAAGGAACAAATGATGGACGGAATGCTGAACAATGCAAACATTCACCCCCAGTCACAAAGATCTGGGTTTAATCCATTGTTCTTTTGCTCACCACGCCACACCAGTTTGGAACCAGCCATATGCAAATCAGTCTTGACCCTGTTCCCTATGGGAACAGTCCAGCCCGAACTGCCAAGCCAGGTCCTCCCTGGACCGGAAATAAGCATCCTGGGACCGGTTTTGGGGCATCACCCCTCATCAGCCAGGCTAGCTTGAATCCAGTGGCACAGTGAGCACGGGACCCACGTCTGGGCATACCTTTCCCACTTAGGGCGACAAATGCAAATGGAACAAATGATGGACGGAACTCTGAACAATGCAAACATTCACCCCAGTCACAAAGATCTGGGTTTAATCCATCATTCTTTTGCTGACCACACCACCCCAATTTGGACCCAACCATAGGCAAATCAGTCTTGACCCTTTTCCTTATTGGAACAGTCCAGCCCAAACTGTCAAGCCAGGCCCTCCCTGGACCGGAAACAAGCATCCTGGGACCGACTTTGGGGCATTACCCCTCATCAGCCAGGCTAGCTTGAATCCAGTGGCGCAGTGAGTACGGGACCCACGTCTGGGCATACCCTTCTCACTTAGGGCGACAAATGCAAAAGGAAAAAATGATGGACGGAATGCTGAACAATGCAAACATTCACCCCCAGTCACAAAGATCTGGGTTTAATCCATCGTTCTTTTGCTCACCACGCCACCCCAGTTTGGACACAGCCATATGCAAATCAGTCTTGACCCTATTCCTTTTTGGAACAGTCCAGCCCGAACTGCCAAGCCAGGTCGTCCCTGGACTGGAAACAAGCATCCTGGGACCGGTTTCGGGGCATCACCCCTCATCAGCCAGGCTAGCTTGAATCCAGTGGCGCAGTGAGCACGGGACCCACGTCTGGGCATACCCTTCCAACTTAGGGCGACAAATGCAAATGGAACAAATGATGGACGGAATGCTGAACAATGCAAACATTCACCCCGAGTCACAAAGATCTGGGTTTAATCTATCGTTCTTTTGCTCACCACGCCACACCAGTTTGGACCCAGCCATATGCAAATTAGTCTTGACCCTGTTCCTTATGGGAACAGTCCAGCCCGAACTGCCAAGCCAGGTCCTCCCTCGACCGGAAACAAGCATCCTGGGACCAGTTTCGGGGCATCACCCCATATCAGCCAGGCTAGCTTGAATAGTGAATGTGAGGCATGATAGGAGATGATGTGCTTCCAAGGCAAATCTCGGCATCAGCTCAACATCCTGTGATTCCGGGAAAATCACTTAATCTCTCTGTTTCTAAAATATATAAATAAATGTGACATTGTTTAATGCAACTGGTGCTCATCTAAAGCACTCCAATACCTTTGGGTTGATTTTGTGAGAAATAAAACTGCAAAAATTAAAGAATATAAAAAATAAATTAAAACATGATGACATAGTGAGCACATGTTACATGGAGTGTAGTTTCACATAAGTGTTGCAGAGGGTGTGAGAAAGACTCAGCTGCACTTGCATGCACTATAGATGGAATCCACTGTTGATGTGCATCAATTTAATGCAAATCAGTTTAAAAAGGCTGTGGATCAGATTGTGCACAAACTTGTAGGGATTCTAATGTTCTTTCAATAACCTACAGTTTGGGAAAAACAATCCTTGGAATGAATATCTCTTCATTGCTCTTCACCTTTCTTTTTAGAAAAATAAATCAAAAGGAATAGCCAGCTCCCATTTTCATTGGTAAACTGCCTTTCATCATGGCTGCTGGCAGCAGGCATTCTTATGTCTGAACTCAACTGTAGTAACTTATTATAATGGAGCAGCTATGTTGTTTCTTTATTATAGATGACTAAATGCGTCCCATCTCAACGGTTATGAAGAAATTAGGTACGGGCTTTTATACAGGGATTGGAGGTTTCAACGTATTATGTGAAGTCTGTCTAGAAGCATCAGGGAGAAACAGAAGAGCAACTAATTGTAGGTGCTGTTGAAACATCAACAAGTGATGTATAATGCCCTCTCAGGAAAAAAAAAGAGTAATCCATTGGAGGGATTGTTAAACTACAAAGAAGTCTATCCATGTGTGACATAGAATCAACCACCAAAACAATAGTGTATGGTGTTCATCCATGGTTGACTGGGTAGGGGCTCAGAGAATAAGAGAACAGAGATGGAAGGGAACCAAACTCTGGCTCAAGTCCTCACGTCTGTCAGGCACAAGCAGGGAACACCCTACAGACAGACACTTTTATCCTTCTTCCTTTTAGTTGGATGCTCAAGATGGACATGTTGATGGGAGAGATAAAATAAGTGAGCTGAGCAACATTTACCAGGGGGAGGAAGGAGGGGCTGGTCTGCAGAAGGCTCAACTACTGCCCCTGCAGGTCAATAGAGACATTAAGAGACCAGCCCTTGAGGTGAAGGTAGCTAGCTTAAGGCAGGGAGGAAGCAAGGGGCTGCAGGGTATATACAGAGCCCAATAGTTTGAACACAATGCTAGACACATGGGAGGAAAAACAACACAAAGCAGAGGAGGAAACATTTTAAATTAAAATACTGTAGATGCACAACCGCAACAAATGGATGCACTTTCTAGTACATAGGTTGGGTACCTAAGACCACTCACACACAACATCAAGAGTGCACATGTCAAAAGTAAAACCTGAGGCCTGTATGAGATTAGTTCATCACATGGATAGAAGTTGTCTAACTGGAATAAGATAGCCTATCTATTTCACACTTACTCTCAATTACCTGTTAACTGTCACCGTTGACATCTTCAGCCAGACCAACTTATAGCCAACAACACTTTACAATATGCAACTCATACATTGTTTGGAAAAGTGAGTCTTCAAATCCCAGAATACCAAAAAGGTGTTGGCTAAAAAGGCACAACTGAATGGAATCAGCCCCGCATTTTGAGGCCAGTTGGCAGTCCTGACCACTTCCTCACTGAGCTGCAGACATTAGGCCATTGCATCAGGCCTATTTATTTTCTGCTGCTGGAAATATACTCATTTTACCCCCAAGGAGAGAGACCTCCAAGGAACAACAGTGAGCATTGTAAAATACCCTGCCATGTTCTTTCTTATGTTGCGTTATGATCCAAGGTGGGGAAGGAACAGTTTTCCTATCTCTTTGAACCAATAACAAAAAGAAGATCGATAATAATAGAAATCTGTTTTTTGTATAACCCTCTACAAAGGACATTTACTATGCAATTATTATTAGCAATTCATAACAGAAACTTAGGTCTGGACATATATAATTTGCAACATATATTTTTGTGGCAGCTAAATTATTTGGTAAACCAACCGATGTATTCATAGGTCGGTTTGCAGAATAAGGATTTGGAGTGAGGCACAATCCAACCTACCCCATTACTCTTCATGAATTAGGTGGTAAATTGAGACTTATTCCAATGGATGGCCATTAGAGGAATGGTGGCCTACTGTAAGCAGATCACCATGTCTGTGATCTTGTTTTCAATTTTTTTGTTTTAAAGGTAGCTTTTTTGTCTTGAAAGAAACAGTCCTGCATTTAAAATGTTGTATTTTAAAGTTCCACTGAACCACTTCCCACTCCAAACTTTTGTTTTGCATTCACAACAGGGAAAGTGTTTTAAGATGACCACTTCGTCTTTGTGAATGGGTTACAACCAACTTTGAGGAGTTGGTAACCTAAGAATGGTTTACGACCCAAATTATGGTTGCAAACAATTGTTACATAGCATTTTGAAATGCAATTTGATAGGGATGCTGTACCCGTCCCTTCCAAATTTTTATTCAGTATGTATTTCTAAACCCATTGTGTGATTTGTCAAGTTAATGCTTGGCAATCTATTGTTTCTCTGATGGTTAACAAAGATAAGGTCCTTGTGTTCACTTACTAAACCAAAAACCTTCTCTGAGCCTTTACCATACTATCCCAAAATGTATACACCCACTCTCACTGCATGTCCTGCTTTCAGCAGTCTTTACAATCTTATCAAAATGTAAACCTTTTTTAAACAATTCAACGGGAAAGATTTTTTTCCCATCCACTGAACCACTTTTATGTTGCTGTCATTGCTCGGGGACATGCCCCCCCAAACAAATATTCCTGGCTACGGGCCTGAGTGACACCCGCCCAAAACCTTACTGTGACAGCAACAAAGATTGTGCCTACAGTGCTGAATGGGGACTGGGTACTCCCTGGGAACAAGCACCCCCAATCTCACAAACCCGAGCTGTATACCAAAACAAACAAATGACTTGGTGTCGTCCTTTTTCCTCTCTCTCGCTCAAAAAATCACTAAGAGCTCACGAAAGCCTGCACACGGGCGACGTTTACCTGAACAAATCAAAAGAAGAGCATCCAGCTTTCCAGCAAAAATATCCACAGACTTATTAGATGGGAAGGTCCATCATGTGATACATGCTCCCCGATAATCTCACCTAAAAATGCTGTCTATGTTAGTGTCAGTCAATGGAATTCGAGAAATGGCATTCTGAAAATAAAAATGGCACAGGTTTGCAGGTCTGAAAACAGCACAGTATTAAGGGTGTGTGCAGTGATGTGGAACAGCAGCATCACAGCTCAGGATGTTTTTTCAGCTCCAACATTTCTCCACACAGCCATGCGCTGACTTTCAACGGTGCTGACCTGTAGAGCTCTTTGAGGACCTTTGTCTTCAGCTCTCTTCTGAACTGAACTGAAGGAGGGCTGGGTCGCTCTGACAGGAAGTAGTTCAAGATCTTTCCTGCATAGATCGGGAAGGCCTGTTTCTTGTTTTTTTGCACTTCCATTCTTCTTCTACGATTTGGCAGTTCCCTGGCACTGGGTGTATCCCGAACTACTGAAGATGTTGAGCTTGGACGAGAGATCGCGGTACCACTCGTCATTGATCTGGATACAATGGACGAAGGGCCACATGTATGATCGCTACATTTTACGAGTTCCTAATTGGGACTTTTAGCGACTCTCAATTAGGAAGTCGCAAAATGCGATGTACGATTCCCAGTGGGTCGCAAATGGACCTGCCTCATCAATATTCATTAGGCGGGTTGCAATTTGTGACCCATTGGGAATGGCCAAAATCGCAGGGATGGTGGCCTACTGGGGTCAGCAGACAACTATGTCTGTGATTGCTTTTTTAAATAAAGCAATTTTTTTGTAATGCAGCCTACATTTCAGAAACAAAAATGAAAAGTTTTCTTTTCATTTTTTAAAAGCAGGCAGTGCCCACATTCACAAAGGGGAAGGGGTTCCTTGGGAACCCCTTCCCATTTGCGAATGGGTTACCACCAACTTGAAGTTGGAGGCAAACTGCAAATGTTTTGCGACTGCACTCCAGTCGCAAAACATTCATACATCCCCTGCGACTCACTATTAGGAAGGGATGTCCTTAACATGCCCCTCCCTAATACTGACTTGCAAACCCTATTTTGCCATTTGGTAATTGGTTTCCGACTAGCAAGATAGGGTCAGTACATATCAAAAGACTACTTAGCGGTGGCAACCGGCCTGATTCTCAGTTTGCGACCGCTAAAACCATTTGTACATGCCGGCCTTGGGGTCTTGAAGGAGGTGCAGTATGGTGCCTATCATAAGGAAGGTGATGTGGTCGAATTTCTTCAGGACCTCAATGAGCCGTGCTGATGTTAGTGAATGTCCCTGACCCTTAATTGATTACAGCAAATGTAAGATATTGTAAAGTTTAATTTGCATTGAGAAAGTAAAGCCAATACTATTAAACAATATGTCCAACAAATGTAAACTTTGGAAAGTGGTCCCGTCTGCGGCATCACAAATGCAAACCCGAATTATACATGTACCTTTAAGGATGGCTAACAACAAATCATATCGTGGAAAGGAACACGTCTTCCGTTGTGACCCTTGTTTTTGTAGGCGATTCACCTCATGTTTGCTCATTTTTTTAAATCCGAGAATCCCTTATTGTTGAACCTGACATCAGCGTTGATATTTAAAACCTCTTCAATGTTATTAACATTCTTAACATAACTTCAATAAATGTAAGATCAGTTTCTCACTTCAGTTCATTTCGATTATGCCATTTTCAATGCTCCAATTTTCTCAGCTATTCTATCAAAGCATGCGGCCATCTCTCTGGCTGGGAACGACCTGTGCAGGATTCATCGTGTCGGTGTAGTTTCGAAGACAAATATCTCACAAATTATTAGTTTTATGCTTCCTTTATTGAAACTGTTGCCCGGAGGTACACATGAACAGATGTAATGTTCCTTGCAAGACAAGTGATTTAGGATGGCTATTGTAATGGTTTAGCCTTCTCCAGTCATAAGAGCACAAATCCTCTGATCACATTTTTGGTCAGGCTATAAAAATGAATCATTTGTACTTGATTTTAAAAACACATTACAATATGTTCCTTCATCCGAACAGGTGCAATGTTTTAAATAGTCACATACTAGAACAAGCACGGGCAAAGCCGATAGGTCAGGCTTTGGCAAGCTCGTGTGATGGTTACTTTTTTATTGCAACTATATATGAAACCAGCATTGGCAATGCCAACAGGTCTGGCTTAAGAATGAAAGTGCCTTTTGTGTCACCGATGGGTGTGGACATTCAATAGGTCATCATACACACACTCTGTCATTCATCTTTGCACTGGGTGGGCACCTCAATACCCCGTGGGGTCCCAAGAATGGGACTCTTTCAGAGAAATCTTTTCTCTCGCTGGCCTGGTGTTTGTCAAAGCTCAGGTAACTGCCCTTTAATGTGGGTTGAGAGGAGAAGGTAGATTGGCTAAGAGTGAAGTTAAAATTGGCTATGGGCCCTCACTTGACTCTATATTCCTGGCAAGTGTCTGTGCCAAGATGAAAAAAGTGAAACAGCCATGCATAGTGATGAACCCTTGATTTCAAGGTGTGACCGACATGTTCCATGTCCTTGTCTCCCAGAGGGTCAAAGGCATTTCTTCAGGACCAGACAAAACTCTAATCTACTAGGCTGGGTGTTAAAACAAAAGATAGTGCATATATGACAAATGTGCTCTATTCACAGCTGATTAAGTGATTAAAAAGAGAATATGAAAACTTTATTCATACCCCATTGTCTGTAAAAGAAAAAGGGGCCACAAAACAATATTTACAAACACTTATTCTAAATATAGTATCGTATTTGAAATAAAAATAAATTTTACTAGTATGACACACCAATGGCACGTGGCAAACGTGAGCACAGCAAATTGTGAAGCATTTACAGGTAGAAAAGGATTCCCAAATGAACATGCAAAGATAATGCACATATTAGAAAATATCATGTAACAATTCAGTCTGTAAAAGAGGCCCCTTAGGAAAAACTCTGAGCCTCGAGCCCTCAACCAACTGCATGGAAGAATGAGTACAGAGCACAAAACAACCATAAGCTATTAGCCATATAGCAGCAGTAAAAAGCAAGCCACCCTTTCTCTGAGAAATGGTCCAACAAGGGCTTACGTTGGTGTGGAGGGAGTGCGGCGGACACCTTGCCCTTCTCGCAAGGTCCCTGGAATATACCTTGAGACCTCAGGGAAGCCGGTTTTAACTGTGGCTTGTCAGTTGATGCTAGACGAATGAAAGGGGTGACATAAGTGCGTCACAACTGCTGTTCGTTGCATCATTGCCATCTTGAAGTGGTGTTTGGGTGTCAGTAGACTATGCTGTTCAAATGTGTATAAACATTGTTTAAAACAATATTGAATTGGGTCTAATTATTACAAAGGAAAATTGGAAAAGCAAAGAGGAGCAGAGTTGTTTCTTTTTCACAACAAAATGTTTAATAGTAGCTCAAACCACTGAGTTATTCAAGCGATTCTTAAAGAAGGGTCACATGGTTTCCCCAGTATATGATGGGATATATAGATGTATTTCCCAGCAAATAATTTTTGTGGTACCACCTTGGTGGCACTGTGACTTCATTGGTTCCTACAAAACCATTTCACTAAAAATAAATAGAAATAGTCTCTTGCAATTTAGCAGGTAACACCCCAGATCTTTACGCCTTAATCTACCTTTTGGACAATTCTTGAGGTTAAATAGGAACTGCAACAGACTTAATCATTTTGAGGATAAGGCTGACCTACTAAGAAAGCTGCAGTCAATGGAAAGCCTTCAAAAATCATCTACCAAGCACAAAAGCAGATGAGAAAAACAGCAAGGCTTTGTTAGAAAGCAGACACAAAAAAAAACCTGGGGTAAAGATGACATGTGTAACTACATACAACTCCATCTCAAATGATGTAAAGAGGATTATAAATAGGCAATGGCACATCCTCAGTCCTGGGAAAATGCAATTCGGAAAACCTTTGTTGCCTTCAAGAGGTCAAAAAATGTAAAAGATGCTTTGGTCCACACTAGACTTTGGGAACAGATGAACTTTTCAGTTGCGAATACAATTTGGAACCTCCACAACATTATTGGGCAGTTTCTGTGCGGTGGTTGCAATGTTTGCCATCTCATGAAGAAATTGAAAGAAGTTGACCTTGGATAAGTTTTGCCATCTCTGGTTTGGGACCAGTTAGAAAAATAGTTCAACCACTATTTTTACCATTTATTAAAAACTCAATTCAATAGTGAGTTGAATTTGTAATAGATATTTAGGGAAAGTGACTTTTAGAAAGCTACCTTTTTCTTGCCTAAAGCTCCTGGAGGCTAATTTACATTAGCTCTCCAGCAGCTGCCTAACCAGTGCTTAATCTTAATGAAGTGTAAAAACTGCACCCAGAGCAGGAACAAAGGTCTGGATGTGGAGAGGTGTTTTTCTTACATTACAGGAAGACCAGTTGAGTAGAAGTAAATGTATGGTAAGACCTGAAGAAGGCAACCCTTTATTCCCCTAGCTAGACTGGCACCAAACCCAGTGGTAGGGGAGCTACCATAAGAACCGGTTTTGAGTGAGCACAGAGGATGGGGCTGCTCATTTCCCTTGCCACACCTCTGGATGGGCACAAAGGCTCTGCAAAAACGAGGAAAGGCTCCTGAGTTTTGAATTTGGGGGGTAAAGTGCATTGTAGGATTGTTTACAGCAGGGCAAATAGGAACAGCTGCAAATGTGGGTAAGGCTGACCCTAGGAACATTTACCCCATCAGTTGAGAGAAGCCAGGAGTCATCCCCACTGACTATCTTGTAGCAAGTGCCAACTAGGGGTGTGTGCATAATTTGCAGGATTTGCTTTGTGCAATTATGTGAAAATTTGGCTTAATTAAATGAATTTACACATAATTCTGCACATAATTCTGCAAAAAGCAAATCCGTCAATGTGCTCTATATTTTAGAACCAAAAGCAGCATAGTGCACATTGTTTTCACTTGAGCAACAGTGAATGGGTGAATGGGTGTGAGTGTCAGTGAGAATGAGAATGAGAAAGTAAGAGAGCGTGAGTTAGAGTGAGTGAGGAAGCAGAGATGGAATTCAAGAGAGATTGAGTATGAGGGAGAGTGAGAAAGTGTGAGTGAGTAAGAGTGTGATTTTATGTTTTATGTTTGTGAGTCTGCCGCTGGCCATTGCATACTCAATCTAAGTCTGGGCCTACAGCTGCACTTAAGGTAACATGCTACAAGTATATTTGAGATTATTCTTGGCATAAGGAAGGACACCCATGGAAAAATGTAGATCATGATATAGTAAGCAATCCTTGGCATAGGAGCCCTTGTGGAAAACTGCTGGTACTTGCATAATGGAGGAAGGTCTTGGCATGGGGGCACATGTGACAAAATGCTGGTGCTAGGACATTTGAGGTATTTCTTGGCATAAAGGTGGGCACCCAAAGCACAATGTAGACCCTGAAAATTTGGAAGAATCTTTGAACATAAGTGGACACATGGACACATGGATAAATGGTGTTGCTGGTATACTGGTATACTGGAGGTCTTTGCCTCAGACAGGGCAGCCATTGCATATTTGGGCTGAGGGGTTGGGTTGGGGGAAGCAAACCACGATAAATGCTGACTCTGAAATACTGGAGGTAATTTTTGACATATGGCCCACCCAAGGTATATGGGCATTATCAATGGCAAGATTCTGGCACTGGAATAGTGTATATAATTCTTGGCATGGGGGTACCCATGACAACATGCTGGCATTGGCACAATTAAGGTAATTCTTAACATTTGGAGAACTCCTAAGGAAAATTATGAAAAAAGTTGAAGTGAACCCTTGGCAAGTATTACACCCCACTACTTTCACCAGCCACCTGGTTTCGGAGGCCTCCTGCTCTTCCTGCCCTTCCGCTATTGCTGTAACAAGCAGGACTTCAAATATACCTATTTCCTTAAGCAATGCCCTCATTTTATGAGCCTGTGTCCTCTGCATGTGCAGACTTAAACTGAGGATCTCCCCTCTAATTCTAGCTTTAATTAATTCCGGACTACACCTACTGATGCTTTCCCTCTATTGCTTTCTATAAAGTTTGCTAGCCATCTATTCATATGTGCTATATATTCCAGATTGAAGAGCTACCCCAAATCCAAAAGACCATGTTTGTATCTGCCCTGCAGCGGCTACTACCTGGAACTCTGTTATCAGTGGGTTACTATCTAAGAATACCATCGGATGCCTCTTAATGCGAGCATCCCTGATCAGCCCAGCAGAGACCAGAAAAAAATGAAGTCGAGCAAATTTCTTATGAGGGTGCGAGAAATAGGTATAACCTGTGTTGGGTGGCTTTAGTTCATCCCAGACATCCATCAGTCCATGATTCCTTATAAGCTGTTGCACAGCCCTATACACCCTGGGCTTCTTGCCCACATATCCCCCATGTGCTGATGGCCCCTGAGTACAATCTATATGGATATTCAAATCCCAACACAATGTCAGCGGAGTAGGCCACAAGGCCAGTACCACATCCAAATATTCAATAACTTCCGGCTCATCCAGATAAGGGGAATAAATAGAACATATAGTAAAACATGCCCGGCCACCAGACATTCCACCAATGCCTGTCTTCCTAATTTATTCAAAAGTTTCCGTTTATCCTCGCAGACATTCGTTTGTGCTAAGATTGCCACTCCCCTAATGGTAGCTCACTGCATAGTGTGTGCCACAAGTGCATAGCCCAGACTGTCTAGCAGATCCCTTCTCTCCCCTCTATATGTGTTTCTTCTGGACAGACAATTTCTACTCCCAACGCTTTCAGCCCCTCTGCCACCTCAACCCTTTTAGGCCTATCATTCAATCCACAGATCTTGGTTGTGCACATAGTTCCCTTGTTTGTGCTATTCCGATATCTAGTGAATTCCATACACACTGATTTGTTGCCATGATTGATTAATCAGTTTCACAAATTCTCTTTACTGCAAAGATCAAACTTGGGAAAATTCTTTAAGCCAGTTCTCATATTTTTTAAAATTCACATTATCTGTGTTGCTCACATTTTTAAACCCGCCCTTCCCCCCAGCCCACCCTTTACCTCCTTCTTCAGTAGCCCCCCATCTCCCCTCCCTCCCAGGCTTTCACTCCCTTCCACTGGCGTGAAACAATCAGACCCCTGCTGGTCTGTACGATGGTTCATGTGTCCCCCCCTTTCTTCTGAGCCACCCCCATTTCTCCTGAGCCAAGCCAATTTATGCAACACCAATATATATAAATATACATAAATATATATATATATATATATACATATATATATATATATGTATAAACTGTGAATGTGAACACCAAAACATTAAAAAGACCCTCCCCTTCAAATAGTACGAACACAGCTCCTAGCTCTGTAGTCAGCCATTAATATGACACCCCGATTGGCTCTTAAACACAATGTTACTGTCATAGATTCTCTAAATATTCTTTTGCTTAATCTCTGATAAGAATACCCATATCCTACTGTTAAATAGAGTCTTTAGCCTTGCAAGTTTCATTAAATAGGCTTCTGCCCCCTTGTCCTTAAATAGCTTTATCAATTGCCTCAACCTCCATTCCCTTTCTACTGTCGTGCAACAGACATCTGGTCTAGCAAAGGAGTGGCCTTCTACACAACATTTAGAATCAGGGTGCGCTTTTTCAAAGATCACCTATCTTAGGAGGAAATTGCTGAAGAAAACCAATATGTCCCTTGGTTTTGTACTGGTTGAGACATTTCCCTGGTTCTCCTGCTTCATGGTGAGACGTTTCTGTGAGCTCTCTGAATTTCATGGTCTCCGTTCCACCTTTCCAGTTCAGGGAAGGCGCTATGGAAGAACTTATCCATGAATGTTCTTACATTGCTACTATCCGTGCCATCCTCTATCCCCAAAATCCCTACGTTCTGGTGGCCTTGCCAGTTCTCAAAGTCTTCTGGTTTCCACTGAGTGTCCATTAGTTGTGCTTCATTCACTGCAGTTTGATCCTTTATTGTGGTCAGTTCCGTTTCCAGGTTTGCAGTTTGGCTCGCCACTGCTGAGATCCTCTCTTCAATCTCGGAACAAGTTTTTGAAATTCTCCTAATGCGCCCTGAAGCTTATTAATTTACTACTCATGCTCTTCGATTTTCAGACCGGGTCTACTTCCGATGTAGCATGATGCTAGGGTATATGGCCTAAAGGGTAGGTGGCTCATTCAGCCTTGACTGTGACTGTTCTATGTTGTCTTGGGAATTTGCAATGCCCTCAAAGGCATGTTGGGTGGTGGCATAGTCCCATTTGAAGCCCTCAACACTGGATCTTCGGCTTCCTTTGCCACGGTGCTTCTGTGCGGTTGTCAATGTGTACTTTCCCTCCACTTCTGCCTGAGCGGTCTCACTTGCCTCACTAAGTGAGCTACTCAAAGAGGCCTCTTCTGTCATGATTGTTTCGCTACTTGAGTCCTCCGATCCTTCCGATATTGAGAAGAAACACTCTGTGACCTCTACAACCTCTGTGTTCAACACTACCTTGGCGGTACTTCCTTCCTCCTTCTTGTGATTGCCCATGAATGAATTATGCCAATGATTAGGGACAACCTGGCTGTGGGGAGGGCCTTTTTCTTGCTCACTGCCTGCATAATCTGTGTGCTGGTCATTTGAGCTAAGCTGAGCTCCAAATTTCTTGCACCCAGAACATGCTAATGTAGTCACTTAAGATTCTAACAGGGATGAGGGTGTACTGGTTAAAGTCTGAGACCAGGCCTGTGCCCTTCCTTCAACATAGACAGACCCCAAAGTGGGTTTGGCCGTATCAGGCGCAGCAAGGCAGTTCCCCTCACGCTTATAGGGTCCAGGTTTTGCCCCATTAATGACATATGCTTTTACTGCATTACTACCATCACTGACCTGCTCTCCAGAGGGAGCCCGTCACCGTAGGTTAAATGTGGTCTCCAGGCTGCCACTCTCTTGTCCCTGCAACCCCAATTGGGGACAAACCCTGCTCCAACACGCCAACCTTCTCTGAGGTTATGCAACCGTCCAACTGCTTAGTTATAGTCTCCTGCACCTCCTTAAGTGCTGTTGACTTGCCCATGTACTGATATTGCACTGCCGATTGACCTTTCTCTTCCACAGTAAATTTTAAATAGTCCATGATTGTTGGTCTAGTCCCGGCAGAGCCAGCAGCTATACTGCTCAGTGCTCCTGGCTTGCTGCTTGCCTTGTCTGCAGCCACCTTCGTCAATGCCGAGATTCCTTGTACAGGTGGTTCCTGTTTCAGTGTCCCTGAAGCCTCACTACGCGGGCCCCCAGGCAAGCTTCTGTGTTCCATGCTGCAGCTGACGCCCAGTGTTGCTCCACTTTGAATTTTGTTGCCCTTGCGCTCAGGCATATGGGCCAGCTTCAAAGGCCAACTGTGTAGCCCATTTGTTGGTTCCATGAACTCTCACTGAACCAAAATAACCAGCCTACAGAGCAGCCCTTTCAAGCTGACCCATCTGACAGTGCCAGACTGTTAGTGCAAAACTGACCTTTAATCCTCAACTGTTAACACCAAGGGGCATATTATCAAAGATTTGCGATAATTATCGCAAAGCGCGCTTAGCGCTGTTTTTTTTATCGCCGGCTATCGCTGGATTTCCTCACCGTGATAGCGCGCTATTAGCAACGCGTATCGCAAAGGCGATAGGAAATCCAGTGATAGCGTGTAAAACCAGCAATAGCGTGAGAATTCCCACGATAAATTAACTGCGTAAACGAAAAGCTTGCTAATAGGCAAGTGTGTACTTAACCTAACAATCCACCTCCCATTGACAAGATGGTTAAGTCACGTTTTTTTCAGGTGTTAAATTCCAGCGATAAGCGCGACTTTTCTTATCGCTTCGCGGGCATTGATAATAGAGGGAAGTTGTGTTTGCGACTGTTTCCATGTAGTTTTAGTGAGGAACGCCTACTTTGCATGTCATTAGCGATAAATATCGCTGACATGCTTTGAGATACAAAAACGGGCCGCCATCGCCCAAAAACTCACGCTAAGGCCCGTTAGCTGCATCTTGCTAATAGGGCGATAAAATTATCGCTGCTTTACCGGCAAAAAAGTGCTGCTAAAGCGGCGATAAGCCCTTGATAATATGCCCCCAAATCATTGTTTTATACTTTGCTCATATATGAAGTGTTGCACTAAGAACGCCTGTACGGACAACCAGCATGTTAATGAACACTTTTTAATTGGAGACTAGATCGTATTCTTGTTGACCCAATTATGAAATATGAATCACCACACTAGGGGAACATTAGGCGATGTTTCCTTTGGATTATCTTTTGGCATCACCTGTGTGAAGATTTTTTTTCTTCATTGCAACACTATCCTGCAAACCTTGGCATTGCATCAATGTGTTCTAACTTGCAGAATTGAGGTTCCTCTTGTTTGACCATTGCTGAATTTTCCAATCCGAGGACTGGCAGCCATTTCACAATCGCATGCAAGTACAATGAAGATGGTTGCCTGATGAAGCCGTGCGTAAGCCCCCTTGATGTCTGCTAAATTGGCTCATTTTGAGGAGCGAGTGTCTGTACTTCCATTCCAGCACATACACTACATTTTCCAGTTGGTACAAAGATGAGGCCTGAGTCTTCTTTTATTTGTCCAGTTGCCCCCTTACTGGCTTTCAGTTCAGCAGCTTGGTCGTCAGTCATCTTCTTTCCAATGGGAACATTTTCCAGTCACTTTGTAAATGTGGTTCTCCTTCACTAATATATCTTTTGTTGGTCATCTTATTATCAATCACTAGAAAAAAAAATCTGTTTAAGAGTCATGAGTTTTCTCTTGTCTGAGTTTTGACTCATCATAAAGTAGCGCAGAGGAATAGTGTGCCTCCAGCAAAACACAATTTGTAACATGCAAATCAAAGAATTGTTTTTTTATGTAGACAGCTAAGTGGGTTACGGTTTTTGTCCCAGGGACCCTTTTGTTAATTGCAGTTCATAAAATACAATCTGGAAACTGTAATGCACGTGTTTACACCCTAATTGTTTTTCTCTAATCTTTCATTATTCTTTGGTTGACAAATAGGGTTCCTTTTGATAATAATGTGGCAGGGTTGAGTAAATTATGCAGCAAGAAAAGGTCAATTATGTGGCGCAATGCAGGACATTTTGTAATAGCATTGCTTAATTATTTTGACATTTTTAAACTTGTTAACACTGTCTGGGCATAGATTGCACCTCATTAGTACCAATTTAACACCCAAATATAGCAATGTGCAACAGAAAGGTGACCAGCCACCCTTTCAAAGGGCCTTCCACTACGCAGAAGCATATTGCTGTGGTTTTAGTCACTTTTGAATCATTTGAGCTAAAATCCGCAAAATATGCAGTAGATTATGGATTATATGGCAAATGCAGCAGATCTATAATTATGCGAAAATTACAACGGCTGGACAATTGAAAAATTCCAGTGACTCTGGTCTCAAGTAACATTTCCTATACATTGGCTTACACACATACAAGTCATTGTGTCTGTGTAACATGTGTGATATAACACAATCCAACACCCTACTCTACCCTATATACTTGGAATGAGTAGCAGTGAAAAGGAAATTACCTACTCATGAGAGCGGGTCTATGTAGAGATGAGGGGCACCATTGGAGGGTGGTACTGATCGAATCCTTGGAGAAGGAGGTCTTTGGGGGTGGAGCCCAACAAATATTCTCACACTATTTGGCACCAGCACTAAAGTCAGCACTGTCAGGGGCATAGCTATCATTCCTGCAGCCTGTGTAGTGTCCCAGGCCCTGAGGTAAAAGCACTTCAGCAGCGGATGGTGGGATGGCTGGTAGCAAGGCATAGTCTATAAATCGAGGGATTTAATTTTATTGTAATCAGTTTTTTTATAAAAAATGTATTTAAACATTTCCAGTTAATGGGAAACAAAGAGCACAAGTACAAATGCCTACATAACATGATCGATGTTCTCTAATCCCAGAATCTTCTAGTGCTGCACTGTGACCTGCCAGACAACTGCTCCGGCTGGAACCGTGGATGGATTTCTCCCCCATTCTTTGGGGGAAAAAAATTCTTACATTTTGTCTTGGACCTTGTACGGTGCATTTTGCCTTTTGGCTAAGGTCCCGCTACAGAAATGTCATATGCATACACACAGACAGACAGAAAATCACTATTGGCTATGAAGGTGAGTCTACCTTCATAACGCCTCACATGGAGAGTGATAAACATAAAGGGGCATAACCGGACCGTAACCTCCATGTGAGGCGTTATGAAGGTAGAATCACCTTCAACCAGCTGGAGCAAGAAATGCCGGACGCGCGACAGTGGTAATATCGGCAAAGGAATCCCACAGGCCGGGAACAGTGAATAGCCCAGGTTAGAAGCCCGCTCAAATGATTCTCCTGATCTGAAAATCTATTTTGTATTTCCGTCCGTCTTGAACTAACATCTGTAGATACCTATGGTACCTCATGAAATTACAGTGACAATTCTGTCATGAAGGTAATTGACTTCCTAACCTGCAGACATTGGATTGAGTCCTCTGTGAGTGAACCTGTGGAAACCATGCAGCTACAATTTAAGGTCCCTTTGTAGCCATTGTCCTGTGCATACAGATACCCACGCCCACTCACCTAGAGTTAGTCAAATAGGTGGTCCTGATGAAGGTGGAAGATAAATGTTATTCCCACCGAAACTTGCGTTGACCTGAATGTTTGGAACTCCTATTGGACAACACCATTGCGGATTATGTTTAGAAGTGTTCTCTCTGCCATTTTTCATCGGTGTTTGTCATGTTAGGTTAGGTAGTTTCCTAGTGCGAATTGCACATGTGTGAGGATGTGGTATGTGAGGTGAGAATGACTGCTGTGTGGTTGAAATTTATAGGGGGTGTATCATATGAATTTGTAGATCCTACTGCTAATGGCATTCTTTCTTAGCAGGATAGATGTAACTTTGAGAGGCGTCTCAATGATAAATACTGACGCATTAGCAGGGATGAATAATATGTGTTTTTAACTGTGTATATTTATCTATCTTTTCTTCTTTTTATTACAATATGAAATTAAATTTACGCTTACTGTATGTATATCAATTATAAAAAAGATCATAAAGAAACAAAAATAAAAAATATTTAATGATTCTATTATTGTGCTTGTTCTAAATATTCCATGATGGACAGCCCATAGGAGCTTTTGCATAGCCTTGTAAAGCAACTACATAGGGCTGGCGGGAGCATTTTCTAATGTGTTGTTCTTTATTCCTCTGTCTACCACACCTAGAAAGTATCTATAGGGTGTACCTCTTGCACATATTTGTTTTCAGTAACATCTATCCTTCTAATGTTAGTGTATTTAGAACAGCGTCTGGGTAGCTTGGAATACAATAATGGGGTTAATACAAAAAATAGATACTGAAGGGAGGTCTCTAAGCACATCAGTGTTTGGGAGAGTTTCATGAAGGAGCATGTGAATTAACAGCTTATAGGATATGTAGACTCTGGCTGGCATGACAAGAATAAAATGCGATCTGGGTACTGCAATACATAGTGAATTGCTTGAGGTGGGGCATAATTGGAATAGGAGAATAGCCATGGATGTGTCATTACTTTTCAAATACTTACTGTTGTGTAAGGAGTTAACTGTTTCCCCCATCTCATAAAATCCAACCTTCAGTGGTATATGAATATGCATTGTGTCATTGATGAAAGCCCTCTTAAACTCATTGGGATCTGAAGACATAGCCGCGGGGAGGCCAGACACGGCAGGGCAGTGTCCCAGGAGCAGTTGCAACTTTAGGCACCCCTCCCACCCGTTACAGGCTCATGGGGCGTTTTTAATTTTAATTGGAAAACAAATAACGATTACAGATACCTATTGAGGTATTGTATATGTGCATTGAGAATCCACATGCACTGTATATTTATTTTCACGAACATCTTTTCATTAAGAGGATTATGAACACACTACATATAGAGTGAGTGTACAAGGGATCTGCTAAGTCCTGAAGAAGAAGCTAGGGGAGCTTCGAAACATGTTGACTGATTTGGGAGGCACAGCTCATTGAGGCAAATATACCTCCGTCCCCACCCCCTTTTTTAACAATACCAGCTCATAGGTATATTAAAAAAAATTCTAGCCGCCGAGCCAGGTATTTTTTAGACCTCACTTTCTATTCACCCCTGACCCTTCCACTCACACTCCTACACGACACATAGTCTTCACACAACAACAGTGCTCCCGCGTAATCGTAGGTTGTAGCACGCCCCGTCCCGTAGAGGGGCGGGAAGACCCCCATGATGAAGCATGACACCAAGGGCCCTTTTGGTGTGTGAGGGGTATCTTAAAACACTGTGTGTTTTTCCCACCACTGGAGGAAGCATACTCAATCTGGGAGGATATGGCTTTTGAAACTGTCTGAGGGTGGATCTTAGTGGTTTATTGACTATAGACTTAAGGAGGACGTATCCACCTCCACTGCTTGTGACAAGCAGTACCTCTTCGCTCCCTTCTTGTTTTTTCTTACATAGCCTAGTACACAGATGGCTTATCCATCTTTCATATCAAAATAAAGAGCAGTGTCTGTGCTAATCTCCCAAGGTTTAAACCACTCTATCTTCTCATTCAAACATGATTGTATAGTAGGAGGAACTTTATACAATTTGGAAATAAGGTGTCTGAATCTTTAAATTGGACATATGAGGCACATCATAAATTCACCCCTCACTTTCTAGCTGGTAGTGGGCAGTAGCAGCTGCTACCGGACCCGGGTGGTGGGGCAGGGTCGGGGCGGAGGGGCGAAAAAAGCTTTTTTAAAAAACACTTACCTGTGACGGCCGGCTTAAGCCATCTCTCCTACATCCTCTTCTTCCTGTCTCCGGTCTGCAGGAAGATGCAGGAAGCACCCTCTCAGCCTCCCGATAGCCAATCACAATGCTGCAATACAGCGATGTGATTGGTCTGCCTGCATTGTCTTTTTCCTTGAAAATAAATCCCACTTTATATTTGATAATTAGTGCAGTTTGCAAATCGAGGTATTGCTTATTGAGTTCAACAGGATAGGGTGAGTAAATCTTCTAGACACTTGATTATTTTAACCCCTTCCATGCTTATGACGAGCTGGACTCGTCATGGCACACAGTGCTCGTGTGCTCATGACGAGTCCAGCTCGTCATGAGACCACCCACGGGGAAGCGCTGGCGCTCCCCCGTGGGAATCCGATCGTCGGGGTTTTTTAGGAGGCAGGGGAAGGACTTCCCCTGCCTCCCCCGCCCCCGCCCCCCATCAATGACGTCAGCGCGCGAGGCGCGCTGGACATCATTGAGGGTTTCCCTTTCTTCCCCGACGCGCTGGAAGCCATTTGCTTCCAGCGCGTCGGGAAATAAGGTGAGTTTTGGCTCGGGGAGGGGGGGTTTGATTCAAAAGAGACATCGAGGGAAAGGAAAGGGTTTTCCTTTCCCCCGATGCCTCTTTGTGCATTCCTGCTGCACGATCATGTGATCGTGCAGCAGGAATGCCCACTAGGGCGGGATTGTGAGCGTGGAGATGTGCCTTCTCTCCATTGCCACCCTGTAAAGTTAGCTGTAATCCTTGATGGAGGTCTCTGCACCCTTGATTTTCTTGAGCGCAATCCTTCTCCTCGTCTGCCGCTGCGATCCTGCAATTCTTCTGGTCCTTTACGCAGCTGTAGTGTAGGAAAGGCATTATACATTTACCCAACGAGGTAGCACTTACTGATTAGCCAGTAGAAAGTACTCCAGTTGAGTAGAGGTATTGCACAAAACGGTGGCATCTTCGTGAGCGTGGAGATGTACCTTCTCTCCATTGCCAACCTGTAAAGTTAGCTGTAATCCTTGATGGAGGTCTCTGCACCCTTGATTTTCTCGAGCGCAATCCTCGTGTAGTTCCTGTGACCAGGAGGTTCCTTCTCCTCGTCTGCCGCTGCGATCCTGCTCTGACCCTTTATAAACAAGAGGCATGTGAACGGGCCTAGAAGCCCCGCCACACATACACTAGCGGTATGCAACGTATGCCCGCCCTTTCCCTACTATGACGGACAGCTTACTCAAAGGATCCCGGCGCTTTCGGCGCGGTGGCAAAGTTACAGACACACAGGTCACTGGAGACAATCCTTGATGGAGGTCTCTGCACCCTTGATTTTCTCGAGCGCAATCCTCGTGTAGTTCCTGTGACCAGGAGGTTCCTTCTCCTCGTCTGCCGCTGCGATCCTGCTCTGACCCTTTATAAACAAGAGGCATGTGAACGGGCCTAGAAGCCCCGCTCGTTTGGCCCCGCCACACATACACTAGCGGTATGCAACGTATGCCCGCCCTTTCCCTACTATGATGGACAGCTTACTCAAAGGATCCCGGCGCTTTCGGCGCGGTGGCAAAGTTACAGACACACAGGTCACTGGAGACAATCCTTGATGGAGGTCTCTGCACCCTTGATTTTCTTGAGCGCAATCCTTCTCCTCGTCTGCCGCTGCGATCCTGCAATTCTTCTGGTCCTTTACGCAGCTGTAGTGTAGGAAAGGCATTATACATTTACCCAACGAGGTAGCACTTACTGATTAGCCAGTAGAAAGTACTCCAGTTGAGTAGAGGTATTGCACAAAACGGTGGCATCTTCGTGAGCGTGGAGATGTACCTTCTCTCCATTGCCACCCTGTAAAGTTAGCTGTAATCCTTGATGGAGGTCTCTGCACCCTTGATTTTCTCGAGCGCAATCCTCGTGTAGTTCCTGTGACCAGGAGGTTCCTTCTCCTCGTCTGCCGCTGCGATCCTGCTCTGACCCTTTATAAACAAGAGGCATGTGAACGGGCCTAGAAGCCCCGCCACACATACACTAGCGGTATGCAACGTATGCCCGCCCTTTCCCTACTATGACGGACAGCTTACTCAAAGGATCCCGGCGCTTTCGGCGCGGTGGCAAAGTTACAGACACACAGGTCACTGGAGACAATCCTTGATGGAGGTCTCTGCACCCTTGATTTTCTCGAGCGCAATCCTCGTGTAGTTCCTGTGACCAGGAGGTTCCTTCTCCTCGTCTGCCGCTGCGATCCTGCTCTGACCCTTTATAAACAAGAGGCATGTGAACGGGCCTAGAAGCCCCGCTCGTTTGGCCCCGCCACACATACACTAGCGGTATGCAACGTATGCCCGCCCTTTCCCTACTAAGATGGACAGCTTACTCAAAGGATCCCGGCGCTTTCGGCGCGGTGGCAAAGTTACAGACACACAGGTCACTGGAGACAATCCTTGATGGAGGTCTCTGCACCCTTGATTTTCTCGAGCGCAATCCTCGTGTAGTTCCTGTGACCAGGAGGTTCCTTCTCCTCGTCTGCCGCTGCGATCCTGCTCTGACCCTTTATAAACAAGAGGCATGTGAACGGGCCTAGAAGCCCCGCTCGTTTGGCCCCGCCACACATACACTAGCGGTATGCAACGTATGCCCGCCCTTTCCCTACTATGATGGACAGCTTACTCAAAGGATCCCGGCGCTTTCGGCGCGGTGGCAAAGTTACAGACACACAGGTCACTGGAGACAATTCTTCTGGTCCTTTACGCAGCTGTAGTGTAGGAAAGGCACTATACATTTACCCAACGAGGTAGCACTTACTGATTAGCCAGTAGAAAGCACTCCAGTTGAGTAGAGGTATTGCACAAAACGGTGGCATCTTCGTGGATAAATATGCAGGGCAGATGTGCCTTCTCTCCATTTACACCCTGAAAAGTTAGCTGTAATCCTTGATGGAGGTCTTTGCATCCTTGAATTTCTCGAGCGCAATGCTCGTGTAGTTCCTGTGACCAGGAGGTTCCTTCTCCTCGTCTGCCGCTGAGATCCTGCTCTGACCCTTTATAAACAAGAGGCATGTGAACGGGCTTAGAAGCCCCGCCACACATACACTAGCGGTATGCAACGTATGCCCGCCCTTTCCCCACTATGATGGACAGCTTACTCAAAGGACCCCGGCACTTTCGGCGCGGTGGCAAAGTTACAGACACACAGGTCACTGGAGACAATTCTTCTGGTCCTTTACGCAGCTGTAGTGTAGGAAAGGCACTATACATTTACCCAACGAGGTAGCACTTACTGATTAGCCAGTAGAAAGCACTCCAGTTGAGTAGAGGTATTGCACAAAACGGTGGCATCTTCGTGGATAAATATGCAGGGCAGATGTGCCTTCTCTCCATTTACACCCTGAAAAGTTAGCTGTAATCCTTGATGGAGGTCTTTGCATCCTTGAATTTCTTGAGCGCAATGCTCGTGTAGTTCCTGTGACCAGGAGGTTCCTTCTCCTCGTCTGCCGCTGAGATCCTGCTCTGACCCTTTATCCCCTTCGGTGCTTATGACGAGCTGGACTCGTCATGGCACACAGTGCTCGTGACGAGTCCAGCTCGTCATAAGACCACCCACGGGGAAGCGCTGGCGCTCCCCCCGTGAGAATCTGATCGTTAGGTTTTTTTGGGGGAGGCAGGGGAAGGGCTTCCCCTGCCTCCCCTCGCCCCATCAATGACGTCAGCGCGCTGACATCATTGAGGGTTTCCTTTCTTCCCGACGCGCTGGAAGCCATTTGCTTCCAGCGCGTCGGGGAAATCAGGTGAGGTTTGGCTCGGGGAGGGGGGGGTTTGTATCAAAAGAGGCATCGAGGGAAAGGAAATGGTTTTCCTTTCCCCCGATGCCTCTTTTGTGCATTCCTGCTGCACGATCATGTGATTGTGCAGCAGGAATGCCCACTAGGCACCAGGGTTTTTTTAATTTTTGTGTTGGGGAGTGGCCAAAAGGGCAAGGGTTGCTCCCCTTTTACGGGTGTGAATATTTTATTTATACTGTTAGGCCCAACTACCCCTTAGCTTGGCTGGTGGATTGTGTGTGGACTGGTGCATTATTTGCATATGTGATTGTAATGTTTTTTTTCCTCCTTTTTATTCTAGTGTAAAGCTTTTGATTCCTGTTTGCGGTTTCGGCAGTTGTGGTTCTGCAGTTTTGCGTAATTGCATTTATTTGGTAAGAAAAATATTTTTGTTGTGTGTACTCCAAATGAGTATTATTGTCATGCATGAATGAATTTTTTTGTAAGTGGTGCCATAATGGCAGCATATTTGTTAGTGTTCAGAGCATGAAATTCTTTGCGATGTTTTGCATTGTCTTATGTGTAATTTTTTTCTTCTTCTTTTTTAGTGGGATATTGTTGATCCTTACTGTGTCTGTGCAGAGTAGGTGGTGGTGAGTCTAGCTGCTTCTGTCACGTGAGTGGTATAGTGTTGGAGTATATAGGTCTTTGTGATAAATCTACATTTTGTTTATTTCTTTTTTTTTTTACAAAGGGTTTGTTGTTGTTGACTTGTTTGACAAGTAACCTTTATTAGTAAGCATTATGGCTAGCCGTAGAATTACTGCTCAGCAGGTGGTTGGTTTGCTTCTTGAATCTTCCTCTGAGCAGGATTATGAGACTGACAGTGCGTCTGAGGGAGAGGAGGGAGGGGAAGATTCAGGCAGTGAGTTTTCTCTCCACATGGAATCATCGGATGATGAAGGTACTCTCAGTGCAGATGAAGTGCCTGATTTAGAGGAGGATACTAATGTGCCGATGGTGCAAGAGGCATCTGGATTGCAGCCTGGGGCTGCTAGGCTTCCTACTGGAAGTGCTGGACTCTGGGTTGATCCAAACATGGTGCAGCCGGTGTTGCCTGCCTTTAGTGGTTATGCAGGGTGTAGAGTGGATTGTGAACATTATTTGCCTATACAGTATTTTCAGTTGTTTATGGATGATGTATTTTTGGGTGAGATTGTTGAGCAGACTAATTTGTATGCTGAACAGTTTTTGAGGGACAACAGTGCCAGACTTAGGCCCCATTCTAGAGCTACCCGGTGGAGTCCCACAAATCTGGAAGAGATGAAGAAGTTTTTGGGTTTGACTTTTTTGATGGGTTTGATAAGGAAGCCGTCCATGAGTTCATATTGGTCTACCAGTCCCTTGATGGCAACGGCCATATTTCCTGCAGTTATGACTCGTGATCGGTATTTACTTTTGCTTCGGATGCTGCATTTTGTTGATAATGGTTTGGCGTTGCCACGAGATCACCCTGAATGTGACCGTCTTTTTAAGATTCGGCCTGTTCTTGATCACTTTGTAGATCGATTTTCAGAGATCTATACTCCAGGGAAAGAAATATCTATTGATGAGTCTTTGGTGCTGTTCAAGGGCCGTTTGGTTTTTAGGCAGTACATTCCTAGCAAGAGGGCACGCTATGGAATTAAGCTGTATATGTTGTCTGAGAGTAGGACAGGATATGTTTTTAATTTGCGTGTGTACACTGGTAGGGATTCCACTATTGACCCCCTGGTTGTCCGTCCACTTTAGTAGGAGTTTCAGAGAAAATTGTGTGGGAACTTGCTAGAGGACTGTTTAACAGAGGCCACCATTTGTACATTGATAACTTCTACACTGCTGTGCAATTGTTTAAGGAATTGTTCAAAGTGGACACTTTTGCTTGTGGCACAATCCGCTCTAACCGTAAAGGTTATCCAAAAGAGCTTGTTTGCAAAAAACTTCAGAGGGGACAGTGCAGTGCCTTGCGTAGTGAGGAACTGCTAGCTGTGAAATTTGTGGACAGGAGGGATGTGTACATGCTGACTACCATCCATGATGAGAGTACTTCACCTGTGGCTGTTTGGGGTCAGATTGCTGAAGTGCGCAAACCTGTGTGCATTTTAGACTACAATAAGCACATGGGTGGTGTTGATAGAGTAGATCAGAGGTTGGAACCTTACACTGCTATTCGTAAGTCTTACATTTGGTATAAGAAGTTGGCCATCCATCTCTTCAATTTAGCAACTTTCAATGCTTTTGTTGTGTTCAAGGAGTGTTCTCCTGCGTCAAAGTTGACTTTTGTTCAGTTTCAGGAGTCTGTCATAGGCAGCCTTGTTGTTGTGGAACAGGCAAGTGTTCCTAGAGTTGGAGTGGTGGAGGATGTGGCTCGATTGAAAGATCGCCACTTTCCTGATCACATTCCTCCTACATCCTCAAAAGACTTTCCCACTAGGAGATGTAGAGTCTGTTGGCGAAGAGGTACGCGGAAGGAGACTCGTATGTACTGCCCTGAGTGTCCTTCTAACCCTGGGCTGTGTGTGCCTGCTTGTTATAGAGCGTACCACAAGCAAAAGAATTATTGGGAGCAACCATGAGTGGTAAAGTGAACTGCCTGGTCTGTAATGTTTAAGAATTGTTGTTCTGTTTCAAGGTTGGCATTAGTGCAATGTTTCTGATTTTGTGTTAGTAGATTTGTATCTATTTGCAATTTGTTTGTGTTTTCTTTTTTGTATAAAAAAATCCTAAATGTGATGGTGGTGTGTGTAGGCTGGTGCTTGGCTGGCGGTGTGCGTGGAGTGGCGCTCGGCTGGCAGTGTGTGAGTAGTGACTTGCTGCTGGTCACTACACACACTGCTAGCCGAGCGACACTCCACGCAATCCATCAGGTTGTGTTGTTGCTGTGTTAGGAATGTGGGCGTGTGAAAGTGATGGGCCCTTGAATGGCGCTGTCTGCTGGTGTGAGTGTTGTAATGTGATGGGCCCGCGGCTGGTGGTGTGAATGGTTTTGTATTTGTCACACGTATGAAAGGTGTATGAATGGCCTGTAAAGAGGTTGGTGCCTTGTCGTGGCTTTACAGCTCACGAGCTGTGAGTCAATGGTTCAGTTTCTCGTCCTTTCAATTATTAACAGTGCATTTCATTTTTGTGAAATCACTTGTTAATACAATTGTATATACTGAACCATCACTCACCCTCGTGCCAAATCCAACCAGTATGTGTGTGTGTGCTTGAGGATTAGATGGTTGTGCAGTAATATTTTTTTTTTGTCTTTCTCAAGCAGGGTGTACCTTGTCCCTTTTTGTGAATGTTGTAATGTGTTTGTTTCGTGCCTGGGGGTGTGAATGGTCTTGTGTGTATCACGTATGAAAGGTGTGTGAATGGCCTGTAAAGCGGTTGGGGCCTTGACGTGGCTTTACAGCTCACGAGCTGCGAGTCACTGGTTCCGTTTTTTGTCCTTTCAATTATTGACAGTGCATTTCATTTTTGTGAAATCTCTTGTTAATAAAATTGTATATACTGAACCATCACTTGCCCTCGTGCCAAATCCAACCAGTATGTGTGTGTGTGCTTGAGGAATAGATGGCTGTGCAGTAATCTTTGTCTTTTTAGTCTGTCTGCCAAGGTGTACATTCCGTCTAAGAATAACCTACCAACTGTAGATATTGTCGTAAACGAAACACCCATGGGAGTACATGGTGATATCTCTCTTGTGGATCCCAACAAGTTATGGTACCCACAATGTCCTGCAAACCTCAAAATGTCTGTCACATTTTCCTTGCAATATTGTGCCAACATTTTCACGCTGCAGAAATAAACAACACATTATCTCATTATGACTTGGTTTTGCAAGGGGGTCACCTGGGTTTTTGGCCCGGGGCTCGGCGGCCACATAGGGAAACCTACCAAACCCACACATTTCTGAAAAGTAGACACCCGGGGGCTTCCAGGGAGGTATGGCTTGCGTGGATCCTCCAACGTTTCCTTACCCAGAATCCCCTGCAAACCTCACTTTTAGCTGAAAAAATCACTTTTTTCACACATTTCTGTGTGGGAAAGTGTGGCATCACTGGCCTCACACAAATTTCCTACCACCCAGCGTTCCCCCAGGTCTCCCGATAAAAATGGTGCCTCACTTGTGTGGGAGGCCCAAGTACCCGCGACAGGCAAGGGCCCACAACGTATTGAGGCGACCTCAAAATGGCCTTTCACAAAACCACCTGGTTTTGCAAGGGAGTCACCTGGGTTTTGGCCCCGTGCTCGGCGGCCATCTAGGGAAACCTACCAAACCCACACATTTCTGAAAAGTAGACACCCGGGGGCTTCCAGGGAGGTATGGCTTGCGTGGATCCCCCAACGTTTCCTTACCCAGAATCCCCTGCAAACCTCACTTTTAGCTGAAAAAATCACTTTTTCACACATTTGTGTGTGGGAAAGTGTGGCATCACTGGCCTCACACAAATTTCCTACCACCCAGCGTTCCCCCAGGTCTCCCGATAAAAATGGTGCCTCACTTGTGTGGGAGGCCCAAGTACCCACGACAGGCAAGGGCCCACAACGTATTGAGGCGACCTCAAAATGGCCTTTCACAAAACCACCTGGTTTTGCAGGGGAGTCACCTGGGTTTTGGCCCGTGCTCGGCGGCCATCTAGGAAACCTACCAAACCCACACATTTCTGAAAAGTAGACACCCGGGGCTTCCAGGGAGGTATGGCTTGCGTGGATCCCCCAACGTTTCCTTACCCAGAATCCCCTGCAAACCTCACTTTTAGCTGAAAAAATCACTTTTTTCACACATTTGTGTGTGGGAAAGTGTGGCATCACTGGCCTCACACAAATTTCCTACCACCCAGCGTTCCCCCAGGTCTCCCGATAAAAATGGTGCCTCACTTGTGTGGGAGGCCCAAGTACCCGCGACAGGCAAGGGCCCACAACGTATTGAGGCGACCTCAAAATGGCCTTTCACAAAACCACCTGGTTTTGCAAGGGAGTCACCTGGGTTTTGGCCCCGTGCTCGGCGGCCATCTAGGGAAACCTACCAAACCCACACATTTCTGAAAAGTAGACACCCGGGGGCTTCCAGGGAGGTATGGCTTGCGTGGATCCCCCAACGTTTCCTTACCCAGAATCCCCTGCAAACCTCACTTTTAGCTGAAAAAATCACTTTTTCACACATTTGTGTGTGGGAAAGTGTGGCATCACTGGCCTCACACAAATTTCCTACCACCCAGCGTTCCCCCAGGTCTCCCGATAAAAATGGTGCCTCACTTGTGTGGGAGGCCCAAGTACCCGCGACAGGCAAGGACACAAAACGTTTTGAGGCAACATCAACATTGCCTATCAAAAAATGTTTTGGGCCCTTGCCTGTCGCGGGTACTTGGGCCTCCCACACAAGTGAGGCACCATTTTTATCGGGAGACCTGGGGGAACGCTGGGTGGTAGGAAATTTGTGTGAGGCCAGTGATGCCACACTTTCCCACACACAAATGTGTGAAAAAAGTGATTTTTTCAGCTAAAATTGAGGTTTGCAAGGGATTCTGGGTAAGGAAACGTTGGGGGATCCACGCAAGCCATACCTCCCTGGAAGCCCCGGGTGTCTACTTTTCAGAAATGTGTGGGTTTGGTAGGTTTCCCTAGATGGCCGCCGAGCACGGGGCCAAAACCCAGGTGACCCCTTGCAAAACCAGGTGGTTTTGAGATAGGCAATTTTGAGGTCGCCTCACTACGTTGTGGGCCCTTGCCTGTCGCGGGTACTTGGGCCTCCCACACAAATGAGGCACCATTTTTATCGGGAGACCTGGGGGAACGCTGGGTGGTAGGAAATTTGTGTGAGGCCAGTGATGCCACACTTTCCCACACACAAATGTGTGAAAAAAGTGATTTTTTCAGCTAAAATTGAGGTTTGCAAGGGATTCTGGGTAAGGAAACGTTGGGGGATCCACGCAAGCCATACCTCCCTGGAAGCCCCCGGGTGTCTACTTTTCAGAAATGTGTGGGTTTGGTAGGTTTCCCTAGATGGCCGCCGAGCACGGGGCCAAAACCCAGGTGACTCCCTTGCAAAACCAGGTGGTTTTGAGATAGGCAATTTTGAGGTCGCCTCACTACGTTGTGGGCCCTTGCCTGTCGCGGGTACTTGGGCCTCCCACACAAGTGAGGCACCATTTTTATCGGGAGACCTGGGGGAACGCTGGGTGGTAGGAAATTTGTGTGAGGCCAGTGATGCCACACTTTCCCACACACAAATGTGTGAAAAAAGTGATTTTTTCAGCTAAAATTGAGGTTTGCAAGGGATTCTGGGTAAGGAAACGTTGGGGGATCCACGCAAGCCATACCTCCCTGGAAGCCCCCGGGTGTCTACTTTTCAGAAATGTGTGGGTTTGGTAGGTTTCCCTAGATGGCCGCCAAGCACGGGCCAAAACCCAGGTGACTCCCCTTGCAAAACCAGGTGGTTTTGAGATAGGCAATTTTGAGGTCGCCTCACTACGTTGTGGGCCCTTGCCTGTCGCGGGTACTTGGGCCTCCCACACAAGTGAGGCACCATTTTTATCGGGAGACCTGGGGGAACGCTGGGTGGTAGGAAATTTGTGTGAGGCCAGTGATGCCACACTTTCCCACACACAAATGTGTGAAAAAAGTGATTTTTTCAGCTAAAATTGAGGTTTGCAAGGGATTCTGGGTAAGGAAACGTTGGGGGATCCACGCAAGCCATACCTCCCTGGAAGCCCCCGGGTGTCTACTTTTCAGAAATGTGTGGGTTTGGTAGGTTTCCCTAGATGGCCGCCGAGCACGGGGCCAAAAACCCAGGTGACTCCCTTGCAAAACCAGGTGGTTTTGAGATAGGCAATTTTGAGGTCGCCTCACTACGTTGTGGGCCCTTGCCTGTCGCGGGTACTTGGGCCTCCCACACAAGTGAGGCACCATTTTTATCGGGAGACCTGGGGGAACGCTGGGTGGTAGGAAATTTGTGTGAGGCCAGTGATGCCACACTTTCCCACACACAAATGTGTGAAAAAAGTGATTTTTTCCAGCTAAAAGTGAGGTTTGCAGGGGATTCTGGGTAAGGAAACGTTGGGGGATCCACGCAAGCCATACCTCCCTGGAAGCCCCCGGGTGTCTACTTTTCAGAAATGTGTGTGTTTGGTAGGTTTCCCTAGGTGCCGGCAGAGCTAGGGTTCAAAAACTACAGCTAGGCACTTTGCCAAAAAAGGGTCATTTTTCACTGCGAAATTGAGGTGTGACCACGTTGCGTTTTGCGCCGTTTCCTGTCGCAGGCACTAGGCCGACCCACACAAGTGAGGTACCATTTTTCTCGTAAGACTTTGGGGAACGCGGGGTGGGTGGAAATTTGTGGATCCACGCAGATTCCAGAACTTTCCACCACAGAAATGTGGGGAAAATGTGTTTTTTGGACAATTTTCTATGTTTGCAAGGGATTCTGGGTAACAGAACCTGGTGGGAGGCAGTCAAGTCACCCCATCCTGGATTCCCCTGGGTGTCTAGTTTTCAAAAATGTATAGGTTTGCTAGGTTTCCCTAGGTGCCGGCAGAGGTAGGGTTCAAAAACTACAGCTAGGCACTTTGCCAAAAAAGGGTCATTTTTCACTGCAAAATTGAGATGTGACCACGTTGCGTTTTGCGCCGTTTCCTGTCGCAGGCACTAGGCCGACCCACACAAGTGAGGTACCATTTTTCTCGTAAGACTTTGGGGAACGCGGGGTGGGTGGAAATTTGTGGATCCACGCAGATTCCAGAACTTTCCACCACAGAAATGTGGGGAAAATGTGTTTTTTTGGACAATTTTTTATGTTTGCAAGGGATTCTGGGTAACAGAACCTGGTGGGAGGCAGTCAAGTCACCCCATCCTGGATTCCCCTGGGTGTCTAGTTTTCAAAAATGTATAGGTTTGCTAGGTTTCCCTAGGTGCCGGCAGAGGTAGGGTTCAAAAACTACAGCTAGGCACTTTGCCAAAAAAGGGTCATTTTTCACTGCGAAATTGAGATGTGACCACGTTGCGTTTTGCGCCGTTTCCTGTCGCAGGCACTAGGCCGACCCACACAAGTGAGGTACCATTTTTCTCGTAAGACTTTGGGGAACGCGGGGTGGGTGGAAATTTGTGGATCCACGCAGATTCCAGAACTTTCCACCACAGAAATGTGGGGAAAATGTGTTTTTTTGGACAATTTTTTATGTTTGCAAGGGATTCTGGGTAACAGAACCTGGTGGGAGGCAGTCAAGTCACCCCATCCTGGATTCCCCTGGGTGTCTAGTTTTCAAAAATGTATAGGTTTGCTAGGTTTCCCTAGGTGCCGGCAGAGGTAGGGTTCAAAAACTACAGCTAGGCACTTTGCCAAAAAAGGGTCATTTTTCACTGCGAAATTGAGGTGTGACCACGTTGCGTTTTGCGCCGTTTCCTGTCGCAGGCACTAGGCCGACCCACACAAGTGAGGTACCATTTTTCTCGTAAGACTTTGGGGAACGCGGGGTGGGTGGAAATTTGTGGATCCACGCAGATTCCAGAACTTTCCACCACAGAAATGTGGGGAAAATGTGTTTTTTTGGACAATTTTTTATGTTTGCAAGGGATTCTGGGTAACAGAACCTGGTGGGAGGCAGTCAAGTCACCCCATCCTGGATTCCCCTGGGTGTCTAGTTTTCAAAAATGTATAGGCTTGCTAGGTTTCCCTAGGTGCCGGCAGAGGTAGGGTTCAAAAACTACAGCTAGGCACTTTGCCAAAAAAGGGTCATTTTTCACTGCGAAATTGAGGTGGGACCGCATTGCGTTTTGCGCCGTTTCCTGTCGCAGGCACTAGGCCGACCCACACAAGTGAGGTACCATTTTTCTCGTAAGACTTTGGGGAACGCGGGGTGGGTGGAAATTTGTGGATCCACGCAGATTCCAGAACTTTCCACCACAGAAATGTGGGGAAAATGTGTTTTTTGGGACAATTTTTTATGTTTGCAAGGGATTCTGGGTAACAGAACCTGGTGGGAGGCAGTCAAGTCACCCCATCCTGGATTCCCCTGGGTGTCTAGTTTTCAAAAATGTATAGGCTTGCTAGGTTTCCCTAGGTGCCGGCAGAGGTAGGGTTCAAAAACTACAGCTAGGCACTTTGCCAAAAAAGGGTCATTTTTCACTGCGAAATTGAGATGTGACCACGTTGCGTTTTGCGCCGTTTCCTGTCGCAGGCACTAGGCCGACCCACACAAGTGAGGTACCATTTTTCTCGTAAGACTTTGGGGAACGCGGGGTGGGTGGAAATTTGTGGATCCACGCAGATTCCAGAACTTTCCACCACAGAAATGTGGGGAAAATGTGTTTTTTTGGACAATTTTTTATGTTTGCAAGGGATTCTGGGTAACAGAACCTGGTGGGAGGCAGTCAAGTCACCCCATCCTGGATTCCCCTGGGTGTCTAGTTTTCAAAAATGTATAGGCTTGCTAGGTTTCCCTAGGTGCCGGCAGAGGTAGGGTTCAAAAACTACAGCTAGGCACTTTGCCAAAAAAGGGTCATTTTTCACTGCGAAATTGAGGTGGGACCGCATTGCGTTTTGCGCCGTTTCCTGTCGCAGGCACTAGGCCGACCCACACAAGTGAGGTACCATTTTTCTCGTAAGACTTTGGGGAACGCGGGGTGGGTGGAAATTTGTGGATCCACGCAGATTCCAGAACTTTCCACCACAGAAATGTGGGGAAAATGTGTTTTTTTGGACAATTTTTTATGTTTGCAAGGGATTCTGGGTAACAGAACCTGGTGTGAGGCAGTCAAGTCACCCCATCCTGGATTCCCCTGGGTGTCTAGTTTTCAAAAATGTATAGGTTTGCTAGGTTTCCCTAGGTGCCGGCAGAGGTAGGGTTCAAAAACTACAGCTAGGCACTTTGCCAAAAAAGGGTCATTTTTCACTGCGAAATTGAGGCGTGACCACGTTGCGTTTTGCGCCGTTTCCTGTCGCAGGCACTAGGCCGACCCACACAAGTGAGGTACCATTTTTCTCGTAAGACTTTGGGGAACGCGGGGTGGGTGGAAATTTGTGGGTCCACGCAGATTCCAGAACTTTCCACCACAGAAATGTGGGGAAAATGTGTTTTTTTGGACAATTTTTTATGTTTGCAAGGGATTCTGGGTAACAGAACCTGGTGGGAGGCAGTCAAGTCACCCCATCCTGGATTCCCCTGGGTGTCTAGTTTTCAAAAATGTATAGGCTTGCTAGGTTTCCCTAGGTGCCGGCAGAGGTAGGGTTCAAAAACTACAGCTAGGCACTTTGCCAAAAAAGGGTCATTTTTCACTGCGAAATTGAGGTGGGACCGCATTGCGTTTTGCGCCGTTTCCTGTCGCAGGCACTAGGCCGACCCACACAAGTGAGGTACCATTTTTCTCGTAAGACTTTGGGGAACGCGGGGTGGGTGGAAATTTGTGGATCCACGCAGATTCCAGAACTTTCCACCACAGAAATGTGGGGAAAATGTGTTTTTTTGGACAATTTTTTATGTTTGCAAGGGATTCTGGGTAACAGAACCTGGTGGGAGGCAGTCAAGTCACCCCATCCTGGATTCCCCTGGGTGTCTAGTTTTCAAAAATGTATAGGTTTGCTAGGTTTCCCTAGGTGCCGGCAGAGCTAGGGTTCAAAAACTACAGCTAGGCACTTTGCCAAAAAAGGGTCATTTTTCACTGCGAAATTGAGGTGTGACCACGTTGCGTTTTGCGCAGTTTCCTGTCGCAGGCACTAGGCCGACCCACACAAGTGAGGTACCATTTTTCTCGTAAGACTTTGGGGAACGCGGGGTGGGTGGAAATTCGTGGATCCACGCAGATTCCAGAACTTTCCACCACAGAAATGTGGGGAAAATGTGGTTTTTTTGACAATTGTTTATGTTTGCAAGGGATTCTGGGTAACAGAACCTGGTGGGAGGCAGTCAAGTCACCCCATCCTGGATTCCCCTGGGTGTCTAGTTTTCAAAAATGTATAGGTTTGCTAGGTTTCCCTAGGTGCCGGCAGAGCTAGGGTTCAAAAACTACAGCTAGGCACTTTGCCAAAAAAGGGTCATTTTTCACTGCGAAATTGAGGTGTGACCACGTTGCGTTTTGCGCCGTTTCCTGTCGCAGGCACTAGGCTGACCCACACAAGTGAGGTACCATTTTTCTCGTTAGACTTTGGGGAACGCGGGGTGGGTGGAAATTTGTGGATCCACGCAGATTCCAGACCTTTCCACCACAGAAATGTGGGGAAAATGTGATTTTTTTGACAATTTTTTATGTTTGCAAGGGATTCTGGGTAACAGAACCTGGTGGGAGGCAGTCAAGTCACCCCATCCTGGATTCCCCTGGGTGTCTAGTTTTCAAAAATGTATAGGTTTGCTAGGTTTCCCTAGGTGCCGGCAGAGGTAGGGTTCAAAAACTACACCTAGGCACTTTGCAAAAAAAGGGTAATTTTTCATTGTGAAAATGTGGTACGTCCACGTTGCATTTTGAGCCATTTCCTGTTGTGGGCACAAGGGCTACCCACACAAGTGAGGTACCATTTTTATCGGGAGACTTAGGGTAACACAGAATTGTAGAGCAACTGTTATTACCTATTGACTTTCGATGCATTTCTGCCTTCCAAATGAAAGACAATGTGTAAAAAATAAGTCGTTTTGAAAAATGACCTATAATTCTCATGCTAGTATGGGTACTCCCAATTTCGGAAATGTGCAAATATCTACTGTTTCTAAAATCTACATTTTGTTCCCATTTCAGAAATACATAGGTGTCTTTCATAACAATTTTTCCATGTATACATTTTCCCAAAATAATTGCTATATACCCGGTACTTAAAAAAAAATCATTGCAAGATGTTGCTCAATTATTGGCTCTGGGTTCGTCGGGTTCTTGGTGAACCTACAAGTCCTATATATCCCCACAACCAGAAAGGTCCAGCGGATATAACGGTATATTGCCTTCAAATAGCTGTCATAATTAGAAGAAGTTACAGGTGAAAACGTTGACACAAATGGCTGTTTTTTTCAACTAATTTTCAATTTTTCCTTTATTTAACTGTTAGTTTCTATAAGGAAAACTTTAAGGATCTACACAAATGACCCCTTGCTGAATTCAGAATTTTGTCTACTTTTCATAAATGTATGGCTTTCCAGGATCCATTATTGGTTTCATACCCATTTCTACCATTAACTGGAAGGAGGTTGAAAGCACAAAAAATAGCAAAAATAGGCTATGTCCCAGAAAAATGCCAAAACTGTGTAAAAAAAGTTGGTTTTCTGACAAAAGTCTGCTTGTCCCTGAAAGCTGGGAAGATGGTGATTTCATCCCCACAACCCCTTTTTGATGCCATTTGCAGGGAAAAATCAAGACGCTTTCATCTGTAGCCCTTTTTTTGCCTTTTTCCAAAAAAAAAAAAAATTTAGCTGTATTTTGACTAATTTCTGGGTCCCCTCCAGGGGAACCCACAAACCCTGGGTACCTTTACAATCCCCATGATGTTAGAAAAAAGGACGCAAATTTGGCATGGATACCTTATGTGGTCAAAAAGTTACAGGGGACTAAGCGCGCACTACCCCAAATAGCCAAAAAAAGGCTTAGCACAGGAGGGGAAAAGGCCTAGCAGCGAAGGGGTTAAATATAAAACTCTTAATGACAATGTTTATCTCTGGATATATTAGCTTTTTGACAATAATTAATTCTCTTATACCTAGGTGAACAAGTGGTGTTTTACCATAGCACGGCTGTGCTGCTAGTTTTGACTCTACTAAGAACTTGAGGTAAAAGGGCATATTACCCCATTTGCACTTCACCTGCGTGTAGGTTCTGAATTCTGATATATGATCACCCTGACCTGGTGATTACCATCAAATGTAGATCTGTACAGTACAACATTCTTTTACCACTATATGCTGTCACTTGCCTCTTACACTTTGACTGTCTTGATGCCTATATACGTCACTTAAGACGCTAATATTTGGTATAAAACATAAGGTGGTTTTTCTCCTTGCACGCTTACCCACACTATGCCCATGAAATTGTTCACATTGTACGCACGTGATAAGAGCACACCTATAGACATTGGTGGAGGCAATAAAGTTGCCTCTAAATGTTTACTTTTCTATCTAGCCTAGAATGCCTATATTGTTATTTTCCTTGAAATTGTAGCCCTGACGAAGTCGAAATTGTCGACATAACACGTGTTGGCTACTGTGATATTCAGCTCTGTGAACAACCAAAATAAATGACTTGTGGAGTCCAAGACTTGGAATTACATGTTGACATGTGGAGTCCAGAATTTAAAGGAACAATTGAAGAGTGAAATATTATGAATGCAAACTATGCATATGTACTGATTAGTGTGTGTGCCAACTGGTTTTATATAAATTGTACAGGACCCTGTGAGGGGTTCCTAGTTGTGAATGTGGGGTGAACATTCTTCCCTTATGAGCACCACTTTGATTTATTTGAATTTAGATATACTGTGTTTACTGTCAGGTGAGCGCTGAGAGACATCCCGCCCTTCCCCCCTCTGGTTGATTTAGCTTTTTTAGCACCAGCGCTAGGGGAAACGCAGGGGTGTGCCATATTTTTGTAAATACAGCGCATCCCTGTGTTTTGGAAATGTCGAAGCTCGGCATTGTCAAATATGGCGTAACTCCGCGCTCTGGCATTTTCTTGTAAATATCCCCATCTTTTTTGTAGTTTAAACAAAATGGCGTTGCCATAAAAAGAACCACAATCCAGCAGGAATGTTGCAGAAATGACAGACATTGTCAGTTCATCTGGGAACGTAACCGTGTGGATATTTTTTCGAGGTCTATTTCTGGTTGCAAACACTAATGTCAATCATTGCTCATTTTTTATTTCCCTCCTTGACTTTCTGCGGTGTTGTGACGTGTTTATGGACTGTTCTTTGACGTTTCTCTTCTACAGCTCTGCGTCTGCGGGGAATTCCTCTGGCGCTTTGAAAAAAATCGAGTACGCTGGTCTGTGTGCCTCGGCGTGTTCTTTTCTTCATTTACTTCACTTTAAGCCCTAAAATTGTCTTTTTTTACAGTAATCACATTCCTTAGAGGTCTATGTTAGCTGCAGATGAAAACCAGGTTCTGTAATCCTTATTGAATCAAACCTGTTCGTCTCTGTTGCTGATCTTGTAGTTCTAGCAGGCTGAAAATATAAAACGGGTTAGCTGCTTTATTAGGAATATAAATCTTTCCAGGCAGAGCTATCACTGTTGCAGCTCTCCCAGACCGTGGCAACAAGATTACGTGTGCTGTTGTTGTGTGCCTATAACCATTCAATAATGAAATAAAAGCTGCCCAGTAATTAAATAAAATATACCCCAAGAATTTGCCAGTATGGTGTACAGACTTTATGTTTTGTTTACATTTGTCAAGAATTTGTCAGTATGGTGTACAGACTTTATGTTTTGTTTACATTTGTCAAGAATTTGTCAGTATGGTGTACAGGCTTTATGTTTTGTTTACATTTGTCAAGAATTTGTCAGTATGGTGTACAGACTTTTTTGTTTACATTTGTGCCACTTTATCCTACATAACAGTGTGAGCGACATTGCCATAAATGCCTCTGAGACAATGGCAAGTGATTCATCGAAACTGAATAGAACCCAAGGGAAACTGTATATATAATAATAACTTCCTTTAGTGACATGCATGTCCATGCTTGCAGCCACAGAAGGCAGCAGATACAAAAATCCTTGTTTATAGAGGTAGGAAAAATTCAGACCATGTTTTGCTGTAATGATACAAAACTGGAAAGGAGTGCAACAGTTTGAGGCTAAAATTGAGAACATGTTCCAAATGACTTGCAATTTGCATAGGCCTGCTGAGATGAGAGTGTCTGTGCTATTGGAAGCATGTGATAGCCAATTTAGTCTGCCGCTACGTGCAAGGCACACAAAGGCATATTAATTGTCCAACAGAATCAATCTGAACCTACACCATTGTCTTTGTTTTAGCAAAATAGCACAGTGGTTTACACGCTTGCTGCTGACATCTGCCGTGAACATGCGGTTGAATGAAAGCAACTAAACCCTGTGCACTTCAGGGTTCAGTACAATAAGTACCATTACATTGGGTAATGGTGATAGCTACGTAAGTGTATAAGCGCCATATGTAATTTTATTTATTAGTAATAACACAACTATGCTGGCCATCAGCTTGGCAATATATAGAATTCTAACCTATGTGCATAGAATGTTTCGCATGTTGTCATCTGAAAAGGGTAAACCCGTGGAGATATTGCTGACGCGTTTCGTTTAAACCCACTTTGACAAAAAGGATTACAAGTAGACGCAGCGACTCAGCAACACGCATGACGCTTGCCTTCAATCCATTTTACTAATTACATTCTACTAATGACGTGCATATTGCACCTACATTAATTAGACGCGACACGCTCAATAAAGCAGTCGGGTTCTCACTAGGAGACAGAAAAGGCATGTTTGAGCCTGTCTTTCTCCAGTGAAGGTAAATCATAAAATATCATTAAAACAAAAAAAGCTGAGGGTAACAAATATCTACTCAGAAAAAAAACACCTCACCTTCCAAATCTTAACCCCCTCGCTTCCGGGTGAGGATCAAAGTGGTCTCTTCTTCTACGAACCACACCGGGGCTCAGGAGCTAGTGCACACCACCTTGCTGCGCTGAGTGAAAGGGCAGGAATGCACTGTATTTACCATCATACGGGGCCTTCCTATCCTTTCCTTGCCTTGGCACACAATGCGCCGTCTAGCGCCAATGCAGGCACCCTTGCGTCGTGGTGCAAGGATGCCGGCGTTGCAGACAGGATTGTTTTTGTACAGGAAGGAACCCCTTCCAGCACAAAAACACGCCTCTGAGGCATTTTCCTCTTTCTTTGTGAGCTGCAGAATGCAGCACACACAGAAGGAGGAAAAAATGAGGAGAAAGATATTTCTCCTCGTTAAGTCTCACCTGGGGAGGCGCAGCATTTTGACGCATTCCCAGGTCTACCAGTAATGGTAAATCTGGGAATGCGCCGAAATCCATGGGTGGATGCGCGGTAACACCCACTCTCCACCCATGGAATGCCTCTCTGGGGCAGAGTAATGCAATGCAGCAGTTTGTGCTGTGTAGCATTGCTCTAGATTTATCAAGCCACAGTGGGCCATGCAAGGGGGCCTTGCGTGGCTTGATAAATCTGATTTAGTAGTTGTGTCGCCTTTGAACCCCCTTGTGTGGCGTAAGGGCGAGGCAAGTCGTTGATAAATCTGCTCCTGAGTGTTCATTAGGCTGCAAAATTCAACTAATAGACAGGTTATAGCATCTCCTGGACCATAACATATTGAAATAATTTTTTCTCTCAGCATAACACACATGTAAAGCAGTTTGGACTGATACTTTGGTTATTTAAAGCTATTTAAACAGAACGCAACCTGTACTAAGTTTATTCTCAAATTCATAAGGTCCTCAAGCACCAAGTTGTACGCCATGTGGAGGTGAGAAAATACTTCTCCACTTTAACTGACCCTTATCAGTGAGACTGCAAGGATTCTTACTACCTGTATATAGAACAGGTAGGACCTGCTATGGTCACACACTCTCCCTTTCTCTTGTTCTGGTGTAGTTATGTCCTGTAGATGGACAAATCATATCTAATGGCACTAATAACACCTGCACATCTCTTTCTGGTAGACCACAGTGATACTCATTTACATTTCTTCAGGCACACATGGAGATTATAACTCACTTTCCTCAGTGCTTCTAACTATTGTGGAGTCCTGGCAGTTCACCGGAGAACTGTTTAGTGCAGAGTCCATCTGTGATCCAGCGGCTATTGTAGTCAGGAAGAAGGGGTGCTTCACTGAAAACTATTTTTGTCTTCTTCATAGACCTAGGACATCTCTCACGATGTACTGGAGAAAGGCCCCAGGTAACAGTAAGTATGGGTTATTCTGGGGGATGTTACTGCTGAATATCCACCCTACAATATTATTATATAAGAATATCGAGAACAGAATATCAAAGGATAAAGTATTGAACTGTAGGTGCACATAGGGAAGTATAGATTTACTATTCCTTACTCCACATCTACGTACCCTGAGGATATATGTACTACGTAGGTACATACACCTGGAGTCAGGTGTACAAAATCTAGACTTAATTGCCAGTTGATATTTGTTTTTTGACATTTTGTCCTCCATATTCAGGGTCGATATTTAGGGTGCAGACCGTCCCGAGGGATTCCTGTACCAAGGTTCCTAGAAGAGTTGCCAGCAAACAACTGTGACTCTGGGCCATCTCGGATCAACTTATCACACCTACTCCTATTCTTCCACTTCATAGGAAGCAACATATCTTACCTCATACTCCCCTATTCTTCTGTACCAGCTACAACATGCTAACTGTGACAGCACATGCCTTAGAGATGGAACCACAAATAAGATCCTCCTTATTAGTAAATAACTCAACACTGCTGTAAATGCTGCCTAGATTAAGTGACACTGACACACTGAGGACCTATTTATGAGTGCCAAGAATGGGAGTGTAATATTTATTACTCTTGTTAAAATCCAGTGCCCTGGGGTTACCGAAAAGTATTCCCTATTAGAAATGTTACTTTCAAAATTGGACAGGACTGGCATATGTGGCCTAATGGCTAGGGAGGTCGACCTCGAAGCTGGGGAACCGGGTTTGAGTTTGGCAGGGATGCTCAACATCCTGTAATTCTGGGTAAATCAATTAATCTCCCCATGCCTAATGAAAAATGAATGTGTCCATCTGTAACGCAACTGGTGCTCATGTAAAGTGCTCTGATACCTTCGGGTCTAGTTCACACTATATAAAACTAAAAAAAATTCTGCATAAAATTCTTATGCCCTTTCATTTTTGTGCACCTCACTACTGCCCAGTATATTTTGGCAGGTTGGTCCTGTCAAAATATATTTGGAAAAAATGTATGGGGTTGTGTGTAATTTATTGCTCCCAATAATTACTGGGTGCTTTAAACTCTGCACAACTCATAATTCTGATTCCTGTGCCAACAGGGGATTGCGCATATATCTGGCCCACTTGTAATCAGCGCCTAATCAGGTGAGACGATTACGTCAGCTGAACCAGTCATTCTGACACTAGGGGGCATATTTACAAGAATTGCCGCTAAGCAGTTTTCATGCTGTTTAGCAGCAATTTTTTTACAGCTGCTGATTGTCAAATCCTAATGCTACATTTGCGACGTAATCAGCTAGCAACTGCGAAAAATGACGCAAAGCTCTATCGTCAAGGCAAAAAAAAAATCATGTTAGCGTGAAAAAAGGGAAAGCTGGCCAAATAGCAGTAAAAAAGTTCACGCTAGTCAGCCCAGCATCACTTTTCAGCTTCTAGCGGCAAAAAGAGCTTACAAATATGCCGCTAAGGAAAAAAAATTACAAAAAATTACCTAAATGCAGAATGGAGCAGCCAGGACCAAGTTCAGCACAGGACAAAAAACCCCGAACAGCCAGGATGACCAGTCAGAGTCCCTGGGGAAGAGAAAGCGAAAACGCGAATTCATGCAGGAAGAGAAGAAGATCCTGATTGCAGAGTTAAAGGAGCATTAAAACCAGAACTTCATCACCTCCAAGTTGTCATTGGGGACCAAAAACGCTATATGGCAGTCAATTGTCAACAAGGTAAACTCCATTGCAGAAGTCAAGAGGACAGTGACTGACTGCAAGAAGCTCTGGCATGATGCCAAGCGCAAAACTAAGCAAAAACTGGCGATCAATCGACAGGCAGCATTGCAAAGCGGAGGTGCTAGTCCAGTGTAGTTTATTTGAATGTTTGTGCCGCAAATGGTTAAGAGTTGAACTTCCATTGACAACTCATGTACTTTGCGAGTTTTTTTATTTTGGCTATGAAAACTTTACGTTAACGTGTAATGCGGTTAATAAATTAACGCTAAGTGGTACTTGACTTGTATTTGTACCATTTGTTTTAGCTGTTGCATGCCTGGCAACAGTCTATGGCTATGGAATGTGACATATGTTGTGTATGTGGCTTTCATTGGTCAGATGTCTTTGGTTCAAAATGTGTCTGGGCTCTCAACATGCAAACCTTCACAGATGCATGCTGCTCCATACTTCACAAAGTTTGATTGACAATGCATGTAATGGTACAATTTACACGGTTTTCCATATGTTGTATGTGTGACTACATATGTGGCAAGTACTTACCCCATTCCAGTAAGGTGTCTACCACTGTCATGGGGCTGAGACACACACATATGTGCCAACCAAGCATGCACTACTTGTGTCAAAGATTTGGGGGCATGCATAAAAGGCACAAACGCCAATGGGACATCACTTTTGTTTATGTTCGTGTGGTGTTAAATAATCCCCATATTCACAGGGTTGCACAAAGCCAGTTAACCTTGATTTACACCACCTTGTTCATATTTGCCTTACCAGAGCAGTCTGCTACAGCAAAGGGGTGGGCAATTGGTGTTGGATTGGACATTCCACCAAAACATCAATAGCTTTTGATGTAGCTTCAGATTCACATATCTGGGGCTGTGTCAAATTTGACAGCTCTGAAAATGCGATGTTAGACAGGCAAGACTAGGAGACATGTATTTAGTTCTCATGCGTTTCAGCTCATTCCATGTGTGCTGCATGCTACAACACACATGGTTGAGGCAAATCCCCTTTCTAGATTATTTTTGTGCTGTAAGGTGTCCCTTCATGCACAGAATAAATAACCATGCAGCACAGTCACCCTTGCTACAAGGCACAAGTGTGCCGGCACTCGCACTGCCCAGATTTGTTGGCACCAGTGCAAGGGCACGCACAGTGATGCATCATAAATATGGCACATACACCTCATCCCTCTGTGTTTAGACAAGACAAAGCGCTAAGCTACCAATTTTTGCACAATCTCAGACCTTTCATCATAGATTACCTGTAACAATTCTCTTTGGGAATTTGCTGTTTCAATGTGTGAGGCATGGACCTGAAAGTGGATGTATGTGACCCTGTGAGATGTTTTACAACACATGGTGGTGCGCAGTGTCCACTGTAGGGACACTACACAGAAGTTAATAGTAAGTCTGGGCGTGAACTCCGCTTGTGGAGTTTGCGGAGATTTCCGCACTCCGCGTTACGCGGAGCTCGCAGAGTTTTTTTCCTTGCTTGTGTTCGTCAATGTCAAGTTGGCGAGCGTGAGCGAGGAAAATCCACCTCCTGGTGAGATTTTTCCTCGTTCGAGATCGTCAACATCAAGTTGGCGAGCGCCAGCATGGAAAATCAACCTCCCAGCGAGATTTCTCAACGTAGGCGGTCAGATTTCTCATTGCGTGTGTTCGTGTATGCTCGTGACCGCTTGCGTTGAGAAGCTGCCTGTTCGCGTTGAGAAAGCTGCCGCTCGAGTAAAAATCTACTAGAGCGGCAGAAAGGAAGCAGCACCTGCTTGCGATGTGCATTGGTGCCATTTGCGATGATTGCATAGTGCAAACAAGCACCTGGCACTGAAAATCACAGCGAACAGCATTTATCCAACGCACTCCGCTGCTTGCGGAGCTCCGCGTAGCGCGGCAGAGTTTTTTTTGCACTTCGCTGAATTCCGCGTAGCAGAACTCCATGAACTCCGTCCAGGCTTAGTTAATAGATGTGTTGTGAGGTTGCACAGAACCATTGAACAAGTATCTTGCGTACACTGCAATGCAAGACACCTTGGGGCCAGTGTAGGCCATAGCTTTGACAGTATTTGGTATCCATTCATTGTGTGTCTTCACTGGCAATAGCAGTGCAGATTTCCTTTATGACACTAATGATATGCCCTTGGTGATGTTGTTGTTAGCTGTCAGGCTTATGTTGGCACCCAGGACAGTAGGGAGAAGCCACGAAAAGGATGCCTATGATACTCCTGCCACTCTGGCGGTTGTATGTTGAAAAGTTCCTGACGCCAACATGTGGAGGACAGCAAGTAGCTTGGCTTGTGAAGGGATGTTGGTTCAGCACTGGTATGTGGGCCGCAGGCCAACCGCTATCTGCTTCAGGAGGAGGACAATGGACTCCTTCTTAAGCATGTAATCGGCTATGACCTCCTCTTGCCAGAGGTGAATGAGGGTGATCCTCTGGCGGTAGATCTGCTCCCTTCTATGGCACTGCCGTGGTGGTTGGTGGTTGTCATGACCCTGCTTCCCCCTGTCCTTGCACATTGTGCGCCCTCACGCTTGTCCAACCTGGAGGGTAAATAGTGCTAGTATTATGGAACTATCCTGCATGTTAGTAGTTTAACTGCCCCAATGGTTCATGTGTGCTACTGATCCCTGGTGGCAGTGGTTGTTCCATTAATTACATGTTTGTGCACTCTGGATATGTCCAACAATGATTGTATACCTGAGGAACATTAGTTAAGCAAAGGACACTAAGCACCTTGCATTCGCAACCATGACACATGTCCATACATCTGTAGACATGCACACATGGCCTAATTGATGGTGACACGTTGTCAGCAAACCTCCAAGTGAGGCAACTCTAGCGCTAGGCTATAAAAGATGCTCAAACTTTATGCACATGCTTCCCCTCATCAACGCTACCTTAACTGAGCTCCTCCTGTCTCCAGCGATGATCTTCCCGGCTGGGCGTCTCTGCTCCCCCAACGATTTCTGGTTGTGCGTCTCTCCTTCTTCCACAGTTCCCGATGTCTCCAGAGAGTCTCAGCTTTCTGCGGTTCCCTGTCTCCAGCTTCCTGTTGCTGACGTTCCGGTGGCCCAATGTGCCAGGGCGTATTTACAAGACCACGTATAGCCACTTTATGTGGCTTTTCATGGCCTCATAAAAATGTGCCACTTTCACGCAGAACACTGCGTGAAAGGGGCACTCCATGGGTGTTGCTGTGGGTGTTCCCACTCAACACCCATGGAATCTGAAGCATTCCCAGATTTACAATAACTCGTAAACCTGGGAATGCGTCAAAATCTAACGCCACCCCATGGGTGGCTTTAGGGAGGTGCAAAGAGGAGAAATGTTTTCATTTCTCCTCGTTTTTCCTTTTTCTATGTGTGCTGCATTCTGCAGCACACATAAAATGAGGAAATCACCTCTTGCGATTGATTTTGTGCAGGAAGGTGTCCATTCCTGCACAAAATCAATCAGCCCCGCAGTGCAGGCACCCTTGCACCATAGTGCAAGGGTGCCTGCGTTGGCACATGGCATCCCACTGTGAGCCAGCGCTGGGGTAAAGGGCAGGAATGCCCATATCTTATAGATACGGGGCATTCCTGTCCTTTTCTTTTGACGCAGGGCAGTGCTGCAAGATTCCTTGAGGCACTGCCCTGCTCCAAAACCTCATAAATGAGGCCCCTATTATACGAGTGTGTTTGCATCATTTTTAAGACCAGATAATTCCTACCAGTAAGAAACTGCCGCTAATGTGACTGAGCCGCAGTTTTTCTTTTTTAGCAACGTACAAGGAAATCCTTGTAAATATCACGTTCTGAGTTTTGCAGGAGTTTTTACGTGGGAACGCCTATCTTGCATCTCATTTTTGGATAGTCATGCTAGCCGAACTGGCGCTGTGAGAAGTTGCCACTAAGTCTTTAAAACTGTCACTAACGGGGCTTTGCGGCAACTTGTAAATATGGTGATAAAAAAAGCCACTGTAGTGTCAAAAAATGTATGGTATGGCGGCTTTAAATCCTTGTAAATATGCCCCTAGATTTGTTATCTTAGGTGTTACACACATCTAACTAAACTCATATTCTATCCTATATTAAAGTGTGTACACTGTTGGGCCAAAATGAATAAATTCAATGTTAGCTTTCCAACATCGAACCCTAAACAAGAACTCCTATGGTTAAGAGGGGGTGACAGGGTTTTTTGATGAAGAAATGAGCTGAAAGATTACAATTGCATCACGACCATGAGAACAACGATTTTAATAACTGCTATACCCTGTGCGAGATTAAAAGCTGGCAGGGCTTTTATTCTAATCCTGCAGTTAGGTCAACATGTTTTAACAGAATGATGGCCACCACGGATCCCCCATCAGAACTAAAATCAACTCGTCACACACTCTTCAGACAATGTGCCCATAGGACATTTGCTTCACTGTGAAGGGTAAAGCATGGTGAAATGTCTTGGGGCTTTTAAACTCACCTGTATAAAAAAACATGTTATATAGGAAAATATAGGCACTGTGCATCATTTCACGGGCTTAATAGGACCAATGCTCATGTTCTCTCACACATGAGTATAGTGCTTTTGTTAAAAGCCAAAAGTGCTATTTATGGATTTAAATTGCACTTCCTATTGTGAAAAGAAGTGGCATTTGCACGAACAGTATGGACTAACACTTTGGATTACCTCTTGTGGGCTAATATACTCTAATCACTGTTCACCCATCATGCAATTACCTTCTGGTTGGTTACATTTAGGGAACACACAGTACTGCACAGTATGACCTGAGAATCCAATACTGATGGATAATGACAATGCCTTAAGTTCTGAGAGAAACACAGAACATGGTGCTTGTTATTTTGTCAATTGTGGAAGTGCTAAACTATGCAATACATTTTAAATGCAGCTTTAGTTTCCAGAATGGCAAGAAATAATAGGCAAACAAATTTGCCCATAGTTTCTCTACCTGTCTTGAAAAACCTCCAGAACAGTCTCAAAACCTTTGTTTTCCCTTCGCATTACTTTGAATTTGTGATCTCTATTTGTTCTTCATACATTTGAGCCTTATTATGTTTTTATCAGTCACAGAGGGCATTACACTCATGAGCCTTGTTCGACTAGTGGAGACGATTGAATCCCATCGTGGCTATTGTTTTCTACAAATAGTTTTGTCTGGTTTCTTTCCTCCTTTCAACTTACTGTATTGTGTCATGTTTTGATCAGAGTGTGACTACAGAGGAGACACCCCCTACGCCGAACCATGAAGCCCTTAGTTTAATTAACATGGGTAAGTGCATTTGTACTGAACTCCTATCATACGTATCCTTCATGAGCGTCAACATTTTCTTGGCGTGGTGTGAGTCAAATTGATTTTGGTGCAGTTACTGGACACAGACAATATCATTTATAGAAATTCACTAGTGTGTGCAGTGCAGTGTTTATACTCTGGTGCTTGAAAAAATGTTTAGTGGGCTCAGATGGGGTAGGGTGCCTATGTTTTACCCCTTTTTAAAAAATAAGAATCGAATGCCTATGGGCACAAATTTCTACTTATATTCCTTATAAGATGACTACAGTCTGATCATGGTTTTGTTTTAATTTGAACAGAGAATGTCAATTTAACCCATGGACTTAACATCTTATCCCACGCCGATGACACCCAGCTCATCCTCTCGCTATCAGAAGACCCCTCCACCACGATGGCCAACTTCCGCAGGTGCATGACGAGCGTTGCTGACTGGATGAAACATAACTGCCTGAAACTCAACACAGACAAAAGGAAAGTACTGGTCTTTGGGAACTATGCTTCCCTGTGGAACGACTCCCAGTGGCCTTCCAAACTAGGACCTGCTCCCACTCCGACTGACCATGCCCACAAGCTCAGAATCATACTGGACAGCAAGCTCACCATGAAAGGTTAGATTAATGCAGTCTCCTCCACCTGCTTCCTCACTCTACACATGCTCCGTAAGATCTTCAAATGACTCCCCGTCAACACTAGACGAACCATCATTCAAACCCTAGTCACCAGCCGACTGGACTACGGCAACACACTCTATGCAGGAAACACCTCCTGAAGATACTGAAGACCATACAGAATTCAGCATCCAGACTTATCCTTGACCTTCCTTAGCAGACTCACATCACCCCCACCTCAAGAAGCTCCACTGGCTCCCCATTCAGAAGAGGTGTCATTTCAAGATGCTGACCAACACCTACAAAGCACTGTACAACCAAAGACCAGCATACATCAACCACTGCGTGAACTTCCACCAACCCACCAGACACCTGTGCTCCACCTACCTCTTCCTCGCTCACACCCCTGGCATCCGTTGAAGCAACAGTGGAGGTCATTCCTTCTCCTACCTCATGGCGAAGTCCTGGAAAGACCTCCACCTACGGACCTCACCCTCTCTGCTGGAATTCAGGAAAGGACTCAGGACCTGGCTGTTCAACTAAGCCCTCCCTATTCAGCAAGGTTCATAGCACCTGGATAACCTCACAGGTCATTGTCTGTGCTTTACAAGTCTTTCTTGATTGATTGATTGATACAGGTGGAAGGAAATGGCCCGAAAAGGGCCACCCGGGTTTTCTACAACCTCCTGTTCGCCTTCCACAAAATGAAGAGTCGGTCAGACAGTAGAGAATACAAAACAATTGTTTATTACCAATACTCTGCAGAGGAGTCCAATCTGACCTGCACCCTAAGATGTCTGCCGAGGGACTGACCCCCAACAGTCTGCAACGCATAATGGTATAAACAGACCCTCGGGTGTTTTCTAAGTGTGGAAACGGCGCCTCCCAAATGTGCGCTAATCTCGTATGAACTATCTGTGCGGTGCAAAGGTGAGAGAAACTAACACCCTGAACCCTCAATCGGGGACCCTAGATGAGGTCCACTGTAGACAAAACTGTGATCCTGAACACATGCTATTTTCTTTAACAAGTTATGGTGTTATTCTTTCATTTTGATATCATATCATACATATAGATAAGACACAAATTCCTGTGATCAATAAACTTCGTAGAATATTCTTTCGTTCTTTATTATTCCGTTAGATTGCCCAGCCAACACGTGTTTCGTCGTGGGTGATTTCCCAAACGACTTCCTCAGGGCTGTAGAGCAGGTGGATTGAATATAACCTCTTCTCCCCGCCGGTTCTACTTCCGCGTGGAGACGAAATCAACCCGAAGCGCACTCGCTGCAAGATCGCAAACACCGAGACACCGAACTGGGGTACGTACTCACGAAGGATATCGCATTTAGAAATCAATGAGGACCAGATTGTATTGTTAGGCACACAGCAACCGACAATATTATTGGAATTTCGGAACCGGGAGGCACCCTAATTACAGCCGGGACGGAAGTAGAACCGGCGGGGAGAAGAGGATATATTCAATCCACCTGCTCTTCAGCCCTGAGGAAGTCGTTTGGGAAATCACCCACGACGAAACACGTGTTGGCTGGGCAATCTAACGGAATAATAAAGAACGAAAGAATATTCTACGAAGTTTATTGATCACAGGAATTTGTGTCTTATCTATATGTATGATATGATATCAAAATGAAAGAATAACACCATAACTTGTTAAAGAAAATAGCGTGTGCTCAGGATCACAGTTTTGCAACACATAATCATTCCTCCCAAGGGCCTCTGATCCAGCGCTAACAATAAAAATTCTTCTCCTATATGACTCGGTCATCCAGGTACAACTATCTCTCCAATACACAGATTATATCCATATGACGGTGGGGCCCATTGACACCGCATATATATTCACTTACTCATTTATTTCCCTGGATTACCTCCGTCCTTAACCTAGGAGAAAACGATTCGCTGGAAGGAGACGGGATACCTCTTTTTAACATGACATAATGTTTCTCATTGCTTTTAAGGTATTCCGCTCATTGGTCGATGGACCAACTAGTAGGAATCAGTTGATGGTGATTAAGACCAGCTCAATCACAATAAACTCTTTGACATTTTACCTTAATTATTGAGATAAAGAATCACTGAGTCATTTGTTTAAAGATAATAAAGTTTATATAAAGTTTTTTTGAAACAATGTATAAGTTTAAGTTTATCACTCAGTTATTACATTTATCATCATTATAAGAAATAAATTGAAAATACAATGCATACCTATTGGATGGAAGATAAAGTTTGTCACAGCAAGAACTCCAAAAGATCAATCTATCTGTCTTGGATAATCTAATAGCTCTAAATGAAAAATCTATCAGGAGTAAAAAGGTTCTCCAAAGGCAGCATCTTATACTCAACTAAAAATATAAAATAGCAGCAGCAGCATCAGCTCGTCGGCATCAGCAACCGCAACTTCACCCATCTACAGCATCTCCGTCAACAGCAACTAACTTCTCCAGCATCTAACCCCTCCCCACCAAGAGTAGGTCTTCTTATACCCTAATTCTAGCTTACTGAATAAAAATGTTGCATCTTTATGGCGTGATTCTCTCTCATTGGTTCATTCGAGTCCATATACATTTTAATCAAACTTCCTTGTCTTAACCAGTTCTTTGTGGAATGTCCATGCTTGCATCGTTTCCCACAGTTCATGACATTACTCATCAGTTTCGATCAGTCCAATTTGTATCTTTTTCTGATACTTTTTAGATTCAACAGTTCCGTCCATTTATTCAGTTTGACTTCTCACGCTTCTTGCTGATCATCTTGGCACACATTTGCTCAGTAAGGTCACAATAGCCTTGACCATACTTTCATCTTAGGCTCTCAGCACGAACACGTGGTCATTCTTTTTCACAGCCTTTCTCCTTTTTCCACACGGCTTCTTGCACATGCGTACTCTAGCTCATGGCGGCCATTTTATATCGCTGCTCAACAGGCCTAAGCGCACTATTTTCAAAGATAAACAAAATATTGTTAAAATAAAGAATATAAACCCTTTCGTTTCCCTCCCGTCTTTCTACGTACCCCAATTAGGTATTACCTAGCAAAAAGCAACATATAAAGCCGTCCCTTACTTACCATCGCTTTATTTTGCCACCACACGTTTTATTTTCAAAGCACAAATCATGCGTTTATTATTTTATTAGTACGCAAATATTAGATTGTTAGTCACGTCAACAATTATAAGTAGATTAATTTGCACACAAAAATAGCGTGTTACCTTTAACCCTTTACATGTAACATACATTGTTGGTTATTTACTTAAACGAACATGTTTATTAATTATTTTACGAAATTTATTAGGAGGTTAAAAATTTTTCATTTATCCTGCTCCATCAACTCCCCCCTTTGGTGATTTTTAATATCACCACAAAACCCAAGTTATACAATTTTCTCAGACAGCATATTTCTTTTATCCGTTTGATTTTGTTAGGTTACACAACTGTATCCCTTTCAACTTGTCTCTTGGTCTTCTTGTACATGTTCTCTTTTATCTCTTCTAGCTCTATTTCACCCATTTCTCTCTCTCTCTCCCTCCTTGTTTATCATGTTTTCTTTTTCTATTTTATTCTGTCTTCTTCTTTTCTTTATCCATGTAATTACAAGCTTCAGCACTAAAATTATTATTATAATCATGGTTGCTATTATTATAACTTTCCCTATTATTAATCCACTCATTCTTGTTAACCAATTTATTACTGAAGAAAACCCTTTACCAAGTTTTCCAAAAGCACTTTCAACCTCCAGTGGAACAAGTTCTTTGTGCAAACTTGTAATATTCGTTATATACTTTCACTTTTATCTGGAATGTAAGTGCAACAATGTTGGACTTTCAGCATTCCACAGACTCCACCCTCTTTTGCCAAAAGAATGTCAAGGGCAAGTCGATTTTGCATCACCATAGCTCTCATGGCAACCATCTCGGTATTTACCATCAAGAACCCTCCAGCAGTATCTGTAGATAAACGATCTACCACTGTGGATAATTTCCGAATTTTAAATGCATTCAAAGATATTCCCACTGCTGGTATCAATGCACCAAAAATATCACCTACTATTTCTGAAAAACGTTCCCTTTTTCTACGTGTAAAGGTATTTATCATTTTGTGTGTTCCTTTTTCTTTTCTATCCATATGAAAAATCTTTGGAAAGACCAGGCCTAAATAACATGACCCATACCAATGGTCCGGCAACCTGTAATAAGCCCTATTACCGCAAACATAATAGATCCCTGGAAATATTGGATCTTTTCCCCCTTTGAATCCCCATCTGCCTAAAATTTGATAATTGTCATGGCAAATACTGGAACCCACAAAATAATTGTCATATCTTGTTTTATTTCTTCTAATGCACAACCTTCCCTGTTGGGGCCAATCCAGAGTCATAGCTGCATTTGTCTTTTTCTTGTCATGATTGTCTTCCTCAAACGCCCAAAGAGGTGTTTTTGTCTCTTCTATCACTTTTCTTTGAAATTTCACTCTTCTTTCTTCAACCATCTCTAAAAATACTTTTTCTTCCTTCTTTAACTCACAGGTAAGGTTGTTTTTAACTATATTATCTAATGTTAAAATCTTATCTTCTATAAAATATTCACCAAACGTTTTTCCCTCTTTTATTTTGTTTAGCTCGGGAACTACAGAAACCTTTGCAAAAATCTTATCTATGTCAGTGTAATAATATTCTAATCTACCTGTTTTATAAAATAAACTTGCTAAAACACTACATGTTATTCCAAACGTCAAAGGAAGGTGATGATAAGTCACACCCTCTGCTACAGACGCAGGCAATTGCATACAAACATAGCAATCTCTTACATCCATTGTTTCTACATACTCATATAATAATTTAGTAAAAACATTCTTTGAAAAATCTGTTATTGATTTGTCTTTATGTAACTCTGCACTACTTTTTAATATAACTGGTTCTTGAGTGTTAGCTCCTTTTTCTTTCTCTGTGTTATTAGACGTTTCTACTACAGCTAAACTAATTGGAATAGTGATTGCTAAAACCACCCATACTGTTATTAATAATCCTGTACAAAAGAAGCACATCTTACACCATCTACTTAAAAACTCACATTTACATTTTCTATCTCTAGTATCCTCCATTTTGTTTTATAACCTTATTTATTTATTTTCAAGAAAATTGTGTCACTACACCTCAGAAATGACTTATTAGCCACTCTGCACTCCAATGTTTTTTAGCTTTGCTTGGTACTTTCTTTTAATTCTTTTCAGAATTCTTTCTTTGTCAAATCCAGTATTTTGTCAAATCCGGTAGAAATTCGTCAGATCCAGTGTTTTGTCAAGTCTGGTAGAAATTGTTTAAATTTCTTCAAGTTTGTTGCACCTCACCTTCACCCATTAGGTTTCTTTGTTCGGGGTTCTCGTGAGTTTTCTTTTCTTCTTTGATATCAGTCAAAGCAAGATACAACCATTCAGGCGATCTATACTTTGGATTTACCTTCTTTACTCTTTTCGTTTTCTGCAAGTGTTTTCCACCTTGTTTTTCTTGCTCTTTCTGACTTGTTATTTCATTCACTTGTTCAGCACTTTTTCCATCTTACCTTATGATCCTGTATCTTAATTTTCTTACTTCGTTGGGCCAATTGTCTCCTTTTCTTGGCCTTTTTGCCTCACTTTCTTTTTCCTCTCTTTCTGTTTTCCAATTCCTTTTTCTTGACTCTAGTTTTTGGTTTCTTTCCTCTCCACTTTCTTGAGATTCTGTTTCTGTTTTCTCTTTATTGTCTCTTATTTTGAATCTTATAATTTCGTTTTCTTCCTCTACTTGTGGTTCTTTTCTTATCTTCCTTCGTTCACCTACTTCTGTCCCTCCTCGAGGTTCTTCCGAATTTGTGTCAATCTCTCTATCTGCTTTTAAATTTCCCTGTTCTTTTGTTTGGCTATCTGTCCCTATTGCTCCTCGGGGATCTTCCGATTTTTCTAACTTTCTGTTTGAAACTCTCCCTTCTTCATCTATTAATATTATCTCCGAAGGATTCTTACCACAACTTGTACTTGGTTGCTCACTGTTACTGTCTTCGTGTTCAGTTTCTTCTCTTATGCTTTCAAATTTCCAATTTCTTTTCAGAATTTCCTCACAATCCGAATGATCTGTATCAGATTCTGAACTGGTATCTGATATTTCCAGATGTCGACTCACATGTCGATCTTCAAGTTCTGGTACTTCAGCTATTTCCTCTACTTCTTCTGTCGTTGCACTTGTAGTTGGGTCTTCCAGATGTCGACTTACAGGTCGATCTTCAGATTCTGGCACCCTGTTTGTTTCTTCTTCTGCTTCTGATGCTGAACTGTTATCCAACACTTCCAGATGTCGACTCACATGTCGATCTTCAGGTTCTGGAACTCTGATGGTGTGACTGGCATGCACCCAATGTTTCACTCCTGCACATTTGACTGCAGTGGTTGTCACCAGGATCACTTGTCGTGGTTCGTCCCAGCGAGGAACCAAACAGTTTCTTCTCCTGTGGACTTTTATGCGGACCCAATCTCCTGGATTCAAGTCGTGAGCTGGTTTTCTTTCAAGAGTGGTCGCATCCGGTCCAACCTGATGAAACACAGAACGCACCACATCAGCCAATCCTTTGCAATAATCCAGCACCAGATCATCAGTTATAGTCAGTAGTTTGTTGACAGGTACATGTGCTTGTCTCATTGCTCGTCCCATAATTATCTCATGGGGACTGAGTCCAGTTTTCCTTTCCGGAATACTTCTGATTGTCATTAAAACTAATGGCAAGGCATCTGGCCATTTGAGTCCTGTGGCTTGACACAATTTTCCTAACCTGTTCTTAATTGTTCCATTCACTTGCTCTACTATTCCAGAAGCCTCTGGTCTGTATGCACAATGCAGTTTCTGTTTCATACTAAGTGCTTCACAAATTAGCTTAATTAATTCATTTTGGAAATGTGTTCCTCTATCTGTTTCAATCGTGACTGGAAAACCATACTTCGGAATGAATTCTCGCAGCATAAGTTTTGCTACCGTGATTCCATCATTCCTTCTGGTCGGGTATGCTTCCACCCAACGGGAAAACAAACAGACGACTACTAGGACATACCTTAGTCTGTTGCTCGGGGGCATTTCGATAAAATCCATTTGCATTCTAGTGAACGGACCTCCTTCTCGTCCTATTGTTCCTAGACTCACTACTGTCTTTCTTCCTGGATTTAACTGTTGACAAATAAGACATCTTTGACAAAGACTCTCAGCTATGGCTCTGAATTTTGGATTATACCATGTTTGTCTAAAAAGTCTGATCATTGAATCTCTCCCAATATGGGCTTGTCCATGGTACATCCGTGCCATGTCAGAAATCATACTATCAGGCATAACTGGTCTTTCATCTCTGTAAACCCAAACATCATTTTCCTCATGTTTTCTACATCCTGCTTTTATCCATGTATCTTTTTCTTCATCATCTGCTGCTTCCTGTAACTGTCTCACTTCATCCCATGTCTCAACAGGGTTAGTAAAAAGCAAAGGACAAGAAATATGCTCTCTCTCTCGGTTCCTGTTCAAAGAAACCACATTCTTTGCACAGTACTGTGCAATCTCGTCAGCATATTTATTGCCGACAGTTATGTAGTCTTCCCCATTTTTATGTGCATTGCACTTTACAACAGCAATCTGTTTAGGCAGCTGTATCGCCTCAAGCAACTTTTTCACAAAATCTCCATGTCTAATTGGCGTTCCTGCAGACGTCAAGAAACCTCTTTGTGACCAAATCTGACCAAAATCATGCACCACTCCAAAACCGTACTGGCTATCTGTCACAATCGTAACCCATACATTTCTTCCCAACTTGCATGCTTGAATCAGAGCTACTAGTTCTGCGACTTGGGCAGACCGTATCCCTTTCAGACAAGATGCTTCCATTACAGTTGCTACTGTGCAAACTGCATATGCTGCACTTAGAACTCCATCATTCGTTCTCAAGCATGAGCCATCCACAAACAGAATATAATCTGATTCCTTTAAGGGCTCATCTCGTATGTCTGATCTCGGTTTTGTACAATATTCAAGCACATTCAGACAATCGTGATCTACTTCATCCATTTCAATCACACTCTCTTCATCTGGCAATGATGTCGAAGGATTCACATTCATACATCTGTCAATGGTCACATTATCTGCACTCAAAATTACTTTTTCATACCTAGTCAGCCGACTATGTGTCATGTATTGGGTTTTCGTTCTTGTCAAGAGAATTTCCACAGAATGGGGAACATATACTCTCAGTGGATATCCCATCACTATGCCTTCACTCTGTTCCAGACTCACACAAGTAGCAGCAACTGCTTTCAAACATCCAGGCAACGCTTTCGCTACAGGGTCTAATACAGCTGAAAAATATGCAATGGGTCTTTTCATGGTTCCATGTCTCTGTACCAAGACTGAAAATGCACATCCATCTCTTTCACTGCAATACAACTCAAAATCTTTCTCATAGTCAGGCATTCCCAATGCTGGAGCTTCACACAATTTCTTTTTCAGCTCTCTGAATGCTTTCATTTCTTCATCATTCATTTCAAAAGGATCTTTAACATCCTTTTTTGTCAGTTTTTGCAACGGCTTAGCAATCAACGAAAACCGCTTATCCATTGTCGACAATATCCAACCATTCCCAGAAACATTCTTACCTCTCTTTGCGTCATTGGAGCTCTCATTCCTTGAATCATCTTTATTCTTTCAGTCGTTACCTTTCGCACTCCTTTCTCAATTTTATGCCCTAAATATTGGACTTCTTGTTGACAAAACTGCAATTTTGATGGGGACACTTTATGTCCTCTTTTTGCTAAATGATTCAGCAAAGCAATTGTATCATTGACACATGCTTCCTTCGTTTTTGATGCCACCAGTAGGTCATCAATATACTGAGCCATCACTGACTTTTCTGGCATTTTTAAATCTTCCAAGGATTTCTTTAGAATCTGATTAAAGATTGAGGGGCTTTCTGTGTACCCTTGAGGAATTCGGCACCATGCCAAAATACGCTCTCCAAACCTAAACGCAAATAATGGCTGGCTATCTGGATGCAATGGAATAGAGAAAAATGCATGACATAAATCAATTACTGTGTACCATTCTGCTTCACGTGGAATCTGATATAGAATCACAGCAGGGTTCGGTACTATTGGGCAACAAGGCACTACAATTTTGTTTACCTTCCTCAAATCCTGTACAATTCTATATGTTCCGTTTGGCTTTTTCAGTCCCATTATTGGCGAATTACATGGACTGCTCATTATTTCTTTTAGAATCCCTTGTTCAATCATTTTATTTATTACTGGCGTTATTCCTTCAATTATTTCTGGTGTCAATTTATACTGGGGCGTATTTGGGTAACTCGTTCCCTCTTTTACGGTTATTTTAACAGGATCTACTTCTTTCATTAATCCTATATCTTCTCCTGTAAAGTCCCACACTTCCTCTTTCACTGTCTTTTTCAGTTCAATTGGGATTTTCTCTGCATCAAATACAGGAAACAAATCATTTACTTCTGGTTCTAAATTTACCAGTGTCATTTTATACAATACATCTTCATCTGGGGTCTGAAATGCAATTCCATCTGGAGTACAATAGATAGTGCAATTCATTTTGCACAATAGATCGCGTCCTAATAGGTTCACGGGACTACAATCGCATACCACAAATCGGTGCATTTCACTAAATGGACCAATCTTTACCTCCACTAATTTAGTAAGAGGCGTCTTAATTTGCTGATTTGATACTCCGACTACTTGGATATGTTCACCTGAGAGAGGAAGGTTTGGAATTTCCACTGACCTAACAGTAGAACGGGTAGCTCCAGTGTCCACAAGGAATGTTACATTTGCACCATTCACTTCTCCATCCACAAATGGACCAGACTGATCTACCTCTAGAGTTGCGCCAAGCACGCACTCTTCCCCTCTCCTAGGCACCGTCAGAAGCTTTCATCCGTTTCATCCTCATCCTGTCGTAACCAATATTGAGAAATGGCAGCTGCACGCGGCAACTGTGTTACCTGCTCTCCTCCGTAGAATCCTGTTTCTGCACTGTATTTCTGTTGGTTAACACTCTTGGGAAGTGGTGGTTGTGGCACCTGACTCTGTTGAGTAACTACCTCACTCTGCACCTGTGAATTTAATGATTGATTTTCCACATTAAGTTTTGGAGGAAATTTACACTCGTTTCTCCAATGCCCTAGCTTTCCGCAGTTGTGGCATGGCCACTTTTTCTTTGCCTCATCTATGCTCATTTGTCCTTTTCCTTTACCTATATTTGATCGAGATCTAGCCTGTCCTGCTTCATTACCTGTATTACTCAATTGAGCTTCTTGTTTCTCTGCAACTTTCACCTGTGCCCACATGGCTTTTTCTTTCAATTTACGCTGTCTACTCTCAATAACATCACTGCAATACTTAGCATATCTCAAAACTTCATCGACTGTGCTATTCTGCCAACAAATCATATGCTGTTTAATCATCTCACTTATCTCTGGTTTCAACCCATATACAAATCTATATACAAAATGACTCATATCCTTTTCATTTAGTGTCTCATAACCACTATACTGTTTGAAAACTAACAACAGTCTTTCATAGTAAGCATGCACTGATTCTTTACTTTCCTGCATGGTTCTGTCTATTTTTCTGTTTCTTTAGGTGGAATCTTATTCTTCAAAAAGGTAATTACTTGATCGTACTTTCTCATCACTTCTGGTCCTGGCGCTCCTGTTTTAGCATCCCTTGGGTATTCTACAGTTGGCCAATCAATGGTAATCTTACATTCTGTCCACAAATCAGCTGGCACTACTATATCAAACAATCCATCCAAGTCTATCGACAACACCTTTGAAACCTTAACAAATCTCTCCACTTGTCTGTACCATTCTACTGGCTTCTCTCTCAACTTGGGGAAGTCATTTGTAAATGACAGTATATCCTGTCTAGTCCATGGAACATGCACATAACTACCTCCTGGAGTTTCTCTCATCGGGTACTCCTTACAACTGGTTCCTTATCTGTCACTGCAAAAGCCAAAGATGCTTGATCTGTTACTTTCTCATTCTTTTTTATCCATCTACTTCTCCATCTATCCACATCACCCCATTTTCTCAGTAAAACAATTAACTCTTTTATTTGGGTCAATCTTCAGATTCTCTATATCTTTCTCTAAATCTTTCTCACAAAAATCTACTCTGAATGGTTTATGCAACGTTCTCACTTTTGCAATTTCTACTCCTAGTTCACTTGCTGTCTCTTCTAATTTGTCATGTAAATTTCTAGCTCTCCATGTAAGACTTTTGCACAAAAACATAATCTCATCATCCTGATAATTTTTTTTAATTTTTCTGTACCAATCGTTCCTAAAATCAATTCTTCCATGTCTATTTTTAACCTAATTACATCTAATGGTTTTACTTCTGTTTCTTTCGTTTTTAGCGTTTTCATCCATTCATTTAACTCATCTGGACCTACAGGCGTACTATTTAATTCTATCCAATTGTTACTTCCTTCTGGTGTCCCTGATGCAGACTCCGTTACCATGGGTATTCTCCTGAACTCATTCTCGTTTATCGTCAAATTAGTAGGTGGGCTTGGTCTATAGGTACTAACCAAATGGTGTGCACCTTCATTGTCCAGTTCCATCCCTTCTCTTTTTCTTTGCAAATGTGAATTCATGGGAATCACTAAAGAACGTTCATCAATTTTCTGATTCTCAAAAATTGGCATTACTGGACCTATCGTCACTGGTACAGTTACAGCTTCCATATTCTTTGTCAATTCTCTTATTTTCTCAGTCAATTCTCTTGTGGTTTTTGCTAATTCAGTTGCATTGTCACTTTCTATCTCTTCATTTTGTGAAGTTTTTAATTGATCTTGTGACCTATTTATCTCATCTCTTCGTTCGGGATTTTTATTTCTCCCAGTTTCCATTGGCGGTGCATTAGGTGTCACCACCGCAGAAGTCTGTTGGTATGGAGGTGGGTTTCTGTTTAAAATATCTTCCAGCAATTCGTCTTCCATCTCACTACCACCATACCCATATTTTTCCATAACCACATGTTTCTTTTTCTCTGTACACTTTTTCTTTGCTTCTTCCTCCACTGTAAAAGCTGGAAAAAACCCTCCTGTCATATTAGCACATCTCCAACGCTTTATTCTGTCTTCATGATTTACTCCCCATAACCTTCCAGGCACAAACTCATGATTCTTTAATCCTCTGAATCTCTCTCGTTCATACAGCTCATCTTCCCATTCAGTTAAAGCTTCAAACTGTGTCGGTCTAGGTCTAGGTTCTAACATTGCCATCTTCTCTCTCAAATTCCGTAGTACAGCTACATTAAATGAACCATTCTCAGGGAAAGCCAATGCTCCATCATTCTTGGTATATTTTGTCCAATTTTCTAACCATATGCATGTATGATATCCATATTTCAGCATCATATGCGAAGCTGGTGATTTCGGCGGAGGAATTACTTGTCCCTCTCTAGTCACTACCTTTTTGTATTTCTTAAAGAAGTTCTTAACTTTCGACATCCACGACGTTTTCTCTCTACCATATTCATAATACGACATGATTCACAATCGCTTTTTCTCCTCAAACGATCCGCAATTCAACACTGTTCTCTATGCGTTATTCGGACCAATACTAGCGCGACTCACACCAACACTCCAATCATAAACTTCCACGTCACTATTCTATTCGACCAATCTTAGCGCGATTCACACCAAAGCTCCAATCAGAGCGATTTCTGTCTACAGCGCACTGTCCAATCCCAGCGCGGCTTTTGTCTACGTCAGTTCTGCTCTTGTCTCCATATGACTAGCGCACTGTCCAATCCCAGCGCGGCTTTTGTCTACGTCAGTTCTGCTCTTGACCCCTCCTTTACAAAATTTATCGGCAATTTCTTTTTCAACAATTCTTCGTTAGTTACAACATTTAAAACACATTTCCATTGTCTGATTCACTAAACAAAAGAGATAGCTTTGTCCATTTACACAAGAATTCTGTATTTTCCAGTAGGCAGCGCTTACCTCTACCCTACCACAGAATTTTCCCGTTTCACCGATAAAGTAGCACTTCCCTCTACCTTACCCTTCTTTCAAGCAAGCGGTAAACCCGTTTCTCTGGGGATAAAACACATGTGGAGACTATACTGCTCCTGAGAATTAAGGCCAGAGTTTCACAAGAAAACTGGTCACTATTTCTCTTACACACCTTTTATGCGGAAAATGTCCCTATCATAACACAACCTGTGTTATCACCAATATGAACTCAGACAATGCACTATTCCATGTGACTTCTCTTGCCACACGTGTTCCACTTCCTACTTCCCGGAAGCGTGAAAACTTACATATAACATAACGCGACTCAACATAAAGTGTTAGACATGAACTTATCAATAATCAATAATCACCAAACTAATCTATAGTAACCATAACTCTGTTACCAAGAAATCTGATCCAGCGCTAACAATAAAAATTCTTCTCCTATATGACTCGGTCATCCAGGTACAACTATCTCTCCAATACACAGATTATATCCATATGACGGTGGGGCCCATTGACACCGCATATATATTCACTTACTCATTTATTTCCCTGGATTACCTCCGTCCTTAACCTAGGAGAAAACGATTCGCTGGAAGGAGACGGGATACCTCTTTTTAACATGACATAATGTTTCTCATTGCTTTTAAGGTATTCCGCTCATTGGTCGATGGACCAACTAGTAGGAATCAGTTGATGGTGATTAAGACCAGCTCAATCACAATAAACTCTTTAACATTTTACCTTAATTATTGAGATAAAGAATCACTGAGTCATTTGTTTAAAGATAATAAAGTTTATATAAAGTTTTTTGAAACAATGCATAAGTTTAAGTTTATTACTCAGTTATTACATTTATCATCATTATAAGAAATACATTGAAAATACAATGCATACCTATTGGATGGAAGATAAAGTTTGACACAGCAAGAACTCCAAAAGATCAATCTATCTGTCTTGGATAATCTAATAGCTCTAAATGAAAAATCTATCAGGAGTAAAAAGGTTCTCCAAAGGCAGCATCTTATACTCAACTAAAAATATAAAATAGCAGCAGCAGCATCAGCTCGTCAGCATCAGCAACCGCAACTTCACCCATCTACAGCATCTCCGTCAACAGCAACTAACTTCTCCAGCATCTAACCCCTCCCCACCAAGAGTAGGTCTTCTTATACCCTAATTCTAGCTTACTGAATAAAAATGTTGCATCTTTATGGCGTGATTCTCTCTCATTGGTTCATTCGAGTCCATATACATTTTAATCAAACTTCCTTGTCTTAACCAGTTCTTTGTGGAATGTCCATGCTTGCATCGTTTCCCACAGTTCATGACATTACTCATCAGTTTCGATCAGTCCAATTTGTATCTTTTTCTGATACTTTTTAGATTCAACAGTTCCGTCCATTTATTCAGTTTGACTTCTCACGCTTCTTGCTGATCATCTTGGCACACATTTGCTCAGTAAGGTCACAATAGCCTTGACCATACTTCCATCCTAGGCTCTCAGCACGAACACGTGGTCATTCTTTTTCACAGCCTTTCTCCTTTTTCCACAAGGCTTCTTGCACATGCGTACTCTAGCTCATGGCGGCCTTTTTATATCGCTGCTCAACAGGCCTAAGCGCACTATTTTCAAAGATAAACAAAATATTGTTAAAATAAAGAATATAAACCCTTTCGTTTCCCTCCCGTCTTTCTACGTACCCCAATTAGGTATTACCTAGCAAAAAGCAACATATAAAGCCGTCCCTTACTTACCATCACTTTGTTTTGCCACCACACGTTTTATTTTCAAAGCACAAATCATGCGTTTATTATTTTATTAGTACGCAAATATTAGATTATGTTAGTCACGTCAACAATTATAAGTAGATTAATTTGCACACAAAAATAGCGTGTTACCTTTAACCCTTTACATGTAACATACATTGTTGGTTATTTACTTAAACGAACATGTTTATTAATTATTTTACGAAATTTATTAGGAGGTTAAAAAATTTTCATTTATCCTGCTCCATCACCTCCCAACCACACCCACAATGGAAAGTTACCGGCTTGGGCCGAACATGAACAAAGAAGGCACAGAAGAATGGGCTACCACCTGTTAGATGGGTACACGCTATCACTATCTCAAGGTTGCCGTGCTGGGTTTCGGTGTCTCCTAACGTGGGAGCAGAGCTACACACAAGGATAGGTATGCGAGGGCAGAATGGCCTATTCATTAGCAAGTCAGAAGACAACCTTGAACAGAAGAGAAAATAATAGCTGAATACAGTGTTCTGCTGAGGCAAGCAATACGAATAATGAGGCCTAGTACAGGCACAGCCTAATAGGGATTACGAAATCCAAAATGGAGTCACACTCGCTAACTGAAGCTCGCACATTGCAGGGATAGCTCAGTGGGTTGCATAACGTGAATACGAATGGTGTGTAATTTAGCCGCACACTGCTAACCTAAATATAACGTAGAACAAGTGTATAACGAGAATGGGATTTTCAAACCTAACAGACCCTCCTTTTAGCAGTGGAGGCTAAATGCTTTATTGACGCTATCGGGTAGTGTCTTTACAATTCTAAGCAGGGAGAAGTGGAAATGGATAGTCACTTTAATATCAAAGAAAAGGAAGCAGCACATGTATAGCAAGGTACTTTTAATACTCAAAGATACCCTCATCTATTTGCATCATCTCCTGTATTTCTTGCATCATCATATTAGAGACTTTATCATTATGGCCTGGCAATTGAGGGGTAGGGGTGAGTTTACTCAGACAATAGGTGCAGCATGCTGGAAGGCAATTGACACATAGGCAACACGTGAAAATGACACCTGCAATCGCGACTAAGAAAAGAAGGATCTTTCAACCCCAGGATGATAGGAGACCCCAAAACCACCCTGTGAAGGACCATAAACCATTATCCTGATGAATATCGGATGCAAGTCTATGTAGCTTCTTGATAGCTGAGTATACATTAGGGGCGTGGTCTGGGATGTAAACGCAGCAACTGCTGCCTATGAGGCGACAAGCTCCACCCCTATCTGCAAGGATAACGTCTAAAACCATCCGATTTTGAAGAGCAACAAGTCTGGTAGCCTGGAACTCAGCCGTGATGTTAGTGAGTATGCTTGCTGTAGTGTTGATAACCCCTTCAACAACCCTGGTGAGACGAAGAATGCTAACACTGTTGTACCTAGGTCCCCAGAAAGGGACAATACCCTTCATGGCATCCACGAATTGCTGTAGGGTAGTATCAGTTTTATCGATATCTGCTGTGTCAATACCTCTCCTTACCCGGGACAAGTACACGTTTCTCCGCTGCAGCCCATGGTCTTTGTGATAGTTGGACGGTGCAATGTAAACAGGAGGTAAAAGAAAAGAGACATAACACCGGCCAGACCATCCCCTAGGGAGCCATGTATAAGCCTGCTCCCCACAAACAAAGTATACATTTGGGGGGGTGAGCAAAGGTGGGCTACTAGTAGTGTTTAATCGATAGGTGTAGTTGCAACTGCTCTGTCCCACTGGAATATTCCCAGAACCTTCGACACAGAAACTAGCTGCTGTATGAACCACAGGTACGGGCATGGCTTTATCTTCAGTAATATTTTGTGCATGGAAACATTTAAAGTATTCAGTAACATTGAATCCCTGAAAATCCAACAATTCATTTTGCAGCCATGTGGCATTCTTGTTATCTTCGTAAACATTCATGCAAGCATGTGGATGTAAGGTACCCTCCTTTCCCCCTGTTCCAGGTGTATCACTATATATTCCAATGCTGCTCCATAATCAGACTCCGTCATATTCATAGCATCAGTGTGGTAATGTATATACACCATAGAAAGCAACAGGAACCATGCCTCACAACTACTTAGGTACAACAGGGGTAAAGACACCAGTAAATCGTTCTTGTGCATAACTGAGGGGAGTAACCCACACACCCAACAATTTGTGGCATTCGTTGTATTATGTACTTGGTGGAGCATTTGCAGGAAAACATTTTCAACATATGTCTGTCTATGCCTCTCTTTATGTGGGGCCAGCGTAACGAACAGATGCTCAGGTGGAGATGGGGTAGTCCCTATCAAAGTGTGCACAGGATGCTGTTCTTCTAAATACCATACTACTCCAAACAGTGTTATCCTTACTATGAGGATGAACACTACCACTACTATCTTACTCTTAATAGACCAGCTAGACCACACAGTACTACTCTGCCCTGGTGGTGATGCTGCTAGGGGCTGTTCTTCTTCCATGACAGCACGGCCAAATAGGAACATGAGAAGAGCCTTAAGAACTGGAGCCACAAGAATACAACCGACCAGAGGGGCACTGTTTACCCAGCGTCCTTTTAGAGCCTCGCTGGCAGGCTCCTATCGTTCATCAACGATGGTGCTCCGAAGCACTCCCTCGTGGGAGCCGCGCAATCACAGCCCTTGCTGGAAACAAATCCTTCTTCTTGCAGGATAGGGTACCCTCCCTACTCGGCAAGTACCCTCAACGATCCTGTCCAGTGTCTCAGGCAGTGCACCAGTGTTGTTCACCCTAATCTGACGCAGGCACTGCAGACATGGTACCTACACCCTAATCTCAAGTCCTTCCCTAACTCCTGGACTATCCCTCTGGTGCACTGTCCTTCGTTCGGGGGCGCAAGTTATACCTGTCAACTCCAGGCACTGTTCCATCAACAAAAAGGGGGTGAAACTCAGGCTCAGAAGGGCATGGGAACTCAGGTGCCAGTGGATCAGATGGGGCAGAAACCGGGGCTGCCCTTATCTCCGGAGGGACCGCCTCAAGTAGGGCGGCATCACTCTCTGCTTCCGTCGGCGCCCACCTTAGCCAGGCATCAGAGAAGGGAACAAAGCGGGGCACCCTTTCCCCTTCCTGGTCAGCAATGCCATCGAGCACCCACTTGTCATAGGGAAGTGGGAGAGGAACCCTCTTGCAGTATGTATCATGCACCCAGTTTTTCCTGCCGTCGAGTTTCACCGCCGTTCTAGTGGCAAGAAGGACCAACAGGGGGCCCTTCCAGCGGGGCTCCAGGCAGCTCTTCCTCTGGAAGTTCTTGACGAGGATGTAATCTCCGGGCTGTAGCTGATGCCCGGGCCCCTCTGGTGCCGGCTGCAGTGTCTCCTGAATCTGTTGATGAAGAGAATGAAGATCTTTAGTTAACTCATACAGATAGTCTATAAGCAAAGGGTGCTCTATCTCAGAGAAGCGCTTTGGCCTTGGAATGCCCCAGATATTGGCAGGGCGACCAAACACTACCTCATACGGTGACAACCCTGTCCTAGAGTGTGCCCTCACCCTGGTGGAAAACAAGGCCAGGGCAACGCATCTGGCCATCGCAATCCTGTGCTTTCCTGTATTTTTGCTAACTTCAGCTTGAGAGTGCAGTTATATTTCTCAACTAGACCTGCTGACTGGGGGTGGTTCGGGGCATGAAACTTCTGCTTGATGTGCAGACCTTCGCACACCAGTTGGATGACCTTGGAATTGAAGTGACTTCCGTTGTCACTCCAGATCACACGCGACATTCCGAAGCGCGGGAAGAACTCTTTTATGAGTGCCTTCACCGTCGCCATAGCCGTATTCTCTTTAGTGGGGTAAGCTTCAATCCATTTACTAAATGCACAAATCACTACCAACACATACTTCAGATTGTTGACTCGTTCCATTTTGATTAAATCCATCTGGGGAACCTCGAAAGGGAAGGAAGGCGGTGCAGAGTTACCAGAGGGTGGAGGGGTACCTTTCCCAGGATTATGTGTCATACAAATCATACAGTGTTTTACTAAATGAGTGGCTGCTTTGGAAATATTGTCATTCTGCCACACTGGGTCCAACACCTTACATATTCCCCTGGCGCTAATGTGGGCTGGGCCATGGGCCATAGTAACCACAGGAAGTACATAGGCATTAGGTAACATCCATCGCTGTTTCTCGGACTTATCAGTCCAGCACCCATCCTCATCCAGACGCCCTGTACTCTCCTGCCATATTGCCAATTCATCTAGAGTCGCCTCACTTTGTATCTCTTTGACGTTTTCTAATGTATCCTTGAACATTCCATTGTCCGGGACCCACCCAGCAGGACCTGCCAAAAACATCTTTTTTATCTTTGATCTCGCTGTCTCTTTAGCTGTTTGATCTGCAAACGCATTTCCTCTCCCAACATCATCTGTTATTGCTTTGTGGGCACTACATTTTATTATTGCTAACCTTTTGGGAAGTGTTAGGGCTGACAAGAGTCTATGTATCAATGGGCCATTCTGTATTCGTAATCCATGTGATGTTAAGAACCCTCTCTCCACCCAGAGGCGTCCAAAATTATGGGCGACCCCAAAGGCGTACTGGTTGTCAGTATAAATATTGACAGCCAGTCCCTCACTCAACTCACAAGCCCGAAGAAGGGCAACCATCTCCGCAGCTTGGGCTGATTGGTATGGGACACGGGATGTCTCAACTATAGTGTGTAACGTTGTAATTGCATATGCTGCAGTTGTGGTGCCATCTGGTAGTTTGAAACAAGAGCCATCAACATATAGTTCCCCTTGGGGTTCAGATAGGGGAACATCAGTCAGGTCTACCCGTCCCTTTGTCTCCTCTTCCGTTCTGTACACACAATCATGTCCATCTGTGTCATTACTCGTCGAAGGGAGGGGTAGTAACGTGGCTGGGTTCAGAGTGGCACATCTTTTGATGGTATTGTGCGGAGCAAACAAAGTTAGTTCATATCCAGTCAGACGTGCACTAGTAAGGTGCTGTGTCTTTGTCTTATTCAAAAGCGTATATCCACATCATGGGGTACCATTACCGTGAGAGCAGTATCAAGAACGAGCCCCGCCGATTGTCTGATAGAAACTGCCACTGCCGCAGCAGCTCTCAGGCAGCGCTCTGGCTACGTTATCCAGCATCACAGAAAAATAAGCGCAGGGTCTTTGCTTACCACCAAAACCCTGTGTTAAAACAGAAAGCGCACAACCATCCGCCTCATGTACGTAAAGCACAAAAGGCTTCTGGTAATCAGGAGTACCAAGCACAGGAGCAGAGCAAAGCGCAACCTTTAATTGCTCAAAAGCTTGCTGGCATGCGGATGTCCAAGGCAGGGGTTCATGCACTTCTTTGGTGGTCAGGTAAAGGAGGGTTTTTGTTAGTAAGGAATAATTGGGGATCCAGTGTCGACAATACGAGGTAATACCAATAAATGCGCGTACTTCACGTTGGGCCTTAGGAACAGGCATATTAGTGATAGCAGCTATGCGCTCAGGTGTTAGTCTGCGACCCTCCTTCGACAGTAGGTGACCTAAGTAGGTGACCTCCTGTCGGCAATATTGAAATTTGGAGAGGGACACCTTATGGCCAAGGCGTTCCAAATGTTTCAACAATTTAACAGTGGCATTTTTACAGCCATCCTCAGTATCAGAGGCCACAAGGAGGTCGTCCGCCTCCGTGCACATTACCAGTGGGAAGTACCAAAGAATCCAATTGAGTTTTTAAGGCTTGACTATAGATACTAGGACTTTCTGTATAGCCTTGAGGAGCCTGACAGAATCTAAAGCTCCTGCCGGCTAGGGCGAATCCAAACAGATATCTGCTATCTGTATGAATAGGAATGCTAAAGAAAGCATTCTTCAGATCAATCACGGAAAAGAACTGTGCCGATGGGGGAATCATTGTCAATATCGTGGTGATGTCTGGGACTACAGGATATTGGGGTATTACGATTTTATTGACCTCTCTGAGGTCAATTACAAAGCGATAAACATCAGGATGAGCATCAGAAGAGTCCAAGGGTGTCTTCTTGAGAATCGGAAGGATAGGGCTATTGCACACATTCGCCACTGTCTCCTCAACCACGCCAGACTCAATCAAATCCTGTATTATTTGTAACAAGGCCTTTTCTCCTGCTTATGAAATCTTGTACTGGGGAATACGTGGCATGACAGCATTATCTTTAATCTGAATAGAGACCAGCGGGATCTGGAGTAACCCCACATCCGTGTCTCCCGTTGCCCATAGACTACGGGGCACCTCTTTGAATTCAGCGGGGAGGGGTGCGTCCTTTGCAAAGCATTGTTTGGCATGAGCCACTTGTGGCCCGACGGTCATGTAAACACCATCTGGAGAACAAAAGATGGTGGCATGTAATCTCTTCAACAAATCCAATCCCATCAAATTCTCCCCACAATTTGTCGTTAACAGAAACGGTGAATCCACTGTAAAAGGGCCGATAGTCAGAGCAAGAGGTTTGGAAATGGGGCTAACAACCGGCATGCCTGAGAAACCTACTGAAACATTGTTTTGGCCAGACAGAGCTGCCTCTGGGACCAGCGAACGAGAAACAGAGCTATTAATAGCACCCGTGTCAAGTAAAAACGTCTTGGGCGTGCCCTGTAAATCCTCAGTGACATAAGGTCCCCGCTGATCTACAGGCACTGGAACCGGTCCCTTACCCTGTCCCTGGCTGTCCTAGCTGTGGGACATCCCCGTCACTTCGTCCATGTCATAATCGTCATGATAGTACTGCCTTTCCCGGGGTTCGTCGAAATAGTTCTTGCTCTGCTGATCATACAAAGTATCCTCAAACTGTCCCTCTCTTATGCCCCCTCCCCCTCTACCACGTCCTCTAAAACCCCTACCTCTCAGGGCCTCAACTCTCTGCAGTAACTCCAGACACTCACTTCGCCAATGCCCCTCCTTTTTACAGTACGCACATTGGTTGTACCCCAAGGGCACACCCGGTGTACTGTTCCGGTCAGACCGGGACCCCCGCTGGGCCAGACCCGAACCCCTTCCTCTTCTGTTTCCCCTTGCCACTTGCTGCATCAACACCCTTGTCTTCAACTCCTTTGACTTTTTCTCCACCTTCTCTTTGTCCTCATTCTCTCTATGCTCGTAGTACTGTGCCATACTCAATATTACTGACGGGGAGGAGGTGGTCCTGTAGTGTAGCTCCTATTTCCCTAATAGGCTCTGCGCATTGGAATAATATACCCTATAGGCTTGACATAGGACTGAGGTCGGTATGTCCCTGTCGAGTATATTAAACTTAATTACTTGTGCCAGCTAGCTCAGAGGCCACTAGAAACTCCTTGACAAACAAGAAGGGAGTAGTTTCTGGCAGCCGCAAAACATGACCACTTTGTTTCCCTTTAGAATCAGAACGTGTCCCAGAGTCGTGGAAACAATAGATAACCGTTTCACTCAGCTCAATCGTGCATGCTTAATTTTCCTCAAAGTTACACAGAAAGAATAGACGGGCGTTTCAATAAAAGATTTATTGAACAGTCTTGTTTCTCGTGTAAGTAATATGTGCTGTTACGATCACAAGACAGTATGCAAGATAAATAATGTACAGCTTAAGCAGTAGAAATAAATAATACTGCGCTAGCATGATCTTTAGTAGATATTTATTTATATAAATAACATGGACTAAAAATGCGAGTACTCATACGATGCGTTTCTAAGCTAGTTCTACCCCAATGTACCTAACCTAACCTAGGTGTAGGGAGAGGTATGAAGTAGGTGGAGTATTCCTTACTATGGTATACTAAGAGTATGTTAAGTCTAGTATGCCTAGTATGCCAAGAGTCCCTCTAGGTTTCTAGTCAGCTCCATACCTTAAGAATGAGAGAGGTGGGAATCTCTTGCCAGACTCGAACTCCAACACCCCGCGAGGGAAGTCAGATCACTGGAAGCTGGACTCTCTGCGTGCAGGGATGACAGCGTCTTCTCAGTGCGTCAGGCCGGGAAACGGGCTCCTCTGAAGTCGAGGTCTCCTCTGATTTACAAGGGCTAGGGAAGGTATATTTATACCTGAGAGGTACCTCAGAATGTTAGCATTGACGTGAATCGGACAGCGGAAGACGTCATGAATGAACCCTTAAGGTGTAACGGTTCATGCATAATAGATGAGTCCTTGAAGTCCTTGAAGAAATCAATAGTCCTGTGCTAGGGAAACTCCCGAAGGCTAAGGGTCTGTTCTTTTTAGGGTGGACGGATGTCGGAGACCATGCCTGTATTTGGAGTGCACGGTTTAATGCCTAAATAAGGACTGGGATTTTATGCCTATATAAGGGCAGGATACAGGAAAACCTATATACGGACACCCTAAGAGGATACAACACCCACTCCACTTTCGTGTGTACGATAATAATATAAATGCTAAACATTTAAAATGCTAAACATAAAATGGAGTACCCACATATTGCTAAAAATATGTCTCAAAAGCATTAAAAAGCATTTAAAAAACCTATTAAAATGCAAAAGGTACTGTACATTTTAAGCATTGCTTTACATTTCAGGCATATATGTGGAAATCAAATGCAATTTGAATGAAATAAGCAGTAACATTTACATGTGACAGAAAAATGATCGATAAGTTGTTCAAAATCAAAGTCTTTTCATGTCATGGAAATTAATGAACTTTTTAGACAAACAAGATGATAAAGTGTCTGAGGAAGTACCGCGAAGTCCGTACTATAAGAATAGTTCTACTTCAAGCAGATTGATTTGCCATTTAATTTGAAAAATTGGAAAAAAGTTCTATTTGGGAAGAGTTCCAAGTTTTGAAATATGAAGGCCAAATTTTTACTGCATCTCTGGAACACTGTGGGCTGAATCAGAGTCAGTGTATGGGTCTGGTGTAAACATGAGATCATCTATTTCTGTAGACAAAATATCGTCCACTGTAGTTGGTGACATTCGGAACACCTCGTGTAGTAGATTAATTGCACAGAGATGTGAAGCATTGCTTTCAGCATAGGATGCCGCAGCAATGTTCGCGTCCGTTGTTACCTGTGTGCCTGTAGATCCATCTCGTACCTCAGCAGCAGCCGGAAGCGTCTGTGAGATCTCAATGAATGCCGTCATCAGGATTGGTAGCCTCTGGGGACAACACAGAGCATGGGCCGTTATCGGGTCCAGCAGAGTATCGATATCCGTTGGCGTTGCTGATGGAAATGTTAGACCGGTGTCTAACACGCATTCTTCACCGCAAAGCAGGCATCGTAGAACAGGTAAGATGCAATCTTGCCAGATTGGTCTGAATGACAGGAACCACGTGGTATTAAGTTCCCGTAGACGAGTCATGCCCAAAAGCTGTACTATTCGCTCACGGCACTTTCGTTCAAGGAGAGCTTTCTCCACTTCGCTCGGAGTGATGTCTGCGAATAGGCTGGCCATAGCGTAATAGCAGGAAGAGAAATAGAATTCCGGCAACAAGTGCTAGAATTAATGGTATGCCACCAAACACCAAATGTGCAAAGTTTGGGATTATTCCGAGTATTGCCTGGAAAGGTGCTAACAGACTCTTAAATACATGTACAATTCCGCTTGTATCAGACATGTTAAAGATACGTCCTATCATTTCCACGAAATGTATAGGGCAGTTTGTACGCATTAAAGTCTGTATCTCAGCCGAAGTCCTTGCGACTTGTAGATCATAGGTTTCTTTGGCCGAGGTCAAAGGCACTGTTTGTTGTAAAAGCATGGCTTTCATTCTGCTTAAAGTATCAAATCTTATAAAAAGAGACGTTCAGCGAAGGCCACAAAGGCGACTCCCTGACTGTGTCTATTGGGGCAAACAATACTTGCATACAGCAAGTGACCCTGGAGTTGACCGTTACTAGATATGGGATGCCTGGCAACATGCCGCAGCAACTCTGATAATTCAACATGAGGTAACTCCCATTAGAAAGTTGTCCAAACGTTGGATTAATCACAGCAGCTGGTTTACCCTGCTGGTGGCAAGACAAATTTGCCACAGAACCATTGCAAGCCCCGTGTAAAGAAATGTCCTGACATATAAGTGAACCGCTCAGTGCACTTTTACAGTGTGTACCGCTTAAAAACACTTCACGATCCCCACTCCAACATCTATATGTATACGGTAAATTCCAAGATGTCTTAATGTATTCCTTACCCAACCTTTCATATTTGCCTGCTTGCATTTGTTTGAGGCAATACTGAAACTGAAAAGTAGTCACAGGTAGTGTGATTTTGCCATGAATAAGCCATTCTGTAGCTGGTTTTTCTGCCACTGTGAATGGTAACTTTTCCAGTTTTTCAATGCTCAGCACTGTATACCTTGCTCCTCTTTGTGCCAGTTCGATCTGTTTATCAGTTAGATTGTATTCTGCAAACAGAGCTGATGTGTTGATAAAACGCCAAGGCACATAGCCCGCGCGCAAAGATTGTAGCGTCCAGCTTAATAACACAATAGAACGTAATTGAGATTGGCCTTGCTGTAACATGGCTAAATCTTGTTCCAGTATATCGATAGCAGAGGATACAATGCCGTCCAATGAATATATTCTGGAGGACAAAGTTGTTAACCCATTGTCGACCACAGAGAGAGTTTTCTCTAAATTAATACGACCAAGTTCACGTATTCGTTCTGCGGCCTCCATCTGTGACACCTTCCATGCTTCATTATAGGCAGCATAAATGCCGGCATATATGAAACGTTTTTGACGCGGTTTTCTTGGTCCAAGCAAGAATTCCCTAAGGTCTGCGTCTTCTTTAAGTAAGGATAAGTGTTGTTTCACATCCTGTAGTGTAGATTTCTGCAGCCAATCGAGGCATAATTTTCCTACACTGTTTGTTGTTACTACCCCCGGATGCTGTCTTTGGACGTATCTTGGGTCTGGCCTATGAATATTAAAGCCCTGAGTTTTATTCAGGAATCTTTCCTGACAGTTGTTCGTGTCTGTGGGCCAGATCAACCATTTTCTCCAATCAGGATTAGATCTGTTGAGTTGTAGTATTTTGTCAACTGTAACCGCTGCCTGTGTATTGTTATCACTTACAGGTGTTGGTACAGAAGGTGTTTTCATCTCTTTGATCTTGGCTAGACCAAGATAAGATGTTTGTTGGACAGTTTCATTCAAAAACATTATTTGTTCAGGGATGATACAGGCTCTAAATAAAGCTTCTATCCCCTGCACTTGCCAATCTTTAGTACCCCAGACAGTTTTTGTGTCTATTGTGTGTTTCCAAAAGACGAAACCCTGTCTAGACAGTTGGGCAATAAATGCTGCAGAATAAATCTGTTTTGTATTTGTTAACATAATATTCAGTCCTGTTTTGTCTACATTTTTATAGTAAAACGTTTCTGGATCAGACGTATTGTAACCTGAAAAATATGGAAACTTATTAGCAAATGTTTTTGAACTACCTTTTGGTGGTGTAGGACAATGCTCCCATTGGTTAAACATAAACACATTTCTAGGGTATGCAGATTTATGCAAATAATGATGACCATAGTGGTTATAGCAATAGAGCTGTTCATAGTCTGATGAACCCTCTAAATATTCACTTTTAGAAAATGCAGCAGATTTTTCTAGGTCAAACATTATGTCGTTAACAGTCTCAAAGTCCCAATCATCAGAATAGGTACTGGACGAAATGAGATCACTTAGTGAAATTTTAAACAAATGTGGAATGTTCAATTGTTCCGTCGGGCCAAAAATATCAAAATCTGTTTTGTCCCACACTATACCATCCTGTATAGGAACGGCTGTGATGTTCACTGTTGACAAGTCTCTTGCTTCACCATGTGAAGATTTATGAGGTTTCAAAAGTAAGTTCACATCTTTTCTTTCAGTGTTCACATGGATGTATCTGCCATTTATAAGCACGCTCATAGTCATAACCAAAGCTAGCCAAAGCAGGAAAACAAATATTCCAGAAATAATCCAGAATTCAATCCATGGTGAAACCAGATAAGTCTTTTCCAGAAAGTGAAGAAAGTCTTGTACTTGCTGCTTGAATGTTAATGATGCTGGCGTCGTTTCAGGTTCACTCGGATCTTCTGAGAATGTATCAAAGTTAATGAAATAGACAGAAGCAGTTCTGTCATTTGTTGAAATTGCATCAGGATTTGTAGAAATCGCTGGAACCAGTTGATCACTTACTACATTGGTGTAGACAGGTGTATTTGGACGAACTGTTACTTGATTTTCAAGAGGGATGAGTTCCATTGCATTGTTGCTTAGTCCTTCATCTGTTACTGCTGAAGTCTCGATGGTTATCAGTCTTTCAGTCTGAACCTCTTGGATAGTAGCGAGAGGAGTGCGTCTGCTACTAGGTCGGAGTCCACGAGGCCTACTATTTAGTATTGGCCACATACTGTGGTTTGATGAGGTCGATGGACAAAAATCTTTTCTCCTTTCTTCCAGGCGGCAGAAGTACTGTTCTTGTTCCTTGAACTGCTAGGACAGGTACAGGTTGTCTGTAAGAAGGTCCAAATTCCTTCTTGTCCGCAATCTTTTCTCTGACTAGATCCCCAACTTTTGGAATCCAGACAGGCCTTACTGGGACCGCCGGTTTTTCCCCAGTGGTGGTTGGCTGCAGGAATACGTTGCTTTGTTTCGATCTTAGTTCATTGAGTTCCTGTAAAACAGCCAAATGATCTTTGATATCAAACTTTTTATTTTCCACCACTGTGCCTACGTGATCGAGGTCTGGTACCCACATTCTTGTCCCAAATAGGACCTCATATGGAGTGACCCCCCCTAGAGAACTTCTTGGCCGGTTTTTCCTTTCCACAACCGAATTTCCCTCAGGATGGAATGGAGAGGAGTACCGCAATGCAACGCCCAGACTGGCCATGGCTTCTTTGTAAGCCCGAGAGCTAAATGCAGGGCCCTGGTCAGAATGTAGCGTGCCTATTGCGTATGTGCCGATAAAGACTTGCAAATCTTTTATAACAGTTCGAGCGTCAGCCGAGCGCTGAGGCCATATCCATAGGAACCTTGATTCAGTATTTGTGGGATTGCATTTGTCCAGAAGGACGCATGCGCGTAGATAGTCTAATGCTGTCTAACAGTGGTGTCTGTACTGGGCAGCTACATTCGTAGCATGGTGTCTGGTGGCTTTCTCGCTGTAATTTACAGTCTATGCAGTCATTGATGAAGATGTGGATTTCTGTATTCATCCCAGGCCACCAGTACATCTCTTTTAATGTCAAAATTGTTTTAGAGATCCCTTGATGTGAGAGACCCTCCCCCAAATGTGCTTCATAAATCAAAGCTGCTCTACGTTCCATGTTTGGAATTACCCTATCCCCCACTCCAGGGATTCGAGCAAAAGGGACGTTGTTCCCATCAATTACATAAGAGTACTTGAGTGGAAACTTTTTTGGTAATGCTGCACCACTGCCTTTGCTTGTAGCACTGACAGCCAACATTATCTCACTGTCTATTTTTGTTTTTGAACGAGTGATCGCAGCTACGGAAGCCGTCTGGACAGCCCCCTTTGCGGCTTCATCAGCCAATGAATTCCCTGCAACGTGAACGCCATCACGTTGATGACTCAGTGTGTGGATCACATGAGCCTTTGGTAGTTCGTTTTTCAACCGAACTACTTGTTCCCAAAGCGTTTTGTGCTTTATTGTGCCACCTTTCGCATCTTTGAATCCATTTTCAAGCCAGTTTTGTATATATTCATTATACGACTGAACACAGTAAAAGGAATCGCACACTATCAATGTGGGGAATTCTCGATCTGTACTTTCAAGTGCCAGTTTGAATGCTTGTAGTTCAGCTCGCTGAGCTGTACAATCTCCTAGAGATTGAGTTTTTGTGACCATACGTCTGAAGATGCCATCTCGCATGCGACCTTTAACGATTGCACATGCTGCACTGTAAGCTTGCTTACCTCCTATTGCGGGCTGTGCGGATCCGTCAGTGTAAATTATGAATTCGTACTGATCGAGAGGCAGAATTTCAGTGGGCAGAGGACATTCTTGTTCATATTGCAGGAATGCTTGTGTTTTTAAATCGGGATCAAAAACATATTCAACATCTGTTGCAGCAAGAGAATTAACCCATTGTATCCATCTTGGATGTAATGCTTTAGCATTTGGAATGCTTGCTTTTGTGACCGCTTCTAAAGCTGGTACTGGGGTTACGACTATAATGCGTTTCCCTTGGGCTAGAGCTCTTTCTTTTGCTACAGCGGTTTGAACTGCTGTCAGAATTTTTTCAGTTGAAGTGAAGCGCATTTCCGCTTGTGTGTACAAATGAGATTTGTATGCAATTGGTATTTTTTCACCCTCATTAAATGTTAAGTAGGTGAATCCGCATTGACCCGAAATTATTCGGATCACCAGGTTGCGTTGACTTACGCGTGTTTGTAAGTGATTTGTTGCTAACATGTTAGCCTGTAGTGAATGCAAGATTTTTGTGTGTTCTTGTGTCCAATTCTTGATAGAAAAATCAGGTTTGATTCATGCGTAGAGAGGTTTAACCCTTTCTGCGTAATTTAGAATGTATGTTCTTCCAAAATTTAGGAAACCCAGGATGGATTGTAAGTTTTTTAGCGTTTTTGGAGGTTGGAGCAGCGCACACTTTTCTAAAAGGTTAGCTGCCAAGCTCTTGCCTTCACTTGAAAGCTCATATCCTAGAAATAGGACATTGAGAAGGGCAATTCGGGACTTTTTAAAGTTGAACTTGTAGCCCTCAGAGGCGAAGCCCAGTATAATGGTGCTTACCCTGTTCAAGTGTTTGTCCAGGTCATCGTCCGTCAGATAGATGTCATCGACATAGGACAATGCCTCATTGTCATAAATTTGTAGTAACTCCGTTACTCTCGCTGAGAATAATCCCGGGCTGTTCTTGAACCCTTATGGGAGTCGAAAAAATTGACGCTGGGTCCCCATTATGGAGAATGCTGTTAAGTACCTGCTTTCAGGTGCTATGTTTTGACAAAAGAAACCATTTGAGATGTCCAATGTGGTTTTATATTTCTTACGCACAATGTTATTCATTAATGCTGTGCTATGTGCATTTTGCACTGCAAATGTTTTACAACAAGTGTTTAAGTGTCTGTAATCCAAAACTAGATGATAGGTGTTGTCTGGTTTGGAGACAGGAAACAAAGGATTATTTATTGAAGAGGTGCATGTTTCAATCACCCCTTGGTATTCAAGTTGATCTAAGATCTCCCTGACCTGTTTTTTAGCTTCTTGCTTTATTGGGTACTGCCTTTGTGCAGTTGGTTCATGTTTCAGATGTATTTTATGGTGAGGTGAGTCCTCATCCCATCCTACATGATTTTTATATAATGCTGGTGCCTGGGCTACTGCCCATTTCCTGGCATATGTATATTTTAGATGAATTGGAATATGGTTAGAGAAGGCAGTCATAATAATGTCCTCGCCATGTGGGAACTCCCTGACAAATTGTGGTGGCCAGTCTTTTTCTGCTAGAAGTATGTCACAGCCCCTTGAAAGTTTTTCCCAAAAGAGTGCTTTCACCTGTCTAGGTATGTCTCCCTCCATTCGGAGTGTTATTTCATATAACCTTTGTGGAGTACTAACCCTGGTGTCTACAGTCTCAACTGTGATGTACTCATTCAAGTCCACTATCTCCAGAAGTTCCTTCAGGTTCTGGCGAACTATTGTGACTTCTGCTGCACTGTCCAGCATTGTCTGAGCCCATTCTCCGTTCTTGAGTTGTGTTCTCAGTATTCTCGGCATGTCTGATCTTCAGACCTGCTACTTTCTTTTTGGAGAATTGAGGTTTTGTTTTATTTTTTGTAGCGTGTTTTTCTTCCTTGGATTTCACGCGTTCTTCTCTATTTTCTGACCGTCCTCTTCTTTCCGAAGTCCTTGACGAGATCTGAAAGGTACGAGAGGAACGTGTATCATTATCTTGATACCTGTCAGGCTTTTTCAAATTATCCCTATTCCTGAGGTTATACCTCCTTTCAGAGGGCTCCTTTTGAGGAGACCTACCTCGGGATTGAGAACGTTTCTCGTTTGAGTTTTGTTTAGTAGTTTCCCACTTCTTTTAGAAGATGTAGGAGTTTGTTTAATAGAGTCCTTCTCAGGACTTTCAGATAGTTTTGGCTTCACTGGTCTTCCACCCAAACTATCTCTGCCTAATTCTGAATAAGATTGTTCAATTATTCTGGGTAGTTCAGTTTGATGTTCTGTAACATCGAATTCCCTTAATCGTTGGCAGATCGCCACTGCTGCTGCCTCACCTTTAATATTAGATAATATTATTGTTGAGACCTGGTCGAAATTTTTCAGTAATTTCATACCTAAATTCAGAGCAGGTTCTGCCCCGTATTCATTTTGAATTTGTTTCAGGACATCTGGTATTACCGCAATTGATGGAATACCATGTGTTTTAGTATAGATGGCAGCAAAGACTGAGCCCCAAGTGGTGCAGTCTTCCAGTTGTGGTGTGATCCCCATTGGTAAACTGATTGTTAGGATTCTGTGTTTCTCATACGGGCTAGTATTTGGAAATACTGCTTCGATTTGAGTAATTTTTTGAGCTATCCAGAAAGGAATTTGCTCACGTTTTGTGGGCATTTTACCCATGACTGCGTATAGAGTCTGTGGTGTAATTTTTAGTATATTCCCCTGTTGAGGAATTTGATTTGGAAGTGTCAATGGTGGTTGGACTGTGAAAGTCTGCATGACATATTGGACTAGTTGTCTGTAGATTTTTATTAACTCTGTTATTTGAGTAAGTAGTTCCTCATCTGACATTATATCCAGTTCAGGATGTGGTGTGTAGCCGGCTAGAATCGGCCATGTTGCTCCTCGTCTACCTAGTGGACCGAGCCTGGTAATGTTTCTGTGATGTTTTAGGGCGCCTTTAAACCAGAGCTGATGCTCCTGTTATGTTAGTGGAATTTCAATATCCTCGAAAGGAATATATTCCTCTGGTGGATCATCTTTTTTGTAGAAGTGAAACAGTTTTGTAACTGGATTGGATTCAGGAAATATAACCCATGAATAGAATACCTCTGTCTGAAAGGATTCGTGTGCCTCTAGCACGAAAACTGCTCTACCGCCTCTTGGTGGTAGGCCGTCTTTTATGAGTTTTAGAGTGATGGCTCTTCTTAAGTTTTGAGGGATGTCTATGACACCCTCCTCGGTTCCATCTAAACCGGTAATGTTAAAAGCTCTTAAAGCTGGTTGACCCGTAACTTCATCTTTGTCGGAGTCAGGCATTTTGTTTTTTGAAAAATGTAGAACAAGTTTCAAGGAAACAAAGATAAGGTGCACAATATTTTGGAACACTGTATCCTTCAACGTTGAGCAAACCAAACAGCTAATATATAGGGTTTTTCCCTATGTAGCCGTGGTGGATACTTAACCCTGCCCACTCCAGATGTCTTTTGGAGTATATGGGTAGGGGTCTCTGAGAGACAAGGCACGGCTGAGTTACTCAGTATCTAACGTTAAATTACCGCCTTACCAAACGTTGGGCGCCATGTAGTGTAGATCCTATTTCCCTAATAGGCTCTGCGCATTGGAATAATATACCCTATAGGCTTGACATAGGACTGAGGTCGGTATGTCCCTATCGAGTATATTAAACTTAATTACTTGTGCCAGCTAGCTCAGAGGCCACTAGAAACTCCTTGACAAACAAGAAGGGAGTAGTTTCTGGCAGCCGCAAAACATGACCACTTTGTTTCCCTTTAGAATCAGAACGTGTCCCAGAGTCGTGGAAACAATAGATAACCGTTTCACTCAGCTCAATCGTGCATGCTCAGTTTTCCTCAAAGTTACACAGAAAGAATAGACGGGCGTTTCAATAAAAGATTTATTGAACAGTCTTGTTTCTCGTGTAAGTAATATGTGCTGTTACGATCACAAGACAGTATGCAAGATAAATAATGTACAGCGTAAGCAGTAGAAATAAATAATACTGCGCTATCATGATCTTTAGTAGATATTCATTTATTAAATAACATGGACTAAAAACGCAGTACTCATACGATGCGTTTCTAAGCTAGTTCTACCCCAATGTACCAAACCTAACCTAGGTGTAGGGAGAGGTATGAAGTAGGTGGAGTATTCTCTAGTATGGTATACTAAGAGTATGTTAAGTCTAGTATGCCAAGAGTCCCTCTAGGTTCTAGTCAGCTCCATACCTTGAGAATGAGAGAGGTGGGAATCTCTTGCCAGACTCGAACTCCAACACCCCGCGAGGGAAGTCAGATCACTGGAAGCTGGACTCTCTGCGTGCAGGGATGACAGCGTCTTCTCAGTGCGTCAGGCCAGGAAACGGGCTCCTCTGAAGTCGAGGTCTCCTCTGATTTACAAGGGCTAGGGAAGGTATATTTATACCTGAGAGGTACCTCAGAATGTTAGCATGGACGTGAATCGGACAGCGGAAGACGTCATGAATGAACCCTTAAGGTATAACGGTTCATGCATAATAGATGAGTCCTTGAAGAAATCAATAGTCCTGTGCTAGGGAAACTCCCGAAGCCTAAGGGTCTGTTCTTCAAGAACTCGTTGTGAGGTTAGGGTGGACGGATGTCGGAGACCATGCCTGTATTTGGAGTGCACGGTTCAATGCCTAAATAAGGACTGGGATTTTATGCCTATATAAGGTCAGGATACAGGAAAACCTATATACGGACACCCTAAGAGGAATACAACAGTCCAAGTACTTTCCGAAGCCTGCAACCTAGTCGCAATCTCGGGAAGCAAATTAGTAACAAACTTGTTGACAAACAAACGAACACCACCCTCCAGTGACAGATCTTGGCCACTAAAATCCAGAAACACCCCTTCAAACCTAGTAAAGAAATCGGACACACTTTCATCCTTCTTCTGACGACACGCAGTCAACTTGTCCCAATCCACTCGTCTCAGCGGGATAAGGGAATGCATGTAAGTGATAATACGCCCCGGCAAGGCTAATAACTCCCCCTTCGGTTTCTAGCTGGGCTTGCGCTCCTTATCCCATGCCCTGATCTCATCCCATGTTCCACCTAATTCCACCACATGATCCTGCATATGCACCTGTCTCTATATGTCTAACGGTACCAACAGACCGAAGAACAATTCTATATCAGCTATTGTCATCACTGTGGAGGATGCCGCCTCCGTCAATTCTTTATAGTACGCAGTTGGATTTTTCCGAGGGTCCGGCAACTGTCCTTTTAGGGATATTACCTCACTCCTCCTCCAAGGAGTGTAGATCCACTGTTCCTGGAAATGGGCCGCCACTCGTGGGCGAGTAACAATATTATTCCCATCTCGCAACTCTGGTATTTCGGGGTGGTAAATGGGATGAACTTCCCTCATGGGGAACTGTGATGCTGTCGTCGGGACCTTCTGGAGCAATCTACCCCGATAACCCACCAATGTCGTCACATTACTGAAAACCTCATTTGGGGCCATATCTGTAGTATATACCCTGTCCCGAATGCCGTAAATTATCTGTGGTGCAATACCCTTGAAACACTGTTCCCACAATCCTATCAGCGTAGCCGACATATGCTTAAGAGCATGTTGCTGTATAAACGGTTCATAATCTTTCATCACGCTCCACACATATTCCACACTATAAATCGTATTCCGGGCCCACTGTGCAGCCTGGTCAGCCACCATTCTCTTTCCCTCATCACCCACAGCAGAGCGCACCAGCACTTTATCCATGCGTTCACGTGCTGCTGCCCAATTCACTTCATGCACTCCACTCACAGGCGTCTCGGCATTTCGCAATGCCTGAGGTAACACACTCAAAGGGGAAAGAGCCGAGGAAGAAACAGGTACCATCGCACACAAAGACTGTGTTGCAGGAGTAAGAGGAGGCGTGACCACAGGTGCGGAGCTGGGAAGCAGAATAGGGGAACTGACGGCTCCTGCCCCTGTAACTTGTGAAGATGGGGAAGAAGCAGGTGGGGCCGGGGCCGAAGCAGGAGAGCCAGAAACAGGAAGAGTAGGAATAGCAGAACCAGAGGTTGAAGACTGAGATGTTGGGATTATGGGATATATCCGCTCGGGGGCATAAGGAGGTGGGGGTCGAGAATCCAATAACTCCTCAACGAAAACGTCACCTTTCTCTCTAGCAACATAACATTTATCACTCTGCAGTCGAAACTTCCTATCTGCGCACTCTATGCCTTTCTCGATCTTTTATCTGTCATACGCTACTGCTTTCTGCGTTATCGTTTGCGTCTGTGCCCTCCGAGCTTGCTTCTCTGCCCTCATGCGTCGCTGCTTCGCTTCCTTCTGCCATGTCCTCAGAGAATTAAACATCGACTGCCTGCTCTTTTTGGCGAACAATCTGTCCTGCAAGTAATTCAACTTTTGTTCATCAAATGTGCAAGTAAGTGGCCACTGTAACTCAACATTGTCCCTCGTATATTTATTCCACAACGTGCTAAACATAATAGGGCCAATGCCATGCTTGACGTATACATCAAAATTTGGGGTACCCTCCGGAGGCGCCGGCTGCCTTTCTTCCAATCGAGCTTCGGTGGAACAGCACTGACATCCAAAACACCCTAACTTACTTACACAAGGCATCTTAATATTAGACACATACACTGTCCCCAATGGACAAAGAGAACACCAACCAATAATGGCCCAAGAACCAAATCAAAGCGGTCCAAAACCGCACAAGACAGTCCGCAGACTGTACCAAGACAAGACAGTCCGCAGACTGCACCAAGACAAGACAGTCCTCAGACTGTACCAAGACAAGACAGTCCTCAGACTGTACCAAGACAAGAGGACAGGCTCTAGCCCCAGACCTTTTCAAGAATAAGCCGAATTTCCAGTTGGCCTGGCAGATTGTTTGCGAACAGACCCAAACCTTTTCAAGAATGGGCAGAATTTCCAGTTGGCCTGGTAGACCGTTCACAAACACTCTGTGTCTTTTCAAGGGCCCGCAAACCCACCAAGTTCAAGACAAGATAGTCCGGAGACTGTACCAGACACAGCCCGTAGGCTCATTCCATTCAACCATGACACCACATTTTCCAAGAATTCAAGTCACTCACCTGGTGCACTCAGGTCGAGCAATATTATTCTCCACTGCTGACTCTTCGGACCAAACGGTCAAATCCAAGGTTCCGCCTTCTCAGGACTCCGGCCGGTGACCACTAGACGAGGAGTCGCCCGATCAGACGGGTGGGGCAGCCAAGAGAACCAGGCTCTTATCATGTGGGGATCCCCGATCCGCCCGACCGACCGGACGCAACCCTGACCCTACAACCCGATTACGGGTGAGTCGGGTCACCTTGCGGAGTCCCTATTCGGGCACCAACTGAACGAAGTGGCCCAAAAAGGGCCACCCGGGTTTTCTACAACTTCCGGTTCACCTTCCACAAAATTAAGAGTCAGTCAGACAGTAGAGAATACAAAACAATTGTTTATTACCAATACTCTGCAGAGGAGTCCAATCTGACCTGCACCCTAAGATGTCTGCCGAGGGACTGACCCCCCAACAGTCTGTAACGCATAATCATTCCTCCCAAGGGCCTCCCAACCACACCCACAATGGAAAATTACCGGCTTGGGCCGCACATGAACAAAGAAGTCACAGAAGGATGGGCTACCACCTGCTAGATGGGTACACGCTATCACTATCTCAAGGTTGCCGTGCTGGGTTTCGGCGTCTCCTAACGTGGGAGCAGAGCTACACACAAGGATAGGTATGCGAGGGCAGAATGGCCTATTCATTAGCAAGTCAGAAGGCAACCTTGAACAGAAGAGAAAATAATAGCTGAATACAGTGTTCTGCTGAGGCAAGCAATATGAATAATGAGGCCTAGTACAGGCACAGCCTAATAGGGATTACGAAATCCAAAATGGAGTCACACTCGCTAACTGAAGCTCGCACATTGCAGGGATAGCTCAGTGGGTTGCATAACGTGAATACAAATGGTGTGTAATTTACCCGCACACTACTAACCTAATATAACGTGGAACAAGTGTATAACGAGAATGGGATTTTCAAACCTAACAAGGTACACATTGGACCATACGGTAATAAGGTAATAAGGCGTGTATAATTTCCTTCTTGCTAAAACAGTGCATGTAGTGCATGACTGTGATATTTAGGGAGTTCTTTTCCTTTTTACCGTGACAAAGTCCTTTTCACCTGAAGAAGCAGAAGAGATAGGTCGAAGCATGATGGTAGCTTTCCACCTTTAGAATGGTCAAACGAATCATTACATTCAAACCATTGACTTTTCTTTTTGTCATTTTAACTGATACCAAAGGTACTCAGCAATAAAAGGAATTCCTTCAGGTATATCCCTAGGGATTTTTTCCCCCCTTTCCTTCATTTTTCTGTTTCACAATCCCAACTGGACCAAAGGTATTGTTCTGAAAGATTTATCTAAGAACTCCTAAGCCTCATCCACTTGGTTGAGTACGCTGGAGTAGTACCATCCTACTCCAGTGTGAGAGGTCACCTATGATGAAGCATGCCACGATAAGTTGTGGGTGAGGTGACCTCTCAAATATCTATTTGATGACCTGGTACGAATATTCCCTCACTAAGTCTGAACTAGTGAGACACTTGTGATGTACGCTCAAGTATTTTGTCTGAGAACATTACCATTTTGCTTGTCATGCTCACTTATAGAAATCTTCAAGGGCACCCATCCACATATACCACATCCTGGCAACTGCAATTTGTGAGTATATACTCGGTCAAGAGGGTGGGCAGTAACAACTGCAACTGTCTGATAGCAGATGTGTACTTGCATGCTTCACAGTGCCACAAGGGAAATGGCCTGAGAAAAGTGAATGGCCTCACAATGTTGTCTTGGAAGGCTGTGTCACTTTCTTTCTGAAATCTGTGTGGACGTTAATGTCACTCAGATTACTACCTTGCCTAAAGGCGAACTTGGGTGCAGGGACCTGTCTGGCTCCTACATTCAGAATTTGCCATTGTTTGAGGAGACTTTTTCTTATGCGATTAGATAAAGAAGTGCATCTAGGCACATACATGGTTCTCTCATCGAATGGCTGATGTTGTTCTAGAAATATCTCCTGATGGTTATAGACCAATCTTTAAAAAGCGTGTTTTGCGATTTTCTTGGAGTACCTTCTTACCTGTAACTTGTCGATCAGGATTCTGGATTGTGCAGCATTGCCTTCCGCTTTAGAGTATTTTCTCTTTATGTGGGGGTATGACCAAATAGCAATATTTCCTCTTGTACCTTGGTTGAAATTTTTTTCAATTTTAATAGAGAGTTTCAGTCTATGGTCTTGGTGTGGATCTGAGAGTACAGGATGGCTCACTCTGCCATGATCTCAAGGTCCAGAAAAGTTAAGGACTGATTACTGGCCTGACTCATGAATGTCAGTGTCCGTAGCAGATATTAACCCATGATAGAAAGGTTGTCTGACAGAATATCGAGGAAACAAATATCGTGTGGACAGGATATCGTATTAAAAATATCGAGGACCAAAATAACGAGAAAGTAATTGCAATGAGGTAAGTATAGAGTAATCTACATATCATGAATATATATATATGAGCAAGGAGACTTCGTCTCCGAAACGCGTTGAGTCGTGCATTTGCCGAAAATAAATCTCTGCTAAAGCTATTGGGTGCCGTGGATCGTTGTTTGTTGTTGTTTTTTTCATTTTACAATGGAGTATGGATATTTGGGGTTTCGCTAGCCCGCCACGACCCGCCGTCGCAAAGAGGCTTGAGTGTAAGCGAAAGCTGACTGGATATATATAAATATATATATCTATATATATATATATATATATATATATATATATATATATATATATTTTAAAGGTACATATATGTAGAGTTAAGTATAGTTAAAAATTGCTTACCCATAGAAACTTACCTTTACGATTTTTTTGTCCTCGATATTCAAGACACAATATTTTGTCCACGCCATATTTTTTCCCAATATTTTGTGCAAACACCTGAGGTACCCTGCCAGATGATAAAAATGTAATTTATGTACCTCTTCCACAACTTGATGTGGCCATAAAATGGGCTCGCTTTTGGCAGTACATTACTGTTCTCAAAATTGTCTACTGAAAGACTCACTACCGTAGGCGTGACTGTGGGGTCCATGACAGTTCTAAAACACTGGGGCATATTTACAAGGCCCCTCCATCACAGGAGCATCACTTTTTTTTATGCTCCCGTGGCGCACAATGCTGAGTCATTTTTACAAGCTACGCAAAGCCACCCTGCATGGCTTTTCATGGCCTTGTAAATGTGGCCCCTTTCACGCATTACTCTGCATGAAAGGGGTATTCCTTGGGTGTTGCTGTGGGTGTTCCCACGCAACACCCATGGATTCTGACACATTCCCAGATTTACAAGGTTTCGTAAACCTGGGAATCCGTCAGATTCTAACGTCGCCCCAAGGGAGGCGTAGGAGTGGCGCAACAAGGAGAAATATCTTTATTTCTCCTCGTTTTTTGCTCTTTCTATGTGTGCTGTATTCTGCAGCACACATAGAAAGAGGAAAATGCCATCAATGATTGTTTTTATGCAGGAAGGTGTCTTTTCCTGCACAAAAACAATCATCGCTACAACCAGGCACCCTTGCACCATGGTGCAAGGGTGCCTGAATTGGCGCTAGGCAGCCAATTGTGCTCCAGCGCAGAGGAAAGCACAGGGATGTGACATATTGCTGTAAATACAACGCATCCCTGCACTTTCCTAATGACGCAGCTTGGAGCAGCAAGATGGCTTGCAGCGTTGCGCTGCATAATTTTCTTTAAATATGCCCCACTGTTCTATGCATTCTGGAGTGGTATTTCCAGGCCGCCAGCAACATATTCTGTGTTTATGTTGTGTGGTGTAGATGTGTTTGTGTCTTATATGATGCTATTAACGACATCAGTATCGACATCTGGATGCCTTAGTAACTCATTTTCACCCGGCAAATGCAATCCACCATCTCATTCTTCTCTGGTTCTACATTTTACACTCCATTGCACCAGGGTGCAGGATAATGTGCCACCAGCCCTCTGAAGCAGTGCAGTCAGTAGCGCCCAGTGTTTACTGCGAGTGGCGGGCATGGGGTGGGGAGGCATAGGGGTAGTGAAGGGAGGGAGGAAAAATACAAAATAATTATAATTAACAAGCTTACCTTCAGCCGGCCGCGTCCCGAATCGCGCTCCTCTGCTCCTCTTCCTAAGGTAAATGCTCCCAGCCTGCCCTGCGGCCAATCCTGAAGCTGCTGTCATATGAGAGCAGCTTCAGGATTGGCCAGAGCACCCTCGATTAACGCTCCAGGACAGACTGGTAGTTTGTGCCTGCTTTCTCCAACCCCAGCAATGCAGCTGGGATTGGAGAGAGGTTCACTGCGCATGATGGTTTGGCCGGCCTAAGACGGGCGGCCAAACGATCATGCGCAGTGAAGGGAGTGCACTACCACTCCCCTCAGTGCCATCACCCCCCAGGCCCCGCCTCCAAGACTCGGCAGGAAAGGAAAAATAAAATGAGTGTCGTTTTTTTTCTCCTTTCCTCTTGTTTTGGGTGGGGCGACCCTCCTCCGCCAAAGCGGTGGAGCCGCCTCTGAGTACAGTCGGTACTCACTGGGGGCTCTGGCCCAGAATGAGAGGATGATATGTCTGGCACAGTCCAATAGAGTTGGGATAGATATGTTTGATAACCACAGCTTGGATTTTATAATAAGCAGTTGCATTTTCACAATGCAGGCACCTACATTTGGGGTGTGGGTAAATCAAAGTATAAAAGAGCGTTAACGATGATGATTAATTAAACAAGCATTGGCATAGCCAATAGGTCTCGCCTTTGGGACCTTATAAGTATTTAATTCTGCAGCACAATATCCTTCGTGACACTGCTGTCAGTGTCTAGGGCCTACTCAGACTCTGGATAATTCACTGCAGCTAGTGGTCGGTCTTCTCATGCACACACCTCACTTCTCCATTCTAGCGTCCCTCCTGCCACAGTTTGCGGCCATTTCTATTTCTAGCGCAGCGAGGCTGATTCCAGGTGATGCAACACTACACAGGGGAGACATTCAACACTGGAGGCCTTTTCACTCACTCCGCGTAACGGACACCCCCGCAGCCGCGGTGCCGTGTGAGGGGGTCTGGGGAGCAGTCATGATCTGGGCATTAAGGGGGGGCGCCCTCTGCCTGTCAGCTCGAGGGCAGGGGTACTGCGCAGTGCCCCCTCATCATTCCTTGGCGGGGTCCCCTAAGGTTTCCTTCCGAAACTCGATCAGGCAGTCGCTGCATTTGTGCATGTACTACAGAGCCGCCTTTGCTCAAAGGGCAAGCAGCCGCTGCAAGGGACCGTGAGTCGTATAGGGCCAGACTCGCCATTCGGGGCCCTTCCTCCGGTCGGCTTCAGGCTAGGAATGCTCTCAGAGCAGGGTGGGCTGCCATGACCCAGCCCCACCCCAGAGCTCTGATTCTAGTAGCCGCTTCATGCGGCGTGCGGCTGCTCTGAACATTTTTGCTCGGGCTGGTTTTAGTTTCCACTCCCTCCAACCCTGATCACTCCCTCCAACCCTGATCACTCCCTCCAACCCTGATCACTCCCTCACCCCCGCGCCGGGTCATCAGTTTGTCAGAAAGTCTGCTGCGGTCACGGCCTTCGCAGAAAGAAAGTGGAACAAAAGTGCAAGGCATTAGCTCGATCTGGCGTCGGATGTGAGCAGTGCACAGCGTGCGAGCTGCCCCACGCGCTCACTCACGAAGGAGCCCGTGCAGCATTGTGAGTTCGCGCACTACAGGATCTGTGCGCGTGCGCCACAGTGAGTTAAAGGAGGCACGAGCAGCCACTTTTGGGAACGTTTGATGTTAAGTGCTCTAAGCGGCACAAACTTACGCGCCCATTGATTCCACCCCGCTCCCGCCTCGATAGCTTTCCCTTATCAGTTTCCATCCATGTCTAGATGCTTTTTTCCCTGATGCGTGTTTGCCTGGTGCTTGCTGCGCACGTGCGCTTTCGGTGCCTTGGAAAGTTTGGGCGCACTTGTCTGCCTTTACACACAGCTACCGGCAGTCCAGGTTTTAGAGACAAAGCCCCCCTCTGAACCTACTAAACTAGATATCAAAGGACGGCCAGGAAGATGTGGCTATCATGAACACCACCATCTCAAAGCAGTGCACGTGTGTGAAAGCCTGATTTACACACACAAATACCGTGCGATCTACATGTGCAAAACCATTTTTCGAAATGAGGAAGGTTGTTTTTTTCAATTCGTAAATGGTTTTATTCAAATGGAGTTTTTTTGTAAGTAAATCTAATTGTGTGGGTTTCTGCGGGGGGGGAGAGGAGCATTTCACACTTGAACAGACCGACTTCTTTGAAGATATTCACAAATCTTTCTCTGGCCTCTTTCAAGCCCGGAAAAGGAAGGCGATTTAAATCCTTTTCAAGCATTAGACAGCAACCCCAATATTGGTGGGGGTGTCGAATAAATGCATTTCTCCATGGCAAAAACGGTCCCCCTAACCCCAATACAAAAGAAAACAAGCAACGGAACGGGAGCCACGGTGGGGGAGGCAGCAGAAGTGAACAAGGACAACAATGGAGGAGCGGGGGCGAGCGAGCGCGGCAGCCTGCTCAGCTGACCAGACGCTCGTGCGTCATGGCCTTTTCCCGGCATGTGTTTCCAATTATCGCGCCCGCGTCTGGGCACGATAATTGGAAACACATGTCTGCCGCGCGGGTAACCGCCCGAAAAAGGCCACGACGCACGAGCGTTTGGTCAGCTTTGGAAACCCCCTTACATAAAGTCTTCGCCTAGCAGCGCTTGCGCGCTACTCGAGGCTCGACCTAAACAAACTAAGGCATATATGATGAATATCCTTTTTTTATATTTGGGCACAACCATACATTGATCAATCTTACAATGTAAATCCGTATTTGTAAAGCGCGAACTACTCACCCTTCCAGGTCTCAAGGCGCTGGGGGCCGTCGTGGAAATTAAGTGAGTTATTGCCCAGAGTCACATGGTGCTGAGCTGAGCTGCCGCCGGGGATCGAACAGTGAGCCCTGTGCTCCGAAGTCAGCTGCCCTGGCCGCTGCACCATACCTCTCCAATATGTTCGAAGGACATATATACATCTTTGTGTATCGCTAAAGGACTAAATCATGCAAGAAAAATTTCAAAGCTGTATAGTCTTTCTCAATGCATAATTTATAAGCAGTGTCCAGACCTACAAGACATCATGCATGGTGTCTTGAGCAGTCAGTAATCTGGGACTAGATTGGCCTGGGGCTAAAGGAACCGTAAAACATTTTCTTTTCTGAGGCCTATAAACTATTCAAAACCCACACCAATGTGTCACTTTAATACATGTTTTTGCAAGAGTAGCTGTGAGGCTCCGATCAACATCAAATGCCAAAGTACACTTCTGAGAAATCTTTGTTCCAGGTAAAGAGAAGAAAACGATTGTTGTCAGTTATCTGAACCATTAGCTTATGTTTACCTTAGAGAGGTGGCAGTATATGGTTGTATCAGCGAGTAGTTTGCCTCATAAATGGAGCATTTTCGTGGCTTATGATTTGACATTCATCTTATGGCATATTGTTCATGGGAATGTGCTGGCCCACCACAATAATTAAAGAGCCTTGCTTCACCAAAATAACGGTGTCAAGTTCTACTGTGGCTAAAGCTGTTTCACTACTGTGCGCATCTTGTTAAGCTTATTGTCTACCCTATCACCATCACAGGGCTTTGGTGTTCTGAGTTATTAGGCGGCCAGCTCGAGCCTGCAAATATATCGAGCTAATGTTGGTGCTAAAGGAAAATGTGGAAAGTTCCCTCCTGCCTATTGTCATTGTCCGTTTTTGAATAGCCAGCGCACCCTTACCTGTACCAATGACTCCCGAGCAAACAGGGAAGTGAAAGCAGCATTTTTTGTAAGAAACACATTTACATAAAGAAAGGACTTTCCAGTATGTCATGTGTAAGTCATATAAATACTTAAACAATGATTAATGATTCCATTTAGCACCTGCTCTAAGTAAGGGGAGCTGGGCCCGAGATGGGTGAGGGTATATTCAGGACCTTAGGGGAGGGCAAGGGGCACTGGCGGCTGCCTTGTACCGAGAATGGTGGGAAGGGGGTAATTGACTTACCTTACTAACTTGCCGCACGACGTCGTCCTCCCTCAGGTGTCTTGTATCCTCCTGGAAGCTCCTAACCAGGAAACTCCACTACCCAATCCTGGTGCTGCTCTCACAGCATGAGAGCAGCACCAGGATTGGAAAGAGCAGGCTCTGTCAACACTCCTAAGAGCACTGGAGGCCAGCGCTTTCTCTAACCCAGCTGTCTAAGACAGCTAGGTTAGAGAACTTTAAAATGCGCATGTCTGGCTGGCCGTCCCAAGACAGCTGGCCAAAGAGACATTTGCATTTTAAAGCACACATGTCCCTATTAGTGCCACTCAGCAGCACTGGCCCCGCCCCGTTCTGACACTTAGTTCTGGATGGGCCACGAGTTGCTGAAAAAATAAAATGGCACTGAATAAACTTTATTACCATTTTATTTTTCAGCTCTGGGGCTTGAGGAGCGACGCTCATCCGCTCAAATGGAGGAGCCGCCCCTGGGAGCATTACATGCTCCACCTGTTGTAGTCAGAGGTGGGCAGGAGTGCGGTCTAGTCCCGGATTCTGCCTCAGAGACAGAGAGTTCACTGTATCAGCTAGGTACGGACTCACGCAGGGTGGAGTGGGGGACGAAGGGTGAAATATGACTAGTTAGGAGGCAGGAGCAGAGTGTGGCAGGCCCAATGTGGGGGAGCACAGTCAGCTGTCCATGGTAATGCATGAGTCAGGTGAGGACTGGCCTGTGCCTCTGTCCCCAGCCCCTACTCCCTGTCAGCACCAGCTACCTTTACAGGTGCAAATATGCATCTGGTAAAGACAGGTCTAGGTTTTTTCAAACCCGAAATTACCAGATTCTGTTTCTGAAGATATAGCATCTTTGTGTCTAGAAATATTGGCCCACTTGGAATCAGGCGGAGCAGTATCCGCCTTGATGGTATTGCTCTGCCTCAGTCTTCATCTGGCCTCGATAGATTATTAGGTGTTATTGTAAGTACATGAAAGCAAAATGTCTCTGAGTACAGGTGATATGATTGGCCATTACTCATGCCATGCTTTTAGCTTGACTTTTATTTTAGCAATGTGATGTTTTCATTTTGGAGAGCAACACCTCAGGGCATGTCAATTATGTTTCAGGGTGCTGTAGTTGCTCATTACTGAGTTACTTGTAGGCAAGGAAGTAGGCAGAAATATAATACCGCCCACTTTGAACCATGTTACAAATAGCTCTGAGTGAGCAGGTGAGGCAAGCATACCCAGCAGTTGTTCGAGAGATTGCACCCCCTGATGAGATTCTTAAATTTCCTTTCTTTCCTTTGCTCAATCCTTCTTCCAGTCTATTGTCCTTCCTTATCTCTACCCTTCGGTAGGTTTTTTTTCCGGCTTGCTTTTCTTCCTTCTTTTCATCGTTTATGTACTAAATTCCATCCATGCATCCATCCTTCTTCTTCTGCCTTTTTCGATCCATCCTTCTGTCTCTCAACTTTCTTTTTATGTATTCTTCCTTCTCTACCTCCTTCTCTGTCTTTTCTCCTTCCTTCATTTTTCATCTATCGCCCATCCTTCCTTCTTGCCATCAATCCTGCTCTGCAGGGGGAACATACACCTATTTCAAGTACCGGTGGAATGACGGATGTCTACATGTATTTGAGCACAGATCTTTATTTGTTTCTGGCTATTTTCCTTTTATACGTTTTAGCAGATTTTTCCTGGCAAAATGTTCTAGAGGAAAAATGCTGGTGTGCAGTAATTACCATACTGCCCAGAGCCACGATATGTGCACAAACTTGAGTTTGAGCACAAGTTGAGACTTCCTCACTTCTCAACATGAGCTACATAGTGGTAACTGTCGGTTAGAACTTGGCCCTATGAAACCCACAGGTAAAGCATATGTGTAAAAATCTTGGGTTATTAGGTGAGAAGGGGGATGTCCCACGCAAATATTAAACAATTCTTGTCAGGGTGAACCACAAAAGTCACTAAATAAGCCTGTGCTTAAGCCTCTGGCAGCTTGGCACAAAAGGAGACAGGCTTAACTGATAGGCAATGTTTTTATGCAGGAACCAAACAGTAATAAAGTGAAAACACAACACAAGTAAAATCCCAAACTAATTTATAAAAATAGAGTTCGTTTTGATAAATGAGATGATACCAAAATGACAAAGATCCAATCAGTAGAACTGGAGATATGAGCTTTTAAAGATTTTGATGAAAGTAGTTCCAAAAAGGATAAAGTGCCAACTGCAGATATCTGGTCATGCAGTGTTGTATTCCGCTTTAGGTGTCCGTATATAGGTTTTCCTGAAACATGTCCTTATATAGGCACAATTCGCATTGCCCTTATATAGGCATAGAATCCCAGCCCTTATTTAGGCATTTGCCGTGCACTCCAAATACAGGCATGGTCACCGACATCCGTCCACCCTAACGTCACAACGAGTTCTTAGAAACCAGACCCATAAGCTCTTGGGAGTTCCCCTAGCACAGGATTATTGATTTCTCCAAGAACGCCTCTATTATGCATGAACCGCTATACCTTAAGGGTTCATGACGTCTTCCTGTGTCCGACTTCACGTCAATGCTAACATTCCAAGGCACCTACCAGGTATAAATATACCTTCCCTTACCCAAGCAAGTTAGAGGAGACCTCGACTTTAGAGGAGCCCGTATCCCGGCCTGACGCACTGAGAAGACGCTGTCATTCCTGCTCGCAGAAGAATCCAGCTTCCAGTGTTCTGACTCCCTTCGCGGGGTGTTAGAGTTTGAGATCCGGCAGGAGATTCCCACCTCTCTCATTCTCAAGGTATGGAGCTGACTAGAACCTAGAGGGACTCTTGGCATACTAGACTTAACATACTCTTAGTATACCATACTAGAGAATAGTTCACCTACTTCTTACCTTGCCCTACACCTAGACTAGGTTAGGTACATTGGGGTAGAACTAGCTTAGAGAAGCATCGTATGAGTACTCGCATTTTTAGCTCATGTTATTTATGTACGTGAATATATGCTAAAAGATAATGCTAGCGCAGTATTATTTCTTTCTACTGCTTACGCTGTACATTATATATCTTGCATACTGTCTTGTGATCATAACAGCTCATATCTCTTACACGAGAAACAAGACTGTTCAATAAAACATTTTTATTGAAATGCCCGTCTATTCTTTCTGTGTAACTCTGAAGAAACTAAGCATGCACGATTAGCTGAGTGAAACTGTTATCTATTGTTTCCACGATTCTGAGAAGTATTCCGATTCTAAAAGGGAAACAAAGTTGTCATGTTTATGCGGTTGCCAGAAACTACTCCCTTCTTGTTTACAAGGAGTTTCTAGTGGCCTCTGAGTTAGCTGGCTCAAAAGTAATTAAGTTTAATATACTTGATAGGGACATACCGACCTCAGTCCTATGTCAAACCTATAGGATATATTATTCCAATGCGCAGAGCCTATTAGGGAAATAGGAACTACAATACATGGCGCCCAACGGTTTGGTAAGGCACTAATTTAACGCTAGATACTGAGTAACTCAGTCGTGCTTTTCTCTCAGAGACCCCTACTCACATACTCCATAAGATGTCTGGAGTGGGTAGGGTTAAATAACCGCCAAAGCTAAATTGGACAAAAAACCTATAAATTAGCTATTTTGGTTTAATCAACGTTGAAGGATACAGTGTTCCAAAATATTGTGCACCTTATCTTTTGTTTCCTTGAAACTTGTACTACATTTTTCAAAAAACAAATGTCCATACACGGGGACGATGACACCGGGAATGGTGTAGCTGCGGCTCAACCAGTCGTAACAACTTTTAACTTTACAGGTTTAAATGAAACCGAGGAGGGTGTTATAGACATCGCTCCAAACTTAAGAAGAGCCATCACTCTAAAACTTATAAAACACGGCCTACCACCAAGAGGGGGTAGAGCAGTTTTCATGATAGAGGCACACAAATCATTTCAGACAGAGGTATTCTATTCATGGATAGTATTCCCAGAATCAAATCCAGTAACAAGACTGTTTCACTTCTACAAAGATGAACCACCAGAGGAATATATTCCTTTTGAGGACATTGAAATTCCACTCACATACCAGGAGCATCAACTCTGGTTTAAAGGCGCCCTAAAACATCACAGAAACATTACCATGCTCGGTCTACTAGGTAGACCAGGAGCAACATGGCCGATTCTAGCCGGCTACACTCCTCATCCTGACCTCGATATAATGTCAGACGAGGAATTACTTACTCAACTTACAGAGTTAATAAAAATTTACAGACAATTAGTCCAATATGTCATGCGGACTTTCACAGTCCAACCACCATTGACCATTCCAAATCAAACCCCTCAACAGGGGAATACACTAAAAATTACTCCACAGACTTTATACGCAGTCATGGGTAAAATGCCCACAAAACATGAGCAAATTCCATTCTGGATAGCTCCAAAAATTACTCAAATTGAAGCAGTATTTCCAAATACTAGCCCTTATGAGAAACACAGAATCCTAACAATCTGTTTACCAATGGGGATCACACCACAACTGGAAGATTGCACCACTTGGGGCGCAGTCTTTGCTGCCATCTATACTAAAACACATGGTGTTCCGTCAATTGCAGTAATACCAGATGTCCTGAAACAAATTCAAAACGAATACGGGGCAGAGCCTGCTCTGAATTTAGGTATGAAATTACTGACAAACTTTGACCAGGTCTCAACAATAATATTATCTAATATTAAAGGAGAGGCAGCATCAGTGGCGATCCGCCAACTCTTAAGGGAATTTGATGTTACAGAACATCAAACTGAACTACCCAGAATAATAGAACAATCTTATGCAGAATTAGGCAGAGATAGTTTGGGTGGAAAACCTTTGAAGCCAAAACTATCTGAAAGTCCTGAAAATGACTCTATTAAACAAACTCCTACATCTTCTAAAAGAAGTGGGAAACTAATAAACAAAATTCAAAAGAGACACGTTCTCAATCCCGAGGAAGGTCTCCTCAAAAGGAGCCCTCTGAAAGGAGGTATAACCTCAGGAATAGGGATAATTTAAGAAATCCTGACAGGTATCAAGATACTGATGCACGTTCCTCTCGTACCTTTCAGATATCATCACAGACATCGGAAAGAAGAGGACGGTCAGAACATATAGAAGAACGCGTGCAATCGAAAGACGACAAACACGTTCAGAAAAATAAATCAAAACCTCAATTCACAAAAAGAAGGTAGCAGGTCTGAAGATCAGACATGCCGAGAATACTGAGAACACAGCTCAAGAACGGAGAATGGGCTCAGACAATGCTGGACAGTGCAGCAGAAGTCACAATAGCTCGCCAGAACCTGGAGGAACTTCTGGAGATAGTGGACTTGAATGAGTACATCACAGTAGAGACTGTAGACACCAGGGTTAGTACTCCACAAAAGTTATTTGAAATAACACTCCGAATGGAGGGAGACATACCAAGAAAAGTGAAAATACTCTTTTGGGAGAAGCTTTCAAGGGGTTATGATATACTTCGAGCAGAAAAAGACTGGCCACCACAATTTGTCAGGGAGTGCCCACATGGTGAGGACATTATTATGCCTGCCTTCTCCAACCATATTCCAATTCACCTAAAATATACTTATGCCAGGAAATGGGCAGTTGCCCAGGCCCCAGCATTATACAAAAATCATGTAGGATGGGATGAGGACTCACCTCACCACAAAATACATCTAAAAAATGAACCTACTGCACAAAGGCAGTACCCAATAAAGCAAGAAGCTAAAAAACAGGTCAGGGAGATCTTAGATCAACTTGAATACCAAGGGGTGATTGAAACATGCACCTCCTCAATGAACAATCCTTTGTTTCCTGTATCCAAACCAGACAATACATATAGTCTAGTTTTGGATTACAGACACTTGAACACTTGTTCAAAAACATTTGCAGTGCAAAATGCACATAGTACAGCATTAATGAATAACATTGTGCGTAAAAAATATAAAACCACATTGGACATTTCAAATGGTTTCTTTTGTCAAAACATAGCACCTGAAAGCAGGTACTTAACAGCTTTCTCAATAATGGGGACCCAGCGTCAATTTTGTAGACTCCCACAAGGGTTTAAGAACAGCCCGGGGTTATTCTCAGCGAGGGTAACAGAGTTACTACAAATTTATGATAATGAGGCATTGTCATATGTCGATGACATCTATCTGACAGACGATGACCTAGATAGGCACTTGAACAGGGTGAATACCATTATATTTGGCTTCGCCTCTGAGGGCTATAAATTCAACTTTAAAAAATCCAGAATTGCCCATCTCAATGTCCTTTTCCTAGGATATGAGCTTTCAAGTGAAGGCAAGAGCTTGGCAGCTAACTTTTTAGAAAAGTGTGCGCTGCTCCAACCTCCAAAAACGCTGAAAAACTTACAATCCATCTTGGGTTTCCTAAATTTTGGAAGAACTTACATTCTAAATTACGCAGAAAGGGTTAAACCTCTCTACGAATTATTCAAACCTGATTTTTCAATCAAACATTGGACACAGGAACACACAGAAATCCTGCGTTCACTCCAAGCTAACATGTTAGCAACAAATCACTTACAAACACGCATAAGTCAACGCAATTTAGTGATCTGAATAATTTCGGGTCAATGCGGATTCACCTATTTAACATTTAATGAGGGTGAAAAAGTACCAATAGCATACAAATCACATTTGTATACACAAGCAGAAATGCGCTTCACTTCAACAGAAAAAATACTGACAGCAGTTCAAACCGCTGTAGCAAAAGAAAGAGCTCTAGCCCAAGGGAAACGCATTATTGTCGTAACTCCAGTACCAGCCTTAGAAGTGGTCACAAAAGCAAGCATTCCAAATGCAAAAGCTTTACATCCTAGATGGATACAATGGGTTAATTCTCTTGCTGCAACAGATGTTGAATATGTTTTTGATCCTGATCTAAAAACACAAGCGTTCCTGCAATATGAACATGAATGTCCTCTGCCAACTGAAATTCTGCCTCTGGATCAGTATGAATTCATAATTTACACTGACGGATCCGCACAAACCCGCTACAGGGAGTAAGCAAGCTTACAGTGCAGCATGCGCAATCATTAAAGGTTGCATGCAAGATGGTAACTTCAGACCAATGGTCACTAAAACTCAATCTCTAGGAGATTGCACAGCTCAGCGAGCTGAACTACAAGCATTCAAAGTGGCACTTGAAAGTACAGATCGCGAATTCCCCACACTAATAGTGTGCGATTCTTTCTACTGTGTTCAGTCATATAATGAATATATACAGAATTGGCTTGAAAACGGGTTCAAAGATGCAAAAGGTGGCACAATAAAGCATAAAACGCTTTGGGAACAAGTAGTTCAGTTAAAACACGAACTACCAAAGGCTCACGTGATACACACGCTGAGTCATCAACGTGATGGCGTTCACGTTGCAGGGAATTACTTGGCTGACGAAGCCGCAAAGGGGGCTGTTCAGACGGCTTCCGTAGCTGCGATCACTCGTTCAAAAACGAGAATAGACAGTGAGATATTGTTGGCTGTCAATGCTTCAAGCAAAGGCAGTGGTGCAGCGTTACCAAAGAAATTTCAACTCAAGTACTCTTATGTAATTGATGCAAACAACGTTCCTTTTGCTCGAATCCCTGGAGTGGGGGATAGGGTAATACCAAACATGGAACGTAGAGCAGCTTTGATTTATGAAGCACATCTGGGGGAGGGTCTGTCACATCAAGGGATCTCTAAAACAATATTAACATTAAAAGAGATGTATTGGTGGCCTGGAATGAATACACAGATTCACATCTTCACCGATGACTGCATAGACTGCAATAAACAGCGTGATGCAGAATGCCACCAGACACAATGCTACGAAGTAGCCTGCCCAGTACAGACACCATTGTTAGACAGCATTAGACTATCTATGCGCAGGCGTCCTTATGGACAAATGCAATCCCACAAATACTAAGTCAAGGTTCCTATGGATATGGCCTCAGCGCTCGGCTGACGCTTGAACTGTTATAAAAGATTTGCGAGTCTTTATCGGCACATACGCAATTGACACACTACATTCTGACCAGGGCCCTGCGTTTAGCTCTCTGGCTTACAAAGAAGCCATGGCCAGTTTGGGCGTAGCATTGCGGTACTCCTCTCCGTTTCATCCTGAGGGAAATTCTGTTGTGGAAAGGAAAAACCGGGACATAAAGCAGTCTATAACAGCTAGAGTATTAGGTTCGGGTGATGGGTGGGTCAAACATCTTTATGGGGTCCAACGCTCATTAAATAATTTGCCAAGAAGTTCTCTAGGGGGTCACTCCATATGAGGTCCTATTTGGGACAAGAATGTGGGTTCCTGATCTCGAATGTAAAGGCACAGTGGTGGAATATAAACCCTTTGATATCAAAGATCGTTTGGCTGTTTTGCAGGATCTAAATGAACTAAGATCGAAACAAAGCAACGTGTTCCTGAAGCCAACCACCACTGGGGAAAAACCAGCAGTCCCAGCAAGGCCTGTCTGGATCTCAAAAGTTGGGGATCTAGTCAGAGAGAAGATTGCGGACTAGAAGGAATTTGGACCTTCTTACAGACAACCAGTACCTGTCCTAGCTGTCCACGGAACAAGAACAGTACTTCTGCCGCCCCTTGCTGGAAAAAAGGAGAAAAGATTTGTGTCAATCGACCTCATCAAACCACAGTATGTGGCCCATACTAGGGGGCGTGGCTAACCGCCAAGCATGGCGGACATGAGCTAGTGGAGCTCCGCATCAAGCCTGCACGAGATGTAAAATATTGACGGACACCGGGACCATCTGTGCAGAAACAACGGCACGGAATGCAGCGGAGGTGAGAGGGAACACACTGAGGCCGAAATAACTGACTTTTTACGTGCCACAGGCACTGAACTATATTGTGTGCCTCGCGGGACTGGAAAACGCTGGAGGTTGCGAAAGCCTGCGGAGCGTGGACCCGGAACTGCAGGCGTACAAGGGATCGTCGAAATGGGCTGCAAACCAGCGTCGCATTGAGACGGAGATATAAACGGGAGGTCCAAAGGAGCGCAGATCCAGTAAATGCGAGTGAAAGCCCGACCGCGACTAACTGCGCAGTTATGTGGGCTCAAAATGGCGGCAGGGGTTGATCGCGCATAACATTGAGAAGAAGTCTCAAGTGCAGAGGTTATGGGCAAAGGTCTTGCCAGGTTGTGGTGTTGCTGAAAACCGAAGTGAGCTCTAAAGTGGGGGCACACTTTACATTAGATACTAGCAAGGGGATCCTGAGAGTCAGAGCGCACCCGCTAACTACGTCATCGGCAAGCGCTGGCATAACAGAGCGCATTGAAGCACAGCAGAAGACAGCAGGATACTTTATTGTGCCAGCGGGCCTGGCGCTGAACTGCCCTGGACGACTGTGCTAGTTTCGGGACCCGAGGAGGCACGGTGGGGTCGGAGCCTGACTGCAGAAGGGAGCTGAGCAGAGACTAATGGAGCTGAGAGGGAAGGATACCAAAGGACTACACCGCAGAGTACTGCCGATGACTCAAGGCGAGTGCTGCTGTGGTCTACTACGAAGATAATTGCCTGCAGTAGTTATATCGGGAGACGCTGATCTATCACTAAAAGTGCAGGACTTGCACGCACGTGCGTGATTATTACGCGCTAAAAAAGAACTGATTGACAAGCTGCTGAGTGTTGCGACATTAAATGAGGCGGGATGTCAGTAGACGACTACAGACAAGGTCGCCAGTAGACAGAGGCGACAACACATACCGATAGGCTGCAACGATCTCCCTGTGCCAAGGATAGATAACTAGGCGCACTCCAGCGGTGATTACACAAGCGGCGTAGCAGATTGGAGACACCGACGCAATTAAGTGCAACGTAGATGGGGTGCCCCAGAACCAAACAACAAGATGCACAGAGCTTGGGAGAGACAAACACTGGGAACCGCTCGGATGAGATGAGTAGCACTGACACAGATATTGTACCGCCTACAGCACAGGGAGGCCAAACGGATAAATTAGACTTAATTCTAAAGGAAATAAGAGACTCACGCACGGCGCTTGAGGCACAAATAGGTACTTTATCGGTGGGTCTTAACTTACTACAGGCAGACCACAAAAAATTGGCAGAGAAGGTGAAATCAAACAAAATAGCGTTGGAGGACTTGATACCGCAACAAGCGATGCAATCTTCCCAAATCGAACAGTTACAACGTCAGCTAAAAGGCTTACAAGATAGAGTTGATGATGCAGAAGGGAGGTCCCGGAGAAACAATGTACGAATCCTGGGAATACCGGAGAGGAGCGAGGGATCTAATCCCACGCTCTTCGTTGAGAACTGGCTAAGAGATAATGTTGCACCAGAAGGCCTAACGGAACACTTCAGTGTAGAACGTGCACACAGGGTACCACCTCCACGAGGAGCATCTCCCAGACCGCTCATAGCTAGAATACTCAACTACAAAGATCGTGATACTTTGCTTCGTGCAGCAAGAGAAAAGGCTCCCATACATTTTGAAAATAAAAAGGTCTCCTTATATCCGGACTTTACGCTGGCAGTACAGAAGGCCCGAGCCACTTTTCAAGATGCTAAAAAAACACTCCGTGCCCATAACTTAAAATACGCATTGTTATTTCCGGCTAGATTAAAGGTGATCCATGAGCAGAAAACGTTGTTTTTTGACAACCCAGACGAAGTAGCGGACTGGGTAGAAATTACATTTGCAACTCAATCAATGCAATCCTCCCTACATTCGAATGGAAGCAAGGCCCCTCCACAGCAGCGACAAGAAGGAAATGCAAGGCATACGAGTCATCACACAGGAACGAGAGCTGGCAGGAGCCCCACTCCGGAACAAGTCACCGAAAGCCAGCGGAATGCTCTACTAACTGCGGCTGCACTGGCAGAACTTGATGACAAATCTCTGAAGGAACGCATCCACTCATCTGAAGAGATCCAAGAACTGTCGGATTCTGAAACAAGTTTGGCACTGTTCCCGATCATTACACCACAGACTTCGAATGACTATCTAGGCTGAAAGCTGCAGCGCTGGATGGGCGGTGAGGTGCCTGGTGTGACTGCAGATTAGATGCAATAATGGCAAAGACTGTCTGGTCCTGGTTGATGTCTCTACTATGTTGATATAGGGCTTGTGTCGGGCTGCTCCGAATAGAGAATCTGGCTAATTACTAATGTATATAGAAGGTTTGGTGGTTGCCAACCCCCCCTTGGCAACTGCACTACAATGGGTAACATATGCAGTTCCTGTTGAACTGGTTTATATGGTTTGGTCCCTTAGAGTTACAAAGGGGAACCTAGTATTGGGACTGTTTAAGAGGAACATGAACTCAGCTATTACATTTGCATTGCTTGTACACGTGGGGGCATTTTCGGAACACGATATTCTAACAGTAGACGTAAAGGATGGCACCCACTAATGAATACACATACATCTCTTGGAACATAAGGGGGTTGGGCTCAATTCACAAAAGACATAGATTATTGGCACAAATTAACCATAGAAAGGCCAACTTAGTATTTCTACAGGAAACTCATTTGATGGATACAGAAGCAGCTAAATTACAGAAGAAATGGAGGGGGCAGTTATTCTGTACCTCCTACTCGGCGTTTGCCAGAGGGACTGCCATATGGATCAGAAGCGGAGTCCCTTTCAAACCCATAGAGCAGAAGCGGGACACGAATGGCAGATATGTATTGGTGCGGGGCACATTAGATGGGGAGAATATTGTCCTAGGTAGTATATATGCTCCAAATTCGGAGCAGGATAAATTTCTTGAAACCCTTAGCAATGTACTGGTTGGCTGGGAGGCATATCCTTGGATAATAGGAGGGGACTTTAATATGGTTCTACATGTGGAATTGGACAGATCTCACCCCCGCTGCAAAATACGAGCAGTAGAAAATTGGCGGAGGCGTTGCAGGTATGGGCTAACGGATGGAAATTAGGAGATGCTTGGAGATTGTGTCATCCAAATAGTAAGGAATACTCCTTTTTTTCGCCACCACATGGCTTACACACGAGAATAGACAGGATTTTCTGTTCACTGAACTTAATACCTTCAATTGGCGCCACCACATACTTGGGGAAAACACTGTCGGATCATAATCCCATAGAACTTAAGATAACATGGGGGAAAGCCCCGGCACCGGTTCCGACCTGGAAACTACAACCCTCACTTTTGGAAGACTCAGTTTTTAGAAGTACCATGGCGGATACAATTAGAAATGTTTTCACTGAAAACGAGGGCACTGCGAGTACTACTCAAATTGAGTGGGATGCTTTTAAAACTGTAGTGAGGGGGGTAGCGATCAGTACAAGATCAGGAGTCCGTAGCGCTTTGATAAAACAGCTTACAGATCTGGAGGACCGCATGGGTAGGCTGGAACAGATGGCGGCACTACAAGACACACACAGGGAATCACTGGCAGAGGCGCATATAAAACACGCAGAATTATTGGAAGAATTACGAGTAGTAGATTATAATCTATACACGCAAAGGCAACATGCAACAGCAGATAGGGCGGGCCCACTCCTAGCTAGAATAATAAAGGACGCCCCAACACCGTCCCCTATACTCGAAGTAAAAACAATGGAAGGGAACACGGTATGCACCCAATTGGAAATAAATACTGCTTTCCAACAATACTATGAAAGACTATATGACTCACCTGGGGATAGCACTGATGTGGATTACACCTCCTTTTTTGAGGCCCTGGATCTTCCGCAATTACTAAATGGCTGTAAGGAAGATCTGAGGAAGCCAGTGACTTTTATGGAGATTAGAGCTGCAATTAAAGCCCTGCCAAGAAATAAACCCTCGGTGGGAGATGGGCTTCCTATAGAGTTCTACATGGCATACATTGATTTATTGACCCCACACTTGAAACGATTATACCAAACTTCGCTGAATAATGGTAAATTGCCACTGACTACTTTACAGGCCATAGTACTCCCATTGCCAAAATCGGGAAGAGAAAGTGTAGAGTTGGCAGGGTACAGGCCACTATCGTTGTTGAACACGGATTATAAAATCCTGAGTAAGATACTTGCGGATCGGTTGGCACAGCTCATTCCTAAACTAATAAACGTGGACCAATGTGGCTTTGTACAAGGCCGCAGCACAGCGCTTAATATTAGGAGACTACACCAGATAATGACATACGCGGCTAGAGTTGGAGGCAGCCAGGGTTGCATCTCCTTAGATCTTCGCCAAGCTTTTGATTCCCTACATTGGAACTACATGTTCTATACACTACAGAAGTTTGGTATACTGGAAGAATACATTAACTGGGTGAAATTGTTATATATCAACCCTACAGCGAGAGCTAGAACAGGAACCCATATCTCAAAACAATACACAATAGCACGAGGTACCAGACAGGGATGCCCACTTTCCCCATTATTATGTATACTTGCTTTGGAGCCATTACTGCACACAGTCCGAAAGAAGGCGGGACCTCTGGGGATAACAATAGGCACTACAACGCACATAATTTCCGCATATGCGGATGATATAATATTATATTTTAATAATCTCAAGGAATCCACTGCTCCTATATCAGATATTTTTGATAATTACAAGAAGATATCGGGATTAACGATAAATTAAAGCAAATCTTATTCATATTTTTTCACAGATATTACACAGGCAGACCCCGTTAGATTTGGTGCCTGGACTTTTCAGATTGCGCCTGTCACCTTCAGGTATTTAGGGATCCACATATATCGAGAACCACAGGACTTGCTAGATGGTAATTTAACATGCGGGATAACAGCGCTCAGAGCACAAATAAAGTTTTGGGTTTCCCTCCCGATCTCAGTGGCAGGAAGAGTAGCAATCAGCAAAATGGTATTGCTGCCAAGATTGCTTTATTATTTCACTAACCTTCCCATAATCATTCCAACGCACGTTTTTAAATTGCTGGACACTCTACTAATTGAATTAATATGGGGAGCAGGACGCAGGAGAATAGGGTTGTCGAAGTTACAACTGGACACGAAGAGAGGAGGATTGGGGGCGCCAGATTTGAGAGCTTATTGCTAAGCAAGTCAATTGCAATGGTTAGCTTATTGGATTGTGGGTAAAAACCTGCAAGAAATAGATATGGCCAGACGCTCTTGGGAAAGTGGGAAGTTGCATAGGTTGTTGCTGCCCGGCGGTGGAGCAGCTACAAACGCGCCCCCTTTATTGAAGGTGGCATTAGCATACTGGGCGAGGGCAAAGAGATACACGAAGAGAATACCCCCATACGCCCCAAATATCCCCATATTGGGACTGCCACTACAATCGGGGATTATCTCGAGCAGGAATATACATATATGGGAGGAGGCCGGAGTGCATACAATAGGCGATTTTTTTACAGACGGAGAACTAATGACTCATGATGCCTTCGTAAGAGCACATGGGGTACCCAACACATTATTTCTATTACATGCACAGATATTGGGTTATATTTGCACAACATGGACTCCCACAGGGCAGGAACCATTGAAGCATGAATTATTAAATATGCAATATTTAATGGGGAATGGCAGCCACATCACCAGATGGATATATAGGGGTATTCGTGAAGTACCGGCAACTCCTCTACAATCTACTCGAGACAAATGGGTTGCAGAATTGGGACGTGAATTTACTGATAAAGAATGGAATGTAATACTGGAATACCCCAGAAAAAGTTCTAGAAATCCTAAATTCAAATTCAAACAATTAATGATTCTGCACAGAGCTTATTTAACCCCATACCGATTACACACTATGTTTCCAAATGTGGAGGATAGTTGTCTACGTTGCCATTCACCGGATGCAAAATTAGTTCACATGATATGGAACTGCCCGAGATTGGTGCATTACTGGTCGGAGGTACATAAGATATTGCACGACATTGCGCCGGTGAGACATGATGATTCACCAGAATATTGTATGTTAGGATTGGGCACTGGAGGTAAGAAAAGTGGTCCTGTTAGTAAATTTATGAATCTTGCGCTTATATTGGCGAATCGTAACATTACAATGAGGTGGAAAACAGCTAAACCACCGTCTATCTTAGATTGGTATAATGAAATGGTGGGGCAAGGCGGAGGGAGCTGAAATAAGCCGAGAAGAACGAAGAGGTTTGAGGAAAAAAACGATATCACTGGAATGGAACACAATGATGGAGGAGTTTATAGCAAAGGATGTGCATTAAGTCTGATTGAGAAGACTCAAGCTTATTATTAATGGGATTAGTTGTTTTAGATATTCTAGGAGATGGAGTGTGTCTCAATATTAGTAAGAGGTCTATTGAATGTGTATGCTGTACCCAGTTAAGAAAAGTAATATGCTGCATTGAGGTAATATGCCCGAGAATAAATAGCATGGCTGAGTTTGTGGTAGGGAGGGGGGAGGGGGGATTGTTTGTTTGTTAAGGGATGAGGATTAGAGTCACATTAAATAGAAGGACACGAAGACCTGAAAAGTTCTGGAACTGTAAGAGATGTCTGGTTCATTGCTTATTTGGTTATGATATTAGTTGAAAAGTAGATAAGGGGATAACGGAGCTAACATTGAGACAATTGTTTAGGAATTCAGGGCCACTGAGTCTAATGGAATATTCTACTAATGTTATATTTCAATGGTATCTTGCACTCTTGGCAATAATACAATTCAGCTATGTATGCTCTGTCAGTACAGTGAATATTTGAGATGGTATCATTGATGTTGTGAAATTTCAATAAAAATATGTTTTTAAAAAAAAAGACTGAAAGACTCATAACCATCGAGAATTCAGCAGTAGCAGATGAAGGACTAAGCAACAATGCTATGGAACTCATCCCTCTTGAAACTGAAGTAACAGTTCGTCCAGATACACCTGTCTACACCAACGTAACAAGTGATCAACTGGTTCCAGCGATTTTAACAAATCCTGATGCAATTCCAACAATTGACAGAACTGCTTCTGGCTATTTCATTAACTTTGATACGTTTTCTGAGGATCCGAGTGAGCCTGAAACGACGCCAGCATCAAAAACTTTCAAACAGCAAGTACAAGACTTTTTTCATTTTCTGAAAAAGACTTATCTGGTTTCACCATGGATTGAACTATGTATTATTTCTGGAATATTTTTCTTTCTGCTTTGGCTAGCTTTGGTTATGACTATCAGCGTGCTTATAAATGGCAGATACATCCATTTGGACTCTGAAAGTAAAAATGTGAACTTACTTTTGAAACCACACAAATCATCCCATCGTGAAGCTAGAGACTTGTCAGCAGTGAACATCACAGCCGTTCCTATACAGGATGGTATAGTGTGGGACAAAACAGATTTCTATATATTCGGCCCTACTGAACTTTTGAACATTCCACATTTATTTAAAATTTCATTAAGTGATTTTATTCACTCCAGTACCTATTCTGATGATTGGGACTTTGAGACTGTAAATGATATGATGTCTGATCTAGAAAAGCCTGCTGCATTCTCTAACAATGAATACTTAGAGGGTTCATCAGACTACGAACAGCTATATTGCTACAACCACTATGGTCATCATTTCTTGCATAAATCTGCAACACCTAGAAATGTGTTTATGTTTAACCAATGGGAACATTGTCCTACACCACCAAAAGGTAGTTCGAAAACGTTTGCGAAAAAGTTTCCCTATTTTTCAGGGTACAATACATCTGATCCAGAAACATTTTACTATAAAAATGTAAACAAAACAGGACAGAAAATTATGTTGACAAATACAAAACAGATTTACTCTGTAGCATTTATTACCCTATTGTCTAGACATGGATTTGAATTTTGGAAAGACACAATAGACACAAAATCTGTCTGGGGTTCTAAAGATTGGCAAGTACAGGGGATAGAAGCTTTGTTTAGAGCATGTATCATCCCTCAGAAAATAATGTTTTTGAATGACACTGTGCAACAAACGTCTGGCCTTGGTTTAGCCAAGATCAAAGACATGAAAACACCTTCTGTACCAACACCTGCAAGTAATAACACTACACAGGGAGCGGTTACAGTTGCCACAATACTACAAACCAACAGAACAGATCCTGATTGGAAAAAATGGTTACTCTGGTCTACAGACACAAACATCTGTCAAGAAAGATTCCTGAATAGAAGACAGGGCTTTACTATCCATAGGCCAGACCCACGATACATTCAAAGACAACATCCAACATCCGGGGGTAGTAACAACATACAGTGTAGGAAGATTGTGCCTCGACTGGCTACAAAAATCTACACTTGAGGATGTGAAACAACACTTATCTTTACTTAAAGAAGACGCAGACCTTAGGGAATTCTTGCTAGGACCAAGAAAACCGCGTCAAAAACATTTCATATATGCCAGCATTTATGCTGCTTATAATGAAGTATGGAAGGTTTCACAGGCAGAGGCCGCAGAACGAATACGTGAACTTGATCGTATTCATTTAGAGAAAACTCTCTCTGTGGTCGACAATGGGTTAACAACTTTGTCATCCAGAATTTATTCATTGGACAACATTGTATCCTCTGCTATTGACATACTGGAACAAGATTTAGCCATGTTACAACAAGGCCAATCTCAGTTGCGTTCTATTATGTTATTAAGCTGGACGCTGCAATCTTTGCATGTGGGCTATGTGCCTTGGCGTTTTATCAACACGTCGGCTCTGTTTGCAGAATACAATCTAACTGATAAACAGATCGAACTGGCACAAAGGGGAGCAAAGTATACAGTGCTGAGCATTGAAAAACTGGAAAAATTACCATTTACGGTAGCAGAAAAACCAGCTACAGAATGGATTATCCATGGCAAAATCACTCTGCCTGTCTCTACTTTTCAGTTTCAGTATTGCCTCAAACAAATGCAAGCAGGCAGATATGAAGGGTTGGGTAAAGAATACATTAAGATATCCTGGGATTTACCTTACGACTACAGATGTTGGAGTGGGGATCGTGAAGTGTTTCTAAGCGGTACACACTGTGAAAATGCACTAAGCGGTTCGCTCATATGTCAGGACATTTCTTTACACGGGGCTTGTAATGGTTCTGTGGCAAATTTGTCCTGCCACCAGCAGGGTACACTGGCTACTGTGATTAATCTAACGTTTGGCCAACTTTCTAACGGGAGTTACCTCATGTTGAATGATCAGAGTTGCTGTGGCATGTTGCCAGGCATCCCATATCTGGTAACGGTCGACTCCAGGGTTACTTGCTGTATGCAAGTATTGTTCCCCCCAATAGACACAGTCAGGGAGTCACCTCTATGGCCTTCATTGAATGTTTCTTTTATACGTTTTGATACTTTAAGCAGAATGAAAGCCATGCTTTTGCAACAGACCGTGCCTCTGACCTCGGCCAAAGAAATCTATGATTTACAAATTGCAAGGACTTCGGCTGAGATACAGGCTTTAATTCGTACAAACTGCCCTATACATTTCGCAGAAATGATGGGACGTATCTTTAACATATCTAATACGAGCGGAATTGTACATGTGTTTAAGACCATCTGCTCAGGACTGTTAGCACCCTTCCAGGCAGTCCTCGGAATCATCCCAAACTTCGCACATTCGGTGTTTGGTGGTGTGTCATTAATTCTAGCACTTGTTGCAGGAATCCTGTTCCTATTTTTACTATTACGCTATGGCAAGCCTATCCACCAACATCACTACTGCTGAGGTACAAGATGGATCAACAGGCACACAGGTAACAACGGACGCGAACATTGCTGCGGCATCCTCTGCTGAAGGCGATGTTTCTCATCTCTGTGCAATTAACCTTCTGAACGAGGTGTTCCAAATGTCACCAACTTCGGTAGATGATATTTTGTCTACAGAAATAGATGATTTCATGTTTACACCAGACCCATACACTGACTTTGATTCGGCTCACAGTGTACCAGGGACGCAATGAATTTGGCCTTCATATTTTCAAAACTTGGAACTCTTCCTAAAATTGAACTTTTTCTTTTTCTTTATTTTTTGAAAATACATGGCAAAACAATCGGCTTACAGTAGAACTATTCTTATAAAACGGACTTCTTTGAATACTTCCAGGGACACAATGTCACCTTATTTACCACAATTTAATTTAGTACCATATGCAATGGCTTTGATTTTTGAAAACTTCTCAACCATTTCATCATATGTATATATTTCTGTTTATTCATTCATGTTGCATTTATTTCCAATATATGCTTAGAATGAAAAAATGCTTTAAAATGTACAGTACCTATTGCATTACATGTTTTAGCGACAGTTCTTTTAAAAACTTCTTTTACTATGCTTTTAGAAATGTTTTTAGCAATATGTGGTACTCAAGTTTAATGTTTAGCATTTAGTATTATCGTTCATTCGAAAGTGGAGTGGGTGTTGTATTCCGCTTTAGGTGTCCGTATATAGGTTTTCCTGAAACATGTCCTTATATAGGCACAATTCGCATTGCCCTTATATAGGCATAGAATACCAGTCCTTATTTAGGCATTAGCCGTGCACTCCAAATACAGGCATGGTCACCGACATCCGTCCACCCTAACGTCACAGCGAGTTCTTAGAAACCAGACCCTTAAGCTCTTGGGAGTTCCCCTAGCACAGGATTATTGATTTCTCCAAGAACTCATCTATTATGCATGAACCGCTATACCTTAAGGGTTCATTCCTGACGTCTTCCTCTGTCCGACTTCACGTCAATGCTAACATTCCAAGGCACCTACCAGGTATAAATATACCTTCCCTTGCCCAAGCAAGATGGAGACCTCGACTTTAGAGGAGCCAGTATCCCGGCCTGACGCACTGAGAAGACGCTGTCATTCCTGCTCGCAGAAGAATCCAGCTTCCAGTGTTCTGACTCCCTTCGCGGGGTGTTAGAGTTTGAGATCCGGCAGGAGATTCCCACCTCTCTCATTCTCAAGGTATTGAGCTGACTAGAACCTAGAGGGACTCTTGGCATACTAGACTTAACATACTCTTAATATACCATACTAGAGAATACTTCACCTACTTCTTACCTTGCCCTACACCTAGACTAGGTTAGGTACATTGGGGTAGAACAGCTTAGAGAAGCATCGTATGAGTACTTGCATTCTTAGCTCATGCTATTTATGTACGTGAATATATGCTAAAAGATAATGCTAGTGCAGTATTATTTCTTTCTACTGCTTACTCTGTACATTATATATCTTGCATACTGTCTTGTGATCATAACAGCTCATATCTCTTACACGAGAAACAAGACTGTTCAATAAAACCATTTTATTGAAAGGCCCGTCTATTCTTTCTATGTAACTCTGAAGAAACTAAGCATGCACGATTAGCTGAGTGAAACTGTTATCTATTGTTTCCACGATTCTGAGAAGTATTCCGATTCTAAAAGGGAAACAAAGTTGTCATGTTTATGCGGTTGCCAGAAACTACTCCCTTCTTGTTTACAAGGAGTTTCTAGTGGCCTCTGAGTTAGCTGGCACAAAAGTAATTAAGTTCAATATACTCAATAGGGACATACCGACCTCAGTCCTATGTCAAACCTATAGGATATATTATTCCAATGCGCAGAGCCTATTAGGGAAATAGGAACTACACTACAGCAGGACTGGCACAAACTCTCAAGTTGAGACCAGCTGTGATGGAGTGGAGGCTGGGTACAAGACCAAGTTCGGCCCGCTGGGAGTTGTACCTTATTGTATGTTCCAGTGAAGCTGCTGATCCGGGACTACGTGGTGGTACGATGCAAGGTCCTACCTCGGTCTGCTCCGTGCTATATCACTTTTGGTGACCTGCAGTTCAGGAGCTGTGAGGGGCTACGATGTGAGGTCCTGTGTCGGTCTTTGCCATGCTGCATCGGATCCAGTGAAACTGCTGATGAGGGGATGCGAGGTGCTGTGATGTGAGATGTGAGGTCCTGTGTCGATTTGCGCTGTTGTGTGTCAGACCTGGGAACATTTGCAGTTGTGTAGGGAAGAGTACACTTTGACTCCCGCCAAGGGCTTGAGGACTAGCACTTGGTGGGTCCGGACTTAATCCCACAGATGCCAGTAGAGGGGACCAGATCAGGTGCAGCTGAGTCTGGTCAGCTGGAAAGAAGGGTAGGCCTCTGGAAGTTTTTTGTCTCCCTGTAGCTCAACCAGGAGGTCAACAAACTGACCATTGGCTTCACTATTGGTCAACCTTGGTTCAAAGAAACAAAGTCCGATCTTCCTTTTTCAGAAAGCTGATCAGTCCTTCTTCTGACTCTTCCACAGGCCCAGTAGTGTTCTTATAAGAGGTTCGGAGGTCCGACTTTCATATTTATTGACAGTCTGTGTGTGGAGGAATTCCCTGGCCTACCCCAAAGCTGCTTCTGGTCTGTTTCTACACTTCCTGTGGTCCTAGATCTAAATTGTCTGGGGTGACTAAGGCAAGGGCAGGCCTGGTGTAAGGTTCCCTTGTGTGTGCTGCAGGCAGGGCCCTTTGAAGTGTAATCAGGGCAGGGCACAACTCCTCCCCGGACCCTTTCCCCTCACACCTAGGCCTCTCTTGTCTCAATGTCTGGTGCAAATACACAATGCACAATAGGAGAGCCATTCACAATCATGTGACACAGGACACTGCCAGAGAGACACAGTTGGTTTGGGCAGAAAAATGCCAACTTTATAATAAGTTCAAAAAGAACAATTGATGGACAGAATGCAGAACAATGACATACATTCACTCCAGTACAGAGATCTGGGCCTAAATCCATGTTTTTTTTGCTCCCCATGGCATTCCAGTTTGAACCCAGCCATATCCAAATCAGTCTTGACCCTGCGTCCAATGGGAACAGTCCAGCCCGAACTGCCAGGCCAGGCCCTCCCTGGACTGGAAACAAGCATCCTGGACCGGTTTCGGGGTTTCACCCCTCATCAGCCATGATAGCTTGACTCCAGTGGCATGGAGAGCACGGGACCCACATCTGGGCATACCGTCCCAATCGGGGTGACAAATGCAAAAAGAACAATTGATTTACAGAATGCTGAACACTGTCATACATTAACCCCAGTACAGAGATCTGGGCCTAAATCCATTTTTTTTTGCTTATCATGCCATGACTGGGGGAGAATGTTTGATTTTCTCTGCATTCCATCCATCAAGTGTGTGTCTTTTGCTTTCTCACCCTAAAGGCGCCGTGTACGCCCAGACGTAGGTCCCGGGCTCATTGTGCCACTGGATTCAAGCTGGCCTGGCTGATGAGGGGTGATGCCCCGAAACCGGTCCCAGGATGCTTGTTTCCGGTATCAGAGAGGACCTGGCTTGGCAGTTCGGTCTGGACTGTTCCCATGAGGCATAGGGTCAAGACTGATTTGCATATGGCTGGGTCTAAACTGGTGTGGCATGGTGAGCAAAACAACGATGGATTTAACCCAGATCTATTGACTGCGGGAGAATGTTTGATTTGCTCTGCATTCCGCCCATCATGTGTGTGTCTTTAACTTTATAATAAGTGGCATTTTCAAAATTGGAACTTAAAATCTGACTTTCCCATTAGAGGGGAATTTAAATTACAACTCATTTGAGTGGAAACATTATTGTTCTATCTGGTCCCAAACTGAAGTTGGCACTTAATAAGGTAATCCAGTGTTAATCTATGGGCGAGATAGCAGTGAAAAATTACTTTAGGAGTTTTTCACAGCCAAGACATGTAAAACCTATACCCACATGTCCTACTTTTTAAATACCATGTACCATATCCTAGGAGTGGTTAGGTCCTACCTTATGGGTGTCATACGTATTAAAAAGGAAGGTTTGGGCCTTCCAAAGGTGTATTTTGCTTGGTCAAAATGGCAGTTTGAAACTGCACTGCAGCGACAATGGCAGACCTGAGACATGTTTTAGAGGGCTGCTTTAGTGGATGGCACATTGTGTGCTGCAGCCCATGTGTAGCATTTTTTTAATTTACAGGCTGGGTACAGGTAGTACCATTTACAAGAGATGTACAAGTAAATGAAATGTGCCAATTGGGTGTTACCAGATGCTAGCAGGGGAAAGTGCACAGAGTCCTAATGCCAACAAAATGAGTTGAGCAAATAAATCAGAGAGTGAAGGCAAAATGTCTGGGACAATACTACACACAGAATGTCAGACCAAACATGTATACCACGCCAGCTGAAACCAAGCAGAACTACATACCTTCATGGGGGTTCTCTTTGCTAATGCAGAAAAACCACAGATAGACCACATTAACAGTTTAGGATTCTCACCCCCATCTGCCTTAACTATCTGAGGGGTCTGTAGTGTGTTTGAATCTGGAAGGGAGTCCAAAACAAGTATGGTCTCAACTTCATCGGTGAACAAACCACTACAAAGGCTTCCCTATATAAAGTACTCCACCTCTGTTCCCCGGGAAGTAGCTTCCTACAGATGAAGGTTACAGGTTTATCTAAGTCCTCATTGTATGGCTGTGAGAGCATAGCCCCAATGCCATGCACTGATGTGTCTGTTTATACTAAAAACCTTGGAGAAGTTGGTTGCCTTGAGCACTGGCCCTGTGCATGTCCTCTTTCAGGGTATCAAAAGCTTTCTAGCATGCCTCAGTCTAGATCACCTTCTTGGAAGTCAGCTCTGTCAATGGGGCAACAATAATACGTCAATCACCTCCCCAAGCCAGTATGGTCTGAATTTTGGGCTGGAAGGGTTGGACCTTGCCCCCAGACGTGGGTTCTGTGCTCGCTACGCCATCAGATTCAAGCTAGCCTGGCTGATGAGGGGTGTTACCTCGAAACCAGTCCCAGGATGCTTGTTTCTGGTCCAGGGAAGACCTGGCCTGGCCGTTCGGGCTAGAATATTCCCATGGGGAACAGGGTCAAGACTGATTTGCATATGGCTGGGTCTAAACTGGAATGGTATGGCGTGCAAAAAAACGATGGATTTAACCCAGATCTGTGACTAGGGGGGAATGTTTGATTAATTCAGCATTCCATCTATCTTCTGTTCATTTTGCACCCATCCAATTGGTGGCCCATGTACATGATAGAAACCTACCCTATCTGGCACGTACTGGGCTTGATAGTCAGGCACACCTGATACAGGGGCCTGAAGTATCTCTCGTAGATGGCACAGGTGGTCCTCCCAGCTGGATCTGAAGACAGCAATGTTATCCAAGAAGGCTGCATGGAGTCTTCCAGGCTAGATGGGACCTGGTTTACCAAACTCTAGAAGATGGAAGTGGCAGGCTTTAGCCAAAGGGTATTACCTTAAACTGATAGTGCCCCTCGGGGTACAGAATGCTGACCTCTCCTAAGCCCCTTCAGCCAGGTGCCAGTGCTCTGATGTAAAATCAAAGGTAACTCAGAAACATGACAGCTTCTAACCTGTCAATAAGCTCGTCAGCTCTGGGGATGGGTTGAGCATCAACCTTGGTGAGACCAAGTCTTGGTGACTGAGTTGAGGCCTTCATAGTCCACACGGAGCCTGAGTTCTGAAGTGGTGCAAAAGGGTGGGGTGGTCAGCCTTTAGTAGAAATACCATTGGACTGGACCAGGGACTACAGGAGGGCTCAATCCTCCCCAACTCCAGTATCTTGAAATCTCATCCTTGATACTGGCCCTCACTTTGTCAGACAGCCTGTATGCTGTCCCCCATGTTAATGTCATGGGTGCACCAGTTGGTAAGCCCTGGGGTAAGTGAGAAGAGAGTGGAGAACTGCCCAAACAATTGCTGGCAGTCCCTCTGTTGCTCAGGTGTCAGGGTATGAGAGAGGACCATCCCTTCAACTGACCCATCTTGCTCCTTGGAAGGCAGGAGTTCTAGAAGGGGTTCTCTCTCCTTCTCTTCACTATCATCTGTCACCATGAGCATAGCAAATCGGACCTGTGGCTTGAGACAATTCACTTGCATTACCCTTAAGGGTTTCTTGGATTTCTCGAAGTCCACTACGTAGGCGACCTCCCACTTCTTTTCCTTGATTTCATACGGTCCTGTCCATCAGTCCTGTATGTTTCAGGGCTCCATGGTCTCCATGAGCCACACTTTTTAGCCAGGTTGGTATTCTACCAGAGTAGCCTTCTGATCATACCACTGCTTCATCACTTCCAACTTGGCCTCTAACTTGGCCTCCAGGTTCTCAGTGGCCTCTTTTCAGAAGTGCCTCATGTGAGACCGTAGGGCTAACGTAACTCACCACATCTGGAGGGGGTTTCTTGGGGGCTTGCATACCTCTCCTTGACAAAGCTAGGAGGTCTTCTCAGAGGGTGGCCAAACTGAAGCTCAAATGGGTTAAAACCCACTCTCTTCTGAGGTACCTTCTTGTAGGCAAATAACAGCATGGTATCAATACTTCCCACTTACTCCTCATGTGCTCTGGTAGGCCCATAATCATACTCTTCAGGGTCTTGTTAACTCTTTCAACAAGCCCATTTGTTTGTGGATTGTTTGGTGTGGAGAACTTGTTGGTTACCCCACACTCAACCCACATAGCCTTCATGTAGACAGACACAAAGTTGGTTCCACTGTCAGACACCTCCTTCTTGGGGAAACTCACTCAGGTAAAGATCCCCATCAGTGCCCTGGCCTCCATGGATGCAGTAATTAACCTCAGATGGCTGGCCTCAGCATACCAGGTGGCGTGGTCCACCAAAACTAAGAAGAACCTGTTGCATATGGCTGTCTTAGGGTCTAGAGACCCAACAATCTCAATCCCCATCCTCTCAAAGGGGGTCCCCCCATGGGAAAGGTTGCATGGGAGCCTTAAGCTTTACCCCTGACTTTCAAGTGGCTTGGCAGGTAACACTGGACGGGCAGAATATATTTGTCTTTACCCACATCTGGGGCCAATGGAAGTGAGTAACCAAGAGGTCAAAGGTTTTGTCCCACCTCAGATGTCCTGCTAAGTGTATCTCGAGTCAGCTCCAGTAGGAACACCATGTAGCACTGGCGGACCACCAACACTTGAGTTACCTCAGGCTCCAGGACCTTAAGCTCACTATACAGGAGACCATTCTCCCAATGAATGTGGTGATCACCAGAGGTAATGCCATTGGCCTGGGCTTGTCGCCATAGGCCCTCGAGAATGAGGCACTCCTTCTGCACCTTGCAAATCTGTCTGGGGATGGTCTTCCTGCAGCTGGCCACCCGGCTAGTTCAGGCACGTCCCCCAGGGCAGCAATGTATTCCCCTTTAGGTTCCGGGACATCACCCGCATGCTCAGCCTCCTCGCAGATCATGGGACTTCTGGAGCAGGTTTCCTGCGCACCTTGCCATTGTATCAGACTCCAGGTCCTTCTGTCTACCCTGATGGGCTGCAATGGACCGTGTGGTCATAAGTACCGACTCAGGCAACCCAGACATCTCAATATGAGACCTGAGCTCCACCGCCTTCCAGATAGCATGCTCTAAGTCATTCCCTAGCAGACAATCAACAGGCATTGCTGGACTCCGCTACTTTCAGAGCTCCTGAGTCCCAACTCCCTCACTCTAGAAGAACCAAATCCATAGAGCAGTGGCTTACCTGGTTGACATCTGTCACAACCTAGTGGACCACCTTAGGGATTACCTGCTCTGACGACACCAGATGACACCTCATGGTAGTCAAGCTGGCTCCTGTGTCTCTCAGAGCCTTCATCCTCTGCCCATTGATGGTGAACTACTGGCTGTACTTTTTAATGTTGTCAGGCATGTGAGCTGTAGGCACCATCGCTGTGTCACACTGGGACACTAGAATAAGCTCTGTTCTCTCTCTCCCAAACTGACTGGGACCACCTCATCCCCAAGCACTACACTAACAATGCCTGGGACTTGCCTACCAGCTGGTGGGGAGTGGTTCCTGCTGCAGCAGATGGCACCCCCTTCTTGTGCCTTGGCTGGTAGCACTCATAACACTTGAGCTGGAAGCACCACTTGGGTCTCCTTATGGTCAGAGGACAAAGGGAACTCCTTCCCATGAAAACTTTTTTTGGCACCTTCAGAGAACTGCTTGTGGTTTTCCCTGTTACCGCATTCTTTTGTTGAGGGAGACCCAATCCATCAGTCTTGTGCTGCCCCCCAACTATGTCACTGGAGACACTGATAATAAACTGGAGGTCGGCCTCCTTCACAAACTCTCTGGGTACAGTGTGCTTAGAATCAATTAGATGCTGGTGCAACTCTGTAAAACAGTGACTCAGTATGTGCTCCTTTCTGATCAAAATATAAAGCCCATTTTAATCACTCACTGTACTGACCTTCAACCTGTTGTAATGTAAATCCGGGCCTGCTCTGACTCTCAATTTCAGCGTGACATCTTTTTCTAAGGTTGACATTTTACTTGTTTTACACTAACACGATAATGTACTGTGAAGCTAATGCATGCGCAGCTCATTCCTAGTAAGCAGTGCTGCCTTGTTGTCTGCACACTCTGTCCAAGGTTAGGCACATAGAACGCCAATGCCCTTGCATTTGGTTGTCCGGTTGTAGACAGCTCTAAATATCCAGACAAACCATCACATTAGCTCTGCACCTTTGACACAGTGCAATTGCAACAGTGCTTTTATTATAAAACAACTTCTGTGCTACATTCGGCAGAGAAGCACTTCCTCAGGCATTATCCTGGAACGTGGTGCACTGTGACTGAGATTGCAGCCCTGCTGGCTCTAACATTTATTCTGCAAAGGACGATAGCCTGTTCTACCCAGAAATGCTTGATCATACTCAGGTATGGGGGAGTTAGGCTGTCCCAATGGATCTGACAGAGGGTGTTAGACCTATCATTCTTACGCTGTTCTACCCCCAACCTTTTGCCTTTTTGCCTCCCATATGTTTTGGTGTATCTTTTTGTTGGACTTAGGACTCTGGGTACTTTACCACTGCTAACCAGTGCTAAAGTGTGGGTGCTTCTACCCTAAAACATGGCGGCATTGGTATATATCTGATTGGCATATTTAGCTTACTTCAAGTCCCTTGTAAAGTGGTATAACATATACCCAGGGCCTGTAACCTAAATGCTACTATTGGGGCTGCAGCACTGATTGTGCCACCCACACAAGTAGCCTTTCAAACCTGTCTCAGGCCTACCATTGCAAGCCTGTGTGTGCAGTTTACTACTACTTGCCAAGCTTTAATACTCCCTTTTTGTTATGCATACGACATCCATAAGATAGGCCCTAAGTAATGTTAAGGGCAGGGTGCTGTGTACCTAAAAGGCACGACATACTTTTACTCTAATAAGCTAAATTTGTTTTTCACTGCTGTGAGGCCTACTCCTTCCATAGGCTAGCATTGGGGATTCCCTTTTACGTATTTATGTGGTAATTCCTGATCTGAAAGGAGTAGTCTTGTCATGTTTGGTATGGTTGGAATAGTAATGATAAATCCTCTGTGATGGTAAAGTTGGATTTAAAACTACTATTTTAGAAATGCCACTTTTAGAAAGTGGACCTTTCTTTACTCTTTACTTTGCACTATGTGCCTGCAGCCTGTCCCCAATCCACATCTGGCTTGGTTGACAGTTCCCCTTGTGCATACTCTCTAGACAACCACAAACACAGGAAGCCTGGGTGTGACAGTAGATATCTGGCTTCATATACATACAGATAGCCTTCCTGGGCTGAGAGGGGGAAACGTAGTTCACACTTACATGTGAATAGGCTGTATCCTGCTCTCACACAAAGGGCTGGTTACCCCCTACTGGTAGTCTGGAGACAGGGCTGGGATGAAAGAGTCCCTGGCGCACTTCTAAAGACTGTTTTGAAGTCACCCCCCACATCTAAGGCAGTTTGGGGTATATGTATGAGGGCTCTAGTCCTATCAAATAAGTACACTACTTGACCTGCAATAACTCTGCTGGAGTAAAGGCTGCTGTGCTAGGAGGATTGCCACTCTGCTGTGACTGATTGTTCCCAGGAACTGCTGCCCTGTGTTGCTGTGCTGCCCTGCTGCCTGCTGACCTCTGACCTGCAAAAGAGGACCTAAAAACCCCTAGAGTGGCTCCTAGGACTTGCTGGCTTGCCCCCTGTTCTCCTTGAGACCTCACTAGCTGCTACCCATTGACCTCATGTCTGCTGGAGGTTGCCTTGCAAGGATCTGTGCCCCTGCACCTCTGTGACCCCAGTGGTGGAGCGCTTAAACACTTTCTACTCCAGTGCTGCCTCACTTCCAACTTCAGCACAGTTGTAACGCTTTAACCCTTTACAGCACCGCTTTTCAACTTGGGTGTGTGCGGCGCTTCAAGACTGCTGCATCGCGCTTCACCTCTGGAGCGTGTGCAGCGCTTTACGACTTTGTGGCATCTCTTTTCAACTGCAGAGCTGTACCCCACTCGTGACCAGAGTAGTGCCAAGATTGTGGAGCGGTGGACACACTGACACCCCCCCTGCCCGGATTGACCAGACAACAGGGAGTGCACCGTGACGCCGCACCACCCTATCACGCAGAATTGCTGCTGCTCGCTTTGGAGTTATAAGAGGGCCTCTCACTATGCCAAAAGCTGGTCCCGTAACCGAGGCCCACCAATACAGCCCGCAACTCCTTCTTCTGCTTCAGAGTGCTGTTGGCGGAGTGCCGCGCAGCACCCTCTCACAACACCTCACGTCATTTTGCACAGGGCGGGCCCTGCAACCGAGGTACACCAACATTGCCCGCATCAGCTGCACTTCATAAACACAGGTACTATACCTATCAGGCCCGGGCGATCTCGACTGCCGGCCCTTGCGCCTACAGGGGTAGCAGAGGGGAGACCTGTTTTATTGACATTCCGACCTTTCTGAGATTGTAAAACAATGTTCCCGACAGGGTAAGAGGTGACTGGGATACGTTTGGCAAGATTACACTAAAGGCTCTAAAACGAGCCCTGATGATTTTTGCACACTGCTTTGGTATCAGTGAAAGTCCATATCCTGTCACAAACCTACTGCTTTGATATATGTACAAGTGCACATCTCTTGACCTGCCAATTGGATTTTGTATCATTTTGGTCTCAGCTTAATTATATAAATAACTTTTATTTTTTTACAACTGTGTGGAGTCTTTTTGTGGCGTCTTGGTAATTTACTGTTTGGGTGTATTACACAAATACTTTGCACATTGCCTCCTAAGTTAAGCCTGACTGTTCGGCACCAGGCTACCATAGGGTGAGCATGGGCTAATTTAGGGCGTGTATTTGACTTGCCCTGACTAGAGTGGCGGTCCCTACTTGGACAGGGTGCAAACCTCTGCCAACTAGAGACCCCATTTCTAACATTGGTGATCAGCAGTGAGGATAGGATTTGTGTTTGTGTAATACCCTATAGTAATTCAGTGTTCACTACAACTCCCCACTTAAACCAATTTAAACCTATTTCTACTAATTGGCACATTTTTGTCTGTCCATTATGATTGGCATTGATCAATTCTCCCTGAATGGCATCTTTGATTTTCCTCAAAAAGTCTTTTTGCCTGAGTCCCACATTTTTCTCTGCAAAAGTCTGATGTCCCACCTAGCACAATGGAATATGAGCTGGCAAACTTGGAAGTCTACACAGTGAATCAGTTCAAGGGATTCTGCCAGGAGAGAGGGTTATTCTTCAAGGGAAGTGCCAAGAAGGCAGAGCTTTGGAAAGTGTTAAGAGCATCGGCAGCTGCCCTCCCAGAAGGAGAAGTGGATGAGGAGGGATCTGTGAATGAGGAAGTGTCAGAGCGAGATCCAATAGAGGATCTTGATGTGTAGCCTGTTGAGGGGGGGACAAATTTCTCTGAGGACTGTCAGTCCATTCTTGAACAGGCAGCAGTGTGTCATTCAGGAGTCTGTCCTCAGAGGAGTTAGAGGACAGGAGGGAGGAGAGAAAATTCAGATTAGAGATGGCCAAATTAGAGAATGAACAGGCACGTCATCTACAGCTTGCCAAGATGGACAAGGAGCAGGCCCATGAGGAAAGGAGGCTGGCCATTGAGGAGAAGAAGCTTGCCCAGGAGCTCAGCCTGAAAGAACTAGATATGAGGGTGATGCAAGTAGGGTCCAACAATAATACAAATTGTGGAAGCATACCTACAGAATCTTCAAGTGAATCCAGAGTCTATATGCCAAAAGATGTGGTGCCCAGTTTCAATGTGAGGGATGATATTGATAAATGCTTATGAGGTTTCTTTGAGAGCACATGGGGTCCCAGAAGAGCTCTGGGGGGGGAGTAGCCTTTGTAAGTATGTGTGCCCGGTGTGGAGGGACACACCTCTTACACTAGACCAGTGGGATCACATGAACTACCCTGTTGTGAAGGCCATTTTACTTAGGTAGTTTGGTTTGACACCTGAGAAGTACAGGCAATGGTTCAGGAGTAGTCACAAACTTGCCACACAAAACTGGGTGGATTACCTGGACTACACTGGTAAGACACTGAAGGACTGGGTGAAGGGCAGCAATGTTAATGATTATGAAGGGTTGTATGGTTTGTTCTTGATGGAGCACCTTCTTGATAATTGTTTTCCAGAGCTGTGCCAACAACTGGTGGATAGCAAGCTGACTAACTCCAGGAAGCTTGCTGAGGCAGCGGACATCTGAGTCAGCACCAGAGTGTCCAGAAAAGGATATGGAAGAGACTCCCAAAAGGGTGGTCAGGGCTCTCACCAGAGGAAAGATGGGGGAGATAATAAGGAGTTCTCCAAAGGCCCGCAAAACCATTCCCAGGGGAAAGGGTTTGGGTCCCAGCCACAATCTGGCCACGAAAAATCAACTTACCCTGACAAGAACCAGCAGCCCAAAACACCCAAGTATTACGAGTGGGGTGAGTATGGACACTACAAAGGGGATCCCAAGTGTCCAAAAAGAGCACATCCTCCCACTGGCAGTAGGAATCCAAGGATTGTTAGTGTAGTGCTGGGGAAGGAGTTTGTCCCAGTTAATAGGGAGGAGTGGACAGGGCTTACCTTAGTGTCTCTGGATGACAGCGAGATGGTTCCTAAGATCCAGGTGTCATCAAATACTACCAGGTATAGGCAATGGGTCATCATCAACGACCAAGAGGTGGTGACCCTAAGGGACACAGGTGCAAGCATGATTATAGCAAGGAGTCAGCTGATGTCCCCAGAGCAGGAGATTCCTAATGTATTCCACCAAGTTGCAGTGGCTGACAACAGAGAGGGTCAATACCAAGTGGCTCATGTTCCATTTGAGATGGGGGGGTTTCAGGTCTTCTGAAAGTCACTATGAGCCCTACCATGCCTGTAGACTGTTTGTCAGGCAATGACCTTGAGCACACTGTCTAGAAGGAAGGGGAGCTCAAGGTTCATGTACAGATGTTGGGCTTACTTGAGTGGATCTCTGCAACAGCACGGTCCATGGCTTCCCAGGAGGGGAGTCAAACAGAGCTGGAGCCTGGAACAATGGCCCAGCTGCCTGCTAATAAGGGGAAAGGCAAAGGGTGAGGGAAACCGGCCTCTGAATGTACCCCCAGTAATATGGTTGGGCACCTGCGGTGGTCGCCCTCAAGTCCTCTGAGGGGAGCATTGCTCCCCTTAGTGACTTACCTACCCTTGCATATTTGCAGGTGGCAGGAGGACCCACCACAGAGGAGTTCTGTAGAGCACAGAGGGAGTGCCCAACCCTTGAGGGCATGATGCACTTGGCCAAAAACCAAGCAGCAGGTTATGTCCCTGGGAGCTATTACATTTACTGGGAGGGAAACCTCCTTTACAGTGAGCTTAAGCCTCCTGGGCATGGGGCATCAAGGGCAGTGGTGGTCCCCCAATGCTACAGGACCTTCCCACTGGAGCTCGCTCATGAGATACCCTCGGCAGGACACTTGGGCCAAGACTAGACCTGTGCAAAGCTTGCCCCACATTTCTATTGGCCCAAGATGAGGAAATCCTCAGACACATTCTGTAGGACATGTGTCACCTGCCAGGCTAGTGGGAAGACAGAAAAAAAGATGAAGGCTCCCCTGGAACCACTATTTGTCATTAACACCCCCTTTGGAAGGGTGGGCATCAACATTGTTGGGCCTATGGATCCCCAGACCTCTTCTGGTAACAGGTTTATCCTGGTTCTGATGGATCATGCCACCCAGTAGCCAGAGGCAATCCCTCTGAGGGCCACCATTGCACCAATGGTGGCACTGGCCCTGATAGGGATTTTTACCAGAGTGGGTTTCCCCAAGGAAGTTGTGTCTGACAGGGCCTCAAACTTTATGTCTACATGTATGCAGTCCATGTGGAAGGAGTGTGGAGTTACATACAAGTTCTCAACACCGTACCACGCCCAGACCAAAGGGCTTGTTGAGAGATTCAACAAGACCATAAAAGGCATGATTAGGAGTCTGCCTGAGAGCCTGAGAAAAATGTGGGATATCCTCTTGCCCTGCTTGTTGTTTTCCTATATGGAGGTACCGCAGAAGGGAGTGGGCTTCATCCCCTTTGAGCTTCTGTATGGTCACCCTGTCAGAGAACCTCTCAGCCTTGTGAAGGGTGGGTAGGAGAAAACTCCCAAGAGAGTTCCCCAGTATGTAGTGAGCTACATGCTGGCCTTCTGTAGCTAGATGGCTAAGTTGTGGAAGCAAGCTTCTGACAACTTAGAAGCCAGCCAAGCTGTAATGAAGGAGTGGTATGACAACAATTCTGCCACTGTGGAATTCCAGCCTGGACAGAAAGTTTAGGTCATGGAACCTGGAGAGCTTAGTACCCTTCAGGACCATTGGACCGGACCATATGAGGTGGTTGAGCAGAAGGGTAAGGCCAATTACATGGTGGACCTTAAGAACTGCAGACAACCCCACAGGGTGCTTCATATTAACCGCCTCAAACCACACTATTAGAGGTCTGAGCTCACCCTGTAGTTGACGACTGATGGGGCACAGAAGGAGGAGTGTGAACCTCCCCCTGGCCTCTTAGCCTCAGAGGAGAAGAATGGATCTGTGGAAGGGGTAGTCCTTTCCCCAACTCTGACTCCTGACCAGCAGAGGGACTGTCGCCAAGTATTGGAACAGTACTCCTCATTTTTTAGGTCGAGCCTAGAGTCATCGCGCAAGCACTGCTCTGGCGAAGATCTGTGGTAGTTCAGTACGGGAGAGAAGCCCCGCCCACTCCCCCCGCCCTTATTTTTCATTGGCTTGTGTGTTTGTCCTTCCTAAATGCTGGCTTCTGATTGGTAAAGAGACTTGTTAGTACCTCCTTAGTACCGCCCTGTCCTCATTTGTAACGTCCCATGGCTACTGGCCCCTTTACTTCGGTTCTTACACGGTACGTGTTGTTTTTAGAGTTGTAAGTACTATTTTCTATAATTGAGTTTGTCCTACTTTGGGCAGGACGTCGTGCTTTATTTACATTCAGCGTGCTGTGCGCGCTTTCACTTTCAATGCTGCCGGGACAATCTCGACTGCTTGTTTTAAACTGCACGCCACTGTATCCTTAACGTTTGTCAGCAAACAAAAAGAAAACTTAAATTCAAACATATCTCGCAACTCAACCCTTATAGGGCCTAGGCAGCCTGCACATCTTCGGATCCGCCATCTCACACAGTGTCACCGTGTCGCACAAATCCCTTCACATTGTCACCCAGGCACAAGCCCCTGCAAAGCCAGCCTCCCCCTCACACAGTGAAATATATATTGTTTTAATTGACAGGATGTCTGCATTTTACCCGTTTAGAACGGAGTACAGCACTGAAGTCCCACACCGTTTGACTCTGGGTCAGGAAAAACATTCCCGTCATCCATTTTTATTTTAAAGTTGGACACTCCTCATCAGCCTGGCATAATAAATCATATCAAGAGAAAACGCTTTGATGTTCAGAAAGCAAAAAAAACATATCTGGCCCAAAAGATAATAAACACGTTTATTTTCATTTTAAAGAGCGCAGTAGCTGGGAGCGACAGTCCTCTCAGAACCCCTAACAGTACACAGTGTACTCGTACCTTCAGCACGTCACCCAGAACTACCACAGAGAGACCAACAACAATAATAATGACGTCAGCTATGCAGACTCAGCACCAATGGCAATACTCTCTCTGTCGCCCTTGCCTGCAATGTCACTCTATACTCCCTGTTTCAAGGGGGGTCTCACAGAGGCACGGGGGGCTTTGAGTGTCACGCATCTAGGGTGAGAGCAGTGGAGAGGGGCTCAGTGTACCACGCTCATATCCCTGTGAATCGCCGGTAGCAGCAGCTACAGTTCTGCATGTTATGCTGGCCTCAGGCTCTTTCAGTGAGAGTGCAGAGAGCCGCGAATGTTTCTGGGCAGTTTGTGAGGGAGTTTCGCGGACTTCACTCTCGGTGGGTGTCGGGATGAGTGTGCCTGGGCTCGGACTGCCGGAGAGACCTCATTCTCTCTGAAACCCGAGCGGCCTCGTCGGCGTTTCAGATTGACACGCGCGCACAGGAGGGTATCTGTTATAGAGAGAGAGAGGGCAGGTGGGAAACTCCTGAGGGAGCGCTATATAGGGATGGCCTACTAGACTTGCCTCAGTACCGCTGCCCGCAGCAGAGCCCACTCAGCATCTTCTCTCCAGCAGCACCCGGACCTCAGCACCACCTGCGCACAGCATGGCCAGGATCACCCGGAGTCCCAGCCCTACTGACCTCTGTAAGTTACCATCTTCCGAGGCCTGCATCTCACTGGTACACGCGGATTCACAGCCTCAAACATATTTACTATCAAAATGGGGGAAACATTCGCTGGACTGTGCAACATAGTAAAATACAGGGGTGCAGTAGGAATACAAGGTGTGCACCTTTTATTATACACCGCACACAAAGCAGGGCTATGGAATCAAATTTCACTTCTATTAGAAATAGCTCAATTAAAACTTTGATATTGGGTGATTTTTCGATTATCGGAGAGGTATCTGCTTCCGATGTTGTTAAAATGGGTGTTCGATAAATCTGATGAGCTTACATTATTTTTAGAAAACTTTTAGACTAAAAAATAGTATGTTAAAATCAATATTTTTACACCGTAAACTGTCAGATTTCCGATACAAATAAACATTTTCAATTCCATAGTACTTTTTTACTTAAGCAGGTAGAGTCTCTTACTGTGTTCACACTCACCGCTATTGTTCGGAGATCTGAGTTCAAATCTCAGCTAGTCCAACTCCATCCTTCCGAGGAGTATCAAATTGGGTAATGGTAATACCTATGATTTATAGAGCTTCGAAGCGCTATATGAAAAAATTGAAGTTACACGCTTGAGCATCATTTCCGAGCCACACAGTTCGAACATTTGTATTTTTAGCCATTTTATTATTATTATTTTAAAGTGAAAAAAATCAAGAAATCAGAGGATCGTGTTGTGACAGTTCAGAACATTTTCGTTCTATCATTAACCCCTTCGCTGCTAGGCCTTTTCCCCCCCTGTGCTAAGCCTTTTTTTGGCTATTCGAGGTAGTTCGCGCTTAGGCCCCTGTAACTTTTTGACCACATAAGGTATCCACACCAAATTTGCGTCCTTTTCTTCCAACATCATGGGGATTCTAAAGGTACCCAGGGTCTGTGGATTCCCCTGGAGGGGACCCAGAAATTAGCCAAAATACAGCTACATTTTTGGGGGGAAAAATGGGAAAAAAGGGCTACAGATGAAAGAGTCTGGTTTTTTCCCTGCAAATGGTATCAACAAAGGGGTTGTGGTGCTGAAATCACCATCTTCCCAGCTATCAGGGACAAGCAGACTTTTGTGAGAAAACCAACATTTTTTACACAGTTTTGGCATTTTTCTGGGACATAGCCTATTTTTGCAATTTTTTGTGCTTTCAACCTCCTTCCAGTTAATGGTAGAAATGGGTATCAAAGCAATAATGGATCCTGGAAAGCTATACATTTTAGAAAAGTAGACAAAATTCTGAATTCAGCAAGGGGTCATTTGTGTAGATCCTTCAAGGTTTCTTTATAGAAACTAACAGTTGAATATAGGAAAAATATAGCAAAAATTGAAAATTAGTTGAAAAAAACAGCCATTTGTGTCAACGTTTTCACCTGTAACTTCTTCTAATTATGACAGCTGTTTGAAAGAAAAATACCGTTACATCCGCTGGACCTTTCTGGTTGTGGGGATATATAGGACTTGTAGGTTCACCAAGAACCCGACGAACCCAGAGCCAATAACTGAGCAGCGTCTTGCAATGTTTTTTTATTCTGTACCGGGTATATAGCAATTAATTTGGGAACATATATACATGGAAAAATCGGTATGAAAGACACCTATGTACTTCTGCAATTGGAACAAAATATAGAGTTTAGAAACAGTAGATATTTGCACATTTCCGAAATTGTGAGTATCCATACTAGCATGAGAATTATACGTCATTTTTAAAAATGATTTATTTTTTACACATTGTCTTTCATTTGGAAGGCGGAAATGCATCGAAAGTCAATAGGTAATAACAGTTGCTCTACAATTCTGTGTTACCCTAAGTCTCACGATAAAAATGGTACCTCACTTGTGTGGGTAGGCCTAGTGCCCATGACAGGAAATGGCCCAAAATGCAACGTGGACACACCACATTTTCACAGTGAAAACGGACCCTTTTTTTGCAAAGTGCCTAGCTGTAGATTTTGAACCCTAGCTCTGCAGGCACCTAGGGAAAACTAGCAAACCTATACATTTTTGAAAACTAGACACCCAGGGGAATCCAGGATGGGGTGACTTGACTGGCAATCACCAGGTTCTGTTACCCAGAATCCCTTGCAAACCTCAAAATTTGTCCCAAAAAACACGTTTTCCTCACATTTCTGTGGTGGAAAGCTCTGGAATCTGCGTGGATCCACAAAATTCCACCCACCCCGAGTTCCCCAAAGTGTTCCAAGAAAAATGGTACCTCACTTGTGTGGGTAGGCCTAGTGCAATGACAGGAAACGGCCCAAAACACAACGTGGACACACCACATTTTCAAAGTTAAAACGGACCCTTTTTTTGCAAAGTGCCTAGCTGTAGATTTTGAACCCTAACTCTGCCAGCACCTAGGGCAACCTGGCAAACCTATACATTTTTGAAAACTAGACACCCAGAGGAATCCAGGATGGGGTGACTTGACTGGCTCTCACCAGGTTATGTTACCCAGAATCCCTTGCAAACCTAAAAATGTGTCCAAAAAAACACATTTTCCTCACATTTCTGTGGTGGAAAGTTCTGGAATCTGCGTGGATCCACAAAATACCACCCACCCCGCGTTCCCCAAAGTCTTTCAAGAAAAATGGTACCTCACTTGTGTGGGTAGGCCTAGTGCCCGCGACAGGAAACGGCCCAAAACGCAACATGGACACACCACATTTTCACAGTGAAAACGGACCCTTTTTTTGCAAGGTGCCTAGCTGTAGATTTTGAACCCTAACTCTGCCAGCACCTAGGGAAACCTAGCAAACCTATATAGTTTTGAAAACTATACACCCAGGGGAATCCAGGATGGGGTGACTTGACTGGCTCTCACCAGGTTTTGTTACCCAGAATCCCTTGCAAACCTAAAGATTTGTCAAAAAAACACATTTTCCTCACATTTCTGTGGAGGAAAGTTCTGGAATCTGCGTGGATCCACAAAATTCTACCCACCCCGCGTTCCCCAATGTCTTCTGAGAACAATGGTACCTCACTTGTGTGGGTAGGCCTAGTGCCCGCAACAGGAAACGGCCCAAAACACAACATGGACACACCACATTTTCACAGTGAAAACGGACCCTTTTTTTGCAAAGTGCCTAGCTGTAGATTTTGAACCGTAACTCTGCCAGCACCTAGGGAAACCTGGCAAACCTATACATTTTTGAAAACTAGACACCCAGGGGAATCCAGGATGGGGTGACTTGACTGGCTTTCACCAGGTTCTGTTACCCAGAATCCCTTGCAAACCAAAAAATTTGTCCTAATTATACTAGTCGTCATTAGGACATCGAAACCACTTTAATATATTTATACATATCCTTTGAATGTGATAACATGGTCCTAGCCGAGGTTACATTATTTGATGACTGATATTTGGATTCCATATGAGGATGCGGACAACTCTCCATCTAGCACAAAAAAAATTCTGGATACCTTACATATTGATATCATTTTAAGACGTCGATGCGAGAACTTATACTTCAGGAACGTCTTGACTTCTTACTTTCAATCGCCTTGAAAAAGTCTATGATTAGACGAAACACGTGTTGGCAAAATCCTTGCTGGGAGAACCAAAAGAATAAACCAACAAGTTGAACACTAAATTTTGGGACTCTTGTGACTAGTTATACTTTGAGAAAAGATATCATTGGCCTCCTTTGAAACATTGCTTAATATATATAAAAAAATTGTGTTTAAATATAAAACTTATGACGGTTAAACTTATCCACTACATTTTGGATGATTGTACTTATTTAGGAGAGTGCTGAACAGAGCTCTATTCTTGCATATATGTATACGCACTAGTTTTCTAATGTGTAATTAGCACCTTGGGTAGTAGGTGAACTGAGCGCTAATAGCACCTCAACCTAATTGTAAGTTGTTATTATATTGATTCACACAAAGACTTGACTATATTCAACGTTGTAACCTTTGATGGTGCAGTAATTTCCCAATTGGAGGCCACTACTACCTCACTCAAATTTATTTTATAATAAAATACATCCAATAGTAGTGTGGAATCTACTTTGGAACATTGGAATGTTGGGAGCTCAACTGCAGAGAACAGAGTAACAAAAGGCCAAAATTCCTGGTATTCATGCACCTTCCACCTTTCTGTTTGTCCCTATTTAATTTAGAAAATTGTATCCTCAGTGTACAGAATATTCCAATACCATTATAGATCTGCCTCAGGCTGTACCTGTCGTTAAAGAACATCTCCCATATTACAAGTCCTTGCATGCAGCTCGGTCCTGGCCTTGTTGGAACAAAAAGTGAAAACTTAAACAATTTATAGGAAGCTTTCCAATCTAGAATACTATTTCTTGGACTCTACATAGCTTAGACTGCGGTGTGCATTTAACTTGGTGGGAATTCCAGTTGACCAGTTAAAAGGACGATATAGAGTTGATGCATGCAGGCTTTTGTAGACCACTCTATATATGTGCAGCCATAAACAAAGTCCAAGGGAATTTTACTGGTTAGATAAAAATGCCAATTTAGGGCCAGGTGTACTAAGAAACATTTTTGCGATTCCCGAATTACGAATCCTTGCGATTTGCAATTAGGAAATCACAAAACAGTGTGTATGAAAGTGTGTTGAACACTGTCCGTGATTCCCAGTGGATAGCAAATGACCTACCTCATGAATATTACTGAGGTAGGTCGCAATTTGCGACCCATTACATATCGCAAAAATCACAGGGATGGTGGCCTGCTGAGGTCAGCAGACCACTATGTCTGAGATTGCTTTTAAATAAAGCAATCTTCTTTTTAAAGGAAAACGGGATGCATTACAAAAAGAAATATGAAAAGCTTTCTTTTCATTTTTAGGTTGAGCCTAGAGTCAGCGTGCATGCGCTGCTCTGCAAGGCATGCTGTATTGGAGTATGTATTTGAAGCCCCGCCCACTCCCCGCCCATATTTTTCATTGGCTTGTGTCATTGCCCTTCGTAATGCTGGCTTCTGATTCGTGAATAGGCTTGTTAGTCCCTCCTTAGTACCGCCTTGTCTTCATTTGTAACCTTCCAAGGCGACTGGCCCTTTTACTTGGCTTGTTACACGGTGTGCGTTATAAGTAGGTGAGCACTATTTAGTTTATTGCTGACTAATGAGGACAATGGCCGCTGCTTTTTGTTGTACTTGCAGCGCACCCACACAGGACAATGGCGCTGCTTTCGTATTGAGCGCTATGCCGCTCTAACTTTAAAAGTGCCTGCCCCCTACCGCCACAGTACAACGGCAACACTTTTCTTTTTTTTAATTGCTTTTAAGAAAAACGCAGCGTCCATTTCAGGGACACCGTGCTTTCTTTTACCTTTATTTTTTTTTTTTATAAACTTGCATGCAGAGTACGGCGCCCGCTTTAGGGACCCCGCGCGCAGTTTCATAAAAAAAAAAAACTTATTAGTGAGCGCGGCGCCCGCTTTAGGGACACCGCGCTCTGTTTTTTTTTTTTATACTTTAATGGTGAGCGCGGTGCCTGCTTAATGAACACCGCGCTCTGCAATACATTAGGTCTCGCTTTTGGTGAAGTTTGACCTATTGGTATTGTAAATGACAATGCCTTTTAATATTATAAAAGGCATTGCCATTTACAATGCCAGTAGCTCAAAATCTTGCAATTGCGAGACCTATTGCATTGTAAATGCTTGTCTCCCTTATTCCTGGGATTACCCACCTGTGTACCCATGATGTGGACACAGGGGACAGCCTCCCTGTCAAAAATAAATCTTACAGGCTGACGGATAAGGTGAGAGCCAACTTCAAGAGTGAAGTCTCTAAAATGTTGGAGATGGGGTGATAGAACCAGTGGTAGCCCTTGGTCCAGCCCTGTGGTTCTGGTACCAAAAGCTGCCCTACCGGGCACCAAACCTGAACTAAGGTTCTGTGTGGATTACAGAGGGTTAAATTCAGTGACCAAAACTGATGTTCATCCTATTCCCAGGGTGGATGAGCTCATTGACAGATTAGGGGCTGCCCAATACCGGAGCACATTTAATTTCACGTCAGGGTACTGGCAGATTGCCCTAACTGATGGAGCCAAGGAGAGGCCAGCCTTCTCCACTCTAGAGGGCCACTACCAGTTCAGAGTGATGCCCTTTGGACTTCCAGAGGCTGGTGAACCAGGTCCTTGCTGGTTTGGAGGCCTTCTCAGCTGCATACTTGGATGACATAGCTGTCTTCAGCAGCAGTTGGAGGGGACACCTATTTTACCTCTAGGAAATGCTTGAGGCCCTGCAACAGGCAGGCCCAACTATCAAGGCAAGTAAATGTTAGCTAGGGCAGGGGTCTGTGGTGTGCTTTGGACACCTGGTGGGCGGGGGGATGATTCAACCCCTACAGGCCAAGATTGAAACCACAATGGCCTGACAGCGCCCCCCTCCCCCCAAACCCAGACTGAGGTCAGAGCATTCTTGGGCCTCACAGGGTACTATAGGAGGTTTGTCAAGGGTTATGGCACCATTGTTGCCCCCTGACTTCAAGCCCAGTAATGTGATTTAGACAGAGGCATGCCAAAAAGTATTTGACTCCCCGAAGCAGGCCATGTACACTGCTCCTGTGCTCAAGGCCCCTGACTTCTGAAAAGAATTCTTTGTTCAAACTGATGCCTCAGAGCATGGTATAGGGGCAGTGCTGTCACAGCTCACTGAAGAGGGCCTGATCCAACCTGTAGCCTTCCTCTCCAGGAGGTTACTGCCCAGGGAACAGAGGTGGAGTGCAATAGAGAAACAAGCTTTTGCTGTGGTCTGGGCACTAAAGAAGTTGAGGCCAAACTTGTTTGGCACTCACTTCCTGGTTCAGACAGACCACAGGCCCCTCCGGTGGCTCATGAAAATGAGAAGTAAAAATACAACATTGTTAAGGTGGTCCATTTCCCTACAGGGTATGGACATCAGGGTGGAACACAGACCAGGAGTGGACCACGTCTATGCTGACGGTCTGTCCAGGTTTTTATGCCCTAGTAATGAGGGCTCCCTAGAGGTTGGGTAGATCTCCTCACTTTCGTATAGGGGCGACATGTGTTAGACCTGCCATCCTTAGGGCAGTCTCCCCCCAACTTTTTGCCCTGTAGCATGTCAGCATCGGGTATCCCCAGTGTGAACTGAAAATACAGGGACAAACCCAACATAAAGGTAGGAATACAAATGAGCATGGGCACATAGACATATGTACAGAAATATGTATGACATGGAAACATAACACTAATGCACACCTAAAAGTATGTCTCACAGAAAAACCCATACACTGGCATACTACATCCTCCCTGAACCAATACCCTCATCACCACTGCTGCAAGCAAAGACTGAGGGTCCACCTGATCTCCTAAACTGCATCATGGAGAGTGTCACATTGCAGTGTCACGCAAAACATGTATATCTTGAGATGCACCACATGAGGGGGCTTGGAGGTGCATTGGAGGAGCAAGCACTGACAAATGTATATCAGTCTATGAATAGTGATTGGACTTGATAGTGCTTAGCATTACCATGATAACAATTGTATGCACAGAAAGCTGCCATCCAAACTCCATTTGAGTGCAGCAACATCCAGAAAAAACAGAAAGCAGACTTTGGAGCTGCATCACCTACCAGTGCCCTACAACTATTATCTGAGATATCTGTCAAACTGCAAGCACATTCTCCTACTGTTTTCACTGACCCATCTACAAATCCCAAAGCATTGAAGTCCCCTTTGTGTCAACAAGGTCAATTGACAATAACAGCCATTGCCAATGGCAAACACTCAGGCATCTCAGGTACAATGTAAGGTGTGCATTCACTTATCTAGATCCTGTCATGTGCCTTAAGTATTGACATATCACATGTGTAACAATATGTGAAAACCACAATCACGTGGCTCGTTTGGCTGAAAAAGATGGCCAGATAGGCACAATACACATCCCTATGAGCCCCCCCCCAATTTCATTGTTAAACTAAGCTACTCCAACTCATGTTGTGACAAACAAGATAAAGCAGTCACAATGCAAAAGATCACTAGGCTGATACACTCTTCCACAACCCAGAAGTCCTAACGCTCGTGGCTGTGCCACTGTTTGCACGAGACACATCATACCTGGACATATACACACACTCAACATCACTTGACACACAAACACTCATTGACAAAACTGACTCACACTTAACAACAGATATGACCCTCGGATAGCACATACAACCCCTATCAGGCAGGTAACCATAGTCAAGTATGGTACATGATATCTCTGGGTGGAAGTTCAAATGTGGGGGTATGTGTGCATCAAGACAGAATATAAAGGCAAATCACGTCAGCATGATGTGGCCTATGTTCAGTTTACTAAAAATGTATATGCACAGCGTTAAGCCCTGAAGTTGATGTACGTTGGTCTGCAACGTAGTGCCACACTCAACAATCACACCACATTATAACTAGCTATCAAATCCTGTGACACCCAGTCCAGGACCATGAGCCAGCTTCTCATGCAACTAACACATACATCAGTAGTGAATTAGTAAATACAGAAACACAGTCTAACTTACTAAGCATTGTCATGGACCCACACACACCATCCACATGAAATAGGCAACTAATGTGAATGCCATTACAATCATCCAAATTCCACTACAGTGTATAGACACCCTGCATACAATGGATCCCGAATTTAAGGGGAGTCCTGGAAGACAACATGGCCAAGACATAGTCTGATTTGTACCTACCTCACACTCTCCATGTGGACAGGACATTGAGAATCAGTCTCAACTGGGACTAATGGCTATTGGCACAAAGTGGCATCCACATGGGGCAAATTTGTCATTAGAAGGACTTAACAAGATCCACTGAAGGAACAGCAATTGGCCCATATCTATTAAGTCACATGCTGCAGTTTACACATTGCTCTGTGTACGTGTGGCTAAAGTAACTATCATGTATATAGAGTAACAATGCCTCCAAGTGTATTGACAAGAAGATTCACTTTATACACATCAAATACATATGCAGCGTACATCTCATTGAGTTTTGTCCATTGACACACTTGCACAATGAACTTAGAAATCTAACTAAACTATGAATGCATACAATATCCAATGGAAGGTTTGGCCCTTCATCCTCACTCCTACACAAACCTAATGTGGACATTGACACCCAGCCAATGTAGGTACACAAATCCACACAACATCCCAATAGACTTACCTACTCTAGGAATCATATGCTATCATTGTCATACTAACAGAACTGTACTCACACATCTAAAATTACACAGGAATAACAGTTAACTGCAAGAGATATGTTTGGACACAAGAATGACAGAAACAAAAGAAAAATTGCTTTATTCAGCCTCCAGAGTTCAAGTATGAAAGCAAAGGCCAATGGCCAATCCAAATGTCCACGTTGTGGGCCAGCAAAGTGTGGCCCACCAAACTTGCCTTCAGTAATGCTTCTGCGAGATACCTCCCCTGGAAGGGGCATCTAGGTGGCATGCCAGGCACCAAACTAAAATAACTAGGGGGGACTGGGTTGGTCCTTGGGAGGGCTGGGCTCAGGATTGGGGGGGGGGCGGCTGGGTCAGTGGGAGGGCCGTATGTAGGGTGGAGGGGCTGGGCTTCACCATTTTGGGCATTTTATACCCCTGAAGGGAATGGGGGATTTTTTGCCTTTTAATTTCTTCCCTGTGGAGGCACTGGGGTAGGATGGGAAAGAAGATCTTCTGGGTATAGGTGGGGGTGGGGCGGTGGCAGGAGGGAGAGGTTTCCTTTTCCAGCTTCTTTGTTGTTGCCTTTGGGTTTCAGCAGGGGACTGGCTAGGTGTTTTGGGGTGGATGTTGGAGGGTATGGCAGGGGCACAAGGGTCTTTTTTTAGGTTTGGGAGGGGGTTGGTAAGTTTGGGAAAGGAAGAGGTCAAGGGAAGTGAGGTGGAGTTTCTGGGCCGATTGGGTACGAGGAGAGCCAAGGGTAGGGGGTGTGGAGGCAGAGGGTAGTGATGTATGCGGCATGTCTGTACGTGCTGCTGTGGTGTCTGTCGTGGCTGTGTGTGATGGTGTGCTGTCTGCCTGTTTGTCTTTACGTGAGACATGGTGAAGTGGGTATTGTGTCTGCCTGCAAATCAGTGGATATGGAAGTCAGGGTGTCTTGTGTCTGCTGAGTGCGTGTTTTTCTGTCTTTTGCCTTATGTCTGTGTGTTTGTGTGCTGCATGTGATGTTGCTTTGGATACGTGGTCAGGTTTACGTGTGCTTTGGTCAGGTATGGGAATAGGGACTGTAGATGGGGTAGAGGGAGGAGGGGGATGTAAAGCTGGATTTGGGATAATGCTACCATCAGTGTGGAGGCTAGAGTCTGAATGGATCTCTGTAGGAAAGACATGTCAGAGTGCAAGCCCTCCAGCAAAGATACCATCTGGGTCTGAGGTTTGGTATGCACCTGGAGGACATTAAGGACTGCTGCCTCACCACAAGAGATCTGTTTCAGGAGGTCAATGGCCTCCACACTTAGTGCATCAGGGGAGACAGAGGCAGGGGTTGAGGTGCCTGGCGTGAAGGAGACTCCTCCCCTCTTAAGGGAGCCGCCACGGACAGCGGGCTGGGGAGCAGCTGTGAGGTTGGATATGGTAGGGGGTGGTGGACTCAGATATAGTGGACACAGGTCCAGGGGGATCCACCACCACCTGGAAGGCCTCACTGGAATTGGACTTGGACGAAGATGTTCCAGCCGTCATGTCGGCCAGCTCCTCAGTGGCGCTCCATTACTCTCTGTGCCACTGGTCCCCTCTTGCTCACTGGCAGCTTGAGAACCACTGTGGCCAGCTGTTTCCCCAACAGTCATGGCACCGTCTCCCTCGCTGCCCTGGTCTGATGCTGAAAAACAGATTAGAAAAAAAAGTAGTTGAGATGTTGATATGTACATGGCACATAGGTGTAATAACAACTCAACCTACATTGGCTAACATCATAATTTCTACTTGGATGACAACATTCGGTCAAATAGAGTCAATAGCACATTACTGATTGCTACAAGACCTGTGCTCACTCTCACATAATGGTGTTAGGAACATAGTTTGATGCAAAGTCATATTTATCCTTCTCAACATCTCAACCATATCTATGTACCAGATGATGTTTTGTTTCTCACTCCTGATGCCCTCATAGTACACTACGTTTACCTCATGTGATCCAAGGGAGAATAGACCTTCTACTAAGATATGGAAGAACACTGTAGCCTTAACATACAGCATATAGTGAGCTCTCCCTAATCCAGAGCTTGTGGAACAGCAGATACCCTGCTCCAGTTAACACAGTTTGATAAGTCACCATCAAGATGGAGGAGTCATGGAATAGGCTATTTCACACAGATCATATTACTGTTGCACATCTGTCCATTAGCAGATGAAGCAGTTCTAAGTGTCACATGTGTAATTCAAATAGAAGTTACACGCGGAATATAGGCATAGCAAGGCAAACATTTATGTCTCCAAGTATTGTGTCATGTCAGCACAGTGCAACAAACAAATGTACTGTAGGCAGATTGCAACACTTTTAATGGTTTGCCATGTAAACACAGCTCATCACACTGCCAATGACAATGACTTAATATTACTTCATTGACATGTGGCTTACTATACCACCAGGCCAAGTAGAATCATTGTGTGGCCACAATCTTAGTGCACAACATTTTACTTGATACCTTTTGGCAACACTATTTCTTATCGTGTACATCCTGCTGATGTCCACATCTCACAAGGATCCTATCCCTCCCTGATAAATATCATCAGGCACATATTGTCCAGCTTAGATGTGGTTGTGTTCTTCACCTGAATATATCTGCCCTTCTCAGATGTTGGTGAAGCCACATTTCCAGATATCTGATTTACAGTGCTAAGCCATAGTTTTATTTGCACACAAAGATGTATGCCCCTTATAAAAACCATCAATAGCATTGGGAATGTGGACTGCCCCCCCATTACAACCTAGCACCTACTCACAGACATCTGTTGTCACCTACACATAGTCCAAAACATGGAATCTGCTCAGATTTAGATAGGATGTATTCTGTCACTCACTTATTGTTAGAAGGTGGTTCTGACCATCTGAGCCGCCCGGATTTTTCGCTTTTTGAACACCTATTTGTTTTACTGTGGGAGAGCCTCATAAGTTGGGACTCACCCACAGTGAACTCATGATGAAAGGGACTGCATGTGAATTTTACCGGTGTCCCTCTGGCGCGAGTAGGCCGCTGCGCTACAGCCAGAGTAAGGGGCACTGGGCTGGTTACATGCAGACACGTGTGTACATGCGTGTGCACAAGTGTAAGGGCTGCGCAGGGGAGATTCCTAGCGTGCGCAGCCCAGGAGCAGCTACAAAGTGAATGGTGTGGCAGGACCTATGCAGAACTGGGTGGTGACATGGAATAGGCTTTATACAATGGGAAGAAACATTTGAGGGAAAGTCACTGTGCTTTACTGTTTTCACTCCATTACTCTCCTATGAGGATGGGGAGCACATGGGCTAGTTTCACTTTCCTAGGGCCTACAAATTCCAGACACGCACTAAAGTCCACTGTAACTTATGTGAGGAGAAGGATTCTGCAGAGTCCAAAGTCATATTTGTACTGCTTTTGGGTCATCCAGAAATGTCATATTTCTCTGAGTCAGCTCATGACCAGGGCCTGGCTGGGGTTGACCCAGCCAGGCTGAATTAATGACCTTCCTCCCCATGCTGTAGCATCAGAGGCCCAGCCCTGCACGACAAGTATTCCAAGGGCAAAGGCCTCCACTCCAAGAAGAGAAGATGGGTGGAGCTACAGGTTCATCCATCAGCAGCTGACACCTGGTGCCAGGCACCAAGCTGCTCTGGAGAGAAGGCAGCGAGGGAGGAAGGGGCTCTCAGAGACCATGTGGCATGAGACCCCTGGACGACGCCATTTTGAACAAACCCAGAGGCCTGGGCAGGAAGGAGGGAGCAGGGGCAGAGAAGTGATGTGTCGCTGTTTGATAGGGCAAACAGAGACTTCCTGCCAGCCCCCTCCCCAATCTTTTTAAAAGAGTTTGCACAGGAAGAGGAGCTCTCTCTGGGGTGTGGACTGCTGAGGAAGACTGGTGCTAGAGCCTGGCGCCATGGGCAGTTGGAAGGAAGAACCCCCTGACTGTCCCAGGGAGCAGAATTGCACCAGGAAGGGAGTCCAGGACCAGTGAGCAGAAACCTGGGCCTCTGCGCAAGGAGAAGAGAGGCCCAGGAGAAGAGCCAAGTGAGAGGCTGGTGCAGGGAGCCAGTGAAGACAGCTCCCTGCTGAATCCACCCTCCGGGAGACCAGGATGGAGAAGGAAAGTGCTCCCAGTGGCTGGGGAGAGCCGCCAGGAGCAAGAAGAGGCCAAAATCATGAAGATCGGTCCCCTGGGGGCTGAGATATGCCCCCCAGAAGGTAGGTGACCCTTAACCTCTGAGAGGACCAACGACAAAGCACGTGGGGCTCCGCCGCCAGTCCTGGATATGCCCCTGGGGTGGGTCAGGTCCCGGGGGCTGCCCCCACCAGAAGTTAAGTCGGGGAGCGCCGTCGCGCTCCCCGTGAACATGCCCGTGGGGTGCCAGGAGCCCACCCTGGCTCCCGCCGAAAATGGAGGCAGGGGAGTGCCGTCGCGCCCCCGTGAAGACGAAAGTCAGGGAGCGCCATCGCGCTCCCCGTGAAGGGGCCCAACCGGGGTGCCAGGAGCCCACCCTGGCCCTGACGTCACCAGAGGGCAGGGAGCGTCGTCGCACCCCCGCAGCGATGTCTCTGGGGCCCGGGATCCCAACTCCGGGCCCCGTCGCCAGAAGACAAGCCGGGAGCGCCGTCGCGCTCCCTGTGAAGGTGTCCCTGTGGGGGGCCCGGGACCCCATCCCAGGCCCCGAAGTGAAGAGGAGGATGGGGGAGTGTTGCCGCACTCCTCCGCGGCAGCGGGAAGGCGGGGGGAGTGCCGTCACACTCCCCCGAAGACCCGCCAGGCCGGAGGCTGCCTCGCGTCTGCCCGCGCGAGCGGGCAGACCAGAATGGAGGTGCCGGCTCCCGCAGCAGCACACAAGGGTGCTGGCCGGACGGGGAACCGGCGGGGGCAGCCGGGGGTGGGCTCCCTGGGCTGCCCTCCAACACTGCCGCACTGCGGGAGGCCTGGGTGGGACCGGGTCCATGAAGAGAAGAGTGGCCGGGGGTGGGCTCCCTGAGCCGAAAACCACTTACCGGGTGGCACCAGGGGTCCGGGTGGGACTGGACCCCCAAAGATGGGCCGACGCCGCAGGAGCAGCCGGGGGTGGGCTCCCCGTGCTGCAGTAATAGCTGGGGGTCCGGGTGGGACCGGGCCCCCCACGAGGATCGGAAGCGGCATGAGGCAGCCCGCCGGGCAGAGCGGCTCTCCCCAGCGCAGCGGGGGAGCCGCTGCTCAATTATTCATAGAGCCAGAAAGAAGTGCCCCATAATGCTCTGCAGGCCCGAGGAGGCCTGCAGGAAAACGCCTGTTTTTCTGCGTGTGGTGGCCCCAGGAGGACGGGGTCACCACGACATGTGTGCCAAGGTGCAGGGGGAGCTGCAGGAGCAACGCAGTCTCCCCCGCATGAAGATGTTAAGTCCCTCCCTAAGTCTCATGGGGACTTAAAAGAAACAACCCCTCAAGGGCTCAGCCAGCAATCAACTTTCCTCTGAGCTGGAACTTTAGTTCTACAGCCCGGGGGTGCGTTAAGGATTGGTTCAATGTGCGGAAGGCTGTGCTGGGGATGTCTGGAGAAGGGCAACCCCTGGAGGTGAAGAGGTGCAACTGCACGAGAAGTGCATTTACCAATGTTATTTCTTTTAGAGGGACTGTAAGTCACACGTGTTATTTGAAGTGCCTGTGTAAGGTGATGTCATAAGCAAAGTGGGATTATGTTGCCAGCTATTCCTGCTAGGGTGTCTGGCTGTAAATGCTTAATCCTGTGATTTTACCTGTGATGCCTTTTAGAGGCTGTGATTGCAATGCATTACAACTGTTATCAGCTATGAAAAGTGCCTCATTTAAAGTGGTGCCCAAACATGTATTCTTTTGCTGCACTAGGTGAAGAACAACCCAGACTGTTAGCCCCTAAGATGTAGAGGTGTATACTATATGGTCAGTATGACATGTTCAGTCAGGGTTATGTGTCACCAGGGCAGGTGTGCCTATTTTAAATCCTTGTTGAGGTAATGGGGTGGGTCGCCACTGGGATGGTGCCAGTGCGCAGGGCCCTCGCTCCAGGTTATGTTCAACTAACTGCATTAGGGGGCAAGATGATGTGCATACATGGGAGTGGTGGTACTAGACCCCACCCCCCTTTGGGAGGGGTGGAAATGTTAGGCAATGTCACAAAGTAATTCCAACAGCTTATGTATATTGGTAAATTGTTGCATAGTATTGAGTAGTGTGTGTGTTTAATAAATGTACTCTTACTTTTATGAAGCAAAGTACAGGCTGGACAATCAATTATTGAGTGTTATTTCGGCGTACTTGTAATGGCGATTACTAGCCTACGACAAATTATGGGTTGGACCGCGCACACCTATCAGTTTGTAGACCAATATTCCCCAATGTACACTGTGTAATCAGATTGAGCGTGCTGAGTGAGTAAGAGGTAGCCAAACCCTGTTTGTCAACTAAATTGCTAATGCAAGTGTAATGATCACTTGCCCCTGCTTCCACTGCTAGGGTGCAAAGAAACTTTGCTTAATGTATTGAACTACTTTGGAATATTATGCTAACATTAATACATAACTTGTCAAAACAACTTCTTTTTCACATTCTCATGACATGTTTATTACAGAACTCTTTGCCGTAATTATAATGCTGTAAATTGAACAAAACATAACATGAAATATAAACACATGTCATGTATATAGGCTTTATACAAAAATAACACAAAAGATTTCTGTGAATGATTCCCAATGCATTTCGGGATATCCTTATCCCTTCGTCAGGGGAACTGTAAATGAAACATAGATGCCATTGTTTAGACATACAAGGAGGAAAAACAACACTTTTAATTTCAATACTGATGCTATTGTGAATTAGACACATTGCCAAAGCACATGAACTTACTCCAAAACAATTGTATTCATGTAGTGAGAAAAGTAAACAAAGGTCCATGGTCTGTGCTGCTAGAATAAAAATAATGGAAATAAGTGAAACTTCACCACTGTGCACAATCCTCAACGTGTGCCGCAACTAGCAACCGCAGTAAGAAACAAAAAGGAAACTTACATCCACTATGTTGCACCGTTTTCTACCCGGTGCCCAAAAACACAAAAAGTACTGTCCAAAATGCGAGAACCTAAATGAAAAAAATATATAAATATTGGAACAAAATATACGCAGCTGCTCGTGATTGACCAACGTATATGGTGATATGGTGCTTATTAACCCCAATGGATTTACCTTCAGTACACTGAGCCACTGTCGTGCACCGTTAGATTCTGCCACACGAACCACGGAGTTTCTGAAAAAAGATGTACGTCATTAACAGCCTACTTTGCTGCACAACCTCACGTTGTTTGCCCGACAAGCAGTTTGTGCTCACCTCTGAAGAGCAGCTAAAGGCGCCGCAGTAAACCTTGAAAGCAACGAACCACAGATGTACCAAACGTTAATGTTGGAAACGGACCTCCTTAATCTCTAAAAAATAGTACTCTATTTGTAAGCCTGCTCTAGTGCAAGTCCCTCCTATAAAGAACTCGAGCAGTGGTCTGTTCTCACCTCCATCATCTAAGTGATGACGCCGAATTCTCCTCACGACCCGCGGATGGAAGAATACCGACCCGGTGACTGGGAAGCGTTTAAACCTGATGTATAGTAAACATAAACGACGGTCAAGCACAATATGTCCCCGTCTGCTTGGTCTCACATGGCGGCCATCTTTGGATGGTGTAAATACACTCGAGTACATCTAACAACTCTCAGAATAGCCGCAAATTCAGATAAATCGTGCCTGTTATCAACTTTACCGATGCCACATGTATAAGTCCTCTCATACCAGTGAGTCTACCAAGCTATTACGAAAAACAATCCTCTGGGGTTAATAATGATCACAAAACAACTACATGGAGTCTAATGCCTCCCTGGGCCACAGGTAAAAGCAGAAGTCATCGAAACTAGATCTTGCCAATTGACTTGAGAACGTAATAACTGAATCTAGTATTTGTAAGATCGAGAGGTGTACCCAATTAGAATCCGCAGATTGATGCGCTCACCAAAGATCACACTTGTATAGGTGTGTATAACAGCACAAAGCTGGTAGTATACCATCCGCTGAAGCGCCCCCGTAACCGGGGTTAGAATTCTAAACATGCCGAAAAAATGGCGAGTAATCATTAGTGCAACCACCACCCATACACCACAGTGTGTGAAAAATAATAAATCCTGACCTAGACACAACAATGAATAGCAAACACTCTTAATGAAAACATTATGTTATTTTACGCAAACCAACAAATAAACAACCATAAAGGCAGTATGCATATAATTTACCATAACCTCATTTTGAATATATCCCAAAAATGTTCTGGTGTAAGAATGTGCAATGTAGACTCAACTCTGTGAACAAAGGATGAAGATATATATTGTAATGTCCACCTGGTGTTCTATGTGTCAGAGAGCAATTTATAGGTAACAACCCATGTCTTGCTTGTCATTCAATCCAACGGGCATCATGGTGTTCAAGAACTTTATCCACCATATTTCTCTGCGTGATAACCATTTAGCGTTGTCATATTCAGTTGATTGCTTAATCTTTTCCAAGACCAGGAATCTCAGTTGTGGAATGCTGTGGTTGCACTCTGTCCAATGCGTTGCCAAACTAGAGTTGGGATCCTTGTTTCTAATTAAGCTCTTGTGCTCAGTAATCCTGATTTAAATTTTTCTTTCGGTCTTGCCCACTTACATTTTGCCGCACGGGCATTTTATGCAATAGACAACAAAAGTAGAATTGCAATCCGCTGAGTCTCGGAGTTTGATCGTCTTGCCAGTTTGGGGATGTGAAATGGTGGTCCCTGAAATGATGTTATTGCAGTGGACGCAATTGAAACATTTTCTCATGCCCACTCCAGTGGTGGCATGGTGGCTGGTCTCATGGTTATTAGTTCTTTGAGATTTTTACTCCTGGTGAAAGCAAATAAGGGTCTTTTGTCAAATAAGCCTTTGAACTCAGGTTCACATTGAACTAATTCCCAGCAAAGATTTAAGACTTTTTTAATTTTTTCGGATTCCGTGGAAAATTTCGTCACGAAAACCATTGTGCCCTGACCAGTTTTGGCTTTTACTTGTAACAATTCACTTCTTGTCATGGTATTAACTCTGGACTCAGCTGCAGCTACTACTTGTAATGGATATCCTCATTCCTGAAACCTCTCCTTTTGATAGTCCAGTTCTCTCCTCGGTGTTTGTGAAGTTGATGAAATGCGTTTAGATCTTAGCATTTGCGAATACGGCAAATTGTGTAAAAGAGCCGGAGGATGAAAACTTGTGTACAACAAAGAGTTGTTCCGATCTGTTGGTTTGTGATATACAGATGTGCTTAACTGACCATGAGTGTTGGTGATTAATACATCAATCAATCAATCAATCAATCAATCATGTCACTTATAAAGCGCACTACATACCCGCGAGGGTCTCAAGGCGCTGGGGGAAGAGGGGGGTGGTGCTGCTACTGATCGAAGAGCCAGGTCTTGAGGAGTCTTCTGAAGGCCAGTAGGTCTTGGGTCTGTCGGAGGTTGGTGGGGAGGGTGTTCCAGGTCTTGGCGGCGAGGTGGGAGAAGGATCTGCCGCCGGCGGTCGTTTTCCGGATGCGGGGGACTGTGGCGAGGGCGAGGCTGGTCGAGCGGAGCTGGCGGGTGGGGGTGTAGAAGCTGAGTCGTCTGTTGAGGTAGGCTGGTCCGGAGTTGTGGAGTGCTTTGTGTGCGTGGGTGAGGAGCTTGAAGGTTATCCTCTTGTTGACAGGGAGCCAGTGCAGGTCTCTCAGGTGGGGTGTGATGTGGCTGCGTCAGGGGATGTCGAGGATAAGACGTGCAGAGGCGTTCTGGATGCGTTGCAGCCGTCTCAGGAGCTTAGCCGTCGTTCCTGCGTAGAGGGCGTTTCCGTAGTCCAGCCTGCTGGTGACGAGGGCCTGGGTGACTGTTTTTCTTGTTTCGGTGGGGATCCACTTGAAGATCCTGCGGAGCATTCGGAGGATGTTGAAGCAGGATGAGGAAACGGCGTTGACCTGCTTAGTCATGGAGAGGGTGGGGTCGAGGATGACCCCTAGGTTGCGTACGTGGTCGGTGGGTGGCGGGGCTGTTCCCAGTGATGTTGGCCACCAGGAGTCGTCCCAGGCTGAAGGGTTGGAACCAAGGATGAGGACCTCCGTCTTGTCCGAGTTCAGCTTCAGGCGGCTGGTCCTCATCCATTCGGCGATGGCCTTCATTCCTTCGTGGAGGTGGGCTTTGGCGGTGTGAGGGTCTTTGGTGAGGGAGAGGATCAGCTGGGTGTCGTCGGCGTAGGAGATGATGTTGAGGTTGTGCTGTCGGGCGACGTGGGCGAGGGGTGCCATGTAGATGTTGAACAGCGTTGGGCTGAGGGAGGAGCCTTGGGGTACGCCGCAGATGATCTTGGTGGCCTTGGATCGGAAGGGGGCGAGGCGGACGCTTTGTGTTCTGCCGGAAAGGAAGGATGTGGTCCAGTCCAGGGCCTTCTCTTGGATCCCAGCGTCGTGAAGGCGTGTTCGTAGTGTGTGGTGGCAGACCGTGTCGAAGGCGGCTGATAGGTCCAGGAGGATGAGGGCTGCTGTTTCTCCGTTGTCTAGCAGGGTCCTGATGTCATCGGTGATGTCAACATTGTTCCAGCTTTACCCAAGAGCTCTTTTCATTCAGAGATGGAGGACACACAAGAATTTGAGGAATTCAAACCTCATAGCACTTTTATGGCTCCCATTTCACACAAGATACTGGATGTTTTTGAAACTCTAGTCAAGCAAGATTTAAACAAATTGGATTTTTGGTCGAAAACTAAAACTAATCATAATAAGCACGAACAACACACCATTTCAGAGTTGGCAGGAGCTACATCATTAACTTTCCAGATGGCTGACAAAGGAGGAGCATTGGTTGTCATGCATACCATGTTTTACAACACGAAAACACAAGAGCATGTGAATGATCAGACAACCTATGTGAAATTAACACAGGATCCCATCAATGACATCAAAAACACTTTGGACTCCATTTTAAAGAACGCTTTGGAGATGGGATTGATCAACAACAATACCTTTACATTTCTAAGCATCAACTATCCCAGATGTCCCAAGTTTTACATGCTTCCCAAAGTACACAAACATCTAGTGAACCCTCCTTTCAGACCCATAGTGAGTGGATGTGGGTCCATATTTGAACCATTGGGAAAGTACATCGACCGGTTTTTGCAACCCTTTGTCCAACACTGGACTTCGTACATTCAAGACACGACACACTTTCAGCGATTATTGCAACAAATGGAAAACACAGATACTTCGAACGTGCTCTTGTGCACGATTGATGTGACATCACTTTACACATCCATACCATTGGCTGAAGGCATGGAGGCCTGTGAATGGGCATTACTACAACTGACACAGGTAGCAGCCAATAAAGTGTTTATCCTGGAGTTATTGCAATTTTGCTTGCAGCATTCATACTTTAAATGGAATGAAGATTTTTATTTACAGATCAGCGGAACATGAATGGGCTTTTCCGGAGCCCCGGCGTACGCCAATACATACACCCATAATTTGAAAATGATCACATCCTTACAGATCCAGCTTGGAAGAAGAACCTTTTATTTTACAGACGTTTCATAGATGATATTTTTTTGATTTGGGCCAATACTGGAGATGAATTGATTACCAAAATAGCTGAGCTCAATGGTAAAAATCCACGCATTCAATTTACTCATTTGATAAACAAGGATCAGATTTAATTCCTGGATGTATTAATCACCAACACTCATGGTCAGTTAATCACATCTGTATATCACAAACCAACAGATCGGAACAACTCTTTGTTGTACACAAGTTTTCATCCTCCGGCTCTTTTACACAATTTGCCATATTCGCAAATGCTAAGATCTAAACGCATTTCATCAACTTCACAAACACTGAGGAGAGAACTGGACTATCAAAAGGAGAGGTTTCAGGCACAAGGATATCCATTACAAGTAGTAGCTGCAGCTGAGTCCAGAGTTAATACCATGACAAGAAGTGAATTGTTACAAGTAAAAGCCAAAACTGGCCAGGACAGAATGGTTTTCGTGTCGAAATTTTCCACGGAATCCGTAAAAATTAAACAAGTCTTAAATTTTCGCTGGGAATTACTTCAATGCGAACCCGAGTTCAAAGGCTTATTTGACAAAAGACCCTTATTTGCTTTCACCAGGAGTAAAAATCTTAAAGAACTAATAACCATGAGACCAGCACGCAGTGCCACCACTGGAGTGGGCATGAGAAAATGTTTCAATTGCGTCCATTGCAATAACATCATTTCAGGGACCACCATTTCACATCCCCAAACTGGCAAGACGATCAAACTCCGAGACTCAACTGATTGCAATTCTACCTTTGTTGTCCATTGCATAAAATGCCCGTGCGGCAAAATGTACGTGGGCAAGACCGAAAGAAAAATTAAAATCAGGATTACTGAGCACAAGAGCTTAATTAGAAACAAGAATCCCAACTCTAGTTTGTCAACGCATTGGACAGAGTGCAACCACAGCATTCCACAACTGAGATTCCTGGTCTTGGAAAAGATTAAGCAATCAACTGAATATGACAACGCTAAATGGTTATCACGCAGAGAAATATGGTGGATAAAGTTCTTGAACACCATAATGCCCGTTGGATTGAATGACAAGCTAGACATGGGTTGTTACCTATAAATTGCTCTCCGACACATAGAACACCAGGTGGACATTACAATATATATCTTCATCCTTTGCTCACAGAGTTGAGTCTACATTGCACATTCTTACACCAGAACATTTTGGGGATATATTCACAATGAGGTTATGGTAAATTATATGCATACTGCCTTTATGGTTGTTTATTTGTTGGTTTGTGTAAAATAACATAATGTTTTCATTAAGAGTGTTTGCTATTCATTGTTGTGTCTAGGTCAGGATTTATTATTTTTCACACACTGTGGTGTATGGGTGGTGGTTGCACTAATGATTACTCGCCATTTTTTCAGCATGTTTAGAACTCTAACTCCGGTTACGGGGGCGCTTCAGCGGATGGTATACTACCAGCTTTGTGCTGTTATACACACCGATACAAGTGTGATCTTTGGTGAGTGCATAAATCTGCGGATTCTAATTGGGTACACCTCCCGATCTTAGAAATACTACATTCAGTTATTATGTTCTCAAGGCAATTGGCCAAGATCTAGTTTCGATGACTTCTGGTTTTACCTGTGGCCCAGGGAGGCATTAGACTCCATGTAGTTGTTTTGGGATCATTATTAACCCCAGAGGATCGTTTTTCGTGATAGCTTGGTAGACCCACTGGTATGAGAGGACTTATGCATGTGGCATCGGTAAAGTTGATAACAGGCACGATTTATCTGAATTTGCGGCTATTCTGGGATTTTTTAGATGTACTCGAGTGTATTTACAGCATCCAAAGATGGCCGCCATGTGAGACCAAGCAGACGGGGACATATTGTGCTTGACCGTCGTTTATGTTTACTATACATCAGGTTTAAACGCTTCCCAGTCACCGGGTCCGTAATCTTCCGTCCGCGGGTCGTGAGGAGAATTCGGCATCGTCACTTAGATGATGGAGGTGAGAACAGACCACTGCTCGAGTTCTTGATAGGAGGGACTTGCACTAGAGCAGGCTTACAAATAGAGTACTATTTTTTTACAGATTAAGGAGGTCCGTTTGCAACATTAACGTTTGGTACATCTGTGGTTTGTTGCTTTCAAGGTTTACTGCGGCGCCTTTAGCTGTACTTCAGAGGTGAGCACAAACTGCTTGTCGGGCAAACAACGTGAGGTTGTGCAGCAAAGTAGGCTGTTAATGACATACATGTTTTTTCAGAAACTCCGTGGTTCGTGTGGCAGAATCTAACGGTGCACGACAGTGGCTCAGTGTACTGAAGGTAAATCCATTGGGGTTAAGCACCATATACGTTGGTCAATCACAAGCAGCTGCGTATATTTTGTTCCAATATTTATATATTTTTTCATTTAGGTTCTCGCATTTTGGACAGTACTTGTTGTGTTTTTGGGCACCGGGTAGAAAACGGTGCAACATAGTGGATGTAAGTTTCCTTTTTGTTTCTTACTGCGGTTGCTAGTTGCGGCACGCGTTGAGGATTGTGCACAGTGGTGAAGGTTCACTTATTTCCATTATTTTTATTCTAGCAGCACAGACCATGCACCTTTGTTTACTTTTCTCACTACATGAATACGATTATTTTGGAGTAAGTTCATGTGCTTTGGCAATGTGTCTAATTCACAATAGCATCAGTATTGAAAGTAAATGTGCTGTTTTTCCTCCTTGTATGTCTAAACAATGGCATCTATGTTTCATTTACAGTTCCCCTGAGGAAGGGATAAGGATATTCCGAAATGCATTGGGAATCATTCACAGAAATCTTTTGTGTTATTTTTGTATAAAGCCTATATACATGACATGTGTTTATATTTCATGTTATGTTTTGTTCAATTTACAGCATTATAATTACGGCAAAGAGTTCTGTAATAAACATGTCATGAGAATGTGAAAAAGAAGTTGTTTTGACAAGTTACGTATTAATGTTAGCATAATATTCCAAAGTAGTTCAATACATTAAGCAAATTTTCTTTGCACCCCAGCAGTGCGTGCAGGGGCAAGTGATCATTACACTTGCATTAGCAATTTAGATTACTAGCCTACACCACCTCCCTTGAGTAAGCCTTAGACTGCTCTGCAACGCTACCCTCTGAGAGTCAAGCGCTACAATAGGGTATTTGGCTCCCAGTGAAGGACAAATGTGACATGTTATTTGTGCAGGCCTCACAGATACTGCCTCATTTTCCAACACTTATGGTAAGGTCCAGTCTGACATGTGACATTAGTGCACATGAGTCTGAATATTGCCAGCATCCACAATGGACAACAGATAGCACCAGTGCTGTTTGTTAAATGTTTAACACAGATCAATCTCCACTTACCAAGACCTGCAATTACACAGTGCCTGCTATCTGGTTGCATTGCATGGCATGTCACAGTTAAGTTCACAAGTATCAAATAACACAAAAGTTTTGTTGTCTCAATACAGAGACCATGGCAAACAATGGTATTTGGGATGAACTGTTGAGCATCACAGAAATATGTAAAGGGTCTCTTTCTTGCACATTGTGTTGTCATGTGACCATTATTCAATGGACTTGCACTACTGGTAATACCCAGCCTCTTTTAGTCTTACATGGCCCTGATTCAAGGGACCTTACCATGCAACTACTATTGTTGCATATGGTACATGTTACACATTACATCAGTCTCGATTGTCGCAAAACCTAAAAGTCATGACGCTGGCTGCAATACGTATACATGCATGGTATTGTACAAAGTTCATCAAGGCGCAAACTCACACCCTCCTTATTGCTGGCCTAGCTGGACTTCAGCGATCTTCTTCGCCCAGCCTCTCAGGTCCCGCCACTGCGTGCGGCTGTGGGCACTGCACTGATGTGTGACCCCCAGGGAACGCACCTTCCGGGCAATGGTCCTCCACAGGAACACCTTCTGACAGGCGTTGACCTGTAAGGATGTAATGGTATCGGACTCTTAATACACATGCAAGATTTACATGTCCATGTACTTTGTCACAAAGGACAGGAAAAGCTAGCGTAAACAATATCCAAGATAGCAGACTACAATTTGCAACAGTGCACCTGTTATCAAACATGTGTTCTTAACATATCTCATGACACATTTTAATTTCCTGTTGACACTACACTCCAGCCTGACCTTGCCCTAAGTGACCATGCAACACCTCTCACTAAACTGTGGATGGGAGAACAACACAGGTGGCATGAAATCTCATAACTGCTAACCTCAGCAAACCTATGTCTTCTGCAGAAGGGAACTGTAACATTTTGGCCCTGGACATACACCTAACTAGTATGGTAATTTACCAATGATTACACTGTCAATAACACATTGTTGAATATGATCTACAAATGGCCAGAATGGACATTATTGGCTATTGCCCATACACCTGGTCACCTTCCTACATCTGCCATGACCATTGTGGAGCACTGTGATTTGCCATGTGAGGGCTTGTGACATGACTGATGTAACGCTGATATTGCATCATGTGTGTGGAGTTGCTGTTGCAATTGTATACAGTAACAACTTCACCACATATGCAAATGACATTTCACATTCACCATTAGAGGTAGTTTAGTTATGACTTCACACGCAAATGTACTTTGAAATATGACAGAAAACAAGGCATCATCATGTCAAACTGATGTGTACATGCCTAACTATTACACCATATGAAGTTTGTGGTTGATGATGAGATATTCACATGAGAACAGTGATATAAAGTCCAGAACAGTACTGACACACATACAACAGTGAACTTGTCCATCACATTTACTTACACACTTTTAAACAATTGGCTACAGATTCAGATATGTGTCTCATTACAAAATTCTGCCCTATGTGCATGGTTAGCTGACATTTAAAATATGAATTCTGTCTGAATTGTTCTCACCTACTCCTCTGGTGTGCCATACAGCTGCTTGCACAGGGGAAGGACCGTGTCCACCAGCATCTTCAGCTCCTCTGGCATGAAGGCAGGGGCCCTGATCCCTGTACAGTGAGACAGTGTAGCACCCAGAGGATGTGAACAGCAGCAGGTACATGGGGAGGCCTGTAGAAGTGCAGGTTCTAAAGGCAAGTGATCAGTGTAGCAAAACGCAAGACATATCTAGACCGCATAGACAGTCTTCTGTGTGGGTGGTCAAAGGGAAAGGTCCGCATCGGCCGTATTTTCTGAAGTCATCCAATGGATTCAATTGCTAACTGACACTCCGCCTATTGCGCTGTTCAAAATAGCCAACGGTCTACGAGTAAGATTGATACATTACCAATGGATGTTTACAGCATCGGTTTTCACTGCAGGCGGACACAGTCAGCGAGCCGCCACTGTCGTCATAACAAGTTACAGCCTATGGCTGTGTCCGCCTTGGTTCTGAACCGCCTACCGTGACTTTTGATTGAAGGTTTGGTTGGAGGTGAATGTTTGATTTGTTCAGCATTCCATCCATCATTTGTCTTTTTTCTCTTTTTCACTAAACCACTACCCAACTTAAACCCCTATACACCCCCAAAAACAATAAAAACATATACATTTTACACTATATTTTGGATTATTAATAAAAAATAGAACTTTAACTAATTAATCTAACCTGCTAGTATACAAAAATGATATTGAACACCACAATATTTTAGTAATCATTATTTTGAACTTCAGTGGTATTGTAGCAAACAAAAAAGATATATACTTACCCTTCATATTCCCTACTTCGATAATTTTGCAGTCATGATATTTACACTTTGATATTATGCACTATTGATATTCTGGAGTCAGTATTTAGGATCTGCACCAAAGGCAGCAGGTGATTTGTCCCACTCTTCTCCTTCAGCCTTATTCATTGCCCCAGACACCAAATGATACTTATAGAGGGTAGCAGGGCAACCAGACAAATTCAACCTTAAATCTGAAAAGCTTAGTGGTCAGACTCCTGGCAACTATACAAGAATATTTAAACCCACTGACCAAACATATCAGCGAGTTCCCAGGTGGGAGCCATTGATTAAGTTTAGTATTTCTAAACATGATCCTACTCCTCTTATCACACATTAACTTCCTTCTTAGCAGTTGAACTCTTGTTGTGTTTCTGCTTTCTTCTTAACGATCGAAAATCCTCTGACACTTTCTGAGATCCAGTATCATCCTGGTGAAGTCATTTACTTCGATAGGAGTTCTAATTCATTCCTTACATAATAGATGTTTGATGAACGTCCTTCTGAAGGCAACATTCCAGACACTAAAACATAAATCTATGTTTCATACAAAAGGTCAATCTATCACAACAATAAGTACTCTGTGGTTTGATATAGTCGACTGTTAACTATACTTTACACACATCTAGCTGTCATAACAGGGATATTTTTGTGTTTCCTTTATGCTGACTTTGATGACTCCAGTGCTTAGCATGAATCTAATTTGCTTGTTTTGTTTCCCATTGTATAGAAGATTGATAAAATGAGCACCCACTTTCAAAGACAGGATTGGTAAGAGACGATACTGGAACCAATTGGCGTTTCAGGTAACTATCACACAAACCACTATTTAACAATTATGGGACACCACGTTTGATTCAACGAATCAAACTTAACCAGACTATAAGAATTACATCAGGAAAGATGAAGATGAATTTGGTCAGACATAGTTCATTTGCTACTTTTAGTGACCTTCTGAGGAATTTGTATTCCACAAGCAAAATGACTGGGAACATTTTATTGTGCTTCTAAGGGACAGCACCAACTGCCAGGCAGACCACTCTAGCATCTTACAGAGTAAGGCACCGCCTCATGCCCCATAACCAAGGAGAATAGGGCACTGTGATTCATCCTCATAGTTCAGGTTGGCATAACTTCATCCAGATTACATGGTGTGCCATTTATAGGGACCTCCACTAAAAAAGCACCATCTGATTCAGGATGGTTCCTTTGCTCCGGATGTCCAGGAAAAACTGAAAGGGGATTGGGAGCACACTGCCTCACATCCCAGCACAGTTCACCCCTTTGCATCCTGGTAAATGCAGTACAAAATTTGTGCTTACTTGAAATTTAGCTGTAGTTTTTCACCAAAGTTGGTGCAGACATTGCTGTATATCCCTAGACACGTGTTTCTGGGTTCAGCCCTTCATCAGTAGAGAGCAGCAGTTGTAGAAAGCAAAAGAAAAGTCATCTGGGGTTGCTGGAAATGCTGCCAAATTCCTCTCAGGTCACAGTACCACTCACATGCACACAGGTGCATCTCCAAAGCTCGTCAACTTGCTGGCGCAAGGGGGCCTTTTGAACAGAAGGGGGGTTGGGAGCACACTGCCTCACATCCCAGCACAGTTCGCCCCTTTGCATCCTAGTAAATGCAGTACAAAATTTGTGCTTACTTGAAATTTAGCTGTAGTTTTTCACCAAAGTTGGTGCAGACATTGCTGTATATCCCTAGACACGTGTTTCTGGGTTCAGCCCTTCATCAGTAGAGAGCAGCAGTTGTAGAAAGCAAAAGAAAAGTCATCTGGGGTTGCTGGAAATGCTGCCAAATTCCTCTCAGGTCACAGTACCACTCATAGGCACACAGGTGCATCTCCAAAGCTCGTCAGCTTGCTGGCTCAAGGGGGCCTTTTGAACTGAAAGGGGGTTGGGAGCACACTGCCTCACATCCCAGCACAGTGAGAGGTAGTGAGACCTGAAAGGATTGTGGCAGCCTGCTCAGCAACCCCAGAATAAATTCGTTTTTATCTCTACTGATGACGGATGATCTCCAGAAACATGTGTCTAGAGATTTACAGCACTAACCTGCATCAAAATTGGTGGAATACTCTAGTAAATATTCAAGTAAGCATGTACCATGAACTGCATTTACCATAATGCTAAGGGGCGAACTGTGCTGGGAGGTGAAGCAGTGTGCTCCCACCCCTTTCTGTTTGAAAAGGCTCCCTTGAGCCATTGAGCTGACGAGCTTGTGGAGATGCACCTGTGCACCTGTGAGAGGTACTGAGACCTGAAAGGATTGTGGCAGCCTGCTCAGCAACCCCAGATTAAATTCGTTTTTATCTCTACTGATGACGGATGGTATCCAGAAACATGTGTCTAAAGATTTACAGCACTAACCTGCACCAACTTTGGTGGAATACTCCAGTAAATATTCAAGTAAGCATGTACCATGAACTGCATTTACCATAATGCTAAGGGGGCGAACTGTGCTGGGAGGTGAAGCAGTGTGCTCCCACCCCTTTCTGTCCTGGAAAAACTAGTCTGACAGAAGTTGTTACCTCCTTGGTGAATCTTCCCCAAAAAAAATCTGGTAGTCACAATAAAGGCTAACATACAGGTCCAGCTTATGTTATTAGAGACAAGAAAAGCCTTCCAAATTCCCAGAATCATCTTTAGGGAGGTGAATAAAAGAAAGGATTCATTTTCCAAACAGTAAAGAATCCATGGTGGGATAGGAAGCCTAAAGTAGAGGAGAAACGGCGCACCTCAGTGGCAGTCCATCACATACACAATGACTAGCTCGAAACCTCAAGCCAGCAGGAACTTCACGATTCCCACATATGGTTGTTGTTGTCACTTAGTCAGAATATGTAAATTCTCTGCATTGTGGTGGTGTTGGGTCCTGGAGAACAAAACTGAAGGAAGATCTCTACTACTGTGCTATTGTCACCATCACAAATGCCAAGATATAATGAATTATTCTACTTTAGCATGCAGTGATTCGCACACCCAATGGTAGGGTCACTCACCGGCATAGTTGCCCTTGTGGCCCCTTAAAACTGAATCCTCAGGGGTAACACATTCAAGACCATTCTCTTGGGGGACTACACGTGGCCTTCTCTGTAGGAATAGCTGTTGATGAGGCATGTGTTCTAATGGGGGATATGCGCCTGGCCAACCTGAGGATGTCACATTTGTTGGAGGATTGGGGACCATAGACCATAGTTTATATGCAGCATGCATGTATGAATATTAGCGGTGGAGCTTGTTTGCTGCAACTGAACAAAAAGGAATGCCTTCCGGCTCAGAAAATTACTGAGAAAGCGGACAAATCTATGATCAATAAGAAAGAAGAATGTTAGATTTCATATTCTACTTTAGTTACCATTATTTTTTTATTTTTAGTGTCAAATATAATTAGAACTGCTCTAAATGTGCCACAGAATTTAATTACAAATGGAAACATATTGCTGTATGGACAGGCCTGACCTATGGCTGCAATGCGAATAAAATGTAATTACACTGGATTGGGTGGCAGGGGGTGCCATTTCAAGCTACAATGAGGAGAAAGACTTATTGAACTTCATTATGAGTGAACTTTAATAGAAATTTAATAGTTTACATTTCTGAATGTCTTCGGGAATTAGCTTTTGGGTAGGTATAAAGAATAGAAGAGCTTTGATCTTTTGAGAAGTTTAAAACCCAGATTTGGTGTGATGAAGGCAATTTAGTGGAGATGTCAAGTATAATGTATTTTCACTGCTAGGTTTAATTTTAATTCGGGTGAACACAATGCATACCTTTATCTTCTACAAAAGATGCATAAAACTGCAGTTGCCAAAATCAAGAGATACCTTTTATGAGCAGAGGTCCATCTTATTTCACTGTTTCTGTAATTGCTGTTTGTTTCACTGTTCTGAAGGGTTTATTACAAGTCGGGCTGGCCTCAGGTCAGGCCACCCATAACCAATAAAGAAAAACAATAAAAACAGCTGGCAGCAAAGTTTAATTCATAGGCAGAGAAGGAAATCTATAACAAAATAATATGCTGCACGGAAAAAACAAGAAAGGGTGAAAAACATATATCTCAAATATGACTTTAACTATTCAAGGGGATAATAGATAATTTAAAGAATGAAATATAGGTAAAACCATGGAGAACTATAGAATAAAAAGAGGAAGTAGGTGGACAAAAGGTGAAAAGATAGGTGGAAAGTGAAACGACATAGACAGAATGATATTCAATTCTGATATCTCAGAGTGGGAGGTATGTTTAGAGTTCAGGCGCATGCTTTACTCCGTTTGGTACGCATGCAAATGTAAACAAGCAGTGGCAATTACAATAAGTCTGGCTTTAATGTGCCTACACTTGTAAACACAGGCATACACAAATGTTGTTTAAAGCCTTCCCTATTGACATTTCCAGTTGTGGAAAAAACGTAGGAAGGATTGTTTTCTGTATATAAAGCATATACGATATAATGAATTGAGCATGACAGAGTGTTGAATCTGTGTGGTTTTCAGTTGTAAAATTGTGCCTCATGCATTCTAGATTAATCCCTTTCTGTCAGACCTAATGATACACCGAGTAGCCTATAGTATGAGGTGAGAGAATAATACTCCTTGGAGTGGCCCTAAAGCCCATAAGATGTATATAACTATACGGCTTGAAGGCAGCTCCACCGTCAAACTAGACATAAAATTGCACTTAAGTCTAAACTCCTTGTCAGCTGTGACATACATTACCCCAAAACCCACCTGCCCTGTCCCAGTCCATACCACGTGAGGAGGTGTGCCTTCTCGCAGACCACACTTTAGAAAGTCTTCTGTCTTTGAGTAATGAAGGATGCCACCACAAAAGATTCCTCCCCAAGAAGGACGACACTTTTTTTTTGTGTCTCGCAATCTGTTTTGTGGTAGCGGTAAGTGCTAGCTCACATTATTTACTTATTTTTAAGAATGCTTATTATTTGATGCATTTAGGTATCTGTTGGGCACCAAGAGTGCAAAGCTCCATCTGGGAGCACAAATGTGTGGTGAGCTGCCCGGTTCCCCATCCATGTGCAGCTTGGGATGCTGGATATTAAAGCCGAAAACAAGAACAAGGGGCACCCTACTCACTAGGAACCAGGGTATGTCATGTGTAACAGAAACAGCGGTTCCAGCGGAAAGTTAGGATATTAAAGCCGGGCAGCCGTTTTAAAACTGGTATATTTCCCCTTTGAAGTGGGGGAAATTAAGGTTTGGTCTGGCCTCAGTGCACACTCTAAGACTGAAACTGGATTAGTGCACCAGAGGTTGTTTTTCTACAGAGGCAAGATCTCATGAGATGAGATCTTTTGTTATGTATAATGTGCTAATAATGCTTATTTAGCGGACAAATATCACAGGTCTTTTAGCGCTTATTGAAGGCTTATGATACCATGTTGCAACAGATATTATTAAAATGAGAAAGTCAATCTCTTCTTAAAGCTTGTTCAAACAAGAAAGTTTTCAGTCTCTTCTGAAAAGAGTGGAGAGCGGTTCCTATCCTCAAACTTTCTGGTAATCCGTTCCAGAGCTTAGGTATTAGAACTGAAAAAGCCCGACCGCTCAAGGTAGTTTTATTAAAACGTGGGCAAGTCAGCAAGATCACCTCAGAGAAGCGAAGGCAGCGTCCAGGCACATAGTGCCTCAGTCGGTCCTCAATATAGGCTGGTACCATGCCATACAACGTCTTGTGCATAATGCACAGGCCTTTAAACCTGGCCCTCTGTTTGACTGGCAGCCAATGCAATTGTTGCAGCAGTGGCGTAGCATGCGCTCATCTTGGTAGCTTGAACAATAGTCTTGCAGCATCATTCATAACCACTTGAAGCTTACACAGTAGCTCATTGGGGAGGCTGATGTACAAGGCATTGCCATAGACCAACCTTGACATGATCAATGCAGTCGCTACTGTTTGCATAGTTGTAAAAGAAAAATAGGAACCAATTTCAGGAGATGCCTAAGAGACCTGTGCAGCTCCCATCCACTGTCGCCACTGCCTAGCCATCGACAGGTTACTATCAAGCTTGATCTAAGGCTTTACACTACTTGCACGGATTCTGGGACAGGACCTAACTCTTGGAGCCAAAAAGTGTCCATCCATGGATTTCTCTTCATGGTGATAGCCAGAACCTCAGTCTTGTCTGGATTCACTTTCAGAGAGTTCGCTGTCATCCAGTTCACTGTGTCACTATAGAAACCCCTTGAGATCAGAAAGTGGTTGCTGGGAAAGCAGATTTTTACAATTTTCCTGTCTGCAGCTATGGATAGCTTACAGGCTACTCAGAAAATGCACCATGTGGAAGAGGCGGAGGAAGGGGAGAATGATTTGGGTGACCTTATCAAGATCTGACCTCTAGTCTCTCATGTTGGAGGCATTCTTATCAGCTTTAAATGACCCTGCTGCAAAAAATATAAGCACTGGGCCCCAACAAGGATGAGCATGAAACAGGTAAATATGTACATGCTGTACATTTTCAACAAATGCTGGTCCACATTAGTACATCTTCATACCCTGCCAAAGGGTTTTGTTGGTCTGTAGAAGGATCGCAATACAGAAATAATTCCTTTTCATGAGATTCTAATGAACATGGTTCTCAAATAGTGGAAGGACATAAATACATTAGTGGTAGCACATTTCCTCAACAAAAGATATTCTCTGGAAAGGTTTAATGTGGAATTGCCACACATTCCAAAGGTGAATTCCATCCTTTCTAGTATGTCATCATCACCATCATCATCATCAATAGCTTCAGATGAAGCAGTACTGGTGCTAAAAAGATGGAAAGTGCATTAAAAAGAATGCATGCTGCTAAAACTTTTGTGATATAAACCAGTGCCTACACAGCCTATGAAACACAAATCATGTTGAAAGAATTTCAGTCCCTTTTTGATTGCTAGGAAGCAGGGGAAGATCTTACGGTGATACTGGGAAACATGGAGTTGTTGGTGAAATTCCTGTCTAACACTACTTTCAAATGCTTGTCGTCTGCTTCAACAGCTGCGGGAGCCTCAATAGCTGTGAGAAGGCCACTTTGGTTGAAAGATTGCAAGTTGGAAGTCACCCAGAAGACGTTGATCCAGAAATTTTCCTTTTATAGCCAAAAGTCATTAGGTGAGGAACTCAACAACGTAGGGCCCAATTCACAGAACTAACTTAAGACAAAATCCTAAACTTACTACCATTTTGGTATTCACAGAAGACACTTACTCATTTTGGTATTCACAGAAGGCACTTACTCATTTTGGTATTCACAGAAGACACTTACTCATTGATGAGTAAGTGCCTTCTGTGAATACCAAATGAGTAACTTACTCATTTTGAGTAACTTACTCATTTTGGTATTCACAGAAGGCACTTACTCATTGATGAGTAAGTGCCTTCTGTGAATACCAAAATGAGTAAGTGCCTTCTGTGAATACCAAAATGAGTAAGTGCCTTCTGTGAATACCAAAATGAGTAAGTGCCTTCTGTGAATACCAAAATGGTAGTAAGTTTAGGATTTTGTCTTAAGTTAGTTCTGTGAATCGGGCCCTTAGTGAAAAAAGCTTCCAAAGAAAAGAAGATTATCAGCTGTTTAGGCCGTTTTTAGCAAGAAAATGTCTTTTCAGAGACCATTAACACCATCAGCACAGAATACATAACCCTGTCCAGGCCTTGGGGCTACAAGATGATAAAATCTGACTGCAAGCATCCAAGGTCAGAAATGCTGACTATCATCAATAACTGGTAGGAGCAAAGCTTCTTAGCTTCTTCTATGAGAAATGGAAATCCCCAATATGTGACAAGTGGGTTCTGTCAGTCATGAAAAATGGCTATTTTATAGAACTGAAGAACAACCTCAGCAAAGGTTCAGAGAAACACCAATGCCAAGAGATGTGGTAAAGACGTAAAAGAGAGTGAAAGCCCTATTATTGAAAGGAGCAATTAGGTACTAGAAAGAAGTCAGAGATTTTATTATATTCTTTTTCTAGTGCCAAAACCAAATGGATCATTCCATCCAGTAATGGTTTAAAAGGACTAAATTGTTTTGTGCAAAAAACAATGTTCCGAATGTTGACTTTTCATGAGCTGATCAAAGTGGTATCAAAAGAGAAACTGTAGATGACCATAGATCTACAGGACGTGTATTTCCAAGTGCCAATCTATTCAGCAAGTCAACTTCTTCAACTCTTTGCAGTAGCAGGGACCCATTACCAATTCAGAGCCCTGCCATTTGATGTAACGACGTTGTTAAGAGTATTCACAAAGGAACTGGCTCCAGTTGTGGTTCTTCTACATTTACAAGGTATTCAAGTCTTGCTGTATCTTGACGATTGGTAATTGTCTCCTCTTTTTTTCTATGGTACCACTCAATTTAGAGACAGCTGTCAGTTGCCTCAGAGACATTGGATTTCTTTTCAACCTCAAAAAAGTCTAATTTGAAACTATCACAACAGAGACTCTGTTGGCGCTCTTTTCGACACAGTGAAAGTGAAAGTTCACCATGGCAAGAATCTAGATGTTACAGAACTCTGTAAGAAATATCCTTTCCTATCAGAAAGCCTCTCCAAAGAACTTTCTGAAAGTACAAGGACCTGTGTCAGCCACAACAGTGGTAGTACCTTGGGAACGCCTCCATCTGAAGCCTTAAGTCAATCTCCTACTGGCTCATTAGTGTCCAGTAACTCAAATGTATGAGACAAAGATTCTGATGCTCCAGTCCCTTATTTAGGATTTAGAGTGGTGGGTAAATGCAGGGAATTTACGAAAAGGTATTGCCCTACAGCACCCATTTTCTTGGGTAATCTCCACAGATTCCAGTCAATGGGGCTAAACGAACAGTGATCAAGGGTGGAAGAATTCTAAGCTTCCAATTTCAGAGGATTTGTGGCCATAGAGAAAGCCCTTCTACAGTTCTCTCCTCAGTTTGTCCACAAAGCAGTGCTAGAGAGAAACAACAACCAGGTTTCCACAAGGTATACAAACTCTCAAGCTTGGATGAGGGTGGATTCTCTCGGGTCTCTAGCATACAGAATTTGTCTTTGAGAGAAGAGTCATTTGGTGTCTCTCACAGCAATGCACAATCCACGCAAAGACAACTTATAGGCGGATCCTTTGTGCATGACCTCATCGGTGAATTTCAGACTGAGTCACATGGCACTTAATAAGATTAATAAAATGTTTGATCAACGTAGGCAGAACCCTTTTGCATCTCAAACCAATGCTTTGCTGCTGAATAATTGCACGGGCAACAGAGATACTAAAGCTTGGAGGGGGAAAACCTTATCCTTCACGCGGCCGAAAGGAGTATTATCTGCTTTTTTCTCCCTTTCTCCTTCTGCACAAGGTTCTGAGAAAAATTTGAGAAGAAAGAGTGACTATAGTCTTGGTTGCCCCCTTTTGTCCAAGGAGAACATGGTTTACACTCCTGTCACAACTGTCAGTACAGAAGGAGATCGTATATCTATTGCACCCCTAACCTATTGTTTACTCTCTGTTGCCTCTTGAGAACCTCCGAGTTCTAAGCCTATTGGTTTGGAAACTGAGAGGGGGGTATTAGGATTTTCAAGGGAGGTGGCATTTTCCATCCAACAGTCAAGGCAACCATCTAACTCAGGGGCATACGCAGAGCATTTGATGTCGTTTTGGGTGGATAAAAGTTTATCAGCAGAAACAGGGGATCTATTCAAAATGTTGCAACTCCTTCAAGAGGGTTTTTAAAAAGGATTAGCTCCTTCAACCATGTTTTCCCAGTGGGCAGTAATCAAAGGGGGTGAGCAAATCATTCCTAGATTTAAATAAAAAATAGCTCCCCTAGTTAAACAGTTACTGAAAGGATTCAGGTTTAAGAAACCTGTTCTGGTCCCAATGGTGCTGCAGTGGGATTTGCCTACAATTTATGTTGTCTCAAAAACCTCCCTTTGCACCATTACAATCTACTTCTCTTCGATGACTTAAGATTAAAGGGGAGTTTTTTGGTTGCGATCATTTCACCAAAGCACTTAGGAGTACTAAGATCACCATTAAGCTTACATTGGACCCAAAATATAATCCCAAAAGTTTGCCTCAGCTCCGCAAACACCAAGAGATGGTAATGCCAGTTTATCATTCGTAGGATGAGGTTTATATCTTTGGGGTTCGGATATCAAAAGAGCTTTGGTAATTTGCTTGGAAAAGACAAAGGAGATAAGAAAAACAAATTATTTGTTGCTTTTTTATTCAGGTAAAAAACATCCACTTTCACTGTAAGAAGGTGGGTACATCAGGCTATCCCTAAAGCATATTCTTGTATAGGTTGTCAGATACCTGGCTCTGCTCAAGATAGGTCTCTGAGGGGTGTGTCAGCCTCGTGGACAGAAGGGAATGGGGTTTCTCTAATTTGAAATTCGAAGGGCCGCAACCTGGTCATCAGAGGACATTTTCATAAAACACTATAGATTACACCTGACTGATTCTAATAATTTTGGTCTGGGTTTACTGAAATCTGCTATGGAGTAATGGTACTCTGGTGTGTATCTCAGTGTTGACATTAAAGAGATATTTTAATGATCTTTACTTTGCTTGCCTGTGTTTTGAACATTGAGGAATTAAAACTTAGCTTGTGTATTTCCACATGTGGTATGGACTGGGGAGGAAGGATTGGCTTTGGAGTACTCTTCATTACCCAAAACCTTAGACCACCCCATCCCTGTCCAGGATCACTCCCTCCCATTCTGAAATCCTCTATTCCTCAATGCAGCTTGTTATAAAAGTATTGCCCTGCATGAGTAGGAGTCTTTAGTGGTCAAGGGAGGGTCCGTCATTAATCAAAGAATGATGACTTTTTAAAGCGTGGTCTGAACGGAGGTACATCTCCTCATGTGGTATGGACTGGGATGGGCAGCACTAACTTTTCGGGTAATAAAGATTGCTGGTAAGTAATTTTTTTATTGCCTCTTATGTTTAAAAGACTTCTGTGTGCAAATAAAGCATTGAAGAATGAGTATTGGCACTGCTGCCATGCAGGCCACAATTGAAATCACCTGCTGATCAAAATGATGACCAACACCATGCCACTATCACTGTGCTGCAGTATGCCTAATCACGTCATGAAAGTGGCTCCATAGTAGTTGCTAGGTGGAAAGAGGCACATGGCTTACCATACCCCTCAGGGCTACAAATGGGCCTCAATATCTTTTGACGAGGGACCTTCCCAGTGACTATAGTCTCACCTGCTGAGTACCCGATTGAAACCTGAGGTGATTCTGGTATTGATTCATTGCAAGTACTCTAATATACAGCCAGCCCCCTCCCCCCCAAAAAAAATAATTATTTAATTAGAATCCATCTTAAAAATCTGCCTTAAATTCCACACTATTTGCAAAATAGAAGATAAAGTATATACCAGCCTACTTCTGAAGCACATTGAAGACTACCTGCACAGTGACAGAATCATCCTGCCCTTCTACACACATCACTCACCTTAACCCAAAAAAGATGATAAAAGATATGAGCTTGAGTGTACTAAGCTCTGTCAAGAGACACTTGGCACATTGAGAGTTAACATCATTTTTTCGCCACTGAGATGAGACTAGAAAGAAAGGTAGAGTGATTTACCAAATGTGTTACTCCCAGCCAGGGTCAGTCACAAAATACCCCAAAAAGAAAGAACATGGACTGCATAAAGCATATTAGTTCCGTGCTCAAAGCCCAGCTCTAATAGCTTTTCTGGCATCCTCTGATTTGTGCCACTCAATACCAGAAACTGGCAAAAGAAATAATACAATAATAACCATTTGCTTCGTCACAGCTTTCGAGATGTTCCCCATGCCTCCAACTGGCTTCCAAAGTGATAGCTAAAACAAACACTTTGTTAGTTAAGAAAGATACAGACTAGGCAGCACACACGAAGTTCAGCTCTAATCTGTACCTCTGCCTCCTGTACCCTGTGCCACCAACACAAGAAAATGACAAAAAGAAATTCTACTCTTCACCTTGCCACATATGAATATCCAAAGTGAAACTGGCTTCCAGGCAAAACGTTCAGTTCCACTCTCTACACCAGTCACCCAATACCGGAAAATGACAAAAAATAAAATGTATAAGATACAACATCAACCTGACAGAGCACCTTAAATCATTACTTGGAAATCATTTTTATGTACTTACTTTAAAATTTATATAGTGCACCTTGACCTGAACAGTGCGAGGGTGCTTTACATTCAAATGTTTCTAAAAGAAAATAAGGGTTAAATTGGCATGGGGAGGAAGTACAACAAATTAACAATAACAATTAAAGCAAAAAATATGATTTTGTTTCTGACGATTGTCTGAATAGATGGACCTTTAGTTGTTTCGGGAAGGTGGTTAGTGCTGTGAAAGTTATGAGATTACTGGGCTGGGAAGGATTGTCTATGTGCTGCTGTGATTCTTAAATTGGGAGTTTCAATGAGAAAAGTTTTGCTACTTTGTAAACCCTTCCACTGCCAGAAATGGTGAGAAGGTCAGCAAGGTATGTCAGGGTGTTTCCATGGGTGGTCACAATGCATCAGGTTTTAAATTTGATTCTGGCCAAAATGGGCAACCAATGCAGGTTGCACAGTATCAGGATAACATGGTTAAATTTACCAGCAAAGTGGATTAATCAAACTGCTAAGTGTAATTCTTCCTTAATAAGGGTAAAAAATGATAGATAAACTGCCAATAATGCATTTGCAAAATCAAATTTTGAAATGACTAGCAAATGGAAAGTTGTTTTTAAAAGGTCAGCGGAATAAGATGCCAGATTTGTTTTACTGTACGCAGCCGAAAGCAGCTTTTGCCATTTTATTGCTATTGGGCTATAGAAGTGAGAGCCAAGTGAAGTTTGAAAAAAAAGAATGTGACTTCTGAATTAGGGAGGATGCAAATCCTTCCAGCTCTAGAGAGTCCAGGTGGTTGGGATCGAGCCTGCTTTTTGTTGAAGTTGAGAGGAGAAGAAATTCACTTGTTTTGGGGTTGAGCAAGATGGAGTTCTGTTGCATCGAAGACTGTCATCGGGAAAAACAATTTCTCAGAGTATTAATGTTACTTATTGTTGAGGGCTTTAGGTTTTGCATGCTGATGAAAGATAACATTGATGTTTTGCCTGATCAGGCATAGAGGTTCCTTGTAGAGGTTAATAATGAGGGCACTAGGATGGATCCTTCTTGAACTCTGCAGCATATGTTGACAGTGGAAGATGTATAATCTCCAATCTTCCCTAACTGAAATTTGCCCATTAGCAATTATATTAACCAGCTTAGTACCTTGCTTTGGAATCCCAAGCTGTGTTCAAGTATCATAAGAAGTCTTCTGTGGTCAATAGTAGAAAAGGATTCAGAGAGGTCAAATAGAATGACTAAGCATGAGTTGCTTTTGTCAAGCTTATGATGCACATCATCTAGGATGGTGGTCCTTAAGCTGTGGTCTGAGAACCCCTGGGGGTCCGCGAGTCCTTCTCACGGGGCCCTAACGTTTTACAAAATATAATATTATAAAAATTAATCAATTAAAATTCATAAAGTATATACAAAAAATGAAGCAAAATTGAAAAAATGAAAACAATTTCTATATTCTATTGTGAATAACAAAAAATATTTCAATATTTGGGCATTTGTTGGGTGCATACCTGTTTTTGCATTTTGTGTATTTTTTTGAGGTCCAAAACATAGAAAGTGCTTGGGTCCCCGGCGGTCCCCGGCTTCCAATAATGACTCAGTGGGGGTCCCCGGATTCCAGTAATTATTCAGCGGGGTCCACCGAAGTCAAAAGGGTAAGAGCTGCTGATCTAGGCCGTTTATTGTTGCCATTCCAATGCTAGACCCAGGTCTGAATATGTATTGGTAAAGGTCCAGATATAATAGTGTTTAATTGATTTGCAACTAATTTCTGTATGGCTTTGCAAAGCCACAGTAGGTTGGAAACTAGATGGAAGGTCTAAATTCAGATGGAACAAAGGCTAAATTTTTTAATGAGAGGGATGATTTTACTTGTTTCCAATGATGATGGGAAGATGTCATTTGGAAGAGGTATGTTCATCCACTCACACCATGTTGCCTTAAAGATGGATAAATTGTTCTAAGTTATTTTAGCTAAAATAGGGTCACTGAAATTTTTGATGGACTTGGTTAGCTTTTCAGGAGTAATGAGACTGAAGGAGTCATGTGTATGTGTCGATTTAAGACGAGGTGCTGGAAGCAAATTTGTCAATTTGAAGTTGTCCCTGATCAAATTTATTTTCTCCCGGAAATGAGCAAAGAATTTTCACATTTCTTTCTTTTTGAACTTGTTAGATTGCCATATTCTGTAGTTGAAAGTTTTCTTAGGTACCAAAAACAGATTTTGTGTATTAGGGGAAGTTTTTATTTATTATTTTATGAAAAATAATTTTGCTGATAGGATGAGGACTTTATATTATTTTTTGAGTTTTCTTACCTTGGATTATAGTTGCAGCAGTTTCTTTTTCCCCATTCATTCTCAGTTTTCCAGAGCATTCTTCTTGCCTGGATGATTGATTCTGATGGCTGGCTAGATAGTGCAGGGTTCTTTTAGTTGCTGGGGAGCCAGTTGATCTACTGTAGTTGTAATGATGTTGTTTTATTAAAAGAAATCTTTGGAGGGTGTTATCTTGCTGAGTTTGGGGGTAATGTGCTCGAGCAAGGCATGCTGGTAGCGTTTTTCAGGTATCGAGTGAGAATGTGAAATGAGACAGTGAGAGGATCAGACCAGTCAGTGGGAATGGGCGGTAGATGGATGAGGTTTTGTACATCTGTTTAGTGTTTACCATTTGGATTTCCCCAAGCAATTGTAAAACCATCCAGAAAAAATGTTATTTTGTAAGACCATGCAATTTTCAATTATATATTCGTATAACTGGTCAATTGGGTTTAGTTTTGGTATTTGGTAAATTTTCTGTATATGTAGCTTAGATGATGGTGAGAAAATAAGACATAGCTTAAGGTATTCAAAGGTGTCATATGTTTTTGTTGGTGCAGTTGTGCTTTCAATTAAGTTCTTAATCATTACCTCTAAACCACCTTCCATTTTATGTTGTCTGGAAGCCCTAAAAACTGAGCAGTTTTGTGTGATGAGGAAGTCAAGGATTGAGTATAAGTCTTCATTTAACTAAGATTCTGTGGTGAAAATTGCATGAAGGTTGTGGTCAGTTGAATATTTCATTGCAATGAGCACTGGCTGGGCAGGTTATGTATTCATGAGCATTAATAATAGGTACATGTAAGACATGATGCTAGAATTAATGGATGTAATGGAAATAATTTCAACAAGGTTGTTCAGACTGATATAACTTAGAAAAGGGGATTTATGTTTCAGCCTATTCATATATATAATGGGAATGGGATTGTTTCATGATTGTAATTCCATTTTGTTGTAACAGAAAGTATAGACTCGTGCTAAAAATGAAATTGAGTAGGTGAGTGATGAATGATGGCACTAAAGCTGTCTTCCAATAAAGAAAGAGAAGTCCCATGTAACAAAGGGACAGGGCGTTTTTTAGTCAAAGAAGAAGATAAATTCCCTTTGGAAAAATAAAATAATTGTTCAACCAATCGTCCCAAATATGCCACAAACCATTCGTGTCAATCATACAAAAAACCATATACCTATATTTGCAATGCCACAAGGCAACCACTGACTAATAATGGAATGCCACCTATATTTTATTTAAAAAAATGTTGGAGCCATTAAAAAAAATTCATTATACAGAAATCATAAATCTTCATATTATAAAAAACATATATCATTGTACAATTTTATGTATTACATAGACAGCATATCAATCAATCAAGAGGGAGATGCAAAAATTCATCAACTATCAAGAACAAATATTATATCACATATATAAATCCTACAAATAGTACATATACTATATCCGGGTATTAAAAACAATTAAAATGTATAATCTAAAAGTAAGATAAAACAAAAGAAGAAGAGAGAGAGACAGATAGCAAATACGACAGTACACTTATTGGTGGTTCGTGGACTAATCCAGGGGAAAAAACTCAAATGCCAGACATGTATGCAGTCCAAGTGTTTTTATCACAATGACTGGCCGGTACACTGGATTTAGTTTATCCCAAGCGTCGACGCGTTTCGGTGGTGTTCGCAGAGTAATGGCCACTTTTATCAAGACAAATATCATGTGCCTCTCCTTATAAAATCTTCAAACAAATACCCGAGCAACTGTGGCGAGTATCCTACAGGCGTGAATAGTCCTTGTAGGGAAATGGGTCCACCGTTTACTATAGGGATACCATCATTCCAATTGAAAAATCTCGTCGTGAGTGTTCTATTCAATTGTGCCCAAGGATTCCAGGTCAATCTGTTTACACTGTCCCTCCTTACGAGTGGATATACCAGGATCTTTTCTTTTAGATTATACATTTTTAATTGTTTTTAATATGTGGATATAGTGTATGTACTATTTGTAGGATTTATATATGTGATATAATATCTGTTCTTGACACTTGATGAATTTTTGCATCTACCACTTGATTAATTGATATGCTGTCTATGTAATGCATAAAATTGTACAATGATATATGTCTTTTAAAATTTGAAGATTTATGAATTCTGTATAATGAACATTTTTTAATGGCTCCAACATTTTTTAAATAAAATATAGGTGGCATTCCATTATTAGTCAGTGGTTGTCTTGGTGCATTGCAAATATAGGTATCTGGTTTTTTGTATGATTGACACAAATGGTTTGTGGTATATTTGAGACGAATATGCGATGCATCTCATGCCATTACAACGCGGTCGTTACAACGACCACGTTGTTACATCATATACCATTACAAAGCAAGTTGTTACAACGACTTGCTGTAGGGGGTGCTGGATGTTGGAACAGTATCATTTACTATTCCAACTCCAGTCTGTGCAACAGTAGGGAAGGTGTTGGATTTTAAATCCAACAACTTCTGCCCCCTAACGCAAGTCGTTGTAAAGACTTGCGTTGTAATGGTTTGCGATGTAACAACGCGGTCATTGTAACGACCGTGTTGTAATGGCATGCGATGTATCACATGTGATGTAAAGGATGTCTCCCATTTGAGACGATTGGTTGAACAATTATTTTATTTGGTTACCAAAGGGAATTTATCTTCTTCTTTGACTTAAGCTGTCTTGCCAAAACAGAGTTAGACTTCTCAGAGTTGAAAGGTTTAAAATAGATAGCAATGCTGACAAACTAGAGACCTATATTATTTTGTAAGACTGGGGTACTTACATTATTCGATGCAGAATCTGAGCTGCAGGAGATTCAGGGGTTCCAGATTATGTGTGAGGCCGATTTATACAGTAAAAATTATTACAATCTTCAATAACAATTGCGGTGGCAGTTTTAGTAAGGGTGTAGTGCTACCAAACATTGAAAGAATATTGCACTAGCCACTTAGAGTCACCATATAAGAGGTAGGGAAACAATTGTTGAAAAAATATTTGTTAGAAATAAAGTCTTGCCAAAATTCTAAACAGATTGACTGTCTGCAAATAACTATTGGTATCAAAATAACTGTTGAGAAATAGTAGCTAGTGTTGAATTACTTAAAGATCAGTGACTGGAAGTAAGCAGGTGCTAAGAATCAATGATGGAAATCTCACAATAGTGTTTGATTAGTGGAGAGAACATGAGGTTGAGACCAAATTGCTACCAAGGGTGAGATACATTTCAGTTTAAGAATTCCATCCGATCTGGGATGTATGAGATGGAAGTGAACATCAGTGATCTAGATCAGATGACCGAGGGAGAGAAAGTGATTGGACACAATAGTCATCAGGAGCGTCATGTGACGTAAACTCTGCATGCATGAGATTATCCACCTCGCAATGGAGACAGGACAGGAAGTGAAGACCAGCAATCTATATAGTGCAGAGACAGGACTATTAGAGAAGCTGATTTTCAAAAACGAAAATGGCTTGTGTTTCAAAGGGACGGCTTGTGATTCATGGCCTATGATTTATCGAGATTCAGACCAAATCCTGATCCACTTCACAGTGCTTTACAGAGAGTCCAGCAGCGAGTAACACAGAAGGCGGAAACTGAGCTGGAATTGTCATGGAAGCAGGGGCACCAGGAAGTGGCCCAAGCAGTGATATTCAGTCTCCGCATGGAACAATCTGCAGACGAGGACGGACAAGACTGGAGACTATCTAATGCTGAGAGGGTGTACGGAACCAACAGTAATCTCCCACAGCAGAGACAGGCGAGAATGGTTCAGCAGTGAGGCTCAGCAGTGAGGATTTGGCTCATCCAGTGTGAAGCAGTATTGTCCAGGTTTGCAGACCTAGGTCCTGAGAGATGGAGAGTGCCAAACAAAATCCGGCTAAAACTTCCAGTCTCTTATACATGAGAGCTCCCAGTTCAGGAACAGCAACAGTGCCCATAAAATTCTGCAAAGCGATACCAAAGGGGATGATGGACGGAGCGCTAGAGCAAATCAAACACTCACCCCCAGTCAACTGATCTGGGTTTAATCCATCATCATTCATTAGCTCACTCCACCACCCCAGTTCAGACATGGCCATATGCAAATCAGTCTGACCCTGTGCCTCATGGGAACAGTCCAGCCCGAACTGCCAAGCCATGTCTTCCCTGGACCGGAAACAAGCATCCTGGGACCGGTTTCGGGTTCAAAACCCTCATCAGCCAGGCTATCTTGAATCCAGTGGCAAAGTGAGCAAGGGACCCACGTCTGGGCATACCCTGCCAACTTAGGGCGAACAAAGCGATACCAAAGGGGATGATGGACGGAGCGCTAGAGCAAATCAAACACTCACCCCCAGTCAACTGATCTGGATTTAATCCATCATCATTCTTTAGCTCACTCCACCACCCCAGTTCAGACATGGCCATATGCAAATCAGTCTGACCCTGTGCTTCATGGGAACAGTCCAGCCCGAACTGCCAAGCCATGTCTTCCTGGACCGGAAACAAGCATCCTGGGACCGGTTTCGGGTTCAAAACCCTCATCAGCCAGGCTATCTTGAATCCAGTGGCAAAGTGAGCAAGGGGCCCACATCTGGGCATACCCTGCCAACTTAGGGCGAACAAAGCGATACCAAAGGGGATGATGGACGGAGCGCTAGAGCAAATCAAACACTCACCCCCAGTCAACTGATCTGGGTTTAATCCATCATCATTCTTTAGCTCACTCCACCACCCCAGTTCAGACATGGCCATATGCAAATCAGTCTGACCCTGTGCCTCATGGGAACAGTCCAGCCCGAACTGCCAAGCCATGTCTTCCCTGGACCGGAAACAAGCATCCTGGGACCGGTTTCGGGTTCAAAACCCTCATCAGCCAGGCTATCTTGAATCCAGTGGCAAAGTGAACAAGGGACCCACGTCTGGGCATACCCTGCCAACTTAGGGCGAACAAAGCGATACCAAAGGGGATGATGGACGGAGCGCTAGAGCAAATCAAACACTCACCCCCAGTCAACTGATCTGGGTTTAATCCATCATCATTCTTTAGCTCACTCCACCACCCCAGTTCAGACATGGCCATATGCAAATCAGTCTGACCCTGTGCCTCATTGGAACAGTCCAGCCCGAACTGCCAAGCCATGTCTTCCCTGGACCGGAAACAAGCATCCTGGGACCGGTTTCGGGTTCAAAACCCTCATCAGCCAGGCTATCTTGAATCCAGTGGCAAAGTGAGCAAGGGACCCACGTCTGGGCATACCCTGCCAACTTAGGGCGAACAAAGCGATACCAAAGGGGATGATGGACGGAGCGCTAGAGCAAATCAAACACTCACGCCCAGTCAACTGATCTGGGTTTAATCCATCATCATTCTTTAGCTCACTCCACCACCCCAGTTCAGACAAGGCCATATGCAAATCAGTCTGACCCTGTGCCTCATGGGAACAGTCCAGCCCGAACTGCCAAGCCATGTCTTCCCTGGACCGGAAACAAGCATCCTGGGACCGGTTTCAGGTTCAAAACCCTCATCAGCCAGGCTATCTTGAATCCAGTGGCAAAGTGAGCAAGGGACCCACGTCTGGGCATACCCTGCCAACTTAGGGCGAACAAAGCGATACCAAAGGGGATGATGGACGGAGCGCTAGAGCAAATCAAACACTCACCCCCAGTCAACTGATCTGGGTTTAATCCATCATCATTCTTTAGCTCACTCCACCACCCCAGTTCAGACAAGGCCATATGCAAATCAGTCTGACCCTGTGCCTCATGGGAACAGTCCAGCCCGAACTGCCAAGCCATGTCTTCCCTGGACCGGAAACAAGCATCCTGGGACCGGTTTCGGGTTCAAAACCCTCATCAGCCAGGCTATCTTGAATCCAGTGGCAAAGTGAGCAAGGGACCCACGTCTGGGCATACCCTGCCAACTTAGGGCGAACAAAGCGATACCAAAGGGGATGATGGACGCAGCGCTAGAGCAAATCAAACACTCACCCCCAGTCAACTGATCTGGGTTTAATCCATCATCATTCTTTAGCTCACTCCACCACCCCAGTTCAGACATGGCCATATGCAAATCAGTCTGACCCTGTGCCTCATGGGAACAGTCCAGCACGAACTGCCAAGCCATGTCTTCCCTGGACCGGAAACAAGCATCCTGGGACCGGTTTCGGGTTCAAAACCCTCATCAGCCAGGCTATCTTGAATCCAGTGGCAAAGTGAGCAAGGGACCCACGTCTGGGCATACCCTGCCAACTTAGGGCGAACAAAGCGATACCAAAGGGGATGATGGACGGAGCGCTAGAGCAAATCAAACACTCACACCCAGTCAACTGATCTGGGTTTAATCCATCATCATTCTTTAGCTCACTTCACCACCCCAGTTCAGACATGGCCATATGCAAATCAGTCTGACCCTGTGCCTCATGGGAACAGTCCAGCCCGAACTGCCAAGCCATGTCTTCCCTGGACCGGAAACAAGCATCCTGGGACCGGTTTCGGGTTCAAATCCCTCATCAGCCAGGCTATCTTGAATCCAGTGGCAAAGTGAGCAAGGGACCCACGTCTGGGCATACCCTGCCAATTTAGGGCAAACAAGCGATACCAAAGGGGATGATGGACGGAGCGCTAGAGCAAATCAAACACTCACCCTCAGTCAACTGATCTGGTTTAATCCATCATCATTCTTTAGCTCACTCCACCACCCCAGTTCAGACATGGCCATATGCAAATCAGTCTGACCCTGTGCCTCATGGGAACAGTCCAGCCGGTCCAGGGCAGACATGGCTTGGCAGTTCGGGTTGGACTGTTCCCATGATGCACAGGGTCAGACTGATTTGCATATGGCCATGTCTGAACTGGGGTGGTGGAGTGAGCTAAAGAATGATGATGGATTAAACCCAGATCAGTTGACTGGGGGTGAGTGTTTGATTAGCTCAAACGCTCTGTCCATCATCCCCTTTGGTATCACCATGAAATTCTGCAGGCAGAAATAAAGGGGGCAGTACATGCTGGGTCACTATGCTTGGTACTGTCCCTCACCTCCCTTGCTACTAAACAAGAAAAGGTGTGAGAAGAATGGCTGGAGATGAATTTGAACCAAGGATTGCATTGAAAGAGGATGGTGAAACTGGAACTTTACGCAGATCGGTCTCCCGGCAACACAGCCCCTCATATCTCGATCACCGGCTTCACTTTCACCAACACACCAGACAGTTTAGCTCAGCATCACTCTCACTCGCACACACAACCTGCATCCACAGAGGAAGAACGGGAGGTCGATCATTCTCCTACCAAGCTGCCAAATCCTGGAACGACTTCCCCAAACACATCAGGGCCTCCTCCTCACTTCTTGAATTACGCAAGAAGCTGAAGACCTGACTTTTCAATTAGTCCTATTGTGGGACCATCGAGTCTGCCTGTGTTCAGACCCTGCCTCACTACACGCCTACACTCAACTACCCTCTACTTGAGCGTCTGGACACCCTCATGGGTGACAAGCAGTGGTCTACAAATCCACCTTATATTACATTACAGTGGTAATGGTGCAGAAAGATCTTTCAAAGCACTGAGAAGGAAGGTGAGAGTACTTAGCAATCAATAGAATAAAGACTCATTAGGGATTATTTAGACGAGCTAGATGAGCTATAGCTAGAGGGAAGCAGCTCTCCTATAGGCTGACCATATTGCTCCTTCTCTTCTGACAGGATTTGTACTCCATGAATCCCTCTAATCAGTTGATTCAATTAAATGACGGAATTACGTAGTCAGGAAAAAATCTTTGGAAGGAGATCCCAGTCAGAGCCACAATCTGTAAGGTGGCACTCAAACTAAAATTGTTAGTGTCCACTGGAGAGCTGCGTATGTGACAAACAGCAAGCTCATTGATACTAGAATTATAATGGTCACCTGATTTTTATTGCGCTTGACTTGACAGGATTCCATTTGGACTGAAGGCATCCCTCTAATCACTTATCCTCATGTAATGGTGGAATTGTAGGGTTGGAAAAGTAATTTTGAAAGGATGGAAGAACACACTGATAGACAGCACTCAGCAGAGCAATCAGCACTCAGCTTGAAATTGCTAGTCCCTCCTGGAGCTGTACACATAAGGCAAGCGGAAACTGATCAATACTACAACATTTTCAATCATTATCTCTAACTCTTTCTGGCTGACATGCCAGGGTCTGGTATGAATTGAAAGCACTGTTGTAATCATTTAATCCAGTGCAATGGTGCAATAAAGACATTTTGCAGGGAGGGAAGAGCACCCTGTATGAGTTGCTTTTTGATCGGTGGCACTCAAATTGCAAATGTTAGCACCCACTGGAGTGGCATGTCTGAGACACTAAAGTTATTTAAATTGTTACTTGTTACTCATCACAGGTGAGTTAACAATGATTAGCCATGGTAAAGTGCCCAGAGTCCTATAGCCAACAAAAACAAGGTCAGAAAAATAGGAGGCAAAAGGCAAAAAGTTTGGGGATCAACCTGCAAAAAGGGCCAGGTCTAACACCCCCATCACCTTTAAGTAATGCAAAACATTTTAAAACTAGGCCCATCCTGCTAAATATTATAATTCAATACCACACAGTTATCGGGTGCTCCCCAGATCACAACAATATCAAAAATATGGACATACAAAGAATGACAACACTTTTAAGCAGCACCCTGGGCTGGGTAAAACCAAAATCAAATGGAGTATTCTTCTGGTAAGGAATCAACGTGTAAAGCAACACCACCGGGCAGTGAAATAAATCTCAGGCGCTCCACAGGCAGCCACTCCAGAGCACACACCATCACTTAGCACCGATATGTGGTGCACTGAATATCAGGCAGGTCTGTATGGAACGCACTCGCACACATACTCGCACAGCACTGTAATGTGGTGCAAATGATATTCGACTGGTCAATGGATAACACACTGCAGACCCCGTGGCCTAAGCCTTCCTCCACTCTCCAACTCACCCCGCATACCCTATGCCCACGGGTTGGAAATAACCAGGCCTCCCCCTGATACTAGGCCAATCACGAACAAAGTCACACTTAGTTTAGGTCCCCGGTAAGAAGGTGGGGGTAGGTAGCAGGACTAATTCAGGGGCAGTCGTCAAATGGGGGTTTAGCCACCACTCGGGAAGTTCACCCACAGGATGCCGAGCAGAAGCAAGCTGACGGCAATAGTTGGTCACTCAAAAGGGTTTCACAATGTGTCTTCCGGCACCAGCCCCGTTCTGCAAAGCACAGGAGGTGGGGGGTTGCACAGTCTCTTGACCTGCTTCCGGTTGTTCTCAGAAGCGTTCCAGTCAATCACTCTCCCTACCCAGGCCCAATCTGGGCAATACGTGACAAAACGATGGCTTCGGGGGCCAGGTGAGGAGAGGGCAGTTGGTCCGCCGCACTGAGGGCCCAAAAAGGTACAATCAATGAATGGAGAATGGAGAAAGAAGCCAGAGGAGCCTCTCAGAAAAAAGAGGTACCGCATCGGGCACACGTCGATCAGAGTAACACCCAGGTAATCCGGGCACAAGGTGTGGTGCACAGTGATACGAGTCGCACTAGACAATTCCGGTCTCACACAATGCAGAGTTACAAACTCAGTACCTCTCTGGAAATGAATCATAACGTCTGGTGCAAGTTGCTCCGAGTCACACCAGACAGTTCTGGTCACACTCAACGAAGAGTTGCAAATTCCATACCTCCCTGGTGCGTATTTATATGGGTCGCATCAGACAATACCACTCATCAAAAAACGAAGAGTTCAAAATTCCATACCTCACTGGAAATGAGGCACAACATCTGGTGCGCGTTGATACTGGTTGCACAAGGCAATTCCAGTCACATACACAGGCACAAGTTTAGCAGAGCCACATGAGGTAGAATGAGGCACTACTATGGGTACTATGTCCTACTGGGGTGTAATTAGTACTAGGATGCCCCTGGCGCTCATAAATTCACGTACCTTTGCTGAAAATAGGCAATGATCAACAGCGGTGCTCAAGGAGAGGGGAATCACCCTGAACCCTCCAATCTCTGACCCTAAGGTAGTTCCCAAAATTACTAACAATCGTCAGCACACGCAAATATTAATACACTAATACAAATTTCAATCATTGTATAAGAAAGAGTAATTTGCTGTATTCTGTTCTTTGTCTTTATTTCACAACGCCCAGCCAACCCGTGTTTCGTCGATAGGGGAATACCCCGTGACTTCTTCAGGGCTAAAAGAACATGATGACACCAGTTTCAAAGTCTATTCTTATGTACAAAACTGAGACATGGTGAAAACAATTCACCACTGTGTAGAAACCCGTTTGAATGGTGTGCAAGCACAGATATAAGATATACAAAACACTTCTGTAACGTGGAAACCCATGCATCCTGTACTGTTGTGACAGAATGACACATCATGTGATCAAAAAACTCCCAGACTATGTTTGTGCTCGTGACGCCTATTGGATGGCGTAGAGTCATTACGTGGTGCCCAATGTTGCACTTCTTAAAAGAGCCAATCTTAAACACATCTGTGTATATCAATGTATACTCTAACAGTGTGACAGAATGCAACTCCCTACACCTTGCTACCAGAGAGACAAATCCTACCTGTCAGGCTCGTCACTTCTCTTACTTCTCCTCACCTATAATGGGGAAAGAAAATGTCACCAAAAACTCCCTTTAGTGTTATGAGAGTCATACGAATAATTACAGTATCGTGGCCCTGAAGTATTGGAGCCCTGCATAAACTCACGTGCCCCTTACCTCTCCGCCGGTTTTACTTCCGACCCGGCTGGCCAAATGTATCTAAGTCCTCCTTTAATTTGAGTGAAAAGGTTCCCGTATTGTTGTCCCCTGTAGATCAAGAACCAAGTAATATTGCCAAGCCCGATCCTGACTTCCCCCAAAACGTTCTAATGAATTTGAGAGAGACCCTTCACAGCTTACCTGTTTACAGGGTTATGTGTGCACCGACTGCAGTTCAGTCCGGTGTGAGACGCTATTGCCCATCCTTTCCTGTTAATAAAAAAAGCCAAATGGCAGAGTATTTAGTCTCCCAAAGTATTTGTACCACCCCTCCTGGCTGCTTCCAGCGTATTCAGGCACATACCTGTAAGAGAGTACGCTTGCAGACTCCACTTCTTTCTGCGACCATGTCGAACCCCGTGAACCGGAAGCAGAAATATCAACTTCAGCCCCAGTATTTGGCTATCCAGTTCCTCAGCGACTAGAACGCTAACATCCAGTCTGCGTATTCGATCTATCACGCAGAGATGCCACCAAGTCTGTCTTTAGTCTTTATTTGTAATCAATGTTATTATGTGGTCTTGCGGTGGGCACCAACTCTTTATCCAATGTTCATCACAATTATCCTAGTGCGTGTGAAAATATCCTAGTATGTGTGTGTTTGTGACTGTGTATAGCCTAGTCACATCTCTCCCTCTCTAAAGTTCTACTCATTTCAACTGCATCATTCTCTGTGTGTAACTATCAGTAAATGGTAATAAAGTTTTGACACCCGTGAGAGCAAACCAAACGGACATATTATTGTTATAAATTCAGAAATGTCCTGCTTTCTAAGTATCACAGCGAGAGGCCTTCATTTTTGACCAATGCATCGTATATAGGTGATTACATGGTAATACAATATCCATACAGAATTTTCTTTGGCTACACATTCAGAAATGTCCCATTTCCTAAGTATCACAGCGAGATGTCCTCATTTGCAGCCAATACAATGTATATAGATGTGTACATGGCAACATAAAATCCATACTGTGTGGTCCCTACAGTATCCACCAAAAGTGACTTTTCAAGAGTGTACAGGGAGACAGTATTACATCAAACATCTGGACACATAGTTCTTCATATTCATTGACATTATCCTGCACTCCCAATCTTCCTTCCCAATACAATGCCACATCCCTTAGATGAGTCTCTCCCCTAATCTCCAAGGAAATATTGCAGCTCGTGGTCCGTATTAACACCCAGTTCAACAGATTTAAGGTGCATTATCCACATAGCTTCTGCGCGTCTTTGTTTAAGCTCTCTAGTGCCAGCTCTGGGGTTATGTGTTATTATTTCAATCCCGTAAAAGGCAGATTGTTTGTGTGGGCCCTGTGCCACACACTCCATGGTATGTATTGCCATGGGATATCTAACGTTGTGTTGTTTCAGCACTCTAATATGTTCCCCGATTCTCTCTTTCAGGGCTCTGATTGTGCTCCCTATGTACAAACGATTGCATCTGCACTCAATGATGTAGACCACGAATTTGGAATTGCAATTTATGTTGTGTCTGATTGTGTACCCCCTGTTGTCATGTCCTCGGAATTCCTTCTTGTTATCCATAGCCTACCTGCAGACACCACATGCCCCACATTTGTGAAATCCCAAAGATTGCTGATTAAGCCAATTTACCTCCTTTCTATTCTGTGGAACGCTACGACTCAATATAGACTTCAGTGTCCTGCCTTTCCTGAGTGTGATCCCTGGTTTGGCTCTCGTGCAGAATTCCAATTATTTGTCCGCTCTCAGTATGCCCCAATGTTTTTTCATACTTCTCATTAGTGTCTTAGTCAATCCATTATAGTTCGTTCTGATTGACTGCTGGTTCTTTTTTCTTGGTTGCAGTTTTCTCCTTAAGAGTGTCATGTCTCTGTATTCTCAATACCCTACGTTCAGCTTTCCCAATTGTTTGTGAATTGTAACCCCTCGCCATGAGGCGTGTTTTCATACTCTCTACACAGGATTTGAAATTGTCATCCTCACTACAGTTTCTTCTTGCTCTTATGAATGCTACAAATGGAATGACCTGAATCTGGTGTGAGGGATGTGCGCTCATAGCATGTAATAAGGAGTTGCATGCAGTGGGTTTACGGTGTAGTTTACTATGTAGTTTGTTATCCATCACATAGAGTTCAATGTCTAAGAACGTTATGTTAGTCTCACTGTACTGGTGGGTAAATTTGATGTCCATGGTGTTTGTGTTAAAAAAGTCACAAAATTATGTGAGTTTCTCCGGGGTCCGTGACCACACCATCAAGCAGTCATCTATGTAACGACCCCAATAAATGATTGAGTCATTCCAGTCACTCCCTTTCCGGCCCCAGATCCACTCGTCCTCTAACCAACCCATGAACAAGTTCGCAAATGATGGGGAGGACTTGGAAGCCACGTACACTCCCTGGTTTTGTCTGTACCATTGGCTCTCGAATAGGAAGACGTTGTTATTCAATATCAGATCAACCATATCTAAAAGCATTTCAGTGTGCTGCCACTGGGTAGCAGACCTCGTATTGAGATACCGTTCCATTGCTTTCAGACCCAAGTTAGATGTAATGCTAGTGTACAGTGACACTACGTCCAAAGTGGCTAGGATCATTCCTTCCTCCCATGTCAGTCTGTGAGGATACTCAGGATGTGCTTGTTGTCCCTAATGTATGAGTGGAGGTTCTGTACCAATGGTTGGAGCAAGAGCAGTTCAGGCCCTAGTAATTCCAAGAGTGGAATATGGAGCAGTAACCTTATGCGGCCTCCCCAGGTCGTCGACAGCCCCGTTAAGAGCCGCTATCAATTCAGCGGCGAGACTCATCACAGGATCAAAGAGAACCTCTCACATATCCCCAGACCTTAGAACACTCAATTGGCTACCGTTTGAAGCTAGAATTCACCTAAAAATTGCATGTATGACGCACAAGGCCATACACCACAATTCCCCGAACTATCTAGCTCAGAAACTGGTACTCTCTGCTGGTAATAGAGCTTCCAGAAGCTCGAAAAATCTTTACTAAAACCCCAACGATTTGCCAAGAAAAAACTTACAACCGGTCCTTCTCTGGAATGGCTCCCAGGATCTGGAATGCTTTGCCCACAGCAACAAGAACGAACCCATCGACTGCGGCCTTCAAAAAGAAGTGAAAGCGATTCTCATGGCCAAATTCACATGAACTATTTACTTTCTACTACTTGTTAATCACTAGGATGTATTTTTGAGCACCGCATGTTATTTCTAGTTTCGCACTACAGAGCACCTCATATGACTCTTATCCTATTCATCTATAATTGTATTCTTTTATGCTGATTTTTCTCTTTTCCATGCCCTACTCTTGTTTCCAATTTATGACATGTAAAGCGCTCTGATACCCGCAAGGGTCTTGTTCGCGCTATATAAAACCTTCAAATAAATAAATAAATAAATACTGTGCTAGTCTCTCAGTTGAGCCCCCAATGCTGGACACAATAGGTCTCCCTGGTGGGAAGGGTAAATGCTTGTGCACTTTAGGAAGTGTATATAGGCACGGGAACCTTGGTCTAAACATCTATAAATACATGTATTCGTCATCATCAATATGGCCCTTCCCTGGCCATTCCTTAAGACCACTATTGATTTTATTCATGAGTGACCCAATGGGATTCGATTCCAATTTCTCATAGCAAGTAGTGTCAATAGGTTGTGTTATTGCCTCTTGGTCATAGTCCTTTTTATTCATGATGACAATATTCCCTCCTTTGTCTGCTTCCCTAATCATGATCTGGTTGTCCGATTCCAATTGTTTAAGTGCTGTGCGTTCCCCCTTGTTCATATTATCTTTGAACTTGTGTCTGTTATTAAGATTCTTTCGACGGTGCTTCTCTAGGTCTTCCAAAACCAGTTTGTGAAAGGTATCTATTGTGTTACCACCCGCAAGGACCAGAGTTCATTTACATTTGTTTTTCAACCCGCTAGCTATTGTGCGGTCTGTGTCTAAATTCAGATCCTTTAATAGTTTGGCCATGTTACTTGGTGCTTGTTCTAGGTCTGTGATGGATAGTAATAGTTGAATGTCATGCACATCCTGAATACTCAAGTAATCAGACACCATAATAGATGGAATGTTTCTTCTGCTTTTATTTTCAATAGAGTTGTTACTGAAAAACCTTTTAAGTTTCAATCCACTTACAAATTTGAACAAATCCACTTTCAGTTTGCACATATCACCCTCCTCACTAGGACAAAAGCCCAAACCTTTTTCTAATAATGTTGTCATGTCTGGGGTAAGTGTTTTGGTTGAGAGATTCATTACCTTCACCCCCATGTTCTTGGTGTTCATAAATTCCTTTTGTCCCCTGATCTTAATTTCATTCTGTCCTCTTCTATTTCCTGCTCTCTTGCCTCTATGGCAAGCCACAATGCCTTTTGTTGGTCTCTGTTGCCCCTCTTTATTCTTTAGACCTCCCTTAAAAAAGAGCTTTCTGTCCTGTTGCCTCCTGATGCACCCGCGTTTGTGTCAATATTGCTGTCACTGGTGGGTGGAGCACTCAAAGAGGTGGAACTCGACGAGACCGAGATGGTCCCTGGTCTATTCTGTCTATTCTTATCTTGATCTGTTAGTAGGAGTTGATTGTATTTTCTTGCGAAGGTAAAGATTCTTCCTTCCTTATAATCAATCTCATCTCTTCTAAGTTTTCTTGCCTTTCTTTGTTTAATGTCATATTGATGCTTCTGTAGTATATCCTTCAGGATAATATAATTTTTCTCTGTAGCCTCTTTTAAGTTGAGATCTCTAATCTCACCTTCCAACACGTTGATCTCTGCTTGTAACCTGACCACCTTGCGTTCTACATTCTCTATAAGGATCCCCATTAGTTTATTTGAATTAGATGTTAACTCATCCTCCCATAGTTTTAGAAGATCGTCATCAAGGTCATCATAGGTTGGGAATATCTGCACTCTGAGACCTCTAGGGATTCTATTTAGTCTCAAATATTGTTTGAGTGTTACCCCATCCCACCATTCAGAATTTTCGTTTTTGTTTAGTCTTTCTAATCTAATAAACTTTTCCCTTAGACCTTCCTTGCTTTGCGGGTTTCCACTGTGTATTGACGTCCCAATCGTATTGTCTTTGGCTAAACTATCGAATAGCTCCTCCGCTACTTTGTCCTTGTCCATCGTGTTTGATACTGCTTCAATTGGTTATTGCGTCTGATGCTATACCTGCCTGTCCTAGTTGCTGCATAAAGAGTTTGATGTCCTACTGGGGTGTAATTAGTACTAGGATGCCCCTGGCAATCATAAATTCACATACATTTGCTGAAAATAGGCTATGATCAATTGCGATGCTCAAGGGGAGTGGAATCACCCTAAACCCTCCAATGTCTGACCCTAAGGTAGTTCCCATAATTACTAACAATCCTCAGCACACACAAATATTAATACAGTATTAAAATTTCAATCATTCCATAAGAAAGAGTAATTTGTTGTATTCTGTTCTTTGTCTTTATTTCACAATGCCCAGCCAACACGTGTTTCGTCGATAGGGGAATACCCCACGACTTCTTCAGGGCTAAAAGAACATGATAACACCAGTTTCAAAGTCCATTCATATGTACAAAAGTGAGACATGATGAAAACAATTCACCGCTGTGTAGAAACTCATTTGAATGGTGTGCAAGCACAGATATAAAATATACAAAACACTTCCGTAACGTGGAAACCCATGCATCCTGTACTGTTGTGACAGAATGACACATCATGTGATCAAAAAACTCCCAGACTATGTTTGTGCTCGTGACGCCTATTGGATGGCATAGAGTCATTACGTGGTGCCCAATGTTGCACTTTTTAAAAGAGCCAATCTTAAACACATCTGTGTATATCAATGTATACTCTAACAGTGTGACAAAATGCAACTCCCTACACCTTGCTACCAGAGAGACAAATCCTACCTGTCAGGCTCGTCACTTCTCTTACTTCTCCTCACCTATAATGGGGAAGAAAATGTCACCAAAAACTCCCTTTAGTGTTATCAGAGTCAAACGAATAATTACAGTATCGTGGCCCTGAAGTATTGGAGCCCTGCATAAACTCTTGTGTCCCTTACCTCTATGCCGGTTCTACTTCTGACCCGGCTGGCCTAATGTATCTAAGTCCTCCTTTAACTGGAGTGAAAAGGCTCCTGTATTGTTGTCCCCTGTAGATCATGAACCAAGTATTATTGCCAAGCCCGATCCCGACTTCCCCCAAAACGTTCTAATGAATTTGAGAGAGACCCTTCACAGCTTACCTGTTTACAGGGTTATGTGTGCACCGACAGCCGTTCAGTCCGGCGCGAGACGCTATTGCATAACGGAATTTCCCGTCCTTTCCTGTTAATACAGAAGCCAAATGGCAGAGTATTTAGTCTCCCAAAGTATTTATACCACCCCTCCTGGCTGCGTCCAGCGTATTCAGGCACATACCTGTAAGCGAGTACGCTTGCAGACTCCACTTCTTCCCGCGACCATGTCGAACCCGGTGAACCGGAAGCGGAAGTATCAACTTCAGCCCCGGTATTTGGCTATCCAGTTCCTCAGCAACTAGAACGCTAATATCCAGTCTGCGTATTCGATCTACCACGCTGAGATGCCACCAAGTCTCTTTTTAGTGTTTATTTGTAATAAATGTTTTTATGTGGCCTTGCAGTGGGCAAAACTCTTTATCCAATGTTCATCACAATTATCCTAGTGCGTGCGTAAATATCCTAGTATGTGTGTGTTTGTGATTGTGTATAGCCTAGTCATATCTCTCCCTTTCTAAAGCTCTACTCATTTCAACCACATTATTCTCTGTGTGTAACTATCAGTAAATGGTGATAAAGTCGTGACACCCGTGAGACCAAACCAAACAGACATATTCTTGCTATAAATTCAGAAATGTCCTGCTTTCTAAGTATCACAGTGAGAGACCTTCATTTTCGACCAATACATCGAATATAGGTGATTACATGGTAATACAATATCCATACTGAATTTTCTTTGGCTACACATTCAGAAATGTCCTGTTGTATTCCTCTTAGGGTGTCCGTATATAGGTTTTCCTGTATCATGTCCTTATATAGGCACAATTCGCCCTGCCCTTATATAGGCATAAATTCCCAGTCCTTATTTAGGCATTACTCTGTGCACTCCAAATACAGGCATGGTCTCTGACATCCGTCCACCCTAACGTCACAACGAGTTCTTGAAGAACAGACCCTTAGGCTTCGGGAGTTTCCCTAGCACAGGACTATTGATTTCTTCAAGGACTCATCTATTATGCATGAACCGTTATACCTTAGGGGTTCATTCATGACGTCTTCCGCTGTCTGATCCACGTCAATGCTAACATTCTGAGGTACCTCTCAGGTATAAATATACCTTCCCTAGCCCTTGTAAACTAGAGGAGACCTCGACTTCAGAGGAGCCCGTTTCCCAGCCTGACGCACTGAGAAGACGCTGTCATCCCTGCACGCAGAGAGTCCAGCTTCCAGTGATCTGACTTCCCTCGCGGGGTGTTGGAGTTCGAGTCTGGCAAGAGATTCCTACCTCTCTCATTCTCAAGGTATGGAGCTGCCTAGAACCTAGAGGGACTCTTGGCATACTAGGCATACTAGGCTTAACATACTCTTAGTATACCATAGTAAGGAATACTTCACCTACTTCATACCTCTCCCTACACCTAGGTTAGGTTAGGAACATTGGGGTAGAACTAGCTTAGAAACGCATCGTATGAGTACTCGCATTTTTAGTCTGTGTTATTTAGGTAAATGAATATCTGCTAAAGATCATGCTAGCGCAGTATTATTTATTTCTACTGCTTACGCTGTACATTATTTATCTTGCATACTGTCTTGTGATCGTAACTGCACACATAACTTACACAAGAAACAAGACTGTTTAATAAACCTTTTATTGAAACGCCCGTCTGCTCTTTCCGTGTAACTTTGAAGAAAACTAAGTATGCACGAGTGAGCTGAGTGAAATAGTTATCTATTGTTTGCACGACTCTGGGACACGTTCTGATTCTAAAGGGAAACAAAGTGGTCATGTTTTGCGGCTGCCAGAAACTACTCCCTTCTTGTTTGTCAAGGAGTTTCTAGTGGCCTCTGAGCTAGCTGGCACAAGTAATTAAGTTTAATATACTCGATAGGGACATACTGACCTTAGTCCTATGTCAAACCTATAGGGGATATTATTCAAATGCGCAGAGCCTATTAGGGAAATAGGAGCTACACTACATGGCGCCCAATGTTTTGGTAAGGCGGTAATTCAACGTTAGATACTGAGTAACTCAGCCGTGCTTTTTTCTCTCAGAGACCCCTACCCATATACTCCAAAAGACGTCTGGAGTGGGCAGGGTTAAGTATCCACCACGGCTACATAGGGAAACACCCTATATATTAGCTGTTTGGTTTGCTCAACGTTGAAGGATACAGTGTTCCAAAATATTGTGCACCTTATCTTTGTTTCCTTGAAACTTGTCCTACATTTTTCAAACAACAAAATGCCTGACTCCGACACTGAAACCGGAAACGGTGGAGCTGCGGATCAGCCAGGTGCAACAGCTTATAACATCACAGGCTTTATTGAAACCGAGGAGGGTGTTATAGACATCCCTCAAAACTTAAGAAGAGCCATCACTCTAAAACTTATAAAACACGGCCTACCACCAAGAGGCGGTAGAGCAGTTTTCGTGATAGAGGCACATGAATCCTTTCAGACAGAGGTATTCTATTCATGGGTAATATTTCCTGAATCCAATCCAGTAACACACATGTTTCACTTCTACAAAGAAGATGATCCACCAGAGGAATACATTCCTTTCGAGGAAATTGAAATTCCATTAACATACCAGGAGCATCAGCTCTGGTTTAAAGGCGCCCTAAAACATCACAGAAACATTACCAGGCTCAGTCCACTAGGTAGACCAGGAGCAACATGGCCGATTCTAGCCGGCTCCACACCTTATCCTGACATCGAAATAATGTCAGACGAGGAACTACTTGTTCAAATACAAGAATTAATAAAAATCTACAGACAATTGGTCCAATATGTCATGCGGACTTTCACAGTCCAACCACCATTGACACTTCCAAATCAAACTCCTCACCAGGGGAATACACTAAAATTTACACCACAGACTCTATACGCAGTCATGGGTAAAATGCCCACAAATCGTGAGCAAATTCCATTCTGGATAGCTCAAAAAATCACTCAAATCGAAGCAGTATTTCCAAATACTAGCCCGTATGAGAAACACAGAATACTGACAATCAGTTTACCAATGGGGATCACACCACAACTGGAAGACTGCACCACTTGGGGCTCAGTCTTTGCTGCCATCTATACTAAAACGCATGCCATTCCGTCAATTGCGGTAATACCTGATGTCCTGAAACAAATTCAAAACGAATACGGGGCAGAGCCTGCTCTAAATTTAGGTATGAAATTACTGAAAAATTTCGACCAGGTCTCAACAATAATATTATCTAATATTAAAGGGGAGGCAGCAGCAGTGGCGATCCGCCAAAAATTAAGGGAATTTGATGTTACAGAACATCAAACAGAGCTACCCAGAATAATAGAACAATCTTATGCAGAATTAGGGAGAGATAGTTTGGGTGGCAAACCAGTGAAGCCAAAACTATCTGAAAGTCCTGAGAAGGACTCTATTAAACAAACTCCTACATCTTCTAAAAAGAAGTGGGAGACTAATAAACAAAATTCAAACGAGAAACGTTCTCAATCCCGAGGTAGGTCTCCTCAAAAGGAGCCCTCTGAAAGGAGGTATAACCTCAGGAATAGGGATAATTTGAGAAAGCCTGATAGGTATCAAGATACTGATACACGTTCCTCTCGTACCTTTCAGATCTCATCACAGACTTCGGAAAGAAGAGGACGGTCAGAACATAGAGAAGAACGCGTGAAATCCAAGGAAGAAAAACACGCTCCAAAAACAAATCAAAACCTCAATTCTCCAAAAGAAAGTAGCAGGTCTAAAGATCAGACATGCCGAGAATACTGAGAACACAACTCAAGAACGGAGAATGGGCTCAGACAATGCTGGACAGTGCAGCAGAAGTCACAATAGCTTCGCCAGAACCTGAAGGAACTTCAGGAGATAGTGGACTTGAATGAGTACATTACAGTTGAGACTGTAGACACCAGGGTTAGTACTCCACAAAAGTTATATGAAATAACACTCCGGATGGAGGGAGACAAACCTAGACAAGTGAAAGCACTTTTTTGGGAAAGACTATCAAGGGGCTATGACATACTTCTAGCAGAAAAAGACTGGCCACCACAATTTGTCAGGGAGTGCCCACATGGCAAGGACATTATTATGCCTGCCTTCTCCAACCATATTCCAATTCACCTAAAATATACATATGCCAGGAAATGGGCAGTAGCCCAGGCCCCAGCACTATATAAAAATCATGTAGGATGGGATGAGGACTCCCCTCACCATAAAATACATCTGAAACATGAACCAACTGCACAAAGGCAGTATCCAATAAAGCAAGAAGCTAAAAAACAGGTCAGGGAGATCTTAGATCAACTTGAATACCAAGGGGTGATTGAAACATGCACCTCCTCAATGAACAATCCTTTGTTTCCTGTCTCCAAACCAGACAAATCATATCGTCTAGTTTTGGACTACAGACACTTAAACACTTGTTCTAAAACGTTTGCAGTGCAAAATGCACATAGCACAGCATTAATGAATAACATTGTGCGTAAAAAACACAAAACCACATTAGATATCTCAAATGGTTTCTTTTGTCAAAACATAGCACCTGAAAGCAGGTACTTAACAGCATTCTCCATAATGGGAACCCAGCGTCAATTTTGTCGACTCCCACAAGGGTTCAAGAACAGCCCAGGGTTATTCTCAGCGAGAGTAACAGAGTTACTACAAATTTATGACAATGAGGCATTGTCTTATGTCGATGACATCTATCTGACAGACGATGACCTGGACAAACACTTGAACAGGGTGAGCACCATTATACTGGCCTTCGCCTCTGAGGGCTACAAATTCAACTTTAAAAAGTCCAGAATTGCCCCTCTCAATGTCCTATTTCTAGGATATGAGCTTTCAAGTGAAGGCAAGAGCTTGACAGCTAACTTTTTAGAGAAGTGTGCGCTGCTCCAACCTCCAAAAACGCTAAAAAACTTACAATCCATCCTGGGTTTCCTCAATTTTGGAAGAACATACATTCTAAACTACGCAGAAAGGGTTAAACCTCTCTACGCATTAATCAAACCTGATTTTTCAATCAAAAATTGGACAAACGAACACACAGAAATCTTGCGTTCACTCCAGGCTAACATGTTAGCAACAAATCACTTACAAACACGCGTAAGTCAACGCAACCTGGTGATCCGAATAATTTCGGGTCAATGCGGATTCACCTACTTAACATTTAATGAGGGTGAAAAATACCAATCGCATACAAATCTCATTTGTATACACAAGCAGAAATGCGCTTCACTTCAAATGAAAGAATTCTGACAGCAGTTCAAACCGCTGTAGCAAAAGAAAGAGCCCTAGCCCAAGGGAAACGCATTATTGTCGTAACCCCAGTACCAGCTTTAGAAGCAGTCACAAAAGCAAGCATTCCAAATGCTAAAGCACTACATCCAAGATGGATACAATGGGTTAATTCTCTTGCTGCAATAGATGTTGAATATGTTTTTGATCCTGATTTAAAAACCCAAGCAATCCTGCAATATGAACAAGAATGTCCTCTGCCCACTGAAATTCTGCCTCTCGATCAGTACGAATTCATAATTTACACTGACGGATCCGCACAACCCGCAACAGGGAGTAAGCAAGCTTACAGTGCAGCGGGTGCAATCGTTAAAGGTCGCATACGAGATGGCATCTTCAGACCTATGGTCACAAAAACTCAATCTCTAGGAGATTGTACAGCTCAGCGAGCTGAACTACAAGCATTCAAACTGGCACTTGAAAGTACAGATCGAGAATTCCCCACACTAATAGTGTGCGATTCCTTTTACTGTGTTCAGTCATATAATGAATATATACAAAACTGGCTTGAAAATGGTTTCAAAGATGCGAAAGGTGGCACAATAAAGCACAAAATGCTTTGGGAACAAGTAGTTCAGTTGAAAAACGAACTACCAAAGGCTCACGTGATCCACACACTGAGTCATCAACGTGATGGCGTTCACGTTGCAGGGAATTCATTGGCTGATGAAGCCGCGAAGGGGGCTGTTCAGACGGCTTCCGTAGCTGCGATCACTCGTTCAAAAACAAAAATAGACGGTGAGATAATGTTGGCTGTCAATGCTTCAAGCAAGGGCAGCAGTGCAGCGTTACCAAAAAAGTTTCCACTCAAGTACTCTTATGTAATTGATGCGAACAGCGTTACTTTTGCTCGAATCCCTGGAGTGGGGGATAGGGTAATTCCAAACATGGAACGTAGAGCAGCTTTGATTTATGAAGCACATTTGGGGGAGGGTCTGTCACATCAAGGGATCTCTAAAACAATTTTGACATTAAAAGAGATGTACTGGTGGCCAGGAATGAATACAGAAATTCACATATTCATCAACAACTGCTTAGACTGTAAATTACAGCGAGAAAGCCACCAGACACCATGCTGCGAATGCAGCTGCCCAGTACAGACACCACTGTTAGACAGCATTAGACTATCTACGCGCATGCATCCTTCTGGACAAATGCAATCCCACAAATACTGAATCAAGGTTCCTATGGATATGGCCTCAGCGCTCGGCTGACGCTCGAACTGTTATAAAAGATTTGCGAGTCTTCATCGGCACATACGCAATAGGCACGCTACATTCTGACCAGGGCCCTGCGTTTAGCTCTCGGGCTTACAAAGAAGCCATGGCCAGTCTGGGCGTTGCATTGCGGTACTCCTCTCCATTCCATCCTGAGGGAAATTTGGTTGTGGAAAGGAAAAACCGGGACATAAAGCAGTCTATAACAGCTAGGGTATTAGGTTCGGGTGATGGGTGGGTCAAACATCTTTATGGGGTCCAGCGCTCATTAAACAACCTGCCAAGAAGTTCTCTAGGGGGGTCACTCCATATGAGGTCCTATTTGGGACAAGAATGTGGGTACCAGATCTCGATGACGTAGGCACAGTGGTGGAAAATAAAACGTTTGATATCAAAGATCGTTTGGCTGTTTTACAGGAATTGAATGAGTTAAGAACGAAACAAAGCAACGTATTCCTGCAGTCAACCACCACTGGGGAAAAACCGGCGGTCCCAGCAAGGCCTGTCTGGATTCCAAAAGTTGGGGATCTAGTCAGAGAAAAAATTGCGGACAAGAAGGAATTTGGACCTTCTTACAGACAACCAGTACCTGTCCTAGCAGTTCAAGGAACAAGAACAGTACTTCTGCCGCCCCTTGCTGGAAGAAAGGAGAAAAGATTTGTGTCCATCGACCTCATCAAACCACAGTATGTGGCCAATACTAAGTAGTAGGCCTCGTGGACTCCGACCTAGTAGCAGACACACTCCTCTCGCTGCTATCCAAGAGGTTCAGACTGAAAGACTGATAACAATTGGGACTTCAGCAGTAACAGATGAAGGACTGAGCAATAATGCAATGGAACTCATCCCTCTTGAAAATCAAGTAACAGTTCGTCCAAATACACCTGTCTACACCAATGTAGCAAGTGATCAACTGGTTCCAGCGATTTCTACAAATCCTGATGCAATTCCAACAATTGACAGAACTGCTTCTGGCTATTTCATTAACTTTGATACGTTCTCAGAAGATCCGAGTGAACCTGAAACGACGCCAGCATCATTAACATTCAAGCAGCAAGTACAAGACTTTCTTCACTTTCTGAAAAAGACTTATTTGGTTTCTCCATGGATTGAACTCTGGATTACATCTGGACTATTTGTTTTCCTGCTCTGGCTAGCTTTGGTTACAACTGTGAGCGTGCTTATAAGTGGCAGATACATCCATGTGAATACTGAAGGAAAAGACGTGAACGTACTTTTGAAACCTCATAAATCTTCCCATTGTGAAGCAAGAGACTTGTCAACAGTGAACATCACAGCCGTTCCTATACAGGATGGTATAGTGTGGGACAAAACAGATTTTGATATCTTTGGTCCGACGGAAAAATTGAACATTCCACATTTATTTAAAATGTCAATAAGTGATCTAATTTCGTCCAGTACCTACTCTGATGATTGGGACTTTGAGACTGTTAATGACATAATGTTTGACCTAGAAAAATCTGCTGCATTTTCTAAAAATGAATATTTAGAGGGTTCATTAGACTATTTACAGCTGTATTGCTATAACCACTATGGTCATCATTATTTGCATAAATCTGCATACCCTAGAAATGTGTTTATGTTTAACCAATGGGAGCATTGTCCTACACCACCAAAAGGTAGTTCAAAAACATTTGCGAACAAGTTTCCATATTTTTCAGGGTACAATACATCTGATCCAGAAACGTTTTACTATAAAAATGTAAACAAAACAGGACTGAAAATTATGTTAACTAATTCAAAACAGATTTACTCTGCAACATTTATTGCCCAACTGTCTAGACAGGGTTTCGACTTATGGAAAGACACAGTAGACACAAAAACTGTCTGGGGTACTAAAGATTGGCAAGTGCAGGGGATAGAAGCGTTATTTAGAGCCTATATCATCCCTGAACAGATAATGTTTTTGAATGAAACTGTCCAACAAACATCTTGTCTTGGACTAGCCAAGATCAAGGAGATGAAAACACCTTCTGTACCAACACCTGCCAGTGATAATAATACACAGGCAGCGGTGACAGTTGACCAAATACTACAACTCAACAGATCTAATCCTGATTGGAAAAAATGGTTGATCTGGCCCACAGACACGAACAACTGTCAGGAAAGATTCCTGAATAAAACTCAGGGCTTTACTATTCATAGGCCAGACCCAAGATACGTCCAAAGACAGCATCCGGGGGTAGTAACAACATACAGTGTAGGAAAATTATGCCTCGATTGGCTTCAGAAATCTACACTACAGGATGTGAAACAACACTTATCCTTACTTAAAGACGACGCAGACCTTAGGAATTCTTGCTTGGACCAAGAAAACCGCGTCAAAAACGTTTCATATATGCCGGCATTTACGCTGCTTATAATGAAGCATGGAAAGTGTCACAGATGGAGGCCGCAGAACGAATACGTGAACTTGATCGTATTAATTTAGAGAAAACCCTCTCTGTGGTCGATAATGGGTTAACAACGTTGTCCTCCAGAATATATTCATTGGACGGCATTGTATCCTCTGCTATCGACATACTAGAACAAGATTTGGCGAAGTTACAACAAGGCCAATCTCAATTACGTTCTATTGTGTTATTAAGCTGGACGCTGCAATCTTTGCATGCGGGCTATGTGCTTTGGCGTTTTATCAACACGTCAATTCTGTTTGCAGAATACAATCTAACTGATAAACAGATCGAACTGGCATAAAGAGGAGCAAAGTATACAGTGTTGAGCATTGAAAAACTGGAAAAGTTACCATTCACAGTGGCTGAAAACCAGCTACAGAATGGCTCATCCATGGCAAAATCACATTACCTGTGACTACTTTTCAGTTTCAGTATTGCCTCAGACAAATGCAAGCAGGCAAATATGATAGGTTGGGTAAGGAATACATTAAGACATCTTGGGATTTACCGTATACATATAGATGTTGGAGTGGGGATCGTGAAGTGCTTTTGAGCGGTACACACTGTAAAAGTGCACTGAGCGGTTCACTTATATGTCAGGACATTTCTTTACACGGGGCTTGCACTGGTTCTGTGGCAAATTTGTCTTGCCATCAGCAGGGTACACCAGCTGCTGTGATTAATCCAGCGTTTGGACAACTTTCTAATGGGAGTTACCTCATGTTGAATGATCAGAGTTGCTGCGGCATGTTGCCAGGCATCCCATATCTAGTAACTGTCAACTCCAGGGTCACTTGCTGTATGAAAGTATTGTTTGCCCCAATAGACACAGTCAGGGAGTCGCCTTTGTGGCCTTCGCTGAACGTCTCTTTTATAAGATTTGATACTTTGAGCAGAATGAAAGCCATGCTTTTACAGCAACAGTGCCTTTGACCTCGGCCAAAGAAACCTATGATCTACAAGTAGCAAGGACTTCGGCTGAGATACAGACTTTAATACGTACAAACTGCCCTATACATTTCGTGGAAATGATAGGACGTATCTTTAACATGTCTGATACAACAGGAATTGTACATGTATTTAAGAGCATCTGTTCCGGTCTGTTAGCACCTTTCCAGGCAATACTTGGAATCATCCCGAACTTTGCACATTCGGTGTTTGGTGGCATACCATTAATTCTAGCACTTGTTGCCGGAATTCTATTTCTCTTCCTGCTATTACGCTATGGCCAGCCTATTCGCAGACATCACTCCGAGCGAAATGGAGAAAGCTCTCCTTGAACGAAAGTGCTGTGAGCGAATAGTACAGCTTTTGGGCATGACTCGTCTACGGGACCTAAATACCACGTGCTTCCTGTCATTCAGACTAATCTGGTAAGATTGCATCTTACCTGTCCTACGATGCCTGCTATGCGGTGAAGAATGCTTGTTAGACACCTGTCTAACATTTCCATCAGCAACGCCAACGGATATCGATACTCTGCTGGACCCGATAACGGCCCATGCTATGTGTTGTCCCCAGAGGCTACCAATACTGATGACGGCATTCATTGAGATCTCACAGTCGCTTCCGGCTGCCCACAGACACGAACAACTGTCAGGAAAGATTCCTGAATAAAACTCAGGGCTTTACTATTCATAGGCCAGACCCAAGATACGTCCAAAGACAGCATCCGGGGTAGTAACAACATACAGTGTAGGAAAATTATGCCTCGATTGGCTTCAGAAATCTACACTACAGGATGTGAAACAACACTTATCCTTACTTAAAGACGACGCAGACCTTAGGGAATTCTTGCTTGGACCAAGAAAACCGCGTCAAAAACGTTTCATTAATGCCGGCATTTACGCTGCTTATAATGAAGCATGGAAAGTGTCACAGATGGAGGCCGCAGAACGAATACGTGAACTTGATCGTATTAATTTAGAGAAAACCCTCTCTGTGGTCGATAATGGGTTAACAACTTTGTCCTCCAGAATATATTCATTGGACGGCATTGTATCCTCTGCTATCGACATACTAGAACAAGATTTGGCGAAGTTACAACAAGGCCAATCTCAATTACGTTCTATTGTGTTATTAAGCTGGACGCTGCAATCTTTGCATGCGGGCTATGTGCTTTGGCGTTTATCAACACGTCAATTCTGTTTGCAGAATACAATCTAACTGATAAACAGATCGAACTGGCATAAAGAGGAGCAAAGTATACAGTGTTGAGCATTGAAAAACTGGAAAAGTTACCATTCACAGTGGCTGAAAAACCAGCTACAGAATGGCTCATCCATGGCAAAATCACATTACCTGTGACTACTTTTCAGTTTCAGTATTGCCTCAGACAAATGCAAGCAGGCAAATATGAAAGGTTGGGTAAGGAATACATTAAGACATCTTGGGATTTCACCGTATACATATAGATGTTGGAGTGGGGATCGTGAAGTGCTTTTGAGCGGTACACACTGTAAAAGTGCACTGAGCGGTTCACTTATATGTCAGGACATTTCTTTACACGGGGCTTGCACTGGTTCTGTGGCAAATTTGTCTTGCCATCAGCAGGGAACACCAGCTGCTGTGATTAATCCAGCGTTTGGACAACTTTCTAATGGGAGTTACCTCATGTTGAATGATCAGAGTTGCTGCGGCATGTTGCCAGGCATCCCATATCTAGTAACTGTCAACTCCAGGGTCACTTGCTGTATGAAAGTATTGTTTGCCCCAATAGACACAGTCAGGAGTCGCCTTTGTGGCCTTCGCTGAACGTCTCTTTTATAAGATTTGATACTTTGAGCAGAATGAAAGCCATGCTTTTACAGCAACAGTGCCTTTGACCTCGGCCAAAGAAACCTATGATCTACAAGTAGCAAGGACTTCGGCTGAGATACAGACTTTAATACGTACAAACTGCCCTATACATTTCGTGGAAATGATAGGACGTATCTTTAACATGTCTGATACAACAGGAATTGTACATGTATTTAAGAGCATCTGTTCCGGTCTGTTAGCACCTTTCCAGGCAATACTTGGAATCATCCCGAACTTTGCACATTCGGTGTTTGGTGGCATACCATTAATTCTAGCACTTGTTGCCGGAATTCTATTTCTCTTCCTGCTATTACGCTATGGCCAGCCTATTCGCAGACATCACTCCGAGCGAAATGGAGAAAGCTCTCCTTGAACGAAAGTGCTGTGAGCGAATAGTACAGCTTTTGGGCATGACTCGTCTACGGGACCTAAATACCACGTGCTTCCTGTCATTCAGACTAATCTGGTAAGATTGCATCTTACCTGTCCTACGATGCCTGCTATGCGGTGAAGAATGCTTGTTAGACACCTGTCTAACATTTCCATCAGCAACGCCAACGGATATCGATACTCTGCTGGACCCGATAACGGCCCATGCTATGTGTTGTCCCCAGAGGCTACCAATACTGATGACGGCATTCATTGAGATCTCACAGTCGCTTCCGGCTGCCCACAGACACGAACAACTGTCAGGAAAGATTCCTGAATAAAACTCAGGGCTTTACTATTCATAGGCCAGACCCAAGATACGTCCAAAGACAGCATCCGGGGTAGTAACAACATACAGTGTAGGAAAATTATGCCTCGATTGGCTTCAGAAATCTACACTACAGGATGTGAAACAACACTTATCCTTACTTAAAGACGACGCAGACCTTAGGGAATTCTTGCTTGGACCAAGAAAACCGCGTCAAAAACGTTTCATTAATGCCGGCATTTACGCTGCTTATAATGAAGCATGGAAAGTGTCACAGATGGAGGCCGCAGAACGAATACGTGAACTTGATCGTATTAATTTAGAGAAAACCCTCTCTGTGGTCGATAATGGGTTAACAACTTTGTCCTCCAGAATATATTCATTGGACGGCATTGTATCCTCTGCTATCGACATACTAGAACAAGATTTGGCGAAGTTACAACAAGGCCAATCTCAATTACGTTCTATTGTGTTATTAAGCTGGACGCTGCAATCTTTGCATGCGGGCTATGTGCTTTGGCGTTTTATCAACACGTCAATTCTGTTTGCAGAATACAATCTAACTGATAAACAGATCGAACTGGCATAAAGAGGAGCAAAGTATACAGTGTTGAGCATTGAAAAACTGGAAAAGTTACCATTCACAGTGGCTGAAAAACCAGCTACAGAATGGCTCATCCATGGCAAAATCACATTACCTGTGACTACTTTTCAGTTTCAGTATTGCCTCAGACAAATGCAAGCAGGCAAATATGAAAGGTTGGGTAAGGAATACATTAAGACATCTTGGGATTTACCGTATACATATAGATGTTGGAGTGGGGATCGTGAAGTGCTTTTGAGCGGTACACACTGTAAAAGTGCACTGAGCGGTTCACTTATATGTCAGGACATTTCTTTACACGGGGCTTGCACTGGTTCTGTGGCAAATTTGTCTTGCCATCAGCAGGGTACACCAGCTGCTGTGATTAATCCAGCGTTTGGACAACTTTCTAATGGGAGTTACCTCATGTTGAATGATCAGAGTTGCTGCGGCATGTTGCCAGGCATCCCATATCTAGTAACGGTCAACTCCAGGGTCACTTGCTGTATGAAAGTATTGTTTGCCCCAATAGACACAGTCAGGGAGTCGCCTTTGTGGCCTTCGCTGAACGTCTCTTTTATAAGATTTGATACTTTGAGCAGAATGAAAGCCATGCTTTTACAGCAACAGTGCCTTTGACCTCGGCCAAAGAAACCCATGATCTACAAGTAGCAAGGACTTCGACTGAGATACAGACTTTAATACGTACAAACTGCCCTATACATTTCGTGGAAATGATAGGACGTATCTTTAACATGTCTGATACAACAGGAATTGTACATGTATTTAAGAGCATCTGTTCCGGTCTGTTAGCACCTTTCCAGGCAATACTTGGAATCATCCCGAACTTTGCACATTCGGTGTTTGGTGGCATACCATTAATTCTAGCACTTGTTGCCGGAATTCTATTTCTCTTCCTGCTATTACGCTATGGCCAGCCTATTCGCAGACATCACTCCTAGCGAAATGGAGAAAGCTCTCCTTGAACGAAAGTGCCGTGAGCGAATAGTACAGCTTTTGGGCATGACTCGTCTACGGGACCTAAATACCACGTGCTTCCTGTCATTCAGACTAATCTGGTAAGATTGCATCTTACCTGTCCTACGATGCCTGCTATGCGGTGAAGAATGCTTGTTAGACACCTGTCTAACATTTCCATCAGCAACGCCAACGGATATCGATACTCTGCTGAACCCGATAACGGCCCATGCTATGTGTTGTCCCCAGAGGCTAATACTGATGACGGCATTCATTGAGATCTCACAGTCGCTTCCGGCTGCTGCTGAGGTACGAGATGGATCTACAGGCACACAGGTAACAATGGACGCGAACATTGCTGCGGCATCCTTTGCTGAAAGCGATGCTTCACATCTCTGTGCAATTAATCTACTACACGAGGTGTTCCAACTGACACCAACTTCAGTGGACGATATTTTGTCTACAGAAATAGATGATCTCATGTTTACACCAGACCCATACACTGACTCTGATTCAGCCCACAGTGTTCCAGAGATGCAGTAAAAATTTGGCCTTCATTATTGAAAAACTTGGAACTCTTCCCAAATTGAACTTTTTCCCATTTTTCGAACTAAAATGGCAATTCAATCAGCTTGAAGTAGAACTAGCCTTATAGTACAGACTTCGCGGTACTTCCACAGACACTTAGTCATCTTGTGTGTCTAAAAAAGTTTATTAATTTCCATGACATGAAATGACTTTGATTTTGAACAAACTTATCGATCATTTTTTTGTCACATGTAAATATTACTGCTTCTTTCATTTATATTGCATTTTATTTTAAAATACATGCCTGAAATGAAAAGCAATGCTTAAAATGTACAGTACCTTTTGCATTCTAATAGGTTTTTTAAAATGCCTTTTAAATGGTTTTAGGAAATATTTTAGCAATATGCGGTACTCCATTTAATGTTTAGCATTTTTTATATGTTTAGCATTTTAGTATTATCGTACACACGAAAGTGGAGTGGGTGTTGTATTCCTCTTAGGGTGTCCGTATATAGGTTTTCCTGTATCATGTCCTTATATAGGCACAATTCGCCCTGCCCTTATATAGGCATAAATTCCCAGTCCCTATTTAGGCATTACACCGTGCACTCCAAATACAGGCATGGTCTCTGACATCCGTCCACCCTAACGTCACAACAAGTTCTTGAAGAACAGACCCTTAGGCTTCGGGAGTTTCCCTAGCACAGGACTATTGATTTCTTCAAGGACTCATCTATTATGCATGAACCGTTATACCTTAGGGGTTCATTCATGACGTCTTCCGCTGTCCGATCCACGTCAATGCTAACATTCTGAGGTACCTCTCAGGTATAAATATACCTTCCCTAGCCCTTGTAAACTAGAGGAGACCTCGACTTCAGAGGAGCCCGTTTCCCGGCCTGACGCACTGAGAAGACACTGTCATCCCTGCACGCAGAGAGTCCAGCTTCCAGTGATCTGACTTCCCTCGCGGGGTGTTGGAGTTCGAGTCTGGCAAGAGATTCCTACCTCTCTCATTCTCAAGGTATGGAGCTGCCTAGAACCTAGAGGGACTCTTGGCATACTAGGCATACTAGGCTTAACATACTCTTAGTATACCATAGTAAGGAATACTTCACCTACTTCATACCTCTCCCTATACCTAGGCTAGGTTAGGAACATTGGGGTAGAACTAGCTTAGAAACGCATCGTATGAGTACTCGCATTTTTAGTCTGTGTTATTTAGGTAAATGAATATCTGCTAAAGATCATGCTAGTGCAGTATTATTTATTTCTACTGCTTACGCTGTACATTATTTATCTTGCATACTGTCTTGTGATCGTAACTGCACACATAACTTACACAAGAAACAAGACTGTTCAATAAACCTTTTATTGAAACGCCCGCCTGTTCTTTCCGTGTAACTTTGAAGAAAACTAAGTATGCACGAGTGAGCTGAGTGAAATAGTTATCTATTGTTTCCACGACTCTGGGACACGTTCTGATTCTAAAGGGAAACAAAGTGGTCATGTTTTGCGGCTGCCAGAAACTACTCCCTTCTTGTTTGTCAAGGAGTTTCTAGTGGCCTCTGAGCTAGCTGGCACAAGTAATTAAGTTTAATATACTCGATAGGGACATACTGACCTTAGTCCTATGTCAAACCTATAGGGGATATTATTCCAATGCGCAGAGCCTATTAGGGAAATAGGAGCTACACTACAGTCCCATTTCCTAAGTATCACAGCGAGATGTCCTCATTTGCGGCCAATACAATGTATATAGATGTGTACATGGCAACATAAAATCCATACAGTGTGGTCCCTACAGTATCCACCAAAAGTGACTTTTCACATGGATACAGTATTACATCAAATATCTGGACACATATTTCTTCATATTCATTGACATTATCCTGTACTCCCAATCTTCCTTCCCAATGCGATGCCACATCCCTTAGATGAGTCTTTTCCCTAATCTCCAAGGAAATATTGCAGCTCGTGGTCCGTATTAACACCCAGTTCAACAGATTTAAGGTGCATTATCCACATAGCTTCTGCGCGTCTTAGTTTAAGTTCTCTATTGCCACCTCTGGGGTTATGTGTTATTATTTCAATCCCGTAAAAGGCAAATTGTTTGTGTGGGCCCTGTGCCACACACTACTACAGGTACACCCTCACTTCTGAGGGTCGCAACCTGTAAATCGGACACTGCATGCAATGAGCATGCAGTCGGCATGTTGCAAGAGAGAGATGTGGCACGACTGACAAAGCAGGCCATACTGGATCCCGTAACCGGTACATCCGCTCACCACCAACAAGACTCTTATGTGTTTTGAGGTCCCCACGATGCAGGGGCCCCACTCCTTAGATGCGGGCAATACTTTTGGGGCTCCGCACAAGGTAATACATTCTTCATGCACAATTCTTAGGTCCTCACTCGCCGCGCTACCAGTTGGGATCCAGCAGACGATGTGGGCACTTAAGAGGGCACTGCTCTCCAGGTGTCGCAAGTAGACGGTGTAAGTCCCTCCAGGGCAGTCTTTGACGTCCCTGAGACCTCCACAAGAGAATATAGGGCAAGCCAACAAGCCCCTGGAGAGCACACTTCAGGGAGTCACACAGCAGCAGGTAGTCACCACAGGCCAGCCACTATTCAGGAACGGTACACAGTCCCTTCCAATGGCAGTAATCCTCCTTGTGCCCAACAGATTCCTCTGGCAGTGTGCACCACATAGGTCCAGGTTCTCCGGTCCCACGTCCCACATGTGTATCTCTACCCTACTGAAGAATGACACCAGTAGTTATATTGTTGTGTGCCTTTGAAGTTGGGGGTGGTTCAGAGGGTTTCCCTTTGAACCACAGATGTCTCCCCCTCAATTTCAGTCCTGTCTACCATGAGGACATGGAATGCAAATCTTGTGATCTGGCTCCCAGAGGCCAAGTGTCAAAACCTCTCCCTTCAATCTATCCAGCCAGGCCCTCAAATGGCAGAGGTCTGTAATTCCAGTTGCATGCCCAATGTTTATAGCTGTCACTGGGGAATGCTCGGATGTGCTCCCCCTTCCTCTAATGTAGGATAGAGTCAAACTACAAGGCACACAAAGAGTTTTAAAGCAGAAAAATGCCCACTTTCTAGATGTGGCGTTTCTCAGCTAATAACGACAAATCCACCCTTAGCACAGGAGAGGGTTTGTCATTGTCAATCCAATGATAGGAAACATTATGAGGCTGCTCCACTGCAATCCACTATTGCAGCCTGAAACAATTTCAACCATTCCCCCATGTTAGCCCATGGGAAGAACAAACCTCATAGATAGTGAAAACACACATGGGTATTCTTCACTACCTGGGCACGGTATACACATGTGAACCTGCCCCGCCTTTTACCTCCCAAGTGCTTCACCCATCAGGACTTACCCTAGGGATGCTCTAGTGTAGTGAAAGATCCTCTCAGGATTGGCTAGGGTTTAGAACGGCCAACCTGAGCATAAGTGCAATTGCGCACACACAGGCTGGACACATGTTTAATATACCATAGGTGCAAGCACACCCATAACTGCAATGGCAGGCTGGGCACATGTTTAGAAACTCCATAGGTGCAAGTGTGCACAAACAGAACTGCAATGGCAGGCTTATGACATGTTTAACAACATCAGGTAAGCACCACTACCTAACGTGTGTAGGAAGGGTATGCACACTTTCACACTGCCTTTACGGTGGGAAAGTGCCCAGAGCCCCAAGGCCACTACAAGAGAATCAGCAAAACCCAGGAGGAAAAAGCAAAAAGTTTAGGGAAACACTTCCTGAAGAGTATCAGGACTAACACAGGGGCTCTCAGCTAATAGTCCTTTAACCTAGTTTTTCAAACTACTATTTACAAGACATTGCATTGCCCTGAACTTTCATGTATAAATAGATGGAAGGCCTCATAGTGGATCCAGTTACGGATTACATCAAATAAACAATAGTGCAGTTAGATACTAGTAATTCTATTGAAACAATATCAAAACTGAAGGATTTTCCTGACATTTTACAATCAATGATATGTGGCTAAGAGACACAATGGATGACTCACATCCAAGGAATCTGCACATAGAAGGCTGTCAAGATTTAAAAGAAACTGTAACCTTGGATGAGAAAGTAACAATTAAAGGTGGATTTGGGTCTGTAATACTCACACAAAATGCACAGAAAAAGAAGACAAGTACTTTAACTCTCTTTCGGACTCTCCTAAGGCTTTTAACCTATTATCTCCAAAAACCTCAAAGAAAATTAAAGGAACAAGGAAGAAAATATGTCAGCAAGCAGAGATCCTTTAGTCCCCAATAAAGCATATCTAGCTTGGCCGAATTATTAGGAACCACTATACCTGACAAATAAAACTAGGGTTGACAGTGAGAATAGTGAATCTGTCACTTTTCAAAAGAATAATAAAATTGAGTGAGATTTACAAATTGCCCATAGAAGGGGGTCCCTTAACGTGCTGATACTGGAGACAAGGGTGGATATTGGCTGGGCCCTGTAGATGCCCCATGTCCTGGAGGCATCAGGATATAAGTAATGCCCCTCTTATAATATTGTTCAGAGGACAGGGCACCGGAGAAGACCTTGGATTGAAACAGCATGTTTATGTGCTACTGCTAAAAGCTATAAATCTGCTATGCCTAAATGGTCAACCAAGGAATATAGTACATAAAACCCCATTCTTCTTGACTCTTTTTTTCAATGAGATAGTCAGTTTCAGTGGGATACTGTGAATTAGCAGAAGCAGATTTCAGCACTGCTGACTCATCAGTACTTCTTTTTGAAAAATATGACTCCCCGAATAAGCTATGAGCTTGATAATTGTTCCATTATAAATCTCTCACCCCTACTATTGAGTTTAAGACCCCCCAACAGTATGTGAGATTTACTTTGGAGCATAGTATCCAGAGGTGTATGATCATGCTTCAACTAGGTATACTCCCTTTAAAGGCTCTTACAAGAAGATTAACTGACCTAGATGAAGATAGAGGGGTATGCAACAAATGCAATAACGGAACCCAGGATCTAATACAAGTTTTATATTTATGCTCCAATAGGAAAGTAGTAGAGAGTAGAAACCGTTTTATAAAACCCATTGTTTTAAGATATAACCTCTCCTCCTCTACCGACCTGATCTCTTTTTGAAATCCCCACCGAATGAATCTGTTTGTTATAAATTTTACAAATTCATTAAATCTGTTTTTTATGTTTTAAATGAGATTTTTATAATTTGTCTGCAGACGAATTTTATAAAAAGTGATGGAATCATGTATTTAGCTTAATTGTTGATCTCGCAAGAGATCTAAATCAATAAAATAAAATTGTGCTGACGGTACTTCCCCCCGAGCGAACATTTGGAATGGGGATGGGTGGCCGCTTCGCTAGTTAAGCAGTCACATTCTTGCCCATGTCATTCATCCTCTCAAATTAGCTTTTGAAGAGCCAGGGAAAAAAACTTTATTTTATGAATTTGAAGTGAAGTTTGGAAAATTGGTCAAAATAGGTTAGACCTACTTTTATTAAATATGGAGGAGGTAGTTATTTGCTTTAGCTGTCAGGTGTGATGCTCTTTTACATGATTTTACCGACAAGGCATCTGGGCATTAGCCCCAACCGATCTTCTTTTGTTTTGCATCTTCTATTTTCAGCAAAAGGATATTCCTACAGGCAGTCCAGCATCTGTTTTACTTTTCTAAGTGATATGGCATTTCAATGTGAAAGTACCCTAATGCAATATTCTTCCCCAAAAATACTTCTGTGGTTAAAACATTTGAGAACTATGAGCACATGCACTGATGTATGTTTGCATGTATGTATGTGGTGTCTGTATAGCATACAAAACATGAACTTACGGGGTCAAAGGTAAGAATACAGTAAATGGGAAGCTGGGGTCTGAGTGTGGAGATGGACTGTGACCTCGTCATGATATAGTGTTTTACAAAGAGGTGTTTCTTCAGCTCTTTACTAACTCGTGTAGGGTTGGGGTGGTGCTGATGGATGCTGGGATGGTGTTCCAGATTCTGGTTGCATAAATAGAGAAAGCATTTTTTTTGCACATTTCTTTCACAAGTTTTATGGTGATCTAGTTGTGTCAAGAGCCACTAGGTGTGGTGAGTTTGTCAGATAAAGAGAGAGGGTGCTGGTCTTGTTTGCTTTTAAGATGCTGCTTCTGGGTTTGAAGCTAGTGAGGCCTTGCAAGCGGAGTCAGTGGAGTTTCATCAAAGTGAGATGATGTACTCATATTTTTTCAATCCCTTGATCGGTGGATGGATGTGTACATTCCTCCAGCCAATGGAACATAAGTCAAAGACAACATATTATTTTAAATGGTTTTTCAGACCTATGTCTAGCTTCGCATCATTATGTAATTATTTTTTTTGCAGATTTTGACATGACTTTGATGAAAGCCAGAGAAGAGGAGAAGAACAGCGATTGTACTGACAGTGTATGGCAGATTCTGTCGGCCACATGCAAGTGTCGGTTTGGAGCAGTATTTATAGTACAGTACTACACGCACTTCAGCATACTCAACTGAAATGGCCCACGAGGGGCTAAACGAGCAAAGAGACTCAGCTATGTATACATTTAATGCACTGACCTATGCACATGATTCTGATTGCCCACTAGAGAGCACTACGCACATAGAGAGACTCATTTACATCACATTTATTGCGAGCAAAATCGATCTCCCAACCTGATTCATTTAGATACTGCAACAAATTCCTGTTTTTAAAAGTCATTAAATGAGTTAAGCTACAACTCCCAGAATTCAGTATGTTGAGTACCTTTCATAGTAATGTGTGTTTTTACAGACACTCGAGTATTGGCTGGTATTTATATGTATTCATATGTAAACATATATATAGTGAAAGTTAATTGGAAATGCATTATCGCATTATGTACAGAGAGGCCTGGAATGGTAATCTAGACTACATCTCCCATAATTCAATCACATTCTCACATTGAAAAGCATGGGTGTCATGAGTGTATATGTAGAAGAAGAAAAGTGAAAAGGGACTAACTGCCTTGAGCAAGACCATTTTGTCGAAACAAATTGCATCCTACTCACTCCCATGTAGACTTTGAATTAATAAAAGTTGAATGTATAACCCCTCTTTTGTGTGGCGAAACATTTTGTGGAAATAGTTGTCGAATATATGCATATATATATATATATTAAAACAATGCCCTTTGAGGCTTAGAGTGCAGCATCAATAATGCAAAAAAGATGCAGAGAAGTCTGAGTAGTTCCCAAGTTTAGGTGGAGAGAAACTCCTGTTTGAAGTACCCTACAACACCACGACACACTGAATCTGCTCACCTCAAATATCTGTTTTTCTAGCAATTTTTTCAGGCATAAGTGTAGCACAGTGACGTCCATGTCGAGCTAGAAAGGGCTGAAGACGTTTGCCATTTCTACAGCAAAGTCTTTAAGCATATGATTGGTACAGTGCCATCCACGTCGAGCTTTAACATGACAAAAGCCTTTTACCACTACAGACACAGTATTACAGCTTTGGATTGGTACAATACCATCCAAGCCAGCCTGGAATGAATAAAAGCAACCCCTGACATGTCATATGGTAGAAATTGAAAAGACTGTGTCCCTTTCTAACTTGGTATGGATGGCATGGTTCTGGTGAGGAAGATGCAGATCCATTCGAAGGCAAGTCGCTGGATACCTGCTTCATGGAGTTGTTGGATTAGAATGGGGTGAGAGATGGTGTCAAAGGCTGCTGATAGGTCTAGAAGGATGAGGGCAGCTTTCTCCCCCCATTGAGGATCATCCGGATGTCATCCATTGCTGCTATGAGGGCAGTTTCTGTACCGTGGTTGGGTCTGATTTCTGATTATGTAGTGCCAGGAAGCTGGTGTTTGGTGTGGTGGTCACAGAGGTGCTTGTTGATGGCTTTTTCCAGTACTTTGGCTGGGTATGGAAGGTTGATAATTGGTGAGTTTGGTTGGGTCAGCCAAGGGTTTCATTAGGAGGGCATTGACGGCTGTGTGCTTCCATGGTTCTGGGAAAGTGGCTGAACTGATGGAGGGGTTAAGGATAGGGGTGAGTGTCTCACTGATAGGAATTGCTCATTTCTTGAAGACGTGACAGGGGCAGGGGTCCGCTTGGGCCCCAGAGTGAATGGTCTTCATGATTGTTGTGGTTTCCTCCATGCTTCATCACTGAGGAACTTCTGGAGAGGACCGGGGGAGTCCGGCTGCAGGGGGCAAATGCCGTATATGATGCAATTTTGCTGCAGAAGAAGTTAAAGAGGTCGTTGCACAGATCTTGTGATGGGTTGATGTTTCTGGTGACAGCTGTGGGTGTGGTGAAGTCTTTCTATAAATATAGATATATGATAGATAGATAGGTGGCTAGATGGATAGATAGATAGATAGATAGATATATAAACTAAAGCCTCCATTATTATATAGTTTGCCCCTGCAAAGCCAAGAAACCACTGTACATTGCCTTCTGCTATGCCCTGCACCAGACACCTGTTCCCCTGAACCTTCTCCACATGTTCAAAGCGTGTGCACAACTGGTTCTCAGTACAGAACATGGCCTTTTGCTACAGCTTGTACCAACCCCTCCTGTTCACTTTTCCAATTTCAAAACTGTCATATATTTTTCCTTTTTTAAATGAAGGGACTTTCAAGTCAGCCCAGCAGACACATGAAGGTAGCTTAGTTGAACTCTTCGATCTGGTGGAATGATGCAGACCGTCAGATCTGGGGAGCAAATTTCTTTTGCTTTTACATTATTGGGAGGAGCAGGATCTGCTCTTTTGTAATGCCCCACACAGTTCACTGAGGTCAGGAAATACTTTACCATACCCCTTATACTGTGAATGATAATTTATTTCTGTGGTTGCAGATTATATACTTTTAGAACTTCAGTGCTTCATAAAATGGCAGACCTTAATATCTTATGGTCTTTTGTGTGAATCTACAGACACATCAGTGAAAAAAGTTTATTTTTAATCAGAGGGTCTATCCGCCTCTAATTCCTGCAGATGCTCCCTAGGGTCACGGATGCTCCCATTGTCCTCTTTCTCCCCATAATGATTTTCTTTGATGGGGATACTAGACAAGAAGTTGACCCCTTGTATAGGTCTTATTTTGCAGACTTTGCTGGGGGCAGGGCTTCAATCCCTACTAGCCACCATTCCAGCAGCAGGTGCCAACATCATCAGGGGGAGGAGAAACCAGTCCCCCATATCACTATAACGCACCAAAAGCGGTTCCCATTGTGCCGGTCCTTTGTTGGAGACATTGCTGGGTGGACTCCAATCCCCACTATCCACTGTGTCAGGATCAGGCACCAACAACATCAGAGGGAGGAGGACCCAGACCCCCGCAGGGCTTTCAAGTGCCAACTCTGTTCCCACTGCGTGGGATGCGCCCACGCAAAGCCAGGGCCAAGTGCAAGCCCAACTTTGCCAGGAAGAGGCAGGGCCACCACCCTTGTTTTTGCTCACGCTGCTCTCCTTGCAATTTTGCCTATTTCATCTGCATCTTGAAGAGAAGCTTTTGAAACTTACCTGACAGTTGATACATTCAGGTACTGAGGTGAGACTTTAAATGCTTGGTGGTTTGCAACCTACAATTACTGCAAACTAACTGTATTCCGGTTAGTGGCTTTTAGGTGCAGCTGTCTAAGACTCCGAGAGCCATATTCAAGTCCAAGAAGTCACAGAGTCTCGATCGAGACCCAAATGGGAAAATGAAAGGCAGCTGATCCTCCAAATGCCAGCAGAATAAGCCCCAAACTGCTAGTCATGCGACAGAGAACTGTACTCTCCAAGACATTGATGTTCTTTTTGAGGGGTTTGAGAATATGCTCAATAAAGAGAGAAAGCACCCATTAGTCTTGGCCCACTAAAGCAAAATAGCTTTGTTCTAAAAAGGATCTACTCTTTTGTGTTTAAAAGCTTTATTAAAGAATTATAAGAAATGCAGAAGACCAGCAATACAGATTAAAGCATATTGAAAGAAGAAATATATCAAAAAAGTAGCTAGTTTAAAAACAAAGGAGAAAGCTGTTTTTAGGTTTTAAAAGGAATAAGGGAAAGGGAGGGGGAGGGAGGGGAAGGAAGAAGGAGGGAAGGGAAGGTTCTTACAACTTGATAGAATTAGGGAGGTTTACAATTTTCTGAATTGGAACGAGAGTTATCTGCTAATACTAGATTGTCCAAATATATAGTAAGAGGTAACCAAAAAAGATCTCTATTAACCTTTGGTCTGCAGCAGGAGGCGAAAGCAATATCAAGACGATGAAAATGGCAGAGACTATTCCACCAGTGTTGAAGAGAAAGTTTTGTAAGGGTTTTCCAGTTGAGAGTGATGTGTTGGAAAGCTAGCGCAAGCATAAGGTCGAAAAGACCATGTGTGTAAGAGGGAAGATTTAAGGAATCATACAGACTACCAGAGAAAAGAAGAGGGAGAGAATAAGGGACGGAAATGGTGAAAATACGGGAAATATAGGACCAGACTTTTTCCCAAAAGAGAGAGACCGAAGAGCAAAGAAAAAGAAGATGTATAAGATCAACAGTAGAAGTACCACAGGTCCAACAGTTTGTATCAGTAGAGTGGGAAAACCTAGCAATAGATATAGGGGTAAGGTACAGTCTATGATAGAGGAAAAACATAGATTGAGTGAGAGAAGCAGAGCGAGAGATTTTGAGAGAGCGGGACCAAAGTTTGTCCCAGAAGATGATAGTCCATTCACATCCCAGGTCAGATTCCCATGAAAGTTCCAATTTAGTTTTAGTACGTTCTGGATTAGGAGCTGAATATTATTTATAGATGAGAGAAGCTTTAGGTAGAGATAGAAGGATTGTATGAAGAGAGTTTTGAGTAGAGGGCGGAGGGGAAGAGGGGAGAGAGTAGAAAGTGTCGAGAATGACCGACATTAGAGTGGTGAATTTCTGTAGGAAGGAGCGCGGACAATGAAATGAAGCTTGAAATTGGGGAAAAGAGCACGGAGACAAACCATCAAAAAGATGTTTAACCCAAATTATACCCTTTGATCTCCAGGATTTCCAAAAGATGGATCTGTTATTAATAGTAATAATGGAATTATGCCAAATTGGAGAGTCTAAAAAGGATTCTCTTGAAATATGCTTCGGTTGTGTCAAAGATCTTAGTAAGGTACAAGTGTGTTTGAACAAGGGAAGAAAAGTATGGGGAGATTTAGCAGAGAAGGCCAAAACTTCCTTTAAGGTGAAGGGTAATAATAGAGCACGCTCAATAGTAAGCCAAAGGGGAGTGAAAGAAGAGGGGTTGAAAAGGAGCCATCTCGAAGCCTGACGGAGGCAAAATGATTTATGGTAGAGGCGAAAATCAGGAAAGTTCACACCCCCATTAGATTTTGTCTTACGAAGAAAGGATAAGGAGATCCTGGCTTTTTTATTGTTCCAGAGGAATTTAGAAAGGCAAGAGTCTATTCGTTTAAAATAAGAGACAGGAATATGGACGGGAAGTATGGAAAGAGTGTAAATTAAAATAGGGGAGATCATCATCTTAATGGAATCCAATCGACCCCACCATGAAAGAAACAGAGGATTCCAAGAGGAAAGTAATTTGTCAATCCGAGAGAGGATCGCATTCATATTTAATTTAACAGAAGAGGTAATAGAGTTGGAGAACCATACACCTAAATATTTGATTTTAGAGCTATTCCATGCAAATCCAGTGGTAGAAAAAGAATGAGGAAGACAACATTTGGTGAGAGGGAGAATTTCTGTTTTATCTGAATTAATTTTATAACCAGAGACAAGCGAGAAGGAAGTGAACTCGTGTAATAGAGGAGGAATAGAGATTTCGGGAGTGGAAACAAAAAGTAGGATGTCATCTGCGTAAGCTGAAAGTTTTAGATGTTGGTCACCGTAAGAGAAGCCAGATATAGAGTCATTATTGCGTATTGAGGATAAGAAGGGTTCAAGAGCTAAGATAAAGAGAAGAGGAGAAAGAGGACAGCCTTGACGGACTCCGCGCTGGAGAGGAAAGTAGGATGAGATACAGCCATTGACTAATACAGAGGCTCTGGGGGCTGAGTATAATAAAGAGATAAGTGAAATGAATTGGGGGCCAAAACCATGCCATTTTAAGGATGCGAATAAAAAGGACCACTCAACTCTATCGAATGCCTTTTCCGCATCAACAGAAATGGCCGCCAAGGATGTAGAGAGAGAAGGGATTTTGTTTAAGACGTTAAGAAAAAGTCGGGAGTTATCTGATGTCAATCTACCCTTGACGAAGCCACATTGTTCTTTACCCACTAGATGAGGCATAAGCGGGTCTAAACGTAAGGCAAGTGTTTTGGCAAAAAGCTTATAGTCTACATTGACCAGGGAAATTGGGCGGTAGTTTTTACAGAACATAGGATCTCGACCTTCTTTATGTATCAGGCAAATTGTGGCTTCTTGAAAAGTACCTTCCGTCTTGCCGGCAAGGTAGAATGAGTGAAAAAGGGTTAATAGTTTAGGAAGTAATAGGTTAGAAAAATGCAAGTAAAATTCGACTGAGAAGCCATCCGGACCGGGAGTTTTCCCTTTCTTTAAAGTGTGTAAAGCAGTGGATAGTTCATTAAGGGATAGGTGAGCTTCAAGGTCAGAAAGGTTAAGGTGAGAATTAGACGGGGTTGGAAGTTTATCAGGATAAGACTGAATAAGAGAACTGGAAGGAGGAGATTCTGGGGTATAGAGGTCTTTATAGAAGATTTTAAATTCGTTAAGAATGTCTTGATCTTTATGAACGAGAGAGCCATCTGAAGAATAAATGGAATCAATCAAAGTACGTTCTTTACGGGCCTTGAGGTAGTTTGCCAAAAGTTTTCCTGCTTTATTTCTACCCCGTAATAGCGAGCACTACTACGCAGAAGAATAGAAGACGCATTGTCAGTCGTAGTTTTATTAAAAGCCAATTTAGCGTGAATCAGAGCCGGCAAGACCGAGTCTGCGGGTGAAGTATAGAACTTATGTTCTAGAGCTTTAATATGCGCCAGTGTGGCTTTATGTTGATGGAGAAAGCGCTTCTTTTTTTCGAGACAAAATCTATAATAAAACCTCTTGCGGTTGCCTTAAAGGAGTCCCATAATGTATGAGGGGAGGAAACAGAGTCTTTATTTAGGTCAAAAAATTCATTGGTAAAGATAGTGAAAGCGGAAGAGAAAAGAGGGTCAAGAAGGAGGGAGTTATTAAAACGCCAGCGGGAAGACCTGGGATGTGCAGGGAGTAGATCAAGGTCGGTTACAATTGGGGCATGATCAGAGATGACAATAGGTTCGATAGAGGAAGAGAGCAAGTTCTGAGATAAAGATTGAGAGAGAAAAATATAGTCCAGACGGGAAAGAGAATTATGAGGAGGAGAGAAAAAGGAAAAGTCAAGAGTGTCAGGATGGGAAAGTCTCCAAGAGTCAACGAGGTGTGTTTGGGAGATAGTGTCGAGAAAATGTTTATGAGTTTTATGAGGAGTGAAGCGTACCTGGGATTGACGGTCAAGAAAAGGATCAATGACTTGATTGCAATCGCCTCCTAAGATAAAGAGATCCTCTCTGAATTGAATACATTTCTGTGTAATTAAAGGCCAAAAGGAACAATCAGGGTGAGTAGGGCAATAGACATTGAAAACAGTCAACGAAATATTATTGATTAACAATTTAGCCAACAACCATCTCCCTTCTGAATCGGTTTCCTGTGATAAAACTTTACAATTCAATTTTTTGTGGCATAAAATTACAACACCGTTTTTCTTGTTAGAAGTAGGGGAGACTAAAACTGAGCCCACCCAGCCTTTCTTTAATTTTAACGCCTCAGCTTCAGTAAGGTGGGTCTCTTGCAAAAGAACTAAATCAGGGTTATAAGAGGCAAGATGGGATAAAATTCTCTGTCTTTTGATTGGATTAATGAAACCTTTCACATTCCAGGAAATAACTCTGAATGTAAAATCATTTGAAGTATATAAAGAACAAAATATGCAACGATAAACAAATGAAGTAAAAGACAAAAGGGGAGGTAAAAAAGAAGATAGAAAAACCAGCGGGGTAGAGAGAAGAGAGTAGAACGAAGAGTAAAAGCAAGAAGGAGAAATAAAAAAGAGGGAAAAAGGGAGGAAAGTAAGAGAAGACAGTACATGTCAAAAAATGATGACTGCAATACGTACCTTAGGGGACAAAAGATAAAACGAAAGGCGGCAAGGGACAATGGAAACAGCACACCCAACGGGGAGCAACACAACACACCAGGACATCTATATGATAAAATACAAACAGGAGCGGGCATGTAGAAGAGGAATAAAATCTAACAAAATAGATTATACCTGCAAATGGAGACAAAGAAATATGTGAGAAATAGGGGAACAAACAATTCCATACATTAACATAATAGAGCAATATAACCAGATATAGAATAAGAAGGAAAAAAGAATAATAATAACCAAAAAGGAGAGAAGGCAAAGTAGAAAATGAGACGCTGATAGATAAATAGAAAAAGGTAAGACGAACAATGAGGGAAAAAACTGATAGAGAAGTATTTAGTGGCCAAGTGGAAGCATAGAATAGAACATAAAACATAGAATGAAAACAGTAAAAAAAACAAAAAAAAACGAGTCTTGTAGAAAAACAAAGGAAGACACATACAATATGAAGAAAATACGATGACCTGTAAAAGAAAGGAGGTTAGAGTAACAACTTCAAAGCTTTAGGACTATAAAAGGAAAACAAAACTCAAGTTCCAGAGGAGGAAGGAGCAGTTTCCATTGATGTAGCAGAACATGACTGGATAAATCTGCGAAGGTCGGCAGGATCCTCAAAAGTAGAAGTTTTATTAAGATAAGTAACTTTAAAGAGGCAAGGATGAAATAGGCCGTAACGTGCACCCAAGGAGCGAAGAGCAGGACGAAGATCCAGAAACTCCTTCCGGCATTTGGCAGTCAGTGTAGAGACATCTTGGGAAATAAATACTTTGGTACCTAGCCAGAGAGGTTCTTTTTGGCTTTGGCAGCATTAAGTACCAACAGAAGGTCAGTGAACTGTAGAAACAAGATTATAATTCCACGAGGATTTGAAGGAGCAGATGCCGAGGAGAGACGAGGGCCCAATCTATGAGCACGCTGGATGTTCAATTTAGTCGTAGAAGGGAGGTCCAAAAACTGTGGTAGAAAAGATGCAAAGTACGCCACAGGATCATCACCCTTAAGGCCTTCAGGAAGGCCATAAATGCGTAAGTTATTGCGTCGATTTCTATTTTCCAAATCCTCAGTGACTCTCTTTAGTTGTGAAACTTCCTTCTCCAGCAAGGAAATTTTTGAAGATGAGGTCCGCACGTCGTCAAGATGTTGTTCCACCACACTGATACGGGACTCCATAGAAGACCACTTGTCATCCAGCAATTGCAGCCGGGAGTTTGTTTCCTCAATAAATGGGCGAAGGGAGCGCAGCTCCTCCAAGACCATGTCTAAAGAGACCGGAGAGGAAGACTTAGGTGGAGATGGAGAATCCTGCTTAGGTCTTTTGCTGGTAGTTGAGGATAACGACATTTTGGATGCCATGTTGATAGGATTTTCTGCAAGGGAGGAGCAGCTCTCTTGTGGCAAAAGACCAGTTAAACAGGAGAATTTGTTGAAAGTCGGAACGTCTGCTCCACCGGTGGCAGGAGCAGAAACATGTACCTCCACTGCTTTGTTATGATGGAGTAGGCGTCTACTTCTACCCATGAAGCGTGGTAAAAATAGTGAGGAGAAGATATGGTATTACGTAGAAGAGAAATCACAGTACCTCAGAAATACTATACAAATGAGAATTCTCCCTTAAAAAGCAAGAGTCAGTGGGAGAAAATGCATATACTGCGCAGAAGATATAAAAAAACTTGCAAAAAAGGCATCATGTAGTGACATGTGAGGAAAAAAGTCCAGAGAAAGGATTATACAAAATGGCGGCCGTCACCAATATGAAAGAGTCACCTGCATGGAGTCAACCAAGACATTTTCTGACCTCTGTGGAAAAAGCATAGTTCCTGAAAGCGCCCATCCTCCGATTTATGAATCTGCCATTCTTGTTGAAAAACGAGCAGTAGAACCGCTTCAAAAACGTGGTAAAAGTCCGGCGCGAGGCGGAGCTCTAGCGGCGGGTGGCCATTTTGGGTCGCGATGCGCGCGCAATCCCAAAAAGGATCTACTCTAACAACATCTACCCTAAGGAAAGAGAAATCTTCTGATGCTGTGGGCACCTCATTAGTTACCAACACAGTTATAAATGGGGATGTCGGAGCTACAAATGTACCTGAGCCAAGCCACACCAGGCAGATACTTCCCTTAGAAACCCTGGGCTTCTCCTTGGTGTAGTGACTTGTCAACACAAATGCAACCCCAATAAGCTAAAGCAGCCGTTTTGCACTGCTTGCTAGCTCTAAAAGTGAGCTTCATCCTCCTATTGAGCCTGCCCCACCTATCAGTGTCATTGAGGTTACGCACTTTAAAGAAATACTGGCCACAATAAAGAAAGATCCAAACAAAGGTAAAACAGTAGTTTGGAAACTAAACTCAAGGCTCAACGATATTGCAGAACTAGTTTGGAAACCAGCCAAACTGACTCTGCTCTAAACAAAAGATGATCCTACAAGTAACGGTCACATCACAATCACAGGAAATCGATCACTTTCCTTCATTCATACAGCAGAGAAACATGGCCAAATGCAAAGGCCCCCACTTGACTCTTATAGGCTTACAAAAACTGGCCGGCATCCCATGGGTAGATTGCAGCCTCTAACCAAGCTAGGAGGATCAATTGACAAGCAGCCCCACATTGGATTACACAAATCACATTCACACAGAAATAATAGGAGGGACAGGTCATGTGACCTGTGTGCAGGAGGTTCAGGGGGTAGAGACAAAAGACATCATCTCTTGACTGAAAAATCTTACTTTGCTAGTAACCATAATTTGGGTTATAATAATGAAGTATCGGTTTTCATGACAAATGTACCAAAGCTCAAGGCAAGCCAAAGGGAAGACACTAGCTCCTTAATCAAGAAGGCCATACATTAGATACGCTCACAACCCCATTGTTATTCACATAAACCCTCTCACATTCTACATGCACAACTATTGTCCCAACCCCATGAGGGTCACGCTTATATTAGACTGACCTTAAAGAGCTCCGAACTTGTGGATGGGTTACTGGCCCTGGATGCCGAGCAATTCCAATCTCGGACACAAATATACAGCTTAAAAGAAATCTGAGACTCCTTCCAGGCGTAGCGCTAATTATGGCAAACCACTGTCCAATTAGCCCAAGACAGGGAAGAGTCGATTTCAAGACTTGTGCAGGGACACGTGATAGATCCAAGCACAGGATGCATCCTCCAGTAGACTGACTACTCATGCCCCAGAACTGCTGGTGGTCGCAGCATACCACTGGACCAGCTAGTACTTTCAAGTTTGTAGACACAACCTCTTCTCACAAAATAGAGCCACAACCCCCAACACTGACAATGCTATTGCCCAGAAGAATGTAACTTACACTGGACTAGTCTCTAAGGCTAGGATGTCTACATCGACAAGGATGCACGACCCATGTAGCTTTAACCTTTACAGCAGGGAGTCAACATCCAGGTCTAAGAGAGACCCTGCAACACTATAACTATTGTCATGGAACGTGGCAGGTTTACAGGATAAAATTACTAATCCCTCTTGGAGCAATTTTATAGATCAATTTGATATAATATTGTTCCAGGAGTCCTGGTTATTAAAACTGATTGATCGATCAGGCTTCATAAACTATAGCCATGAAGCAATTCCATCTAAGGCTGGCCGTCCTTCTGTTGGAATCTTAATATGGGTTAAAATATCCTTAAACTTAACGCTCCAAAAATTGGCTACAGACACCCCAGATATCATAGGCTTGAGTGTACCGGGGAAGAATGGACAGGTGCTGAATCTGTTTAACATTTACAAATGAGTCTCCAATGCTCTCTCTACTTGTTCATATTCTAGATGGTCCCGTAACAAGACCCCCCTTTTTTGGTTGCTGGGGATTTCAATGTGAAATACTAGCCTCTGGACTATATGTGCACCCTGACTGATCTTGCACTGAAACTAGAGGCAGAAATAAGATGCATACCTCATTAAGTCTTGGCCAAAAGCCGCTAACTAGCTAGCATTCATAACACTCACTCATGATTTATGAGTATGTAACAGGCACTCTAAGTCTGACGCGCATAGATCCGTTACCTTCTCTAGAGGTGGGTGCAATAGCAGGATTGAGTATGCCAGCTTGGATGTGGAACTTTGGCCCACCATGGTAGGCTTTGGAGTGATGCACAGAATGGATAGCGTTCACAATACACTAAAGCTAACACTGAGGTGTAACACTCTTTCTGAAACCTCACTTGAACCAATTTACTGTGGGACACATCTCACACTTGGGAACCACAGAAAATCTCTTACCTGGTACCAAAAACAAATACTTTGACACTGATTTAAGATCTATTCAGCAATTTACTAGGCCCCGCTGCAGAACAAGGTAGCCGTGAGACCCCATTTCTGCACATACATAACACACTGTACAAGACCTAATATTCCCTGTGTACCAAGTGGGCCTCATCTTTTAAACTTCTGGTACCAAAAAGCAATCCAAGGTTCTCAAGAAACTGCTGTGAGGCTATTAAATCCCACAATTCCGAGGGGATCAGTCGGGTAATATCTAGATATTAGCAAATAACTTAGGCCCTCATTCGGATGTCGGTGGGCCCTCCACTGACAGGCCATCGATGGCGGGCCCACCGACATCCATTGAAGCAGTCCGACCGCTGGATTATGATCCGGCGGTCAGAGGCATTGGGTGGAGGGACCAACTGCTGCTTTTCCGATGGGCTAAAGGAGCCCATCGGGGCAGCGGTGGGACCGTAATCCCTACAATAGGGGTGGTGCCTGCTCAGGCACCACCATAGGAATTATGATGCCCATTTCCCTCTGCCTATTCATGGTGGTCTAACCGCCATGAAAAGGCAGATGGAAAGGGACTTTGGGGGCCCCAAGCAAGGCCCCCATCCTAAGCATCCGCAATGGGGCCTGGGGGCACCTGTGATGCCCGCCCAAACATCCATGCACTGTGTACCAGGCACCACGTGGTGCCTAGCACACGGTGCATGAATGTTTAAAAATATGCCTTTTTCAATTGCAGCTTGTGCTGTAGCCCTTTTCCTGGCCGTAGCACAAGCTTCAATTGGAAAAGGCATATTTTCGACTGCCGTGCTGGCGGTCGCATTGGAATATTACAAGTCGGGCAGTTCAACGCCCACTGCGATGTCGGTTGTATGCTCGTCCGACCGGCATCTTAATGAGCCCCTTAAAGTGCTAGGCATAACTGGATCAATTTAAATTGAGCTGATCTTTTGGAAGCCTCATAATGGAAAAATATTTGTTTTTGGGAAATAATCACTCATGCTAGTCACATGACCTCTAGCCAGCTAGAGCATTTTCTACAACCATATGCATGGGAAAAACAATTTGCTGATTTATATACCAGTCACGACCAGCTCCTAGTTGTACCTCCAGTAGCTCCTCCCATAACTGTAAATATCAACGACACACAAAACGACCATTAGTCTACAGATAAAATTTCTATCAGCTTCACCCTGGAAGAAACTACTATAGCCAAAGAATCATCAAAACACGGGAAGACTCCCAGCCCCGACAATGTACCTGGTGATTTGTACTGCTCTGACATCACAGTCTGGGGCCCCTTATATTAACTTATTGCGCAATAGGAATATGGCCGGGGAAAGTCTCCCCGATTCTTAGCAAGTATCGGAAATTATTCCTATCTGTAAGAAGGGCGACAGGAGTCTACCAGGGAACTAACGTCCTATCAGCTTGATGGATAATCTGGAGAAAGTCTTCTGTCTCCAAATACTAGATAAATTGCAAAATTGGACGACTGTCTATCAGATACTTTCTCCCATACATGCGGGATTCCACTTAAAAGTAAGCACGATTGATCAGATCTTTCATTTCACTTTAACCATGTGGAAATACCTGAAGCTTACCAAAGATGTGGCATTTTTTGATCTGAGAGCGGCTATTGACCTTGTTCCCAGCCTCAGCTGTGGTCTAACCTTGGGTCAATGGGTGTCCCGTCTCAATTACTAAACAACATAATAAGACTCTGTGGGGCATATTAGCAAGGGCACTATCGCCGCTTTAGCGGCACTTTTTGCCGCTAAAGCGGCGATATTTATATCGCCCTATCAGCAAACTGTCTCTAACAGCAGTTAGCGACAGTTTGCGGGCATTAGCGCCCGTTTTTACCGCTTTGCATGTCAGCGATATTTATCGCTAATGACATGCAAAGTGGGCGTTCCCGACGAACAAACCTGGGAAACACTCGCTAACAGGCCTATCGCCTATTAGCAAGGTGGCCATGGCCCCAGTTAGCGACGTGAAAAGTCGCGCTAACCGGGGTCATCGCCTATTTATTTAACACCTGCAATTAGCAGGTGTTAGCCATACCTAACATGGGGGTGGATTATGCTGAAACGACCACAGGGTCGTATCAGCAAGGTGTTCTCCCTTCTCCATGCAACATCGCTGGTTTTTCAGCGATGTTGGCCCATTTCCCCCGCTATCGCTGGAATATTCATCGCCATAGCGCTAATCGTTGCTAATACAGCGTTAGCGTGGCGATATATTCCAGCGATAGCCGGCGATAAAAAAAATCACGCTAAGCAGGGTTAGCGATGATTATCGCCTCTTCTTGCTAATATGCCCCTGTATTTCTTTACACTCCCAAATGAAAAAAATCAGCACTCTCAAATGGAGGCACTCCCACATAAAGCAAGAAAACACCTGGAAAGGGGTCCATCACAGCACTCACCAAATGAGGCACATCAAGAGACAGTTTTCAGAATTAAGCATGGGGTTTTATTAGTGCAACACTCTCTAACAGAAAGGCTTTCCCAGATGTCAAATAAAAACAAAATGCAAATGTAAATATATTTATATATATATGTGCAAGCAATCAATAATGAATCAAATGCATGGGATAAAACACAACACCAGATAATTATGGTAAAACACATGCAGATAATAAACACTTATGAGTCAAATAATATTAGAGCAAAACATAAGCAGATTATGATAAAGGAATACTCATAAATCAATGGCAAGAGAGCAAATATAATAATAATGTATGTCCAATATAAGCAAATGCAAGTAATCAAATACAAGGCTCAAATATAAAGAGAATGTATACACAGAATGAAAGCATATAAAATATATATACAGAATACATCAAATAATTATGACATACATATAAATGAATGCCAATAAACAAGAACCACTGAATACCTGAATGTGCACACAGACACACTCATATATCACATGACCAATAATCAGAGAAAATACCTCACCGGCTTCAATAGCTTCATTTTAGCCCACACAAGACTGGAGGTTCCCAAAAGACAATCCTGGGGCCAAAAGACTTCTCAAGCTGGGAAATGCAACACTGAGTGGACGCGTCCATCCCTCAGGAAGAGAACCCAGTTTTTCCAAGTAAACAGACCCCAGTTTTATAATATTCTAAATACACTAGAAGTTTCAGAGAAGACCTCCTCTGCACCAAGAAAGCTTACCAGATGTGGCCAATCTCCCACAAGCATTCCAAAGGCAAAGGATTCCTCATGTGCTCATATACTACCTGTTTCCCTTATCTTGCACTGGTTTGAGAAAGTACAAAACATTTCAAAAATTACAAAAACACCCTTGAAAGAGGAAAACAATCTTAAACACGAATACCCTGATTAATTACATGTAACCTGAGGGCTTGCTTGTGTGTGCAAAACTCAGGAGTCAGAATTCAAGATGGCATGAGCGCATGTCAAAGCCAATAGTAAAAACTTCATAAAACTTCCCAATGTACAAGATAATGCACATTTGTGCACCACTGCCTATAACACTACACTCTGAGACAGAGAATTACATTCCACACCTTTCTCCTTCTCATGCTTTCAGACTCACATTCCCCACGTTCTGTTTCTGGCAAGTCTAAGGATGTCTTACTCTGTGAAACACTCCCACTCTGAAGGTACAAAGAGACACAAAATAAAATCTCAAGTACATGCAAGTGCACACAGAATTATGTCATACATTAAAGATAGAGTGAATCAAAATACATGGATTCAATTAAAACAATGGTAGTCAAAGATCATCACATGGTCCCAATACATGGGAGTGCCTATAGCACTAGACTCCATGAGGATAATTGTGCTCAGGTGCGTTGTGGGGCCATATATCTCATCCCTGTCAGGAGAGAGGTTCACCTGGGGCCCGGTCTTGCTCAAACTTTATTTTCCCTTTAAAGTAAATGATATCTTGTTGGATGTGCACATGATTCCGCTAAAGTAGGAGATTCACCTGTTCTAGCCCTTTTATTTGCTGATGATATGCTCCTGAGATCGTGCACCCCTGTAGAATTGCAGAACCTATTAAATAACTTTACCGATTTCTGTGACCTCCGCAGCTTAGAGGTGACACAACCAAAACCAAGTATATGATCTTTAATCCTCACAAAACTCATATTGGTGACTTTACGATGAAGGGGACTCAACTCCAAAATGTAGACAGCTTTAATTACTTAGGGATTAGGGTCAATAACACGCACTCCTGGAAAGCACACATAATTAAAAGTTGGGCAACCTTGTCACACAGATCTTTTGCTACTGCCAAGCAGTATCAAGCTATTACACAGAGATCTGTCTCACCGGTATTAGAAATCTGTTTTTCTAAAGTGCAAAGTGCATCACTATATAGGACAATAATCTAGGGACTAGGAAACATTAAAGCCTTCGCACTCAAAGAGATTGTTCTTTAAAATCACGTTTTAATCTACCCCAAAGTACTCCAACCATTCCCCTATTTTTTACACAGGACTGAAGAGAATTGGAGATTTAGCTAACCTTAAACCTCTTCTGTTCTGAACAGGAAATGGTCAACCCTTGAGTTCATGACATATAGAATAAGCCTTGAAGAAATATTGAGAAGTGACAAAGCACATACCATACCGTAAATTCATCATATAAAATCTTGGTTCCAGACTCTTGGTGTGGAGAATTTATGGGACAGTCCTGCAACTATAAAAAGGAGTAGCAGGGACCTTGTAAAATGGTGTTTTGGGAGCCATTTTATTGATCTATATCACAGGAAAACAGAAGTCAATAGACTGACGGACAGATTTTTTGTTTTGAAAGCCCCTGCACTCCAATCTCATATGGATGGTAGTACTCCTTTCAAGCTAGAACACTGTATATCAAATTTACATTGGATACATTGGCAACTGTCAGATTCACTTGTAAATGGCATCAAAACATAAGTGCCTATGGATTTTTCTTTTACTGCAAAGAAACAGCTGAGGATGTTGACCGTCTGTTGTGTTTCTGTACATTGCTCACAAGGGCTAGAAGGAAGTGGCTTTGACCACTATGCATGACCCTGGGCATCAGACAGTAGCGCACTGCCTCAAAATTACTCCAAATGGACACCAGCCCACTAGTTGTTTTCACCATGAGCAAATTACGGTTGTATGTCATTACATCGCATACTAATACCACGCATGCCATTACAACGCGGGTATTACTACGCGATGTCAATGACAACGACATGCCATTACATCGCAAAATTTTACCACGAGTATGCCTTTACCACGCATGCCATTACAACGCAAAGGCATGCGTGGTAAAGCTATACTCGTGGTTACATTTTGCAAGGTAAGTGACAACCCTACACCTACACAACCCTCCCTCGACCCCCAGTCCTCTCCCTACAATAACACTACACTACCCTGCACGACCCCCCCGACACTACCCTAAAACACTACATTACAACACTACCCTAAACCCTAAAACACTACACTACAACACTACCCTAAACCCTAAAACACTACACTGCACAAACACTACAACACTACCCTAAACCCTAATGCACTACACTACTCAAATGCTACAACACTACCCTAAACCCTAAAACACAACACTACACAAACACTACAACACTACCCTAAAACACTACACTACCCTAAAGCCTAAAACACTACACTATACAAACACTACAACATTACCCTAAACCACTACACTACACAAACACTACAACACTACCCTAAACCCTAAAACACTACCCTAAAACACTACACTACACAAACACTACAACACTACCCTAAACCCTAAAACACTACACAAACACTACAACACTACCCTAAACCCTAAAACACTACACTACACAAACACTACAACACTACCCTAAACCCTAAAACACTACACTACACAAACACTACAACAGTACCCTAAACCCTAAAACACTACACAAACACTACAACACTACCCTAAACCCTAAAACACTACACTACACAAACACTACAACACTACCCTAAACCCTAAAACACTACACTACTACACTACCCTAAACCACTACCCCCACCCCAAGCACAATCAGCATTACCTCTTTCCTCGTGGTTCCAGCGTCACCGTCTCTGCTCCCGGTTCCTGCTTCCTGCTTCCAGGGGCGGTGCACGTCGTTGTGAGGAAACAGCCTCAGTTTCCTCACAACGACGTGGATAGCCATTACATTGCATGCGTTGTAAAGCGCATGCGATGTAATGGTACGCGTAGTAATGGCTACGCGTAGTTACATCGCATGCGTTGTAACGCATGCGATGTAATGGTACGCGGAGTAAAATCCGCGTTGTGATGGCTGTTCCCCGCAAATTACTATATGCTAACTGGATTCGTACAAAACAGTTGGCGTTCCCACCTTGATGCATAATGGCCAAACCTGGCATTTGTTGTCTTTTAGCACTTTTTTGTCATAGATTTGAACATTACCGCTCCTGTTCCCCAGTTTTCCCCATGTTAATGTACTTTGTGCCAGAGTCTAACACTGGTTTAGTGGCAGGTGTAAATGAATTTTAGAAACTAGTCAAATGACTTGCTTTATATTTACTATGTATTAATTTTATGTCTTGTATCTTATATGTGTTTTCATGTGTCTCGTCCCCGAAATAAAGTAATGATCGATTGACTCCTTGTATGATGTGCTGGAGGCCACACAAAAAAGAAATCTGATTCTGGCAGCTAATCACATCACATGATTTCAGCTAGAATCCAGAAATACTGAACTGCTGAATAGAAGAAAAGAAATCACCCTGAGATCCTCCAAGAGCCAAAGATAATTTACCAATGATTCACCCAAATGGAAAGAAACTATTACCAATTTCAAACCCATTTGGCATCTTGCGTATGCAAAAAGAATTGAACAGATTTACCCCAAACCAGAAAAGGTGCCATTTTTGGAAAAAGCTTTATTTGTGCTCTGAGTTCATCACTTTTTGCTGTAGCAGAGATCACTAATTTCCATGGGTCTCAAAAAGCAAAAGGCTACCTTTAGATTACTCAAAATACCTTTGTTGCTACTTGAAATTAAGAATGTGAGCTGAACTTGCCAAGTGTCTACCAAATTTGCGGCCTAATTTACAGTTCAGCAGACGGGGGTACTCTGTCACAAACGTGACGGATATCCCGTCTGCCATATTACAAGTGCATTGCATCCAATGGCACTTGTGATATGGCGGACGTAATATCCGTCATGTTTGTGATGGAGTAACCTATCCACCGAACTCTAAATCAGGCCATTAGTTGTATGTATGTATCTAATATCGCAGGTAGGCCTTTGTTTCCGAAATTATATTCATAGAATATGTCAATTGATTAGGAAAATGTTTAATGTGTAATAGCATCAACTCTGAAATTCTGCTACTAGGCAGAAAAGATATAAACAGCATTCTGTTTGCAGCCCCCCTGCTCTAACCTTGGCAACCTCGCAAGTCCCATTCAAATATTAAGGAGTCTAGGAGCGATATTTGATTCAGGTCCATTGTTTCCCTTCCCACCCCAGGTGAATTCTGTGGTTAAAGAACCAATGTTCACTTATCATTGCTTTGCAAGTCTCTACCAGTCCTCTAAAGAGAATTCTACTTGGAGCTAACCATTGATCATCACGAGGCTAGACTAGAGTAATGTGGCAAACACGTGCCTACCCAAGAACCCATTCTAAAATGAAGCCACAAGATAGGCCCTCTGCCAGAAAAACAGGAACCACATCAAACCCATCTTAAATACCTTCCGGGTTCCAGGTGGAAACAAGGATCAGATTTAAAGTAGTACAGCTATGCACAACGTGTTGTGGACTGAGGCCCAAGAATTCACGTAGAGGCGGGAAGCCTAGGCAGGAAACATCTGACAAGTTAAGAGAAGAATAGGATGGGGTGGGAGGTAACTGGAAGTAAGAGATCCACTTTTTTTTTCTCACTAGCTATTTATTTATTTGTTTTTAACATTTGTATAGATTAACCCTCAGAATTTCCTGCAATGTTCGATTTATCTCATACACAGACAATAAAACAAACGTAAAATATACGAAAGAATACAAGTACAATTTCAACTAAACATAACCACAAAATACCCCAAACTAAACAGTCTCCTGGATAGTCCGTCCATTAAATACATCACAAACCAATGGAAAGCCAACAAATAGAGTTTTAAGCCATTTCAAAACAATCAAAATCAATCAAGAATGTTGGATTATGAACAAGGCGTTGCCATGTGCCTTAGTGACACCACTAGTCAATAGAAACAGAGATAATCTTTGTAAGACTATAATGGAATTATTAATATTTGATTTCCGGTAAATATTTTCAGACAGCATAAGACAAGCTGCAACTTAGAAAAGTTCTAAAAGATTCTGGACACATATCTTGAGGTTGAAATTGCCCTCATCAGGACTTATATATCATGTTGTACATGCGGGTTAGCCACTTCATGAAGCTTTATGCTTTCTGTATGATTAAAGGTAAACTCTTAGAAAGTTTAAATGAGAGTCAACAACTGCCCAGTTCAATTGATAATTTGGATATAACAATCACAGAGATGGAGAATGCGATTGCAATGCAAAAATCAATTGTTGTCAGGCAGATCTTTTTAAAGCTGAGTCAATAATATGGAAACCAGTTCTCACAAAGGTTTTTAATTCCCCGCAGAGGACTGGATTTACTCCTAGGACATGGCGCACTGTGGTAATTTTTCTGAATGACAAGAAAGGCACTCACACTAATCCTTCTAATTATCTCCCCATGTCACTCTTGGATGGGGCTAGAAAGATTTATGGTTAATTTCTTTTCAATCGTACAGGAGATTTGATTGAAAATGTGCTTGCCGAAAATCAGGCAGGCTTTCAGAAGGATATCGAAACGATTGTCCAGGTCATGCGTTTATTCCTAATTTTTTTAAAATATGTGGGACAAAGAGGAATACCACTGTATTTTACATTTACTGACCTCAAATCAGCCTTTGATCAGGTCATTAGAGAACAAGCTTGGATTCCATTGGAATGCAAGGGATTAAATTAATCCTTGATAAGAGTCCTACAAAGTCTTCATAAGGATACTACAGCTCAGGTGCATTATGGGTCGAATGGGAGTGCATTGAGAGTTTCATGATTATTAAAGGTGTGTGCCAAGAGTGCAATTTAGCACCCTGGCTTTTTTTTCTCTATTTTTGAATGATATTGGCTCACACCTTGAGGATCTGGACTAACTGGACAGTTCAAGACTCTGCAATACAAGAATACCAATACTATTGTTTGCATATGTCGCAGTCCTCCTCTTATGGATTGAGCTTTCTATGCATAAGCTTACTTAAGGCTTTATTTTAAATATTACTTGGACACAGAGGTGACAATAAATTAGACAAAAACAAAAGACATGATTATGATCCAAAATTACTTTAAGATGTTCGGGCTTATGAAGCTATTTTGTGGACTTCAAGGCTCTGATCTGCAGAATCAGAGCCTTTGCAACTGCAAAATAGCTTTTCGGTATGTTCAAAACCCCAATTGTGATTCGGTAACTTGTTACTGGATCGCAAAATAGGTTTGTGATTACATACCGAATCGCAAATTGAAAGAGGCGTGTTTCTAGCATCCCTTCCAATTTAGCAATTTCTATTGGTATGTTTCAATGGTTTGCGACCACAGTTGTGGTTGCAAATCATTGATAGGTTACAGACACCTCAAAGGAGGTGGTAAACCATTCACTAACAGGAAGGGGTCCCTTAGGTACCCCTTCGGCTTTGTGGATGTTCTAAAAAACATTTTGTAGGAGTGGCAGTGGTCCCTGGGACCACTGCTTACTCGTAAAAAAATGTTTTTGAAACTTTTCTCTTTTTTTAAAATGCATTATGTTTTCCTTTAAGGAAAACAGGCTACGTTAAAAGAAAAAAAGAGATTGCTTTATTTGAAAGCAACCACAGACATGGTGGTCTGCTTACCCCATCAGGCTATAATCCCTGCAATGGCAGTGATTCGTAGTGGGTCGCAATTTACTACCTACCTCATGCATATCAATGAGTTAGGTCAAATTGTGACTGCCTACTCATCAGAGTTTTGCGAACCAACATGTTTGAACATTTGTTAGTCTGAAAAAAACAATGCGTTATGTAGAGTAGGTGCGCACGTTGTGACCACCTTTACCGAATGCTTTTTACGAACACAAGGTGCTGTCTTCTTTGCCCCTAATGAGCCTTTAGAACGGGTGGATAAGTTTAATTATTTAGGTATACATTATGATATCAGGTTGACTTGAAGCTAACATAGAGAAAAGGCAACGCCAATCTTTAAACAAGTCGCAGATGCCATTATTAGGTGAAAACAAAGATCAGATGTCATTCCTTAAGCACTCTAATGCATGTTTATAGATTAAAAGCAGTAGCTGCTGCAACTTATGGGGCTACATTTTGGGGTCATATAGATGTTTCTGCATTGCTTTCTAAGGTCAATGATGTGTCTGGGTCCAGACACACCCTTGGTTGCTCTTTATGTAGAAGTAAGCATCAAAGCTATCTTTGATATCATTCCCCTCACCTCAATTTATGTTGTGTTCATTTAAGGTAGATAGTATCTCATGCTGGAGCAAATAAGGTGCATCGGTGGAATTATGTAGAGGGCATCTTAAAGTGACCTGCTCTCAAGTCTATGTGCGAAGACCCCTCTGCTATTAACTCCTGTACATCTGAGAGAATCATGGAAGCATACTGGTAGCATAAAATCAGAGACATCTGTAACACTGCCAAGAGTTCTTCCTTTGTGTATAGATGCATTTTACGTAAAGATCAGGTCGACTTTGAGACCTATTTAGACAAACTCTGTCGCGAAGCACAGAGTGTGCTGTACATTAAGTTTCACCTTGGCACACACCCCTAAAAACTTACATTGTTAAATGGAAAAATGATAAAGTCTGTGATGATTGATGTGACTGTGCTATGGAGGTTGGTGAAACTATTATGCACATCATGTTATTTTGCCCCAAGATGACAACTCTCGCTCCCTTTTTTGATGTTTATTGCATATTTAACTGTACAGATGCCTTAACACTGTGCTATAGGACAGGACATCCTGCGATTTACCATGCGGTCAGTTCCTATCTTTGGATAGCGTGGACTGTGACTGGTAAGTTTATGAATAATATAAAGGCCGATTGATTTTCTTCCATGTAAGTCTGGGTTGCTCGCGGCTTGTTTTATATTCATAATTTTTTATTGCATTAGCAGTACATTAGACAATGCACGAGTTGCTGTTTTATAGCTGTATAGTTATGTTCATGAAAGTAATTATTCAACTTTTTAATTATTACATTTTTTTATCTGGATTGTTTGTGCTTTGTCTGTTATTTTCATGTCATAGATTAATTGTACTGGATTTAATGTTGTTTGCTGTTTGTCATTTAGTGAAATAGATTGATTATATTAACATAATGATTAGCTAAGAACTGTATTAATATGATGTACATAATTTTAGAATTTGTTTTATCTTTATTGTGATGATTCTAATTGCTTGCTGTTTGTATTGTTAATCCTTATGCTGAAAACAATAAATAGAAATATAATGGAAAAAGATTAAAAGGTCAGGAATCAGCTCAATAGCACATGGAATGGAGATCCAGCAGTGGGTACATAAACAGGAGACTATTTTGCTCTCCAATGCTTGGTCATCTCCCGAAGGATTTACTTCTGGTTAGATAAAAATCTGCTGCATTCTGCACCTCCTTTCCTAGATACACTGGTTTTCCCAGGTCAAAGTTCCCCATGCTCAGGGATGTAACACAGGTGCCTGATGCCCCTGCAGGGCAGCAGGGGCCCAGCCCTTCAGGGGCCCTGTAACCCTTCAGGGGCCCGTAGCCCTTCAGGGGGTTCCCATTGAACCCATGACCAATGGATATCTGTGAGATATTGGATGCTAGGGGGAACCTCTTTGAATTCTGCAGGGGGCCCCATCATTTTGCATTACGCTACTGCTCATACCCTAAAACATTTCCCACCCTAAAACTAATTTTAAAGCTGTACGAGTTGACACAGGAAGACACATAAGGGCATTTCCACAGTCCATTCTGGCAATCACTGAAGCCTGGATCACTCATAAAGCAATGATGTAGATGAAAGACTGCATTGGACATTATAGCCCCCCCAAAAAATGACATGACTGGGCTAGTTTTACAATATCATCTTTGAGATTTAGTTCAAAGTTGAGAGTAGAACCTAAAGGCTTGATGGAGGACACCACAGAAGGGGAGATCCCAAGTGAAGATAGAGCCCAAAGCCAAAAGTCAAACCAAGGAAGAAGAAGAATCAGTATAAAACATTAAAAACTGAGGGGCAAATTTACAAGCCCCTTGTGCCACCAGTGCGTCACTTTTTGTGACGCATCGGTGGTTTTTTTTATGCCAGATTTACAAAGTGACGCATCTATGGAGATGAGCCACGGAAGACAGACAAGCGACAGAATGTAACTGCACAAGAATCTGCTGTGTCACGTAGGTACTAAAATACGCAAGCTAGGCGTTCCGACTTTAAATGCAACGCATTTCCGACGCAGGGATATTTACTAGCATACCCCGTGGTGACGCATCTTTTGGCTGCGTCACACATCTTTGAAATTTCGCTCAAAATGCTGTGCCACACAAACCCACACGCAGGAAATGACGCATGTACCATAGGAATAAAAGACAAGACCAGCAGACCAGTGTTGCAGCAGATCAGACACCATGGACCTACTAATCCTGCAGCTGGGAGTTGGACCAAGAAGACAACAACCACCACCAGACCAAATACCACAACCGCAACCTCCACCATCACCACAAAAGCTAGCGCAGGAGAAGGGAGCGCATCTACCGGCAAAGAATCAGCTTCATTGGGCTCAGGGATGAGCAAGTCATCAAAATGTATCGCCTCAAATCGGTGTCCATTGCGACCCTGCTGCGTCAGATCTCACCACGGCTACAGCCACCAACTGACAGGGTCTGCAACATTCCACCGCAGACAAAGCTCCTGGCGGTCTTACACATGTTGTCCTCAGGATCTTTCCAAGCAATAGCTTCTGTCTTGGATGACATAATGTGGCTCACACCACAGTACATCCATTTCCCCAACACACAACAGCAGCAGATGGATATTAAACAAGGCTTCTATGCCATTGCTGGCTTCCCATATGTACTTGGTCCAATGGACTCCACGCATGTCCAACTGGTACCCTCTGCAGCAACTTCACATCTATACCGCAACAGGAAGCACACACACTGCATCAATGTCCAGGCCATTGTGGACCATTGGGGACTATACACCAATGTACTTGCCAAATATCCTGGGAGTGTGCATGATTCATATATATTCAGAAACAGCATCATCCATGACCGTTTCCAAAATGGACAACATGGCAATGGGCTACTCGTAGGTAAGCAAAAATCAAGTAACACACATACTAATACCATGTAAGAATAGTTGGCCATCTGGCACATGTCATGCACATTACATAATAGATAACAAATTAATAGACATGTGTCACAAACAAAGTATAACTCAATGTTAGACACGACATATAAGTAACACAAATATTTATCACACTTAAAATGTTTACAAACATGATGTACACCATATGCCATGTATACTCAATTTTCCCAAAAGTCAATACATTTGTCTTACTTTCCACTTACAGCTGATCAAGGATATGGCCTACAGACGTGGTTGATGACACCATTTGGCAATCCCCAGACTGAACCTCAAAAGGCATACAACCATGCACATTGTCGAACAAGAAACATCATAGAGAGAAGCTTTGGCATGCTCAAGTCCAGATTTTGGTGCCTGGATTTATCACGGGGAAGGCTACTGTATACACTAGAAATGGTTTGCAAGATGATCATTGTATGTGCAATACTACATAATATATGTGTTAAGACAAATGTGCCTTGTGATGAAGACGTGTTACAGCAAACAAATGATGGACGGAATGCTGACAATGCAAACATTCTCCCCCAGTCAAAAAATCTGGGTTAAATCCATCGTTCTTTTGCCCACTACGCCACCCCAGTTTGGACCCAGCCATATGCAAATCAGTCTTGACCCTGTGCCCCATGGGAACAGTCCAGACCAAACTGCCAGGCCAGGTCCTCCCTGGATCGGAAACAAGCATCCTGGGACCGGTTTCAGGGTATGTCACCCTTCTTCAGCCAGGCTAGCTTGAATCCAGTGGCACATTGAGCAAGGGACCCACGTCTGGGCATACCCATTCCACTTAGGGCGAAAAGTGTTACAGCAAATGGTGGACGGAATGCTGACACTGCAAACATTCTCCCCCAGTCAAAAGATCTGGGTTAAATCCATCGTTCTTTTGCCCACTACGCCACCCCAGTTTGGACCCAGCCATATGCAAATCAGTCTTGACCCTGTGCCCCATGGGAACAGACCAGACCGAACTGCCAGGCCAGGTCCACCCTGGACCGGAAACAAGCATCCTGGGACCGGTTTCAGGGTATGTCACCCTTCTTCAGCCAGGCTAGCTTGAATCCAGTGGCACAGTGAGCAAGGGACCCACGTCTGGGCATACCCATCCCACTTAGGACGAAAAGTGTTACAGCAAATGATGTGATGAAGACGAACAGCCCCCAGAGCAAACGTACGATGATGATGAAGAATCAGAAGCAGAAGGACGAGCCATACACAACACTGCTGCAGGCATAAGACGTCGCTCTCACATTGTCACTCATTTTTTCACATGATGTTGCTATTCAACATTTGTACCAATAAGCACCAATGTCACAAATAAATTCACAAATACACATGAAAGACTTTCATTTGTGTTCATTTTGTATACAGGTCATAAGATACTACAGCTTCAAATGTGATCATATTTGATGTCTTTTTAATATATCATGTTATGCATCATCCAAATGACATGTGTATGTAACATGTGTGCACATACACCTTTACATCCCACATAGTACATCATGAAAAAGAAGGTCCGGCATCCGCTTCGGTGTTCAACACATTGCTACAGATAGGACATGTGCATTCATCACGCTATCAACATCTACAGATGTGGCACACACATTGGTATATGTGCACAGCAACATGTAAAAGGGTACATACATTAGTCTTTCATTGCATGTTCTCCTGCCTCAAGCAGTGACTGTCAAAAATGTTCATGAGAGGCATTCTTAGAAATATCACACGTAGTGACACAGAATGCCAATAGGCAATGTATTAACATTAGCAACAGTGCATATTGACCAATAATGCGATGTGTCACATCACAAATTCCAACAACTCCCATGTAAAGTGTTAATACTGTGCACAACTGTACCTGTGAACTATAAAGTAACACCGCATGTTTCTGAAAGTACATTTGCAGACTCAAGCAGAGTCATTTATGAGGCATAGACATGCTACGAATTTGCTAACACATGTTGTTCTCTGGGGTTTACTGTGTGCATGCACACAAACTGTTGGCATGTGTTTGCAGAAGCACACTTGCACCATGGTGCAAGGATGGCGGTGTGGTGTGGATGACATGCTGTGATGCAGAAAGGAGCACCTTCATGCAGATATAAAATTCATCTATGCAGATCACCCGTTAAAATGTGTGCCGTCTGATGCAGTGCACATTAAAATTGTGTAAATGTATGGGAATTACGAATGTCACCTCATTGTGGTTTGTGACACCAACGCTGGTGTGGTGTAGCAGTTCCATGCATATACACATGAATACTTGACAATAAATGTGGAAATGCAATATTGGACATTTGTGTTGAATGGAAAAGCCACACCAACACACATGTCCCACACAACATGTAAAGTTTTGTGTGATAAGCGGCAAAATACACAAGCATATGTAAAGCCACGCAGCGTGCCTGGCTGTCTAATTGGAAAGTTGTGGCCTGCAGGTAGTTCTGCTGGTGCGTGATGCACCGTGATCCACTTATTGCACAAGTTGCCCGTAAATGTACCACAAACATCAGAACATTTCAATGACCTAACAGTATGGACACATATTCCAAGATGTAGGTGAATGTCAGATCCAAAAATGACCACCACACAGCAAAAAACATGCATTATGTGGAAAATAAACCCTACATGGGCATTAAGTGACGCATTACTTGCACAATACCATGCATCTCCTCTTACTCATACATAAATCAGGGTTGAGTCACTTTGACACACAAAACGGGTCAGATCTTGGCGAATATTGATGCAAAATGAAAAACGGTTCGCATCTTGGCGAATAGTAACGCAAACAGAAAAACAGGTTGCATCTCCTGTACAGATGCCTGCTACTACATGAAGGCTAACGCAACAAACTTGAAACTCACGCAACACAGAGAAACGTCACGCATGCAGATTGAACTGGGAATGGCAATTGCGTCTAAATCACAGCGCTTCGCCAGAAATATGACGCAAAATGTAAAAACGAGTCGCATCCATGCAGGAAATGATGCAATGACTCAGCTATGCTGCAAATCAGGAAGTACACAGTTACTTTCTCTTTCCCTGACTAGTCCTAGGAGTGTGCTTGGTGGAGGAGGCTGTTGTGGATACTTGTGCTAGTTTTTTGACCTTGTACTGTGTTTTGTCTGTTTTTTGTGAACTTTAAACATTTATTTGTCTGTGAATTGTTCCTTTAAAGTCTTTGTGTTTTCTAAATTGTTGTCATTTGGGGCTTGAGTGCTTTTTTGGGGTAGATAGTTGTAGGTTAGTTATAAGGGTGGTTTATTAGTTTTTTTGGTTAAGTTTCATCTATTACAAATTATCTGGCAGGTCTAAAAACCTGTCTCACAGACAGTTTGGGGGCCTACTTTGGCTCATTTTTCATTTCCTGCCCCCAAATGATCAGCACAGGGGGCAGAGTGAGCAAGGGTTACTCCCCAAATGAACGGCGGCAGAGGTGGTCGAAGGTCCAGCACTACATGGCCCGCATATACGATGTGGAGCGAACAGTCCACCAATTGAAACACCACTGGCAGGATGTTGTCAGCTGAGAGAGAGACTTGCTGGACCATCTTGGACTGAAAGTCAGTGGTAAGTCAATAGCTAATAACACATATGTGGCTTATTTACAGGTCTACAGCAACGCCATACATTGCTCCCTTCATAATTAAATGAGAAGCACTGGTGGCGCAAAGGTGTCAGAGAAAAGACCACATGATTTCTTTTTGCATGTTGGAAGGTCAGTGTTCCATATGTCTGACACCCAACAGTAAATAAAATGTAAATGGCATAGTTGCTCATTCACAAGCAGCCAGTGCCGAGGGTGGATCACTTTGTGTGAAGCACCGAAAGAGCATCTAGCGTCACCATATTACCAGTGATATGTAAAGATAAAATGTGTGGCATTTACTGCCCATGTAAATATGGCACATATTTGTTGTGCACTTTTGAATCACAGGCCTGTTCCATAGGTGTTGCTGTGTGTGTTCCCACTCACTGGCGTAGCAAGGGGGGGGCGGAGGGGGCGGTACGCCCCGGGCGGCACGAGATTTGGGGGCGGCACCCCCCCCCCCCGCTCTTAGGCGCTCGGCGGCGGCAAAAGGCAGGGACCGCCACGGGCGGCAGAGTGCCTAGCTACGCCACTGTTCCCACTCAACTCCCATGGACCATCAAACATTTCCTGAAGTTGTTGAAATGTAACATAATGGAAAAGCATTGCACTGCCACGCCTCCTCTTGGGAGACATATGTAGGCACAACGGTGAGAAATGTACTCATTTATCATTTGTCAAAACCACTTATAAAGCGTGATGCATCCTGCTGCAAACATGTTGCTAGTCAAACAACTATGGTGATTTATCATGTGCAAGAAGGTGTCTATTCATGCACATACACAATCATCTTCATGATGCAGACATCCTTGCGCAAGTGTGCCTGTGTCAGGGCATGTCTGATGATTCTGGCTCAGCACAGGCAATATCAAAGGGATGCAACACATCATTGATTGACTCTCAGAAGACGGTGCTGTGGAAGTGTCACAGCATTGGCACAGTCAAAGGGCCAGTGGCGCCACGTTGCAGGACTTTATTGTAAATGAGTTGCATGATCTGTGAATTACATGCATTTTATAATGATAATGTCTTGTTCCCAATGCATACACTGTATATATGTCCTACATTCACAGCTCATTGTACATCTGTTAATGTTGCCTAGGTGGACCACAACCATACACGCAAGGGGAGGTGGACTCGTTCGAGGACCCCAACACTACCAGTGAGCATCATTTCTCAATGATTGTGATGATGATGGCAGAGTGTGAAAATTTTTATTTGTGTGTACCTTCATAAAAAAAATCTCCAGATCCAGCTGATGTCTTCACTTGGCTTACGCTACTCATGTTCTACTTACATGAGGCACGGCATTGTGCATGCCTGACCCTATGAAATACCATGATAGTGTCAGACAATTGCCTTTACGCAGTCTGCAATGCACAATGCAGTGCTTATTGTCAATTTGACTGGAGTAGCGGAATACAAGTGGAGACAGCAGCATTAGCAGGATAACGTTTTGTGAAGAAGGTAAGTCTACCAACAGGCCTCACTACTTGGGAGGGGTGGGGTGTGTCCAGTTGTTTAACGGGAGGTTGTGTGGGGTTTGCGGTGGGGGTGCAATGTTTGAGTCAGCCAGGCCAGGTAAGTCCAGGGAATTTAACGGAGTTTGGCAGTAAGCACATGTAATCACGCGGAGTACAATGACGCAACATCCTCCCAGGTTTAGTGTGCATCCTGGACATCTAAGTTTAAATAATTTAGCAACATCACATGTGAGCAACTTGACATTTTGAAACGTGAGATGTGGTACATCCATGAAATCTCTGATTTTTTTTATTGAAACTTTGGATCAAACATGCACTTTCAATGTCCAAAAATAGACTGGTCTAATTAGTAAGCAACAGATGTCTTAGATTGTCAGTCTGCCTTGTGGCATGTCATGATGTGATCATTGTGCAGTGTCAGGGACAAGATTTGATTGTGTATTGACGCCATTAATTTACATCTTGTAGTCAGGAACTGCCTTCTGAGTCCTGACTGTGTGAGACTGAATTTGTAGATCACAAGTGTTTGCCTGGGGCATCAGCATGAGTCCTAATTCGCTGACAACAAATAGTGTTTCCACAGAGGATTTGTGTATGTACACGATGCACTAGTCAGGATTGTTGCACTAATGTGATGTGTTGTTGAGTGAACAATGAACCCAATACCCAAGGATGTTGTGTTCCAGGTAGGGACATGCCTCCCTACATAATCAATAAATGGGTAGTTTACCCTGCTAGTAATACATGGCATGCTGCATGTCATTCAACATTTGGAGTGGTATTCAAGAGATGTGGCATAATTGTTGCACCACAGAGCACATTGCTGCTTCTCACAAGGCCTCTTGCGCCGCTGGTGCAGAAGTTTTTAAAGGTGTAAAATTGACATATAGGCGGCACAAGTGGCTTATAAATGATACCTTTGTCATCAACACACTGTGGTACTTTCTGAACACAGCACAAATTTCCGGTCATGGATCACATGACTACCTGAATCTATCATGGTGAGGCATAATACGTACATATGTGAAAACTGTTCTGAGACCATGATGTATGTTTACTAGTTTGTTATGGCTATGATTGTTGTTCTCAATTGATTTCCATTACATCTTATGAGTTTTCATAAACGTATACGGTTCAGCTGATAGCACAGTATGTGATGCACAACCTTTGCGGTGTGCTGTTGCTGTGTGTTGCCCACACAGTGATCAGAGGCATGGCACAAGTTTCCTAGTCAGCATCTCAAATGTACTCATGCATTGTCTATCTTTGAATGTCAGTTTTGTACACATTGACTGATACATGTGTACTTCTTGTCCAACAGATAACATGACTGCTGAGGAGGAACAGGCATTCAAAATAAGGAAGACACAGTATTCTCACATCTGTGAGGTAGCAAAGGGGTTCCGTTGGATGTCACATCTGTATGAAAAACAAAAGGCAGCAAATACATGGGTTACAAATGTTCCAGCCAAGAAGAAACAAAATGGACAAGGAAAGACGCCCTCCTAGGACAAAGGCAATGGAGGTGGAGATGCATTGCAGGCTGGACCATCATCCGCCCCAACACCAACACCAGCCCCCGGACATGCTGCACACTTAAGTGCTAGTCAATATAGCGGTCAGGGGATGGCCGCACAAGATGTGTATTTTTTTTAACTTAAAATACGCGGTTTGGAACTGCAAATGGCGACAATGTTACAAAAGATGGACCATCTGCAGCAGTCTGTGGACTAAATTCTGGCACAACTTTAGTGGCCATTTTGTTTATATTTTTTTAAGTCTGTTTTTATTATACTTAAGAATAGTTATAGTGTATGTTTAGTGTAGATTAGATTAGGTAGTGTTAGATATAGTAGTTTGTTTTTTAACATGTAAATAGGTTTACATTTCTTTTTCAATTCTCATTCTTAGATACTTCGGGGTGGGTGGGTGAGCTTGTGTTTTACTACATCTTTCCAACGTTACAAAAAAACAAAATATGTGTTTTACGACTTATTAGCTTAGTTTAGGTGTAGATTAAGTATGCGTATGTCCATTGTGCATTGATGTGTTAAGGGTGGGTGGTGGGTGGGGGCTGATGTTTTAGTGGTCTCACATCATACATGTATAGCATAGGATAAGTTAAGTTATGTACGTTAGTCATAGTTAGGTTAGATAGATTTTTAGATAGAGATGTAGGTTTTAGGATTAGTTAGGATAAGGTATTTAGATATATTCATAGATACTTTTAGTACTGTTTTTATTGTTATTAAAATTTAGAAATTTGCAATTTATGATCTTGTTGATTGATGGTCAGCATTTCAATTTCAATATTTTAAGATTTGAGTCATTGGGCACATGGAATGTAATATAGATTTTATGTTTGTGTGATTAGGCATAGCAAAATGTAGTATGTTGAAGCTTCATTTTACTGTTTTTGGACATGTGATTTCAGCACTTGAGACTCAACAGTTTGGGGCAGACACTCTTGTGGGTTGACATACATAGCACTATAATTTTTCAACTGGCAATGCAGAGAACACTTGCATGTCTATGTAACAAGATTCCGTGTCATCAATCTTTAGTGATATTCTATTTGTGTACATAGGTGTTATTTCTTACACAGATGGACAGGACGTACACACTACACATTGTCAGGCTAGGTGTTGTTTGAGCTATTCCATGATAATGGTCAACAAGTTAGTGTATTACAAGCAGTAAATTCAGACCACTGCCCACCACAATGGCTGTATACAAGACAAGTTGAGTGGCACTGATGGTGTATGGTGTACACAGGAACAACTTTGCAGACATCTTGGTTACTGGTATGACTCATTTCAATTGCTGTGGCTATGTTGATAAGTTTACACAACATCAGTTCAGTTTCAAATGGCAGTAGTTGAACATGGATTCCAACAAGCACATTGTAATACTTTCGAGACAAAGATCGAGTCATTACACACTCTCTCACAGGTGCTCAAATTTATTTACACGTCTCAATTAAAATAACAAAGGGAAATTCGGAAAACATAAAAGAATGGGACATTGCTCTTGTAGCACGAGTTGGTATGCTGCAGTCATGTTTACAGGGGTGTGAGGAGTGAAAAATCATGTTGTCAAGTAGTTGTGTCTTGAGAAAGTCATTGTTAGTGGCACAATGTTTTTAACTTAACACATAAGGACAAACATGATGGAGAGGCACAGGTGTAACATGTATGAAGAGGACATTGTTTCCTGGTGATATTTTGCAAAATTGGAGAGAAAGTAATTTTTGGAGACAACACCTGTGACACGGTGTAATGTCAGTGTCCTGTCTTGCACTTGAATTGTGTTGCAGTTGAGACATCTTCGTCCGAGGATTCTGCATGTTGCTCCGTGGGCTCAGTATTTGCAGATTGTGTGTGATCAGTGAGACCAATAGCAAGGCCAGAGGAGGTTTGAGGCACAGCATTTCCCTGTAACAAGAGGTTGGGCATTAGTGCATTGATCAATATTTGCTGGTTGCTGAGGACAGCTAATAAATCCCTGTGATAGGCAGACATTGTGGCAAGGTAAGTATCTTGCTTTTGCTGCATGTCACGTAGGATTTCTACTATTTGTTCCAGATGTTTTGCCACCTCCCTGGTGCCACTTTCTGTTGGCATTTGTTCATTCCTCAGCTTCATTACACCTGAGATGTTAGCCAATCATTGTACAAGGCCAGGGGGGTGATTGTTGTTGGGTTGGCCTTCCTCCAGGTTGACAGGTTCTGTGTTCAGGCTTCTAAGGATGGCCTGTAGTGTACCTCCCACACTGTCCTCAGCCACATGCACCTCTCTCAGAAGGTCACGCTGTAGTCCAACAGCTGTTTTTTGAAACTGAAGCTGCGTATCCTCCGAGTCAGGGGTGGATGTGTATTGACAGATCCAATGTTAGAACTTGTTTGGGGTTCGTCTGGAGATGCAACAAGATTGGTGTTACTCTCAGGAGGTGGAGAAGGGGACCGTATCGTATACAGGATTTCATCAAGAGTATCATGATCTATTGTGGGCAGATTGTCGTCCATCTCTTGGAAATCAAGTGTGTCATCAACCTGTTCTGATGTTGTAGGTGCATCTGCTGCAAAGAGATGGAAATGTGTTACTACTGCTTGTATGTTTAATCTTTGAAATGTTTTTGCCACAGCTTCACGTGTTTTTCCAAAGATGATCGCTGTGTGGCAGGCAAGTAATCTATATTGTGATGCTGACCAAGGAGCAGGACTTATACCCCTTTGCATCATCACTGCACCACTTTTTGTAAAACCAGTGGTGCAGTGTGGTGGGACGTATTTTCCCAGACATGTGAAGACACACTGGCTTGCTAATGTTTATCTTGATGGTATGTACACTTTGCAGCCAACACTATGAAGGCACATTTACTTTTGAGTGGTATTGAAGTGTGTTGGCCTCCTTTGCAACACACCATACCGCACCCCTTCTGATATTTTGGCCTGCCACATCTTTACACCATTATGGTGCATGAAAATTTTTCACCCTGCACAGGCACTGAGGTGTTTTTTAGAAGCACCTTGCACCACCAGTATATCAATTTTTCTCATGTTGAAAGTGACACACTGGCGGCGCAAGTGGCTTGTAAATAACCCCCTAAATTTGTAGGAACGTTTCCAAAGCAGGCACTCTTGCACCATAGTGCACGACTGTCTGCATTGAGGATAATATTGTTTATGTGTGGGGAGGGACACCTTCTTGCACACACACAATCAATAGCATTTGCATATTTATTTGTGAGCTGCACAACACAACACACATGGCAACAGCATGATAAAAGGATTTTGCACATTTCCAACATTTGTCAAATATCAGACCAGGTTCTCAATAGTAATTTGTTTTGTTTGCCAAGCTTTTGCAGCAAGCTTTTCATATATGTGTCAGCGTCAACAATCACTAGGTGTATCAATTGTACACTCACATGGACACACATTGCCTGCACCTTTCACAATGAGTAAGGCATGAATGGGTGACATATCTACAAAACTGTGTAAAGCATCGTGAAATGGCTTAACACTACTTTGTGATTGAGCCAAGGACCATATTCCCAGGGTTATTTCCTAATAGGTGACAGGGGTTTGGGATTTGGCTTGTAAGATTGCCCCTTTGTGTGTATGGTCCATGCCATGGGTCTTGATTTGTGTTTTCACATGCAACAGCTGACACTTAATTTGACAACATTTTGAGAAAATCTTAATCTGGGTATGCATCATTTGCCTAAGGCTACATTAGATAAGCATATGGATACACACCAGAGGGTTTTTAATAGATCTGCTGTGACATTTCAACTTTCAATGGTTGCAGATTTTCAGCAACACAGCTATTGTGAGTTCTTGTGTGTAGGAAGGGTCACGTGCCTGCACTAAATGATTCACTCACACAACACAGACTCCATTGCACCATGGTGCAGGGATGCCAGCATTGTGGGGAGATTGTTTTTGTGCAGGAAGGGGCACCTTCATGCACATGAACAATCTAGTGAGGTGAATTCCTCTTCCAATGCATGCTGTGGAATACAGTAGGCATTTGAAGAGGATAAATAAGCTGGGAACATATGAACTTTTCTCCTTGTTGCACCTCGCTAGACCAGCCCTAGGGTGGCATAGCATTCTGATGCATTTGCAGACTAAAGATTGCTCATTAATCTGAACATGCATCAGTGGACATAAGTGTTGCATCGAAATACTCACAGCAACACAAATGTCACACCACTGTCACGCAAAGTGTAGCATTAAAAGGGTGATATTTACGGGCACAGGTAAAGACATGCAAGGTGACTTTACCTGTCCTTGTAAATATCACGCAGCAGGTTACGCCACTGGTGCCTCATGCAACATATCGCTCGGGCGGGACAACAGGATGGTAAATCTGCCCCGGCAGAGAGAGACATGGCAGGGCTGTTTTGGCATGTGCAAAGTGTGATTGTCATACGTGATTTACTTCCATTGTGGATAGGTGGGACTGGGGACAGGTCCCAGTACATCAAGATGCACACCGCAGACTGTGGCACAGGTACATATCTAGCTGACATCGCCACCATGACCCAGTACTCACATATTTGCACTTCTTGTGACTTACCCATTGATTGCTCTTGATTTTCTAAGACTGCAGTGTCCTGTCCCGAGATTCCAGTGACCAACTCCTCTGGGATAACAGCTGCCACCCACTCCTCCAGGGCATCCGAGACCTCCTGTTCTGCTGGGCTTCCTCCTCCTGTCTGCAATGCTGCCTTGCGGTTTTCCGCTAGCTTTTCCTTTGTTCTGCGCTTGCAGTCATGCCTGTGCTTTTTACAGTCAGCAACGGCCTTCTTTGCTTGTCCTACGCTGTTTATTTTCTGGACAATGGTCTGCCATATCGCCTCCTTTTTGGCAAGTGGCAACTTTGAACTCACTAAGAGCTAGTGCTGATAATTGGTCACCTCAGTGACCAGAATTTCATTCTCCTCTTGGCTGACGTTAGATTTGTGCTTCCTCTTTGCCAGGGTCTCTGCATGTGCATCAGGACTTTTGCTGCGGTTGGTTGCTTGAGGGTCCTGACTACTGCCATTGCAGACTCCTCTATGGTCCCCAAAGAGCTTTTTTTGAGTTGCGTTATTTTTGCGATGCTTTTTTGCCGCTTCATGCAGTGCTGAGTGTCGCAGAGTGCTCGGACTGGCGTTGCGTGACGCAAATCTGCCTTACGTCACTTTTTCAGCAGTTGCATCAGGCTGACTTGTGGCAGTTTTGTGGCACTTACGTCAGTTCTTCTGACGCAGGATGCAACGTTGTGCCACGGTCCACCAAGATGTAAATATGGCACAACCGCGGCGATTTGCGTTGCCGCAGTGGCTGCGCATTGTTTTTGACGCATCGCTGCGTCACTTATTGTAAATCTGCCCCTGAGTTTTAGGAGGCTGAAGTTTTGAAAGCCCATAAATCTTCTATGGCACTGAGACAAATCATAAGGTGATTAATGCCATTGACCCATGGCACACTAAGCATACTGCAGTAGAGGCCATTGCCAAGTTCTAGATCCCCTTGCAGTGCCATCAAAATAATAAAGAAGGTTGGAGACTAAATCAAATCCTGAGGCACCATGCAGGCCTTGAGAGGGTCTGAATGAATGGCTCCTAAGTGAACTACTGGAAATCTCCCACTCAGGAAGAAGGTGAACCACTTTAATGCATTCCTACCTATCCCATGTAACTGGCTAAGATGGATAGCGAGAGATCCTGGAGCACCGACAGACAGGCCCCTTTCCCTCTCATCCAGTACCCTTGTGACATCATCCAACAACTAGTCAGTAGCTGCCTTGGTGCAGTGGTGCTTCAAGTGAACAACCGTTTGAGAGTTCTGCTCCACAGGCACATCAGCAAAAAACTCTTGATAGCAGGCCATCTGGTTTGTGCGAGCATAAGCACTATAATCTTCAGTTACCCAGATTGTATGTCAGGACCGGAGGCTCAAATTATGCTTATCTCTTCCTTTATTTTCCGCTCCGCAGCCTTATCAGCATAACATATACAAAAGACTACAAATCCCATGAGTCTTTGTATTAGAACAACAGTAACAACCATAGAGGCAGTCCCATATAAACAATAGCAAGGAACAGCACTTCCTCTTTCTTCGCTGCTCAGCAGCCAGTTAAGTGCCTTTCCTTGCTATTGCTCATTTTGTCTGCATGTATTCTATTTGCCTACCTCGTTGGGTGTTGTAGCTTGAGGGTCGCTTTTCTTTGCGCATAGTGCCCCGCGCTAGCATGGTATTTCCCGTGTCGGGACACCGGTGTTTCGTCCTCAGGTCAGCCCTACCTCCTCAGAGAGGCCTTCGCTGCAACTCTCTCACGCCCGGTTCGGTCGGATATCAATGAACCGGTGAAAGGCAGCGGGTGTTTAGGGCAATTGTGCCTTTTGTTTCCTTTGGTCAGGGGCACTCCCAGTTGTAGAGGGCCTGGACGGCTTCTGGTGATGCTCTTTCGGCGTTTCCTCCTGGCGCCGCAGGAGTTCTGTGCACGGTGCGCTCCGAGCCCGATAGAGGGCGGGGCACTCACGCGCCCGGTCACGAAGAGAGTGGAATCCCTCTTCCGCGGAGCATGTTTCCCTTCATTACAGCCTCACAAGTAGCGAGTGTGCATTTCCCCAAACAAGCCTTGGCTAATCCAAGGAGGGGTTTTGACTTCATTTCACTTCTGTCTGGTGCATACTTTCTCCCTAAATTTCAGTTCCTGACCATGGCAGGTGAATTCTATGATTGGAAGCCCACGGATGAGGAGCACACTCTGCTCCCTATCCATGTGGAGCTTGTGGAAGCAATTGATGCATCCCTGGAGAGAGTGGTCTCCTCAGCGCTTGAACCCTTGAGCGCAGGATCATTGAACTTACGGTCAGGAGAACCGTGGTACCCTCATCAGAGGTGGACAGGAGGGAACCCTCTTCTGGCGCAAGAGGCCCCTCCAAGAGTAAAGGCAAAGCTCGCGCAGACCCCCCTATGACCGCCTCTTCCCTATATGCTTTTGAGAGGCTGCGCCAGGCCTTCCTAAAGATTCGTCATGATGGCGACCCCCAAGAGGATTCCCGGTCGGGTGATACACCCGACAAAGATTCCTGCCCCCAAGATGAGGCAGAAGACAATACAGGGGTAGATACTGACATAGATGGTGACTCGGACAATGAACCAGGTCCGAGCAGACCCTGGTGCCCGGAAGGGGGCACCAAGAAAACCCGTCTGGAAGCACCTCAAATGAACGACACTCCAGATACATCAGGAATGCTGAATCCTGAAGATATCTATCACCCCAGCTCTGCGAATTGGATGCCGGCACCCTCAGTGGCGTCTTATGTGGCCAGCCGCATCAGAAAGCCTATGGACAAAGAGGTTCGCGGCCAACTGAAGGCAGAGTGTCCCCGGCCTGCCCTAGCGGTTTAAGTGTCTCACACTCCAGAAATTGACACCGGAATGACGACTTTTATTACGCAGTTTATCAAAGACCAAAAGAATGGTCTAGACCGTTCTTGGCGGTCTTGCCAAGATAAGGTGCTAGATGTCCTGGGGCCAATCACTAAAATTCTGGACATGGCGGAGGATGCCAGAGAGACTGGCCACTTGATCAATCCCATGATAATTCTCGGGCTGAGCCCAAATGGCCCTAGGTTTCTTCGGAAATGCAAATTGTGCGCTATCAACAGAACGTAGACGTTCTCTGTTGATAAAGATTGAGCCCAGACTTGGTGAACTAGCCACCATGGAGGCTGGCCCGGTGGTGAACGGAGGCCTCTTCGGAGAACCCTTCATAAAAGAACTATCCCAGTTCGTGAACACTTTCTCCTCTCTAGATAAGGCACAGCAGTCTATCAAGAAAGTTTTCAGCCAAAGGGGCCAGAAGAGGTAGGGGGCGCTTCTCTGGCCGGGCATTCAATTCCAACCCCCACGGGCTCCATACTAAACATTCCATGCAGTGGCAGGACCAGAGGAAGTTTGGGGGCTTCTACCCCTTGAGAGGCCGCAGTAAGGGACGTGACGGAAAGGGTGGCTTTTGCGGAGCCAACAACGCACCAGGAGATGTCACCAGTAAGGCATAATCCTTCTTCCCTACTGGGTGTGGGGGGAAGACTGCAGTGGTTCCTACATAAGTGGGCAGAGGTCCCAAAGGATACTTGGGTTCTACAGACGGTCACCGGGTTTCACATAGAATTCCACGGTACACTGCACCAATGGTCTCGACCACAACCTCTGGTCTTCTCAAGGGAGGGATTGCAGTTGGTAGACAGGGAGGTAGCAGACCTCCTCCAAAAAGGGGCCATCGCTCCTGCATCCCGCCATCCTAGAGGCTTTATCAGCATCCTTTTCCTGGTCAAAAAGAAAGACAAAGGGTTCAGGCCAGTGATCAACCTTCTGGATTTCAATCGATGGGTGGTTTACCACCACTTCAAAATGGAAGAGGTACACCTTCTCAGGGATGTCCTATTACCAGGCGACTGGATGGTACGACTCGACCTGAAAGACGCCTACTTGACAGCACCAATTCCCCCCCCCCACAGGCGCATCCTTCAATTTCAGTGGAACAGCCTTTTTTACAAATTCACCTGTTTACCGTTCGGTCTGTTCTCAGCACCATAGTGCTTTACCAAGTTGTTGAGACCAGTCATGGAATGGCTCCGAGCACTGGGTGTACGCCTCATAGTCTACCTGGATAACATCCTTCTGATGCACCAAGAGAAGGAGGTGCTACTTACCCAACTTCAAATGACTCAAGCCCTTTTGCAGGACTTAGGATTTATCTTGAATGACCTGAAATTGGTGAACACTCCAGCGCAATGCATGATGTTCCTAGGGCTCAATGTCGACCCCATGAAGCAATGCCTGTGATTGCCCCAGCCGAAAATATGGTTGATTCGCAGGGAAGTACGCCATACGTTGGCGAAAGAAACATTCTCCCTGCGGCACTTGGCTCGGATTGTTAGCCTCTTGTCATCCTCTATCCAGGCAATTTTTCCTGGCCCTCTTCATTATTGGGCTCTACAGCGCCTGAAAACACAACACTTACATCGGGGTCTGACGTATACCCAGCAGATTGCCCTCTCTCCGGAGGTGCTATCATAGCTGCTTTGGTGGTTAGAGCACATGCAAGCTTGGAACGGGAGAGCCATCTTCGGCTCGGCTCCAGAACTAGTGATCGAGTTGGATGCCAGTCTCCTCGGTTGGAGCGCCCGTTGCGGGGACATTACCATGGGCAGACACTGGTCAGAACACGAGGAGTCTCTCCATATCAATTGTTTGGAGCTCCGGGTGGGTTCTTTTTCAATTCGGAGTCTAGCGGCCATCAAAGCATCCTGCGCCATCCTTCTGAAGATGGACAATATCTCCACAGTGAGATATATCAATCATCTGGGGGGCACGAGATCCAAGGTTCTGGCGACCTAGCCAAGGACTTTTGGAACTATTGTCTCAGGCACAACCTGTCCGTCACAGCAGAATATCTTCCGGGGAGCCTCAATCAGACGGCGGACTGGCACTCCAGACACCTGCAGGACTTCAGTGCCTGGAAGTTGGATCCCTTGGTCTTTCAAAGCCTCATGGTACATTGGGGTCCCTGTCAGGTAGATCTCTTTGCTTCACGTCTCAATCACCAACTACCCCGTTTCTTCAGCTGGATACCAGATCCGCTTGCGGAAGCGACAGATGCGTTCCTGCAGGACTGGACTCTGTTTCGTTGGTATGCGTTTTCCCCCTTCTCCATGATCCCCAGGCTCACAGCGATAATCAGACAACAGAAAGCGGAAGTGATTTTGGTGACGCCTCTCTGGAAGTCGCAGGTCTGGTTTCCAATTCTGCTGGAACTTTCCACGGATTTTCCAATCTGACTACCTCAGACTCCTCTTCTGTTGACGAACTCGAACAGCAATTTACACCCTCTGGTTCTAGAGGGGACACTCACACTTATGGCCTGGAAGATTACAGGGGTCTTTGGGAAATCACAGGCCTTTCGGTGGGGGCTTCCTCTCTTATCAGAAAGGCATGGGCAGAGTCTACAGTCAAACATTACAAATTGGCGCGGCGAAAGTGGTCACGTTGGTGTCTGCGACGGGGTTTTGATCCTGTGGGGGCAGATATAGTTCACATAGTGAATTATTTATCGGAATTGGCCGATAAGGGCCTAGTCTATCGGTCAATTAATGCCAGTCATTCTGCAATCTCGGCAGGGCATGTTCCCCTTCATGAGGTCCCGGTGGGAGAACATCCCCTGGTTTGTAGATTGATTAGAGGTATTCGTTGTCTTTTCCTCTGTGTGCAAAGTATTCTTCTTTATGGGATGTGAACATTGTCCTCAGACTACTTCAATCCTGGCAGGATAACCATTATCTTTCACGGAAAGAGCTAACAGGAAAGCTAGCCATGCTTTTGTGCCTGATCTCATCGAAACGATTATCAGATGTATGAGCGCTAGAATTATCTTCTCGTATCTTTATGCCGGAAGGTGTGTCTTTTACGATTGACCAACGGACGAAATCCAATACCTGTGTAGTTCTCTAGCCGGCGATTCCGGATCACCCTAAGTTGTGCGTGGTGAGTTGTCTCAGGGCGTATGAGGCAATGACGGAAGAGTCCCGTCCCCCTGGCATCTCCCAAATTTTTCTGTCATTAAAGAAACATTTCAAACCGGTCTTGTCCGCTACGATTGCCCGTTGGGTGAGATGGATACTGCAGGAATGCAGGGGTGGACACCTCAACCTTTGGAGCACACTCCACAAGGGGTGCCATGGTGTCGAAAGCTTTTTCACTAGGGAGTCATCTGGAGGACATCCCCAGAGCAGCGGATTGGTCCTCGGAATCCACTTTTAAGGCTTTCTATTTCAAGCCTATCTCATGCATGGCCTCGCTAGTGGTCGATCAGCTTTGAACTAGCATAATCTGAGCCTCCTGTCCTGGCATAGAATATAAAATTTCCTAGCTGTCGTGAAGGAAAATGTCAATTCTATTAAGGGCGCGGAGGCAAGCATTATCCCCCCCAATTGGTCATACATGTTTGTACCCTCCCTGGATGTCCACGCCATTGGCTATTGGATATGTTTAACTGTCTTTCGCAAATTAATATTGTTGATGTCTGCTATTGACCAGGGTACATTGAACTTTTCTGTTATGAGATGTTTTTTCTTGCCACAAATTCACTGATGTTTATTCTTGTCTTATATGAACTGTGGTTTGGCGTTCTATTGGATGTTCAACTTTATCTGATATGGTTCCCTTTGTTCTTCGCAGGGTCGGATCAGAAACAAGACTATTAAACGGAAAGCGGAAAAGCATCTGTTTCGCCCGAAGAAAGAGGAAGTGCTGTTCCTTGCTATTGTTTTTATGGGACTGCCTCTACGGTTGTTACTTTTGTTCTAATACAAAGACTCATGGGATTTGTAGTCTTTTGTATATGTTATGTTGATAAGGCTGCTGAGCAGAAAATAAAGGAAGAGATAAACATAATCCTCGCCTCCGCATCCTTAATAGAATTGAAAATTTCCTTCACAACAGCTAGGACATTTTATATTCCCCTCCAATCCCTTTCCACTTACAACTCACATCCTTCACAGTGATGTACAAGATGTGAAACTGCTTCCTCAACTCGCCACTTGTTCGCCTGTTTACTACCCTAAACTTACTAACATCACAAGTAGTGTGTATCCACAGTGTTATGCCTACAACCTTTTCTATTCATTTGTCCGCTTGCCACCTAAATTGGCCGAAAAGCATTATGTTGCCCTAATGTAATACTGAAATACATAAATAAATCAACAATAGATGTCGCCATGTTTCAGTAAATTCATGAGCAATCTGGAACTCTGGAAAAGGCTAGGCCTTTCATACCTCAGAGAAGAACGGGTTCTGTGTCTGAAGAAAAGGAGGGTTATTAAAGTGAAGTAATCCCAGTATGGAATTGGATATAAACATATAAAAAGGATGTATATACCATATACATTTGAAAGTTTTGCCTTTAAGAGCCTCTTGACTATATATTTGATTAATGATTACATGTTCATGCGGATTAGCTGATTGCAGTAGCAAAGAAAAGAGGCTTTCTTCAAGCAAGAGTTCTTTTATTAAATAAAACTATGTTGAATGCCCGTATTCTGCTATGAACTTCAATAAATGTCACTGGGATAATGTCTTACAAGAAAATTACAGTTCCTGCTCTTTTGCTCCTGGTACCGGGAATTTAAAGCATTTAGTCTGAAACTGTGACGATGAAGTCTTGTACAAGAATATCGCTGGCCACAAATACATTTTTATTATTAGACAATAATGTGGATAATTGTATGAAAATTGCTTCGAAGACAAGAAAATCTCCTTCCATGGACTGACTTATTTTGGACTAACTCATTGGCACCCTATGCTTAAGGTATTATGTCGTATTTTTATGTCGAAATAAGTAGAACTGTATGGTTTGTGTTGTGTGTGATTTCAGTTTGTACTATCTTGGGAGGAGAAGATGTTTTCGTTTCTAATATTGAATGCACGTGTAATCCCTTACATTTATTTCTGTACTGATTCTTTGCAGTTCCACTGTGTGGCGTCTGTGTGGAATATGACTTGTCAAAAGGCTGTGTCGGTATAGACTAATATTGCACGTCAGTTCAGTAACAGTTAAGCAGTGTGACCCTGAAGATTTGTGAATTTATAGTTCTCCTGATTGACTTATTCATTCTGCGCGTGTTCTACACTTGCATTGCTCTTTCTTGGTCACGCTTTTTATTTGGATTTAGAGGTGAAAGGATCATTCTCTTTGTCTGCAATTCCTGCTGCATATACCATTGGATTTTAAGGACTTTGTTTTTGTGACATCACAACAAGTAAGTTAGAAAACTTTTAGATAAGGGTATTGCTTGATAGAGAGAATGCACCAATATAAATTTGATTGTGATTAAGGTGGGTAGCCCGGAGTTGCAGTACGGGCCTATTTGACATAAACTCCCCTAAGGTCAATGGAGTCCTGTGAGGCTAATTACTAACATGTGCAGGAAATGTGTTGCATGGTCTATCTTTTGACACTTTACAACAGCTGTTGTTTACATACTTTACGTATGGCTTACAGAGTAGCCTCAGGATGACATTTATGGACAGTGTGCTAGATGTCCACCAATCAACATTGGCAATGGCCTTTGAAACCACATAAAGGCCATAATACAACAGGCTGCTCAGGAGAAAAGAGTGAGAATCAGCTGGTCACACACCTGTATACCCTGCTCTCTATTTTGGACAATGGACCGGTTCCCTGGATTCAGACCTAGGTGAGGGTTCTGAGGTATGTGTAAGCCATGACGTACTGCAATGTTGTGCAAGACACAGCACAACACTATTATTTTGCACACAGTTTCAGGGGAGTACAGTAGCATCCCCCTGTATGCTCAAGAAATTCTGAGTCACGACTTTGGGAGACCAAAAGTGCCCTCTATGACGGCTCATGTATGTGTGGGTGCCCTACTGTACATACGCTGAGGTGCAGTGATTGCACATCTGTATGGAGAGAGGATATGAGGGGAGATTGCATATGCAGCATCACCTGAGGAGGAAAATGAGGAAATATTTGTACATGTCCCTCTTGCATCTGTAGAGTTCATAATGCTTGAAATGGTACATGGTATGTCTGTTGAGGTCATGTGTGTGTCACGAAAATTAGTGATTTGTAATGGCTGTGTATATTAAGAGAACATTTATACATATCCAACTTGTCTGGTGCTTGAGTACTTACCCAGAAGCCACATGTTGCCAAAATTCTGCGGAATATGTTGCTGTCATGTGTACTGCCTGGGAACACTGCATGCACATCAGTAAAGCAGCCACTGGCATCACACACACCCTCCACGTTGATGGAGTGCCAGCGGTGTCTGTTGCAAAAGATGTGTGCATTGTGGCGAGGTGGCTGAAGTGCCACGAGTATAATCAATTGCACCTACCACATGTGGAAAGTCGGAAAAGAGGTAAAAATCCCTAGCAACCCTTTGCCTTCCTGCCAGTGTATGTGGCATACTTATGTAGGGATGCACTCTCCTATTAATGCAACTCAGAACTTGACGCAAGCATCAAGATTGGCTTGCCTGAGAAATTCCCAGAATGTCACTGGACACCCTCTGGAATAACCTAGTAGCAAAGAAATTGAGAGCTACTAGGTTCTTGACATAGGCTGGTATGGTGTCGGAGTGGCATGTCTCAGAGTCAAGATCCTGCTCCCACGTGCAAACCATGTCCAAGATGACATCAGGGGAAAAACTGAATCTGGAACTAACATCTTGGCTGGGCATCCCAAAGAGGTTGATCCTTTGAAGATCCTCTCTGCTCTCCTCCTCCACCTGCTCCTCAAATCATTCTGTCGCATCACAAGGGCTCGACCAACAAACACATTCAGTGACATGTTGTAAGGTCTGAAACTGTTTGTGTGTGGTAGCTCAGATTTTATGTATGCAGCCAGGCTGTGACTGACTTTTGGGCTAACGACTTTCAGCTGGAGCTGGGTGGGAGGATGGTAAGCACTGAAACAGGAGTGTGGGTAGTGCTTGGGATAAACTTGGAAATCTGAGTTTTGATTAGAGGTTTTGATTTGTATATGACATTCCCATTTAAACTGATTGTGGAAGACATTACAGGACATATGACTAATTGTTAAATGTGCAACTGTAGAAGAGATGTTGTAACAAATATGTTTGTGATGTTTTGGTTGCCACTTGAAGAGTCATATGAATAGGTTTATGGTATTGTTTCTTACATGATATAGCTACACTGTTGTAAAGGTGTGTGTGTTTTGCCATCACATTTACCCCTCCAATACAATCCCTACACATACACATACGTAACAGCCCAGTGCCTACATATAGCTGATTTCTATTTTAAGTGAGGCACTTTGTACTATGTTGGTTGTATAACTAGATGTCAGAGATCTCATAATGTTTGGATCTAGGCATATTTGTTGCGGGATACCTCAATCATTGCCCTCATTTCACTGTGTTGTGATTTGTCCCAAGTGCGAAGGTTCAGCTCCGAGTGTGGAAGTTCTGCCCCAAGTGCGGAGATCCACCACTCAGGACGGAATCTCCGCACCGAGTGCGGAACCTCAGCATGCGTAAAGATACTACTCGTAAGTCCCTTTGTGAATACCGAAAGTAGTAAAGTTAGACCTTTTGTCTAAACGTAGACTATTGGTCTAACTTTACCTTTGTAAATTGGGCTCTATGTCTGCAGCGAGCCTCATATTGCACTTGTCATCTTAGCATAGAGAATGTATATTCCTGCACACCGTCTTTTGTGCAGTAACCATGAAAACATTGATCCATATGGTTACTAATCATGGACACCTGAATAGGTTTTTCCAATTCATGCCCACCAGTGTTGCCTACACTTATGTTGATATTGTGCTCATGTGCACATAGCTTTTCTCATGGAATGAAATGGACATGGGTAGTTTAAATAATTGTTTATCCAAGATGCTGCAATTTGCTTTTAATTCTCTTTGTTCAAAGGAAGTGCTAGAGTGCTGCTGACGCTTGTTGTGGGTTAGTCTCTACAACTCTCTCAATTCATAAAAATATTTTTTACATACTGACTTTAGGTTAGTTCCGAGTACTAAAAAAGCTGACAGTATTTAGATAAGTGAAGAGACAAGGAAGATTGGAGTCTTAATGAAAGGGCAGAAACTGTATCTGAAATTCATACATCATAACAGTTGGTCTGTGATGAATTCTGTTACAAAGCAAGTCAGAATAAATCTGTGTTCAAGAGTTTCTTAAACCATATGTTGTTTGGTTCACATCTCAAGGAGGGGTTGAGGCATTCTACAGGGATCTACATCTGTACTTCATCCTTTTGAATGGGCATCGATAGGTCAGTTTGTTGGTAGCTGATCATAGGTTTCCGGCTGGGGTGTGGTGTGGGGCCAATTTTTGCGCATTTGGCCTTATGGATAACACAGAAAACCTTTAATTTGATCCTGAAATCAAATAAAGAACTTCCAGGATGTGCTTGATAATGTCAAGAGATTTGGGTACAATTTGATTGCTTAGTATTTTAGTCTCTATAATATGGAGATTCTTTGGGAGGCCAGTGAACATGAGGTTAAAGTAGTTGCGGCTGTTCCCTGACCAGAGCTCTTGCCAGCTCCAATCGGTGATCGGTTTGTAAAATGTGAAAAGATTGTAAGTAGTAATGAGAGTTACACCTTTGTCCAGTAAAGGTTAGAGTCAAAGAATATCCCCAGGTCGTGGCCTTTTTTCAGTGACTGAAGAAGGTTTGCTAGTCTCTGAGGCCAGACAAAAAGTTAAGGAGCCAGATGAGTTTCACCTATTACAAATATCTTAGCTTTGTCTCTATTCATACAAAGGAAGCTCTTTTTCATCCAATAGAGTACATGGTCCAGGCTTGATGCTGGTTACTTCATGTAATAGAGTGTCTAGACAGAAGTGAATTTTCATGTTGACGTAGGTGCTGAACACAGGTATTATATTTGCATTCACAAATTTTGAGATCAATCAAAATGCAAGATCCTTGGGAAACATCACAAGGCAGGAGGTGGGTTTACAACCAACTGACCTGATCCTGATATTCTCTAAGTGTATGCAAATGTGTGCATATTTTTCACAAAAATTATATATGGCATATTGCCGGTATCTTGTATTACTTCTTTACACATGGGTATACCTCAATGAAAGAGTCGTGCAAGAATTGGCCACTGGTTACCATTTGTGTGATGTCTCACTGCTGACGTTTTTATATTTTATTTCTTCTATGTTGTATACTGCCAGAACAGGGATTCTTGAATCTCAATCGTTGAGTATAATCATTAAATAACCCCTACCATTGGTTATATGCTAGTCGACAAGAAGAAATGATAAGGCGCAATCATTTACATCAAACATCATGAACCGTGAAGTCCAATTGGGGCTTCACAACAATTGAAAAAGAGGTTTGGTGTGAGTTTAAAGGGTTTTATTAACAAATTAAATCAGGTCAAATTATTTATTTAGTAGTATTAAATTTGGTAATCATTGTTACAAATTCAAATAATCCATTGTTCAATATTTCAAAACAAGATAAAATACCACAATAGTAAAAATTACAAATAAAATACAAAACTTGCAACAAGTGTGTCCCATAAAGAAAATCCCTAAGCTATATTAATGGGTTTTTAGGCATAAGGGCGATTATCTTCAAGCGGCAATGTAAGGTGTCAGTTTCAGAAACCCAAATGAAGGGCTCTGATGTGAGAATAAGAATGTACATGCAAGAAGCCTTAGGACTCAAGCAATGGAATTTAGCAAAAGCTGGAAAGTATTCTCAGCTCAAAGTCAGCAGACATCCCTAAGGTCTGCTTCCTAAATTCTGCAGCAATCTCTCTGTACCTAGTCCCTGGGTGAGAAAGGGCAGCTCTCTGAAAGATGGAGGGTCTCTAATCTAAGGAACACACACTTACATAATGGAGGCTCTCTAATCTAAGGAACACACACTTACATAATTCTACCAAACATCAATAGCTACAAATCTTACATTACCCATTCCCACCAACCAATCAGTTTCCAGAAAACTCTGGGAGCAGGTAAACTCCCTAGTTTCTCATGTCTTCACAATGAGCTATGGAATCATGTCCTTGGTTTGTTACTTTGATCAAATCTTGTGGTTCAGACAGTTCTTCCCATGCTTTTCCTGGCATCTACTCTCCTCCAGGTGAGAACCTCACTATCAGTTGTCTAATACATAACAAATGCCTATTCACTAGGTAACAGAAGGCTTCTGGAAAATTACAGCATCGGCAGCGGAAAGAGAAAAACATCTTCTGCGCAACAACCATTTAAACGCAAAAACAGGCCTCTTAGCCCTTATGTGTAAAGTCGACATTTAAAATGGCGTTAGCTGTTAGGCTAACTTAAGCCAGCACAAAGTGTTACTTCATGTGTCTGCTTATAATGCCTAAGTGTGTTTACCTACTGCAATTTTTACATTTATTATGCATGTGTTATTCAGCATTAAAATTAGGATTTTTCAGTTCAATCAATCAATCATGTCACTTATAAAGCGCACTACATACCCGCGAGGGTCTCAAGGCGCTGGGGGAAGAGGGGGGTGGTGCTGCTACTGATCGAAGAGCCAGGTCTTGAGGAGTCTTCTGAAGGCCAGTAGGTCTTGGGTCTGTCGGAGGTTGGTGGGGAGGGTGTTCCAGGTCTTGGCGGCGAGGTGGGAGAAGGATCTGCCGCCGGCGGTCGTTTTCCGGATGCGGGGGACTGTGGCGAGGGCGAGGCTGGTCGAGCGGAGCTGGCGGGTGGGGGTGTAGAAGCTGAGTCGTCTGTTGAGGTAGGCTGGTCCGGAGTTGTGGAGTGCTTTGTGTGCGTGGGTGAGGAGCTTGAAGGTTATCCTCTTGTTGACAGGGAGCCAGTGCAGGTCTCTCAGGTGGGGTGTGATGTGGCTGCGTCGGGGGATGTCGAGGATAAGACGTGCAGAGGCGTTCTGGATGCGTTGCAGTCGTCTCAGGAGCTTAGCCGTCGTTCCTGCGTAGAGGGCGTTTCCGTAGTCCAGCCTGCTGGTGACGAGGGCCTGGGTGACTGTTTTTCTTGTTTCGGTGGGGATCCACTTGAAGATCCTGCGGAGCATTCGGAGGATGTTGAAGCAGGATGAGGAAACGGCGTTGACCTGCTTAGTCATGGAGAGGGTGGGGTCGAGGATGACCCCTAGGTTGCGTACGTGGTCGGTGGGTGGCGGGGCTGTTCCCAGTGATGTTGGCCACCAGGAGTCGTCCCAGGCTGAAGGGTTGGAACCAAGGATGAGGACCTCCGTCTTGTCCGAGTTCAGCTTCAGGCGGCTGGTCCTCATCCATTCAGCGACGGCCTTCATTCCTTCGTGGAGGTGGGCTTTGGCGGTGTGAGGGTCTTTGGTGAGGGAGAGGATCAGCTGGGTGTCGTCGGCGTAGGAGATGATGTTGAGGTTGTGCTGTCGGGCGACGTGGGCGAGGGGTGCCATGTAGATGTTGAACAGCGTTGGGCTGAGGGAGGAGCCTTGGGGTACGCCGCAGATGATCTTGGTGGCCTTGGATCGGAAGGGGGCGAGGCGGACGCTTTGTGTTCTGCCGGAAAGGAAGGATGTGGTCCAGTCCAGGGCCTTCTCTTGGATCCCGGCGTCGTGAAGGCGTGTTCGTAGTGTGTGGTGGCAGACCGTGTCGAAGGCGGCTGATAGGTCCAGGAGGATGAGGGCTGCTGTTTCTCCGTTGTCTAGCAGGGTCCTGATGTCATCGGTGGCGGCGATGAGGGCGGTTTCGGTGCTGTGGTTGCTGCGGAAGCCGGACTGGGAAGGGTCCAGGATGTTGTTCTCCTCGAGGTAGCGGGTCAGTTGTTTGTTGACGATTTTCTCGGTGACCTTCGTGGGGAACGGGAGCAGAGAGATGGGTTAAATGTGTTTAATTTGCAAACGGAGGAAATTCGCTCTATCAATACAAAGCAAAACTGTAAGAACAACGTGTAAAGGATTTATACAGTACAGTAATTCAAATAGAAATAAAGTGAAAACTCAACACAAGGAAAATCACCAATTTAGAAAAATAGAGTAACATTTAGCAAATTATTTCACACCAAAATGACAAAAAAATCCAATCAGTAGATCTGGAGATATGAGGTTTTAAAGATTTAGGTAACAATAGTGCTTAAAAGCACAAAGCGCCAACTGTGGTTATTGGTTGTGCAGGACCGGGGCAAAGTCACAAGTTTAGGCCGACTGTGATGGAGTATGGGCCGGATACCGGGAATAAGTTAGGCCCGCTGAACAAATTACCTTAAATCCTGGTTGCAGAGCGTTGAGAGGTCCTGTGTCGATGATGTGTCGTGCAGTGTTGGTTCCGAGGAGCTGCAATGCCAGGTCCTGCATCGGGGATGCCTCTTGCATTGTCAATTACGATGCGGGGCTGTGAGGTGATGCATCACACTGCGTCAGTTTTGGTAAGACCACAGCTGGGCTGGCAGAAACACTTCAGGCCCACGTTCAAGGATCTAGGACTGGGGTGGCACCACTTGGGGGGGCAGGACTCACAGCAGGTAGAGTCCATTTGAAGGGTTCAAGCTAATTGTAGCATTTTCTGTCCTTGAGGCTCTTATCAGAAGGCCAGCCAACTAGCCCTTGGAGTCACTCTGCTGGCTGTGATTCAAAATGCAGGTCCAGTCCTTCTCACTCAGGCAGAAGAGTAGCAGGACAGCAGAGTAGTAGTCCTTCTTGCAGTAGAACAGCACAGCAGCCCTTCTTCTGTTTCTTCCACAAGTCCAGATGTGTACACAAGAGTTGCATCTGAGGGTCCAATGTTTGTACTTGGTGCCAGCTTTGAAGTGGGGAAAGCTTCTAGAGTTCTCCTCTAAAGAGGTGTCTGGAATGTCCTGCCTCCCTGCCCTGGCCCCACCTCATCTGGGGGCACAAAAGACTAGTGGGAAACCCTTTGTAAGTGTGCTGGGGCAGAGTCTTTGTGATGTGCAATTGTGGTAGGTGACAGCTCCGCCCCTTTGTCTCACTATCTTAGAGTAATACACAAAGACCAACTGCCAGCCAGTCATATGACTCAGGATACAGACTGCGAGCATCAAATGGTTAGAAGAAGAATACACCAACTTTTTAAAAGTGTCATTTTCACAATTGTGACTCCTAACCGAACCTTACCATTAAAGTGGGTTTTAAATTACAATTCTTTAGAGACCAAACTTGACTTTCCTATCTGCTTCCAATCGAAAGTTATCACTTATTAAATGTAATAAGGTAACCCAATGCAATCCTATGAGACAGGCAGGCCTCACAGTAGTGAAAAACTAATTTAGGAGCTTTTCACTACTAGGACATGTAAAACTCAAATGTATATGTCCTACCTTTTAAATACACTGCACCCTGCCCTATCGGCAGTTTACGGTCTACCCTTGAGGTGACTTATATGTATTAAAAAGGGAAGATTCGGCCTGGCAAAATTTTATTTTGTCAGGTCGTAATGCCAATTTAAAACTGCACACACAAACTGCAAAGGCAGACCTGAGACATGCTTAAAAGGTTACTTATGTGGGTGGCACAATAAGTGGTGTAGGCCCATGAGTAGCATTTAATTTACAGGCCCTGGGTACCTGTAGTACCACTTAACAAGGGACTTACAAGTAAATTAAAAGTGCCAATTGGGTGGATGCCAATGTTACCATGTTTTAGTGAGAGAGCACAAGCACTCAGCACTGGCTAGCAGTGGAAAGGTGTGCAGAGTCCTAAGGCCAGCAAAAACAAAGTTAACAGAAAAAGGAGGACTGAAGGCAAAAAGTTGGGGGATAACCACGCCAAGGATATCCGGTCCAACAAAAACCCAAACAAAAATGTTTTTTAAAAAGTTGTGCAAGATACCAGCAGGATACTGGCTTAACTACAAAATGTCTCTCAGCAAGACATTTGCTGTATAAACCAACCTTGCACTGGTGACAATTACACAAAATATTACATGGTGAAATCTTTTGTCATTTGAAATTTTCATAGAACAGAAGATTAATGAATTTTATGAATTTCAATCATAACATTAAAATTTCATTGAGGTCACATTTCTTGGCACTGTGTGACAGAAAAGATCAAATTCAAGATAGAGAGGATCCTGATATGCCAGCTTACTGTTCTAGCCTTCCCACCATTATTGTGTGGTCAGTGGTATAGTAGGCCGCAGAGAGGCTGAAGATTATATGGGCTGTTTTCTTGTCCTCATCGAAAAAATGGAGAGCCTCCTCCATTAAATTGGCTAAGGCTGATTCATCACCCCATAAGGTCTAAATGCAGAGTGATTCTCGTGGAGAAGGTGATGTTGCTCAATATACTCGTGGAGTTGCATTTCATCTCCTGATCCATGATTTTGTTGGGCTTATGGTGGTTGGAGATAGCCTAGTTTCTTTAGGTGGAGATCTACGGTGGAATGTTTCAGGGGTCAGGAACAATTTCTAAGCCACAGGAAGCATTTATCATATTTCAAATAATAATTACAATCCTTGTCAGAGTGAACCACAAAAGTCTATAAAATTACCTCTGCTTTCACACTGCCATCCAAAACGTGATGGTAAGTGAAAGTAAAAACACTTTAATGGCCCCCCTCGCCATGGAAGAGGGGAGGTCAGGCTTTTTTATTTTCAAAAAACACATCCAACTTTGAGATTTACTTTTTGAAAATAAAAATACATATTTAAAGAGTGCCGCAAGACTCTGTCATGTTGACGGAGCCTCATGGCACACTTTCAATGAAAGATATGTCCAATGAGCCAGTGGACATCTGTAAATACGGTGGGTGGATTACGCTCAGCATGGCAGTTGTAAAGTACTCTGTTATACTGATGGAACATACTCTATCCACCCCACTCTAACTCAGGCACTTAGTTTTCTGTTTCAGGGTATATACGAACATGAGCTCAAGCATGTGCCCTATGCTGTGCTCTGGGTTATTCACTATCTAAAAGAAACTTAGGGGTATATTCACAAGAACGTGCGCTAAACATCTCCAAAAAATGTTAACGCAACTTCACACATCGCAGTCTATCGCGGGAAAATAACCCCGTGTTAACGTGGAATTCACAACACGGCGGTACCATGCGATAGCCTCCCGAAACCGCGGCCAATGTCCGAGATACAACCACAGCGACGGCGATAAAAACACAAGCCCCAACGCGTAAAAAGACGCGATGGGCCCAGACGCGATAAGAAAACAGTGATAACCAGCTAGAGGCCAGCAATACCCACGCGTAATGCGGGAAAAAGCACAAGAACAGCATACGGAAAATGCCACTAAAAAGCAAATGAACTGCGGAGTACCACGGATGCACCCTGACCGACTGCAGAGGACAACATGAACCCCACAATCCCCACGGAGGAACACCCAGGAATCCAGGGGTCGTGGAAGGGCAATGAGAAGAGGAAGACGGGGTACAGTCTGCAAGAAAACACGATTATCGTCACGGATGAGATAGAACACCACCACCAACTGTACGTCACCTCCAACGTGTCATTGGCAACAAAGAGGCAAAGATGGCACACCATCTCGGACCATGTGAATGCCGTCGCAGCGCCGAGGAGGACAATGGAAGAGGACAAGAGGCGCTGGATTGATGTGAATGGCAAAACCAAGCAGAAACTCGCTGCCAACACGAAAGCAGCAACGCACTTCGGAGGAGGGGGGCCAGCAGAACACCAGGAGCTGAATGACATGGAGAAGATGGTGGCCACAGTCATCAGTCGGGAGACGGTGACAGGAATTGGGGATCCGGACACTGCCCAACATGACCCGACACTACATCAACAGGGTGCTTACCGACCAGGAAGTGGGGGGATGGGGGGAGATGGGCACAATGGCACACATGCACAATTAAGCAGAGCACACTGCACACCCACAATGACTCAGGATCATGTCCCTGATCCCACGGGAACACTTCAGCACACACACAAACACCAAGTAGACCCACGTACACCATGTGCCCAAAGGGGCACCCACCCAACACATCAACAATCACACAACCAACAAATGCACACGTGCGAAACACAGCAAACATGCATATACGTCAGCCACACTGACAATGCAAGAGACACCACATGACGAGTAGCATGGCTGCAGTCCAATCATCAAGACAATGTTCACGGCACGACACTGAGGTGGCTGAGTGCGGACCACAACCGGAAAGGAGCAGGTCACACTCGGACACAACCACCTGCACAAACAACCCCTGAGGTCAACGACACATCTGCGGACAAACCATACTCAAGAGTCACAACTCGACAAAGAGCACAAGTTACCCAAGTCTGCAACATCTCAGCACTGTGGAAGCCCAGAACTGAAAGGCACACCGCATGAAAGGGATAAGTGGCAGCCAAATCAGAGCTGCAGGAGCGACTGACCCACCGTGCAGCATACGCACATAAGAATAAGTGCACCTCGACATTGACAACATCGTGGTACAAACAGCAACACCTCCACAACAGAACACAGGACACAACTGGTGCCGCATATGTGTACAACATGGCCAAACACATCTGGCACAGCAGGAAACTGTGACATGACAATGTACAAGTACAACCTGTAACCTGCAAATATTTTTTATTCACACATGCTGTGCTTGTGGACATTTTGTACTGTCCCATGATTGCCAGGGATGGCCACAATGTGACGTGCTCATGTGAAGAAATTGGCAATGAGGGTGTTCCTACGGGCTATTCCTGCCGCAGCTGCAGTGGGATGTGGGCCACCTGCCCCATCGTCCTCATCATCATCTAGTACTTCTGAAACTTGGATCCATGGGGCATTGGTGCGTACACAGATGTTGTGCAACACACAACATGCAACGATCATCTTGCACACGATGTCTGGCCTGTACAGGAGCCTTCCACCTGTGACGTCCAGGCACCTGAAACGTGACTTCAACACGCCAAATGTGCGTTCCACTATGCCCCTGGTGCCTATGTGGGCCGCATTGTACTGCCTCTGGGCGGGTGTGTTCGGGTCTCAGAGGGGTGTCATCATCCAGGGGCAGAGTGCATATCCTTGATCACCTGTGACAGTGCAGAGAGAAAAGAGTCAATACTTGGTTCGGCATGATGTGTTGGCAGGCCCACTAGTCCAGTGACGCCTGTGCTGGCTGTGTGTGGGGTGAGTGTAAGCCAGCCCTCATGGAGTAGCTGGTGCTGGCAACAACTTCAACAGTCATCAGGCACTCAGGAATGCAATGTTCGAACAGCAAGGGACCATGACTTGAGTTGCACAGAGTTAGTGGCCCCGGATGCACAGCGGCCGACATGGGCCTACCGCCAAGGGACGCTGACTTGCGGGACACTGGGGTAGGGTCATGAGGGCAGAGCTGGGTCTCGTATGTATCAAAGGTGGTTTTCGCGGAGTGTCTCGGGGGAGAGTGGGAGGTGTACCCCCAGTGCATGATGCAGAGGGCACATACCAGCTGTGTCCGGCAACATGGTGGATATGAATGCCACAGACTCATGCCAAACACCAAGTCCGTACCTGCCAGTTGCTGATGACAACCCCCAGGCCACAGGCTCAGACACCAACAATGTTCTGCCGGAGGCTGACGGTGACTCACGGCGCACAGGGTTAGTGGCACCAGGTCAGTCCTTGCTAGTGGTCGACCTCCTCCGTAACGGTGATCCGTGTTTCCACCGGACTGAAATGTATCTTTCTCTCACTCCTCTCCCTGCGTTCACTGGCATGAACTCTGCCATTGATTAATGAAGACTCAGTTCTAGATGTGGGACATACTGCACTGCAGTGTAGGCTGGCTGCAGCGGTGGAGTATGTCAACGAATGAGGACTCCTGGGGGCCTGTCTCATGGAGGACAGCGATGGTCTGAGGAGGCTGCCAAGTTTGCAGGCATGGGTTTTGGAGCTAGCACCGGCACGTGGTGGGCCCTCTTTGACACACGACAGTGTCGGCAGGTGAGCAGTGCGGCTTTGGAGCGCTGGGGCGGGCAAGCCGGGCCTGGGTATCAGCGGCCTGGGGTGCAGCAGGCGCACAGGCTTGCAGGCCCCGCTGCTCACGGTGTCGGCCTCGTGGCGGGCTGAGAGGCGCCGCCCTGGCAGTGACGTTGGCCATTCCAGGAGAGCACCACGCTCAGCGCCACAGTGTTTTTATCCACACCCCTGTGCAGGCCTGGCATAAGCCGGGCCAACCCCACTACGCTCAAGCACACAGGGGGGGACGCAGCGAGCGACATTTCCGCGATCTAACCCACAGCCTGGGGTGACATGGTTGCGTCCACTGTTCACTACTCTCCAGACACCAGCAGTTAATGTCTGCATGGACATATCTGTGGTTTGCATACCCAGGTCTGTCCAGCACATTCACGCCACACTTGTCGTTGTGTACATTCCCATTCATGGGTCACTTGCATCCTTCGCACATGCCTGCTTTCCGCCTCTCCACACGTTCAGCTGTTGTGTGGCTGTGGTGCCATGATATAGCTGGCTTGTGTATATGGGAAGCCCAGGATCCCAATGGAGTTGTGTTGTCGTGTCTGGTAGGTGGGCATGTTGATTGACATGTTGTATGTTGTTTGGTCACGTGTGCATTCCCACAGTTGTGCGTTGTGTGATGGTGGCTTTGAGGTGTGTGGTGTGTTGATTTGGTACTTACCAACGAGCAGTCCAGTTCCATAGGTGCCATCCTGGAAGCACTGGTTGATGATGGACTGTTGGAAGATGTAGGAATCGTGCACACTGCCTGGGTAGTTTGCGACGACATTGGTGAACATTCCCCGGTGGTCCACTATTGCCTGCACATTGATGGAATGCGTGTGCTTTCTGTTGTGGTAGATGTGTGGAGTGTCCGCAGGGGGCACAAGTAGGACATGTGTGCAGTCAATGGCCCCCAACATGTGTGGGAATCTAGCAATGGCGTAGAAGCCTTGCTTGGTCTCCAGCTGTTCCTGCGCAGTGTGGGGGAAGTGAAGGTACTGGGGTATGAAGCTGATGATGGCATCCAGGACAGGTGAGAGGAACTTTGATAGGGCTGGCAGTGAGACTCCTCCGACTCTGGCCGTTGTTGGTTGGAAGGTACCAGAGGCCAACATGTGCAGCACAGCCAGCAGCTTTGTCTGCGGAGGGATGTTGGTTGTCCGCTGTGTTGGGACCGTCAGCCTGTGGCCGATGTGGGTCATGATGCGGAGGATGGTTGTCCTTTTGAGCCTGTAGTGGGCAATGACTTCCTCGGGCGTTAGGTCTGTGAGCCTAGTGCGTTTCGGTAGGTCCGCTGTCTTACTCTGCGCTGCCTCTGTGGCGGTCCGGGGGGGTGCCGGTCCGGGTCCTGGGGGTGGTGGCGGTCCTGGGGGTGGTGGCGGTGGGTGTTGTGGCCCTGTTGGGGCTCCAAGCTGCATGATGAGTAGCTCCATGGCATTGGTTGTTCTTCGGGTGTGGCTGTGTGCGGGGCTCCATTGCCTACTGCAGGTAGTCGTCCTGCTTAACACCAGCAAGAGGCAGGTGTTAAATACCTGCTGCTACTGCGGCTTATCGCGTGGTTTTGACAGTTCGTTGTGAAAGTGGTGTAGTGGTGTTTTCGTGGGTTTTTGCATGGGAACGCCTACTCTGCATCTCATTAGGGTTAGTTGGTGGTGTCACCCGTGGGGATAAAATTTGCGGCAGTTATCGCGGGTATACTGGCGATGTCTGCAGTTTGCACCCGCTTATGAATGGGGCGATAAATCTGTCTCCACTTTTGTTGCACTAAGGTGGCGATAACTCGGCTAAGTCCTTGTGAATATGCCCCTTAGAGTCTGCGTATTCTCGAGGCTTTGATTCATTCTTGTCAACCTACAAAAGTTACAAATAATCAAGATTTTATTGGCTAGTCTATAGCTAGATTTTCAATGTATTCAATTTCTCCATGAGTTGGAGGTGTGCTCAAGGTGGAAGGGATGGTAGATGTTAGAAATGGGGTGATTGGTTGACTAGGGTGTGAGCCCTGGTCAACCAACAACTAAAATCCTAGTCAGGGTAAAGCAAAAGCAAACCCCTAATTGACATATGCTCACACCCTGGTAGCTTAGAACAGAGCAGTCAGGCTTAACTTGAATACAATGTGTAAAGTATACGTGCAACACTTCAAACAGTAAAAACAGTGACAAACACCACACAAAAAGATCCCAAAATAGGTTTAGATGCATAGAATAGATTTTGATAAATGAGACAGATCTAAACAACAAAAATCCAATCAGTAAAACTGGAGATATTGAATTTTAAAGATTTAGATAAAATAGTGCCAAAAAGCACAAAGCACCAATAAGGAATATCTGATCGCACTGGACTTGAAAAAAGTCACAAGTTCAGGCCAACCACGATGGAGCGCGGGCCATTTACAGTTACCAGGCTCGGCCAGCTGAACAAAGTACCTTAAATCCTGGTTGCAGAGCGTTGCGTGGATCTGAGGTTAAAAAGCGTTGTGCAGTCAAAGCGATGCATCAGTTCCGAGATGCGGCAAGGCTGTGGTGTGGGGTCCTGTTGCATTGACATCGAGGATCCCGTTGACGGGGCTTGCGATGCAAAGTCCAGGAGGCGAGAATGCAGCATGCAGTGGCGAATAGTCGGTTACGAAGAGCTGCGAGGCTGCAATGCAGAGGCTGACGTCGTCGTCGTTGAGCTGTCCTCAATAAGACAAGCAAGGACCTGGATCAGAGATGCGCTGCACCGTCGGCGATGCATCGGTTCTGAAGACTGCGAGGGCGGTGCAAACCTTCTGCGCCAGCCCCAATCAATGCAGCAGCATCGATGCGTTGGTTCTGCTCGAGGATGCGCCACTCAGCTGAGGAGATGAGCTGGATCGGTTCGAGGATGCGCCGCTCAGCAGAGAAGATGCATCAGTTCCACTGGTAAGCACCTTAGGCCCGCTTCCAAGGGTTCAAGGTTGGGGTGGCACTAGCTGGTAGGGTAGACTCACAGATGACAGAGTCCAAGTACAGATGCAAGGTGATTGGAAGTCTGTTATGTCCCTGAGGCTTCAGAGCAGGAGGCTAGCCAACTAGCCCTTAAAGTCAGTCTGGGTTCTGGATTCAAGTGATGCAGGTCCAGTCCTTCTCATCCAGGCAAGAAGTGCAGCAGCTCAGCACAGCAGGGCAGCAGTTCTTCCAAAGCAGCAGTCCAGCTGAGTAGCAGACCTTCGTCAGCACAAGGAACAAATGATGAGCGGAATGCTGAAAAATGCAAACATTCACCCCCAGTCACAAAGATCTGGATTTAATCCATCGTTCTTTTGCTCACCACACCACCCCAGTTTGGACCCAGCCATTGCAAATCTGTCTTGACCCTGTTCCTCATGGGAACAGTCCAACCCGAACTGCTAAGTCAGGTTCTCCCTGGCAGAGTTTCCACAGGTCCAGAAGTGTACTGAGGTGGTGGTGTCTGAGATCCAGTACTTATGTACAATAGTGTCTTTGAAGTGAGGGAGACTTCAAAGACAAGCTTTTAAAGTGCAAATGTGTCCTGACCTGTCAGCCCTGGCTCCAAACTAACTACAGGGGGCAAGGCAGTCCTTTGTCTGGGACAGGACACAGACTATTCAGGTGTAAGTGAGTCTGATTTCAGCTTCTCCTTTCCCATTCTGTCAGGATATTCCACCCAAGCTCCCATTGTGTGTGGCTGTCTAGGTGGAATACACAAACCCCAACTGCCAACTACACCCAGTCATGTGATTAGAGGCAGACTGCAGGCACCAGATGGCTAAGACAAGAAAATGCCAACGTTCTAAAAGTGGCATTTTCAGAATTTGTAAATTAAAATCCTACTTCACCATAAATTAGGATTTACAATTAGGATTCCAGAGACACCAAACATGAACCATTTATATCTTCACATTTGGCAATTATGCTTATAAAATGTAATAAGGTAATCCCAATGTTAGCCTATAGAAGATATAAGCCTTGCAGTAGAGCAAGGGGTTTTCACTACCAATACATACAAACCTTAAAAGTGCATGTCCTGCTTTTCAATATATTGCACACTGTTTATTTTATTTATTTATAAAGTTTTATATAGCGCGAACAAGATCCCGAAGGATATCAGAGCGCTTTACAAAGGAAGGAAGGAAGGACATGAATCCAATATCGCCAACAGGAAAAGATTACAGAACAGGAATACTTGCATAAGTACCAGACAAATAATTGCAAAAATCACAAACAAATGAATCAAGGAGAGTAGTACCATAAACGGGTATGTAGCAGACTACGAAGGGGGTACACAATGCGGAAAAGAAGAGCATAAATTAAATATCTTATTATTTATTTATTTTTTGTCCTCATTTTGCCAACTCTCATATTAAGTCTCTCTTCCTATCTCTCTATATTGGGTCCGAAGGCAATCAAAGAGAGGAAGGAGTACTCCTTAAGAGAAGTGCTGTTACTGATCCCATCTCCACTTCTATCTGTGCGCCCCTGCTGAAGATTTCTGGAGACGCCAGAGCCGCCAGCACTTTTGACTTAATCATTGGACCTGCTTGTTTTTTCTCTCCATTCCAACAATAAAGTCCAGATCTTATCTCTACTTCCTAAGTCACAGGCCATATCAGATTCACTTGTTAATATAACACTCTTTAGGCACTCAGCAAAAGATGGCGGGTTTTCTGATTTCCATTTCATACAGATCTTGCGTCTTGCCAGTACTACCACATAAAATGTGAACATGGAACCAAACTCCTTCCCCAACTCTTCATCTTGCGAGAGCCCAAAGAATATTAAGTGCGGGCTTACCTTAATCTGTTTTCCCCGGACCTCTCCTAAAAAATTGCATACCTCCAACCAGTATTGAGTGATTTTTGGGCTTTCCAGAAACATATGCAGATCATCTGCTTCTTCGTGCTTACATCTTGGGCAGCTGTACTTATTGCCTGTAACCTCTGACAACTTCCGCGGAGACCAATAAACTCTGTGAGCAGTAAATAAATGGTTACGCTTTAGTGAAGCTGGTTTTACAACTACTCGTAACATATCAAAAGAATCCGTCCACAGAGTCTTGGTTTCCTCCTCTCCAAACTCTTTACCCCATAAATTTCTGATATCGGTTTCGATATTGTCCTCTGCCTCTACGAAGGACCAATACCAAAAAGAGATTTCCTTCTTCCAGTTATCTGTTCTTGTTAGCTGATCTAACTTGGGGTCTTCTTCCTCCTGTGTCCAATCCTGAGTTGCCCACCAGGAGCCCAATTGATAATATTTGAACCTTGTCAGTTGGTTCCCCTGGTCAGGTTGCTAAGTGTTTCCCAACTCACTAAACTACTATCCTTCATAAGGTCTGCCCAATAAAATATGCCTCCTGCTTTTAACGGTTGGCTCAATTGGTCTTTCAGTCATTCGGGGGTGCCCGGGGATTCCCAAATCGGTGCCCGTGTGGAATAATATCTTATTCGCAGTTCTTTCCGGACATACATCCAGGTCCCTAATGTTTTACTTAAAATCTTCAATCTGACCTTTTTAAAAAACTTCGGGTCTCCGTACTTAAACAAGAAATAATGCTGGCCTTGACTAACCTCCCCAAGCATTGCTGAAAACAATAAGCCCAATGATGACCTGTCTGGCTTATTTGCTAGCATACGGAAATTTTTTAAATGGAAAGCATGACAATAAGCAAGCAGGTCTGGTAATGCCAATCCCCCTGCCCCAATTTCCTCCTCAACTTCTTCCAAGCTATCCTTGGGCCCTTTGACGCCCATATAAAACTACCAATTTTCCCCTGTAGCTTAGCTATATCCTCTTTCCTAAAAGTTAGAGGGATGGAATTAAAAAGAAAAGTAACTTTCAGGAGTATAACCATCTTTATGAGATTTACCCTGCCATAGATATATAATGGTAAATTTGCCCACTTTAGCAATAAACACGCTATCTCCATAGGCAAAATGTTGGAGCTTGCTCGCCTTCCACCTATCAAGTAGTTTTTTATCCAGTTGCGCCTGAAATTTAGCCTGCAAATTCTCTAAGTCTTTAGCCAAAAGAGATACATTACTTACACCGTCTAAGGAGGCCTTCTGTAAATCTCTCTCTTTCATCTTGATCTCCCTTATTCTACTCTCCTCGTCCTATTTTACTGTCTTTCTTTTCCCCCCTGTTATGGACTTCAGAATTCCCCTTAAATAAGCCTTAAAGGCATCCCAGACCAGTTGCTCATTTGCCGAACCTACATTTATCTGGAAATATTACTCTGTTTTTTTTCCCAAATCTCTAATCACTTTTTTATCCAGTAATATAGTCCTATCTAACGTCCACCTCCTTTGCCCCTGCTTTTGGTGGAGATTCACAGACATTACCACTGCAGAGTGGTCTGACAAAATTGCTGGAATGTGTGATACTATTTCTATGTCCGCATATAGAGCCTGGTCTACAAGAAAATAATCTATACGGGAATTATGTCTATATTTTTTGCTATAATAAGTGAAATCCCTTATTCCCTTGTTCTTATTACGCCAGATATCCACCAAATTAAATTCTTGTATCATACTTTTTAGTCTAGCAAATGCTTTAGGGGGGTAACATATTTCGCACGTGATGTTCTATCTAATTCTTTATTAAGAACCAGATTAAAATCTCCTCCTAGAATTACAGGGGCTCCTGTTTCCAATAAACAAGCTTCAAGCTTTACAAAGGGTCCTTGGTTATCCTCGTTAGGCCCATAATAAACTGCACAAACCAAAGGCTTATCCTGTATCAATATAGTGGCCACTAGCCATCTCCCCATGGCGTCAGTCTCATATTTCACCACCCTGATTCCTAGATTGCTCCTTATAATAATGGCCACACCTCTAGAACTCCCCCTTTGGTCTGAACACAACACCTCTTGGACCCAACGTGCCTAACAGAAACACTGTCTACACTCCTGCCTCTCTAGATGCGTCTCTTGTAAAAAGATAATTTGCGCACCACTTTCCCTTAAAAATTCTAACACCCTGTGTGCCTTTTTTCTACCCCTTAGACCATTTACATTCCATGTCAAAAAGTGTACTTTTTTGGAACTATCATATTCTACTCTACTCTCCCCACAATATTCCATCTCCTTTGGCATATACCCTGTATTGTATTTATTTGTCTTCCTTTTCGAGTTCAGCATCCTGAGGGCATTTTTTTTTTCTCAGCTGGTCAATGTTTGAGGCCAGTAGGTCAATGTTTGAGGCCAGCCGGTCAATGTTTGAGGCCAGCCGGTCAATGTTTGAGGGCCAGCCGGTCAATGTTTGGGGCCAGCCGGTCAATGTTTGAGGGGGAAACATGGCGGCAGGTTGACGCCCGTCGCGTGACCTCCCAGGAACGAAGGGAGAGAACGGGAACAATGCGGAGAGGATTCGGCGCAATTTAGTAAATTAAACATAACAAAGTACAATGATATGTGGTAGTTAATCGGCAAGCTGTTTAAAACGGAGTTTGAGGAGAAAGCTGAAAAACGAGGGAGCAAGGAAAGTTCTGACTCACCACCTATGGGCGTAGACGTAGAATTCAACAGAGGAGCCTGGAGAAGAGCGGCCGCTCGCTGAAGGAAGACGCGGGCTGCCTCCCTGTTAGTCGGGTTCCGGGTTACAGGAGGCAGAGCCAGTATCGGACATTGGAAGCCGGCGAAGGAGAGGTCTGGGAAACGCGACGGCGAGGCGGAGGAGCAGGCTCTCGGCTGGTGGACATCAGAGGAGAGTTGCCGAGATCATGAGAGGAGCTGGGAGAGGAGTTGGGAGAGGAGTCCAAGCTTGAGCGGGAGCCCAGCGAAGGTATCGGCGTGGAGAGTGCAGAAGCAGAAGCAGATGGAAGAGCCCCCCCCTCCAGAGGTATCGACTACAGTTGGTGGTAGTTGGAGAGCGGGAGGAGGAACTCTGTCACACGCCACTACAGTTACAGAAGTAAGTAACTGCTTGCAGAGGAAGGTTGACGGCCTGCAGAGGGAGACAGACAGTCCAGGTCTAGGTCCAGGTAATGAACATAACTTATCTGGAGGGGTAACTGTGGCGGAAAAGACCTCAAGAGAGGGAGGACAAACTGTGCAAACTGTGCAGTGTGCAAAGTGTGCAAGATACGCAAAGCACACAAAGTAAAAGTAGATATCTGCTGCGTTCAATTCCAGAGCCAGTAGGAGGAGGAAGAGGAGGAAAAGCCAAAGGGAAGGGGGAAAGTGGAGGAGTCCCGGCCCCGATCTCCCCGAAGAGAAAGGGGGTAAAATTAGGAGGGAAACCTAAGCGGTGTGGCCCTAAGGTGGCACGTACTTTTACAAAACCCCTTCCATCCCTTAGCTCCTATTTCAAGATAATGGAGCAGATTACGACACCGATTGGAGGGGGGAGTAAGAGGGCACTATCTACTGCGCCAATAGTGTTGGAAAACAGATTCTCTGTATTATCTGAGAGGCCTGACAAGGAGGTGCAGGGGGAAAATATGAGCGAGGGGGGGAATGAAGAGGCGGATGGTTGCCCTAGTATTACCCCATCTTTCACCCATTGGGTATCCCCTCCCCCTACTCAAAGACCTATTTCAAGAAATGAGAATCTGGAGGATTCTGAGAATCAGCAAGGCGCTGAGAATCAGCAAGGCGCAGCCACAGGCACAGGCACAGGCACAGCCACAGGCACAGGTACAGGTGCAGGTATAGAGACTGGCTCAGGATTGAGTGTAGGCACTGAAGGAATGGTCGAAGAAGCCGCAGGAGGAGTGAAGAGCCAGATAGAAAAGATGTTCCTGAGTTTAAGGCAAGACATTTTGACAAAATTCGAGATTTCTGAGACAAACCAGAGAGGGATTCAGGACAAATGCGAGACTTTGGAAGGAAAATTTGATGATATAGCACAGCGAACTGGAATCCTGGAAGGGGAAGTGAAGGTTTTGTCGGAAGCCGTGACTGAAAACTCAAAGGAATTAGAAAAATTAAAAAGGCAGAATAGAGCGTTAGAGGAAGACATGGAGAGGCTGGAGACACAGGCTAGGCGTAATAACTTGAGAGTTCTTAAAATACCAGAAGGGTCTGAGAAGGAAGACATTAAAGCCTTTATATGAAAGCTGTTAAGAGAGGGAGTCTTGAGAGATAGACCGGACATTGAGTTGGAGAAGGAGATTCAGAGAGTCCACCCTTTAAATTGAATCCAGCCAGGAAGGTGTCGAGAAGAATCCTGATAAATTTCCAAACATACGCAGTGAAGGAATTGGTGTTGGGAAGAGCTCTGAAGGAGGGAGTTTTAAAATATGAAGACTTCAGTTACCAAATAAGTTCAGATTTGGGCAAAAGAACAGCACAGAGGCAGTGGGAGTTGGGATCTCGAATGAGTGAGCTCCGGAGTAAGGGAGCCCAGGTGCAGATGAAATTCCCAGCATTGCTGAAAATAATGTGGCGCAATAAGATGTACAACTTTTACAACCCAGAAGAAGTTGATGTTTTTCTGGTGCAGATGGAGGGTTGAGTATTTTGGAATACAGTGTAGGGGGTATAGCGGCAGGTCGTAAAGTTTTGTATATAGGCGCTGTTTCCTCTTTTTTCTTTTTTTTTTCATTTTTGCATTTAGAATTCTTTTTCTTCAGGAATGGGGGGATCACAAAGGGCGGTTTGCAGCGCCCAGGGAGTAAAAAGGGGGTTTCCCGGGGGGGAGGAGGGACACAGAGTGTGGGGAGCATCGGGAAAAAAGAGCATAGATCCAATATCGACATTAATTAGGAATACACAACAGGAATACTCGCTTGTTTCCCAAACAAGAGAATCAAGGAGAGTAATACGATAAGCATGAATATAACGGGCTACGAAATGCGGTAAGGAGCAGCATCACATGAGGGTACAATGGTTGTAGGAACAATGATTTCGAGCAAGTGATCCTGGCCCAAGTTAAGGTAAAAATGTGTTCATTAAGAATCTTTTGGCTGACCTTTGGGCTGTCCAGGGCCTATCCTAAGGGTGATGTATGTGTATTTAAAAGGAGGGTTTGGGCCTGGCAGGAGGTTTAAGTTGTCAAGTCAACATGGCAGCTTAAAACTGAACACACAGGCTCTGCAATTGCAGGCCTGACACATGTAAATGGCTACTCAAGTAAGTAGCACAAACAGTACTGCAGGCCCGCTAGTAGCATTTAATTTACAGGCCCTGGGTAGATGTAGTACACTCTAGTAGGGACTTATGGGTAAATTAAATATGTCAAATATGGGTATGCCAATCAAACCATATTTAGGGAAGTGAACACAAGCATTTTAGCACTGTTTAGCAGTGGTAAAGTGCACACAGTCCTAAGGCCACCAGAAGCAAAATTTGAGGCAAGCAGGCAAATATTTTGGAGGAAGACAACACTAAGGCTGTTACATCTAACAGTAGACCACTACTGCGATATGTGAACTGCTATGTCTGATAGAGCTTTGAGCGATTGTGCACTTGAATTATTATTAAGATATATCAGGCATTTATTTTGGCACAGGCTGTTGATAGTGTACGATAGATGTACCCTGACCCCTCTCTCTTCTTAAAGTTGATTATAAGACCTGTAAGAGTTAGTCATTGATTATGGTTATGAAGTCCTCTCCAAACCATGTTTCAGTGAGGCCGACTATATGACAGCTGGTGTCGGACAGGAGGTTGTGGATGTTTAGACTGGGAGGTTGTGCATGAGATTGAGTTTTGTCAAGGGGCTTGGCGAATCACCAGGGTTGTGATGAGCTAATGCATTGGGGTAAAGATAGGTTAGTCTGATGTTTTACATGCTTTGAGGTGGATGCCATGGCTTTCACTACTCACAGATTTAAGTTAAATCTGTCAGCGTTGTATTTCATTTCAGTGCAATGCACATTGTCCTCAGTAGTCATCCTCTGCCTTATCAGATTCTAATATTCTTTACATGCCAAACGTCTTTGGGGTCTGACAGGTTTGAGATAAGATTTTTATATCAGTAGGCCCAGCATTCTCCTTTTAATCAGGAGAAGTATTTTCAGGACTCCAAGTCAGGAAGCTGTAATTCTGCAGAGTGGCCATCTGCACACTATACATGAAAGTAAATGGTGTTCTACCTTTTATTTTGTGTACTGAAACTCCTCCAAACAATGGGGATAGGCTGTTTAATTGTCTCAGGTATGGAATGTGGAGCTCAATATGCTGAGTGTTGGGACTTCTGAAAGTTGCACACTCTGTGACAGGTGAAAGGGGCTATGGCATGTTGCTAGTTTCCACATGGTGTTTTATACTATCTCCTTCAATGCTGAGAGGTAGTAGGGTCATCAGTCACTTCATATGATTGGATGTTGCCTCACAGTGTAGCACATTTCACATGATTCATTAGGTATCCACTGGGAAAAACCGGGTCCCCACTGTTCACTTCACCTTCCTATCAGGACTGCAGTACAATGGCATACATTGAGTGTTGAATGATCAGGGTGAAATCAGCTCTTTAATGTACAGTGAAGTGTGTGTGTATGTTAATCAGTCTGAAGAGTGGAAATTGAAAACATTGGATAACAAGAAATCAGGGATACGACGGACAGAGTGTGCCAGGGACAAGACATGGGATGGAGCCCTTGAATATGATTTAAAGTTGAGTGGTAGCAGAAAAAAGCTCTTATTTCTGAAACAGCTTCCTCTAGTATACTATCACTACTGGAGACAATCTCCCCAATAGATTCATCAGAGTTACAAAATCCTCCATCAACTGGAGGAGTTCCATTATGACTCAACTGTAAATCAGGTCCAAAAGTCCAAAAGTGGGGAAAGACTGCGGTTGGTATAAAATGATACATCTTTAGGGGTGGGGAGAAGAAAGAAGACAACAGGAACAAAGCCCATGGAGGAGCAAGCGAGGAGGCAAAATCAGAATGGCTGAAGCAGAGATCATAGTTCGACATCAAGGTCATTAAGTGAGAGAGGAATTTCAAAAAATTGTCAGACAAGGACAACTAGCTTCAATATTTTATGAGGGTAGGGGACAATGGGACACATAAAGGTGTTTGTTGGGGGAGGGACAGAATGAAAATTCAACACGAAACACAGGAGGTAAGAGAAGTAAACAATGTGGATGTGTTGCATACTCAACAATCATTTGTAAATAGTTCTTAGAATTCTGCAAGCATGAAGTCCATTTTCACTCCCCCCTACAAAGGTAGACAATTCAGCAAGCCTTGATTTATTCTCACTTTATTGCCTGCAACAGGATCAGTGCTAATCAAGAGTAAAAGGCTACCATGTCATTAAAATATAGATCATAAAGCAACATCAACACCATCTAGAAAACACAAAGATTTGTCAAACTCCAACTCTATGTTCAAGTACTGTTCTGGGATTGACTACCTGGGACCCACAAGGTTTCTGAGGAGTGAGCCTTCCATGGTGTCTAGATTCATTTCATTCTGGAGTCTTGGGAATATTGGATGGGAAATGTCTAATGAACAATGCTCTGACCAATAAAATGTCATATCTGCCTATCTAGTGTTAAATCTTGCTACTCTTTACGACTACGTTGAGTCCTTCACAAGGGTCTTCTTAGCCCTCAATGAGGCCAGGCATTCAAATATATCATCCAACAGTATGCCCCGATAACTGTATTTGTCAACTTCATCAAGTCTTGCTCCTTCAATTCAAAATGGCCTTTTGAGAGATTGCTTGCAAAACACCAAACTCTTGATCTTGATTTACTCAATTTCCGAAATACTATTTTTACAATACATTACCACTGCTTTGAGTAATCACTGAAGACCAAGATATGTATACACCTGACACCCTTCATTGTCAACGTAGAAAAGGGCAAATAGCCATGGCCTTTCCACTTTTGGTGGATGCTTCTCCGCTAAGTGTAGCATAACATGCAGATCACAGATGAATGTATGAAATAGGAGGGAAGCACGCGTAAGCCCCGTTTCACACCGTGACTTGCTTGGACCCTGTGCCACCGTGCTTTGCCTTGGCTATCTTGTATCTCCACCCAATTGAACTACTATAGATTTTGCACCCTCGTAAATACCTATGGTGGCACTTGTAGGACAAAACTGTGCAAACAAGGTTCACATGTGCAATTTAAAAGAGGGAAATATAAACCTTATTCTTTTTGCGTATAATTTTGAATCAACCTGAATATAAACTATGCTACAGGGTCCAGGTACTTCGCAATCCTTTTTGTTCTTGCTGAGTGCAAGCAGGTTGGCCCGTTTTATTTTATCAAAGTGTGGTTTAAATAACTTTGGTGCTTACCTGAGATATGAATCCTTGCACCTTCGCGTCCGTAGCCTTCACTAGCACTTTAACAAACTAGTTTTGGAACTGGGGTTACTAAGCCTGCGTAGCTAAATTTTCTTGCATTTTTTGTTTTTGCAACTAGACAGCGACTCCACAATTTAGAATAATGGACACATCAGCAGCGACATTATTTTTGTCATATTTTATGATTTATTGCATGTAATTTTCTTTAAGACCTTGTTTCATTATGTTTAGGAAATACGTTTTAAAAAAGCTTTCTCTTTGACATTTTGTTGCTAACCAGAGGAGTGCTATTTAAAGGCTAAAGTAATCATGTATTTGCTTTGCTCAGCTTCATTAGAAATTGAATTGCTTCGAAAACAAGTATTTCAACTGTGTTTTTTCTTTTTTCATCCACTTACATCCAGTGCATATTCAGTTTATAATTCACTATTTTTGCAATGCCCTCGTTTATTGAATCGACGTAAAGTGCCTCTCTTCTGCTGCAATAGTGAATGAATTGCACTTGATACAGAGCACTTCGAAGAGAACAGGGCGTTCTAGTCCTAATAATCGTATTAGTTTGCGAAAAAAAACTCTATATTTTACGTTGCCAAACGTATTCAAGTAATCTTTAATGTTCAATTCTCAATTCAGGATCAGTACTTGTATTTAGGCTTCACTTTCTTTCGTTTTCGGCCCTACATTACTTGTGTGGATGCATGCACCTTTTATAAAGATCTACTGTTGTTCTCTGTGCTGCTGTTGGAGGGCCATACAGAGCAGCAGAGCAAACCGGTTTCATATTAGTGTGTGGTCGCATGTGTGAAATGCAGGAGCTTGCGGGCCTACATGATACAGAACAAGGGATGACCTATAAGTCAGTGCGGCATAAACAATTTGCTTAACTTGTAAAGAACAAAAAACTTTATCCTGTCATATAGTTAGCTAGGTTTGAGCTGACTCTGTTTGGTTTATGAAACTGAGAAAGTCATTGGCAATCCAGGCTTACCTCACTCTGACCAAGCTTCCACATCACTCATGTCAAGTTATTCACACACAAATGCTGGTTGAGGGACTGTAAGATATCCGTGTGCAGCTTGCTCCAGCTGCATGAGGTGAGAGTGTGATGCAAGAATCAAACTGCTCAATACAGAAAAGGGTTAGGATTCGGAGACGAAACCTGTGCCATTGAAAGCAATTGTGAAACAGTGTATCAGTATTGTTTGAATTAGTTTACATAGTCAGTGGTTAATCTAAAAACCTTGCATTGCTTCAGGTCCGTTAGAACCTGCATTCGACGCTTCCTTTCTAGATGCCTCAAATGTCTTTGTAGCGAGACAGAGCTCAAGGGCCTGGATTTGCAGTTATTGGACCAAGGTGGCCCACAGAAATTACGCAATTCCCGGATAAGACTGTGACAGAAATATACGGAGGATTGGCGTCAACCAAGGGAAATATTTATGACCGTGCCACACTCACAGTTCCACTGCAGGGATGTCTGCACTTCAATGCTGCTCTGTCTCACCCACCTTAACCTCTAAGCAGGCTAAAAGCCACTCCCAAGAACATACGAGAATTGGGAAAGACACATGTCACTGCTTAGCACCTTATCTTGAACCTGGTATGGATGAGTCTCATGCATTCGAGTCCTCAAGATAATAAACAGCATTTACTATATCGTCTACTGAACTGAACTATTTCACATTACCTAAAGTACTGTGTACGGTATACGTAGCATTCTATAGCTACGTGTGTTTGCGAATATAAATGGTTTGCCTGCAACATAATATGAAATATTGGTCTCAGTCTAGTTCTTCCATGGTGTAATGATATATGCTTACGAAATTCTATTCCTTAACTACATTAAGTAATAATGCAGTGTACAATACATTCAGAAAACCTCATCAAGTATATGACTCAAAGACTTTACAAGAAATGGGAGCTTCTTACTCCCCAGATGAAAGCATAGCTTCGATCAAATAGAATCCATCAGACACAATACTACCTTTAAAGTAATGTGCAAGTCCATGCAAACACAGATGGCAGCACTCCAACATTAATCCGCTCCACTGAATAAAATTAGCCGATTCCACTAAGAGGATAATCCAGAGAAGATCACAACTCTATTCAGTCTTCAAATTGAGTGGTGTACTAGAGTTCAAAGATATAAATAACCTTCTTAGATTGGGTAAGAAAAATCAAACACTTCCTGTTAGACTTGGCACCATTGGCGTGGGTCTCCCTTCCATTTTTTTTGCTGTTGCCTCTTATGTTTTGCTGGTTTTAGATGCTTTTGGGCACTGTGCCACTGCTGTTCAGTGCCACAGTGCAAGTGCTCCCTACTGTAAATTGATGTATGGATTAGTGACTCCATGATTGGATGATTGGTTTACTTATCAGTCCCTAGTACAGTGCACTGAGGGTGCCCAGGGCTTGTAAATCCAATGCTGCTGGTGGGCTTGCAGCACTGGTTGTGCCACCCACAGAAGCAGCTTGTAAAATGTGTCTCAGGCCTGCCATTGCAGAGCCTGTGTGCGGTCTGTGACTGCCATGTCGACTTGGCAAGTGCACCCACTTGCCAGTCCCTAAACCTTCCCTTATCTTCATATCAGACACCCCTAAGGTAGGCCCAAGGGCAGGGTGCATTGTAAGTATAAGGTAGGACATGCCCTGGTGTGTGTGGCATGTCCTAATAGTGAATTACAGCCATTTTCGTTTTTCACTATTGCAAGGCTACCTGTTCTCCATAGGCCAGAATGGGCAGTTTGATTATTACACCTTATAATCCTAACTGACCCAGGGAACATGGTAGAAAAACGAATTTAGTATGCCTGAACTCAGAATGATAAAATACATCTTTTAGTGAAGTTGGTTTTAACATTCTGTGTTTGAAAATACCACTTTTAGAAAGTGGGTATTTTCTTGCCTAAACTTCCAAGCCTGCCTCTGCTAGGTTGTGTATTCCTTGTCTGGAGATTGAGTGACAGGGGCTGGGGGTGGCTACAGGAGACAGGGTGAGTCAGCACAGGGCTGAATAGAAAGATCTGCATCCAGAGTGGAGGGAGGAGTTGCACCTGGGTCTGAATAGGGCTGTGCCTGCCTTCCACAATGCTGGCTCCACCTCCTGCCGGGCGTCTGATGGCTCTGCCCTCACTCTCAAAGGAAAGAAGGAGTCAGAAAAACAAAGTGCTCCAGGACTGACCAGAACTGGTTTTGGACTAGGCAGAGGCCTCTCTGCCTTCAGAGAACAAAGAGAAAAGGTGTATAAAAGGGGACCCAGACCCCTAGGAAATTAGATCACTTCTGGGAAATCAAGAAACCTGTTGCCAAGGAGAAGAACCGGAGAAGCTGAAGGAGGAGTACTGCCCCTGTGCTGTTTTGCTGATTGGGGTTGGCCTGCAGTGGTTGCTTTCTGCCAAGGACAGGAGAAAAGACTTTGCTGTGCTTTGTCATCTTGAAGAAGAGAATCTCCAAGGGCTTGAACTAGAGCGTGCCTCCTGCCTGAAGTCTCAGGGATACAAGACTTCACCAACCAGCTCCCCCCTGCATTCCCTTGCTGGGAATTGAAGTGCCTGCTGTTGTGCTGAGCCTTCTGAGAGACTGCGTGTCGCTGGGAGCTGGAAGCGCGACGCAACAACGAGAAGCGTGTCGCCGCCGCAGCTGCGGTCATCGCATCGCCAAGGAAGCGAGTCGCCGATGCCGTTGTCATCCTCGCATCGCCGAAGCACGGCGCATCACCGGAGAAGCGGGACGCTGCCACAGAGGTCATCGTCGCATCACCGGAGAAGCGCGTCGCAGGGCCTGTCGCGGCTCCAAAGATCATCGAGTCGCCGCACGGCCGTCGGGCGTGCACGCATCACACCAACGTTGTCGCATCGCAACCAAGACGCCATTTTGTCGCATCGTACCGGAGAAGAGTATCGCATCAAGGTGCCATCTTGTTGCATCGCACCGGAAAGCAGTAGGAAACCGACGCATCACCTCCCCACACAGTAAGGAAGCGAGAATCAACTCCCCTGCGCAGCAGTAAGGAACCGACGCATCCACTCCCCTGAGTGTAAGGAACCGACGCATCACCTTCCCTGCGACCCTTTTGTTTTCTTTGCGTTACGCATTCAAGGTACATTGAGAGTAAAGTGTCGCATTTACAACTTGAGAGAACTGAACTATTTTATAACCTTTTAAAGTCTATTTTTGAGTACAGTATTATGGATTTTTGCTATTGGGTCTTGTGATAAGTCTATATAAAGATTACTTATTTTTACATAACAACCTGTGTGGTGTCCATCTGTAGTGTTTTCACTGTATTACTGTATTTGTTCACAAATGCTTTACACACTGCCTCTGAGATAAGCCTGTCTGCTCGTGCCAAGCTACCAGGGGGTGAGCAGGGGTTATTTTAGGAGTGTATCACCCTTATCCTGACTAGAAGCAAGGGTCCCTATTTGGACAAAGGTGCAAACCATTGGCAACTAGAGACCCCCAGTTCTAACATTGGTGGTCAGCGGTGAGGATTTGGACTTGCATTTGTGATTCATATACAGTGATTGGTGTACACTACTAGTGAGTGCAGACCAATACGCGACCACATACATTTTGATAGGACTTTTTTCCTTGGAACCTTTATTTTTGTTGAGAACTGCCAATTTTCACAATGAGCAAAAGAGGATCCATTGCACCTGCAGATATTGAATTTGAAGAAGATAGGGTTGATACCTACTCTATGCCAGAGCTCAAAGCCGTTTGTAAAAAGTTTAAAATCTCTATGAGAGGCCTCACCAGGAAGGAGGAGCTTCAAAAGGCGCTGAGGGCCTGGTTGGAAGCACGGAATGCCAGTGGGCAGTCCGAGGAGCCTGTGGAGGAGGCAGAGAATTTAGATGAGCAGCTTGAGGGGCCATTAGGCTTACCCGGGAGGAGAGTGCCTTCCAGGGAGGGCAGCAGTGTTTCTCAAAAGGGCCTGTCTCCAGAGGAGCTGGAGGACAGGGACAAAAGCAGGATGCATGAAATGGAGATGGCCAAACTGAAACAGGGAAGCCATGATAGCCTTGAGCACAAGAAATTGGAGTTGGAAAGTAAGAGGTTGGCCATGGAAGAAAAGAAGATGCTTTTAGAGCATGAGAGAGTGGTGAGGGAGCTAGAGCTAAAGGCTAGGAGCCTAGAGATCACTCCCTCTGGTGGCAGCACACCTCCAGTGCCTGTAGAAAGTAGAGTATACATCCCCAAGGAGGTTATTAAGGATTTCATGAAGGGGGAGGACATTGGGCAATGGTTTAAAGCATATGAGATCGCCATGACATCACACCGGGTCCCTGAGAAGGATTGGGGAGCGGGGTTGTGGGGCCGCTTTACAGGTGAGGGAAGGGAAACCTTGCTAGCCTTGCCCACAGAGGATCAGATGTCCTATGCCCACCTGAAGGAAGCTTTAGTGGCAAGGTATGGGTTAACTCCAGAGCTTTATAGGCAGAAGTTTAGGAACTGCAAAAAGCTGGAGTCTAGTACCTGGGTGGAGTATGTGTCTTATTTTTGCAGAGCATTGGATGGATGGGTGAAGGGTAGCAAAGTAAATGACTTGCAGGGGTTCTATGATTTAATTGCATGGGAGCACTTGTCCAGTAGTTGTTTTCCAGAGCTATGCCAGCACCTTGTTGACAGTAAGCTGACTAATCCTAGGAAGCTTGCTGAGGAGGCGGACCGCTGGGTCAGTACCCGGGTCCACAAGGGTCTTGTGGGAGACTCCGCCAAAGGTGGGCAGGGTCCCCAGCAGAAGAGTGGGGGGGACAAGGGTAAACAGAAGGAGTTCCAAAAAGAGCCCCAAAGTAAACCCCAAGGGAACCAAGGTAAGGGTTCCCAGCCTCCCACTGAGAAAAGACTATGGGTCCCAACAGATAAGTCTGTTCAGAAGGGGCCCAAAACATGTTTTAGTTGTGGTCAGGTGGGTCACTTTGTAGGAAGTCCCAAGTGCCCCAATACCGTGACCACTGCACCCACTGGTGCACCACCCCGGCAGATGGCTAGTGTAGCCCTGGGGGAGGAGTTGGGTGCCCAAGGTGGGTGGGGTCCCGCAGAGATGTCCCTGGTCTCTTTAGGAGACAGTGAGATGGTCCTTAGGACCCAGCTGCCTGATAACACTAAAAAATACAGGCAGTGGGTGACCATCAATGGCCATAGGGTGGAGGCTCTCAGAGACACCGGGGCCAGTGTGACAGCTGTCAGTTGTCGGCTGGTGTCTGAGGAGCAGGTGGTCCCCAACGTATTCTACCCTGTAGTTGCCGCTGACAACTCAGAGAGCCACTGCAAGGTGGCCCAGGTTCCCTTTGAGTGGGGGGTCTCAGGTATCCTTCAAGTAGCTGTGAGGCCAGCCATGCCTGTTGACTGTCTGCTAGGCAATGATTTGGAGAGCTCCCTTGGGCGAAGGTGGAGCGGAGGTCTCATTTGGAGATGTTGGGTCTGCCAGAGTGGGCGTGTGTGACCACTCGGTCAATGGCAGCCGGTAAGGGTATTCAAGAGAACCTGGAGCCTGGAAGAAAGGCCCAGGTGCCTGCCTTAAAGAGAGGAAGCGGGGGGCACGGGAAACCGGCCCCGAAGTTCCCACGGTCCAGGAGGAGGCAGACCTTGAGGGGGATGCCCTGGAACCTACAGGGGAACAAGTGGCTGAACTGGGGGACCTGCCTGAGCTGACCCATTGGCAGCAGGAAGGAGGCCCCTCCAGGGAAGAGTTCTGCGAGGAGCAGAAGAAGTGCCCTTCTCTTGAGGGCTTGCGGCAACAGGCTGCAAGCCAGGCAGCAGGTGATCAGTCTGGATCACACTGGATCTACTGGGAGAATGGTCTCCTGTATAGTGAGCCTAAGGTTGCTGAGCCTGGGTCAGCCTGTGTGCTGGTGGTACCCCAGCGCTTCAGAGCCTTCCTACTGGGTCTGGCTCATGATGTGCCTTTAGCAGGACATTTGGGGCAAGACAAGACCTTTCAAAGGCTTGTCACCCACTTTCATTGGCCCCAAATGTGCAAGAGTTCAGATACTCATTGCAGGACCTGTCAGACTTGCCAGGCAAGTGGTAAGAGTGGGAGGAAGCACAAGGCTCTTCTCCAACCTTTCCCTGTTGTCAGCACCCCCTTTGAGAGGGTGGGTATTGACATTGTGGGGCCTCTGGATCCCAAGACAGCCATGGGCAACAGGTTCATCCTGGTCTTGGTGGACCATGCCACCCGGTACCCGGAAGCCATCCCTCTTCGGACAGTGACGGCCCCGTGGTGGGACGTGCACTGATGGGGATTTTCTCCCGTGTGGGGTTCCCCAAGGAGGTGGTGTCCGACCGTGGTACCAACTTCATTTCCAAGTATATGAAGTCCCTGTGGCAGGAGTGTGGTGTAACCTATAAGTTCACCACTCCTTACCACCCCCAAGGTAATGGGCTGGTTCAGAGATTCAACCGGACCCTGAAAGGCATGATTATGGGTCTTGAAGAACCCATGAGGCGTAAGTGGGACGTCCTCTTGCCATGCCTGCTCTTTGCTTACATAGAGGTGCCCCAGTAGTCCTTAGGGTTCAGTCCCTTTGAACTGCTGTACGGCCATCCTGTAAGAGGACCTCTGAGTCTGGTCAAGGAAGGCTGGGAGGAAGCTCCCAGGAAAACTCCCCAGGATGTATTTAGTTACATGCTGGCCTTCAGGAACCAGACTCGGCGTTTCAGACAACACGCTGAGGCGAATCTGGAAGCCAGCCAGGAAGAGATGAAACGTTGGCATGATCAGAATGCCACTCTGATCGAGTTTCAGCCTGGACAAAAGGTTTGGGTCATGGCCCCAGTGGAGCCCTGTGCGCTCCAGGATAAGTGGACCGGACCTTTTGAGGTGGTGGAGCGCAAGAGTGATGTCACCTACTTGGTGGACTTGCAGTCTCCCAGGAACCCCTTGCGGGTCCTGCATGTGAACCGCCTGAAGCCCCACTTTGAGAGGTCTGAAGTGGGCATGCTCTTAGCAACAGATGCTGGGATGGAAGAGGAGACTGAACCTCTTCCTGACCTCCTGTTTGCAAAAGAGCAAGATGGGTCAGTGGATGGTGTGAACCTCTCTCCCACCCTGACCCCTGAGCAGCAGAATGACTGTCGCCAACTGTTGGGGCAGTTTTCTGATCTGTTCTCCCTGACTCCCAGTATCACTGAATGGTGCATCCATGATGTGGACACTGGGGACAGTCCTCCTGTGAAGCACAAAACTTACAGAGTGACTGACAGGGTGAGAGCTTGCATCAAGGAGGAGGTCTCCAAGATGTTTGCCTTAGGGGTGATTGAGTCCTCTAACAGCCCTTGGGCCAGCCCAGTGGTCTTGGTCCCAAAGGTGCCGCGCCTGGTGCCACACCCGAACTCCGGTTCTGTGTGGACTACCGAGGACTCAATTCAGTCACCAGGACTGACGCGCATCCCATCCCCAGAGCTGATGAGCTCATTGATCGGTTGGGGCTGCCCGGTACCTCAGCACGTTTGATCTAACGTCTGGATACTGGCAGATTGCCTTAACTGATGGGGCCAAAGAGAGGTCAGCATTCTCCACACCAGATGGGCACTACCAATTCCGGGTGATGCCCTTTGGGATGAAGAATGCCCCTGCCACCTTTCAGAGGTTGGTCAACCAGGTGTTGGCTGGGCTGGAGGATTTCAGTGCCGCCTACCTGGATGACATTGCAGTGTTCAGCGCCACTTGGGAGGAACATCTGCACCACCTCTGGGAAGTGTTGAAGGTGCTGCGGAGGGCAGGCCTCACGATCAAGGCGAGTAAGTGCCAGATCGGGCAGGGTTCTGTGGTGTACTTGGGACACCAGGTTGGGAGCGGCCAGGTGGCGCCCCTACAACCCAAGATAGATACCATCCTGGCTTGGGAACCCCCCAAAACCCAGACAGAGGTGAGAGCCTTCTTAGGACTCACCGGGTATTACAGGAGGTTTGTCAAGGGGTATGGCTACATTGTTGCACCCTTGACTGAGCTGACTTCCAGGAAGCAGCCCAGGAAAGTGAACTGGACTGATGCCTGCCAAAAGGCTTTTGATGCTCTGAAATCTGCCATGTGCACAGCGCCCGTGCTGCAGGCGCCCAACTTCTCAAGGGAATTCATTGTGCAGACAGATGCTTCAGAGCATGGTGTTGGGGCTGTGCTTTCACAGATGAATGAGGAGGGCCTAGACCAACCTGTAGCCTTTATTAGTAGGAGGTTACTCCCACGGGAACAGAGGTTGAGTGCGATTGAACGTGAGGCATTTGCTGTGGTCTGGGCACTGAAGAAGTTGAGACCATACTTGTTTGGGACTCACTTCCGGGTTCAGACAGACCACAGGCCCCTCAGATGGTTAATGCAGATGAGGGGTGAGAACCCAAAACTGTTGAGGTGGTCCATTTCCCTACAGGGGATGGACTTCACGGTGGAACACCGCCCTGGTACAGAACACGCCAATGCTGATGGTCTGTCCAGATTTTTCCGCCTTAGTGATGAGAACTCCCAGGAGGAAGGGTAGTTCTCCCCACATTTCAGCTGGAGGGGACACGTGTTAGACTTGGCACCATTGGCGTGGGTCTCCCTTCCATTTTTTTTGCTGTTGCCTCTTATGTTTTGCTGGTTTTAGATGCTTTTGGGCACTGTGCCACTGCTGTTCAGTGCCACAGTGCAAGTGCTCCCTACTGTAAATTGATGTATGGATTAGTGACTCCATGATTGGATGATTGGTTTACTTATCAGTCCCTAGTACAGTGCACTGAGGGTGCCCAGGGCTTGTAAATCCAATGCTGCTGGTGGGCTTGCAGCACTGGTTGTGCCACCCACAGAAGCAGCTTGTAAAATGTGTCTCAGGCCTGCCATTGCAGAGCCTGTGTGCGGTCTGTGACTGCCATGTCGACTTGGCAAGTGCACCCACTTGCCAGTCCCTAAACCTTCCCTTATCTTCATATCAGACACCCCTAAGGTAGGCCCAAGGGCAGGGTGCATTGTAAGTATAAGGTAGGACATGCCCTGTGTGTGTGGCATGTCCTAATAGTGAATTACAGCCATTTTCGTTTTTCACTATTGCAAGGCTACCTGTTCTCCATAGGCCAGAATGGGCAGTTTGATTATTACACCTTATAATCCTAACTGACCCAGGGAACATGGTAGAAAAACGAATTTAGTATGCCTGAACTCAGAATGATAAAATACATCTTTTAGTGAAGTTGGTTTTAACATTCTGTGTTTGAAAATACCACTTTTAGAAAGTGGGTATTTTCTTGCCTAAACTTCCAAGCCTGCCTCTGCTAGGTTGTGTATTCCTTGTCTGGAGATTGAGTGACAGGGGCTGGGGGTGGCTACAGGAGACAGGGTGAGTCAGCACAGGGCTGAATAGAAAGATCTGCATCCAGAGTGGAGGGAGGAGTTGCACCTGGGTCTGAATAGGGCTGTGCCTGCCTTCCACAATGCTGGCTCCACCTCCTGCCGGGCGTCTGATGGCTCTGCCCCTCACTCTCAAAGGAAAGAAGGAGTCAGAAAAACAAAGTGCTCCAGGACTGACCAGAACTGGTTTTGGACTAGGCAGAGGCCTCTCTGCCTTCAGAGAACAAAGAGAAAAGGTGTATAAAAGGGGACCCAGACCCCTAGGAAATTAGATCACTTCTGGGAAATCAAGAAACCTGTTGCCAAGGAGAAGAACCGGAGAAGCTGAAGGAGGAGTACTGCCCCTGTGCTGTTTTGCTGATTGGGGTTGGCCTGCAGTGGTTGCTTTCTGCCAAGGACAGGAGAAAAGACTTTGCTGTGCTTTGTCATCTTGAAGAAGAGAATCTCCAAGGGCTTGAACTAGAGCTTGCCTCCTGCCTGAAGTCTCAGGGATACAAGACTTCACCAACCAGCTCCCCCTGCATTCCCTTGCTGGGAATTGAAGTGCCTGCTGTTGTGCTGAGCCTTCTGAGAGACTGCGTGTCGCTGGGAGCTGGAAGCGTGACGCAACAACGAGAAGCGTGTCGCCGCCGCAGCCGCGGTCATCGCATCGCCAAGGAAGCGAGACGCCGCTGCCGCTGTCATCCTCGCATCGCCGAAGCGCGGCGCATCACCGGAGAAGTGGGACGCTGCCACAGAGGTCATCGTCGCATCACCGGAGAAGCGCGTCGCAGGGCCTGTCGCGGCTCCAAAGATCATCGAGTCGCCGCACGGCCGTCGGGCGTGCACGCATCACACCAACGTTGTCGCATCGCAACCAAGACGCCATTTTGTCGCATCGTACCGGAGAAGAATATCGCATCGAGGTGCCATCTTGTCGCATCGCACCGGAAAGCAGTAGGAAACCGACGCATCACCTCCCCACACAGTAAGGAAGCGAGCATCAACTCCCCTGCGCAGCAGTAAGGAACCGACGCATCCACTCCCCTGAGTGTAAGGAACCGACACATCACCTTCCCTGCGACCCTTTTGTTTTCTTTGCGTTACACATTCAAGGTACATTGAGAGTAAAGTGTCGCATTTACAACTTGAGAGAACTGAACTATTTTATAACCTTTTAAAGTCTATTTTTGAGTACAGTATTGTGGATTTTTGCTATTGGGTCTTGTGATAAGTCTATATAAAGATTACTTATTTTTACATAACAACCTGTGTGGTGTCCATCTGTAGTGTTTTCACTGTATTACTGTATGTGTTCACAAATGCTTTACACACTGCCTCTGAGATAAGCCTGTCTGCTCGTGCCAAGCTACCAGGGGGTGAGCAGGGGTTATTTTAGGAGTGTATCCCCCTTATCCTGACTAGAAGCAAGGGTCCCTATTTGGACAAAGGTGCAAACCATTGCCAACTAGAGACCCCCAGTTCTAACACTTCCCATTTAGACCTCCAATCTAGAATTAAAGAATGCTTACTAAAATCTGCATTTGTTATTAATAGCATTAAAACACTATTTAGGATATACATGTTCTGAATGAGTAGAAGTAAGTAACTATTAATGTACCTGATGCTTGTGTCCATCTGCCTTTATTAGCCCCAGTAATGAAACCTCTCCTCTTCTAACGATAAGTAATGCATACATACTCTTTTGATGTTCCTGACAGACCTAAATGTATTATGTAAATTCATTGAATGAATCAAAGCCAGGTGATAAAAGAGCAGTTATATGTGAGACAGCGCAGTGCTCAAGTGTGCAAACATGCATATTGTGCAAAAAGAGAAACACACAGGAATAAGTAAAACCTCAGTTGCGAATCTGTATCAATATGGCCTCAAATGGACCCAGTGTAAAAAGAATGCAGGCCAAAGTGGGGTGTATGTCCACGGTTTGACTCCAGGGAAACTATTTGTGCATGGTCATCATCAGGACTTAGTCAAGGACATTTGTGGGGTAGCAACATGTAAGGGCAGCAAAAGTGCAAAAATCTATGAAGGAGAAAAAACATTTAAATGCATGGAAACATCAGCTTCTTGAATAAATCAAGCCAAGAGCAACTGAGCTAAAGGTTGTGGCAAATGAACAGGCAGTACACCATCACTGCACTGCTGAAGAAACTGGTGACGCAGACCTGGAGTCAGGCCTGTAGCCAGCAATATTTGTTTGGGGAGCGGGCATGGCCCCGAGCAATGACAGCAACATAAGAGTGGTTCAGTGGATGGGAAAATAATCTTTCCAGTTGAAGTGTTTAAAAAAGGTTTACATTTTGATAAGATTGTAAAGACTGCTGAAAGCAGGACATGCAGTGAGAGTGGGTGTATACATTTTGGGATAGTGTGGGAAAGGCTCACAGAAGGTTTTTGGTTTAGTAAGTGAACACAAGGACCTTATCTTTGTTAACCATCAGAGAAACAATAGATTGCCAAGCATTAACTTGACAAATCAAAATTTGGAAGGGGGGGAGGGGGTACAGCATCCCTATCAAATTGTATTTCAAAATGCTATGTAACAATTGTTTGCGACAATAATTTGGGTCGTAAACCATTCTTGGGTTACCAACTCCTCAAAGGTTGTTGTAACCCATTCACAAAGACGAAGTGGTCATCTTAAAACACTGTCCCTGTTGTGAATGTAAAACAAAAGTTTGGAGTGGGAAGTGGTTCAGTGGAACTTTAAAATACAAAATTTTAAATGCAGCACTGTTTCTTTCAAGACAAAAGGGCTGCCTTTAAAACAAAAAAATTGAAAACAAGATCACAGACATGGTGATCTGCTTACTGTAGGCCACCATTCCTCTAATGGCCATCCATTGGAATAAGTCTCAATTTACCACTTAATTCATGAAGAGTAATGGGGAAGGTTGGATTGTGCCTCACTCCAAATCCTTATTCTGCAAACCGACCTATGAATACATCGGTTGGTTTACCAAATAATTTAGCTGCCACAAAAATATATGTTGCAAATTATATATGTCTGGACCTAAGTTTCTGTTATGAATTGCTAATAATAATTGCATAGTAAATGTCCTTTGCAGAGGGTTATACAAATAACAGATTTCTATTATTATCAATCTTCTTTTGGTTTTGGTTCAAAGAGATAGGAAAACAGTTCCTTACCCACCTTGGATCTTAACGCAACATAAGAAAGAACATGGCAGGGTATTTTACAATGCTCACTGTTGTTCCTTGGAGGTCTCTCTCCTTGGGGGTAAAATTAGTATATTTCCAGCAGCAGAAAACAAATAGACCTGATGCAATGGCCTAATGTCTGCACCTCAGTGAGGAGGTGGTCAGGACTGCCAACTGGCCTCAAAATGCGGGGCTTATTCCATTCAGTTGTGCCTTTTTAGCCAACACCTTTTTGGTATTCTGGGATTTGAAGACTCACTTTTCCAAACAATGTATGAGTTGCATATTGTAAAGTGTTGTTGGCTATAAGTTGGTCTGGCTGAAGATGTCAACGGTGACAGTTAACAGGTATTTGAGAGTAAGTGTGAAATAGATAGGCTATCTTATTCCAGTTAGACAACTTCTATCCATTTGATGAACTAATCTCATACAGGCCTCAGGTTTTACTTTTGACATGTGCACTCTTGATGTTGTGTGTGAGTGGTCTTAGGTACCCAACCTATGTACTAGAAAGTGCATCCATTTGTTGCGGTTGTGCATCTACAGTATTTTAAGTTTAAAATGTTTCCTCCTCTGCTTTGTGCTGTTTTTCCTCCCATGTGTCTAGCATTGTGTTCAAACTATTAGGCTATGTATATACCCTGCAGCCCCTTGCTTCCTCCCTGCCTTAAGCTAACTACCTTCACCTCAAGGGCTGGTCTCTTTATGTCTCAATTGACCTGCAGGGCCAGTAGTTGAGCCTTGTGCAGACCAGCCCCTCCTTCCTCCCCCTGGTAAATGTTGCTCAGCTCACTTATTTTATCTCTCCCATCAACATGTCCATCTTGAGCATCCAACTAAAAGGAAGAAGGATAAAAGTGTCTGTCTGTGGGGTGTTCTCTGCTTGTGCCTGACAGATGTGAGGACTTGAGCCAGAGTTTGGTTCCCTTCCATCTCTGTTCTCTTATTCTCCGAGCCCCTACCCAGTCAACCATGGATGAACGCCATACACTACTGTTTTGGTGGTTGATTCTATGTCACACATGGATAGACTTCTTTGTAGTTTAACAATCCCTCCAATGGATTACTCTTTTTTTTCCTGAGAGGGCATTATACATCACTTGTTGATGTTTCAACAGCACCTACAATTAGTTGCTCTTCTGTTTCTCCTTGATGCTTCTAGACAGACTTCACATAATACGTTGAAACCTCCAATCCCTGTATAAAAGCCCGTACTTAATTTCTTCATAACCGTTGAGATGGGACGCATCTAGTCATCTATAATAAAGAAACAACATAGCTGCTCCATTATAATAAGTTACTACAGTTGAGTTCAGACATAAGAATGTCTGCTGCCAGCAGCCATGATGAAAGGCAGTTTACCAATGAAAATGGGAGCTGGCTATTCCTTTTGATTTATTTTTCTAAAAAGAAAGGTGAAGAGCAATGAAGAGATATTCATTCCAAGGATTTTTTTCCCCCAAACTGTAGGTTATTGAAAGAACATTAGAATCCCTACAAGTTTGTACACAATCTGATCCACAGCCTTTTTAAACTGATTTGCATTAAACTGATGCACATCAACAGTGGATTCCATCTATAGTGCATGCAAGTGCAGCTGAGTCTTTCTCACACCCTCTGCAACACTTATGTGAAACTACACTCCATGTAATATGTGCCCACTATGTCATCATATTTTAATTTATTTTTTATATTCTTTAATTTTTGCAGTTTTATTTCTTACAGGAATCAACCCAAAGGTATTGGAGTGCTTTACATGAGCACTAGTTGCATTAAACAATGTCACATTTATTTATTTATTTTAGGAACCGAGAGATTAAGTGATTTTTCCGGAATCACAGGATGTTGAGCTGATGCCGAGACTTGCCTTGGCAGCACATCCTCTCCTATCATGCCTCACATTCACTATTCAAGCTAACCTGGCTGATATGGGGTGATGCCCCGAAACCGGTCCCAGGATGCTTGTTTCCGGTCCAGGGAGGACCTGGCTTGTCAGTTCGGGCTGGACTGTTCCCATAAGGAACAGGGTCAAGACTGATTTGCATATGGCTGGGTCCAAACTGGGGTGGCGTGATGAGCAAAAGAACGATGGATTAAACCCAGATCTTTGTGACTGGGGGTGAATGTTTGCATTGTTCAGCATTCCGTCCATCATTTGTTCCTTTTGCATTTCTCCCTCTAAGTGGGTATGCCCAGACGTGGGTCCCATGATCACTGCACCACTGGACTCGAGCTAGCCTGGCTGATGAGGGGTGATGCCCTGAAACCACTCCCAGGATGCTTGTTTCCAGTTCCAGTGGCAGTTAGGGCTGGACTGTTCCCATAACAGGGTCAAGACTGATTTGCATATGGCTGGGTCCAAACTGGGGTGGCGTGGTGAGCAAAAGAACGCTAGATTAAACCCAGATCTTTGTGACTGGGGTGAATGTTTGCATTGTTCAGCATATTTGTCGCCTTAAGTGGGAAGGGAAGGCCCAGATGTGGGTCCCGTGCTCACTGCGTCACTGGATTCAAGCTAGCCTGGCTGATGAGGGGTGATGCCCCGAAACCGGTCCCAGGATGCTTGTTTCCAGTCCAAGGAGGACCTGGCTTGGCAGTTCGTGCTGGACTGTTTCAGCATTCCGTCCATCATTTGTTCCTTTCACACTCTTCACCTAAAATGTCCAATAAAGGTCAAACCACGCAACCACCCTTTCAAATATGCACCAAACAGTTGATACAAATTGCGTGCTTCAATATCCTTGTTTCTGGTATGAAGCAGTATATAAATAATGAAACCAGACCCAGTACGTAAGAAACAGTACAATTCAATACAATTGTTTTCCGAAGTCCAATCTACATTTTATGAACTCTAGCATTGTGTCCCAAATCCTGATTGTTTTTATGCTTTCATTTATCTTGTTGATGGTTAATTTACATTTGATGTAGCACTGCATTGCATTTTTTATTCTAATCTACAGTTCATGCATTCCTAAAAGGGATTCCCAGGCACACCTGCATTTAAATTTTCAGCTACAATACCAATATTGCAAAGCACGAGATAGAAGGTCAGGGCACTCAAGGCCTGCACCAGTAAGTCTAGTATTTAATAGTTTGGGCAGGAATGGTGGTGCAGAGAGTTGGGAACTTGAGCTTCCTAGTTCCCACAATTTTGGAAAACCAAAAACACAAGGTACAGGATGGCTCAGCACACACCTAAAAGTAAAAATATGATAACAGAAAATACAGTATAATATCAAACAATTAGCAAACAAGAAAACATCTCCCAAAAAAATAGAATGAGTCTTCAAATTATGTGAAAAATGTTCTTCTTTTATATGATATTTCTTCATCTGACTTCGTTCGTTTAAAAACACAATACAAAATTCATAGCCGATGCGGTGCGTTTCGTCCCAAAGGGACCTCTTCAAGGCTGTTTGTGTTTTTTTGTTGTTGTTTTGTTGTTCACAACAGTAATGTATGACGTCACTTCATGGCACATCAGGTTGCACTGCTACAAGTGAAATTCTTGGTCAAATTTAATAGCACGTCACTGTTAGTAATTGTAAGAACTCGTGTGGGTTTAGCAGGTATTGGTCACCCAACGTTCTTATAAAAAAGGAGCACCACTCTCGTAAATTGTGTGTGCTGTTACTCCTAAGGGGTATGGTTGCCCCAGATCATTCTGTGGCAAACCCTTTACTCTTGCCGCTGACTCGAGATCATGGAAAATAGGCTGCTGTAAATATTGCACGTTTACTGGCTATAGGTGTCTGGGAGGTTAAATATGGGTTGGGTTTAAAACCAGGTGCTTTCAGTGTTTACGGACAGGTGGCTTTGTTATAGCCACCAGCACGTGACTATTTCAATGAGGGCGCCCTCACCTGGTCTTAAACCCAACCCATATTTAACCTCCCAGACACCTACAGCCATTAAACGTGCAGTATTTACAGCAGCCTATTTTCCGTGACCTTGAGTCAGTGGCAAGAGTAAAGGGTTTGCCACAGAATGATCTGGGGCAACCATACCCCTTAGGAGTAACAGCACACACAATTTACGAGAGTGGTGCTCCTTTTTTATAAGAACGTTGGGTGACCAATACCTGCTAAACCCACACGAGTTCTTACAATTACTAACAGTGACGTGCTATTAAATTTGACCAAGAATTTCACTTGTAGCAGTGCAACCTGATGTGCCATGAAGTGACGTCATACATTACTGTTGTGAACAAAACTTTTAGGTGTGTGTTGAGCCATACAATACCAATATTGACTCCTTACTCTAGTCCAGATTGAACGTATTATACTTGTGAATTGGACAGTTTCCAACCATTTATTTAAAGACAAATCATCACAGTCTAAAATCGGAGTGTTTAAATGGAAGAGGAAAATGGATTCATTCATTGTCTGGAGTTCATTTACTGTCTGGAGGCAAGATGGCGGCGCAGGCCCGCACCGCTCTACATGCAGCAGGCCTGTGAGTCCACGGAGCTCCAGAGAAAATCTGCTCCCACAGTCGGAAGCCCAGAGTCTCCTGCATCACGGCCCCAAGACCTGGAGTGAGTCTTTACACTGCAGTGCAAAGGGACCCTGCGGCGGAGAACGGCAACGACATCGGCCGCAGGCGGGGCCAGGCACTGGCGCTTTCACAGAGTGCTTGCGACAGTGCAGTGGGTGCACAAACGCCCATAGAACATTTGAAAGGGAGCGCTGACCCCTAGCCCTTGAGGCAGTCGAGAACGGCGGAGGACTGGAGAACTTTTGGAGGCCTGACCGCTCTGCTGGGCCCATCTCGGGGCAAGATATCTACAACCTGGCTTGAATCCCCCCGTGCAACGCGAGATCTACCTGCAGACTAATGCACGCTGCCTTCGCCCACCACCACCCGGCCTTCTACCCCTACGGCCAGCATCAGCTCTGGGATCCCACCTGCACCCTGAAGGCCTGGCTGAATGAGCACTGCAAAAACCCCAGCAACGGCGAGAAGATCATGCTTTGTAAATATGTAATATATATACATATATAGATGTGTGTATATAAATATAAATATTTGTCCAACCCTAATCCCTTCATCTTTCCTTAAAATGTAATCTTGAGTGAATTTGCAACTTGTATATTTGCAACTCTAACCACTAGTATCTGTAGTTGACTTATGTACTTACTACCATTCTTATGTGAATTTACAGTTTATCTGTTTGTATCTTTTATGTAATTCATGTGCTCTAAAAACCTTATGTAATGTAACTGGTTCTATTGTAAAGCGCTCTGACACCTTCGGGTAAAGTTTGCACTATATAAAAACGCATAAATAAATAAATTGTTATAAAAATAATACTACGCTTTTTTCTTAAGAAATAGTTATTCTTAACTGGAGCACACTTTAGCTTACATTCTGTTTTTCTCCAGAGGCAGAAAATGCCTGGATGGCACTGAACATTTCTTTAAAAATACCTTTGTCATCTGCCCACTGCCAAGAACGTTTGGGGGCCCTGCCTGGAGTATGAGGATGCACGTCGGAATGGTGAACACACTCAAGTGCATACACACACACACACACGCGCTCACACACACACACACCCACACACACACACACTCACACCCACACACACACACACTACAAGAACTACCAAGAGGAAAGTAGTGTAGATAATAGCAGATCCCAAAGATCCAGACACAAAATATCAGCATAGAGACTCAAGCCTAACCAGGGCACATATGAATAAAAACCAGATCACCTGTCTACAAAGAAAGTAGACAAAACAGTTGTATTTATTTGCAAATGTATTTATTTATTTGTTTGTTTGCTTGTTGTAACTATCTATAGCATGCACCAGGCTAGGTGAGCCTCAGAGATATATAGAGGTCCACTGATCAAACAGGGTTAAACACGGTAAAAAGAGGGTCATGTACAAAAATATATTTAGCGTGGAATGGTTAAGGGCATTGGTGTTCCTTTGGAGGTAGTCTATCTCTGGGTATTGCTGAGAAAAAATGCGTTATGCATAGGAAGCTTGGAGCCTGTCTAAGATGCAGGTGAAACTAAGTCTGGGTGGTGATTTCCACTTTCCGCGTTACGTCAACGTCAAGTTGGCGAGCGCGAGCAAGGAAAACCCACTTCCGGTTAGATTTTTCCTTGTTTGCGATCATCAACATCAATTTGACGGGCGCAAGCTTGGAAAATCAACCTCCCAGCGAGATTTCTCAATGCAGGCGGTCAGATTTCTCATTGCCAGTGTTCGTGTATGCTCGCGACTGCTCGCGTTGAGAAACTGTCCGTTCGCGTTGAAAATGCTGCGCTCGAGTAAAAATCTACTCGAGCGGCAGAAAGTAAGTAGTGCCCGCTTGCGCTATGCATGGTGCCGTTTGCGATGATTGCACAGTGCAGACAAGCACCTGGCACTGAAAATCACTGCGAACAGCATTTATCCAACGCGCTCCGCCACTTGCGGATCTCCGTGTAGCGCAGCAGATTTTTTTTGCACTTCGCGGAGTTCCGCGTAGCAGAACTTTGCGAACTCCGCCCACGCTTAGGTGAAACATGATTCAGTAAGGACTGTTAGTGTTGCAAATTAAAAAATGGTGCAAAGATGCACTTAAATGCATAATTGGCTTGTGTGTAATATTTTAATCTTAATATTAGAGACCTAATAATTTAGATGGATGATGTGCGACGCCTATTTTCTAGATGCCTCTAAACGAGGGAAAAAACAATAGAAGACAAATTCAGTTATGTAAACCAAGGACAAGTAGAAGTTAGTGGGATAGGAAGGACTGGTATATGGTGAAAGACAGAATAAAAAAATTAAAAAATATGTAATACATTACATAAACTCAAAGCACACTGATTATCAAAATTATAAAACTACTATACAATGTAATTACAATCAAAAGCATAGTGAACAACCGGAGACCATAAATGTGAGACATTCAATTTGGTGAAGGTGCGCAATCTCCTTTTGCTAGCATTTTTAGTTTGTGAAACACTAATAAAATAGCCTTTTTGCCATATTGCATCAATGTTGTATGCATCAGCCACACAGGTGGCTGACTAGAAAGGAAACAAGATGAAAGAATGAAACGGCAGTCAGAGCTGTCACTCACTCCAATTTCTATAGCCTTCCCCCCTCCTCTTCGACAGCCGCCTGACAGATGCGTCACTTTTGTAACCACATTAGTTGCTTTTTATCCAAAGCAAGAGAAGTTGACAGTCGGTGACTCCGCTCTTTGGTCGCGAAGGTGTCGATCGCTGACGTTTGAACTTCTAGAAGCTTCGAAGATAAAGGCGCTTTTTTCTTTAGAAACCGGAGGTTTTCTGCAAAAAAAAACTGTAATGAATGGGATACTAGCAGTCATCCAAGAAAATCTAGGGACTTGAAGCCTTTTTCACAGATTTTCTCACATTATTGACTGGTAATGAAGAGGTTTTAAAGTGATGTTTTGTACCAAAGCAGAATGGCAGCTTATCGAAGAGGAGATTAAACTCTTGCCCCGAGGAGGCACACATCAAAGGTACTTGACCCGAAACTCAGTACTTGCACCAGGAGCTAATCAGCGAGACAGTCCTTCCGGAATATTCGTTTGGAGCTCAGCTGCGGCGGATGCACACGAGGTAGGCGTCAGAATAATAACCATACTCCTGGCTTAAGCGCCCTAAAATATATCTGCATGTTGCAATATTTACAGGTTTATTCTGCCACTAGCAAAGAGAACATGCCTTTGAGACTGTTGGAAGTCTTTTCGTTGATCACAATGTCCTAAAAAATAATCAGGTTCCATCCCCTTAGCACTGCATCATTGCTAACCATTTGTGATAGGTACAGAATATGCAGTGAGCACACTCAACCCCAAAATGTTAGTTCGGCAGCGGCTGTGGACTATGTCATTCTTGTCAGTGTCAACAAAAGTTATCTGCAGGGCCAGAAAATCTGTTCATTTTCATTTAATCACTCTTATGCGAACAGACGATATGATAAAACATAAAATTTAGGTAAATGTTTTAATCCTCAGATATTCAGTGAAACCACCCGAGAGGTAGGCAGAGATTGTGCTCTCAAGCCAGTTAGTGGTGAGTGTATATCACTAGAATTTAAACAAAACCTCAACACAATCACTGTTGTGAGTCACAGTAGTGACTTCAGAAATATCGTGATGGTATAATATAGTAGCAAAAATAGTGACAACTAAAATATCGTGGAGGTAAGTATATATTTAGTATTCCTAAATCCATGTCTTCGTACCTTGAAGATGGATATATAGTTAAGGTACATATATGTGAAGTTAAGTATAGTTAGCCTATACTTGTTTTTATAAAAGGACCTTGTCCCTGCAGAGAGCCGGGAAATTATTATGGCACGCAGGGTAGGTTGGATTGGCCCTTCAAGGAAAAATATCAAAGGGGACTGTGTCATAGTTAACTTTAGGCACACTGAATCTGTGAGGACACGGTTGAATGTGCAGATGCTGGAGATAATCAATGGTTCAAAGATTGTCTCCTTGCTGTTGTTTTTTTTCTATAAGCCAACCAGACAAATATTAAGGGGATTGCAATTGTAGCCAGAGTGGGAACTGCCATTGAGAACAGATTTGCAGTCTGGGCAAATTATAATGAGGTGGAATGATTGATAGCTCTAAATAAGGAAGCTGGGTTGCCAGATTCACAGTCAAAGTCTTATAACACGGCACTCTGAGAGTTCTGCTTTACTGCCATCATTTATGGCCCAGATTGAAGAGAAGGGCACATTATTAGCCTGGAAACTACCCCTGATAAGACTGTAATGCAGAATTATGGATGTTCTATTTTAATGCCTGCCCATACCCCCCTATCTAATAAGGACCCAAAGCTAAAGATATTGAGTTGGAAAGTTGCAGGATCCGTTCTAAGATATTTATACCTGATTAGCAACATTTTATTTAGTCATATGATGGTATTTTATTGCACAAAACCTAGGAAACGAATTCTATTGATTTTGATGGCTATATGTGTTTTAGCCTTCCGGCAGTACCATCTCGTTCAGGTCGGGCTTCAGGGGGGGCTTTCTATTTGGTTCAGTTTGTTAATTGGAGGTTCCGCAGTTGGGGTGGAGGCACCTGGAACCGACTTTCAATCAGTCCTGTTCAGACGTGCTTTGACCATAATGTTTATTAATTTTTACAATAATGATTTTCAAAATGTTCCTAATTCAAAGTTCCCAGGTTGATTTTTATTTATTGCAACACAGGTAGAGAAGCAATCACAACAGGGCCAGCAATTGTACTTTTGTCTAGGGGCGATTTTAATGCTACATTACCATGTCAGAAGGTAGGGGGGATGAGCAGAGTGGATGAGAGTGGCAAGAAGTTACAGACTTTTGTTGCGTTCCTTGACCTATATAACACACTGGAGAGGTACGGGACCGATACACAAGGTTTGACTACTTTTAGAGGGAGGAATAGCGCTTCCATTATTGACCATGCCCTACAGAGCAACTTATCCTGAAGCCCCAGGTCTAGCCAACCTAATCTCAACTACAGATAATCTGAGGCTACGATGGAAGCTGCTCGATCCCTCAAAATCTCTTAATAGGCTGATAGCAAACAAATTACAGCTGGTGATGGGTTGCCCTTCCGAAGATATTAATGGAGAATGAAAAGTCTCCTTGTTTGTGGCCTTTTGCTGCAAGATTAGATTTCTTTGTTAGTACCTGTCACATCGGTCTCTCAGAGCCCTCACTGGTTTGATCACATGTCCACTCGTGAATCTTCAGTTAAGAGGGGCTTTAAATGCAGAGTCCAGGGACCGCCCATTAGTGACTGCCTTACGGAAGGTCTATAAAGCAGTCCCTAATAAAAGAAGGGTTGAAGTTATCACACAGCAGTGGGCCATGCTGTCTGTTACTGCTAATACACAGGACAGCAAAACCTTTTGGAATGCTGTGTCCATCATGTGCTCCCTTGATCATAGACGAATGACAGTCAGATGTCATATAAATGGGGAGGAGTGGGTGTGACATTTTATAGACAGTAACACAGATGCCATCCGCGTCCCCCTGCAGCTATGGCAAGAGGATGACACGCCTTGTCTGGTTATCTCCGCACAGGAAGTAGAGACCGCTATCCGAGAAAGTTCAAGTGGCAAAGCACCAGGGGCTATGATGTCCCTATCGGCATTATCAAATGCAATGTAAAGCTGTGGGCCACATTGTTGACAAATGTGTATAACAGGCTGAATTATTCTTCAATCCCTTCTTCTTGGACTTCCTCGACAATTGTCCCGATTTTTAAAAAAGGAAATAGAGTGGAACTGAAATGTTACCCCCTCCCCCCCCCCCCATTTCCTTGATTGATATTCCAGCAAAAATTCTGAGGAGAGTCCTGTACAACAGGATAGTAGAGTGTGTTATTGATAATAATGTATTAAATGACTGTCAATATGGTTTTAGAAGCAGCATTAGGACTGTAGAGCAATGCCTAAATTTAAGTTTAATCATTGGGAAGTATACAGTGGCCAAACAGTCAACCCTGTATCTTGCCTTTATGGATTTGTCAATGACATTTGACTGTGTTAACGGGCGAAATTATGGCAGTTACTTATTAACTTAAAATGGATCCATCGATATTGCACTTATTGATTTCCCTCTATACAGGCACTAAGGCTCGAGTGAGGTTTGGCAGTAAGGGGGAAGTTTCTGATGAGTTCAGCTTTAATCGGGGAGTCCGTAAAGGATGTTTATTAGCTCCATTACTTTTTATCTTATACATAAATGAGTTTAGTGTAGAACTCACTAAGAGCACCCCTGACGTACCCCTAGTATGTGGTACTACCCTTCCTACCTAACTTTATGCGGATGACGCAGTTTTAATTGCCCGAACTCCCAAAGCCTTGCGTCTTTTAACCTATTCCTGTGTTAATTTTATGGCTAATCTTAATCTGTAGACAAATTTTACAAACTCATTTTTGATGTCATGTAGGCCGAAGCGCTCAAAATTACATTTAATTACTGTAGGCACGAGCACTTTATCCAGCACTGGCACTTTTTCCTATTTGGGGATTGTTGGACTTGGCCCTTTTTGCAGGGTTATCCCCAAACTTTTTCCTTCTTCCTCCTATTTTTTCCTGACCTGTTGTTGTTGGTTTTAGGACTCTGGGCACGTTACCACTGCTAATCAGTGCTAAAGTACATATGCTCTCTGTGTAAATTGTTATCATGATTGGTTATCCATGATTGGTATATTTGATTTACTGGTAAGCCCCTAGTAAAGTGCACTGAGTGTGCCAGGGCCTGTAAATCAAATGCTACGAGTGGGCCTGCAGCACTGTTTGTGCCACCCACATGAGTAGCCCTGAAAAGGTATCTCAGACCTGCCACTGCAGTGTCTGTGTGCAGTTGTTAGGACATGTACTGGTGTGTGTGACATGTCCTGATAGTGAAATACTGGCAATTTCGTTTTTCACTATTGAAACTCTATCTTGCCCCATAGGATAGAATGGGAAATGCTTTCTAACATCTTACAAGTATAACTTCCCATTAGGACAAGATCGAGAAATAAAGTTTAGGCTCTCTGAACTCAGAATTTAATAACACATCTTTTAGTAAAGATGGTTTTTAAATTGTGTGTTTGAAAATGCCACTTTTAGAAATTATTCTAACCAGCAAAACAATAGTAGGCATTTTCTTGTTTAGCCATTGTGTGTGCCTCTGCTAGTTAGTGTATTGACTGTCTGGTTTTGGAGTTTCAGGGGCTGGGGATGTGCACTCACTGTAGACAGCCACTGGAGCGGTTGAGGTGTGCCTGGCCCTTCCTGAATGACTCAGAACTGAGCTGAATAGACCATGGCTGAATTTAGAGTAGTGGGAGGAGATTTCTTTGCAACTGAATAGGGCCTGTCTCCCTTGCACAACACTGTCTCCACCCCCTGTGGTCATACTGCACCAGTGAGAACAGAACTGGTTTAGACTGGGCTCAGAGACCCTTTCACAAAGAAAAACAAAGAAATCTTGGGGTATAAGTATTACACCTGAAACCCCAGAACATTAAATCACTTCTGGACTCAAGAGGAACCTCTTTGCTGTTTCTTCCAAGGATAGGACAAAGACTGGAACTTTGCTTTGAACCTGCTTGAAGAAGATTCCCAAGGACCTGTGTGTGCTGGCCTCCTGTTCTGAAGTCTCAGGGACACAAAGACTTCACCTCCAGCTCCCCTAAACTCCACTGCTCGGAGTTCTGACCTGCCAGGAGGTGCCTGTTCCAGTTTTGGGCCTCTGGAGGGTGTTCCTGGTGTTGGGAGCTGGAAGAAACGTAAAGAAAGCAAGAAAAACAACTCTGATGCCATCAGCGCCGCCGCCAGTGACACTGCGACCTGCCCAGAGGAAAGGTGCACTGCTCGTGAAGTGCACGGTGCACCACACACCTGCACCGCAGCTCCAACGCCCTTCAATGCCTGCAGTTATCAGCCTCCCCAACGCCAGCGCTCGCATTGACGCCGTCACCGCTAGTGCCTGCATCCTGTTATTGCGGAGCCGATAACCAACTAGTGAGACTTCATGAACTCTGCAACTTCGCATTGCCTCACCAGAACCGATGCCTCAAAGCTGACGCCGCCGACTTCCCCTGTCCTGTACTCGACAGGTCGCCTCCTCACAAACACGAAGCTACGCCTCCCCAGTGGCAATCAGGGAACCGGCCTCGGCACCGACAACTCACCTCCACTGCGCCATGCATCGTCCATAGGCTTCGTATTCCAAGGTACTGTTGTTTGGGGGTTCGTGTCCGATGCAGCGCACCTTGCAGTCCGAGCCGTATTTTGGATTTATACCTGTCACGACATCGTAATAGCCCCAGGTGGAGCTATTTGTTTCTGCAAGTGCTATTTCTGCAAGTAATTGTTTTTAAGTGCTATTTTGATATATGTATGTTGGAGTTTTGTCATTTTGGGCTTGTTTGGTTTAGATAAAGATACTTTATTTTTCTAAACTGGTGTGGTGTCCATTTGTGGTGTTTTTTGTACTGTGTTACTGTGTGTTTTGAGTACAAATACTTTACACATTGCCTTTGGGATTAGCCTGTCTGCTCGTGCAAAGCTACCAAGGGGGTGAGCAGGGGTTATCTAAAGTGTGTAGCTCCCTTACCCTGACTAGAAGAAAGGGTCCCTACTTGGACAAAGGTGCATACCTCTGCCAACTAGATACCCCCATTTCTAATATTGGTGGTCAGAGGTGAGGATTGAACTTCTATTTGTACTTGACCCACAGTGATTGGTGTACATCACTAGTTTAGTGCAGACTACTATGCAGCCACATACTGTGTTTCTGGTTCTATTTTTGATTGACCCTTGAAGTATCCACACACCATGTCTCTAAATGGTAAACCATTAAACGAGGATGCAGAATTGGAGTTTGATATTGAGATGTTGTATACATACAAAGTGGATCAACTCAGACAATTTTGCAAAAGCTTTGGGTGCCTCATGAGGAGCGCTTCCTAGGAAATAGAAGCTGCAGAAGACCTTGAGTGCCTGGTGGAAGGCCAGAGAAGCTGGGGAGACAGGGGATGCAGTTGTGTATATGGATTTACCAGAAGGGGGCTCTGTGTCCCTGGAATTGCCTTTAGGAAGAGCGGCCTCTGTGGTTGGCAGCAGTGTGTCTTCCAGGAATTTGTCTCCAGAAGAGATGGAGGAGATGCAGAGGAGAGGGTGAGGAATCATGAGTTGGAGCTGCTGAAGCTCTGTGACTGGGGGGGAGTGTCTGAAAAGTTTCAGCACTCCGTCCATCATCTCCTTGTGTTTGCTTTGTTCGCCCGAAGTTGGCAGGGTATGCCCAGACGTGGGTCCCTTGCTCACTTTGCCACTGGATTCAAGCTAGCCTGGCTGATGAAGGGTGTTACCCAGAAACCGGTCCCAGGATGCTTGTTTCCGGTTCAGGGAAGACCTGCCTTGGCAGTTCGGGCTGGACTGTTCCCATGAGGCACAGGGTCAAGACTGATTTGCATATAGCTGTGTCTGAACTGGGGTGGCAAAGTGAGCTAAAGAACGATGATGGATTCAACCCAGATCTGTGACTGGGGGTGAGTGTCTGAAAAGTTTCAGCGCTCCGTCCATCATCTCCTTGTGTTTGCTTTGTTCGCCCTAAGTTGGCAGGGTATGCCCGGACGTGGGTCCCTTGCTCACTTTGCCACTGGATTCAAGCTAGCCTGGCTGATGAAGGGTGTTACCCAGAAACCGGTCCCAGGATGCTTGTTTCCGGTTCAGGGAAGACCTGGCTTGGCAGTTCGGGCTGGACTGTTCCCATGAGGCACAGGGTCAAGATTGATTTGCATATAGCTGGGTCTGAACTGAGGTGGCGAAGTGAGCTAAAGAATGATGATGGATTTAACCCAGATCTGTGACTGGGGGTGAGTGTCTAAAAAGTTTCAGCACTCCGTCCATCATCTCCTTGTGTTTGCGAAGCTCCAGACAAAGAAGCTAGAAATGGAAAAACACAAGGAAGTTACCCTTGCCTTGGAAGAAAGTTGCTTTTGGCACACAAATTAAGCAAGAGAGAGCTGGACATCAAGGCCAAAAAGGCTGAGCCTAGCGCAAATGGTGGCAACATACAGCCAGTGCAATCTGGGGGTAAGGTCTACATTCTCAAAGATCTAGTTCAGAATTTCCATAAGGGGTAGTATATTTATGCTTGGTTTGCATCTTATGAGGCAGCACTGCGTATGAATGAGGTCCCTGAGAAACACTTTGAGCCCAATGGAGGAACACCCTGACACCTTTGGAGGAGGCGGGTCCTCTCACCTATCCCAATATGGAGACTTTATGCCTCAGGTATGGGCTCACTCCTGAGCAGTACAGGGAAATGTTTAGATCTTTCAAAAACCTTGAATCAAACATGTGAGAGGAAAGTGTGAATTTATTTTGCAGAGCACTGGATGGTTGGATAAAGGGCAGCAAGGTAACTGACTATCAGGGGTTGTATAATTTGATTGGTTGGGAGCATTTGAGTAGTCTTTGTGTTCCAGAGCTGTGCAAGCATCTGATGGATAGTAAGCTGACTGACCCCAGGAAGCTTGCTCAGGAGGCGGACCGCTGGATGAGTATCAGGGTGCACAAGAGGTATGTGGGAAACCCAGCGAAGGGTGGGCAGGGTCCCCAGCAGATGAGTGGTGGGTCAAGGGTAACCAAAAGGAGTTCTCTAGAGGGCCCCAAAATAGTTCCCAGGGTGAAGATTCCCAGCCCCCAGGGGTAAGAAGCCATGGCCCTCAGAGGTAAGCCAGGTGATAGGGGTTCCTGCACATGTTTTTTATGTGGTCAGGAGGGTCACATGCAAGGGGATCCCAAGTGTCCCAAGGCCACATCTGCCCCCACTGGAGCATCGTTACCGGGGTTAGTTAGTGTAGCGCTGGGGGAGGAGTTGGTTCCTAGTGAAGGGGGGAGCCAGCTGTGATGGTCCAGGAAACCTGTCTGCCGGATAACACTAAGAAGTACCTGCAGTTGGTGACCATCCATGGGAGGAAGGTGGAAGCTCTGAGAGACACAGGAGCAAGTTTGGCATCTGTGAGGTGTCAGTGGGTGTCTGAGGAGCGGATAATCCCCAATGCACTTCCCCCTGTAGTTGCTGCAGACAACTCTGAGCACCTGTGTAAGGTGGCACAGGTTCCCTTTGAATGGTTGGTCTCAGATCCCTTGAAGGTTGTTGTGAGTCCATCCATGCCTGTTGACTGTCTGCTTGGTAATGACCTGGAGAGTTCCCCTTTGAAGGAGGTGAAACATCAGGCTCATTTGGAGATGCTGGGACTGCCTGAGTGGGTGTGTGTGACCTCTTGATTAAAGGTTGCCAGTTAGGGTAATCAAGAGGACCTGCAGCATGAAACAGTGGCCTCGGTGCCTGCCTGAAAGAGGAGGGGCAGGAGGAATAGGAAACCCATCCCAGAAGTTCCCACGGTCCAGGAGAAGGCAGACCTTTAGGGGGATGCCTTGGAACCTACAGGGGACCAAGTGGTCAAACTGAGAGACCTACCTGAGTTGACCCATTGGCAGCAGGAAGGGGGTCCCATGGGAGGGGAGTTCTGCAAGGCACAGATGGAGTGCCCTACTCTTGTTGGTTTGCAGCAATAGGCTGCAGACGAGGCAGCAGGTGATCTGTCTGGATCACATTGGATTTATTGGGAAAATGGTCTCCTTTACAGTGAGCTTAAAGTTTCTGAGCTGGGGTCAGCCCGTGTGCTGATGGTACCCAAGTACTTCAGGACCTTCCTACTGTCTCATGACGTGCCTTTGACAGGACATTTGGGGTGCGACAAGACCTTTAACAGGCTTGCCACCCACTTCTTTTGGCCCCAAATGCGAAAGCGCATTCATACTCATTGTAGGTCTTGTCAGACTTGCTAGGCAAGCGGCAAGAGTGGGGGGAATTGTAAGGCTCCCCTTCAACCTTTCCCTGTGGTGAGCACTCCTTTCTAGCGGGTGGGCATTGATATTGTGGGGCCACTGAAACCCAAGACAGCCTTAGGCAACAAGTATATCTTGGTCTTGGTGGACCATGCCACCCGGTACTAGGAAGCTGTCCCTCTCAATACAATCACTGCCCCTGTGGTGAGCCGTGCGTTGATAGGGATCTTTTCCTGTGTGGGGTTCCTCAGAGAGGTGGTATCTGACCGGGGTACCAACTTCATATCGAGGTATATGATGTCTTTATGGGAGGAGTGTGATGTAATGTACAAATTCACCACTACTTACCACCCCCAAGGAAATGGATTGGTTGAGAGGTTCAACCGAACCCTGAAAGGCATTATTAAGGGTCTTGCAGAGCCCATGAGACATAAGTGGGACATCTTACCATGCCTGTTGTTTGCCTACTGGGAGGTACCGCAGAAATCGTTAGGTTTCAGTCCCTTTGAATTGCTGTATGGGCACCCTGTGAGAGGACCTCTTAGTCTGGTGAAGGAGGGTTGGTAGAAAACTCCCGGTAGGACTCCCCAGGATGACATTAGTTACATGCTGGCCTCCATAAACCAGACTCACCACTTCAGGAAACTCGCCCAGGTGAACCTGGAAGCCAGCCAGGAGAAGATAAAAAGTTGGTAGGAACAGAATGCCACTCTGGTAGAGTTTCAGCCGGGCCAAAAAATATTGGTGATGGCACCAGTGGAGCCTTGTGCACTCCAGGACAAGTGAACTGGGCCATTTGCGTTGGTGGAGCGCAAGTGTGAAGTCACCTACTTGGTTAACTTGCAGACTCCTAAGGACTCTTTGAGGGTCCTGCACGTGAACCGCCTCAAACTTCACTTTGAGAGGTCTGAAGTGACTATGCTCCTGGCTACAGATGATGGAATGGAAGAGGAGTGTGACCCTCTTCCCGACCTCTTGTCTACTCAGGAACATGATGGGTCAGTGGAGGGTGTGAACCTCTCTCCCACCCTGGCCCCAGAGCAACAGAGGGACTGTCGCCAGGTACTGGGACAGTTCGCCTCCCTGTTCTCCCTGACCCCAGGAATCACTACTTGGTGTGTCCATGATGTGGACACTGGAGACAGTTTACCTGTGAAACACAAGATTTACAAGTTGGCTGACAAGGTCAGGTCTACCATCAAGGAAGAAGTTTCCAAGATGTTGGCATTAAATTGATAGAGCCCTCCAGCAGCTCCTGGCCTAGCCCAATGGCCTGGTTCCCTAAAGCTGCTGCACCCAGTGCCACTCCTTAACTGCGGTTTTGTGTGGACTACCATGGGCTCAATGCCATCACCAGGACTGACACGCACCCCATCCCCAGAGCTGATGAGGTCATCGATCAGTTGGAAGCTGCCGGTACCTTAGCACGTTTAAACTAACGTCTGGGTACTGGCAGATTGCCTTAACTGATGGGACAAGAGAGAGGTCTGCGTTTTCAATACCAGAGGGGCACTACTAGTTCCGTGTCTTGCCCTTTGGGTTGAAGAACGCCCCAGGCACATTTCAGAGACTGGTCAACCAGGTACTGTCCAGGCTGGAGGAATTCAGCACCCCCTACCTGGATGACATTGCTGTGTTCAGCTCCAGATGGGAGGAACACTTGCAGCACCTCTGTGAAGTGTTTTAGGCTCTGCAGAAGGCAGGCCTCACAATCAAGGCCAGTAAGTGCCAGATAGGGCAGGGATCTATGGGTGTACTTAGGGCACCAGGTAGGAAGAGGCCAGGTGGCGCCCCTACAACCTTAGATTAACACCATTCTGTCTTGGGAGCCCCCAAGACCCAGACAGAGGTGAGAGCCTTTTTAGCTCTCACTGGCTACTACAGATGGTTTGTCAAGGGGAATGGCACCATTGTTTTCCTCTTGACAGAGCTTACTTCAAGGAAGCAGCCAAGGAAAGTGATCTGGACTGATGCCTGTCAGACCGCTTTTGATACCTTGAAATCTGCATGTGCACAGCACCCATGCTCAAGGCACCCAATTTCTTCAAAGAATTAGTTGTGCTTTAGAGCATGGTGTAGGTGCAGGTCTCTCACAATTGAATGACAAGGGCTTGGACCAACCTGTATCTTTCATTAGTAGGAGGCTACTTCCCAGGGAACAGAGGTGGAGAAGCTTTTGCTGTGGTCTGGGTGCTAAAGAAGCTAAGGCCCTACTAGTTTGGGACTCACTTCCGGGTTCAGACAGACCACAGGCCCCTCAGATGGTTGATGCAAATGAGGAGTGAGAACTCAAAACTGTTGAGGTGGTCCATCTCCCTGCAGGGAATAGACTTTATGGTGGAACACCGCCATGGCAGCAGCGGTACATGCAGGTAAGCATGGTGGGGCGGGGCAGGGGGATGTCGACAGAATAGGAATTATTTATTTATTTAATCCTCCCTATACTGTCATCTGTTGACTCCCCGCTGCCCTGCCCTACTGCGCTTACCTGCACGAACTGCCATGGCGCCCTTGTACAGAACATGCCAATGCTGATGGTCAGTCTAGATTTTTCCGCCTTAGTGATGAGAACTCCCAAGAGGGTGGGTAGTTCTCCCCTCTTTTTAGCTGGAGGGGGCACGTGTTAGACATGGCATCTTGGCGTGGTTTCCCCAGACTTTTTGCCTCTACCGTCTGTATTTCTGATGCTGTGCTGGATTTCGTTTTTGCTGGCTTAGATGCTTTGGGCACTTTGCCCCTGCTGATCAGTGTCAAAGTGCAAATGCTCCCTGTGTAAATTGTCATTATGATTGGTTATCCATTATTGCCATATTTGATTTCCTGGTAAGTCCCTATTAGAGAGCACTGTGTGTACCCAGGGCTTGTAAATCAAATGCTACTAGTGGGCCTGCAGCACTGATTGTGCCATCCACATGAGTAGCCCGGTAAATGTATCTCAGGCCTGCCACTGCAGTGTCTGCGTGCAGTTTTTACTGCCATGTTGACCTGGCAAGTGCACCCACTTGCCAAGCCCTATCCTTCCCTTCCCTTTTCTTGCATGTAAGGCACCCCTATGGTAGGCCCAAGGTACCCCTCTTGGCAGGGTGCACTGTATGTGAAAGGTAGGACTTGTATTGGTGCTTGTGACATGTCCTGATACTGAAAGACTGTGTATTTCGTTTTTCACTATTGAAAGGCTATCTGTCCCACGGGCTAACATGGGAGTTACGTTGTAACATCTTACAAGTATAACTTTCCATAGGGACAAGATAGAGAAATGAAGTTTAGGCTCTCTGAACTCAGAAGGTAATGAAACATCTTTTAGTAAAGATAGTTTTTTAAATTGTGTGTTTGAAAATGCCACTTTTAGAAAGTAGGCATTTTCTTGTCTAACCATTCTGTGTGCCTCTGCTGTTTTGTGTATTGACTGTCTGGTTTTGGAGTGGATGGGGATGTACATTCGCTGTAGACAACCTCAAGGGGAATTGAGGTGTATCCTTGCCTTTCCTGGGAGACTCATAGCTGAGCTGAATAAGCCTGGTCTGCATTTAGAGTGGTGGGAGGAGTTTTTACTAGCGCCTGAATAGACAGTGTCTCCTCTGCACAATGCTGTCTCCACCTCCTGTAGTGAAGCTGGGCCAAGGAGAGGGCAGAACTGGGTTGGACAAAGAGAACAAAGAGAAAATGTGGCATAACTATTGGACCTTAAACCCCAGAGAATTAGATCACTTCTGGACCAAAGAGGAACCTTTTGCCAAGGAGAAGAGCTGGAGAGCTGCAAGGAGGAGCACTGCCCCTTTTCTGTGTGCTTTGCTGGGTTGGCCTGCAATTGCTGCTTCTGCCAAGGAAGAAGACAAAGACTGGAACTTTGCTGTGAACCTGCTTGAAGAAGAATCTCCAAGGGCTTGTGTGTGCTGACCTCCTGTTCTGAAGTCTCAGGGACACAAAGACTTCACCACCAGCTCCCCTATAGTCCACTGCTGGGAGTTCTGACCTGCCAGGAGGTGCCTGCTCCAGTTTTGGGCCTCTGCAGGTTGTTCCTGCTGTTGGGAGCTGGAAGAAACTTTAAGAAAGCAAGAAAAACAACTCCGATGCAGTTAGCACTGCCACCAGTGACGCCGTGACCTGCACCGAGGCCAAGGACATCGCTCATGAAGTGCACAATGCACCGCAGCTCAGACGCCCTTCAACGCCTTTCCACGCCTGCAGTTATCGGCGCCCCAACGCCAGTGCTCGCACCGACGCCGTCACCGCCAGCGCCTGCATCCTGTTATCGGGGAACCGGTTGACTTCACAAACTCTGCAAATTCGCATCACCTCACCGGAACCATCGCCTCACCATCCGACGCCGACGACTTCCCTTGTCCTTGACTCGACAAATCACCTCCTCGCGGATGCGACACCTTGGCTCACCTGCGGCAACCAGGGAACCGGCCTTGACCTCTGCACCGACGCCTCACCTCCACGACGTCATTCATAGACTTTGTTTTCCAAGGTACTGTTGTTTGGGCGTCCATTTGATTCCGTGCCTGATGTCGTGCACCTCGCGGTTGGAGTCGTACTTTGGATTTATGCCTATCACTGCGTTGTAATATCCCCAAGTGGAGCTATTTGTTTCTACAAGTGCTATTTCTGCAAGTAACTGTTCTTAAGTGATATTTTGATAAATGTATGTTGGATTTTTGTCGGTTTGGTCTTTTTGGTTCAGATAAAGATACTTTATTTTTCTAAACTCGTGTGGTGTCCATTTGTGGTGTTTTCACTGTGTTACTGGGTGTTTTGAGTACAAATACTTAACACATTGCCTTTGGGATAAGCCTGTCTGCTCTTGCCAAGCTACCAATGGGGGTGAGCAGGGGTTATCTAAAGTGTGTAACTCCCTTACCCTGACTAGAAGAAAGGGTCCCTATTTTGACAAAGGAGCATACCTCTGCTAACTAGAGACCCCCATTTCTAACAATCCTCCTCTCACTGCATTTGCCACAGCTAGTTGGGCATAGGTTATTTGAGTGACTATATTCAGAGATGTCCGGCCATCCGGCGTTTATCTATTTGGAGTTTAGTAGGTGGCACCCTATCAAAGAGTATAATTAATGATTGTTTGGCCTGTGATAGTGGTCTTTCCATACCCTGGCAGGCCTATGTTATGGAAGGTGTAGGCCTAATTGATATGTTTCTGGACAGACCATTGCTTGCAGGAAGCAAGTGAAGTTTTTATTATTGGAGAAAGCTGCAACAGACAGACTGCGGGTGGAAAGTAAGAAAAATAGTGTTTTAGACTACTTGCATATTAATTTAGGGGTGTCTCACTTGGACTATTTTTCAGAATACAAATAGGAGTTGGGGACGGTTTTTATTGTGTTGTTTTAGGGCTGGTACAAGAAAATATCTTCTATGCTTCCCAATTGGGCATCAACATGTGCTCTAAGGACATGCCCATGCAATAACCAGTTCAAACAAACTATGCTGCACTTTCTCTTTTCTTGTAGTTTTTATGTGCTATATACAAGAATATTTCTTATGCACCTTATGAGTTCCAGAAAGATATGGTCTTGCATGCAGGCATGTCGTTTTTTATGCACTCAAAATCCTGCTGGTGTGTAGCTATGTTTCTTCAAGCTGCTGTATCCTCTAGGAAAACAATGTTAGAGGATTTACTTTTTAATCAGGTTTTATATATTTTAATACTTTATGGCTTATGAAATATGGTGTATTTCCCATCTTTTGCACAGTGTCTATATTATATTGTGTGCTTTTATGGCTATTTCATAGCTGGATAAAGATGAATTTATGAGGATGATAAGGACCTTGAAGATATGTTCTTTGTCATTATATTTGCTAGAAATGTTTTGTAACGGAATCTTTAGACTGTGCTATGTTTCATATAGGTACCCTAATATAGGCTTGGGTAATATCTTACACCTTCACCTACATTTCCCCCCCTATACTACACCTCAACGGACCTTTTAGGAATGAACCTTTACCTAGTTCTAGTCCTGGGCACAGAAGGAGGGTTTCTCCGTCAACAATAGTGTCCTATAACTTCATTAATAGACTCACACAGTATGAATGAATATTCATAAGGGTTCTGGGAAACCAGGCTGGGGCTACACCACCTGCTTAATATCTACGTACACGGTTCATCCCATACGTCATCCTTAAACCCAACAATGGCTAACACAAGAAACAAGGGACAAAGGAACCCTAGATACTTTCTGCATAAATACCACACAGCTTGCTAGTGTTAGTCAGAGGGAACCGAGACTTCCAGGCCGACACACTGACCAGAGACGCTGAGGCTCCTGCATGCAGACGCTCCAGCTGACAGTGATCTAAACACATCCCTTGTGGGGTGTCCAACTCGAGACCAGGACGGGGTCCCACACTCTCTCTTTTCAGGTAATGGGGTTAGACTAAATCCTAGAGGGATTATTGGCTTTACACCTACTCACATGATAGGTACACTTAGGTACATCTAGAAAGGCATCGTAGGAGTACGCGCTTTCTTTTATCATGCATTTTATATCCATGAATGCATTTATTATTATTGCAAAATGGTAGAACTGTACTATCCATTTGTATTCACTATACTGCTGATAATATATATCTGCTACTGTCTCACTATTATTGCAGCAAATCTATTTTACAGTAGAAGAACAACTGTACAATAAATACTTATTGTAACACGCCCGACTGTTTCTTCTGTGTAACTTTCTGAGACCGAATAAGTGAGCACGATTGACTGAGCGAAAAGTAGTATTTTGTTTCCACGATCTGAGGGATCAGGGTTGTCATCTTCTAAGGTTGCCAGAAACTATTCTCTCCCCGATAAGAGGAGACACTAGTGGCACTGTGAGCTAGCTAATGCAAACAGGCTAACATTTTCGGTGGGGGTGTTTAGAGTCAGTCTGCCACCAAGCCCACAGTTCATGTTATCCGAACGCGCAGATTCTGTATAGGTTATATATAGGAACTACACGACAACTGGATATTCTGGTACCAGATCACAATCACATTGCTTCTGTTGTAGACATGGGAATCCTTGTTTGCTGAAAAGCAAACACTGCTTCTAATTGAATCATTCATAAAGAATACCACTCTCTTTGCAATACCGCTCGGGCTGAATATGTCAGTTCCACAATTTCTCATGCCAAAAACTGTCCTAAGGTGCTTTTTAAATTGGTTAAGGAACTTTCTGGCGCGGCCACCCAAGCTCCACCTCCGGTGCTCTTGGAATCACAATGTGAAGCGCTGGCTATGTTTTTCCTTAATAAAGTGGAGCAAATTAATTTAACATTTAACACCTCCAAGATCATTACTCCACAGCTAACTACATCCGCATCGTCTTTATCTCACTCGGGATATCAGTTGGAGGTACAGGGGGAGGTCTGCCTTAGTAAACTTGATCACTGGATCCCGTAAGATATCATCTCCTTCAGTCAGATCTTAAAAAGTCTCAAATCGGGTTCCCCTCTGGACCCCCTCCCCTTTACCACACTGCAAAAACTTGAGACACCTGCTCTACAGCTGATCATGGAACTATTTAATGCATCCCTAAGGGAAGCCTTGGTTCCATCGGAGTGGAAACATGCTATGATTCTTCCATTCCTGAAGAAGGCTAATGCTGACCCGGCTCAGATGTCTAATTTCCGCCCCATTTCTCTGCTCCCAGTTTTTTCCAAAATGTTGGAGAAACACGTGAATTTGCAATTAACCCGATATGTTGAGACCTATAAGTTTCTGCATCCCTCTCAATCGGGCTTTAGAGAAAGCTACTCTACAGAAACCACACTTCTGGGAGTTACCGAAATGATGCGGAGCCGTTTGGACGCCGGCGACACTGTGGCGCTCATATTATTAGATTTGAGCGCCGCTTTTGACACGGTATCTCACACCGTGCTTCTGCAAGCCTTACAATCCATTGGCGTAACCGGACTCGCCCTGAAATGGCTGGCGAACTTCTTAATGGACCGTACGTTTCAGGTCTTTTCCCCAGCGGCAGTATCTAAAATTCACGCCTCTCCCCATGGGGTACCACAGGGCTCTATACTCAGCCCTCTGCTATTTAATATTTACGTTAAGCATCTGGCTGATATCGCCGAGGAGGTGGGACTGTCAATTTTTTCCTATGCTGACGACACCCAAATAATCTTCTCCCTGTCTGCTAAAGAAGCTGCACAATCTTCTTCTCTCTTAACGGGGCTTCGCAATATCGCGCAGTGGATGCAGGCTAATTCACTGAAACTCAATGGGGAGAAGACTGAGGTGCTAATCTTAGGGAAGAATAAAGAACTTTGGGGTCCTCAGCACTGGCCCCTGAATTGGATGCCTTTCCCCAGCCTACCCACCAAGCTCGCAATCTGGGTGTCATCATCGATGATCAACTCTCGATGAAACATCATGCAGTAAAGGTGGCGACGACCTGTTTTGGCATCCATAAGTGGCTAAGAAAGATCTTATGGATGTTGCCAGATTCTACGCAAAGAACCGTAGTCCAGGCCTTGATTACCTCTTGCCTGGACTATGGCAACAGTCTCTTTTTGGGATCCAACAAGGATGTTATACGCAAGTTACAGGTAGTACAGAACGCCGCTGCCTGCCTTCTATGCCGTATCCCTAGAACTACGTCTGCCTCTGGTTCTTTGCGTTCACTCCAATGGCTTAAAGTGGAAAACTGCATCAAATTTAAAACTCTAACTATCATGTTCAAGATCAAAACTGGCAAGGCCCCGCAATACTTGAGCACCTTTGCTCAACCATATGTTCCTTCCTGCCCCCTTCGCTCAGCTAATCAAGCTAATTTTATGGTCCCTAGGCACAGATTGTCCCGGATGGGTGGTCGCTCTTTTTCCTGCTTGGGTCCCACTATGAGGAATTCCCTTCCTCTTGCACTTAAGACCGAGACCTGCTACACCCATTTTCTTAGATCTCTGAAAACCTGGCTTTTTGATCAATAGGCTTCCCATTCCTCTTTTGGCAACCTGCAAGGCGGCGCCGGGAAACCTTTGAGTAGCTGTGCGCCTTATAAAACCTAAATAAATAAAAAATAAATATTCAAAACTAAAAAATGAATTAAAAAAGAGTAAATCCATACAGTGCCACAGAGCTAGCTGACCTATTCGAGTGAGACTTTTTAAAAAAACAAGAGCAACCCAAGTGTCCATGCGAACTGGGTATTTAAGTATAAACTTACAACAAGCGTTTACATAGAACTCATTTTGCAAACAATTTCATATTATCACAGGTATATTCTGTGTTGATTTAATCAAGAGAGAATGATGGTGGGACAGAGCACGTCTGCCTAGAGTTGGTTATACAACGGTAAAAGTAGCCAGAACAAATTCTTTCTTTTAACTTAATTCAGCTGAATCAAGTTTTTTATTTTGTTGTGATACAAAAGGAAAATGACTGAAGATTTATTTCCATATTTTACACATTTACTTTTTACTTTTTGTTGTGACGCTTTAGATTTTGTGAGTGATCTTCTTGAGAAGAGGAAAAGAGAGTGATAAAGGAACTCCAAGTGACATAACCATAACTGAGATATATGTGGCAATAAAGTGGCTTTCAATAAAAACACGGTTATTGGTATTTAAAAGATAAAGATACAATTAAATCAACACAGAATATAGCTGTGATAATATGAATTTGTTTCCAAAATGAGTTCCATGTGAATGCTTGCCGTAAGTTAATACTATTCCAGTGAGAATCAGTGGGATTCTGGTGATCACAGTGTTAGCTTTGTCTGCATTAATTCTGTGTTAGACAACATGAGCACCACACATACAGGTGCAAGCACATAGACACGAAAGCAGGCAATCAGACCTGAAAATGCACTCCCTCCTGGATACACACTCTACAGATGCCTGCACATGCACACTCAGGCACACACATCTACTCACCAGCTCACATCTGTGCACACATACACACAGTATGTTTGTTGCATTCATAAGTGTGGGAAAACCTTATCTGCTTTGTACGTGGTTATGACAACACAATGAAACCAATTATTATTATAAGTGCAGTGCATATCTTTGCACCTTGCGTTACAGTGTTAAATATTGTTAGACATACACCTCACCCTGACAGGGAAGACGTGGTTTAGTGTCTACTGACAGCTCCCAATCATGTTTGCCAGAAAGGCTGAACTTCCGTACATGAGAAATCAACATAAAATGTCCGTGGCTTGCACTCTAGCAGTGACGTTAAACTTGGGACCTACTCATAGGGAGTGGCGGCTGCTATGGAACGTTCGTGGGCGAGGGTTAGAAAAAAAGAAAAGACGACTTACCTGCCGAACGCTGCCTCTCCTCTTTTCTCCCTCTGTTCCTGGCTCCCAGCAGCACCCAGGCTCCCAAACTCCCCTAGCCAGTCATGACGCTGCTGTCACCAGTATGACAGCAGCATTGTGATGGGTCTGAGCAGCCTGGTTCAGTGCTCAGACAGGGAGTGGGAGCCTATGCATGTTCTCCATCCAGGCTGTGCAATACAGCCAGGTGGACAACATGCTAAGTGTGCATGACTGTTTGGCTGGCTCAAGACAGCTGGCCAAACCATCATGCACACTTAAGTGCACCAACCACTCTTCCCCCTGCTGGCTGTGATGACAGCCCAGCCCCACCCCACCCCGTAAAACTGCCTCAGTACGGAAAAATAAAATGATGATAACTTTTTATCATTATCATTTTAATTTTCCTTTTTGCACTGCTCAAAGAGCAATGGGGCGGCACTCCTCCTTAGTAGAGGAGCCGCTGCTGCTAATAGGGAGGTGTTGGAGGATGACACAAGGAGCAACAATGCAAAAATAAGTACAGTTAAAAGATTCTGAGAAGAATCGGAAAATTAAGGTTCAAACCACACATAGAAAAATAATAAACAAAATCAATTTTTAATGCCACCATAAAGAAATAAAAACGGAATAAAATTGATACTAACATAATGCGTTTTCAAAAGCCATCCAAAAGAATGGAAAAGTCAAAGTGGCTTTTTAGTGCTACAGGAATAAAACCCTGGTCCCAAAAAAAGTGGGTTAATTTGAATTGGCATGGGAGACTGAACAAGTCAAAAAGCTATGTTTACATTTGAAGGTGCCCCTTGAGCTGCATCCTCACCATAAGCGATTTTGTCTAGACTGTATCTGGCAAGCTTTCCATAAAGTCAGAGCTCTCAGTGAAGAATCTTGAATAACAGACAAAAGCTCCAAACAGGAGGAAGACACTCCTAGTGGCTGCACTAGGACTAGAAGTGATCACATATGCTCTGGGCGGCAGCCTTTGATCAGCACTTTTTTAGTGGGTCTCGCTGAGCCTAGAAATCTGAAGGACACTCGCTGCAGGTTGAACCCAAACAGAGTTCATCACCTCAGATGAAGCTCACAGTAGACAATGATGAACAGTTCTCACAAAGTTAGAAAAGCTTTAACAGAGACATGGGTACAGCGACCCAAATCTCAGGGCCTATCCTGGACAAATGGAAAGTCACCGTTAGCATGTGTAAAGCTCTGTACAACTACTTTCATGAATTCTCCATCATGGCCGAAGAGTCCATTCATGTTGACATAGTGACTTCCACGTCAGTGGTATACATCAAAGTTTAAGCTTTGAAGAGATATGAATAAGGCTCCCTATTTTCTGTTTTTAATGCTTTTTACAGATAAATACAGACAGAAAACCATTTATTTTCTTGTCTTTATTTATTTTAAATGTGGATAAAATCAGAAATTGGGTTGCTTTTTTGAGATATTCTAAATGTCCTCTTCCATATCTGCTAGGCCAAAAGTTGTGTGGATTGATGGGTAAGGGGGTTAAAATAGAAAGGAATTTTAGTAAAGTGGCATAAACAGCAGTAGATATACTCATGGTTGATACTGAAATGTGCATTAATTTATCTTCTGCGGGTGTTCATATCACTGAAACCTGACAGGCATTCAAGCATCAGTGCATATTTATTGGTTAACACCTTCGCTGCTAGGCCTCCAACAAAGCCTTTTTTGGGCTATTTGGGGTAGTTCGCGCTTAAGCCCTGTAACCTTTTGTCCGCATAAGGTATTCATGCCAAATTTGCGTACCTTTCTTTAAACATCTTGCAGATTCTAAAGGTACCCAGGGTTTGTGGATTCCCCTGGAGGGGACCGAGAAATTAGCCAAAATACAGCTACATTTTGGGGTTTGGGGGAAAAATGGGAAAAAAGTGCTGCAGAAGAAAGCGTCTGTTTTTTTTCCTGCAATTTGTATTGACAAAGGGTTTGTGGTGCTAAAATCACCATTTTATCAGCTTTCAGGAACAGGCAGATGTTTGTCAGAAAAACAAAATTTTCTGCACAGTTTTGGCATTTTACTGTGACATAGCCAATTTTTCCTATTTTTTGTGCTTTCAACCTCCTTCCAGTTAGTGGTAGAAATGGGTGTAAAATCAATAATGGATCCCGGAAAGCTATTTATTTCCAGAAAGTAGACAAAAGTTTGAATTCAGCAAGGGGTTATTTGTGTAGATCCTTCAAGGTTTTCCTTTAGAAACTAACAGTTGAAATAAAAATATATGAAATTGAGTTGAAAAAAACAGCCAATTGTGCCAACGTTTTCACCTGTAACTTCTAGTAGGTATACCAGATTCTTTACAGCAATATACCGTTACGTCTGCTTGACCCTTCTGGTTGCAAGGATATATAGGACTTGAATGTTCAATAAGAGCCCGAGTTACCCAGATCAAATAACTGAGCTGCGCCTTGCAATGGTTTTTCATTATCTACCGGGTATATAGCAATTCATTTGGTAAAATATAAATAGTGAAAAATAGGTATCAAGGAAACCTATGTATTTCCTAAATGGGAACAAAATATAGAGTTTACAAGTAGGGGTTATTTGCACATCTCCAAAATTGTGGGTACCCGTACTAGCATGTGAATTGGAGGACATTTTTCAAAATGACTTCTTTTTTACACATTGTCTTACATTTGGAAGTCAATTTTGTATTAAACCCTTGTTCTACTGTTCTGTGTTCCCCCAAGTCCCCTACTAAAAATGGTACCTCACTTATGTGGTTAGGCATAGTGTCCGCAGCAGGAAACACACCACAACGTACTGTGGAGACTTCAAAATTATTGATCACAAAAAGACTTGGTTTTGCGAAGGAAACACCTACATTTTTGCTCCCTGGCTTGGCAGGCATCTAGGGAAACATACGAATCCCAGATATGTCTGAAAACTAGAGACCCAGAGGAGTCTAGGGAGGTGTGGCTTGCATGGCTTTCCCAACATTGTCCTACCCAGAATCCCCTGCAAACCTCAAATTTAGTTTTGCGATCGATAATTTTGAAGTCTCCACTGTACGTTTTGGGCCTTTTCTTGCAATGGGCACTAGGTCTAGCCACACAAGTGAGATACCATTTTTATCAGAAAACCTAGGGTAACACTTGGTGGTAGGAAATTTGTGTCAACCCAGTGATCCCACAACTTTCCCACACAGAAATGTGAGAAAAATGTGATTTTGTTTCAGCTAAATTTGAGGATTGAAGGGGATTCTGGCTAATGAAAATATTGGGGGATGAATACAAGCCACACCTCCCTGGACTCCCCAGGTGTCTAGTTTTCAGAAATTTCTGGGTTTTACAGGTTTCCCGAGATGGCCACCGAGCCTGGGACCAAAAACACTGGTGACCCCCTTGAAAAACCAGGTTGTTTTGTGATAGATAGGTGGGCACCTGTGTTTTTGGTCCCTGACTTGCAGACATCTAAGGGGACCTAAAAAACCCAGACATTTTTGAAAAGTAGACACCCATGGGAGTCCAGGGAGGTTTGGCTTGCATTGATCCCCCAACATTTTCCTTCCCAGAATCCGCTGCAAACCTCAAATTTAGCTGAAATAAATCAAATTTTCCTCTAATATCTGTGTGGGAAAGTTGTGGGATCACTGCACGGTACAAATTTCCTACCACTCACCGTTCCCCTTAGTCTCCCAATTAAAATGATACCTTACTTGTGTGAATGGGCCAAGTGCCTGTGAAATGGAAGGACCCAAAACGTGTAGAGATTGAGGGGGGCCCAAGCGGGTCCCCAAGGGCAGTTTGTTTTGTACGTTTTTAGGCTGACGCTACTTTTGGCACCCACACATGTGAGGTATCAGTTTCCTCGGGAGACCTAGGGGAGAGCTGGGTGGTAGGAAATCTGTGCCTGCGCTGTGATCCTACAACTTTCCCACACAGAAATGTGAAGACAATATTACTTTGTAAGTAAATTTGAGGTTTGCAGGGGGATCCGTGCAAGCCACACTGCCAACCAAGAGTCAGTCCACGCATACCACCATCAATGCACACCGCCAGCCAAGTGCCATCCAGGCACACTGCTAGCCAAGCTCCATCCATGCACACCGTCAGCCAAGCACTATCCATGCACACCACCAGCTAAGCGCCACCCATGCACTCCGCCAGCCAAGCACCACCCCTGCACAGCCCGTCAGCCTAGTACCATCCTTGCACACCGGCAGCCAAGCGCCAGTCCATGTACACCGCCAGCCAAGCGCCACTCCACGACACCACCAGGCAAGCGCCAATCTACGCACACCGTCATCAAGAGTGAGTCCACATACACTATTAGCCAAGTAGAAGTCTACACACAACGCAATCAAAATGGCAGCCAAAGATCAGTACACGCAGACCATCAGCCGAACTCCAGTTCACAGAGACACAAACTTTCCCTGGTTTCTAGTGGTTTTCTGCCCCCCTGGGGGGCAGATGAGACTAAAAATATTACAGAGATAGTCAAAATGTGTGCCTAAAAAAATGGGGAGGGACCCTTGCCTATGGGGCTTCTCCCTGACATGCCCATAAACATATCCCTGGTGCCTAGTGGGCTTTTGTCCCCCACCCGGGGGCAGATAAGGGGCTATTGCCCCGATCTGCCTCCTGGGAGGGGCAGAAAGAAATGTTTTGGGGTGGGGGCAATAGCATGCCCATTCTGGGCAGCCCCCACCCCTACGTAAAAAAAAACCAACATAATCCCTGGTGCCTAGTGGACTTTCTTCCTCCCCGGGGAGGCAGATCAGGGGCTATTGCCCCATATGCCTCTCGGGGGCAGAAAGACTGTGGCAATTTGGGGGGGGGGGGGTTGGGGGCATTGGCACCCCCATTCTGTGCAGCCCCCACCCCTACGTATAAAAATAACATAATCTCTGGTGCCTAGTGGGCTTTCTTACCCGCCTGTGGTCAGATAAGGGGCTATTGCCCCCGTCTGCCTCCTGGGGTGGCAGAAAGACTGAATTTTGGGGAAAACATTGGGGGAAGCAAAGGCCCTTGCCCAAGGGTCCACTCCTCCTTCCCCAGTGCCTAGTGGGTGGATCTTTGCTTGGGAATTGCCCTCCTGCGGCAATCCCCAAGCAGGGATCCACTAGGGAGGGTACCATTAGAAAGGGGAGATTATCCCCTTTCCAATGATACCTCTCCCGCCAGCCTCGATGTACAGGGGGTGAGACAGCCCCCTGAGCACCGAGGCAGTGAAACTGAAAAGATCGGCTCCTTTCAGGTTCGGTTTCACTGAAATGACGTCAGCGCGACGTGCTCGCTGATCGTCATTTCAGTGAAAGAATCAGAATAGCCTCGGGAGCTGGGGAAGCTCTTCCCCAGCTCCTGAGGCTGTTTGGGAGGAAAGGAAATCCCTCTGGTGCCTGCACCAGAGGGATTTCCTGTGCCATATGTTCGGACATGCGGGAGCCGTCCGACGCATATGATGGAGCGTAGATATTATCTGACGTCTACCTTTTTCAATTCTCACCTGTAAAAGATCATTATGACAAATATTTCTTGATGAAGACATGTGAACCGGTTAAGTCTAAAAAGAAAATTATGAGAATACATGCTGCATTGTAAAAGCATGCAGAAGGTTCTAAAATGATGACACGAAAATGTAAACAAAATAAAAGATACAATGAGAAATATACAGGAACGTATTTACATGTTGTGAGAAAATAAAATATTGTTTGTGGTATTAACATTCAAAATCTGCATCTTATATGAAATATATACACGCATAATGATGTTCTTGAGATGCAAAATTGCTTATATTAAGAGAAATTTGACATACTGCAAATCTGAACTTCTGTAGCTTTTATACAATAACACATGTATTGAGAGTGATACGTTAATAATTTGCTTTGAAAATTATAACGTACAAATAACGCTTATGAACATTTTTCGCAGTGCCTAATATTGATATATAGTACCTCAAAGAAACTATAACTGCCAAAATGGAGATAATCGAAATTCATTTATGAAAATGTATGATTTATAATGAAATTAAACGGTAGTGATTCAGTTAATTTTCATGGAGGCCTCAAATGTTTCTCTTTCCCTGCATTAATGTAAAACCATGTGAGACTGTCACCTAAGCCCTATGAGAACTTTCTGTGAAGTTTCATTTCTGTATTAGCTAACAATGGACTCACTTCTTGCTAAGAAGCATATTTGATAGAAATGTAACAGTATTGTTGCAAACCCAGGGGATAGCACCTGGGAACGAATGGACTGTGAGCAAAGTAAAGTTCCACTCATTCCTGTGGAAGTGACAAAATGGGAATACAATTGAACTTAATGAAATTTGCAAAAAGGATTGGGACCGGACTGCTGCCTCTGCATCCGGGACCGCTACAGAGGGGGGAAAACAATCCCCAGAGTGCCCTGCAGCCGGCGCGCTGCAAACGATGCTGCCCTCATGCGTCAGGAGGCACATTTAATCCTCGGAGGCCTCCCGCAGTGCGGGACGCGCGTGGGCTTGCCAAAGGCAGGCCCGTCTGCGCCCGTCAGCGACCAGAGGCGGCCGGGCTGGGCCAGGTCTCTTGGTGTGCCCCATTTGGAACTTGTTGATTGTTTATGGAGTATGGGGTGAGAATCCCTTTTCATCAATAAGGTACTTTTTATTTGTTTAAAAAAAAAGTGTGTCAGTGTTCTCCTGCGTCCACCAGTTTTGGCCAATCAGTCTCTATTGTGCCTTACACAAGGGTTCCGAACTTAACGTTGTAACATGGGCAAAAGGAAAACGGCCGCCTAACAAGGGGGGCCCTCGGGCGGCTGCATGGTTGGAACTATTGATTCATTTTTAACTCGAGCAGCACATGTGATTACACAGGAGATAGCCCTGACGGAGAGACGGCTTTCGTTGGAGGCAGTGAAATGTATCCAGGAGCTTACCCCGGACAGGGATGGTGAGGCGCAGGCAAAAATAGGGGACACTGTGGGGTTTTCAGAGGGACTTCCAAGCTCCATTGAATCTGCGCCCATACCCCCAGTGGCCCCCATCGATGAATTGGCAATGTCCCCAAATACCTTGACCATTACACTAACAGAGGGAGATGATTTAGTCTCAGACTTTCCTCCGTCGAAGAGAAAACGAACAGTCTATAATAAGACCACGAGGAAATCTCCACTGACAAAAACCTCATTACCTTCCGGCCCCAATTTCGAACAATTGCTGGACGTTCTTTTTGTAAAACTGGAGTCAATGACAAAAGCCCTCTTAGCACCAATAATGTCGAAGTTGGAAGAGGTTGAGAGGCAAATTCATGTTCCTACTGTTACATGTAATAAATGTATTACAATGTCAAATCTAGTGGGGGGGGGGGAAGTTCCATGTTTGATGCTTTCGAATCCGAATCAAATTTTACATGGATCACGTTCCAAAGACCCAGCGATCGAGGAAGTGCCTAGTGGTCCTAGACAGAACAACTTGTTTGGGGAGCAAACTACAGCAGCCCAGAAAGCCCACGTAGCCTAGATGAGCAGGCCCCCAAACTTTGAGAAAGGCCTGCGATCTACATGCACCCCACCCCAATTTGTTTTGTCTAAGGACGAGAACCAATGTATTCTCGACTTGCCTCCCGCATCTGCTCCACTAGTAGCAGTATTACTAGGGGCCCCCTCCCTTTCTCAAGAATCTAGAGAAACTTCTTTGGATCTTATACATAAGGTTACTCACTGGTGTAGTAAAAAAGTGGTAAATGGCCTGAACATATCCTCCGATATTATTATGGCCAGAAGAGTGGGGTGGATAGGCCATCTGACAAAAAAAAATGGTTTTGGGAGACTGTATAGTTGTCAACTTTAAGAACGCTGTGCAAGCCAAGTTTTTAGTGGGCTGTGCTTATAAGAGTACTTCGTCTTCTACAATTAGAACAGTCCCCCTACAATACTTCTATCCCCCCAGGCAGCTGCCAGGCTCTGCTCAATAGCAGCTACCTCCTAATCCAGTTAGGCCTGGCAACATAATTAATACAGATATAATTCTACCCATGAGTAACCGTTTTCAACCCCTAGCTAGTCTCCAGGGTCTGGATGAAAATGACTGACTAGGCGAGAGGATAAAATAACCCAGGATATAAATTTAGTCAACATGGTCCAAAATACTCCCATTTTCCCAGCCCCTGAGCCCGTCGAAATAGGTGATAAATCTCCTGGTACTTCTCCTATCTCAACCTTCTCTGCTGCTCCTTATGAGAAGGTCCTCTCGTGGAACATTGCGGGACTTAGATCAAAAAGGGCCCACTTATTTTGGGAAAACTCTCTTTCTACGTACCATGTCATCGCCCTACAAGAAACATGGGAGGTTAATGACTGTTTTTATCTAGATGGTTTTATTTCATTTTGTAAACATGCTATTCCTTTGAATATGGGAAGAGCCAGTGGGGGTCTGCTTTTAATGTTTTCACTCAAACTTTCTTGTAAGACCTGAATGATTGAATGCCAATCACACCATGTGTTAGCAGTAGAGTTGTCCTTTAAGAATTGTCCTACTCTGCTAGTGGTAAATTTTTACAATTCCTTTTCCAGAAAGCATGATTTAGAACACCTCCTAGACTTAGAGGATCTTTTGGAATGCTATGAGGAGGATAAATCATTTTATTATGACCTGATAATCCTAGGGGATTTTAACATTCACCAGTGTCATTCAAATTGCATTTTAATGTAAGACCAGGGGGACTCTTTTTCTTCATCTACTCACTTTGAGCACACACCCTCAGGTATTTTTTTAGAAGGCCTTCTCTCAGCCCATAATCTACACTGCCTTCAGCAAATTGATAGGTCGGCTTCAGTACCTACCTATGCAGGGAATGGAAGGTCCAGTACCATTGATTTTATACTGCTGTCTGCACCACTAGCCTTGGCCATAGAGGAATTAACTGTCTCTTGGTCATGTTTCAGTGATCATAATCCTCTCACACTTGTAATATCACTTTCTGCCATTAAAACTGAGGAGGCGACTACCTGCATTACAAATAAAAATATTAGTACTAAAGATCAAGCCCGTAGGCTAAATTGGGAAAGGATTGTCCCAGATAGTTTCCTGGACAATCTATATACTGTTTGTGCTCCTGAGATCCAAGCATGCCTAGATCCCACTACACATGGCAGAGTCACCTTAGAGGCTTTTGAGAAAATAATTAACCAAATATCAGCTAACCTTACCACTGTGAGTAGAGTAAGATGCCCTAAGGCCAAAAGATGGTTCGATGGCATATGTTCTACGACCCACAGGGAGCTTTTGCAGGCCCTAAAACTAGGGACGAGACGGAAATCAGGTGTAAAAGAAAGGCATATAAATTAGCAGTCCAGGAGAGGAAGAAGCAGATAAGAGAGCAGGCTTGGGAGGCTCTGGGGCAAGCTAGTTTTTTGGCAGATAGTTCTAATTTTTGGTCGGTAGTCAACAGCCCTTTTTTTTCTGAAACTCCAAATTCTAACACTGACTGCATAATTCCGGCTGACCAATGGGTACAGCACTTCGGCCATATTTTCAGCGGTACTAATTTAGGAGAAACTGAGGAGCATAGGGACGGTGGGCAAATCAGCGTACCCCTTTATTTTAGTATAGACGAGGTGTATAATGCAACTACCTCCACATCTGGAGGAAAGGCTCCGGGCCCAGACGGGGTCCCAGCAGACTTATATAAGGCTGACCCAAAGGTTTGGGCCAAAATTTTAGCACACGTTTTTAATGCAGCATGTTCACATGGTTTTCCACCATCCTGGGCTAGGGCAGTCATTGTCCCCATTTTTAAAAAGGGTGCACAGGATGACCCTGCATGTTATAGGCCGATCTCACTTTTAGACTCCGCTACTAAAATTATGGGCAAAGTGATACTAGATCGCCTAACGGCATGGCTTGATCACCTAAATGTCAACTCCGATTTGCAATATGGTTTTAGGCCCGGCAAAGGGACCTTGGACCAATGTGAAATATACATTTAATGATAGAAAAATATACCATCGCCAAAAAGGGAATTTTACATTTAACTTTCATGGATCTGACACAAGCTTTCGACTGCGTAAATAGATCTAAATTATGGTTGATTTTAAGTGACATGGGCCTTGACGCAGAGCTGGTGGCTTTTTTACATACTACCCATGAAAACAACACAGCTGTGGTCAGATACAATAGAAACGGCGGTTTGACGAATTCTTGGGCAGTGAGGAGAGGGGTACGTCAGGGTTGCATCTTGGCCCCCCTGTTCTTCACGCTTTATATAAACAAGTTAGGGGACTCTTTAATCGCTAGCTGTAAAGATATCCCCAGGGTTGGTGCCAAGATGATCCCTGCACTCCTATATGCAGAGGATATGGTCCTGCTTGCTAGAACCGCCGTGGGCCTCCAATTACTTTTAGATGGTTTTATAGTATTTATGGACTCTCTAGACCTGACCACAGATTTTACCAAATCACACACCATGTCCATAGGCCCTCGAAAGTCCTTAAAGGCCAAATTTTATTGCAAGGGGGCTGAACTAACCAAAGTCCCAACCGTCCCCTATTTGGGGGTACTTTTTGATGAGCGTGGGTCTTGGTGTGCACAAATTACACAAAAAAAGAACACTCTAATTAGAGCGACGGGGGCTACACTGAATTTTGCTAAAAGATTAGGGTCAAAACCCTTCCCCGCCCTGATGAAGATCTGTAAAGAAAAGTGTATCCCTATGGCAACCTATGGTTGTGATATATGGGGTTACAAGGAAGGAAAGGACATTCAGGGAGCTGAGGACAAGTTTATGCGTAAGCTTTTGGTGGTCCTGGCCACTACCCCGGCATTTATATTACATGAAGAATTAGGGGTGGGATATATTTCGGATTTGATAGCGGTAGCCCCCTTGTTGCGTTGGCTGAGAGTTTGGGCTTGTCCCATTACTAATTTAAACCAATTGATAATCACTGATTGTGCAGAGCTGGAGGGGGCTGTGCACATCCCTTGGTTAAAATATGTAATGGATCTGACAAAATGGCTCGGCTGCCCAGACCTATACCATAGCCCGAAATCCTTGGGTAAATCAACAATCAGAACCAATAAGCAAAAGTTCCTGGACAAGCGTCAGGGGCTTAGGGAGGAAAAGGGGCTAGCAAAACCCACGGTGAGAAGATATGTTACATTGCCCCTGTGCAATCAAGTTCAACTGTATCTACTAGTCGTTAGTAATGCCTTTCATCGCTTTGTGTTGACCAGATTCCGATTGCATTTGGTTCCCTGGCTTTTGGCTGTCCCCCAAGGTTTTACAAAACCTGGTACTTTAAAACATTGTTCTTGTGACAACTTCTCTGAGCAAGATACCTTACATTTCACTTTTTTCTGTGACTATTATCTCTCATTGCGTAAAAGGTTTATACTTCCATTACTCAGAGATTATCATTTCACCCAAGTCAGGCCCGCTTTGTTGTACCTCCATATGCTACCTTCCCCTATGGTCTGTTTCGGGGTTGCAAGTTTTTTAACAGGAGCCATTAGGCGTAGGAAAAAGTTGTTTTTATAGTAGCCACCTGTCTTTGCCTGTTTTGATCCGAGGGCCCATCTTTTGCTAATATTGGTATTTTATGATATACTGTCTATTGCACTTGGCCTTAGCACTTTGCACTTTATATGATGCTTTCCGTCTCATTTTATAACCTGAATTTTGCTCTTTTTGATATCAAGAATGTCCCTATTCTAATCTTTTTAAAGGTTTTAAAACTTGTTGATGAAATGTATCTTTTTAACATGTTTGCTTTTATGGCTTTGAGTTGCCGAATAAAGTACCTTTTGACTTTGACTTTGATTACTTAATTCTTCCTGATTTGTGTGATTCACTGATCACCCCACAACAGCCCACAACGAGTGACCAATGAGGACCCCATGGACTGATGGAATTGATACTTTAAGGAGTGTAAACCTGGAACATTTGGAGGTATAATTGCCCCATCGGAGGAGTAGTGGGGGGCTGACTGTCATTTTCCTTTCCTGCCTGGCATGCTGTTCAACAGACTTTTGATTCCTATTGTCTTTTCTATGCCCCTTTCCATCAATACTGGGTGGAATAGACTTTCACGAACTGAACTATATCCAACTGCAACCTCGAATCCTGTACTTTGCCGGCTGGTAAAGTTGCACAGGATAAATAACCTTTCGGCTGAGAGGTTATCTGACTCCGACTGTGGCACCTGGTGATGCTGTTCAGACTTGACCAGATCTAACTGAGGACGAAATAGAAGCGACCAGCTTTGCTTTGGTTTGTATGACTGATAACTGAACCTCAAATGTATCCTATTTCTCTTCACAGAGAATTTCCAGCTGTCTAATAATGCTCTATTTTGTGTTGTGAGGCTACTTGTAATAATACACTGTCATTAAATCTGATTTGAAATGTATTTCTTTGACTTGTCTATCCAATATGAGACATTAGATAAATGTTTCCCATAAATTATCTTTATCAATTCTGTCTCCTTCTTTTAGTAATATTTCTTGTGTCAAGGCGTTTGTATCTGTGGATGAGAAAGGCTTTGAATTAGGCTTGAGATAACAATTATTTCATTCCAGGTCTTCATAGAATAATTGTTCACTTTTCCAAGTATTCTAGTCCCTGTCAGCTCAACAAAAGATCCATCGGAGAACCATGGTTTGAAGAAAACTGAGATAAATAATTGAGACTATTGAGAGACTGAGGATTGCTGATGAAATGGGCCTAGTAATATAAGATTGTTATATGGGTAAAAAAAAATTGGTAAGCTTCGCGCTGCATCAGTTGAGAGCGCGTAAATATCTCCAATAGATTTAAGCATTACTAATGACAAAAGCCGCCTTGAGCTCTAGGCATAAAACTGCATTTAAAAGTGACACACAGGCATTTGGCGCTGGAAAAGTGAAAACATGAGGCCTAGTCAGATGCTTTCCATATAATGAATCATGTAAAACTATGCACAATTAATTAATGGTTGACTTAAATGCGTTTAGTTTAGACTTGACCTCACTATAGAATTTAGATTTAATTTGAGAAATGTGTTTTGAACTTGTAAAGTAGCATATATTTGTACTTAATTAACATGAATTTTAAAGTGTAGAGAAGCTGAAATACAGCTCGTGATTTAATTTTTGCTTTGGGAGCTCTGGCACTGATCTTCAGAAAAAAATTGAAATGTTTGCCTCTCCTTTTCTCTGTGAAAGAAAGAAGCTTATTATAATTTACAGCCTGTAGCTTGCTTTTATCAGTGTTCAGTTGCTTAACCTCATTTATTTCATAGCTAGAGAAAAACTGCAAAGCACACATTTTCTTCTCATTATTGTAAAATGTATTTACTGTTTCCGGCCTAAATAATAATTTCTTGTTGGAGTAAATGTTATTCTGTTTAGTTGAAGAAAGGTTCTTTAGCAGGAAGTTAGGAGATGAAGACATTTAGAGTAAAATTCAAATGTGTTACAAGAACTCGCCTGATTGGTGACGTGAACAGACAGCCATAGGGTGTCGATGTCTGTCTGCACTTCAATTGGATGGAGGACGAAGACCAATGTACCATGTTTTGAAAAATCTTGCTCAACTATATACACGTGCCTAGCTGAGAGGTGGGGACTCTTTTTTGCAGCATTTTGCAGAGAAAGGCAGTGGTGTGGGCAGACTCTGGGGGAGAGAACAGACAGGCTCAGACGGAGACAGAGCAGAACGAGAGGAGAGAGAATCAACTGTAAGGGAACAAGGGCAGTTTAGATGCAAGCTTTTTGTTAAAACCCCAAGCCTTATGCTTTGACTAACTGGCTTTGCCAAGGCTTATTTGCTCTATGCTTTATTTCTCTTTATGGTAGATTTTGCAATTATTAATTAATGATTTAGCTTCATGCTAAGCTCACTCTTGCTTGTATTTCTTGAACTCTTCATGAGTTCGGACTGACATCATTTATGCCTCATTTTCTTAGACTAGGGATTCCTTCCTTTATGGAACGCCCTGTGTGCAGTTTATGATATGCTCTGTATTGATTCTATTTTTTATTATCAATTCCGTAACCTGATTGATATCTGACTAATGAATAAAGAGTCAGAGAAACTTAAATTTTGATTGGTAAATTAATACCTTTAAAACTACTCACAACTCTCATTTTTGACTAAATATTTATTTGCATTTGATTTGCTCATGTTTATGTAGGTGTCCTCATGGTCATAACACGTTGGAAAAGATCCGTCGCCTTGAGCGGAAACAAGGGTAATGGTAATTAAAGGTAAATGGTGTTTTTGCAAGGAGAGATTACAGTGAGATTTCTGCTCCAACACATATGAGCACTTTTGCGTCGGACGGTTCCCGCACATCTGACGCATGGAAGGCATTAAAGACATGTGGAAATATACAGTTTCAGCGTCATTTTCTCTCACAAAACCCAAAATAAATATGGATAAATGCAGATAAAATTATCAAAAAATAAATATGGATAAATGCAGATGGAAATATCCCAAAAATAAATACCAAAATCGGGAGCCCTAAATATGAACCATAAAACAGGGTCTTGCTTTTATCTCTTGATCCGGGTCAGACATTTATTGGCCTATGTCCAGTTTGGACTGGGAAATGAATGCCATAGTGTTAGACCTGTCATCCTTAGGGTGGTCTTCCCACAAACCTTTTGCCTGCTTACCTCCACTTTCAAACATTCATGCGCACTTACAGAGTACTCACCACTCCTCACCCTGCTCTGAGAGCAAAACAGCCCCACTCCACCAAGCTGCAGCAGCAGGAAAAAATAAAATGATAATAACTCGTTATTATCATTTTATTTTTCCTTTATTCACACTGCTGAAAAGCAGTGGGGGACGCTCCACTGCCTTAGCGGAGCAGCCACCAATGATTTTACCCCTCCTAAGCTCAACACTTTACCTACTGGTGCGCTGTTTTGAGTGGGAATAGTACATTTTACCCCTCCAAAGTTCAACACTTTCCCTATTGTTGCTCTGTTTGGAGTGGCAATAGTAAATTTAGCCCCTCCAAAATCCAATGCTTTCCCTGCTGTTGCACAGACTAGAGTGGGAATAGTACATTTTATCCTTCCTAAGTCCAGCGGTTTCCCTACTTTTGTGCTGTTTGGAGTCACAGTAGATAATTTACCCCTCTGAAGTCCAACACTTTCACTACTGTCGTTTAGATTGCAATGGTAATAGTAAATTTCACTCCTCTGAAGTCCAGCGATTTCCCTTCTGTTACTTAGACTGGAGAGGGAATAGTAAATGTTACCCCTCAAAACTCCAATACTTTCCCTACTGTTGCTTAAACTGGAGTGGGAAGGGTAAATCTCACGCCTTCAAAATACAAAGCTTTCCCTACAGTTTCTTTGTTTGGAGTCGAAATTGTAAATGTAACCCCTCCAAAGTCCAGCACTTTGCCTTCTGTTGTTTAGAGTGGAGAGGATATATTAAATTTCTCTCCTCCCAAGTCCAACACTTTCCCTACTGTTGCACAGACTGGAGTGGGAATAGTCAGTTTTACACCACCGAAGTCCAACACTTTCCTTACTGTTGGGCAGTCTGGAGTGGTAATAGTAAATGTTACCCCTCCGAAATCAAAGGTTTCCCTACCGTCGTTCTGTTTGGAGTGAGAATAGAAAATGTAACCTCTCCGAAGTCCAATACTTGTGTTGTTTGGAGTAGGAACAGTAAATGTAATCCCTCCGAAAGCTAACACTTTCCCTTCTGTTGAACAGATTGGAGTGGGGTTAGTAAATTTCACCCCTCCGAAGTCCATTGCTTTACGTACTGTGTTACAGACTGAAATGGTAATAGTAAATTTTACGCCTCCGAAGTCCAACACTTTCCCTACTGTTGGGCTGTTTTGAGTGGGAATAGTAAATGTAACCCCTCCGAAGGCCAACGCTTTCACAACTGTTGCACAGATTAGAGTTGGAATAGTCATTTTTACCCCTCAGAAGTCCAAAACTTTCCCTATTGTTGCACTATTTAGAGTGGGAATAGTAAATTTAATCCCTCAAAGGTCCAACACTTTCCCTACTGTTGCTCTTTTTGGGGTGGGAATAGTAAATGTTACCCCTCTGAAATCCAGCACTTTCCCTGCTGTTGCACAGACTATAGTGGGAATAGTACATTTCACTCCCCTGAGGTCCAACTCTTTCCCTACTGTTGCACAGACTAGAGTGGAAATAGTAAATTTTACATTTGTGAAGTCCAACACTTTCCCTACTGTTGGGCTGTTTGAAGTGGCAATAGTAAATTTTACGCCTCTGAAGTCCAATTGTTTCCCTACTGATGCCCTGTTTGGAGGGAGAATACTAAATGTAACCCCTCCAAAGTCCAATGCTTTCCCTTCTGTTGCACAGATTGGAGTGAGAATAGTAATTATTACCCCTCCGAAATCCAACACTTTCCCTACTGTTGCTCTGTTTGGAGAAGGATTAGTAAATTTAGGGGTATATTCACAAGAACGTGTGATAACTACAGCAAGAGTAGCGTAACGCAACTTTCAATAACGCAGCCTATCACGGGAAAATAACCCTGTGTCAACGTGGAATTCACAACAAGGCAGTAGCATGCGATAGCCTGCCGAAACCACGGACAAAGTCCGCGATACAACCACCACGATGGAGATAAAAACACAAACCACAACACCAAAAAACACACGATGGGCCAAATAGCGATAAGAAAACAGTGACAACCAGCGCGAGGGCAGCAATACGCACGCGCAATGCGGGAAAAAGCACAAGAACAGTATACGGAAAATGCCACAGAACAAAATACATCAACAGCGGAGTACCACGGATGCACCCTGGCCAACTGCAGAGGACAACATGCACACCACAACATCCACGCACCGTGGAAGAACATAACCTACAGGCACACCACTTGAAAGAGACCAGTGGCAGACAAATCAGAGCCGCAGGAGCGACACACCCACCGTGCAGCATACGCACATAAGCAGAAGTGCACCCGGACAGTGACAACATCCCGGTACAAACAGCAACACCTCCACAACTGAACACAGGACACAACTGGATCGGAAAATGCGCACAACCTGGCAAATCACACCTGAAACCCCAGGGACATGTAACATGACAATGTACAATTCCAACCTGTGACCTGCAAACATGTTTTATTCACACATGCAGTGCAATTGGACATCCACTACTGTCCCATGAATGCCACGGAGGGTCACAATGTGACGTGCTCATGAGAAGTAAGTGTCAATGATGGAGTCCCTTCGGGCCATTCCTGCCGCAGCTGCAGTGGGATGTGGGCCACCTGCCCCATCACCACCATCATCGTCCAGTACCTCTGGAACTGGGATCCATGGGGCCCTGGTGCGAACACAGATGTTGTGCAACACACAACATGCAATGATCATCTTGCACACGACGTCCGAGCTGTACAGGAGCTTCCCACCAGTGCCGTCCAGGCACCTGAAACGTGACTTCAACACGCCAAATGTGCGTTCAACGATGCCCCTGATGCGTATGTGGGCCGCATTGTACTGCCTCTGGGCGGGTGTGTTCGGGTCTCGGAGGGGTGTCATCATCCAAGGGCAGAGTGCATATCCTTGATCACCTGGGACATTGCAGGGAGAAAAGAGTCAATACTTGGTTCGGCAGGACGTGATGGCAGGCCCACTAATTCAGTGATGCCTGTGCTGGCTGTGTGTGGGGTGAGTGTAAGCCAGCCCTCAGGGAGTAGCATGTGCTGGCAACTACACCATCAGGCACACAGACATGCAATGTCTGAACTACAAGGGGGGATAACTCGAGTCGCACAGGGCTAGTCGCCCCGGATGCACAGCGGCTGACACGGGCCCACCACCACGGGACGCTGACCTGCGGGAGACCGGGGTAGGGTCATGGGGACAGAGCAGTGCCTCACATGTGTCATGGCCGCATTCCGCATCTCCACACGTTCAGCTGCTGTGTGGCTGTGGTGCCATGTGGAGTCTGTATTGGGTGCTGGGGTAGCCCAGGATGACCATGGAGTGGTGTAGTCGTGTCTGGTAGGGGGTCGTGTAGTTTAACATGTTGGATGTGGTTAGGTCACGTGTGCATCCTCACAGTTGTGCCTTGTGCATTGGTGGCTGTGGGATGTGTGGTGTGTTGAGTTGGTACTTACCAACAAGCAGTCCCGTTCCATATGTGCCATCCTGGAAGCGCTGATTGCTGATGGACTGTCGGAAGATGAAGGAATCATGCACACTGCCTGGGTAGTTGGTGACAACATTGGTGAACATTCCCCGGTGGTCCACTATTGCCTGCACATTGATGGAATGCGTGTGCTTCCTTTTGCGGTAGTGGTGTGCAGTATCCCCAGGGGCCACAAGTGGGACATGTGTGCAGTCGATTGCCCCCAACACGGCCGGGAATCCGGCTATGACGTAGAAGCCTTGCTTAGTCTCCAGCTGTTCCTGCGCAGTGTTGGGGAAGTGAAGGTACTGGGGTATGAAGCTGAGGATGGCATCCAGGACGGGTGTGATGAACTTTGATAGGGCTGGCTGTGAGACCCTCCAACTCTGGCAGTTGTTGGTTGGAAGGTCCCAGAGGCCAACAGGTGCAGCACTGCCAGCAGCTTTGTCTGCGGAGGGATGTTTGTTCTCCGCTGTGTTGGGACCGTCAGCCTGTGGGCAATGTGGGTCAGGATGCGGAGGATGGTTGTCCTTTTGAGCCTGTAGTGGGCAATGACTTCCGCGGGTGTTAGGTCTGTGAGAGTGGTGCGTTTACGGTAGCTCCGCTGTCTTGCTCTACGCTGCCTCTGTGGTGGTCCGGGGGGGGAGCGGGTCCGGGTCCTGGGGGAGGTGGCGGTCCAGGGGGTGGTGGCGGGGGGTGTTGTGGCCCTGTTGGGGCTCCGAGCTGCATGTAGAGTAGCTCCATGGCGTCGTTTGTTCTTCGGGTATGGCTGTGTGTGGGACTCCGTTGCCTACTGCAGGTGGACGTCCTTCTTTACAGGCAGGTGTTAAATACCTGGGGCTACCGCACCTCATCGCCTGTTTTGTGTTTTTATCGCGGATGTGGCTGGTCGTTGTGAATGTTGAGGTATGCTGTTGTCTCGGCTTTTGTCACGGGAACGCCTACTCTGCATCTCATTAGCGATATTTGCGAGGATCCTCTGTGGCGATGTTTTTTGCGGCTGCTATCGCGGGTAAACTGGTGCTGTGTGCTGTTAACACTGGCTTGTGAATGGGGGGGTAAATTTATCACGACTTTGGCTGCGATAAAGTGCCGTTAATTCGACGATAGCTCCTTGTGAATATGCCCCTAAATCCCTCCGAAGTCAAATGCTTTCCCTACTGTTGTACAGAATGGAGTGGGAATAGTACATTTTTCCCCTACAAAGTCCATCACTTTCCCTCCTATTGTGCTGTTTGGAGTGAGAATAGTACATTTTACACCATCTGAAATCCAACCCCCTCCCTACTATTGCGCTGTTTGGAGTCGGAATATTAAATGTAACCCCTTCGAAGTCCAACACTTTCCCTCCTGTTTTTTAGACTAGTGTGGGAATAGTAAATTTCACTCCTCCGAAGTCCTGCGCTTTCCCTACTGTGGCTTAGACTGGAGTGGGAATAGTAAATGTAACCCATCAGAAGTCCTACGCTTTGCCTACTATTGCACTTACTGGAGTAGGAATAGTAAATCTAACCCCTCCCAAGTCCAACACTTTCCCTACTGTTGTATAAATTAGAGTGGGAATAGTTCATTTAATATTCTTAGACTCCAATAGTATTCATAATATTGGTTAAATAGACTGTATAGCACTAATTTATATTTATATTTTATACTCTTTGCTTTTACTTTTACATTTATTTTAATGTTTGTAGTATTTTTAGTAAATGTGTTTTTAGGGGTTCTAAATTTTTTGTATTTTATTTATTGCCTAAATTAATTCATATATTTTTTGTTATTGAATTGTTTTTAATTTTTATAGTTGTATTGTGTGTGCATATGTATATATATATATATATTAAGGTGCTTGTGGCACCGAAACGCGTCAGGGTTATGGATTTATTGGGTTGCTGACGCCGCTTTTTAATAAATGGTTTTGTTAAACTTACCTTCTTGGAGTGCTACTTCAAAGCTCGGGGCTTTTTTGAGGAATATATATATATGTGATCAAGGCCGCTTGTACGGCCGAAACGCGTAATGGCAGAGGACTGGTAACAATAAATGAAATATTTGCACTGAATGAGGTCTGCACTCGTTTTTCCGAAGGATTGTGGCGAGGAGAGGAATATATATATATATATATATATATATATATATATATATATATGTATATATATATGAAGCTCCAAACCCTGGCCTGACGATCGCTGCCAGGAAACCCAGGCACGGACCTCGTTGCGCTCAAAAAACTGACACACCAGCGTTATCGTGTGTAGAAAAAGCAGTGAAGTTTATTGCTGGATATTCACCAACAGATGACCAGGCATAGTGCCTGCCATGACGCGTTTCGCTCGCCTCACGCGAGCTTGATCACATGACGCGTCTCGTGATCGGGAACCCAGTAAATACAGAAATTTTCAAAAAAGTGCACAATTACCTTTCAAAACAACATAAAACCAGTGAAACTGAAAAACAGACTATTATAACACATTTGGAGTTTCGAAAAAATCCTCAAATTAATCTGTAACAATTTAACTTTTCTTGGCTTTCACAATAAAGAGAGAACCATTGGCATCTATAAATGTATAAGATTGAATAATATACATAATTTCCAAGCTGTAATTCTATAAATCCCCTAACTCACGACAGATATAATGACATGACCACTCTTTATGTCAACACATAAAGTGCAAGTGCAAACGCAGCAGTAACATGTACATAGTTATAAAGTGCAAGTGCAAACTCCCTGAGAATTTATACAGTACTGATTGGATAATAAACTGCAAGTGCATGATTATTAAAATATCCCAAATGAGATATGTCAATTGACAACCAAAAAGCATGTGTATAGATATAAAAACGAGGGACTTTAAAACAGTTGACAATTATACACGTATTAAAAGTTTAAGATAGGAGAAATTAATATAGTTCATGATGACAACAACTAATACATGTAAGAATCAATCTTATAAAAAAGCCAAGCCAGTCATATTTACATAAAATGCTAAAAAAATGTGCAAACCTACAAAACTGTGCAATATAAGTGCTGTGCAAAAGATAAATTTCAATAGCAGCATTGTTACCTCCAAGCCTGAATGGTAAACATGGTACAGTACTAAAGATCGAGAACTCCTACAGCCAAAGTTAAAATGAGCAGATATTAAAATTGGCATAACTATAAAATGAGCACAATAGAAAACTAGGACACAGAAATTGGGAATGAGATCAAATATACACACACCTCTCTGACACCAGAGAACATTGTATCATAGGAAATTATGCATATCTTCACTGGTGTTCATGCCGTTAGGCATTCTAGTGTCAAGGGCTAGGATAAAATGTGATTTCAGTTGCCTAAGACTTTTTTCTCGGTTCCCTCCCCGTCCGGGGACTGGAACAGCACCTAGCACAGAATAAGTTAAATCCTTCAACCTATTCTGATGAACCAATTTAAAGTGCCAGGCAACTGGATAGCTGGAATCTGAGTTCACAATTGCCCTGACATGTTGAAGAATACGCTTGTGCACAGGAAGCTTAGTACTCCCTATATAAGCAAGACCACAGGTACACCTTAGAATATAGATGGCAAATTCTGTGCGGCAAGTAAGGTAATCCATAATCTCAATTCTTATGTTACTGAATGCCGTCACATAGTGTGTCAGGTTGCATGCAAAAGTGCAGGCACGGCATGACGTACATTTATGGAAACCCTTGCTGACAAGCCATGTATTTTTAGAAAGGATCTCAGGACTGGATTTTACCAGGGCATCCCTCATTGAGGGCGCCCTCCTGAAAGTAATATCTGGTATTGCTGGTAAAATGGGTCCCAAAGTCATATCGGTGAGTACTATTGGCCATTGGGAATAAATAATTTTGCGAATCTTTTGTTCCTGTGCACTAAAGGTGGTTATTAATCTCACCTGCCGTTTTTCATCCACATTTACCACATCGGAGGCTACCTCAGCAGAGGCAGTATTTTCTTTAGAATACAGTAACTCCTCCCTAGAGTGATTATTTGCTTTTTCCAATGCTATATTTAATTGGGACGTCTTATAGCCTCTAGCCAAAAATCTAGAGAGATCCTCCTGCTGGCATGTGTGTGTGTCTGCGTCAGAACTACAGATTCGGCGAATACGCAAAAATTCGCCGTAAGGAATGCTCTTGATCAGATGACGAGGGTGGGAACTATCCGCATGTAGAATAGAGTTTCCGGCAGTTTGTTTACGATGTAATTTAGTATGTATTTTGTTATTACTAATATAAATCAAAGTATCCAGAAATTCTACACTTTTGTCATCTATAGTAGCAGTAAATTTCAAATTTAACTCATTCAAGTTTATACTGTTGACAAATTCAAAAGCAGTTTCTTTTGTTCCATCCCATATCAAACAAATGTCATCAATATATCGCCAATAATGCACAACATGTTTATACAAATCCTTGTGTTTGGCCATGAGGACACATCCCTCCCACCAGCCCACATGAAGACATGAGTAGCTGGGGGAGAAACATGCCCCCATGGCCACCCCTCTGAGTTGCTGATATATAGTCTGATCAAATGAAAAAAGTTATTATACAGACACAATTCCGTCATTTCAATCAACGTGTTGTTGTGCTCCATCATACCAATGTCCCTACTACCCAAAAAGTACTTGGCTGCTGATAAACCGTCCAAATGGTTAATGCTAGTATATAAGGATTCAATATCCATAACAACGAGCAAATAACTAGAATGCCAGATGACCGCATCAATCTTTCTCAAAAAGTCGGTAGTATCCCTAACATAGGATGGTAAAGATGTTACATGATATATATATATATATATATATATATATATATATATATATATATATATATATATATATATATATATATATATATAGTCGCTCATTTTGCACCGTTTGCTCGGATCACTCTCGGACGGGTGCTATTACCGTGGTGGTGCCCCCACGTAATATTGCAGCTCAAATTCTTTCAGTCATCAACAAAGAATTACAGCACTCGGGGAAAGTTGCACCGGTGATTTTATTCCGGAACCACAACAAACGCGTTTCGGAAACTCCTTCTTCAGTGTAGTGTAGTGTAGTGTAGTGTAGTGTAGTGAAGAAGGAGTTTCCGAAACGCGTTTGTTGTGGTTCCGGAATAAAATCACCGGTGCAACTTTCCCCGCGAGTGCTGTCATTCTTTTGTTGATGACTGAAAGAATTTGAGCTGCAATATATATATATATATATATATATATATATATATACCCCTGAACGAGTTACCACATCATCCAGCCATTGTAGCAGAATAGTATTAATAATGGACCTAATAAAAGTAGCCTTGAAAGTTGAACATTAGTCCAGTCAGCCTAAACTGAAGTCAGGCAGTGAGGCCTGCGTACGTTTCTTTGATGGAGGAAAAAACATTTTACAAAGCAAGATTGAAACCACTGAACGCTGGAACTGTAATTTGACATAACAAATGCACATTATTTTTATTAAAAAAATATGCTTTCCACAAATCGGAACAGCTTAGAGCGATACCAAAAGGTTTTCACACGTATTTTTATTCTGATCAATTTGTTCTTCTCATTACTACATCATTACGACTCTAATTAACTCTTCACATAACATACGCCTTTAAACCTGAGCTATGGATGTTTTTAGGGCTGCCACGTAATGTCAGTAAACATCGCTACTATGGTTTCCATTGTTGTGACTATTTTGAGCATCACTTTTGGCAAACAATATGCCCTTTGACCTAAGCTGCAGTACAGTAGAAAAATGGTCACAGTAGCGAAAATTTCACAGAAAAAAAGATAAAAGCATTCACTGTATCTCATTCACGTGTCTGCAACAGATGCAATTTATTGTCAAAACATCAACTGAATATTGAAGACATCATAATCGTTTATACAGTTGAGATAAAGGTGCTCAGAGTAAGGAGAGAAAATGCAGTGCTCAGGGGAAAGAGTGCTTTTGTGAGGGTTGTAAGGAAGGGAGAGGTAATGTGCCATATATACATTATATTTACATGATGAAACCTGTCCAGCCTATAACAGGCAAACTATTACGCAGGAATACATAGCATTGTGCAGACGCTGATAACAAATCTCAGTCGTCAAAGCTTGTTGCACAGAGGAGTAAAAGTCAACGTTTCGACCCCTTCAAGTATTCAAGGTTGTTAAGTCCTTAGTATGGGGTCTTCATCAGGACAGAGAGGGAGCACCGGATTGGAAATCAGCGAAGAGAATCAGGCTGAGAAATGCGGTTGATGGGCTCGTAGAAGCTCTGCAAAAATGGAGGCTAATCAATCTTGTGGCCTTTCAGATGAAATTGACCCGTACATGGAAGATTTGTTCTGTCTTTGATTTATCTCAATGGAAGCCATTTGTCCCAGATCCTCACCATCAGTCTAGATTCTGAATCGTAAGAAGTTTGTGACTCTCTGATTTTCAGAGGTTGTCTTCAGTTTTTTATTCACTGGAAAGACTATCCATCTAGTGAGCCATCATGGAAAGATTCTTCTTTTTGCGTTTCTTCACAGGTTGGCCATTTCTTTCAAAGGTATCCTCAGTAACCTGGTACTGCAGGAGGGACTCATACTGTCGCATATGTTTCCAAGGTTTACAGGAGACTGTCTACAGTCTGTGTGCTCTCAGAGAGTGTGTTGTTTGATACTGCACCCAGCATATAGCTGGGCATCCTCATGACCTGAGCCTTACTCATGGTTCTGTGATTACGGTCACCCTGAGGGGTATTCATGATCAGTCAAAGGCACTGGTCAGGTCAAGTGGGTTTGGAGCTGCAGAATTCGGCATCAGACAACTCCTCCACCTATAAGATTATTTGACCTGGGAATAGGATCCACATTAGAGCCATTATCTCAATATGTGGATTTTTTCACCCAACTGCTTGTCAAAAAATCCTGTCATATCTGATGGCCAATAAGGAGGCCTTTAACTTTATAAAAGATCTTAAATATGATCCTGATAACTAGTTTCTAGTTTTGTTGGATGTGGAAGACCTTTAAATTAGCATACCCTAAGAGGCCACCTTAAGAACAATTAAAGGACTATTGAGGTCTTCAGAACGGCATACCATACCACAATTAATTTTATTTTGGAATGCACAAAACAAATACAATTTTTTTTCAGTTTGAACAGGATTTTTACTTCCAAATTGGTTTTCAATGGAAAAATAATTGTGTTTCAGATGTTGGGAGAAAATCCGTCATGAATAACTGGGCTGTGTTAAGTCCCTTGGTTAGAGACGGTCCTTGCTACTTTTACGGAAGCGGCACACCTCGCGTTAGGCGGGCATCCAAAGGTCTTTCAAAGTTCCCGTAACTGATTTGATCAAAAGCTTTTGATCAAATTTGTGACAGATTTTCTCCCAACATCTGAAATACAATTATTTTTCCATTGAAAACTGAGTCGTACTTTACACCGATTATCTGGAACATTCATGTTCTATTTCTTTAAGGGTATTCAGTTCACATTTGAACACTTTGTCCTGAAGATGGTCTTGTAGATGACTACACAAGATAAGACCGAAACGTCGACATTCTCAACCCATTTTCCCGTATATTTGTATACAAGAGTTGTTCATTGTATGTTCAATGATAGTTTCCTTTTTCCTTAGTGCAAGAAATGGGTTTTTACAAAAGTATTCATGAGATAAGATTTCTGTAAAAAAAAGTGTCCATCTCAGTTGCTTTTGTATATGTGAAACGTTCTCTGTACCCACTTATGTTACACATTTTTACAAAAATTTGTATCCAAAAAGTATACACCCATTTTGTATCTGTATTTTTTGCCCTCTTCCTTTTTTAGATAAATTCTTTTGGAACTATTTTGATTAATTCTGTAATTCATTTGTAAAGAGCCATTAATTATGGCTCTCATAATTTGTTTTGAACTATTCAACAATTTCTCATTTGAAAAAAATCCCATACACACATAATATTTGTCTCCACCCTGAAAGAGACGGTATAGCATGATATACTAGGCGACATCCTCTTGAAACAAAAATGAAAGCAACTTCACACATGGTTTGGCCTATAAAGCATCACCATGCTGTTTGGTTTTATTCCCTATGCACAGTACACTTGGTGCCCACAATAGGCATACTCACACCAATTAGGGTGGCTCATTTAAAGAAAAGAAACTGATGAATTGAATTGCTTTCATCAATCTAAACCAACAGTAATTACCCCAGAACCATTTCATCCATTGTTTCTACAGTTCAGGTGTCTTGTTGCAAACAAGGTCCAACTTGGGTGACCACCACCCTCCAGGTCATTACGGGCACTGTTTCCAGTTCTGTACTGTTGTGTGATAACCTAATGGATTTTGGGTGCTGGAGTCTTTTTCTCTTCCGTTGAACTAATTAGAGCAGGGATCTTCAACCTTTCCTATAATAAGAGCTACTTATCTTGAATGAAAAGCATCTTGAGCTACTAATATTGCTTGTGTTTTAATAGTGACCACATCAGACAAGATTACATTAGTGGCAACCATATGCCAGATACGAGCAGTGATCACATCACCTCAGTAGGCATGGTTGCCAGCAGTAATGTAAAGAAGGCTTTGTCAATGTGAAATGCCTCTACATGGGTAATACAAAAAAGTCACAGCTGAAATGTCCCCAGTATCAAGGTAATAGTATTAGTAATAGGTCTCCCCAACATCATGTGAGTTATCACTCATATATCAGCTTTATATTTATTTTGGAAATAAATGCAACCATTTTGCTTCAAACTTCAGCTTATAAATTGTGAAAATACACACTTTTCAATGTTGGCATACAAACATTAATTCAACCAAACAAAAGCTTCTAATTTCGTAGGCTGGGCTGCACACAGGAGAGCTACTTATAGGTAACTGGAGAGTTACCAGGAGCGCTCAAGGTACTCGTTGAAGATGCCTGGATTCAACCAACTCACCTAAAATCAAGGATTTATAGGTGACAAGTTCAGGTCTGGAGACAATATTGGTAATCACCTGCTGTGAGTTGTTCGTCCTAGGACCAACCATATGATAATTGTTTTTAGTCCCACCCTAAAAGTGACAGTTCAGGATGAACTGCTAGCACACAACTCATCTGAATAGTCACTTGTGTTACATTTTGTTTTTGTATGCAGGAACTATGAGAATGTGTGATACACTGTGAGGTACATGTCCACCAGTATGTGATGGGGACAATCAGAGAAATGAATAGAAATGTGTCTGTTAGGGCTGCACACTTGCTTACCATGACATATTCATGAAAGGGCAGAAGAAAATCAAAGGATATTTGGACACTTAAATTTCGTGGCCGCTCACACCAGTTGGTAAGCAGTATGCCCGTTCTATCAGGGACAATTAGAAGGCAGAGATAGTTTGGAGAGAGAGGCAGAGTTCAGAAATATTGTGGCTGCTCTAGGAGAAGGTTAATCTTTATTATGGGAAAGTAGAAACGGATTGAAATGAGTTTACCATCTTCTCCTATAGATCTACCACAGTCATACATGGTGATGGAAGCCTGATGCTTTTGGTGGAGGTACCTAGCACGAAATAGAGGCTTCTTTTGTGTATAGATGTCTCTTACCTAACAGGTACATGATGACCCACATTCTTTACTAGGCTGGAATATGGACTATTTGGATGTAATAAAGTGTCATCATAAATCATGTTCCACTACAGTACCATCATAAACTGTGTACCAATGTAGAAACAGTTGCAAGAATGGGGTCCACAGCCATTGGCACATTTAGTTGGCCTTGTGCCTCAGAAATGCTTCTTCTATATACCCAGTAGTGATGTAGGGACAAGCGCCAACTATTCTCCTAATCCTAATGTGCCTAAAATGTTACAAACTAGTAAGGGTCATGAAGTGTACCCTCCTACATTATTTCCCATGCATCTACTGTGGTGAGTAGCTATGGATTATCCTTCACTTAATACACTTTCAATGCTACAATCATTTTTCCTAAATTAATATTCAATAAAAAACATATCTCATGGCAATAAAGGTTGCTGAAAACTGATGTTTAGCTTGTTGGTTTTGGTCGGCCCTTGACATCTCTGCAATCTGTTCTGTGGCAATCCCTTATGCGCATAAAGTTCTCAATTCAATCATGTTGCTAGAGATTGTCTAAACTGCTTCATCCATGCGCTTCTCTTCACTGGCAAACTTATCTGGTGATATGTGGCCTTCAGTTGTGCCACCCCTCAGCTTTGGTGCACTAGTGCAGAGAATTCATTGCTGATGCCAGCCCATGTGTCTTTATGAAGAGTTTTTTCCAGCATTATAAAGCAGCTTTTTATGTGGCTGTATCTCCAGGGTCGGAATTACCATTGCTTCCTTGGTGAGGTATGGCATCTTTCTAACATCCAGTTGCCTAGTACTGATGACCAATAGCTGTTTACTGATAGTGGAGCCAGTCTCAGAGGAGTTGTTTTCTTGAAAAATTGCCTTCTGATTGTCTTCTGGTGGGCTGTATGGCTGCGTGGAGATGGCCTGCACACAGCTATTTTGGTATTCTGATAGTTGGCATTTCGGGTGGCACAATTGGAGCCCCCGCTCTTGACATGAATTGCAGATTGTTCTAGATTTTGTCTTGATTTTTTTAAAGTTCCCAGATGCTGGAAGGTTTATTCCCTTTCCTACAGGACCTGCCTTTTCTTGACAAGATTCATCTCTTCTGACCTTCAGTCTACTGGGAAGGTTATTTCGTTCTTTATCATGGTTATATTTTCTCATGAATCCCTTACTTTGCTTTTAGCTGATTGGTGTACTACTCATGTATTTCCACTGCTTGTTACACCCATTGTTTCACGGGAACTGTAGAAGTTGTTTTCCTTAGCTGCTACAGTTTATGAAGCAAGAAAAGAAAACGTAATAGAAGCCATTTGTTTTGACATAAAATCCTAACTCATTTAATAGTTCCCACCATTTGATGTGTATGGTGTGATCAGTAGAGTGTGAAATGTCTTCTGCTTACTGCTGAGGACTGTGGTATCACCTCCGACTTTTATCTAGAACATTATGCCCATTGCAGGTGTGTATTCTGCAGTGCTAAGCATGTATATTAATCAACAAACCTCTTCAGGCCAACAATTTACAGGATCTCACAATGTACACATTTGTGTATGGAAGGATTTATTAGTAGGTTGTTTGGCCCATCCAGGCACCTGTCTCCCATAAATTGGAGAACTTCTTGAATGTCCCATATTCAGTTTGTTTTAACTTAAAGATGTGCTACGTATCAGCTTCATAAGTGTGAACCGTGACCTCATAGTTATTTATCAGATCTATTAAAAGGAGCATGTGTGTGGTGAACTGTGGCAAGAGTACTGCCTCATGGTGTTTTACCTATCTCATTTTCTGGACCTCGGACCTAAATAGTGGTAAGAGTGATCATTTGCAATCTGCCCGATAAAAAGAAGGCAATCAAACTAGTAGCCATGCTCCTACGTTCTGATTTGCTAGTCTTACAAAAAAGATGGAATAGGTGATGGTCCTGATAACTACAGACAGATCTATAGGCCTCACAGGTCTGACTCTAGTGAAACCCAGCCACATACAGATATCAGCCACAATCGAGACAATTACTGATTCCATGCTGTGGTGTGGTCTAACTCGGCTGCCAGCTAGAATTAGGGTTCCTTCAAAAGGCATATGAAGCTGTGCTAGGACATCCTGTTCCAATAATTGTGGTGGTAAGCAGTGTAATGTCCTGTGGATCTGTTTGCACGTTTTGGAGGAAGGGGGTCACTGATACTACTTTAATTTGTGAGAGCTAAGCTTAGAGATAGCAAGAGATTAAATATATACCTTAATGCACCATAGTGCTTGAAAACCCTGCTTGTTCTTTGACTACTCGCTCCAGAAGTATATTCAGAATGAGCCTAAGACGTGGCTCTTACTGAACAGAGCCGTATAGTGTCTTATGGTAAGCATTGCAAAAGAGACCGGTTTGCTATTTTCCTTTTCCGACCCTTTCTGACCCTTAGGTGCAGACTACGGTTCCACAGGGATGGTTTGTTCAGGCATTCAGCCTGAATGTCATAGTTTAACATTTCTTTTCTGCTAACTGGATATTGCAATGCATAATGTCTGTGAATAAGGAATAAGGGATGTTGTTAGTTATAAAGTGTGGTTTCTACACCTTTTTCTGTTGTGCAACAACATTTTTGAGTGGGAGTGGCTTCTTTCCTAAGAGCAGGTCAATGTTATACAACAAGTGAGAAATCTACTGTATTTGAACTTGTGTGCTGGCTTGTGTGTTTCCCCTAAAGCAACCCTTTAATTGTTTTTTCTTTGACAACTCTTTAATTAAACCTTCCCCTCTCCTTAGACTATATGTTGGTCTTTTATTTTCCAGAAGGCTCTTTACCTCCAGTATTTCATTAACTGGCAGACAGAGTATGTCATAATTAGTTTCAAAGGGTAATACCTCATTACCACAACGCTTAACTTCATGTTCCCACATGGCTGCTTTCAGCCCCCAATAATTAGGGGTTTTCCTGTTCATTTGTTAGGGGAGCCACGTTTGTCTTTCACACGGTTTTGGTTAGCACAATTAATTGCAAACAATGTGACTGTTTGCTCAGAGCAGATCTATGAGTGTGGGGAAGGTGGTTGTTTATCATGGTCTTCTCTGGCTGTGATTAAATCTAGGGTTTGTCCAGATTTTGTAGTGGAAACACGGCACTAAGCTTTCAAAGTGTATTGGACCATTTTTGTAAACATACTGTATTTGATTTATTTTATCTGATTCATTAGAGTGCTTTTTGCTTAAAGTATTGACAGATATGGTAGAGGAAATCAAGTAACAAAAAAAGAGATTCTTTGAATTACAAATAAGCAGAGCACCATAGTTGGGCAGTGTAAGTAAATGGGTGATGAGTTGGGGAGGATGTGAGTCCTGTCCAAGTAGTAAGTCTGTAAATCCTGTTAGGTCAAACACACAGTTTCAATAAATTAAACATGGGCTTAACCCCTTTAATTATGTATATTATTTAGCAACACCAACACAATTAAGAAGTCAAAATCCCACAATCGATTTCTAAAACTGCAGACAATGTTAATAAGAAAAATGACAACAAATGACTAAAATCCAATGAGGAGGAGGATCTGCAATATGAATTTGTGAAGTTTTAAGGAAACAAGCACCAAGAAAAAGTAAAAACGCATCAATGAGAAATCAGTGTTCATGGTTGACCGGTATATAGGGGAAATTTCAGGCCCACTGGAATGGAGCTGAGGTTGGATTCTCCAAGCAGATTATCTCGATCAAATGTTTTTACCTTCTAACTCAGTCTTTTTTATGAAAGCCGCAATCTTCCAGTGGGGCAAGGTTGAAGGCTGTATCCGGTGAAGTCCTTTCGAATTCAGATAGCCCTTGAATGAGGTTCCACTGAAGTTGTTGATTTTGCAGGAAGAAGCTCTGAGAGGGAAACTTAAAAATTTGCAGCATCCAACGTCAAAATTTCTACCTTTGAACACAAGCTGTAGCTGAAGAAGGCCGTTTGAAATCAGACACCTTTGCCACGTGGTCCGACAGAAGTGTCAGGGGTCTTGGACATTCAAAAAAATATCTAAGTCCCAGCTTAACAGACTTTCTGGTCTAGATCCTCTTAATCACTTCTAAGATTCCTAGGAACTCAGGGACAGCGCTTAGGGGCTATGAGACACTCCAGCAGAAACACCAGCAAGGTGTAATTTAGGTCCACTTGTAACTGGTCAAATGATCACTCTGGGGAAAGGGCCTGGGTACAAGTGGGAGGAGGTCCAGTCCTTCAATTTTCCACACAGGTTATGGACAGCAGGTCCAGTCCTCTCCTATTCTTCCGCAGATCCATAAGGTGTTCTGAGGGGGTAAGAGTGAGGTGCTACTTTTGTTCAGTTTATTAGCAAGTGAATGTGTGTGACTGCTGGACACTCCTTGGCCAATGAGCAAAAGGTTCCCAAGGGCAAATCTTCCCACTTTTGCAACACATCCTGTTTGCCTCACTGCAAACTATCCCACAGTGCACCATTGTCAGTAAAATCCAATATGAAAGAATCTTTCTGCATCTGAAGGGACCTTATAGCACACAAGGGGGCATGGCTGAGGCAATGACCAGTGTTCTCCCCCTCAAACACTCCAGCTAGTTCTGGGTCCAGCTACCTCCTCCACCGAGACTAAACCTAGGAGGCTAACTTGTATTTTAAATCAAAACACCCCCTCTTCTCCAGGCTTCCCTTTTCACTAACCTATAAAAGTACAGTTCTCCTCCTGGTCCCTTTCAAGTCAGTAAAGTTTCTGGACCCTTCTTAAGACACGTTAGTAAAGCTTCTGGACCCTTCTAAACAGCCCTTTTTGGATGAAGTTTTGTCATGTGCCTCTAACCAAGCTATCCTGCTAGGCCCAAACCATTGTCTCTGCTCCAACAGCAGTATTTCACACCTCATCAAAGCAGCACTTATAAGCCAACTACAGGTAGGCTAGTAAGCCTGCTGCAGCTTCACGCAGGGTAAGTATAACATTTTAAATGTTCATTTTCCTGTATCTTTAGCAAAAATCCAACTTCATCATTACATTGGATTTATAATAAATATGAAAAAAATTGTTTGAACCCTTTCTGTAGCTTATTCCAAAACAAAAAGAGAATTCACTGTATTTTGTTTTTAGTTAGTTCAGCTACAGCTCTAGGAGTGAGAATAGCTTTTGGAGGTTAATCACTGTAGGAACGTACAAATGTTACAGTATTACATGTCCTACTTTTAGATACCAGGCACCTTAACTTGTGGACTACAAAGCCTACTGAGGGGTGACTTACTTAATATTTAAAAGTAGGTTTTGTTAAATGCTTTATTTTGACAGGTCTGCCAGGAGGGTTTAAAGACTACATCAGTCAGGTTACACATGTATACCTGGAGACGTGTATTCCTTTTCAACTTAGTGCATGGCACATTAGGAGCCACAGTCCACAGGTGACATTTAACTCTCTATACCATTGGTTTATTTTCCTAGTTCATATACTATGGCCTGACTGGAAGTGAAATATACCAATTGGTGATTAGCCTATGTTTTACGTGTGAAGCACATACATTGGGGACTAGGCAGCAGTACCCCAGTGTGCAGAGTTTAAAAGCCAACAGCATCAGTCCATGAAAATGGAAGTAATGGCTCAAAAAGAGGCTCTTTCTTACAGGCAGATATGTCATTAGTCTTTTAAAGTAAGTTAAAGTTAATGTAATCCTTATAGGAACTAGATTCTTATCCACATTAGCACACCCATTACAATCACACAAAATGGTGAGTGAGTTCAATCCTAGGCTGATCTCTGTCATTAGGTCTGCAAATTCCCCAACAAGCTGAGGGGCTTATTTAGAAGCCCATTGCGTCACCAGTACATCACTTTTTCACATATTAAAAGTGGCACACCGGCGGTGCAAAGGGCTTGCAAATAAGCCCATGAGTATCTAGTGATTAAGGGCATTGCCATTAAAACATATTCCATTAGAGTCTCAGAGAATGCACATTGCAAAAGTTACTTCTAAGAAAGTTGGTCATCATTGTTGGCATTGCCAATGCCAGTGTATTTAAAAATCATTGCGGCACTGGCAAAGCCAAAGCAGCAGCTGCAAACCATTGGCAAGTCACAACGATTTCCTTTGTCAATGCTTGTTTTACATGTTAGCCCCATCATATACCTTGTGCTCTTCTAGGTCCAAGTCTATCAACGCATGGTTGTATTCAACATTAGCCATCACCAAACACAGAATATATATCTGACTAAGCAATGAGGTCCAGAATTTCATGCGTTGACCTTATGTTCAAGATACTGGTGACTCAACCTCTCTTGTCACTGTGCCTGGGGACATTGCTGTGTCACCTCACGCACTGTGAGTTTAAAGTCAATCTTTTGTCCAGGGTTCACATTTATTGGCCATTGGGGCATGCGTGAATCTGTAATCAAAAGTTGCAATTCAGGCAAAATATAGAGGGCTGAGGTTTCACTTTTCTCTGAGTAGGACTGAATAAGGGTTTCATGTTGGGGGCTTATGATAAATATGTATTATAAGGCTCTATTGAAGATCATAGCAGTGGGAAAATGTATTGAAAGGAACGTTTTAGAAATTTGAAGACTGTGGTTTACGCATGGAGCTTGCATATGTCAAAGGCTCATCTCTCTGGAAAGTCGACCTTCACACTTTGGGCCTCTGTTACCACCTTAGCACAGACTGTTAAAACAGGTGCAATGTTTTTTTATTTTATTTTTACGTTTAGCACCTATTGCGAGTTGAGCACAAATTAAACTTGTTTGCTTGTTTTTATTAAAATGTTATTTTGATTGATCTCCAGCTAAGACCAAAGACACACCAGGGGCTGTATTGCACATTATCACTGTTTGTGCCCGGTGTACCTTGCAAAAGGTGCGCCGGGCGCAAACTGTGAAGATGCGCCCCATTATGGTGTATGCGCTGTCCCCAGGGCAGCCGCGAACTCGCGCTGCCTAGGGGCAGCGCATTCATGTGAAAACACGGAGCAGCTGCTCCATGTTTTCACAGTGCAGGCAGCACCCGCCTGCACTTTCAAATGTGATTAGAGATCCCCTTGCAGGCGGGTGCAGTCAGTGACTGCACCCGCCTGCAAGGAGATGTCTGGGGGGGTCCATGGGACCCCTTTTACCCCCTGCAGAGGGCTGCTGTCCAGAGGCGCACTGACAGTGCGCCACCTTTTAAATGGCGCACTGTCAGTGCGCCGCTTGAGGACTTCTTTGACTCTGCGCCCGTGTCTGTAAAATGGAGCGGGTGCAGAGTCAAAGGAATTCCCTCATTTGCATAGGGCTTTGCCCCTATGCAAATGAGGGAACACCCTATGTTGATAGCGCTGGTGCTTTAAGTGCGTTAGCGCTATCAGTATTATAGAAGGGGACGCACAAGGGTCTGCGTTCCCTTCTAAAATACCAAAGTGCCCCGGGGGCAATCAAAGCCGGCGCAAATGCCCGTTGCGCCCCTAGGGCACCATCTGTAATACGGCCCCAGGAACAACAGATGCAAATGTTTTTTGCACCTGTATTGCTACATTAACAGCGAAAAAGGCTAAACCCTTTTTTAGTGATGTGCTGTAGTGTGGTAGTGGCCAGTGGTATAATACAAATGCTGCAAAAGACTGTTGAAGATTTTACAGATTTTATGGTAACGCAGAAGAAAAAATTATGATAAGGATATTGCCATCTGTAATTTTTGAATCTCCACAGGAAAGCTTTCCTCACACTGACAGGTGAAAGAAACCTTTGTTTGTAATAGTCTGAGAATATATGAATGGGTCTAGCTAATACCATTCAAGAGTTGTATTTGATACATATTTCAGGGAATTGAACTGGCTAGCTGGTGTGCTGCCTGCCATTCTTTAAATTAGCTCACTAGTCTTTCTAATAGAACAAGACTCTTTTGAGAATAGAGATAATTTCCATAGTCATCATGAGTTCAGGGGCTATTCTTTGGTGCTCCATTTCCCCCTACTGGATTATAATGGCGCTAATGGTTGCTGCTGATGATAGGTAAATATACCATAGCAAAGCGCTGCCCCTTCATGAATTTTTCCTGTTCATTCTACTGAGCGTAGCTGTGGAAAATCTTATTAGAGCTGGGATTAGATGTTGTTTTGATGACATTTTTAGTGGATTTGCATATGTACTTGGCGCCCTGGGAGTGCTTTTGCCGCTACAGAGAGTGTTCAGCAGGAGTGACCCGTGCAGGTTAGAGCAGTGGGGCGGGTGGGGCGGGTGGGGGGGAACTCGACAGACGACGACGAGGGAAAAGTAATTATTTATTTCATTTTCAATCGTCGTCGTCTGTCGAGTTCCTCCCCACCCCGCCTCAACGCTCTTACCTGTACGGGCAGCTCCTGGTGTTCAGCTCCTCTCGACCTAGAGCGCGTAGTCCGCCAAGGCAGTGTGCTGGCCTCTATGTTGTACATTCTACATATAAATAATCTAAACAAGCACTTGATTGCGTGTGGCCTGTATGTGTCTTTAATTAAATCCACATTGGTTCCAGCGTTTTATTGTCTGCGAAGGATGCTGTTCTGCTGTCTAGCACGTCAAAGAGTCTCAAACTCTTGGTTGAAGCATTTTCTAATTTTATGTCCGATTTACAATTGGAAACTTATTTTACTGAATCGCAACTAATGGTCTGTGGTACTCGCAATGCAAATATGCATTCACTTTCCATTAATGGCAATAAACTGTAGAAGGTTACTCAGTTCCCTATTTTGGGATTCTATTTGAATCATCTAATTCATGGAGTCACATCTCTATTAGGAGTCAGAAATGTAGTCAGTCTGTGAGGGCATGGTTTAATTTTTCCTCACTGATTGGGTCTAAGCCTCCTTCCCTGCTCCTTGAAATATACAAATGACAATGTATGCCAATAGCAGTGTGTGGTGCAGGTGTTTGGGGATACGCAATTGGAAGAGAATCGTTGTTGTCGCTGACACATGTCTCTTGCCCCTTGCAGTTCAAGTTTTATTTGCCATGAGGAGCTGGTTTTTTGCTTATAGATGATCTTATTTTGTTTGTCCCACTGATGCTCTGGCTTTTTGTTTGGATTATCCCACATGCTAGTTTTAATTGATTTATTAGCGACTGCCCAGATTATGATAAAGGCCTTGAAATATTATGGATTTCATATATTAAGGAAGCCTTTATCAATTTGGACACGTTCCATCTTTTTATTAAATCTTTCACGATTTGTAAAACTGATAGATTAAGGGTGAAGCAGATGTTTTTGGAAAAATAGTGCATAAATTGGGAAGTGAGGGACTGTTGAAAACTACAGTAAGGCAATATGTTATGGTGCAGACGACCTTGGGAATTGAGCCTTATTTCTTGAAGGTGGCAGGGCCTTAGGAAAGGGCTCTTTTAACCCGCTTCAGGATTGGAACAATTCTTTCCTAGATATGTTTTCCTTTGAGACAGTATGATAGCAGTATTATTTGTATATGTCCCTGTGACAGCCATTCGGATCAAACAGTTTTGAACTTTGTCTTTTTCTGTAAATGTTACATTGCATTTTTTAATCCCTTTGTTGAAGTGATACAATGTTACCCCATGTAGACCGGCTTTGTACTTTCGATGATGTTTGCTGTGGTCTGCCCCCTTTTTTAAATCAATAATGAAATGTCGCAAATCGATGGTTTTTAAACAATTTTATGTGTTTTTATATATGTTGCATTTTTATGATTATTATTTATAATCAAATAAAGTCTTGCTGATGATGATGATGAACTGCTCATCTTGCTTGCATTGATGAGTTTTCGTGTTTAGTCTTGGTAGAGGATTTCGCCAAATGACTGCACAGGGCTACCTTGGAAAGCGTTCTGAAGGGTCAAGGATCAGGGTATAAATTCTGTATTTTTAACTTTCTTGGCCATAATTTGATTTAGATGGCGCAGAAGAAAATCTAGAGAGTAAACTGCATGTCAGTTTACCAATTGCACTAGAGTGGGCCCGGGAAAGAGTTTAGCAACTTTAAATTGAATCCAAATGCACTTTGCACTTTTGCCTGCAGCTGCATATTTATTGCCAATTTCAGATTTTTCAGTGATACTCACGTGCCAGGAAATACCTGGTATGAGATTAACTTTTCAAGCACAGAAGCAATGGAAATACAGTTTGGGCACCTGCAGAATTGAATCAGTTGAATGCAATATGGACGAGTCATTTCTATGCTGAGAATTACTCATAGAAGGATCGCAGCCTTCTGCCACTGATAGCAAGAACTTCTTATTTTAGATTTATTTAAGGACCTGTGTGAGGATTCTGTCTGACTAGGGGAAACACAAAAGATTCATCCCAATCCCATTACTTGCCTTCCACATGCGCTCATTAGAATAAGAACAATGGATGACTAAAGGAAGCATTTGTAAGCAAGCTAAGTGAACAGACGGTGTTTTGACATGCCACAAAAATGAACGGAGGTGCGTGGAGCAGAGCGTGCATCAACATTTCAAACAGAATGGCCACGTTGTGCTATCACCTTCAGCAAGCCTTTTGTCACCCCCGATTGGCTTCCATTTCATACTTTCCGTTTCAAAGCTCGGCTGTTAATTTTACAACCGCCTTTTTTGCTTCCTTTCCTTACAGCGGATTACACTGAAGGGTATTCATCTCTGTGTTGGAAGATGGATGCTGTGTCAAAATGCTCCCTTTAGAAAATCCTAATGAATAGAAGAACCACGATGCCATGAATGTAATTATTAACCAGCGCCAACTCTTTAGAGAAGAATTTTGGGGCATATTAGCAAGGGCACTATCGCCGCTTTAGCGGCACTTTTGCCGCTAAAGCGGCGATATTTTATCGCCCTATCAGCAAACTGTCTCTAACAGCAGTTAGCGACAGTTTGCGGGCATTAGCGCCCGTTTTTTACCGCTTTGCATGTCAGCGATATTTATCGCTAATGACATGCAAAGTGGGCGTTCCTCACTAAAAATACACGCAGACAGTCGCAAACACAACTTCACACTATTAGCAAGGTGCTAGGTGGATTCTACGGTTAAGTCCCCACCTGCCTATTAGCGAGTTTTTCCTTAGCGATAGGAATTTATCGCAAGGAATTCTCGTGCTAATGCTGGGAATCGCCGCCATCGCTGGTTTGCGTTAATTAACGCACGCTGTTGGTAATAGGCCCCTTTCTTTTATAGCTGTGAATTAAAGAAGCCACGATATATTCTGTCTCGGTTTTCAGAAGACAAAGGGGCCTATTACCAACAGCGTGCGTTAATTAACGCAAACCACAGTTAGCGTCGTTTTTTTATCGCTGGATTCGTTTGCGGAGATAACGCGTTATTAGCAACGTTTTATCTCCAATGCGAAACAAATCCAGCGATGGCGGCGATTCCCAGCATTAGCACGAGAATTCCTTGCGATAAATTCCTATCGCTAAGGAAAAACTCGCTAATAGGCAGGTGGGGACTTAACCGTAGAATCCACCTCCCATAGACTATAATGGCTAAGTCAGGTTTCTAGCAGGTGTTAAAATCCAGCGCTAATCGGGGTTAACGCACATTTTTTATCGCTCGCGGGCCTTGCTAATAGTGTGAAGTTGTGTTTGCGACTGTCTGCGTGTATTTTTAGTGAGAAACGCCCACTTTGCATGTCATTAGCGATAAATATCGCTGACATGCAAAGCGGTAAAAACGGGCGCTAATGCCCGCAAACTGTCGCTAACTGCTGTTAGAGACAGTTTGCTGATAGGGCGATAAAAATATCGCCGCTTTAGCGGCAAAAAGTGCCGCTAAAGCGGCGATAGTGCCCTTGCTAATATGCCCCAAAGTCCTCACCCAGAGTTCCCCGGTATTTGAGGAGGTAATACCGCACCAGGCAATTAACAGTCCTCCAAGATGCATTTACCAGGTGCACTATTGACGCTCCATTTTGAGTTAAGCAGGTCAGAAAGGGGGAATAAGTCAAAAGTGTCACTAGTTTTTCCTTTTTAGGTGCCCAAAAACCTCTAATCCTTCATTTCCCCCGCACAAATGTGTTCATGTGTTCCATGGAAAAATGTTTCAAAGTAAAAATTCTGGATATGAAATTTGTTCACAGTTTGTAATCCTATCATGGGCGCAAATTCCTGTTTGTGACCAGATGGGGATTACCGTAGCACTCTGAACAAGGACGTAGGTAGCCAAGACTCACATTATTGCTTGGGTTATAAACTCTGCAGGATAAGGGCTGCACTTGTACTACCTTTAGTAGCAGCTATTCCTGCTAATCGAAGCAAGAACTGCAAAAAGGGTAAATAACCAGTGGGTATTATTGTAGCATCTCCAAATATCACTAGACCTGCCAACTTCCTAAAATCTCTCCATGTGATACAAGGGAACAAGGAGGGTACGGAGCCTCCTGAGGGGCGGAACCTTAAGTCCATTATCTCAGAAGCTCTGAAAGTGCTTCTGAAGGGGAGTGGCTATCAAGGTAGGGCGGGTGTTTGGGCAGGTCACTACCCGTGAACCACAGTAACCCCTAACCTCTGAAAAAACAATTTGAAATTTCTAAGGTTGCCGCTGAAGTCCTGGGGAGGTTTTAAAAGTCGATGGACAGCAGTTGTGCTCAGCCTTGCACACAATTTGAGTTGGAATCGCTTCCTGCTGGAGTTTCTAACTTACATTTTCTGCCACCGTGTGTGATTTCGACTCCTCGCCGGTTGACCGTGTGAAATGAGCTGAAATCGTGTGACACACAGTGCCTCCTTGTGAGTTGGCAGGTCTGGATCACCACTTGATTTCCTGGTAATTACTGGAGATGCCTGTAAATGTGTGCAGCAGAAAAAAGTGGCTGAACTACCCTTCACCTTTAAGGATAGTGTACGTAATTTGCTGAAAGTATTACACAACATTATACAGAGGCAGTATATGTGTGAAATGCCAATGAACCCCACTTTGGAAAGTGGACGTCCAGTGCATCTTCCACAGATATAGGTTCAAATTCAACCATGAACCACAGGCATTGGCCACCAAGGTGGTGTATGATTAGCTGCTGGCCTGAGCCTTCTTCCCCATACTATATTTTCACTTACCTCTTCACTGGAATCAGTCATATTTCTCCCACTTTCAAATGCTTAATGGGTGGCATATATGCCATGAATGAATGAATGAAAAAGCATTTATAGAGCGCACAGCTACTCAGAAAGAGTGTCCTGGTGCTGAAAAGACTCTATCAGACCCACTGCTGCCCCAAGGGGCGGGAGACCGGGAGTTAGTTACTTAAAAGCCAGGTTTTAAGCATTTTCCTGAAAACGGTTATGTCGGACACCTTCCTGAGAGTCAAAGGTAGAACGTTCCAGGCGCGGGCTCCATGAAACCGAAAGGAACGGATGCCAGAATGGGTGCGGTATATCCTGGGGACGGATGCCAGGCTCAACGTGGAGGACCTCAGGGTTCTTGGCGGCACATATACTCCGCCCCGTTTCCCTGAAGGGCCTTGAAGAAGAGTACCAAGGTCTTAAAACTGATCCTTTTTTTACAGGAAGCCAGTGTAAGGCCTTGAGGTGAGGAGAGATATGAGTCCTGGGCTTGAGCAAAAGGACCGCTCTTGCGGCTGCATTCTGGGCCACCTGTAAGCGGTTGAGCAAATATTCAGGGAGGTCTAGGTGCAGGACATTGACTTAGTCCAGTCTGGAGATGATCAATGCCTGGACTACGGTCTTCCTATGTGCAAGAGGCAAGAGGGGGAGACATTTTCTAAGCATCCGTAGAAGCCCAAAACAGGAGCCTGTAACAGACTGGACCTGAGATCTCATCGAGAGGGTGATGTCCATCATGATGCCCAGATTTTTGACAGTGCTTAGTGTGGAGGAGGAGGCGACATATCCGATGGCCACCAGAGTTTCCATTCATCTGCGGGTGGGGAGCCAAAGAAGATAACTTCAGATTTCTCTGGATTACATTTTAACTGGTTCTTCCTCAACCATGAGAACAGCTTCGAGAGACAGGAGTTGATCTTCTCACCTTCATAGTCAGCTCCCTTGTCGCAGGTAAACAGGAGCTGTGTGTCGTCCGTGTAAGAGATCATTTTAGCGCCGCACGCTTCTGCCAGTGGAGCCAGGGGGGACATATATAGGTTGAAAAGAGTGGGACTCAGTATCGAGCCCTTAGTAACTCCCACTTTTAGGCTGGGGATGGGGGCCGCGAAGTGGGGGGGTCCAGACTTCTTGGCATCCATCCACAAGGAAGGAGGAAAACCAATTCGGAACGGTGCCCCTATTCCACAGTCCTGTAGCCTGTCCAGGAGTCTAGATTGCGGCACTGTATCAAAGGCCACAGAAAGGTCTAATAAATTCAGAATGGCTTTCCCCACCTGATCAAGCTTCTCCTTAATAAACTCAGAAACTTCAAGTAGGGCAGTCTCTGTACTATAGTTGGTTCTGAAACCCTACTGGCTCTGGTGGAGGAGATTATTTTTTTCAGTGTAATCAGAGATCACTGAATTGACAAATTTCTCTAGGGCCTTGGAGAAAAACGGTAATAGTGAGATAGGTCTGTAATTTGCTGACACTAAGGGGGTCAACAGAGGGCTTCTTGAGTAACGGGAGAATTTTTGCACGTTTCCAAATACCAGACATGTGGCCGGCCGTAAGGGAGGAATTAAGTACCTTATTTGCCACAGGGTTTACAGACATGGCCACTGAGGCCAACAGTTTAGCTGGGCAGGGGTCAAAAGGGGATCCTGACTTCAGACTCTTGATGATATCCAAGGATACTTCCGGTTGAAGCAGAGGAAACTGTACAAGAGTTGGGATGTCGATAGAGGCGGGTTGCGCCGTGGGGCTGAATTGTTTGCGTGGTCATGATCCACAGAGGACCCCCTAAAGAAGGAGTCCTGAATAGTCCGATTTTGTTGTGAAAGAAAGACGCAAGTTGGTTAGTCCATTCGAGAGAGAGGGGTAAAGCCCTGGCAACAGATGACGGGGCGGAGAAGGCTTTCACAACTTTAAAGATCTCCTTGCCTTTGTTGCAGGATGTCTCTATTTTAGCTTTCAGATTGCTTTTTTTGGCATCCCGGATTTTAGTATAATGGGCCTTTAAAGCCTGTTTGTACTTAAGTTTATCGTCAGAAGGAAAGTTTTTACGCCACTTGCTTTCAAGGTGTTTGCAGGCGCTTTTGCTCAGTCCCAGTACCTCATTAAACCAGGGAGCCGAAAGTCTGGCTATCTTGGGGGTACTAGTGGGCATAGGGGCAAGTGCATAAGCACAGTGCTGCACCCAAGTCTCGAGACGGAGAGCATCTCTCTCAGCTTCACTACATAGCAGAGTAGTGGAGGTTTCCAGCACCTCACTGAAAGCAGATGTAGTGACCCGATGGAAAGGTCTTTGAGTGTTTACCCATTTCGTGGCGGTTGTCTGACGGCCCCTTACAGACCTGAAGGCCCTGAAACTTATAAGGTAGTGATCCGACCACACTAAAGGAAGGTGCGGATCCACCTCGAGCATTAAATTGGAGAAAATGTGGTTGAGGGTGTGGCCCTTATTGTGCGTAGGGTGGGAAACATAAGGGAGCAAGTTAAAAACAGCAAGGGACTTGGTCAGAGAGATGACCTCTGGCTCAGTGGGTTTGTCCAGATGGATATTGAGGTCACCCAAAACCAGAGAGTGGCTATATCTGAGGACCTGCGGGCACATTGCCTTGTTAATTGATTTCAGGAATGCACCAGCAGGACCGGGAGGCCCGTATATCAGGATGCCAGCCACAGATTGGTGATCAGATAAGGCACAGTGAAAGCCAAGGCATGCAAAGGCATTCTGCATCATCCAGTTCCCCCATGGGAATAGTGTTACAGGTGTATTCCTGCTTAGAGATGATAGCTACACCCCCTCCTTTACCTACTGGGCGATCTTTCCTAAGAATCTTATAGACTGGAGGGATAGCAGTGGCGATGGTGGGGTTAGAAAATTGAGTGAGCCAAGTTTCAGTGAGAAACATTAAGTCCTGGAGTGAGTCTTGCATCAGGTCAAAAACCTGTAATTCGTGTTTCTGTAGGGAGCGAGTGTTGAGTAGTAGCGCTTTAAACTTCCCACCATGATTGGCTTTGGCGTAGCCCACCCCATCATTAACCACCTCCGCAGGGCGACATACGTCACTGCCAGTTAGCTCCCAGTTACAACACGCACATTTGGAGATACCGCCCTCTCCCCCAACAGCGATGTTACCCCCACAGAGAAACTCCTTACCGAGGCTAAACAGCGTGGCTCTGTCATACTGAATGCGCTGCTCGTGATTGCCGTACAAGGGAGACACACAATGTGACATCCAATTGCCCTTCACTTTATTTATAGTGTGGTATTTTGCACTCAAAGCAGGGACAAAGACAAAATCCACACAACATTTGGTATTTCACATTTATTCTTAAGAGTTGGCCCCGCCACCTCCATTCTATGACAATGATAGTTGTCATTTGTAGAATCAGCTTGTATTAAAATACAATATTAGACTTAGAAACATGCAGGTTCAAAAAAGACACCTTGCACTTGAGGGAATGGGGTTTTCTATATCCCAGTCTTTGAGTATAATCATTAAATATCCCCTTCCACTGGTCATATGGAGCTTTGTGGGTCAATGAATAAAAATGAGGAAGAAACATCTATTTGACAATAAATCATTAAAGACTTTAAATTCAGTCAATAAAGAGAGTTAGTGTGAGTTAAAGGGTTTTATTTTCAGATCTTTTAGTCTTTCATCCATTTATTCATTAAGCATTAAGCATTGATCGTTAGATTTCAGCATTAAAAGTTTATATAATCTAACAATCAATGTTTAATTATAAAATAGAACAAAATGTTTGCTAAGATCACAGTCCGAAAAGTAATAATACAATAAGCGTGTTCCATAAAGGAAACTCCCTATTCTAAATAATTTGTAGTAGACCTGACAGGCTTAGGACGGTCTTCCCTAAACATGGTAATATTGGCTCATCCCCAAGTAGCGTATTTAATTTACTTATAAGTACCTAGTAAAGTGCACTACATGTGCCCAGGGCCTGTAAATTAAATGCTACTAGTGGAACTGCAACACTTGTTGTGCCACCCACTTAAGTAGCCTTCTAACCATAGCTCAGGCCTGCTTTGGCAGAGCCAGTGTGTGCAGTTTACACTGCCATTTCCACTTGGCAAGCTAAAACCTAAAACGAGGCCCAAACCTTCCGTGTTTATACATATAAGTCAGCCCTGAGGTATGCCCTGGACAACCCAGAGGGCAGGGTGCAATGTATTTAAAAGGCAGAACATGTACTTTTAAGTTTTACATGTCCTGGTAGTGAAAAATCTCAAATTCATGTTTCACAACTGCAAGGCCTATCTTGCTCATAGGCTAACGTGACTACCTAATTACATGTTTTAAGTGTAATTACCAACTGTGAAGAGATAGACTTTCCAAGTTTGGTGTCTCTTGAATCACAATTTAAAATAACAACTTATGGTGCAGTCAGATTTTAAATTGCAGTTCTGAAAATGCCACTTTTAGAAAGCTGTAATTTTCTTACTTTAGCCACTTGGCATCTGCTGCCTGTCTCTGATACATGTCTGGGGAGAGTGACAGCTGGGCTTTGTGGGTTCCCCCTAGATAGCCACCCACAAGGGAGCTTAGGTGTGACTTGATGGGCCATCTTGGCAGGATGGGAGGGAGGAGTTGGACCCAGCCTCACCTACACCTGAATAGGCTGTGTCCTGTCCCCCCACTGTTCGAAGGTTCAACAGGGCCCGTGCAGAAATGTTTCCGTTTTGGACTATACGTTTAAACTTGACATCTTTTTAGACCGTGCCTTTTACATGCTTTGCACATACATGATAACGTACTTAGAACGTATTTTGCTTGCAGAACATTTCTTCATAAGCATTTTATTATGACACTTGTACACTCTATCCAAGACTAAATAACACTGAGCATGTTGCTCTTGCTTTGATTGCCCGGTTGGAGACAGCTCTGAATCGGAAAGACAAACAATTGCATCAGCATTGCATCTCTGACACATTGCAATCAGAACAAGGGTTTGATTATATAAACCACCTCTGAGCCACGTTCCTCAGAGGAGCACTTTTATGGATTATCCTGGTACGCTTGTTTGTGACTGAGATGCAGCCCTGCCAGCTCTAATCTCTGTACTGCAAAGGATGGTGGCCTATTCTGCACCAGACTGGATTCCTGATACATCATACACAGGTATGGGGAGTTGAGTTGTCCCATGGGATCTGTCAGAGGGTACTCCCACTATGCGCTCAATAGTGTAGGTAGTATTAGGTAGGAGTGTAAGCAAGATACTTTCGCATATCTTCATATAATCACTGTAATGTTACAATGCTTGAACTGTTTATCTTTTTCACCTTTCTTGTACTACTAGTTACAATGCTTTGCTTCCTTCTGCTAATAATTGCAGCACATGTTTTTTACACAAGAATACAATTGTTTCAATAAATGTTTGAAAAGCCAATTTGTATGTTTCTTGTGTCTCCCTTTGGGCATGCCTGAGTTACAACGAAAGGGTAGATCTGGTTCCGTGATTTCCTTGTGGGAATTAGAGTGGTCATGTTCTGAGCTTGCAGATACCATCCGGTCCCTCATAAGGTTAGGGGTCCAGAAAGTGCACTGTGAGCTAGCTAGGAATTCGGCCAACATAGTCTGATGATATGAGTGGAATCAGTCCCCATATTCTGACGTTTATGCTGTCCGAATGCTCAGTCCTACTTGATTTGTAGGAGCCGTACGACAACACAAATGACTGTGTACCCCCTATAATAGGTCTAGAGTCAGGGCAGGAAGGGAGGACCTCTGTGCACCTCAAAGACCTGTCTTTGAAGTCTCCCACACTTCAAAGCTGGCAGCATTTTCTGTTAGACAGACAGCAGACGATCATCCTAGGTCCTTATTCCTTAGGCAAAACGCGCTTGGACAAGGGTGTACCGCAGGGCTCATGCCTGAGTCCCACTTTGTTCAATATTTATATGGCCCTGTTAGCAAAGATCGCGGAGCATTTCGGCTTTGAGATCATATCTTACGATGATGACACCCAGCTAATGTTTACTATGGGCCAAGACCTGGAATTGGAAAAAAAAGTTTTTCGGCAGGAATGCTAGCAATCTCCAATTGGATGACTGAAAACTACCTCCAGTTAAACCCAGGAAAAACGGAGATTATGCTGCTTGGTAAAGCCCCAGCCATCTGGTCGGACGACTGGTGCCCTCACCAATTGGGTGCTATTCCCGTGCCCAAACAAACGGTAAAAAAATCTAGGGATAAAACTAGATCAAGCCTTAACAATGAAAGATCAGATTGCAGCTACTACAAGCTCCTGCTACTACAATATGCGCCTTCTGCGCAGAATTTCCCCTCTTCTCCCAACGAATGTCCGTAGAACTCTGGTTCAGGCAATGGTGATAAGTAGACTGGACTACGAAAATGCCCTCCTGGCTGAAGTTGGTGATACCTTGCTCACCAAGCTCTTCCTGCGCCATTGTTGAAAAAACTGCAGTGGCTGCCATTGAAGAAGCGCTCCCGCTTTAAAATCTGTTGCGTCACGTATAACGCCCTAAGTGTCAAAGGCCCACGCTATCTCCAAAATAAACTAACGACTTACGTCCCTAGCCGCAATCTCAGATCCAGTACTCAAGACCTTCTGTGCGTACCCCGAATTCGTCAAATCCGCACTGGGGGAAAGGCCTTCTCCTATCTCGCCCCATGGTACTGGAATAAATTACCCATAACTCTCCGAGAGACCCCCACGTACAGTAAATTCAGGAAATTACTAAAAGCCTACCTATACTAATCTTCCCTGGTATGCACCTCCTGTCAGGACCCGCAACAGCGCCGAGATGCCCCGGGTGAGACGTGCGCTATAGGAAATAATATTAACATAACATAACAAAGGCACAACTAGGTTTAAGCACTGGACCTCTGACATCACCACTTCAGAACACTTCTGGACCTGTGAAGACTCTGCCAGGAAGAATGACTGGTGTGCTGCTGAAGGACTTCCACTCTGCTGGACTGCTGCTTTGCTGGACTCCTGTCTTGCTGTGCTGCCCTGCTGCCTGCTGTCCCCTTTGCCTGGGTGAGAAGCACTGGACTTGCATCACTAGAACCCAGAGTAACTTCAAGGGCTAGCAGGCTGGCCTAATGATCTGAACTTCAGCAAAACCCACGCATCCTCTGTAAAACCAGTGCATCAGTGATGTTGTATGGATCAGAACTGGCACATTGCTCCTGCTGCATATTTCAGAACTGGCGCATCACTCCTGTTGCGTGGATTGGAAACCAGCGCATTGCTCCTTCTGCGTAACCAGAACCGGCGCATCTCCTCTGCTGCGTGGATTGGTCCCGATGCATCGCCTTCAAAATCCCCACTGCACAAGGTCTCCACATCTCCATCGAAGGCATCCTCGACGATGATGATGATGAATCTCCACATTACAGCTCTTTGCTCATTAGAGCCGACACATCATCACTGCTGCATGGATCAGGACCGGTGTATCACACCTATTGCGTGAATTGATAGCGACACATCGCTTCAGCTGCTGTCCTCATCTTCGACATCGACACAGCCGGGATCAAGTTACTTTGTTCAGTGGACTCACAGGGTCTGTGCATCCAGCCCACGTTACATTGCAGCTGGCCTGAACTTTTGACTTTGTCCTGGTCCGTTGCTGCCAGATATCCTGAGTAAGCGCTTAATGCTTCTAAGTGCTATGTTACAGTTTATTCTTTAAAAAATCTTATCTCAAGATCTACTTATTGGACTTTTGTAATTTTTGGTCTTGTTTTATTTATTAAATTAAGTTCTATTTTTCTAACTTGGTGTGGAATGTTTTTGTGTAGTGTTTTCACTGTTTTACTGTATGAAATGTTGCATAGATACTTTACACACTGCCTCTAAGTTAAGCCTGACTGCTCTGTGCCAAGCTACCAGAGGGTGAGCACAGGTTAATTGAGGATTTGCTGGCTTCTTACCCTGACTAGGATTGTGGTTGCTGCTTTACTAGGGCTCATACTCCAGTCAAACTACATCCCAATTTCTAACAATTTGGTTTTAAGAGAGAAAAAGATGTCAATTTAGAAACCCGGTGGAAAGTTCTGATAAAAGAGAGAGATCAATGTGAAAGCATAAAGCCTTTGCAAATTAGTCTGGACATTATTCACAATTATTCTATATGTCTGCTGATATATGACTGTTGAACGGTCATATATCAGCACACATATAGAATAAGGCTAAATAACATATCATGTTCAAGAAGTCTAGAAATTCAGAGACAAGTATCTGTCCAGAATGTCGGGGAAGGAATCCACCCTACACACAAATTCTATGTTGCAACATTATTTTCTTCTGTCTTCTTCATTCACTAAGAGAATATCAGCATCTCCTGAGAATAAGCAAACTCCCCATTCTCTCATCAGAACATATTAAACTTTCAGACATTTGTCCTGGAAGAGTTACAATTTTGTTTTCCTGCGATCCAAAAACGTCTTCCCATGAGTCATTCTTCTTGTTCTTTTTGTTTTCTCCTGGTGAGAACCTTATTATCAGTTGTCTAGTGCAAAACAAGTGTCTATTCACCAGCTAACCGTAGGATTCTGAAGTTGTATCATCTGCAGCAAAGAGAAAAAAAACATCTTGAACAAGCAGCTATTCAATGTGAAAACAGGCCTTTCAGTGTTAATGCATTATTTTTCACTTAACATGGCATCTACAGTTTAACTTAATTCAGCACCTTATTCATAGGAAGACCTACAACATTTAAATATGGGTACCTTCTACAATTTTTGCATTTAGCATATGTTTTATTCAAATGTAAACTTGTGCACATTCTTAACAAAAGTGTTTAAACAGTGGGTACAATTTACGGCAACAGTTCCCCCCCGATGGTTGAAAAACCATCACAATTTCTTCACAAATGAAGTGCACTCTCATTTTAAATTGAGTCATTCTTTTTATATCTAAAGGTTCAATTTCCTTCAATTTCTTATATTCTCTGCTCTTTGTCTCTTTCCTTTCTAATTCTCCTCTGATTTGCCTCTTTATTTCTTTCTTTCTTCTTCTTTTTAGTTAAATGGCATCTAAAACCTTGATATAAAGCGTATATAGTTATCAAGCAAATACCAATGATTAGTATAGGTCTCAATGTGACTCTAAAAAATCCTCCACCCACTTTTGCAAACCAGTTGCCAATGGTTGAAACTTCTTTACCTAAGCTCCCTAATACACTAGAGGGTTTTAAAAATTCGAATTCAGTTTTCAAATCTGGAATGTTCTTTGCAAATTCTTGTATCTTTGTACTCTCATCAGGTATATACAAGCAGCAATGTTGAGCGTTCAGCATTTTGCAGACTCCGCCTTTTTCTGCAAACAAAATATCTAAAGCTAATTGATTTTGCAAGACCATTGATCTAATAGCCACTAATTCTGTGTTAACTGTTAGTAATGCACCAGATGTATGAGTAGCTGGTTTATCTACTGCTGTTGACAGCTTTCTAATGTCCTAATCGTTTAAAACTACTCCTACAGGTGGTATTATTCCTCCAAAAATATCTCCCACTAATTGTGTCCCATCATTTGTACTACGTGGATGTCTGTGGGATCATGTCATTGTCAAAACAGCTATACTATATACATGATGCATCTTAGGAAACAGCAAAGCTATATAGCAAACACCCTCCCAATCAGCTGGCATCTAGCAATAAGCACCTTGTCCACACACAAAATCGACCCCAGAAATAAAGTCCTCTTCCCCCATTAATATTTGAACAGGTCTTCCTATAACTTCAAAAGTATGTTCACAGGGGGGCGTGGTCTCGCTGCAGATGGAGTGAGACGCACGCCGCAGGAGCTCCGGCCGACCGCTGCTTTCCAAGGCGATTCTAGTGGAGCTGGGGCCATATCGGCGGCGCATGTGTGGCGGAGTGTGAGGAGCCCCCTTGACAAGCGGACGGCGTCCTTGCCCTAACAGCTGCGGCAGGGCGGCCTACTTGCCTGGGCTTCCCGGCCCAGATCGCGGCAGCCGCCATCTTGTGACTTTCCGGACCGGAGCCCTCCTGGCAACTGGCGGCTGCTGTACCGCACCGTTGCTGATCCTTACGGTGCCGTGCCCCCCCGCCGAGGCCCCCGGAACGTGGAGCGTGTTGGTACCGGGCGGCGAGTCTGTGGATCTGGCACCTGGGGAGAGGCCATCCTCCCGCTGCTGCACTTGCCCGCCATTTTGCGACCGTGCATGGTGCTGCATCGGCCGAGAGCACCTGAGAAGGGTGGCTGGCGGTCTGACCTCCCTGTGCTCTTCGCCCTTCAGCGGTGAGTGGCATTGCCGTTTGGCTGGCGACGGAGCGGAGCGACGCCGGGGAGGGTGTGTGCTGCGAGGGGCCCGGCCTTACTACTGGACACCGGAGCCAGACGCGCGGTGAGTCTGGCGGTGGGGGTGTGGGGCCAGGAGGCTTGACTGTTGGGCCTGGGAGCGGGGCCCTGGAGCGGACACTTCCTGTAGACTTGCTGGGTCGTCGCCTCGCAGTCCTACAGTGTGGGACCTGCTTGAAGCCTCCCCCAGCCCGGTGGGGACACTGATTGGCATCTGTGGGCCGCGTGGTGGGGGCCGCCTTTCCTGCTGCTGCAGCGCCTGCACGCCCGCGGGGGGTCCCTGCCCTGGACCCGGGCCCACCGCCACTTTGCGCCACCTCGACTGGGGGCCTGCGAACACCCACATTGCGCTGCTGAGGCCTTGACTTCGGGGCTCCTCCCGGGGGTCCCTGTGATTTCTTGCCCTGGCCTGGGGGGCACGGCACGATACAGCGGCTGGGATCGACTGGCTGGGCACCGGGCGGGAACGAGGAGCAGTTCCTTTTGGACTCTACAGGCCCTGCAGGACACGGGACATTTGGGATACCGTCTGAGTGGGCCATAGGTGAGGCGCACCACCGCTGCAGGTTGCTCCTGCATCTCAAGCCGCAGCCTGGGGCCTGAGCTTGAAGACGCCGCTGGTGCTTGTGGCCTTGTCCTCTGCTCTGGACACGGCGGCCCTGGGCTGGTCCTTGCCTCTGAGATCTGGCTGGTTTGCTTGTCTTGCTCTGGACACGTGACCTGGGGGGGCCCCCGGCGTGTGTGGCCCAATCTAAGGGATCTGCTCGTTCGGCCGGCAGCGGCCTGGACGCCGTCCTACACCGCACAGCGCCGCCGACCCTGCCTCCCTCTCCATTACCTGTGGGGCCTCTGCCACTCTAACCTGGCCCTAGCTGCCCGAACTGGGGTCAATTGCACACCTCTTGCCTGGCCTTGGCGGACGCCGGTCCCTGAAGGGAGATGACACGCACCAAATCAGTGAAGGACGCAGTGGCGCCCCCCAAGGAAAACACTGTTGCCGCACTTTGGGGCAAATCGGGCACGGCGGCCCCTGGAGAGATGGCGCCACAGGCTGGGGGGGACTCGCCGCCTGTCACCCAGTCATACATGGCTAACTTTATGGCGGAGCTCAAGACGGAAATTGGGTCCTTGCGAGCGGAGGTTCACACATGTGTCCGGGAGCTCAGGAAGGAGGTCACTGAGATTGGGGACCGGGTGGACGGCCTTGAGAAGACGGTGGATGCCCGAACGGAGGATCAGGAGCAACTCTGGCAGCGCCTGGCCGCCCTTGAGGAACAGCATATCGACCTCCAACTGAAGCAGGAGGATCTGGAGAATTGGAGCTGCCGCAATAACCTCCGTATTTGGGGAGTCCCCATCGGGGCCGAGGGGACGGACATTATGACATACGTGGCGCAGCTCCTCCACGAGGTTTGGGGCGATGACAACGCATCCCCACCGGCTTTGGACCGCGCACACCGAGTCTCTGGCCCTCCTGGTCGTGCGGGCCTCCTCCCTGACATTTTGACCCGGGTCCACTTCTTTACAGAAAAAGAGGCTATCCTTAAAGCGGCACGCTCCAAACCAGACCTGACCTATAAAGGGGCCAGCATACAGATCTTCCAGGACCTCGCGCCCAATACGCTTCGACGACGCCGGGAATTCAGGCCCGTGATGGACAAACTGAGAAGCTTGAATATCCAGTATCATTGGGGCCATCCCTTCGCCCTCATCTTCCAGTGGGAATCCAAGCGTCGGATGGTGAGGTCCCTTTGTGAGGCAGCGCAGCTTCTTCATCTCTCTCTTACGCCTCCACCTAGCCCTACACGTCTGCCGCCCCTGACCGGGGTGCCTGCCAAGCCCACCTGGTCCAGGATACGCCGTGACCGGCACCCTTCACAGCCCGGGGAGCACTCGTCTTCACAAGCCAAGAGCGACATCATTCGGCATATTCGCTCCATGGAGGGCGACCGCTCTGCACCCAGCTCCCAATCCCCTACTCCCTGAACGGTCTGTCCCTCAACTCCGTTGATGGCGGAAGGTATCAAACTTTGTAACCACACCATGTACCTGCTATGTCAATGGCTGGCCTCTTGAATCCACGTTGCTATAGCTCCCTACCTGCAGCACTGACGGTGCTGGAATGTCCACCCCGATGACACCTTATATGGCTGGAGACCTGTCCCCTCTCTGTTCCTGGGAGAGTGACTTCTCCGGGGTCACCTGTGCCTATGGGCCTCGAATGTCCCCGATCTGGAACAGGACACTGTGGCCATGTTGGCCGTTGTTGGTTTTTTGTATTATGACTACATGCCTTTCTTTTCTTTCTTTTTTCTTCTCTCACTCTCCATCTGCTCCTTTCTGTGGCGGGCGAAGGTACCCCTCCAGACAATCTCTCCCTCTCAGCGGGAGCGCCACCTCTCCTCTTTCCCCCTCTGATGCGCTGCCCCGCCCCCCCGCGCTGGCGTGCTGGATTGCTTCAGGCCCTGATGCCCCCATGGCCACTGTCCCTTGCTTGAAGCTTCTGTCCCTCAATGTTAAGGGACTTAACTCCCCAAACAAGCGACGCCAGGTATGGCGCTACCTCCTGCAGTGCAGCCCGGACATTATCCTCCTCCAGGAGACTCACCTCACAAGGGCCGATGTTCATCGTATGGCTCATCCTAGGTATCCCTTACAATTCTGGGCCGCGGCTCCCACTAAAACGGCTGGAGTGGCGATACTTTGCAGGTCTGGTATCAGGCAGGGGGAATCTAGGGTAGTTCGTAGTCCAGATGGCCGCTTTGTCAGGGTAGGGGTCAGGATCGGACACCGCCTTCTCACATCATGCAATATCTATGCGCCTAACCAAGCGCAGGATGTGTACCTCCGGGAGACCCTGCGGGAGCATGTCCCACAAGCAGATCCTTCACTTATCATAGGGGGGGACTTCAGTCTGGTATGGGATGTGGAGATGGATCGTAGCGCGGCGTCATTCCATGGGGCTGGGGCTATGTCCTTGGCTCTCAAACGGCAACTATTGGGCCTTGACCTGCTGGATTCCTGGCGGTATCACTCCCCTGATGTGCGCGAATACTCTTATTACTCACACGTGAACCGCACATATTCGCGCATTGACCACATTTTTATCTCCCATGCCTTGATTGGCGAATCGCTTTCGGCCTCCATGTCTTGACATCTCTGTCTCCGATCATGCGCATCTTGAACTTCTCATGAGGGAGCCGTCCACCTGTACCCCTCGAGCCCCGTGCTGGCGCTTACCTCCGCACATCCTCCGTGATCCAGTCAATGTGGCGAGCTTGCGAACCGCCATTGAGTCTTACTTCGCCACTAACGCCATCCCTGAGACCCCCTTCCTCGTGGTGTGGGATGCGTTTAAGGCCACGATAAGGGGGCATATCACGTCCCTTGCCATTGCACGGGCGCGCGAGGCACGCCTGCTCAAAAACAACCTCGCTCAAGACATTAAGGACCTGCAGAGGCGGGATCAGGAGCACCCTTCCCCGGCACACAAGCAGCGCCTGGTGAATCTCCGAGGCCAACTCCGCTCCCTACGAACCAACAAGGCTGAGCGGGCCCTCCTCGCGTTGAAGCAGCGGTACTTTGATGGGGGGGGATAAAGTGGGCTCGATCCTGGCTCGACGTCTGCGTAAGCGCGCAGCTAAAGCGCACATAGCCAATGTCCAGTTAGGTGACGGCATAAGGGCCACTACAGAGGCGGCGAAACGCGACGCTTTTCATGCATACTACTCGGCACATTACGCTGCGGATGGGCCGCCTCCGGGCCGGGCTCAAGCCATCCTGGACCAGTGCTCCTGGACTCCACTTAGTCCATATTACTCTCAACAATTGGAGGAACCCATCACCCCAGAAGAGCTTGCCAGCGCCCTGAAGGACTTGCCTCTTGGGAAATCGCCGGGCCCAGATGGTATCCCCCTGTCCTTCTATCGCCTATTCCTGCCACAGCTCCAACCCCATCTATTACGCCTCTTTAACTCGTTTACTGACACGGCGGGCCCGTCTTCCTCTGTGGGACTAGCGGAGATTGGCCTTATTCCCAAGCCGGGCAAGGACCCCACCCTATGCTCTTCGTTCCGCCCTATAGCCCTCCTGAACACGGATCTTAAAATATTCACTAAAATACTGGCCAGGCGCCTCGATCCGCACTTGCCCGGACTTATAGAGCCGGATCAGGTCGGTTTTGTCCGGAATCGTCAGGGGGCGGATAATGTACGTCGAATCGCCCACGTTGTGGGAAAGGTGCACCACTGGAACATATCGGCATGTCTATTATCGCTCGATGCCGAAAAAGCGTTCGACCGAGTAGGTTGGACCTTCCTCCGAGCGGTGCTGCACAAAATTGGGCTGGGCCCGTCCATGATCGCCCGGATCATGGCCCCTTATCTCTCCCCGCAGGCACGGGTGCGTGTCAATGGCCAGCTCACAAATCTCATCTCCATACGTAGGGGCACGCGGCAGGGTTGCCCCCTCTCTCCCCTGCTGTTTGCCCTGTTTGGCCATGCTTATCCGTCAGGCCCCGGACATCCACGGTGTCCCTATGGGAGGCCAGCAGCACAAAGTGGCCCTTTTTGCAGATGATCTTATCCTCACGCTAACTCATCCGCACACTTCTCTGCCGGCACTCCTCTCTTTGCTGCAGTCTTTCGAACTGGCATCTGGCCTTAAAATCAACCACGAAAAGTCCTGGGCCCTGAACCTCACGATCCCCAAGGAGGAGATCCCCGTGCTCCAATCTCTCGTCCCCTATCAGTGGGCGACTGGTTCCATATCCTACTTGGGACTTCGGCTGACCCCCTCGCTTGCCACATGGCCCCAAACGAATTGGCGTGACTGCCGGAGGTCAGTCTTGGAAGACTTGAGAGCCTGGAAACCTCTCACTCTTTCCTGGTTGGGCCGCCTCAACGCCGTCAAAATGTCGGTGCTCCCGAAAATCTTATATTTATTTCAATGCCTCCCCACCCCTATCCCGCAGCACCAGATACAAAACCTTCAACGCGATATCACCAACTTCATCTGGGGCGGGCGCCGACCGCAGTTCTCCAGCAAGCTTCTTATGCTCCCGAGGGATTGTGGGGGGCTCGCGTGTCTTAATCTACTAGAATACTACTGGGCCTCGCATCTCCGCTTCGTCTCTGAATGGGTGGCGAGGGAGAGCGAAAAGTTGTGGTTCCACATGGACAGGGCGGTCACTGGATGTACCATCTGGGACCTCCCCTGGCTCTCTCGGAACGCCCGTTCCCATAGCGCCTACATTGCTCTGCCTACCAAGACAGTGTTGGATGTCTGGGACAGGGTGGCCGTCGCTAAGGGGCTCACTACCTTTCCCTCCCCACATACTCCTATCGCCGGAAACCTGCTTTTCCCGCCAGCTATCAACCAGCAGGTGTTCTCCAGTTGGGTGGAGGGCGGCTGCAGGACACTCCGGGACTTGTTCACTGGAGGCACGCTCAAAACCTTTGCTCAATGTAGGGAGGAGTTCGGTCTTCCGGAGGGAGCCAGACTTCAATACATAGTCTGGCTCCCAATACATAGTCTGGCCCGCCATGGCCTGAGCCATGGTGTCCGCGCCCGCCATGGCTCAGGCCGCTACCCGAGCGTTCACCCCTTTTGAACGCCTAGTGCGTTCCTTTGATGACTCGAAGGGACTTGTATCTCGGATCTACCAGATCCTGCAACATCCCCCGTCGGTACCCCCTCATCTGTATCAACGTCAGTGGCAGTTTGCGACCTCATCCACGATTACGCCTGCCCAGTGGAGCCGCCTGTGGCGGGATATACCAAAGACTTATCGTAGCATCGCTCAGCGGGAAACCGCTTACAAGGTGATGACGCAGTGGTATTACACGCCTTCCCGACTGCATCGGATGTACCCCACTTCCTCTCCACTATGCTGGAGATGCTTGGGCTCCCCGGGTGACTTCCTTCATATTTGGTGGGCCTGTCCGCTCCTGACTCTATTCTGGAAAGAGGTTCTCAGTCATATCAAAGTGGTGCTTGGCTTCCCCTTGCCTGAATCTCCAGTCACAGTCCTCCTAGGCATCAAGCCAGACAATTTAAAGGCGCTTACCCGTAGCGATTGGCATATTGCCCTTCACATGTTAGGGACTGCCAAACAACTCATCGCTTTATACTGGAAGAAAGCAGAGACCCCTCCCATCAGCATCTGGTTCACGCGCTTGTGGCACACAGTGACTATGGAACTTTTGACTGCGCGCTTGTAGACCTGCAACACTAGATTCACTAAAGTATGGCAGCCATTGGTCAATTATCTTTGTAGCACGGAGCACGCACGTCTTATGCCTCCGAAGCTCCGGGCTCTACGCCTCTTCGAGGATGCTGTGATACCATCCGACTCTGGCAGGCTCACTGCATCACCCCGTTGACCCTGCCCCTCGCTCCTCATGGCGGGCCACAGACGGTGATCTGGCCACTGACCGCTTCTGCCCATCCTCCTCCCCTCCCCAGCCCGCCACTCCTCTCCACCTGGATATTGCTTTGGACTTTTGCTATCTGCCATTGCTATTAGTGCGCTTCCTCCACTCCGCCTGCCACTTTCTTTCTTCTTCTAGCTTCTCTGTGTCCTTCTCTTCTGCCTCCTGCTGGAGGTGTCTCACCTTCTTCTCTCCTTTCTCCTCTCCTCGTTTCTGTTTAATCAGATGTTCATGTTGCAATGGGTCTCATGGCTCCTCCAATGGACCGTCCTTCGCAAATTCCTTGGCAGTACGCGGCCGGCCCCCTGTGGGTTGTAGGCGACTTGCTGTGTAACACCTTCCTGGATAATTACTGCCAACGGTCCATATGTCTCCCCCACTAAGGCGGCCGGCCCTGACACGGGTTGTAGGCCACATGCTGTATGTGTATAGAACCCTACCTTGGTTTTTCTTTATATGAAAATAAAACATTTGCAACAAAAAAAAAGTATGTTCACAATGACTAATCCAAATAAGTCTTTTTCTGACCTGGCTTATCCTTTTGTAAACCCACAATTTCCCTTTTTGTCTTCTATCTAATTTCAATTTTGGATAGCCCATTTTCTTTTATATTTCTCTTATTCTTTCTTCCAAACATTCCTTAAAACATCTTCTTCTTTATTTTTACTGAGCTCTACTTCCTTCTAACGTTAATATGAATGTCTTCTCTAATGGTCTCATTAAGCAGGTTATGTTCTTTTCATATGCTTTAACAGTGTCTATGACTATGGGCGATCTAAAACAATACCATGCAATTTCCATATCTTTAGCTTGTGGGTGAGGGTTCATTCTTTTCTGAAGGAGAACTTTAGAAAGAATCATATCATAATTGGAAAAATAATGTTCAAAAAGCTCCTGGCTGTAAAATAAACTAAGAAAAATACTAATGTATTTGCATAGAACAATGGGATATGGTGGTATGTCACTTCTTCTACAGCTGAATAAGTGTGCACAAACGTAGCAGTACTTCGTATCTAAAGCTTGAGTGTATTCCTGAACTAATCTAGAATAAACATTGGTTGAAGACTCTTCTTTTGAATAATCTACAAATGAAGCCTTTAATTTTATCTCATCTAATTTGTGTGCAGGCGTTGTAGGTGCAGGTGTAGACCTAAGTGTTTCTATTTCAGGTGTAAAATTCATGCCAACAAAATGGATTATAAAAGCTAATATAACAACAATTAGTGTGACAACAATTACTATTCTACAATTAGCTTTGGTAAGGATACACATGTTTGTCTACAATCAGATCTTTAGTAGAATAATAGCAGCAGGCAGATTCAATATTTTGCGTTGACTTCTACTTGTGCAAAATGCATTGGTCGATAATGTGCAGTTATTTTATTAAACTTATACACAGAAGTATTCCTGAGACATCCCTAACCCTACTCCTTCTTCAAAATGTGTTATCCCTACTATTCTACTGCAACCTTGGCCCTAGGGAATTCTTCATAATTCTTTTTATTTATTTTTGTTAATCGTTCATTGTCAATTTCATTTATTTCAGTCTCTTGTTTCATAGTTTTAAATGCAGTCCTTTCATCTGTCGTCTCAATTGAGTAATTTTTTTTAAATTTATTAAATAGTGCTTTTTAAGTTTTTTGAGTGCAATTTTGTTTCAGAAATCTTAATTAATAAATGATATTTTTCTGTGTGGCATAACATGGCGGTTCAAATAACTCTGATCTCAGTTCATTAGAATTTTGACCTGATTCATTTGACACTTCCTCTGTATAGTAGGTCTATTCAGGTGCAGAATACCTTCGACATGGCACTCTTGCTCTCTTGGATCTCCTTGGTGTCTGTTGATCTTCTTCTGGTTTGCTTATACCACTAGACTCTTTCTTCTACAATGGTTTGTGGTATTCATTCAATTGACACACTTGATCTCAATTTCCTCCTACCATTCACCCATTCGGATCTCCATAAGGGTCTTTCTCCTCTCACACTTGTTCCTTCATCTGGGTCATTGGTTTGCTCTTGTGATATTTCAATACATCTTTTATCTTCAACTCTTGTTTCTTCCTCTTCAGTGTGTATTACCACACCACTATACGAGATTTCAGGAACTTGCACAGTTGAAAGATTTGACAGTACTTCACCCCCCTCTAGTCCTTCTGAACCTACAGGTACAGGAGATCTCAGATTTGTCTCCAAGAACACTACTTCTTCATACGGGCACCTTACTCTCTGAGTGTGCGCAGCATGCACCCAGTTAGATATCCTGGCACATTTGACAGCAGTGTTGGTAATTCGGTTGACCTGGTAGGGGCCTTTCCACCTTGGCTCCAGGCAGGATTTTTGCACATGCTTCTTCACCAAAACCCAATCACCTGGGTTAAGGTTGTGACACTGCTCCTGATGTGGACTGGCAGTGACAACTCCAACCTAGTGAGAAACAGAAAGTACCACATTAGCTAATCCTTTGCAGTAATTGAGTATCATGTCATCTGTGATGTTTACAAGTGCATTTCCAGGTACAGCAGACAGTTTCATTGCACGACCAATGAGGATTTCAAGAGGTGATTATCCTGTACTCCTGTCAGGAGTGGTTCAAAGACTCTTCAAAATCAATGGTAAAGCATCTGGCCATTTCAATGAAGTGGATACACAAACTTTGGCCAATCGAGACTTCAAGGTTCCATTTACTTGATCCTCTGTCCCCTAAACCTGGGGACGATGGCTACAGTGTAAGCTTTGTTCCACCTAAAGGGCCACACACAGCATTCTAATTCTAAGGACCTCATTATTGAACTGAGACCCTTGGTCTGTCTGCAGAGAAACCAGAAATCCATGGAATGAGTTCTCGTAACAGAAATTTAGCTACAGTGACACTATCATTACTGTGTGTTGGGTAGGTTTCCACCCATCGAGAGAAAATGGATACTATAACCAGGTTATATCTCAGCCGGTTGCAAACAGGCATCTCAATAAAATCTAATTGCATCCTGTTAGAAATGGGATCTCTGGTTGGCTAAGGCTTGTGCCAAAGCCAGGCAGAGACCACCACTCTAGTCAGGGCGAGGGAGTTACACGCCAAAGATAACCCCTGCTCACCCCCTTGGTAGTTTGGCACGAGCAGTCAGGCCTATCCCGGAGGCAATGTGTAAAGCGTTTGCGCACGCACACAGCAACAACATTCCAGGCACACCACAAAAGGAACTCCACACAAGGTTATATCAAAAATAGCCTTTGTATTCTCATAACATATTAGAATAGTACTCACATAATATACATTGTGCCACCTGGCACTAGGTAATATCTACAAGGGATTATGTACACCTGACAGGGCCAACTGGACTACTGTCAGAACCATCACAAAGTGAACTTAGTAAATGTAGGACATATCATAAACGTAGAACACAGCCAGTAAACACTGGCAACCTCAGCATCATCCTGTAACATAAACCCTATTATGCACAGTATCACATTTAGGCGTGAAGTACATTCTGCGCCAACCTCACCAGCATAAACACATTATGCAATCATCTCATAAGTCTAAACGCATTAGACCTCCTAAGCATAACTCACATTAGGGGTAAAACTCACAGTAGGAAATAATCTCACTAGCATAAACCACAGTATGCAAATAACCTCATACATAAACCACAGTTAGAGGCATAACACAGGGTGCGTAAATCATAGTACATGAATCACATTTCCTAGCACCACATAAATCACATTAGGGCCTGGCGCCCTATGAACCTCACAGTCCCCCTGGCCAACTGGCCTTCTCAAAGGGGCTCAAATGCCCTATGTCCAACAAAGTCAGGGCTTGTGGCTGTCACTGTTGCAACCTCACAAGGTGCGCCATGGCGCAGACCTAAACGGTGCAGCTGACGCTAATTGCCATGCAGCTGTGAACATCAAATGGGCCCTGGCATGACTGTGCCCTCGGGGCCCCTCTGGGGCTCTCTAATTAACTCTGCCCCAACGTTGCAGCTGCCTGCGCTCTCGCAGAACAGCTGGGATCATCGCCAAAGGGGCCCGGCACCACGGTGCCCTCTGGTCCCCCACGGAGCTTTTAAATAAGCTTGCCCCCATGTTGGAGCGGCCCGCTCTCTGCGGGACCGCCCAGGCACCGACAATGTGCCTCGAAATGCCCCCAAGTCACTGGGAAACTCATGGGCCCCTCTGGGCCCCCAAACAATAAGTAGGCCTCGTTGGAGCGGCCCGCTGCCAGACGGGGCCGCTCAGAATCCACCAGAACCGGTGCTGTGCCTCGACGGCACCACCACCATGGAGAAGCTCCCCCACTCACCGGCTCTCAGCGGCGTGCACCAGGGGAGCCCCCCCTCCTCGGGGGCTCTCTCCTCACTTGTGGCCTCGCTCTCCTCTGCCGGGCAGCAACACGCGGGGGCTCCCTCTTCACCACGGGAGCCCCGCTCGGGATCCTGCACTGGCGCTGCCTGCTCCGGCCTTGCTCCTCACTTCACCCGGGCCCCCTCTTGGGACCCGGGACTTCTCTGGCATACGCGGGGCTTCCCTTAGCTCATGGGAGCCCCGCACGACCGCAGGCTACTTCTCTGGATGCGGGGCCAGGCTTCCCTCGCAAATGCGGAAGTTCCGCCCCACGTCAGGCGCCACGTTGCCTGTCTTCCTGCTCAGGCCGGCGGCGGTGATTTCTCTCTTGGCAGCAAATGAGGGGTAGGCTCCCTCTTAATTTAAAACATAAAGCGGGGTGGGCACCCGCTCAACGTGGCAAAAATGCGGGGTAGGCCCCCGCGAAAAATGCAGCATAAGCGGGGTGGGCACCCTCAATTCAGGCATCACAGGGGAATCCCTCACACCGGGATTCCCTCTCCAAGGGCTGCAGCGCCGTGCTGCAAAGCCCATGCTCTCTCCCTTCGGGGAATAATTAAAATATAGCGCTCACGAGGCGCTAGCTGCACAAGTCCTGAAGGATAAAGAAAAACGAAGCAAAAGGTCCCTGGGGCATAGCTGGGCCCAGGGAGGCAGCCCTCATGGCAGTTCCTCCTGGGCCACAGCAGCAGCACGCCCCAGCAGGATCAGGAACAGCACCAAAGTACAGAACTGAACTGAACAACATCATGGGTTCACAGCCCCTATATTTATATCAACATTTCCTTTGTCTTTAGTGCTGGGCATGGGGGAACCAGATGCAACTGGTTCAGGGGGGATTTGGAGCACTTTGTTATGCAAGCTCCTCTTCCCCTTTGTCAGGTGGGGGCTAGGTGATCAGACACACCACAGGGGGCGGAGCCAGCATTGTACAGGGCAGGCACACTACTATTCAGAGTCTGGGGATTACTCCTCCCACTACTCCCAGCCCAGGTGTCCTATTCAGCCCAGCGCTGACTCACCCTGCCCCTCCTGGACCCACACACACCTCCCAGCCCCTGTCACTCACAAGCCAGACATGCAATTCACATCAGGCAGGCAGACACACAGCACACAGAAATGCCAATTTCTAAAAGTGGCATTTCTCCACCAGTCATCATAAATCTGCGCACACCATTGCACAGCATTTATTCTCACGATTTCATACATACCAGACTTGACCCGGCTGCTCCTCTCATTCCAGGAATTACCACGGACACACCTATCCCCAATGCATTCCTATGGGAGGGCAGGCCAACTTCATCAAATGTACACAGAGAGTGCACGCACTTTACACTGGACCACAGACCCATGGAAATGTCTTGTCATGGGAAACAATAAACTGTCTGGCAACACTGGTGTTCCATCTGCTGAAACCCAAATGTCATTTGCATTTTTAACAAACCCTGCTCTGATCCATCCTTGCTGTTCTGCCTCTGAAACTTCTTCTGGTAGTCTCTTGATTTCTCCCCAAATATCAGCCACTGACAACATCGAAAAGGCAGTGTTGTCTTCAGATGTATTTGCATAGTCTCTGTTAAATGTGCATGCCACAAGTGCATAGTACAATGCAACTTCATCAGTGTAGCGATTTCAAACAGTGACATAATCATGGCCGTTTCTGTGAGCTGCACATTTAACTACTGCAATCTCTTAGGGTAACTGTAAAGCTTCCAATAGTCTCATTACATATTTCCCATGTCTAATGGAGGGCTCTGATGATTTCATAAATTCCCTTTGCGACCATAACTGCCCAAAGTCATGGACCACACCAAAGCCATATTGACTATCTGTAAATATAGTCCCTCTCAATTGAGCTGAAAGACAACAAGCTCTTGCAAGGGCAATTAATTCTGCTACTTGTGCAGAGGTAACACCTCGAAGCCAGGAAGCTTCCACCACTTCTTGAATTGTGCAAACTGCACAAGCTGCTCTCAAACTTCGTTCATTGTCTCTTAAACATTTCCCATCCATAAAGATTGCACAGTCAGGCTCATCGAGAGGTTCATCCTGAATGTCTGGTCGCGGCTTGGTGCATAAAGCCATAACATCTAGGCAGTCATGATCAATTTCATCCCCATCAGTTTCATTTTCAGTCATTGGTAATAATGTAGCCAGATTAAGCATCTGACATCTCTTTAATACAGCGTTCTCTTCTGCAAATATTTGTTGTTCTTACTTTGTAAGTCTGCCGTTTGTCAGATATTGTGTTTATATACGGGTTAGCAAAATTTCGACTGAGTGAGGGACCATGACTGTAAGAGGATGTCCCATTACTATGCTCTCACATCTCTCAATACTGACACCTACTGCCGCATTTGCTTTATGGCAGCTGGGCAGTCCTGTGGAAACAGGTTCAAGTGTTGTTGAAAAATATGCCACAGGTCTTCGTGAATCTCCATACATCTGAGTAAGCACTAAGACAGTGCAAACCTCCCTCTCACTGTAAAACAATGTAAACATCTTACTGTTATCAGGCATGCCTAGCACTGGGGCATGACAGAGACTTTCTCTCTGCTCTAGGAACGCTTTCAAGCAATCAAAGAAGCGTCCCAAAGAAGCGGATCAGGCACAGCTTTATGCATAAGGCTCAGTATAGGCTCAGCCACTAGGGAAAAGTTGGGTATCCACTGTCTACAGTATCCAATCATTCCTAGGAACTTTCTGACCTCTGTCTGAGTTCTGGCTGGATTAATCTTCAGAATCATCTCTGCTTCCTCCTGTAACACCCTTCTCATTACCTTTTCAGTGATATGCCCCAAATACAGGACTTCTTTTTGACAGTATTGCTATTTGCTCGGAGACATCTTGTGTCTGTTCTCAGCTAGATGGTTTAAAAGAGAAATTGTGTCCTGTTTACAGTCTTCTTGCATATTTGATACCACAAGGTAATCGTCGATGTATTGTTCAAGAACTGAATTGCATGGCATCTGCAGATCTCAAGATTTTTTTTCAAGATTTAATTAAAGATTGAAGGAACTGGCACCATGCCAAAACTCACATGAGTACAGAAATTGGCTGTCCTCCTGTAACAGTATAGAGAAGAAGGCCCAACAAAGATCCACAATGGTAAACCATCCTGCAGTGCAGGGAATCTAAAATAATATTGTTGCTGGGTTTCGTACCATGGGACAACATAGGACAACGATGTTGTTAATTTTTCTTACAATCCTTATTTCCCATTCGGCTTCTGTAAACTCATATGGGGCATTGCAAGGACTTCCGACAATTTCTTTCAAAATACCTTGTTTTAACATATTTTCAATCACTGGCGTTAATCCAGCTACTGTCTCTGGTGTTAAATTATAGGTTGGCGTTCTCAGTAAAACTACATTTAGTTTCACTGTAATTCAAACTTGTTCTACACCTTCAATAAGCCTGCTGTCCTTTCCTGAAAAATCTTGTACTTCTGTTTTTACAGTATCTCTCAAATCAGGAGGTAAGTCCTCCAACGTTCTCACAGGATATAACCCTTCCGCTGTTTCTTTTCTGGCCATTTCAAATGTAATATCTTTATCATGTGTTTGAAGTTCAACACCATCCAGTCTGCAGTATATAGTGCAATTTAACCTCCATGAAGGATCCCTCCCTAATAGTTTCACAGGACTTGAATCACATACTACAAACTGATGATTTTCCTCAAATGAATCTATGTTTACTGCCACTTCCTTTGAAACTGTTTATAGGTGACACCTACAACTTGGATTTTTTTCCCAAGAGGGGCAGGTCTGAGACTTCCGCTGTCTAATGGTGGAACGGGTAGCTCCTGGGTCAATAATAAATGACACTTGGTGGCCATTAACCTCTCCTTCTACAAATGGTTCACTTTGGTCTACCTCTAAGACTGCGTCAAGTATGCAATCTTCCTCCCCCCCTCAGTCACCGTCATTTGAAATCGTCAGAATCAAAACTCTCATTTTCCAACATGAGAGCTGTTGAAATGGGTTCTGAGTTTGGAATGGTTTTGAATTTGCTCTTAGTACCTGAAACATAGAAAATCTGGGATTACCCACAGGTTGTGGGGCCATCGGAGCTTGCAGGATTTACTTCATAGGAACTTGTGATTGCATTGGCATCTGCATTCATTGGGCAGGTATTTGAACTGGAACATTTTGCATTTGCATCTTATCTATCCCTTGCATTTGACCATGACCACTCACTCGATTTGGATTCTGTCTACACTCTCTCTTCCAATGCTCGAGCCTGTTACAGTAATGACAAGGAGTTGTTTTCTTCAACTTTGCAAGATCCATCCCTGAATTTGGATCAACCGAAACACTTCGACCCTGTGAAACACCAACTCCACCTTGCGCCACTTAACCTCCAATCTGATACCCAACACCTTGCATTCTACCATTTCCTCCATGCAATTGATTCTGAAAATCCTTTTGAGCCAGCTTTGTTTATGTAAGAATAAACTTCTCCTGAAGTCTCTTCTACTTCATTTCCTGCTCATCACTACAGTATTTTACATACCTCAGGATCTCATTTAAAGGTTTTGTCTGCCAACAAATCACATTCTGTTGTATGTGCATACTGATCTCTTGTTCCAACCCAAGAGCGAACTGTGACACAAAACTCCCCATTTCTCCCTTTTCTGGATTTCCTTGTCTGCTGTGTTGTTTAAACACCTGCAACAATTGTTCATAATAAGCATGCACTGATTTTGAAGCTTCTAATGTAGTTCTATTGATCTTTAACCTTAATCTTCTGCTGGAACTTTTCCTTTCACAAAGGTAATCACCTCCTCGTATTTAGTCATTACCACAGGTGACGGTGCACAATTACGCGCATCTCTTGGAGGTTTAGAACGTGGCTATTGCAAAGCTATCTTGCATCCGGCCCACAGATCTCTCGGTACACAATATAAAAAAAATATTCAAATCTGTCCAAATAGTCTTCGCGATTCTTACAAATCTGTCAATTTGCTTATACCACTGTGCAGGATTCTCTCTCAACTTTGGAAAATTGCTCGTAAATGTTGCGAGATCACCTCTACTCCATGGCACATGAACAAACACTCCACCTGGTATTTCCCTCATAGGGAAGGTTAAAGCTTCATTTTCATGTGGGGGTGCTGGTGGTGACTTACCATTCGTTTTGGTGGTATCTGGTTGTTTCTTTTTCTTTCTCTATTTCTTTGCCCATTTACTCTCTAATCTGTCAATATCACTCCATTTGCGGATGTTTTTTGCTAATTCTGCAATGTGTAATCTCATCCCTGAAGACCTCATTGTCACAATAGCTTCATCATCTAGTTGTGCCCTGAAGCTTTTCTGTAAGGGAACGCTCTTTGAAAGATCCCCTCATATTTTCTCACCAATTCAGTTAATTTATCATGGGTGGCAGCCGTCCGTCTTGTAATTTCCTTACTTAAATATATCAGTTTGTCTTTCTGAGATTGATTCAGATGTGAAATGTCCAAGCACCCTTAATAATTTCTTCTAATTCTACTTTCAAATTTGGCACATCCAAAGGTTTTGCCTTTACCTGGCTATTAGAGGATATCTCTGTCTCTCCCATTCTCTTACTCTCTGTAGTCTCCTCAAACCATAGGTGAAAAATCCCATCGTCATATGATCCTGTCTCTCCCTGTGCAATTGGTATCATGAATACAGTACTCCTCCCTTCTCTCAGTGTTTGGATAGAACAATCTGTGAATTCTGTGATGTTGGGGTAAATCCTGTCACAGTTAGTTTGGCCCACAGTACCTTGAACAACAGTATTCGGAACAAAATGTATTACTACTGTAGCAACCTGCACTGCTAATGTCTGTGCTGATACAACTTGTGACACTGGGGCAGGAACAGTCCCAATTGAAGCAGTAACACCTGGAGCAATTACAGTAGGGATTGCTTCATTAGATGCAGGAACAATTGAAAGTGTTGGATGTGGTCTCTCAATTGGAATTGTGCTTGGATCAATAAGCGATGTAGACACCGTTGGACTAGTGGTTGTAAAACCACCTGTATTCATTGTGGGTGCCACACATGGAGGTGGACCTGAGGACAACAAGGCTTCTAAAATGTCATCCCCTGAGTCACTGTCAGTGTCTGTTTTCCTTGCAGCTTCCTCATCATCATTTCCCTGTTTCTAAATCTTTTTAGTTTTTTCTGTGTGGAAACTGAAAAGATCTGTAGAACCCAAAATCATAACTCCGACACAACAACCTGAGTAAAATAAAGAGAATTTATTTAACGTGCACGGGAGCCTCAGATGGGTGCTGAGTGCTCGAATAAGCAGAAGTAAAAGACAAGCATTTATAGTCACAAACCACAACATTTCATTTTATTTTGTCTGCGTAACAGGTCATGTCTAGCCCCTCATGTCCCGGCCGGTGGTGAAGAAACATTTTGTGCTCGGAAACTTACAGTACATCGTTACACAAGAATACGTTGGAAATCACCCTATGTGCACATGAAAAGTCCCCTGTATCTAAAGCCAGACAGTTAACTATCACAATTACGCCCAAATGCAATCACAATGGTCTACATTAGCTGATGTGGCTGAATACACTTTTGAGGCCTACAGGGCCTGTTGCTAATGCAAGCAGGCAGAAATGTAATAACATGGAAATGTACTCTTTGTGCAAGCCTTGCAATGTGTCGCATTACAGGCAGCTTACTAAAAGCAAAGTTCTAACTCTTATTTAAGGCTGTCACATGATATCAAGCAATTATTATATTTGTATATAATTCCCATCATCATTGAATTATCACAATGTCAAATTATACAAAATGGATGCCACTATTGTTGTCTACATTCCCACCCTTTTGATAAACAATGATGATGGCATATTCAGGCATACTCATACCTTTTAAAATTTCTATTTTTCTCCGTCTTGCTCACTAATAGATGTTGGGGGACATGTGCAGACATAACAATGCATCACATTAATTTCATATATCAGAAATGTACCTTTTGAACATATTTGTTCTGTGCGTTATTTTCCCAATTTGCTCTCTTATTTCTTTCCCGCCCTGCCAACTGTCCCCCTGTCCCATCTTTATCAATGGCTATTTATTCATTTTGGTACAATATCTCTGTGTCATTTAAGCAGTATCTCAGGGCCAGTGCTAGGTATAGCAATGTGAACACAATACACTATAAAGAGCATAGTCATTATAATGGCAGCAATGGGGGATAATATTGCTAGTAGCACCCATGGCCATATTCTCTCATTGTTCTGAAAGTCTTGAGGCATTGTTCCAGTTGTTGGTACGTGTGGCTAGTGTGACTAGTTGGAAGAATGTCTTATCTTCTGTTGCACTTTCACTCTGTTCAAAAGTCTGCTGAGGAAGGATGCAGAGCCTCAGTGATGATACCTGTAAACAGAAAAGTAACCGTTGGTGCCTGCCTTGAAGTAATTCGAGAGGTTAGCAAGCACTTCCATTACTTAGGCACTTTCAAAATGAAGAAAACAAAGTGATGAGGAAGGTAAAGATGTCTCATTGTCACAGGTTGTAGACTGAGGGGTTGGGGCGTTGATGTTCCAGGCGTCATTAGTTGATGTATCGTTGGGGCCCGCTTACACACTCTTCCTTTCTCTGCTGTGTGCAGCACGTGCAACCCTTCAGGATGAGCTGGGATACCATTCTCACTTGGTACTTTTCATGAAACATATGTTGTAACGAGCCTGTCCTTGATGTGATGCATGAGAAGGCACTGGAGACTCCTGTGGTGGCGGCTGAGTTGCTGCTTTCTTTGTATGAGAGCCATGGATCCAGGAAGTCACACTTGACTGCTGTTGCTGTTGTCAAAAGGACCGGATATGGCTCCTTCCACCGATGTTGAGACAGTGCCATCTGATGTGGGCTTTTATCCAAACCCAATCCCCTGGCTGGAGGCTGTGGGCTGCTGGTGTCTCTGCTTCAGGAAGGGCCTACAGCACCTGATGATGTTAGTCTTTTTTTAGTATTGAAGAAGCAGATCATTAGATATTGACAGAGGGACAATAGACATGTGGCCTGGAATGTTCTTTCCAAACACTATTTCATGTGGGCTGAGCTTTGTCACTCTGTCTGAGGTGCTTCTCATGGACAACAGAGCAAGTGGTAGTGCATCAATCCAGGTCAGTTTAGTGGATGCACAAATCTTCCCTATCTTATTTTTCAACACTCCGTTCTTTCTCTCAACAGTGCCCGCTGCTGGTGGATGATAGGCACAATGTAGTTTCTGTGTAGCTCCTAGCCCCTTGCACAACCCCTCAATCACATGTGAGATGAACGCCTGCCCATTGTCAGAACCCAAAAGCATAGGCACTTAAAAGCGTGGAATGAACTCTTTTAGGAGGCATTTGGTAACAGTTTATGCATTGCAGTTATTGGATGGGTATGCCTCAGTCCATTTGCTGAACATGCACACAGTAACCAACACGTACTTGTACTTTTGAGTAGGGGGGCATGTTGATGAAGTCCATTTCATGTGGGTAAGGGAAGTGGCAGGGGCAGTGGAAGTACCCTTTCCAATTTTACCGTTGTACCAGCATTGGGAAAACAGTCTGATCATTCCATCACGTCCTACATGTGATGGACCATGAAAAAGTCGGGCCATGGGAGCAAGCATTATCGTTGGTAAACATATTTTTCCCTTTTGGGCCTATCCATATTCCCTCTTCTGTTAGCCTACATCTTCCCCTTTTCCATTCTTCCTTTTCTTCCACCCCCGCCCTTTGTGTAATATACTTTGGGTCATATTACATATCATCATCCTTTATCTTTATATCATGATATCATGTGGAGTAGAAGCAATTTGAACCATTGTGTTCTCACAAACAGTTAATGCTATTCCTTTTTTACTTCTGCATCAATGAAGGCTTTACCTCGTGATACATGGTCCTTGGAGGAGGTGTGTGCAGCACATTCTACAATTGCAACTCTCTTTGTTAGCAACAGGGCTTGCAATAGCTGTGCTATTAATTGGGCATGGTATATGTTGGCCAGCTGAGGTGAGGAATCCCCTCATGGCCCACAGCTGGCCAAAATCATGGGCTACCCCGAAAACATATTAGCTGTCTGTGTAGATGTTCACTATTCTTCCTTCAGCCAGTCTACATGCTCTTGTTAAAGCAACAAGTTCTGCTGCTTGAACGCTTTTGGATGTTGTTAATCTTGCACCCTTCCAGTACATTTTACCCATGCCCACTGTGTAAGAATTTTGCAGTGAGCCTGTGTTGTTGCTGAAGCATGAACCATGAACAACTAGATCTCCATCTCCATCTGGGAAAGGTGTATCTCTTAAATCAGGTCTAACATTTGAATACTTATCTGTGTCTAGCAAACATGGACTATACTTTACCAAACACTCCCTGTCTATGACCCATTGCAAGGTGTGAAATCAGTAGTGGCGCAATGTATGGGCCAAATTGTCAGAAATATGAATCACATTTGCACCAGTGGAGCTTCCGAATCAGATATGAGAGGGTGAAAACGTTTATCATTAAGCACATACAGGCAAACATTTTCGAAAACAGGAAGCTTCTCTGTCACGGTAACACTTTTGGGAATCAAAATACTCATAAAAAATATTTGCAATCACCCCTAAAGACTGCACATGTAAACTAAAAGACATTTTAAATCTGTACACATTGTATCCTGAAAACATTATAATACGAAACACAGTTATTTAATGCACACTATCCTTCTGCATTTGCATATACTCATTACTAAACATCAATATATAAACATAATAATTCACAGTCCCTGGCAAATGCACTGCATCAAAATGCATTTTAGTGCACCTTACAATTTGTTACAATAATATTTTCTGCAACTCTGAAGAACCTAGCAACATTTTGGAATAACACAAATCAATTTTCAAGGTCACTGGAGCATGTGTGGGGATGGAGGTGTTGTATGTGAGGTGGTGGTCTGTGAATGTGTTATACTACACTATGTGGAAAGCAAGCCAGTTACCTAACTTGACCAAATTGTGTGATACTGGGCATTTCATTCCCCCCCCCCCTTTTTTTAAAATCAATTTACAACATCTTTCTGAACAATGAGAACCCAGGCCACCCAGATCATTCATCTTTTAGCTCAATACTGGCATTGTTGCCATGGTTGGGAGATAGCTAATATGTTCAAATGCACACTTTAAAAACTAGCACTTGAAACAGGGACAATACCTATCAATGCACCGAAATAACCTGATGTACAGAAATGAAACAGCTCTGCATGTTCATGAAATACACTTTGAACTTGGAGAACTTTACAAGACTATCTTTAACACTTCTGCAGATGACTGTTATGAAAGTAATGCTGTGCAGGGCACTCTGGCTACCTGACAACAAATGTCTCCTGTTGTAATGTACTCCTGTGAGATAGGGGCGAGACGGGGGCCTTGGGATGCCATTACTCAGGCCCTTACAATGTCAATTGACAAGAGACATATCAGGAAACAAGACAAGACATAAAACAGACACGTACGAGAAACAAACATCTTTTCTCCGACGTTCTTGCATCTGAAAATGAAAATGTTAGGAAACAAACCGTTGCACCAAAACTTATTAAAGTGCATATACACAAAATAACACTTCTCTTCGTTAAGTATTTGCATTCCTTTCCATTCTCCGCTGCGAAGAATATATTTTTTTTAATCAGTTCTGTTCATACCTACAGAAAACTGTTGTAGTGTGTGGTTTGGTCTTGGCGCAATGCCCAGAGTCTGTGGCCAGCCAGGATCGTTATTTCAAAGCCAGTCCAAATGAGTTTTCTTTAACTCTTCAATATATCATAATAGCAAAGGCCTTGCTGCGCAGAACATTTCTCAGTAACTATTGTTTTCCACTCTCTTTACTCTACGAAATTATCAGGGGTGCTAAGTGTCTCAGGAGAGGTCAGGTCTCCTCGAGCAGTCTGAAACACACTTTCCAGTGTATTTTTGTGCCTTAGAAGCTGGAAATCAGATGTGGCCAGCTCCAAGCGCATTAATTGAGAGACTATAGCTGCTGTATTTAAATCTAGTGGTCCTGGAACAATGGGTGTAGTTAGTGTGCATTCCATTCCACCTATTTGTCTCCCTTCCTGTCTCATTAGTTCTGTGTACCCTCTTCTTTGTTCTTCACGTAAGTTCGGAAAGTCTTTGGTAAAAGACATGAGATCTGCTCTGGACCATGGGACATGTACATATGCCACTTTATTTTCCTTCTCCATAGGTGGAGGGGACACATTTCACAGGGGCATTATCAATGTGGGTGTTGTGGGCACTTGGAAAGAAATCTGTGAACGTAAATTTGGCTACATCCCAACTATAATCTGGAGAGAGGGGGGCTGTTCCTGTATTCTGTCTTTTCTTAGGGCCCTGGCTTGCAGCTCATACGCACCGTGGGCCTCAGGACCTTTGCCCATTAATTCTGCACGTGCTAGCGAGAGCACTGTATCCTGGTTTGATCTGGAGTTAGTGGCTGTGAAGGTGTTTACTTGTAGTCTTCCCTCTACCAGTTGGTCAAGAAGTGCTACATTTAGTGGTGTCATTTTTAGTAGTTTCTTTTGTACTACAGGGGGGAGGTGGTATGGTGGTGCCGGAACTGGGACGACTAAAACTCTCTTTGTGAGCCTGTTGAGGCAGAGCTGACTGTGTTCTATTTAAGTCCTTTCTAGTGTGGTGATATCGTGGGCTGTCTGATGTGTATAAATGCAGATGTGCCATACCAAAGTTCGCCATGTTTTGGCCGTAAATGTGTCATCTAGTGAATTATTGTCAAAAAGATGTTTCCACGTATTATCGATAAGACGCGGTATTGTATTTTGTTTTTCTGTGCATAATTTTAACAGCACATTTTCCCTTCTACAGAACTTGGAAGCCGCATAGGCTGCTTCCTGTCCCATTGTTACAAGAGAAGCAATATTTGAAACATTCTTTTGAAAGTTCTATTTCGGTAACTTCCCCATTAATGAGTTTGTGCCCGAGAGATTTGCAAAACGCCTGTTCATCATGGGACAGCTCGGTGCGCTGTGCCCCTGTGGCAGAGAATGCCGGTGTGTAATCTGTGTTGGGTAGGGGAGCCTGAACTTCCCCATTCTGCTGGCTCATCATTCTACCCATTCTCCTGCATTCTTTTTCTTTGCCATCTCACGTTGTGTTGCAAGTGTGTGCAAAAGCGCTGACCCTACTTGCGTTACCAACAGTTCAGTTATACTGGACACGGAAAAACAAAAGGTGGCTTGTTAGGTTAATGCCAGGTGACACAATAGGAAGGACGAACGCTACCACACACTTTCAGCCAGCCTGAAGCCTTTGAAAAAGCAGAGGAAGCCGTCCGTCATTCAACAAACAATGCAATTGCTAGTAGTTCACCAAAGCATTCACAAGTTGGAAAGGGAAGGAAACGTCCTGGGTACTGGCATTCCTTGGACAGTATAAAAGGTGACCGGCGTACACATGAAATACAGAAGCAGGAATTCAGTCTCTGCGCAGTGGCGCTGTGTTGTATTGTGCGCTATGGCTGAGTGATGTACTCCCAACCTAGTCCCAAAATAATAATAGTGGAAACAGAAAGAGGATAATCGGGACCTCAAGTGTGATGAGAAATATCACACAGGCAGAGGGTCATCCGTCCAATACAAGGTAAACGTCAGGAGGTCTCTTACTCAATTCGACAGTTTGTATCAACATAGTATTGTGAAATTTCAAAGTAACATTTGTATTAAGGCGGCTGGTAATAAGTCATTTGATATATAATCATCATATGAAAGGTCAGTCGCAAAATACTAAGAATCTCAATGAAACACAATACATTATGTGACAATCAAAGACAACATATCAAAAAATAAAAGCACTTCAAATAAATGCATACAATACAATAACGGTACTTCAAATGAATGCATATAATGCAATACCAACCCCCTCCTTGTTGTGAGTAGGTGGACACCTGTTCACATCTGGAGACCACCCTTGGTGTCCAGCAGGAGGCAGTGCACCAGAGCCGACCGCTCTCTGGCTACACTATAGTGTGGCTACCAGCACCAACACCAGGGATGTCACAAAAACCGGCGAAAAAATACTTGTTGCAACAAACAGGGGGAAGCACCACCTGCTAGCCCCCTACGATATCGTCATGCACTCAATACCAGTGCCAAACCGGGGAGCAATTCCTGCATCAACCCTAAACCTGGGGAGCATTACCTGCTATTGCTACAATGCGATGCAATACCTGCTACCACCCAAATTCTGAGGAGGGGAAACCTCCTCCAGCACTCACCTAGTGATGTCCCATCTGGGAATGCTCACCAACCTCTTGTGTTATTCACGGCTGAAGCCTTCGGCCCCTGGCTGGGGAGTCTCTGCTCGCAAGACAGGGAACTGCAGTACTTCACCCTCTCTGACCCACTCTCAGTCACAGGGCTGCTTAGAATCAGAGAGTCACTGCTGGTATGGAAAATGCAGAATATTTGCCCTCTCCACTTGCCCAGGGGTGAAGGCGACAGCTCAGTAACTAAAATCCAAATTTAAACGCACCTGAGTAAATATGGAAACACATGGTCAGGCGGCATAGACGGAGAGAACTGTACCAGTAGTGCAAAATCAATGGGGCCTGTGACCCAAAGGTCGCCCAGTGACAATGACAGCAGACAGAAAAAGAGAGGGAGTAAAACAGAGGACAGCACAATTAGAGGATATACATGAGAGGAAACCCAAAACCGAGACCAAAACAAATACTCCTCCCCTTTGTAACTGGCCCACCGCTAGGGACAACTGAAGAGAAATATGCAGGGAGACGGCAACTATGTCCCTCAGAGGCTAGAGGCAACCGAAGGGAAATATGCAGGGAGACGGCAACTATGTCCCTCAGAGGCTAGAGGCAACAAGATGGTGCAGCACTGGCCCAGCACCACAAGTGCACACCAGAGAGAGAGACAGTCACCAACAGAGCCGTCATTGACAGCGTAGCGACAAACCCGAAAATACACAGATCACACAATGCCAAAAAACCCAACCACGAGGAGTAGGGTGAGGCAGAAGGAGAAAGAGCACACAACAGTAGGCACAACAGCCATCAAAGCTGGCTCACAAAGCCATCATTATGTGCTGAGAGAACCTGGGGAAACAGGGAGCAAGAGCAGCCCAGAGATGTGACAACTACTCACGGCCAGCGGCAGCATCCAGCCCAGAGCGGAGGAAGAGAGAGATACCTCGAAGGCAGGGAAGCGTCGTGGTCGGACCTCAGACCTCTGCTCGAAGGGGAAGGCAGCAGCCCGCCTCAGCAGAAGACATGCATTCTGGAGTCGCATTCTCTCACCAAATGTGGAAACTGAAAAGATCTGTAGAACCCAAAATCATAACTCCGTCACAACAACCTGAGTAAAATAGAGAGAATTTATTTAACGTGCACGGGAGCCTCAGATGGGTGCTGAGTGCTGGAATAAGCAGAAGTAAAACACAAGCATTTATAGTCACAAACCACAACATTTCATTATAATTTGTCTGCGTAACAGGTCATGTCTAGACCCTCATGTCCCGGCCGGTGGTGAAGAAACATTTTGTGCTCGGAAACTTACAGTACATCGTTACACAAGAATACGTTGGAAATCACCCAATGTGCACATGAAAAGTCCCCTGTATCTAAAGCCAGACAGTTAACTATTACATTTACACCCAAATGCAATCACAATGGTCTACATTAGCTGATGTGGCTGAATACACTTTTGAGGCTTACAGGGCCTGTTGCTAATGCAAGCAGGCAGAAATGTAATAACATGGAAATGTACTCTTTGTGCAAGCCTTGCAATGTGTCGCATTACAGGCAGCAAAGTTCTAACTCTTATTTAAGGCTGTCACATGATATCAAGCAATTATTATATGTGTATATAATTCCCATCATCATTGAATTATCACAATGTCAAATTATACAAAATGGATGCCACCATTGTTTTCTAAAGTTAGCTTCCACATCTGTGGTTATAGCTGGATGCATTCTGGTTTCCTCACCTACACACTTCCTCCACCTCTGCTGACCTTCATCCCATTGAGTATCTGCATAATTTTGCACTGCTCTCCTTGCTCTACTCTGGTACTTTTCTTTCTCCTTGGCATGAGCTGCTCTCTACCAAGCATTTAACGCTTCATACTGTGTATCTTCCTTTCATATAACTTGTCTCATAAATTTTCAATCATCTTTATATCAAAAGTACCATATTGTGGCAACTGGTCCTTCATTTTCAGTGATCTTGCACCTTTGAAGAAGTCACAAACATGTATGGAGCCCTACATTTGTCACCATATAATGAGCTAGCCTACCTTCCAGTGGTGCCACCTCACCCTTCCGAACTGGAACGCGCACATCTCCCTTCATCAAATCTCTATTAGCTTTGAAACATTTCGGGTCTCATTACGATGTACCTTAGTTGCCTCCGACCGATACCGTTGCAAATTGGGAACCGACTGACCTCTCGTCAGCGGTTCCAACAGCATTATTTGGATGCGACCGCACATGGTACGGTCGCAAACTTTCATTTTTCAATGGGAGCTTGTGCAGTGGGCTGAAAACACCCGCAGCACAAGCTCCCATTGAAAAATGTAAGTTTTTACACATGCCTGCACCATGTGGCAGGCAACAGATGCAGAGGGCTAGGGGGGAAGAGGGCCCTTCGCAGGGCCCCCAATGTTACTTTCCTACAGCCTTTCCATGTCGGAAAGGCCGACATGGAAAGTCTGTCGAAAACCGACATCATAATCCCGGCGGTGGAAACGCTGTCCTTAAGGGATTATGAGGCCTTTCCGACCAACCCACGGGCTCCATGAGCCTGTCGGATTGTGTCGGTCGGTCCCTCCGACTGCTGCCTCTAACCGCGCGCATCATAATGCGTCAGTCGGACTGCAGCAGTAGATGCGGTTTGGACCGCAACCAACAAGCCACCGGTTGAGGTCCAAACCGCATCAAAATCAGGCCCTTGATATTTGCAATAATTCAACAATGTATGATCAAATTCAAAATTTCAATGTTTTTGTTCTGTTTATAATTTAGTATACGTCAATATTTTCCTCTAATCCTGTCACAACTCTTCTTTTGCAAACCTATAACAATTCAACTCTTGATGATTCGTCAACCAATCGCAGCACGCACTTCACACCAACTAACCTATCCCAGCCTGGCACTCAATGACATATTTTTTCACTGATTCTAGAGGTTCACCCTCCTATGCAATTTTCTCATACACAAATTCTACCACTCTAAGCAAGGACAATAAAATATAACTTTTGTTTGCTTTCACTTAAGAATTTAAAGTAGACCATTCACACAAGAAACCAATCAGAGATGAGGTTTACTATATTCCCAACTCTACCACATACACACATGAATTAACTCTTGTCCAGCGGGAGATCACCGTGACTAATGTAGCTTCCCCTTTGCGCAATAGGTTCCACTAGCAACAATCACTATAAGTCAATCACAGCAAATTGCCATAGTTCCTATCTCAATTGTGCAGTCAATCGTACCTCACGAAGCTGCACCACTTAACTTCAGGATACAAATAACAGCTTTTTATTTTTCAACTATCCCAGGATCTCAGACTACTTAGAGTCCGATAACAACTTCAACTGCCCAACATTTAAGCATAAACACCACTATTTCACAACGCTCATTACCTCAACGTTAGAACATAATCTCAAAAGAGAATGGTGAAGAATGGTGATGCATAACCCTTTCGATACTCACACCTCCACCACTGCAACCGTTTTTAAAACGGCAACTCCTTCAGTCTTCAAGTTCTTCAGGCTTTGGGGTTAAAGGACATAGACAATTCTAAGTTGGGGTAATTAATTTCAGCTCCTCTCTCTTGTGTTACAAACTGTCCTCTGACTACCACTTGAGGGAGCGGGGTTTTCTATATCTCAGTCTTCGACTATAATCCTTAAATAACCCCGCCACTGGTCATATGGACCTTTGTTGGTCGACAAAGAGAAATGAGGAGCAATCATCTACATAACAATAAATAGAGTTAGTGTAAGTTAAAGCGTTTTATTTTCAGATCTTTTAGCCTTTCATCTATTTATTCATTAAGCATTAATCTTTAGATTTCAGCATTAAAAGTTAATATAATCCAACAATTGATATTTCATTATAAAATAGAACAAAATTTCGTTAAGATCACATTCAAAATAGAAATAATACAACAAGCCTGTTTCTTAAAAGAAACTCCTGATTATAAATAATTTGCTATTAAGAGAGAAAAAGGTTTCAGTTCAGAGGGCCATAGAGGGCATCAAGCATTTCCCTGGGAAGCTGGAAGGTTGGGGTATGCTTCTGTTACTGGGGGAGGGGTTTGTACGAGTGAAGCAGTGTTAAAAGCACTCCAGAGTTCCTTGTATATCCAACTGTTTTCAGGCAACAATAAACATGCCAAGATAATTCTGGTGATTAAGGTGCCTACTGGAGAGAGATCGCAATTTTGTTAGGTGGCAGTTTTGACTCATCTAAGTTAGTGCAGAGGGTTAATATTCCTGCTACAAAGAGCATGTACTATGCATCACAGAACAGTATTTTATATGCATAGCTCAGTGGGTTACTGCCTTTGTCACAGAGATCCTTTTGTTACAGTGCAGTTCATAAGTTACAATCGAAATCTAATTTAGAAAGTTATGCTTTTTCCCAGTCTTTCATTATCCTAATTCTGCTAAAATGGGCTTGTTTGGGCAGAAATAAATTCTTATTAGCAAAGTCAACCCTCACCACTGTGTTATGTTCTGAATCCTGAGTTTGTGCTTCTCCAGACAAAGCACTAACAGTATGGATGACATGTGAATCTTACACCTTGTAGTCCTCTTTGTCTTATGTAACATTTTCTATACTCTGATTCGCATATGTATGATTCATTGTCTCTGTATGTGTGTGTCATGTAAAATGCTTCAACACCCTACACTGGTATTAGAGGTGCTATAAACCAAATTAAAAACATGTGAGAGAGTGTCTATGGAGATATGAGAGGCTCTGTTGGAGAGTGATAGTGAGGCAATCATTGAAAAGCTCCAATAAAGAGTGCTGTATCCTGGTGCACTATAAGGTCAACATTTGCTATGGTTTAAAAATGAATACAATTGAATATATAATGAAAAATGTGTTGTAGAATGCACCATTTTCAACAATTTTTCACAAATTTCCTTCGGGGGAGTACCCCCCCAAACTCCTTGAAGTGGTCAGGCTTGCTCGCTATGCATATTATGGGGGCTGGTCTGACAAATTTTTCCAGGGCTGCTTTGGGTTCCCAGTCTGGCCCTGAGTACAGAAATCCAGTGAAGAGTTCTGATAAAAGAGTGAGATCAATGCACAAACATAAAGCCTTGCCAAATCGGACTGGAAATTATTCACAGTCATAATTCAGCAGACATATACAATAAGGCTAAATAACCTCTCATGTAGAGAATTCTAGAAATTCAGAGACCGGTATCTGGCCAGAATGTTGGGGAAGAAATCCATCCTACTCTAGGAACACGCGCTAATATAAACACACAAATTCTATGTTGCAACATTATTTTCTTTCATCTTCTTCATCCACCAATAGAATATGAGCAACTCGTGGGAATAAGCAAACTCCTCGTTCTCTCATTAGAACGTAATAAACTTTCAGACATTTGTCCTTGAAGAGTTACAATGTTCTTTTCTTGCGGTCCAAAAATATCTTCCGATGAATCACCCTTCCTGTCGTTTTCGCCTCTTCCCGGTGAGAACCTTACTATCAGGTGTCTAATACAAATGTCTATTCACTAGCTAACAGTAGGCTTCGGAAGTTGGAACATCTGCAGCCAAGGCGAGAAAAACATCTTGCACCAACAACTATTCAATGTGAAAACGGTCGACCTTGAAGCTGGGGAACTGGGTTCGAGTCTCAGCAGGGATGCTCAACATTCTGTGATTCTGGGCAAATCACTTAATCTCCCCGTGCATAACAAAAAATGAATGTGTCCGTCTGCAATGCAACTGGAGCTCATCTAAAACGCGCTGATACCTTTGGGTCGAGTTTGCGCTATACAAAACTCAAAATTAAAAATAAAATTAAAAAAAGCCTTTCATTGTTAATTCACTCTTTGTCACTTAACATGGCATCGACAGTTAGGCTAACTTAATTCAGCACCTTATTCATGGGCAGGCCTACAACATTTAAGTATGGTTACCTACTACAAATTTTGCATTTAGCATATGTTTTATTCAAACATAAATTTGTGCACACTATTAATTAAAGTGTTTTAACAGCTGGTCAGATTTGCTGCAACACACCTAAAGTATCACCAGAGACAGTTGCATATAAGGACAATGTAAGTTAAATTAAAGCGCGAACAATGGGCATACATGAAATATCATGGGGCAAACTTTTTGTAACACACATTTCCTGATGTGACCTCCCTTTCTTAATGAAAGAGTGCTATGCCTACGTGAGGGTTGATAGTGGTGTGTCTGTCGGTTAGTGATGGTGGTTGAAAATGAGTCTTTGCACAGAGGTGTGCCGTGGCCATTCTCTTACTTGCATCTGCTGTCCCTAGGAATACAAATGGTTGCTATGTTTAAGGGAGTGAGACATATACACCAAAGCTAAAATGTTGAAGGGACTTATTTCTTGAGTCATTTCAATATTCTCTGATATTGTGACGTGGTTGGAAGTCTCTGCTCACATTATTCACTTTCTGAGCAACTGGTTCGTGTGTTGTTCATGCAGTTTTGCTTGAATTAGGACTATAAATGCTTTGCTTATTATGAAAACATCTTCTATCATTGCATCGTTGCCTTCACATCGTCTGAAGGGGGAAGGTGATAAATTGACACACCACGGTTTCTTATCCACTTCGGGGGCTCCTTGAGGTGGTAATGGTAACTGCAGGCCACTATTTGCTATCTTCTCTCAATGCCTTAGTTGAATATTCTACAGTTGCTAGTGCGGTGCTTGCAGTTGGTGCTTAGAGGCCTGCTGCCTTTCCTCTCTTTGTTCTCAGCGGCACCTCTAAGTCTGTCCGTGGCACTGGGAATGCTGGTGGCTTAAGTTGTTTGGTGGTTGTAGGGTAAAAAACCTGATAATCACATGAGTTTGGCCGAGCACATAGGGGCCGATTCCGATCTCGGCCGGAAGCGCACCTAACAGTATTCGTCCGGAAAAAATACCAGCCGAACGCGTGTTTTCCGACCGACTCGAACACTCTACCGAACGAACAAGTACGATGCGCATAACAGCACAGATTCCGAGCGAGCCGTACTTACCCATTCCAACTCCTGTTCCCCGCCCGAGCCGGATCGGAAAACGCCAAATCGAGTCGCACGGAACCAAATACACAGCACCTTCCGGCCGGACTAGTACGATGCGTCTTCCATACGCGCCGAACTCGTCGCTACGTCCGGCACGTTTGAGCATCTGGGAGAGCTGCACATAAGCTCCGATTCGTGCCACAAGACGATCCACAGCGACGAGACGAACAAGCCAGCGACGAGTACGAGTCGAAGCCACGAGAAACCCGAACGAGACGACCCAACCATGAATCCCATCGCGCATGTCCTACCAATACTCTACATCTATTACCGGGACCGGTACGGACGCGTACGGTGCAGACGGTAAGTCAAACACCCACAACACAAACAAACGACATGTACCCGAAATATGTCACACACACATAGGGGTGCACAAATGACGTACACTAGCAACAGCAGAACCATAGGGGCGGGATGGCCATCACCAATGCCATCCCCACCCATAGGGGGATGGATGCCTACCACTAACACCACCCCCACTCAGGGTGGGCTGGATGCCTACCACTACTACCATCCCCACTCAGGGTGGGCTGGATGCCTGTCACTACTACCATCCCCACTCATGGGGGCTGGATGCCTACCACTACTACCATCCCCACTCATGGGGGCTGGATGCCTACCACTACTACCATCCCCACTCATGGGGGGCTGGATGCCTGTCACTACTGCCATCCCCACTCATGGGGGCTGGATGCCTGCCACTACTGCCATCCCCACCCATAGGGGGCTGGATGGCTGTCACTACTACCATCCCCACTCAGGGTGGGCTGGATGCCTGTCACTATTGCCATCCCCACCCATAGGGGGCTGGATGCCTACCACTAACACCACCCCTACTCAGGGTGGGCTGGATGCCTGTCACTACTGCCATCCCCACCCATAGGGGGCTGGATGGCTGTCACTACTACCATCCCCACTCATGGGGGTCTGGATGCCTACCACTACTACCATCCCCACTCATGGGGGGCTGGATGCCTACCACTACTACCATCCCCACTCATGGGGGGATAGATGCCTACCACTAACACCACCCCTACTCAGGGTGGGCTGGATGCCTGTCACTACTGCCATCCCCACCCATAGAGGGCTGGATGGCTGTCACTACTACCATCCCCACTCATGGGGGTCTGGATGCCTACCACTACTACCATCCCCACTCATGGGGGGCTGGATGCCTACCACTACTACCATCCCCACTCATGGGGGCTGGATGCCTGCCACTACTGCCATCCCCACCCATAGGGGGATGGATGCCTACCACTAACACCACCCCTACTCAGGGTGGGCTGGATGCCTGTCACTACTGCCATCCCCACCCATAGGGGGCTGGATGGCTGTCACTACTACCATCCCCACTCATGGGGGTCTGGATGCCTACCACTACTACCATCCCCACTCATGGGGGGCTGGATGCCTACCACTACTACCATCCCCACTCATGCGGGGCTGGATGCCTGTCACTACAACCACCCCTACTCGTAGGACGGGTAATGCATGACACAACTAGCATACTCCCACATAAGGACTGTCTGTAAATTACATCCCACCCCCAACACCATGACAAGCGTGTGTGGTCTGTGTCAAATGCATACAACACTGAACATGACATTGAACATACAATGTGACCCCCTAACACATGTGTCACACATAATTGTGTGTGTGGCCTACACAATGCAAGCAGACCATGACCACTGTGGCAATGTGGCACAAAGCCCCATCACCAGAGTGCCCAAAAGGTAAGTGTGTGCTCCATAGCTGAAGCACATTTTGAACAGTGTGGCAATGGGGCCCAAAGCCCCATCACCACAGTGCCCAAAAGGTAAGTGTGTGCTCCATAGCTGAAGCACATTTTGAACAGTGTGTCAATGTGGCCCAAAGACCCATCACCACAGTGCCCAAAAGGTAAGAGTGTGCTCCATAGCTGAAGCACATTTTGAACAGTGTGGCAATGGGGCCCAAAGCCCCATCACCACAGTGCCCAAAAGGTAAGTGTGTGCTCCATAGCTGAAGCACATTTTGAACAGTGTGGCAATGTGGCCCAAAGCCCCATCACCACAGTGCCCAAAAGGTAAGTGTGTGCTCCATAGCTGAAGCACATTTTGAACAGTGTGGCAATGTGGCCTAAAGCCCCATCACCACAGTGCCCAAAGGTAAGTGTGTGCTCCATAGCTGAAGCACATTTTGAACAGTGTGGCAATGTGGCCCAAAGCCCCATCACCACAGTGCCCAAAGGTAGGTGTGTGCTCCATAGCTGAAGCACATATTGAACAGTGTGGCAATGGGGCCCAAAGCCCCATCACCACAGTGCCCAAAGGTAAGTGTGTGCTCCATAGCTGAAGCACATATTGAACAGTGTGGCAATGGGGCCCAAAGCCCCATCACCACAGTGCCCAAAAGGTAAGTGTAGTCCTGGTAAAAGTTGCAAAAACAAAACTGCAGGGATTATTCCTGGCCACACAACACCAAACACTACAGTGGCATTGTAGTGCGTGTGTCCCATAGCAACATAGATTGTGTGAGGCAAGCAGTGCAGTGCCAATGACACATCGTTCTGGCCATGTGCACACAAACATCAGCCATGGGGGCCCACATTGTCTACATTCACAAATAACACAATGACAGAAGTGAGCATCATAATGCAGACCCACATATCTGCACCAATGGACACACAAATGTAGATATCCTGTGGAGACTGTAGATGTCAGGTGAACAAATACCATACCATGGCAGCAATGGGACATACTAACCATGATCAATGTGCTGACTGATGACCTAGCAGTCCCAGGGCCCGCAGGGGAAAGCCAACAAACAACATACAGCCAATGGCAAACTAAAGATATGCCAATGCAGTGGTGCAAATGCACAAACACAAACAGGCAGACTCACACTGCATATCATATACAACAGGTGAGGGGGTTGTGTGCCAGTGTCCCCAGGCAAACACACAACACATGAGGAGGCCAGATTCACTAATACACAGATGTCAACACAGTCACATACAAAAGTAACTCATGGATTGGATTCCCCTATGTGGGCAAACAGGCATTGTGAGATGAGAGGGAGCCCAAATTACACATGTCACACAAGCTTGTAGGAACAGCAACAAACACAGCAAGAGACAGAACCACCACAGCACTCCCCCAGGGACCCCACATTGTGGTGACACTAGCCTGCATGACAATCACACTGTGATGACAAAGGTAGATGTCATACACACTGTGAACCACAGCCATGTGTCCTGAGCAACAAACTACCATCACACCTATACAAGCACAAAGCACTCAGCATGGCCTGCCAGCCAAGGAAAATATGGAGGTAGTGCCCCAGCCGTGCAACAACTCACATTTGCACACACTCAACGCCACACACCTTGAACTCCACCAATGTGCAGCAGTGAAGCTCACATGGACTGCTGACATTGCACATGCACCCATGACAATCCCAGGGGTGGTGGGGGAAATAAGGTGCAGAAACTCATCACACATGGCCAGTCAACAATACTTGTGAATGTCTGACACACTGCACAGTATGCCGTACATGGGCATGACGTGAAATCCACCCCAAACAATGGGATCCTGGCCATAGTCACACACCAATGAAGAAGCCAAGCTGACCCACAAAGGACACACATAGACAACTTCCAACATTGCAGCTCTGACCCTGAGGAGTGGCAGCAGTCACACACACAACGTGTCACAATCACTAAAAGCATACACAAACAGAAAATCACATTACTCGTGTAACCAACAAGTGCCAAGAGGAATCCTGACTGTGTCCCATCTGCGTTTGCCCACATCCCCAGCCCTGACAACAAAGACAACTAGGGATGACAACCTCATGAACATTAGTTTGCCATGCACCCACATCCCGGAGAAACCAGGTCCAAGATGCTGGATGAACACAGAACAACTCAGCAAGCATCACAAACAGGAACATCCATAGGGACACAGCCTGTGTAGGAAAAGGAGAAGGGAACACGCACAGACATGCCTACACAACACACAACACGGGCACAGCCTATATCACGGAATCACGCACTGCCATGAGGGCACTCCACTCCTGTGGAAGGTCAGCTGTGCCAAACCTTGTCTGTGCACGACTCAAACATGTCAGCAGAACACTCGGTCAGTGAGTCAACAACTACAACACACTGAAGGCTCTGCTCATATCAGCCTGGGCACGGGAGTGTCACGTCAGTCATCTGCATACACCCAAGACACGTGTCAAGCAACTTGCACTGTGTACACAGATGAGTCCTCCAAATTTGATGTGCTAAACTGCATGTCCATTGGAGACGGGCACACAGTCAGGGTACTAGGAACATTGGACAGTGGTAAGCCCACCAGATGTGCATCAGTGTAGGACAAAGATGGTAATCTACAAATGCTAAACGTACATCCCTGTGTGAAATGCTGAACATTACACCCTCAGACTGCAGCAAAGGATGCTATAGATCCAGACTAGATTAGGACATATATCCCATGGACCACATGGAGCCCATCACAGCAAAACTTCATTTACCTGATCTGAACACTATTACAACAGCAAATGCATGATTCTACACATCTACATCATGTACCTCCAAAGATTAACCCCAAGTAAACAAAAAGAGGCTTTATTCAGCAAGTGTGCAACTCAAATCAAAAGTCCAAAATAAACTAAGGCCAATGGCCAGTCCAAATATACAGTCCCAACAGGGTGATGTGTGACAACTTGTCAACAATTGCTTGCCTGCACAGGTACGGACAGGGGATATCCCCTTGGAGGGGCATACGAGGGGCAGGCCAGGCACCGCAGGGACAGGATCAGGGGATGCCAGAAGGAGGCAGTGAAGGGGAGGTGGGTGCAGGAGTGTCACCGGCAACTGCAGTGGAGGTGTCTGACTCAGGGGGCTGGCACCACCGCAGGGCTCAAGTCAGATGGTGTTGGTGCTGCAACCACTGCAGTGGGCTGGTCAGATGGAGTGGACTGGGTCCCCAATGCAGTGCCCGAGTCAGACGGGGTGGTTGTGGACTCCACCGCAGTGCATGACTCCAAGGTAGTGGAAGGGGGGCAGAAGAGCTGGGCAGGACAGAGGGGGGACACGGTCTCCACACCAGTGGCACAAACAGGCAGAGCGTCTGGTTTTGGGGTGGAAGAGCAAGTGGCAGGGGGAGGGCCTAAGCAGTTTGGGGATGCGGTATCGGTGTGTGGGGGAACCTGGGGCAGGGTGTGGCAGTGGAACCTGTGGAGTGGTGGCCTGGGGGATGGAGGTGAGAGACTGGGTGGTTGACTTGCAGGGCGGTGGCGGGGACTTGCTCTTCCGGGACCGGGGGGACTTGCGGGTGGGTGGCTCACTCTGCCTGCGCCTGGGGGAGGGTGTCCGAGGGCGAGGGGCACTCCCCTCTGTGTGGGTGGACTTCCTCTTCCCCTGGTATGCTGGATCAGCGGGATTGGAGGGGAAGAGGCCGAGGTCACAGAGGAAGAGCTGCTTATCAGGTGGGGTTGCAGGTGAGGCAAGGGAAGGGGTCTTGGAGGGAGAGGATCTTGAGGATTGCGGAGTGACTGTGGTTGCCTGTGTGTGTGTGTGTGTCTTCCCCATCCCCTGTGTCTGTGGTAACAGTCCCCTGAGGATGCTTGTGTGCACGTCTTGCCTTTCTCTTGGGTGTGTCAGTGCTGCTCGTGTCTGTGTGTTTGGGTGACTGTGCAGGTGTGCATGTGCTTTGGACAGGTAGGGGGGCAGGAAGTGTGGATGGGGCAGAGGTGGGAGGGGTGAGGGACTGTTGTAGGAGGGACACTGCTGCCATCAGGGAGGAGTCCATGGACTTATTGCTCCTCTGTAGAGCAGACATACCCGTCGAGATGCTCCTCCATGAACGACACCAGCTGTGTCAACAGAGTGGTGTGTGCATGGAGGACACTCAGCATTGCTGTCTGCCCTACATGGAGCTGCCGAAGGAGGTACACAGACTCCTCACTCAGGGCAGCAGGGGACACAGGGGCAGGGGTGCGGTGCCTGGCACGAAGGAGACACTCTCCCGAGTACAGGAGCCTCCACGGACCTCAGGAATGGGAGCCAATGGGAGGGCGGTGGTGGTGGTGGTGGTGGCGGGGCCAGACAGACTAGCTGGCCTTTGGTGGCTGCTGAGACCCGCCTCCACAAGGGAGTCATCCTCTGAGCTGCTGTGGTCCTCAGCTGAGGTGGATGGTGCTGAGGACTCCTCGGTGTGGCTCCCCTCGCCCTCCGTGCCACTGGGTCCCTCTGACCACTCGTCCAATGCTGACCCAGTCTGGCTCCGCTGCTCCTCCTGGTCCGTGGAGCTGTTCCCTCCTGTGGCCGTGGATGTATCTGCAAACAATTAGGGAAACAGACAAACATCAGTCACCTGCACTGACCACACACACCACAGTAAGTACAGCACATTAGAGCAAGCCCTGGCATCCTTAGTTGAACATTGCCTAAAGTCCTCACACATATTCGGGGAAGCCAATTGTCAGTCTGATGGTCAACCATGGGACTCACACCCCTCCTGCCCTTGCACCCATCTGTCTGGTGCCTGTCTGATGGTAAGACCCCAGTGTGGACACATGCACCACCTACACAGTTGTTGGACATTGCAGGGAACACGGTGAAGTATGTGAACATGCACACATCACATCTCTTGCCACTGAGTCAGTGCAGGTGTCCCGATAAAGGGATGGCCAGAGTCTAAATAGAAATGCATGTGATGCATACCAGCACCAGCCACCATGATGCACCCATGTCCGGATAGTCAATGCCACAATGGGGTGCATGTTGCACATGTCACTCCCCTGCAGGATCAGTCTCAGGAAGTTTAATGCCATGACATAGGAATGCGTGCAAAGTCATACATTACTGTCTCAAGTCACATGGCCATGGCAGCCAGCCAACAACAGTCTGCACTGTGTCACAATCCGAGGGCATGGGGAATGCAAGTTATGTGACTGGCAAGTGCACATGTCCATCCCCCAAATACCACATCATCTGTACTACTATTTGTCCACGTCATACCAACTGGACATATGGGGGACATGAAACACAACTCTCTGAACATGAGCACCTCACAGTGTGCTGTGAATGACAATACAGCTGCCTGAAAGTCACAGTTGCAAACACCTGTGTGCACAGTCAAGTGATCAGACACCTATAAGTCACAGAAGTATCGTCTATCATGGTCACATCTCAGATGGCATGCTGAGCCCTAACCGATAAACATACCAGTAGTCCTGACAACGAAAACACAGCACAATGAGACAGGGGCAGACACCTGAGGGTACATTTCACTGATCACAACATGCCAGATGATACACGGGAGTGGGAGTACAGAGTGTATTGCATGCCCTGGAGTAGGCATGACTGTCCAGCTCCACCTGTAAGAGGGATGAGTCCTGGACAGTAGGCAGGTGGCTAAGCATGTGTGACACACTGGATACACATACTCCTGAGGCCCAAACATTGTTCCCACCAGCAGCATGGGTGTGTGCCAAATTCCCCATGGACATGTGGTGAGTCAGAGCAGCAAGCGGACCACATATCAAAGTTACACCCAGATTACATATCAGAACTTAGGCATTGTGTAAGCAATTGACCCACCCATGAATCGCACAACATAGTCACAGGAACAAATGCTGTCCCCCACCTTGAGCAAAGCTAAATGCAATGGCACAGTCCCCAAATGACACAATTTCCTGACTATAAGGGCCACACATATGCGTATCAGAGGAGAAGTGGGCATGTCACAAATGAGGGACATGGGTCCTGGACCACATGACTGATGTACTGTGGAAGTTTAACCAGGCCAGAGGAGGGCACATAGCATGTCAGACAAAGTGCACAGTGCAGTCATGGACTCACCCCCTCCTTGCTGCAGTCTGTCCTTCAGCTGCCCATCCAGGTCAGGGAAGACCACCGCCAGGATCCGGAGCATGTGGGGGTCAGGGTCCGGTGTCCGCCCCTCCTGCGAGGAGGCGACAGCTTCAGCTGGACCCTTGCGATCCTCCGGGTCCAGCCACGAAGGTCCTGCCACCTCTTCTGGCAGTTGCGGATCCTGCGCCTGTAGACCCCCACGGATCTTACTTTCCGAGCGATGGTAAGCCAGATTTCCTGCTTCTGGTGGGCATCAACCTGTGAGGATGACAAAGTGAAAAGGCCATTACTACACATGCAACATATACGTGCATCACACAGTTGGATATACATGTCTCAATCACAGGGGCATATGATGTACACAGGCAGTGCAACAATGGCTATGAACAGTTTGCCAGCAGTCACTACATGGTATCATTTCATGGGAAGTAAACCTAGTTGGAATGCACTGTTACTGCACTGTACCAGTTCAGTGCATGTAACTACACACTTTGGGGTGTGACAACTACTCAGTGGGCATGCTAGCCAGTGGTGTGCACACTGAAAGTCCTGTTAGTCAGACAACATGCACAATTAGTGAGGCAGTGGACAGCACACTCACCTGCTCCCCTGGTTTCCCATACAGCTTGCTGTACTGTGGAAGGAGGCTGTCCAGCAGGGCCTGGTTCTCCTCAAGGCTGAAGGCTGGGGCTCTCTCCACAGTACGTGCCATTGCAGGAGCCAGAGGATGCATAAACAGCAGCAGTGTTGGTGGCAGATGTCGTCCTGGAGCATGTAGTGCAGGCAAGTGAGCTCTCAGGGGAACAGCCAGCATTATATGTGTGCTGCAGAGGCAGATACTGTCCCATGTGTCCAAAGTGATAGGTCCAAGTCGTTTGCATCTTCTGAATCTGACCAATCCATGGAATAGCAGCACTAATACACGCCCACAGCATCCTTCAAATCTTCAACTTCATGACACCCATGATTTTGCAACATTGTTGTGGCTGGCCAACTGAATTCACTGCATCAGACTCGTTGGAGCTTTGAAAACGCGTCCGTTGCCATGCCAGGCCCCAGCCAATGTGTGCGCACCGTTCGGTCCACTGCTGTACAACGCGTATTTCGGGATACAACGCGTACCCGCACACATCCAATGCAATGGGCCGTGCGGGCACACCGATCGGTCCATTGCTGTACAACGCGTACCCGCTCACATCCAATGCAATGGGCCGTGCGGGCACACCGATCGGTCCATTGCTGTACAACGCTGTACTCGGGATACAACGCGTACCCGCCACATCCAATGCAATGGGCCGTGCGGGCACACCTATCGGTCCATTGCTCTACAACGCTGCACCGGGATACAACGCGCACCGCTCACATCATATGCAATGGGCCGTGCGGGCACACCGATCGGTCCATTGCTCTACAATGCGCACCGGGATACAACGCGTACCCGCTCACATCATATGCAATGGGCCGTGCGGGCACACCAATCGGTCCATTGCTCTACAACGCGTACCCAGGATACAACGCGTACCCGCTCACATCATATGCAATGGGCCGTGCGGGCACACCGATCGGTCCATTGCTCTACAACGCGTACCCGCTCACATCCAATGCAATGGGCCGTGCGGGCACACCGATCGGTCCATTGCTCTACAACGCGTACCCGCTCACATCATATGCAATGGGCCGTGCGGGCACACCGATCGGTCCATTGCTCTACAATGCGTACCCGGGATACAACGCGTACCCGCTCACATCATATGCAATGGGCCGTGCGGGCACACCAATCGGTCCATTGCTCTACAACGCGTACCCAGGATACAACGCGTACCCGCTCACATCGTATGCAATGGGCCGTGCGGGCACACCGATTGGTCCATTGCTCTACAACGCGTACCCGCTCACATCCAATGCAATGGGCCGTGCGGGCACACCGATCGGTCCATTGCTCTACAACGCGTCCCTGGACAGGTCACACGCATATGTCACCATGCTGGTCACTGGTGAACCTATGCCAGCCACATATACTTTCCAGGGACTCAGGGGCACACCTACAACACCACACCCAGTCCACACTGTATCTAAGGCATGTGTGGCAGCATAACCTTATCTGTGTATGTGGATGCACATGTGGTTTTTGGGGTGGCACTTGGGGGCAGACACACCCAGGCTGTGCACGTGTTCATGGGGACAGGGTCCTTTGTGTGTTGTGCACCTGACCACTGTGGTGTGCAACTTTTCATTTTGGAGCATGTGTCATGGTCACATTTCCAGGTTGTGTATGTGTATGACATGTCACATACCCCCAGGCTCACATGTGGGAAGGCATGTACGTCACAGGGTGGCCCATTGCCACAATAGTGACGTCCCTTCGCAGTCTGTGTGCATGTTGTGTTTCACATGTCTCTGACTCCATGTGCACAATGGGAGACAGTCTCCACATCCACGTGGTTTGTGCATGAACTTTGATGTTGTGTGTGTGTGTGTCACAGACGTCCATGTCTGTCCTGCAGAGGCTACAGGGGCCACTACCTGTGGGTGTCATGTTTGCTTTTCTGACGTGTACATGATACGCCATGTCATGCCAGTGTCCATGTGGCAAGACAGGGTCCCTGGGAATCTACCTGTCAATGAGCTGTGATGCCTGTGGAGCATCTGTCCAGACATGTCACTGGTGTATGTGTGTGGAACGTGAGAGCAGTAAATGGGTACTGTGACACAGCCTAATGGTTGCCCATAGCACACCCTGGAACCTGTTGTCAACACTTGTTGAACAGAGATGTTAGATGATGTCCATGTAGGTGCCATATATATCCAAACAGAACGACACACACATCAAGTACTTGTGTTTGTTAATGATGTATCATGTGAAATTGAGTATGGTGAACGGCACATAGGTGGGTTGACTGACAATCTTGCTTTCTTCACCTATGCACTGCAGGGCTCCTGCTGTCCATCGACCATTCCCAGACCTGGCAACGATGGTGGAACGTGACAGCATCCGACGGTACCGCTTCACCAGGCAGCTGATTGAGGATTTGGCAGTGCGGTTGGACCCACATTTGCAGCCTGGCCGTCGGTATCCTACAGCGCTGACCCCCAAGGTGAAGGTGATGGCAGCCCTACACTTCTTTGCCACCGGTACCTTTCAACACACTGTGGTGACTGCCGGTGGGATGTCACAGACTATGTTCAGCCGTGTGCTACGCGATGTTTTGGGGGCAATGTTGAGATACCTGAACCAGTACATCTATTTCCCAACACGTCAACGACTCACTGATGTCAAGAGTGACTTCTATGCCCTGGGGAGGATGCCACATGTAATTGGCTCCATTGATGGGACACATGTGGCTTTGATACCACCACAGGCACATGACCAGGCATACCGGAACCGTAAACATTACCATTCGATCAATGATCATTGTGTGTGTTCTGCTATGTTGTTTTCCGCACACATTTTCAAATCGGCTAATGTGCAATTGTCTGTCTGTAGGTGACTCGGGATACCCCAACATGCCGTGGTTGCTGACACCCCTCAGGAACCCTGTGACACCAGCCCAGATGCGCTACAATGAGGCACATGGTCGGACGAGGAGGGTGATTGAGCGGACCTTTGGTCTCCTGAAGAGCCGCTTCCGCTGCCTGGACAAGACAGGAGGGGCCCTCCCATATGCCCCAGCAAAGGTGTGCAAGATTGTCATTGTCTGCTGCATGATACACAACCTGGCAGTGCGGAAGGAGTTGCCTCTCATCCTGGATGACGATGACCAACGTCCGCCACCTGTGGAAGATCCTGGCCTGGGTCACGATGCCAGTGAAGATGATGATGATGATGATGGTGATATCCGCACACAGCTCATCACCAACTTCTTCAGCTGAATGTGAGTCTCCAGAGGGTTGTAATGTCAATGATTTGAGTTTGCATGATATGTGTGTGTGGTGCTCTGGTGCTGTTTGAGTGTGGCCATGTGCTACTTGACTGGATGCGTGCAGCGATGTGTCCTTGCAGGTGGTCTGTACTGCCCAACAGTGTTGACATGCTAACTTGGTTTTGTGTAGTTATCTCGTGACATGTATTAGACATGAGTATTGCCGTTCTGTGCTGTTCTTCAGTGGTTTTGACTGTGTGTCATGTCTGTCCTTCACAGGGTGCTGCCGGAGTTGTTTGATCAACTTGGATCCCACGAATCCATGATTCAACTTCCAAGGTGGAAGCAGTCGTTTCCCTACAGGTGATGTGCCACACACCCCTGGACTTTCTATCTTCTGCACTTTTTGACTTTGTGGCCACAGCCAGGTTGGATTAGCTAGCATTTGTAGTGGAAACAACATGTTGCAAATGTGTAATAAACCTGTGCTTCACTTTGGGATGTGCGTTGTCTGTAGTCACACATCTGACTGACATTTGCTTACTGCACCTGTAGTCTAGTTGACACAGACTGTGAATAGGTGGCGTGTCTGTGCATTCCACTGTATTTAGTTGCAACAACAGTATAGGTGATGAGTCTGATGGCCCTGGTGTGTATGTGTTGTGTGGCCCTAGTGGTGTGTCTCCCTCATATGTGTCACGTCGCCATGACTGACATGACGGTGTTGGACTTGCTGTAGCAGTTAGCATGCACAGTGTCATTTTTCTGATCACCATCTCCATGACAGAGAGCACGTTGGAATCACAACAGAGGCAGATATGGTGTATTGGTGAGTTTATTTCCATACAGGTGTGAGGATGGTGCACAGGATGGTGGGTGCTGTACATAGAAATTGGAATCCAAAGTTCCCATGTGATTCGGAAGTCTTGGTAGCTGAAATGTCCAGAGTAAAGTCCACAGTCATCTGATAAATTTGGCCAACTATAGCTCCCCATGTCATGTGGGAGAGTTGGGTTGGCTTCGACCGGGCGTGCAGTTTGCACACAGAGGAAAAGTTCCAGAACAGGTGTTGGCTTCCTGGGGGATGTAGATGGCCATCGGTCTCTCAGTTTGGCCTCCTCGGACGGCCCCTCTTCTTGGGGGGGGGACCCTCAGGTGCAGGCTGCGGCGGTGCAGGGGACTCTCTGCCAGAGTCCTCCTCCCTCCCTGTGGCATTTGCAGTTCTTTCAGCAGCAGATGTTGTGGGCACACAGGGAGGTTAGGCCATGTTGGTGCTGATCTGGCTGAGGCATGTCAGTATGTCCCTATGCACCGCTGTCAGTTGTTCCAATGTGTCCCACTTGGACTCCATGCCAGACATGTGTGTCTCGACATGTGACATGTGTGTCTCGACACGGGACATGTGGTAGTCCAAGCGGGCATGATGGGCAGCCTGCTGCTGTTGTATGTCCTTGAGGATCCCCACTACCTGGCTGACCTCTCCGGTGCTAGTCTGGTACGAATCCGCGATGCGTGCCAGTTGTGGGTCATCATGCAGTCCAGACCCCTCTGCAAAGAGCGACCTATGTCTACCACCCCTCCCACCACCCCTGGCGACACGTGCAGGACCTGCGGTGGCACGCACAGGTGACCGTGGGCCCACTTGGGTGTTGTTCCTGGGCTCGTTGTCACCAGCTCCAGTTTGGGTCTGGGTCCCTGCGCTGTTGTCATCTGTGGTCCTTGGTCTGTCCGTGTTGGCAGGGGTGGCCTGTGTGTTGGCAGTTGTTGGAGGGGTGGGTGCAGGGGGTGCAGATGTTGGTCCTGCTGGTGCTGCATGATGACTCACACCGGAGGGTCCAGCTGGTTCTTCGCCATCCGAGGAGTGCAGAGGCTGATCCACACCAGTGAGCTCAGTGTTCCCCGGAGCCTGGGACAGGGACTCCTCCTCGTCTGCTGCTGTGTCCCCATCATCACCTGTTTTGGGGAGAGACACAGATTGTATGTTATGTTTCTACTGGCATCAATTGTTCAAACACCTGACAGTTGTGACTGTACCTCTGGATGTGGGCCTGGACATTGCATTCTCCTAAATTGTGACAGTCAGAGAGTGATATTGGTGTAGCACATTGTCCTGCCAACCTGTGGCATGTCAATGTGAATGTTGAGGTGTGTGCATGACCAGCATTGGTGGTATTTGCTTGCCATGCGGGCCTTCTTCTCCCCCAGCCCAGTTATCCCACCATGAAGCGTGCTTCCATTGCAGGGAGTGCAAGTTGTCTTTCAGGATGTCAGTCAGTGGTGTCCTGCTGTTGGTTGTTGCACAGTTCCCAGCAGGGCCTTGTGCTCCCACCAGCAGTACCCAGTGTCAGCCATCTTGTGAGTCCTTTTCCACTCCCTGTGATGTGAGCATGGTTCATTGTGGTGTTGATGGGCCAATTGTGAGGCTGACCAATATCTGTGATTACCACTCCCATCATGCTATTGCCTCCACCCCCCTTCCCAGCATGCCCATCCTTCCTTCCTTTTGACTCTGCTTCCCTGTGGAGTGGGGTGCCTGTGCTGACAGGATGGCTGGGAGTGTTGTCCTGGCAGTTGTTTGGCTACAAGTCCCAAGAGTGTCCCTGTGCTTCACACAGCATAGCCCAGGGTGGTGGTTCTTTGTGGGATCTTCAGTTAGGATGTGAGGCATTGCATTCTCCCAGGTGGGTTATGTGGAGTTAGTGTTGAGGGGGTGTGTGAGGGGAGGTGCTTGTAACTATGGTCAGTGCTGTGAGTCCTCCTTCCCACCCAGCCAGATATCCCACCATGGAACGTGCTTCCATTTCAGGGAGTGCAAGTTGTCTTTCAGGATGTCAGTCAGTGGTGTCCTGCTGTTGGTTGTTGCACAGTTCCCAGCAGGGCCTTGTGCTCCCCCAGCAGTACCCAGTGTCAGCCATCTTGTCAGTTGTTTTCCACTCCCTGTGATGTGAGCATGGTTCAGAGTGGTGTTGATGGGCCAATTGTGAGGCTGACCAATATCTGTGCCTACAACTCCCATCATGCTATTGCCTACACCCCCTTCCCAGCATGCCCATACTTCCTTCCTTTTGAGTGGACTTCACTGTGTGTGAGTGTGACAGCAATAGCAAGATGGCTGACAGTGTGGTCCTGTTGTTTGTTGGTGCCCAGTTCCCATCAGGGCCTTGTGCTCCCCCAGCAGTACCCAGTGTCAGCCATCTTGTCAGTTGTTTTCCACTCCCTGTGATGTGAGCATGGTTCAGAGTGGTGTTGATGGGCCAATTGTGAGGCTGACCAATATCTGTGCCTACAACTCCCATCATGCTATTGCCTACACCCCACTTCCCAGCATGCCCATACTTCCTTCCTTTTGAGTGGACTTCACTGTGTGTGAGTGTGACAGCAATGGCAAGATGGCTGACAGTGTGGTCCTGTTGTTTGTTGGTGCCCAGTTCCCATCAGGGCCTTGTGCTCCCCACAGCAGTACCCAGTGTCAGCCATCTTGTCAGTTGTTTTCCACTCCCTGTGATGTGAGCATGGTTCAGAGTGGTGTTGATGGGCCAATTGTGGGTGTGACCAATATCTGTGACTACCACTCCCATCATGCTATTGGCTACACTGACTTCACCAGCATACACAGAATTCCTTCCTTTCAGTGAGCTTCCCTGTGAGGTGGTGTTCTAGTGGTGGGTAAATATCTGGGAGTGTTTGTTGGTTCTATTTGTGCCACTGCCTTGCTGTATTTGTTGTTAGGTTTGTACATGTCATGACACAGTTACATATCACTATGAGATGGCAGGTATTGTGTTTGTCTGACTAGCATTCACATCTTGGGATGAATATCTTTTGGTTGCTGTGTATTTGCTAAGGGTGCATGGTTTGCCTATCCCCTTGACTGTGATGTGTGTGTGTTGTTACACCATATTGTGTATATTAGTTGTGTACTCACCAGGCTCTGGGATATCTGTTAGTCTGTATACGCTCACTGGTGGTAGGATGGCCCGCACCTTCTCCTCCCAGGGCCTGAGGTATACTGGTTTTGCAGGAGGGCCACTGCCGGTGTGCTGGCTGAGGAGGTAGTCCTTTTGAGTAGGTCCCGGACCCTCCTGCGCACATCATACCACCTGTTCTGGATGTCTTCCTTTGTGCGCAAACATGGTGATTGTGCGTTCACCCTGTCGACAATCCTCGCCCACATCTTGGTTTTCTGCGACATGGGGGTCTGTTCTACCAATGTACCAAACAACTGTGGCTCTACCCTGAGGATCTCATCTACCATGACTTCCAATTCACTGTCTAGGAACTTATGATTCTTCTTTGGGGGCATGGTGATGGCTGGTGGTGGTGATTGATGTGTGTGTGTGTGCAAGTGGGGGGGGTGTGAGTGTAGGTTTAGCTGGGTGTGTGTGAGGGTGCTATTTGTAGGTGTGGTAATGGTGTGTGGCTTGTGTGATGTATGAGCTGTGAGTGTGTCTGTGGTTGCTGTGTGATGGTGTTCTGTGCTGGCAGGTCAGTGGAATTTGCAAAGGATCATGCTAGGGATTTGTGGCCTTTATGTAGGTGGAGTTGGAGGTGTGTCCTTGTTCCATTTTTTTTTTCCTCCCTGTATTTATTGGCTTTGTGGTTGCTTGTTTGGCCCTTTTTAAAAAAAAAATTCCTTGGTGTTTTTGGTGCATGTAGGAGTCGTTCTTGTGTCCGAGTAGGACACTGCAGTTGTCTGGTGCGATCTTGTCCGACTCGTTCCCGCTGTGTGTCAGCTAGGTTTCATATGCGGCGTACGAGTCGGTCGCGGAGTATGGGGTTGCTTCGGCTGGGTTTTGTATACGTGTCGGTCGTACGGCTTGTGCTCCGGGCGAGTCGGTCGTGTTTTGCACGCACAGCATCGTACTACGCGGGTCGGAGTTCGCGGGTACGTTTCGTTCGGGTTCAATCCTGGTGCGTGTCGGTCGGTTCGTTTCGCGTGATTTCCCGGCCGGATGGCTTGTTTACGTCCGGCTCGGTCGGTCGTTTTGTATTCCGTCCGAGTCGGTCGGATTTCAAATGCATTTCATCGTACGGCGCCGGTCCGAGTCGGTCGGACTAAATTCCCGTACTGAGTCGGTCGGTATTTTTTCCGGCCCGAATCGGAATCGGCCCCATAGTGTACTGGGCAGCAGAAATTTATATTACTGGGCTATACGATTTCTGCCAGGCTAAAATTATGTTCTTCTTTTCCTGGAACTGGTATAAATCAACTCAAATCTCTGTTGGGCTGTGCCATTTTTTAGGAAGAGATTTCCCTACTGGTGGAAGATTTTTCCTGCAACAATGCATTCTGCTAGAGGTAATAGTCTTAGACCATCTTGTCCCACTGTTAATGTCTGTTTTCCATGCTGGATGAAGAACAGGGTGATACATTGATCCTATCGGACTTGTTTCTGGCTTGTAAATGTCTCGCTATGCATTATTGGTCAATCATCTGGACTTGCCAAAAGGAGTATCATGGACTCCTTTACTCTGTATTCAGTTGATCTTCTCTGGGGTGACACAATTGGTTACACTGGACCGATTTATGGCAGATAGGAGATAACATACTGCTTGGTTATTCAGGGCTCAGGCCTTTTTCCTCTGCACTTCATTGCTTACATGAATCCCACTCACCTAATAAGTGCAGCACCTAGCTTTTAATGCTAAATTTGAATGTATGTGTGGCAGAACCCCACATACTAGTACCCCACATGACTTTACCACGCAGTCTTAACCACGAAAATACTTTTACAATGTAACACTTTACCACGCGTAACACTACCACGCATGCCCATAGTTACATTAAAAGTGATTTACCGCACATACCACTACCACCCATGCCTTCACCAAGCATACCGCTACCATGCATTTCTAAAATATATATGGTAGCCACTGTCTTTTTCAATCCAAAATAATTTTAAAAAAATGTTTTACTTATTGTAGCAATATTTGTTTATACTTGACTCCAAATATTTTTTAAAACATTACTACACCTAATACGCTTTCTAAACTGCAAAAAAATCATAAACATAGCATACACGTTTACAATGGAAATGCTCCCATTACAAAAAGTCCTTTGTTTGTTTCCATACATTCTAAGATACCTTTGCCTACCTAAAATGGCTGTCGTTAAAAGTGACGAAAAATTAGAACATTTTTATATGTTGTTTCAAAAAAGTACACGTTCAGTCACAATGTAAAACACGTTAAATGTACATTCTAAAGCATATTTTTGTTTGAAAAATGGTAAACCCTGCAAAACACCTATAAAAAGTGTTGTCCACCATTTTGTTACCAGTGGTACTCCAACTCTGCTCGTGCCCACACCTCTCTTCTTCCCTGCGTGTCCTGAGACACTTTCCTCTCCACACACTGTCATCTACCAGTCGAAGTAAGTAGTACCATTACAGTGAAACACTTGCTAACTATAAAAAAAACTACCCGACTACTAGATATCTTAATTTTTTTTCACAGCTTTTGTCAAAATGTAAATTTTACACCCGGTCATCTTGTCTCAGATTTAATATTTCCAACGTAAGTGATTTCCTATTACAAATTCTGAGAGTTGTTATTTAAAACGTTTTCTAATTTTCATTTTTTCTTTAAAAAAACAAAATATGTAACTGAAAATGAGTTTTCACTCAGACTGGGTGATTGCCAATAACAGATTTCTAAAATAGTAATCAAAATCCACTGTGGGCATCCCTGAAAGAAACTGGTGGGAGTGTCCCTCCCGGCATGAGCTGGACAGTGACAGGGCTCAAAATTACAATTGTAACTCTGGTGGGGGTGTTTCTCTGGGCATGTGCTGGACAGTGACGGGGCTCAAAATTACTATTGTAACTTCAGTGGGTGCGTCCCTCAGGGCAGGTGCTGTACAGTGACATGGGTCAAAATTACTATTGTAACTCTGTTGGGGATGTCCCTCAGGTGCGTCCCTCAGGGCAGGTGCTGGACAGTGACAGGAGTCAAAATTACTATTCTAACTCCTGAGGGGGCATCCTTCAGGGCAGGTGCTGGTCAGTGACAGTGGTCAAAATTGCTATTCTAACTCCGGTGGGGGCGTGCCTCTGGGCAGGTGCTGGTCAGTGACAGGGGTCAAAATTACTATTCTAACTCCAGTGGGGCCATCCCTCAGGGCAGGTGCTGGACAGTGCCAGGGGTCAAAATTATTATTCTAACTCCCGTGGGGGCATTCCTCAGGGCAGGTGCTGGACAGTGACAAGTGTCAAAATTACTATTCTACGCTGGACAGTGTTTGAAGTAAAACAATCTATTATAACACCATTTCCACCTTACTTCAAAACAGTTCCTGGAGAGTAACTGCAAACTAATCTTGCCTTTGTTAGTGCTCCGGATACCTTTTTTTGGACAGATTTTGGGGAGTGATTGTGCTTTGAAATTATGTGTAAACTGAATATAAACTGTAAAAAAAAATTCTTCCAAAACTGAAATCACCTTCAAAAACACAATGTGAACAACACTGAGAAAACAGATCAGATCTCATAGCAAATTTCCATAATATAATGTAAGTCTAGTAAAAATTATTAAAAGAAATGGAAACAACACCACGCAGAATTGTCATACATGTTCCATGTTTAAATATTGCTTTTTTGACATTTTCCACAGACCCAAAAAAATATCCAGAAAGTTCCAGTTTCACCCAGAGACCATCATACAGCTCCAAATTGAAATCATCGCTCCATACTTTCGCCATGCCACAATCCATTTTATTCAGAGGTAAACTAATTTTTTGAATTTTTTAACAAACTTTCGTCTTCCCATTTTTGAACCACCAAAACGTTTAAAGCAATTGCACACTCCAAACTTTTTTTTAACTTTGTAAAAACTTCCAAAAAGTAGTTAGTGTCAAACCAAAATCACACACAAACAGTGGCTTTAAACCTAAAAATATCTCTGTTGTTCATTTCACAGCACCTGAAAAAAACTGCAACACCTGAACCAATCCGAAATCCTCACAAACTGCCCAACAACAAACAAACAGCTAATCAAGGTAAACAAATATTACCATGTAATTTCACATTATCTAACAAAGAACCTTTTCTTCCAGTCTGTTAATCAATACCTATCAATAAATGTTTACATTTTTTACAGGCTTTTCTAACTTCAAGAATTCCTCCATAGGTACCAACATTAACCAAATGATGCATTTTTTCAAACAGAAATAGCAATTGACTATGTAAATTGTTCAACATTGTAAAAATGCAGTTCTTTATGGGTATTTTTCCAACAGAATCTCCAAATATGTCTGCATCAAGACAAGCAACCTGCATTAAATCACGACGAGGCAACCAACTCATGAAATACAGCTGCTACCTTTATTGTAAGGATAGATTGACTGAGTCCAGGTGTCATTAGAGGTGTGTGCAATATCTTTCATCCTATTGCACATGCAGAGCGGTTACTCTCGGAGACTGTGTGGAAAGCACATTGGAGCATAACCACTCTGCCTCTGCAGTAGAGATAGAAGTTAGGCAAAATGTCCAGCAAATTAAACATCTTGCAGCCACCTCCAATGAACCTTGTGGCGCAGTCTTGAGGGAGGTTTCCCAAAGTATTCCCATACACGTTGTTAGTAGTATGCCTGCAATTCCCAAACTGATTTTCTTCTGATATTAACATTCCCCAAGAACTAGCAATAACTTTTAGTAGCAAAACTTTTCTTCTGAATGACAACGAACACCCTCTGAAAAGACTTCAAATTTTTTCTACCACACATAACCTGGTCACTCTTGAGAATAGTGATATTTGGATGATGGATGGGACATTTAAATCCACCCCCTATTCCATTTAGCCAAATATACACTGTTCATGCCAAAATTAATAACACTTGCGTACCCTTGGTATACAGTTTACTCCCAGACAAACAATCCCCAACATATACTGAATTTTTGTCACATATAAAATCCAAAACCTTAAATAAAAGTCCTAGATAAGTGATTATTGATTTTGAATTATCAATGAATAATACTATTACTAAGATATATCCCACCACCCAAATTCAACGATGTTTTTTCCACTTTCTCAGGCATTTTGGCGAAAAATACAAAAAACATCCTTAGTTGAGGATTACATTTCTGACTGTAAACTCCAATTTGAATTGGTACCATTCGTACCACCTGAATGTGTAGACGAGTTCTACACATCAATTACTGAATCAGAATATTGTACTCAAAATGAAGAAAAATTGGCCCCCCTTCTAAATTATTTCGAAGACACCTGGATTGGGCATCTAAGCAAGTCGGGTCGCAGGAGGAAGCCTAGGTTCCCAGTAGACTGGTGGAACTGCTATGCAACCTGCTTAGAGGGTGGTTCGAAGACTAACAATGCCATTGAGGGACGGCACAACTCCTTCAATAAATCAATTTGAAACATCATCCTAACCTTTATAATTTTCTGGAAATTTTGAAGAAGGAGCAAAGTTTCCAGGAAATGAGAATTGCCAAATCTTTTGCAGGTAAAGAAAGAGTAAAGAGATGTTTGAAAGACTATTGGCAAAAATCAAAGACTTTTCTTTGATTGGTGCTTCAGACTACCTGGAAAACATTGCCTTTATTTTACAATACTAACATTTTCTAATACGCTTCCCAATTACTTGCTTGTTTTTGCCAAATTCTTCCATTTCTGATTGGCTATCTTTCCAAAAATATACACGTTTTAAAAAAATATATATATATGTATTTTTTTTCCTACCTAAGGATGTCTTCTTTCTTCGATTCTTGGAAACTTATTACGTCTTCCTGTTCCCAAGAATTGCACATGCTCCAATTATCCAATTCAGACTCCCAAATCCAAAACACAAGGTTTTTCCCCAGAAAAGATATGTACACTTTTCAAAATGTGCAAAAATCAATTTTTCTATCAAAATTCCAACCTTTTCTTCAAACAGCCCCTTTGCTCTGCTGTTCCAGCAAATTTTAAAAATCTGCCATTTTAAAATGGATTCCATAGTCATTCCGGGTCTTCTTTCCAAAATCCGAAATAGAATTCCACATGGTTCCAAATATCCTCCATGTCGTCTTCAAAAATCTGGATACAGTCTTCTCTTCTTTCTAAAATAGTACAGCTACCAAAAATGAACTGTTGATGTAGTCCAAGTCTTCTCACTCCACGTGGTCCGGCCTAGTTGCTCGTCTACACTCCAAACGTAAGAAAAAAACATGGCGCCAAAAAATAAAAATAAAAACGTTCTTTTTAAAGTTAAAAAACATTAAAGAGCTCCATGATTTTTTTGCTTTCCTTTTTAATTGTTTTTGAACAGTAAAAACAACCATCGCAATGCGGACATACTACAACAACCTCTTTGGGATTTAAATTTTGTGTTACACAGTTTCAAACTATACCTAACATTACATTATCAACTTATTACCTCCCTCCTCTACCCTTACAATAAACGTAGCCACCTCTCTACCTCTAAAAAATAATTTAAGTTTGTCTTACCTGACCGCAGTTCTCCCTCCATCCGATTTGTCCCACGACGCAACCGACTGTCGAAAGAGACGCTCAACGCATACGTCGTAGGCCGCTGGGGAAATTGAAAATCGACAATTTCTCCCATAGAAATAATGGAAAACTATGGGAACTTATCTTTTAAAATGTTTTATACTGCTTTGTGAGATGTTATTTATTTTTTGAATATTTTCTAAAATTCCAACATATTTAAAAAAGATTTACTGTATTTTTAATACATTTTAAAGCTATTTTAAATTAAAAAAATTAAATAAAACAAGTGTTGTTTTTTATTTCTATTTTGCATTTCAAAAATATTTGTAAATTATTTTTTAGCATTAAATAATTATATCAATTTTGCTAATGCATTATATAATTTTTTTAAATTGTAACTATCACTTTTTAAAATTCCTTTGAAATAGAAAATAGTATCTATTTTTATTAAATAATACTCAAGTATTAAAATTAATAGCTGGGTAATAATACACTTTCCCACCCCATGCCCCTCTATCCCACACACCCGCCCCTAAAATATTTTGCCTTTGTTGTTAAAATTTTAAATGTAACTTTTAAAATATTAATTTATATATCAATACTCAAGTATTAAAATGAATTCCTGGGTAGTAATACACTTCCCAAACCCATATTCCTATATCACTTGCATCCCGTCCCTAAAATTATTTTTCCTTAGGGCCCAATTTCGATGTCGGACGGACCTGATTCAGTCCGACATCAATTCGGTACTAGGACCCACCGACCTCCTGTCGGTGGTCCCAACCCAGCAATTAGGATGCGACCGAAAACTTTTTGGTTTTACTCCTATCCTTTACAATGGGAGCATGCATTCCGACTGGAATACATGCTCTCATTGCAAAGAGAAGAGGTTCAGTTCATCCCTGCACCCTGTGGCAGGCACCTCAAGGTGCCTCCCACGGGGTGCAGGGATCAACAGGGGGTCGGCCTCCAACCGGAGGCCGTGCACCCATGGGGCCCTGCTGGCGGCCCCCAAAGTCGACTTCCAACAGCCTTTCTGTGTCGGAAAGGCCAGCACAGAAAGGCTGTCGGAATCTGACATTGTAAACCCCTCAGGCGGAAAGATCCACCCTTGGGATTACTGGAGGCTCTCCAAATGGCAGACGGGCTCTCCGAGGCTGTCGGAAGCCATTCGGAAATCCAGTTCGGATTCCTTTCTGACCGACTCCATCCAAATGGGTCGGTCAGAAATGAATCTGAACAGCTAATTACGATGCCATAGGAACAGCCCCGAGTTGTTTAAATTATTAAATGTTAAATTTAATACTCTAAATTGTATTTAATAAATTAATACTCGGGTATTTAATTTGATACCTGAGTATTAATACACTTCCCCACCCAATACCCCTATATCCCATCCTAAAAATAATTTGCTTAGTTTCAATAAACATGAAGGGGCTTATTTAGAAGCCCATTGCGCCGCCGGTACGTCACTTTTAATATGGGAAAAAGTGACGCACAGGCAGTGCAAGGGGCTTGTAAATAAGGCCCAAAATATGTAATTTTCCAGTTTTTTAAATCAATAAATTAATACTCTAGTATTAAAATTAATACCTGTGTATTAATACACTTTCTCACCAAAACCCCCTATATCGCTTGCATTACGTCCCTAACCTTTTTTTCTTACAAGCATTAAATTCTTTTATTAAAATTAATGCTCAAGTTTTAAAAGAAAAACCTGGGTATTATTATACTTTCTCTCCCAATACCCCTATATCCCTTGCATCCCATCCCTAGATAAATGTCCTTATAATTTTAATATTTTTTAAATTGTTTTATTATTATTAATTACAATAATACCTGAGTATTAATACACTAATATAACTTAGTTTAAAAACTGTTACCCATCCAAAAACTCAATTAATTACAATTAATTTCATAAATATATATATAGTTGCAATAAAAATTCAAAATTAAATTCAAAACTTACTTACCTACATACTTACCATGAAGAATGTGTGGTAAAGGCATGCATGGTAAAGGCATATTTGTGGTAAAGACTTACGTGGTAATGTCACCTGCGTGGTTCAGCCTGCGGGGTAAAGCCATATGGGGTAAAGTCTTCGGGGTAAAGGCTGTTTCCCAATTTGAATAGATGCCACTCAGAGTCTGCCAGACAGCCACCAGCTACTGTATTTCAGTCTCATTGCCGTCCCTTCCTTGATTATCTCTAGATCACATGCAGTTGAAGATAGACGGATCACTGATGCTAGTGGTGGCAGCTGTGAGACAGGATAAGAAAAGAACACTGTTCTTACTTTGGATTATCAGAAATTAGTGGCTGGGAAATACCAGGAACCGAGCTCTACCAGATGCATGACATTGTATATTAGCTTGAGAGGCTGGCTACTCTAGAACAAAAACACACCTCATGTCACCAAAAGCTAAAATAAGAAACACCACCTTTTAAAAGACCAGCAGCCAGGTGTTGCAAGCAAAAGGTTCTTTGCTTATATATGACGTTTTAATGGATGTGTTACAGAACATGCTTCTAATACTGCTGTCTTTATTTGTCAATTTATGAGTTGTGAGTGGCAGTGAATAGACTCGAACACCTAGAACTGTAGACATTCAGTTCTTAATTAGGATACTTTCTGCTTCCACCTTTCATTAAAAATGTGGAGTATAAAAAACATTGTAAAAGAGAAACGCATTAACAAATGTGTATCGCTCTATTAAGCCTCTGCATTTTAAATAGTAAGTTAGCCATCGCCAATACAATGGTCGATCGAGTCTTTCCATAAGGGTTGGCTAAAGACAATCGAACAAGTGTTCAGAGAGGTTTGTGCCCTGGTCTGCGTCCTGAGGGTTAGGATTAGAAAATGTAATAGGGGTTAAAGGGGTAAGATTGGGTTCCTAATGTTCTTTTTCTGTCAATGCACTTTCATTTAACCGCATATTCTTGTTTTGTCTTACTTCGGCCCTGTTTAAAACTACAGGTTAATTACATTTTGGGTGCAATCACCTGTCATCTAAGCCAGGCGGCATTTGTCCATGTGCTAAGTACATTTGTGCTATTTGCCCCGGTACAAATTCAGAAACCCGTGCAACACCTATAGATTTTGTGAGTGATAGAACCCAATGAGAGTCTTGTTTATAAATAGTGTGATATTTCAATTTGTACAATGCTAGATCATGGTTATCTACACCTTAAATATATTACTTTATGTTAAGTTAGTATATTACCTGCCTGAACATTATCTAGTGTCATTAAAAGGCATAATCTCCTTTCCTTGGCAGGACTCCTTATGGCTCGCACATAATTACCCTATATTCGAAACTTTAACTCTGGGGCACTGTGCCCAAGTGCCCAGCTTCAAATGCTTCAAGAGAATGTGCACCAGGAACCCCGTACCCAGACCTCATCTCCATGTCAATAGTAGTTATTATAGTGACTGCAACTTCATAGAATCCTGAAAAATAAAACTGAGAAGCAGGAAAAAATACAATCGATACTAAATCTAATGATTACATAAATTAATCATTGATGAAACTCGAAAATTCCAAGATTCTTCTTTTATTGAGTACATCCAGTTATATTCACATTTTTTCCATACCGGAAGCGTACTGCTGTATGGTGTAGTGCATCAAATATTCAAATCCTTCCATATACAATGACAATACAAAACATTACAAATAGTGTTGTACAAAAAATCGCCATAAAAACACTCCTATCTTCCAAACAAAAATATATTGAGGGCTGCGCATAAAATTCCTGCACAATCACTCTGACTGATAGTCTCTTGAGTTCGTATGTATATACAAAATGTGAATCCTTTTGTTGGTATTAGGACAACATACAGTGTACTTAATACATCTTTTTTTTAAAACTTCAAGTAACTTCATGATCGAGGTGTCGATGCGTTTCGGCCTTTGGGTTTTAGACCTCTTCAGGACGAAATGAAAGACGGTGCACAATATGTGTCTCGAACCACCATACAGCCAACCAGACAAGGGTATCCACAACCTCTAGGGGTAACTGATAAACTCTTCAATCAAGGATCGTTCGCGGGTGAAGTGAATCCACGGTGAACCATCTTAGTGCGGGGGTCAGGCGTGCGGGCTCCACCAGGAAGCTCCGCTGCCAAAAAGGAATAGGTAAGGGTGGTAGTAGAGGTAGGCATCTGGCACACCCTGGGTAGAGGTGGTAGTAGTGGTAGGCATCTGGCACCCCCTGGGTAAGGGTGGTAGTAGTGGTAGGCATCTGGCACACCCTGGGTAGAGGTGGTAGTAGTGGTAGGCATCTGGCACCCCCTGGGTAGAGGTGGTGGTAGTGGTAGGCATCTGGCACCCCCTGGGTAGGGGTGTTAGTAGTGGTAGGCATCTGGCACCCCCTGGGTGGAGGTGGTAGTAGTGGTAGGCATCTGGCTCACCCTGGGTAGAGGTGGTAGTAGTGGTAGGCATCTGGCACCCCCTGGGTAGGGGTGGTAGTGGTGGTGGGCATCTGGCACCCCCTGGGTAGGGGTGGTAGTAGTGACAGGCATCCAGCCCCCATGGGTAGAGGTGGTAGTAGTGACAGGCATCCAGCCCCCCATGGGTAGAGGTGGTAGTAGTGACAGGCATCCAGCCCCCATGGGTAGAGGTGGTAGTAGTGGTAGGCATCTGGCACCCCTGGGTAAGGGTGGTAGTAGTGGTAGGCATCTGGCACCCCTGGGTAAGGGTGGTAGTAGTGACAGGCATCCAGCCCCCATGGGTAGAGGTGGTAGTAGTGGTAGGCATCTGGCACCCCTGGGTAGGGGTGGTAGTAGTGGTAGGCATCTGGCACCCCTGGGTAGGAGTGTTAGTAGTGGTAGGCATCTGGCACCCCCTGGGTGGAGGTGGTAGTAGTGGTAGGCATCTGGCACACCCTGGGTAGAGGTGGTAGTAGTGGTAGGCATCTGGCACCCCTGGGTAGGGGTGGTAGTGGTGGTGGGCATCCGGGCCCCTATGTGTATATGTGGCATTGGTGATGGCCATCCCGCCCCTATGGTGCTGCTGTTGCTGGTGTAAGTAATTTCTGCATCCCTCTGTGTGTGTGTGATATGTCGGGTACGTGTAGTTTGTTTTTGTGGTTGGTGTCTGACTTACCTTCTGCGCCGTACGCGTCCGTGCCTGTTCCGGTAGTAGATGTAGAATATTGGTAGGATCGGCACGATGGGATTCATGGTTGGTTCGTCTCGTTCGTCTTTCTCGTTGCTTCGCCTCGTCCTCGTCGCTGGCGTGTTCGTCTCGTAGCCGTGGATCGTGTTGTGGCGCGAATCGGAGCTTATGTGCGCCTCTCCCGGATGCTTTGACGTGCTGTGCGTAGCGACGGGTTCGGCGCGTACGGGAAGCGCATCGTACTTGTCCGGCCGGACGGGGCTGCATTTTGGCTTCCGTGCGACTCGATTCTGCGTTTACGGATCCGGCTCGGTCGGGGAACAGGACCTGGATTGGGTGAGTACGACTGGGTCGGAATCTATGCTGTTGTGCGCATCGTACTTGCTCGTTCGGAATAATGTGCGGATCGGTCGGGAAACAGGCATTCGCATGGCTTTTTTCCCGACCGAATGGTGTTAGGTGCGCCTCCGACCGAGATCGGAATCGGCCCCTATGTGTCTCGAACCACCGTACAGCCAACCAGACAAGGGAATCCACAACCTCTAGGGGTAACTGATAAACTCTTCAATCAAGGATCGTTCGCGGGTGAAGTGAATCCACGGTGAACCATCTTAGTGCGGGGGTCAGGCGTGCGGGCTCCACCAGGAAGCTCCGCTGCCAAAAAGGAATACTTTGTCCCCTTCTCAGTAGGGAAGCAGCTGGCTGCTAACAAGTCCGTCCAATGGGTGTGTGGAAATAATTTAACCTTGCCTTCCTACATCTATATCTACTATCCCAATGGAGATCTTCTAAGCATGATGTGTTCTAGAGCGGTAGGCCTTTTCTTTGGTTATTTGAAGGCAGAAGTAGGCTCTCCGTAGGCGGACTTTGGAAAGAGCTGGTGAAATGTGTGGGGAAAGTATGGGCTCCCATCCTTGTTTACTGTATAACAAAGAACTCTATTGTGGCTTGTGCATTAAAGTGCATTTTTAAAACAGTAACTGCATCACACTAGTAGAACCGAAAATGGATGAGGGAGAACTCTGAGAACTTTAGTTCAAGTTGCTTAGGAGTTTCCAATTACAGCTGAGCTCCCCTTATAAAATTATTGTAAGGACTCACTCGGAGAGAGAACTGACTGAACAAAGGAAGAGAAGTAGAATTTTCTGCTTGAAGAAACATGCCTGGTAGAGGACTGCAGATAGTATTGTCTCCAGCTTTATCATGAATCTCTTGGAGTCCGTCAGCATCCGATTGCAAACTTTATTCAAGCTATATATGGAGACTTCGGATATCTAGTGGCGCATGGTCACTACGTGTACTGTGTGTGCTGTGCCCTGATTGACTGTGTGTTCCTAACTTCATGTGGCATCTGACTTTATGGTGTTTTCCGAATGCGTGCACCCCTCTGGCCCTGTTTGCTTTATTGGGGCCAATCTCCCTGGAAAATTGTGGTGTCACTGCGCTTATCTGGGGGATTGACCTAAGTTTCCTGGTCACGCGTTTGTCTGCTGGCTATGTGCCACCCCACCTGTGTCCTGTCAATTAGTAACCTCAGGCTTAGGTCGCAGAGCCTGCCTGATCACGTATTTCTGAGTCAGGGATGATGAAGAGTTTATGACGGGCAAATTTGATAATAGTGATGCGATTTCATGCTTATGTGCGAATGTATCATTATAAACATTGTGATCGATTCTATCAATATTAACACCAAGATGTCCAATCTGACCACTTTTAATTGTCCCTCCTTCGGTGCATTAAACCCTTTCTTCCCTTTCTACTTGCACATACAAGTAGAAATGCTATTCAACCCCTTTTACTGTCCCATATTGATGGTGTAGCGCACTCCTAGTTGGCACGTCACTGACATTGTTAAATAATTTCATAGTCTGCCACTTTATGTTCCAATTCAGTTTAGGCGAGCTTGCCTTACATATAAGGTGTTGATCATGTGACATCCTATGTACATCACAACAAAACTGCAGATCGCTGATACGTCATGCTCAAACAGTAACAAGTCTCTTGTTCGGCTCGAGAGTCCATTGGCCGTGAAATCTAGGACAGTCAAGCATACTTTTTCCACGTCTGCACCTAAAGTCTAGGGTTCTTTCTGGCCTTCTTTCTGGCTTGCTCATATTCTCTTGTTTAGAAAGGAATCGAAAAGTATTCTGTTTGGAAAATTGCTTCCTTGACTGAATGATTTCAGACTTGCTTTTTTCGAATTCTGTAATGTTTTTAATATTCTGTTATTACTTCATTGTATATGCTGGTTGTGCTCATCCTTAATTATAGCGCTGTGTCAGGCTTCAGCAAGATTTGTGTTAATAAATACGTATAATAAAAATGTACTCAAGAAGCCACTACAAAGCGGATGTGAATTAGTTTCATGCTGAATCACAAGGGCAAAGCGGCCCAAGTTCTGTATGGGACGCACGCTTGCCTGTTGGAACGCTTCGCACGCAGTGATGGAGTAGAGAAAACCGAATCCACCTGAAAGCAAATTTGCAAACCAGTTGGAACTGGAACCTCACATATATTTTTGAGGAACTTTCCACAACCTGGTTCCTTTGGGGGATGTCCAAGAATATTTTCCGCATAGTTTTTGGACTTTCACAGCACTGAGAAAGATGTTACAGAACTTTACCTAAAAGTTGTAACTTAGAAAATGTTTATCTCTGAAAAATCGTGTCAAAATGTCAAGGCTGCCTAAAGAAGATGTGCCCATGCTGACTAGAATTCAGGATTGTCCCAGTCAGTGCTTTAGGCTATTATACTCATACCTACTGTAGGACTTATAAAAACTTGCATTTTTGCTTGCGGAATTGTGTTCCGTCCAGAAAAAGAGTTTTGACCCCCAGAAAGTCCGAAAGTAAAACTTTTAACCAAGAAGAACCAACAACCATTCCTTGTACTATCCCAAACTCTCATAAATTGGATTATTGGACAATTTGCATAGATTACAGACGTTTTTAGGTAATCTCTTCTCAAACCTGGTAGCAATGGCACAAGCATCTGCCAAGATTCCATTCCATGAGAGACAGGAAACCAGATGTAGGATGAATGAGGGATGGATACTTTGGCGACTAGGGCAACATAAATTGTGAATTTTTTCAACACTAAACCACTAACCAGGTGCTGTTTTATAGGTTTTACAAACTTCCTGGTTTCAAAACACTTCCGTGGCAGAAAGGGTATAGCCAGTATTTAAGGGACTAAAAAAGATGTAGGCCTCCCCGTGCAACATTTAATTAGATATTAGTTATCGTGCCTCCCCATGTCATACCAGTGGACATGCGCTATTTCGACCCCCCCACATTTATTTTTTTCAATTTCACTTCCCTCACGTCCTTAGCTTGGTTTCTTTATTGTTGTCTTTATGGTATTATTTGATACCTCCAAATATCATCTTCCTCCTACTTGCTCTCTCAGCTTTCATCTGGGCCAGTTTGTGCTGGCAACCAGGTACCCACTGTTGGTGTTTTGACCTCTTGCATGTTCATCACAGCAACATCTGCCACTGAAACCACTATCTTAAGTCTTGGTTGTACTACAGCAATATTCCACCTAACCGTACTCCTTACTCAACTAATTTAGGAAAACAAATTGACACCAAAGCTATAAGGGCAACCGCTTGAATTGAGTTCCTAAAGTTTTATAATAAAAGTGCCAAGAAATCATAAAACTCCAACCAGAAGTAACAATTTCTAGTTGTCCAGGTCAAAGGCGTGATTTCAGGCTGACAGCGAGTGAGTGGGTGTCTGGAGGCCATGCAAGTCACATTGGTCAACTTTTTTACCGTAGTTTATTTTCTGGATATCCAAGTCCTCCAGCAGGGCAAGACAAGAAGCTCTGAGTAGGATAAAACCTGATTTTGTAGCCACCAAGATCGTTTCACCACACGTTTGATTAGTCGCCTTGCACCAGCTCAAGGTTTTACCTTTGGACTTAGTCATTTTTTTGGTACTTGAAATCCTCCTGCAGGACAAGGCTGGAAGCTATAGCCATGCAAAGCTCAACAAAGCTGCATGTGCTCACTGTGAAGTCCCGCTGAGGCCTTCTTCTTAGCAGCAAAAAGTTCAGAGTGAGATGAGCATGGATATCTTGCCTTTGAGGGTGAATCCTCCTTTGGAAAGCCTCAGCACCTTGACCTGCTCCTTCAGAAGTGGAAAAAGGCTTTGACTAAACTAGTGCGTGATTACAAGTTTGGGGCTAAATTTCAATACCTAGGCAAACTGAAGATTGCTCAGTTAAAGAGATTATGAGTTGTGCATTAATTATCACATGCTTGCAGTTTTCCCGTGATAGATTCCTGCAGATCAAATCTTCCAAAATTTAGTTGGGGAAAAAGTCTTGAAACAAGCAAAATGTGCAGGATTTGGTGTGTTACATAGTGATTCTGCATGTTCTGCCTCATTTCCAAGTGGAAAATTAAGAAATATGCCTCCCCAGGGTAATGGCATTTACTGGTTGTAGGGAATACACCTCCTATTCAGCACAACTTGTAATCAGGGCGTAAGTCCCATTCAGAGTTTGATGGTGGAAAAAGCACTCCTGGTCACAGCTACAGCCCCAGGTCCTTAGAGCAGGCCTTTAAGCAGTAGATCTGTCTCCAGCCAGGAATCTTGCAGGGTCCAGTCCACAGTGGTCACCTGGCCCTTTTTTGTCTCAGCAGTCTTTCTATCTTCTGCCTTTTGTGTCCAAGTAGAAGCAACAGGAGACACGCCACTTGATTCGTATGTAGCTTTTCCAGTCCGAGGGTGTCAGCAAAAATCTGGAGCCCTTGGGCCCTCTTTCTTCCATCTTTCAGGCAGGTTCTCCTTTCTTCAGGTGTTGTTTTACCAGGTGCAGGAGTGTTCTTAGGAAGTGGTGTTGAAATACGAGTCTTACCCTATGTATGCACTAACCAGTGATTGATAATTTCCCTACACCTAATCCAGGCTACTTTCCTCTCTTTTTTCAGCACTCTTTCTTCTCAGCTTATTACAAACCTTTCCACAATCCCTTAACCAAATTGACACTGGTTTTCATCCAGCTGCAGGGACCTTGACCTTCCATCTAGCCAATTCCATACAAAAATGAAGTATCCTCAAGTCAGTTTCTCAAAATGATTTTACTACCCTTTGCACTCAGACAGGAAGTGTAGGGCAGTCTTTGGAATCAGTGGTTGCAGTTCCTATCACCCCATTTGGGATTTTCACTTCAAGGAAGTCGTTGTGTGGCCACTGTTATCCTCACTCCTTACTTCGTGCTGCCAGAGGCAGCCATTATCTTCCAGGAGAAGGGTTGTGAACAGCCAGCCAGGGATGTGTGTTTAGTCTGTGGTGCAGGGATGGGAAGCAAATCAGATCTAAACAATTTACTTTCATGAAGCACAAAGAACACTTTTTGAAGGTACTTCTCTACTAAAGGTATGAAAATTCTACTTTCACTAGTGATTTAAATTATTATAAGTAAGTGAAAAATAAATTTGAACAGTCACTCAAACATTTTAACAGATCAAGATGTAATAAAGTGATTTTGGTTATGCTAGGTATGTTCGTGAAAAATATACCTTTAGGCTAAATTTCTTTAAGAAAGGTTATTCTTTAGCAACTCTCAATGTTTAGTTATGCTATGTTCAATGAACCGATGGTTTCCTTTGAGGATGGTGTCCCCTTCTTGGCAGCTCTTATTGCAGCTGCACTTTCCAGGAATTTACTTCTGTATTAGATGTGATTATCGTAGGACATGCACATTTTTACTCTGTCTCTTTTGTTGAGTTTTAGCTTATTTTAGCCCTTTCAGATTAACATGAATCCTTCCGCTATGTGTCCCATTGAATTTTAGACTTTATTAGACTTATAACTTTAGAGAAAGTCACTTTCTCATCTGTTGATCTGATGGGATATTTTTATGGTTCTTAAATTTTTGCTTTGGTAATAATTATGTGTTTTGTGTTTCTCTCTGGCCGAGGAAGGGCTTTGTAATAGGGCTTCAAATGGTCCAGTTTTTATTTTAGGTTTCTTTCTATGAACACATCTCCTGAGCTGTCATTCAATTTTCCCTCTCACGAATGTTTATTGCTATCTTACTTTTAATAATTTTGATGTCCATCCAACTATTTTATTTTGTTAGGTAGGCAACCAAAGATGATAGCCTGCATGTCGGGATCAACTGTAGTGCTAACACTTTATTGTTCTCACAGATTTAAACAATCTCATATCACTTCTTCCATTAGATTTTTTGTCCAGTCCTTTTGCCAGTGTATTGATTTTCTGGGATTTGATTGTTGGATTTGAAAGTTCAAGCGACTTTGAAGTTTCAGTTTGAATTCTCATTCTTTTTTGTAGATTAGATTCATCCTATATCCATTTCTCCTTAAACAGTGAAAGCTGCTTTCTCTCTGTGGTTTTCTTTTTTAATTTCATGTGAAGGGAATCCTGTGCTCACATTTTTTTTAAAGTAAGATTTCTGGCACTGGGCATCCTCCCCCATAAATCGCCTCTAACACACGTCCTTCTAGAGGACTCATAAATTAATATTGTGTGAGTATGGGGACTTTTTTTGGGACCCTTTGAGCTAAGATTAGCAGTCTCTACCGGGTCAAAAGGAATTGGATATCTGCCTATGTTGCCATGACATTCGGCATTGCTACGTGTGTGAACACGTTTACTGAACGTGGAAGAACTGGTGGTTTTAAAATTATGGCACATTTTACTGCTTTTTAGTGTGCGAGTTGAAAAACATTTGGCTGATGTGACTCATCATGGTAATTTAGTGCTTATTATTACCATATTTGCGATGCGGTATTACCGCAGGATTCAAAACCGACCGGATGGATAGAAATGATCGGCTAAACAATTGCTGCACACTTCTCCCTTAACCACGTGAAGGTGCTTAAAAATCACTATGGTATTTCTGTCTCATTTCGCTCGCTTTTTACAAACAAGGAGGGATATTACCAAGGAATTGCGATAATTATCGCAAAGCGCGCTTAGCGCTGTTTTTTTTATCACCGGCTATCGCTGGATTTCATTGCGGAGATAACGCGTTATTATCAACGCTTATCTCCAAGGCGATAAAAAATCCAGCGATAGCGGCGAAACCCAGCAATAGCGCGAGAAATCGAGCGATGAATTCAACGCGCTAATGAAAAGCTTGCTAATAGGCAGGTGAGGACTTAACCTTACAATCCACCTCCCATTGACTAGAATGGTTAAGTTAGGTTTTTAGCAGGTGTTAGATTCTAGCGATAATCGCGGTTAGCGCGAGTTTTTTTATCGCTTTGCGGGCATTGCTAATAGGGGAAAGTTGTGTTTGCGACTGTTTTCAGTCGCTTTTAGTTGGGAACGCCTACTTTGCATGTCATTAGCGATATATATCGCTGACATGCAAAGCGGCACCAAAACGGTCGCTTTCGCCATAAAGCTGTCGCTAACAGCTGTTAGCGGCAACTTGCTAATAGGGCGATAGAAATATCGCCGCTTTAGCGGCAAAAAGTGCAGCTAAAGCGGCGATAAGGCCCTTGCTAATATGCCCCAAGATTCTTTGCTTTTCTTGCCATCATTGAAAATGAAACCCTGCCAGAATGTTAGTATTCAAGGTTTTAATATTTTTCTTCTTGTTTTCATTTGCTGCAACGGTTGCTCCTTCCATTGAACTGCTATTATTAGCATGAGAGAAATTTAGACAACTTTAGTCCACAGACTTGTTCTTTGATATATGTCTTTCTCAATGGACATTGGCACTGTGATCTTTGGACCTAGCATTGACCCCAATTAGCTCTTACGTTGATCAACTTTAATTGTATTTAGTGCATATAACTCAGAGACAACAAAGAAATGTAGGGGCATATCATCAACAAGGCGATAAAAAATTATCGCCGTTTTTGCGTCCGTTTTCGGACGAAAAGCGGCGATAATTTTATCGCCTAATCAGCAAGGTCACGCTATCGCGTGAAACCTTGCATTAGCGCCTGTTCTCTGAACGCCCAGCTTTGCATCTCTAATGAGATGCAAAGTGGGCGTTCCTGCCCTGACATAACTGGAGAAATGTCGCTAGCGACATTTCTCCAATTATCAATGGGCACGCTAACCTGCAGAGCGACAAGCAAAGTAGCGATAACCTCTGTTATCGCTACTTTCCTTACGCCTGCTTCAAGACTGACTTAGCCATGATATCCTATGTAAGCTGGATATCATGGCTAAGTATGCTCTTGCCCTATCATCAAGCTATCGCTAAACTTTGTGAGATTATCGCTGGATTTCTAGCGATAATCTCACATTTGGCAGTTAGCGCTGGAATTTTATCGCTTTTGAGATAAGCGTTGCTAATAGCACGCTATCTCAGCGATAAAATTCCACGTTACCCGGCGATAATTATCCTAGCGCTAAGTGCGCTTAGCGATAATTATCGCCGGTCCTTGATGATATGCCCCGTAATCCTTTGTTTGCTGCACCCTGCCAAAACCGTGGAGGAAGCGAAAACCATTATTTTGAAAAAACCTATTTGCAGTTGTTCCCGTGCACGTCAACTCTAAAGACATATTTAAGTTTCTTTCTAGTATTCAAGGACATTTACAAAATTATAACAAGGTTATGTAGAATATTATTATTTATTACATTCTGTGATTTTATTGAAGGTAAACAGTTTAATCACCCCAGTGCCTTTATTTTTTAAATGGGTTTCATACAAGACTTCCATCTGTATTTACTAACAGCATTTTATCATTGATGAATACATTCAATGTTTTATCTCTCTCTCACTCTCTACCTATGAATTATGGTTGACACCTCTCTCAGTAGCAGTTCCAAATTATGTATTCATACTACCTAGGACTCCTCTTGAACATACTTTGAGAACAAAATGTATAAGGGGGCATCTTACACCATGCCACATTTGATTAAAAAAAATTGTCCATAAGAGGCATAGGTCATAAGGGCGAGGAATGGGTTCCCGATCTTTTTTTTCACATGCTTTTAAAATAGGATTTACCATAGTAGTTTTTTCCCAGTTCACAACTCTATAAATGCTGGACAAATGGACACCAAATTTCTATGCACAGCATTCTTTCGGTCATTGAATGCCTTTTCTTGGTTTGGTGAAAATCTCTTCAATTGTTTTTGAGATATAAAAGAAAAAAATGTGAATACCCTGCATGTGAAAGTATGCCTATTTTTCAAATTGTTTGTGATCACCCTCTGTCCCGTGTGCATACAATAAGACCCCCATGTGCATGTGCAACTCTCTGTAAATGGGCTTCAGACACTCAGACGGGGTTTCCTCTCAATCCTCACAACTATTTGAAGAAAAACAAAGAAAAACCTAAGAGAAGGCCGAAATAGTAAGAACTTGGTAGGAGTTCTCATGATTCATAGGTGGACGGGGAAGGGGAAGCCCTCCCACTAACGAACCTCCAAGCCTATTTGATAAGCCAGGGAGAAACAAAAAAGAAAAGTACCCTTTTACCTGACTTTATGGCCTCACTTGAATCAAGGGGCCAATCACTGTCTCCCCTCACGTTGCCCAAGGGAGCGGTGTCTACCAAACTCCCTCCCTGGCCTTGCCTGAGGGTAGGACAGGGAATAATGCAGTACGGGCTCTCCTGCCTTACCAAGAGCAATTTTAACTTGTATTATAGCTACTATATCCACCCTGGTACGTGTCCCAACTCCAATTATCTTGCTAAAGGGTGAAGGGGGGTTAATGCCAACCCTTCTCACAGGGAGAGGAAATAAAATTCCTTTGTCTCACCTCACCTAGTCCCAAGGCAAGGGGGATGTGCTGACCTATGCCCTTCACTTTTCCTAAAGACGAAGGGAGTGAAAATAGCCCTTCAACTTTCCCAAGGGATAGCAGGGCATAACACTAAAGAAACATGTGGTAGGTGATCTACCAGTCCAAATGGGTATCGGGCACTGGTGACCGGCGACCCTGACCTGCTTCTTGTCCACACAATGGTGTGGGCCACAGAGGAGCGGAGCACATATAACATCTCACCAGTCACCTGCCACTGCGCCCTGTTCCCATTTGAGAAGAAAGTGCAGTGGTAGGATATGGGTGACTAACCTGCTCCTCTTTGGGGTAGCTGGCTCACACACCTGCACCCTGTTGTCCAATAGTCGAACAGGATGCGGATTTAAATAAACCACTTTCCACTGCCAGTAAAAAAAAAAAAAAAATTATCTGTCAATGTTTATAAACACTTGGAGAATTGTTTTAAAATTTGAACACAGAGATTGGGATGAGCTAAAGGAGGGAAACAGCGTTTACAATGCTGTTTTTACAATGAAGTACCATTACAATGCGGTCGTTACAACGACCGCGTTGTTGGTACGCAATACATTTACATTGCAAGTCATTAGAACAACTTGCTGTAGAGGGCGCTAAGGTATTGGATATAAAATCCAACACCTTCCCTACTGTTGCGCAAACTGGAGTAGGAATAGTAAATAATACTATTCCTAAGTCCAGCGCACCCCCTACAGCAAGTCGCTGTAGTGTCTTGCGTTGTAATGGTATTGCGTACTAACAACGTGGTCGTTGTAACAACCACGTTGTATAAGTACGCGTTGTGATAGCATGCAATGTAACATGCTATCTTCGCTAAAGGAACACCGCGCAGATCTCCAGGCATTTTTTTCCTAAAAGCCCCCTATAGTTTGCAAACATTGAGTGAGATTTTAGAAGAAGAAATGCTGCATACAGGGCATGGTTTCATGTAAATCCCAGATGTAGAGGAGGTATTAGTGGTGAGAGGTGGAGGGACGCACAAAGAATCTGCAAGACAAGGCAGGGTACAAAGTCTGCAGTGGGGTGGGGCAGGGGCACATAGAGGGGTAGTAGGGTCAGAACAGAAAGGCACACAGGTTGTAGTAAAAAAGGGCTTGATCCATGGATTGCAGCAGGATAGGGGCACAGAGAGTGGATGTAGGGGAGGCCGAGGACACTCATGGGGGATCTAGGTTTGAGGCAGGATGACATACAGACGGGCTGCAGGTACAGTAGGGGGAAACAGACATTTTGCAGGGGTACAGCAAGTACACAAGGGTCACCAGGGGTAGAACAGTGAAGCCATTGAGGCTGCTGTGGTGCAGGGACAAGAACATAGGGGTTCTGGGGATGGAATAGGGAGGAGCTTAGGGACTGCTATGGCGCAGGGGCATGGCAGGGGGCACATAGAAGGGATTTAGGGGAAGCGAAAGGCCTCCAGAGGTGTTGCAGGAGTGGTGTAGGGGCCACACACAGGGGCATTAAGAGCACGGCTGGGCACCACACAGACAGAATGCAAGAAGGTGGTACGTGGCACATCCATCATCATACTTCCACACAATGATGAATAGTTTAGTAGTAACTTGTAAACATTTTCCAAATTCCATAGGAGTCTATCTTTGTCAGTTATGTTACTGTCATTTACTCCATACCACAGTTGGTCTTCGCACATAAACATTATAACATTCACAAGCTGCTTGCTATGCAGCATAAAATATCATTACTTTAGGTGTGAAATTGTCTTACCTATAGAAACTTGTTCAAACTTAAAGTATGTTATTGAGTAATCATTTTTGTGCCGTATTCAGTATATATTATATAGCACGGTTTGGATGAGTGTAGTATTTTGTGATGTTCCTCCACATTGTGTACAATATATATTTTGATTTGCATGATGCACTAATTTTTCAAAGAAAAAAAATGTGTTATGTGATTAATAAATAGATTCATTTTTGAAGCTATTTGTTCTGTTCCTTCATGTTTTTTAAGCTTGCCATTTATGTTTTCCAGTACTTTACAATGGTAATTCCAGTTATAGTCATATTTGCATGATCTAAGCATTGAAATACAGCCCTTGCAAATTCACTGCCATCCTCTTCTGTAGAATCTTTTAATAATATACATCTACTTTGAATGTCTGGTAATGTATGTATTGTTGATGCCAAGGCAATTCTTGATTGCTGAGGTCGGTTTTGAAGTATGTTTGAATGCGCTTCAGAAAGTATTTTATCTTGATTGTTGGAGATGTCTTGCACAATTCAGTACATTTAAGAAAATAATATCAAAGTGGCATTGCCCTTGCAATTTATTCCATTTATATTGTCAAATGGAATTAATACATGCCTAGGAATATGCTGCCCATCCATTCTCCTTACTTTGATATTTACGTGCTTGGTTTTTAAACATTTGTGTTAGAAGAAGTAGTGCAAAATATTATTTTCTATAGTGCTTTTGACATTATTATGCTGAGGTAATTCTAGTGTGTAAATAGATGGCAATTTATTAGGCGTGGAATATCTGCAATTGATTTTGATTCATCAAAATTAATTCAAAATAACCATCTTACTCTGTAAACTCTTGATAAAGTTACATAAAGCATGCCTTCATTAAGTATTTAAGTATTTTTAGTCCAATGCTGACTAATACTAAATCCAAACTAAGGTCCTGATTACGATGGCAGGAAGACCGCCACCCACAGGCTGTCTCCCTGCCATCATAACCAAGTTAACCGCCCGCCACATTACAATGGGGGGGCGGATGTGTGGCGGTCAGAATGACCGACCACCACGGGTCTGACAGAATGATTCCGATTGCCTGTCGTACCTGCAGTAATTTCTAGCCCTAGGTGCTCTCCATGAGGTGCTGGAAGCATTAGAAGTGGCCAAGAGGAACTGCTCCAGAAAGTTTGAAAGTTGGCAGTTTGAACATTTTTAGACTTCCAAGACCTCTGGAGCATCAATGTGGTCTCGGGGCAAAAGTGTCTGACTTCGAGAGGACTTCACCGGCTCACGCCACCAGATGTTTTTGAGCTCCATCAAAAAGACTAAGGGCATGTGTAGAAAAGTGGGTTATTAGTAAGTGGAGGTATTCACCATCACCTAGTAATAATACCATAATCACTAATAGGGCCAGTCAAACCTTGCTCAAACCTTGGTAACTTAGCAAACAAGCAGTCAGGTTGAACTTAGGAGACATGTATAAGTAAAGCATTTAACACCAGCAAAACAGTGAATAAGTAAAAGACAGCATAATGAAAATCCAACACTGTTTATAAAAATAGAGAATATTTTTATCTTTAAAATAACACCTAAATGACAAAAATTCAATGAAGGGAACTGGAGAGATATGAATTTTTAAAGAATAAATAAAAAATTGTGCATTGGGTCAGATAGATTGAGGGCTAGGTCCCAGTCAAAAAGTCCAAGGGTCCAGCAGGGCAATCTTTTTTCTTCTGATTTTCCAGTCAGGGATCTCTGGCTCTCCCATATATATCCTCCATTCTGGACGAGCGAGAGGGGGGGACATCCAGCCAATAGGGGTAAAGTTGCCTCCCTCTTCTATAACCACTTCCTGCGAAGTGGCATATTTTTGACCCAAAATTCCCTGTTCTCACAAAAATCAATATGGAGAAAATCTCTCCTTGGTGTGTATCTGTGTAACCCAACCCAAAGGTGCAGCTAACAGACTAACAACTCACTACACTCCCCTTCCAGCCCATCTCCTAATCTAAATAGGGGGCTACCATCTGTCTGGGGATCAAGAAAGTGGGGGCCTGGGTCCTATGAAATCTGCTCTCCTGCCATGGAAGTCTAGCTTTTCTCCCCAGAACCCTTCCTCTCCCTGGTTTCTCCAGGAAGCAAATCTCCTCACACCAAATTGTTATATTGTTTCAGCCCCAGCCCTATTCACACCTACTCAGGGAGCAGCTTGGATCACTTTGCCAAAGGCTGACCAATCAAAAGAGGCTTCAAATGGCTGCGTTAGGTAACCTCGGGATAGTAAGTTCTAAAACTTCCTTCCTGTAATAGCTATAATAAATCCAACCTTGCCAAGTTGATGGGTTTATTCTTACTTTTTGAAATGGGGTTCTCCAGTAGGCAGAGGTAGGTACCTTTGTCCAAATAGGCATCCTTGCTTCTACTCAGGGTAAGGGGGATACACTTCTAAAATAACCCCTGATCACCTCTTTGGTAGCTTGGCATGAGCAGACAGGCTTATCCCAGAGGCAGTGTGTAAAGCATTTGTGAACACATACAGTAATACAGTGAAAACAATACAAATGGACACCACACTAGTTTAGAAAAATAAATAATCTTTATCTAAATCAAAACAAGACCAAACAACAAAAATCCACAATACAGTAATAAAAATATGACTTTCAGATGGTAGAAATAGTTCAGTTCAAAGCAAATTGCAGATGCGACACTTTTCACACAAAGTACCTGGGATGCGTCATGCAAACAAACAAAACGGGCCGCAGGCAAGGTGATGCGTCGGTTCCTTACACTCAGGGAAGGTGATGTGTCGGTTCCTTGCTCTGGGGGAGGTGATGCATCAGTTCCTTACTGCTGCGCAGGGGAGGTGATGCATCGGTTCCTTACCGGAGAGGAGGTGATGCGTCGGTTTCTTACTGCGTGGGGAGGTGATGCGTCGGTTTCTTACTGCATCCCCCAACGATGCAACAAACTTGCCGCCTCGATGCGATGCGACAATCCTGGACGATGCGTGGATTCTTCCAGCTCCCAGCGGAAAACAGTCTCTAGAGGTCCAGAACAACAGCAGGCACCTCTTTGCAGGTCAGAACTCCCAGCAAGGAAGTTCAGGGAAGCTGGTGGTGAAGTCTTTGTGTCCCTGAGACTTCAAAACAGGAGGCAAGCTCAGTTTCAAGCCCTTGGAGATCTTCCTCAAGCAGGGGACACAGCAAACAGCAAAGTCTTTTTCTCCTTTCCTTGACAGCAAGTAGCCATGCAGGCCAACCCCAGACAGCAAACAGCACAGAGGCAGTATTCCTCCTCAGCTTCTCCAGTTCTTCTCCTTGGAAAAGGTTCCTTTTGATTTCCCAGAAATGATCTAAAAGTCTGGGGTCTGGGCCCCTCTTTTTATAAACAAAAATCCTTTGTTCTCTGAAGGCAGAGGGTGTCTGTACCCAGCCAAAACCAGTTCTGTGGGGCACTTTGCAAGTGCACAACAACCTCCATTGTCAGTGTGAGCCCTGGCTCCAGACACACCACAGGGGTGCGGAGCCATCATTGTGGAAGGCAGGCACAGCCCTATTCAGGTGCAGGTGCTACTCCTCCCACCACTCCAAATGCAGACCAGGCCTATTCAGCCCAGCCCTGACTCATCAGGCTCTCTGGAGCCACTGCTCCTCCCCAGCCCCTGACACTCCAAAGCCAGACATGCAATACACAAACCTAGCAGAGGCATACTGGATGGCTAAGCAAGAAAATACCTACTTTCTAAAAGTGGTATTTTCACACACAGAATGTAAAAATCACCCTCACTAAAAGATGCATTTTAACATTCTGAGTTCAGGCATACTAAACTTTATTTTCCTACATTGTGCCCAGGGGTAGTTATGTTTATAAGATGTTATAAGCAAACTCCCCATTCTGTCCTATGGGAACAGGTAGCCTTGCAATAGTGAAAAACGAAATTGCCAGTAATTCACTATCAACACATGCCACAAACACCAGGGCATGTCCTACCTTTCACATACACTGCACCCTGCCCACAGGGGTACCTTGGTCCTACCATAAGGGTGACTGATATGTAAGAAAAGGGAAGGTTAGGGCCTGGCAAGTGTGTGCACGTGCCAAGTCGACATGGCAGTCCCAGACTGCACACAGGCCCTGCTATGGCCTTTTACAGGCTGCCTCTCTGGGTGGCACAATCAGTGCTGCAGCCCACTAGCAGCATTTGATTTACAGGCCCTGGGCACACACAGTGCACTGTACTAGGGTCTGACTAGTAAATCAAATATGCCAATCATGGAATCACTAATCCATAACAACAATTTACAGGGAGAGCATATGCACTTTAGCACTGATCAGCAGTGATGAAGTGCCCAGAGTCATAAAACCATCAACAACAGGTCAGAAAAAAATACAGGAGGAAGGCAAACAGTTCTGGGATGACCCTGCAAAAAGGGCCAAGTCCAACAGTTACCATTATTTTGATACTTTGAACGATATTGCTAGCTAGCTCCCAAGCAAAGATAGACTTTATTATGTTTAATAAAGCCTTCCCATGTTAGCCTATGGGGCTAGCAGCACTACAATAGGGAAACACGACTATGGCTGTTTTTCCATACAGGGCACATAAAACAACTTGTATATTGTCCTGCTTTTTATAACAATGTACCTTACCCTTGGGCCACCTAGGGAAGATCTTAGGGGTGACTTTTAAGTTATAAAAAGGTAGTTTTGAGCTTTGGAAGTACTTTTAATTCCAAAGTTGAATTTGGACATAGTTTTAGTTTAAAGCCAGCCTGCAAAGGGGTCCCTTACAGAACCAATCACCACCAGCATCAGTTAACAAATGGGCATGATCAGGGCAAAAAGGATGACTTTCCTACACCCTGACTTAGAGTTTAGTGACAAGTTACTCCAAAGGTGGCTATTCTTCAGTGTTAGCCACTTCTGGTTACCTCTGCTGTGCACCTTCGCCAGCACTAGCCATTGTATGTCAGAATTTAATCGAAATGAAAGTCAGCTTCCTAACTCTCCCAATAATTTGTGAAGGAAGGAAAGCTGTCCGGCCATGAAACACTAACAGAAACTATGTGGAGATATAAATGGTTTACTTAGTATGTGTGTGTTAAATCAAGGGGGAGGGAGAAAGAAGGAACTGTGATCCATTCAGCTTCCTTATTCGTAAATTAGATATCAAAATGAGAATGGATCACTTGACCTGAGTAACCAGGGTTTTATGAAATTCGTGCAGTGTACCGATAAGAAACCCTCATTCACGTACAAAAGTCGGAAAAGCGGTATATCTTGATTATCCGCCCTGCTCTTAAAAACGTGACAGCATCATCATAGGGTTAGTTTTTGTATGCTTCCTCCATCCGGAGGAAAACCACTGGTTATTGCAGTAGTGATCAAAGAAAGGTGAAAGTGTTTTTAGTGAAGTGAATCTCAAAATGTTAAAAACTCGTAGACCCCGATTTGTAAAATTTAATCAATCTGGGTTCGAGATATATTAAAATCTGTGTCGTGCGTGGGAAGACTAGTTAGTGGTCTAAGGCACTGTGAGTGTCCATAAAAGGTCGACATGTTTCAGCCCCAGTGATTGCCCTTGTGGGTCAAGTGGGCTTTCTTCAGGACCTAAAAAAGGAAAAGTGGTGGAGACCTTATTTTGTATGGGTCTCTATGTATCAGGGTGTATTGACCCGATTCTCATGCGGTCAAGTAGTATCTGTTCAGAGTAAAGGAGGAAACAAAAAGAAAAAAGATGCGAGTATCATTTAGCGCATTTTCTCAAAAAATGGCGTGCTGTCTTTTCTCACAAGAAATAATGATAAAGAAGAACATTAATAATAACTAAAAAAATGGCAATTCTTTCTCTCCTGCGTGAAATTCTGGCAAACTTTTTAAGAAACAATTTTTCTCTTTTGTCTCCCATACGGTGCTCAATATGGAAATATATTACCATATATTTGTCTTTAAACTCCTGAGGTGTCATGTTAAGATTGACAAGAAGAAAATTGGGTTAGTCTAATAGTTCTGCACCTTATTCTTGGTGATAGTATGGACCCCGATGTCATATGTGCAGTATACCTATAGTTGCGAGTGTTCCTCAGAGAAAGCGACTTGGTAGGCGGTCTGTTGTAATTACTGTTGATATACTAATGTGTGTTAAAGAAAGGTTAACTGAAGTTGTGGTAGAAACAATCTTATAGCAGTGTTTTTAATAGATGACCGCAGCTTATTCTCATCAGACCTTTCGATAAATATTAGTATATCATGCGCTAGCTGTTTATTAAATAAATGCTAATGACTAGATTTGAATTACGTATTATCAAACAGCTCTAAAACGGCATGGTTTCATACCTTGAGTCTTAAATTGTGGATTTCAACGGGCAACCAGGGAGCTTGTTACCTGCTAGGGACAACAGTATAAAGCAATTTAGATTCTGTTGAGTAAAATACGTTACGGTTTTACAGCTTTCCGTCCTCGTGGCTCCTTCTCAATACCTGCTGTGCAGTGTAGTACGACTTGTGCTGACACTTCCTATGGTTGCCCGGATGTGTTTGGCTTCCGGCTTGTGATGTTTTATACAGCCGGGGATAGAAATAAAGGAAAGACTAATTCCTTTGTTAAAGAGGGAATGTCGACTTGTGCTGACACTTCCTCTGGTTGCCTGGATGTGTTTGGCTTCTGGCTTGTGATGTTTTATACAGCCGGGGATAGAAATAAAGGAAAGACTAATTCCATTGTTAATGAGGGAATTTCAATAAATGGTTATAGCGGTCTAGCAAGTTGGTTCAGAAGTGTTTTTATAAATAAAAATAGATAGTAAAGAATAAATTCTAATTGGAAGGTTTTTCTTATTGCAATAAATACCTGCTGCCCAGTGTAAAAATGCCTTGTGTTGACTCTACCTTAATGTATTTATTCGGCTCTGGTTTAAAAAAAGGGGGGGGAGCGAGATTTCGGCTTCTGATATATTAGAAAAGAGCCGGTTTTGAAAGGAAAAAATGGAAAGAACAGACTTAGTGTAGCTCTATCACTTCAGTAAGGTATACAACTTAGGCAATTCTCGTATACTTGTCCAACCCAAGAGTTTTATAGGGTGGTTTTCTAAAGTACAGATTATATTTTAATGTCCTATGCTCAGCCACGGAATATTATCATTGAGCCCTTGGATGTTCGTTTGAAGCCGGTGCACCCATCTCTGTTCTTTTTCGAAGAGTATTTTTTCTGCATTGTGATTTTTTGTTGCCAAGGTTTCCAAAATTACCCATTTTAAATCACTGGGGGTGTGTTTTGCTTCTATAAAGTGGTTGCTCATTTTTGTTGTGCTTCTTTTGCACTTGACGTTGCTCTTATGCTCGCATATTCTTTGTTTGGCTTTCCGACATGTCATCCCTATGTAACGTAAGGCACAGGGACACGTGATCATATAGATCACATGTGTTGAGTTGCAGTTCGTGTGGTATTTGATCGTCCACTTAAAATTCGGCAGAAGTTGGATGGTTTTTGTTGCGGTTGTCAAATTGCAGACAGAACAGGAACCGCATGGGTAATGGCCCACCACTGGGGGGTTATCCCATAGCCTTGGGGTTGGTTCCTCTCGTATTTGTGGTGGTGGTCTGGTATGGACCAGGATATCTTTTAAGTTCCTGGTTCTTTTATTTGCGAATCTTGGTTTTGGCCAATTCAGGGATCCTGAAGTCAGGATCCGCCAATTTTTGTTAACAATCTTTTTGACATCGTTTGAGGCTGTATTATAAGTACTTACACATGTTACCACATCCCTTTCTTGTTCCTTTTGTGTTGTCTCCAAAAGGCTTTCTCTAGGTTGGTTTCTAGCCCTCTTTTGGCATCTGTTGATGGTTTTCTCAGGGTAATCACGGTTCCTCAATTTGTCGCATAGGTCCTTTGCTTGACTTTTGTGTTCTTGAATGTTACTACAGTTACGTCTAAGGCGCAGGAACTGACTGTAAGGGAGGTTATCCCTGAGTGGTCGCGGGTGAAAGCTTTTGTAGGAAAGTAAGCTGTTCTTTGAAGTTGGTTTGAAATATGTTTTCGTTTGGATTGTATCATTCTCAACATAGATGGTTAAATCTAGGAAATCCAATTTTGTCTTGTCAGCTGTGTAAGTGAACTTCAACCATTCATCCCTTGTGTTGATCCATCTATGAAAGTTACTCAGACTTTCCATGTCTCCTTCCCAGATCAGGATAATGTCGTCTATGTAGCGCTTCCAAAAAGAATCCTCTGTAGAAAGGGGTTCGAGATGTTTTGAATGTATGTTTCTTCGAAGTCGCTGACGTACAGCCCTGCCACACTCGGGGCAAAGGTGCTGCCCATGGAAGTCCCATGACATTGTTGGTACATGGTGTTGTTATATTCGAAGTAGTTCTCTGTTAAGGCTAACTTGCAGCATTCCAAGACGAAATGTCTAGGTGTTTTAAAGTCCCATTGTTTGTTAAAGAGTAGAGTCTCCAGTGTATCTAAGGTCTTTTGTTGGGGGAGACTTGTGTAAAGACTTTCTACGTCTAATCCTACAAGTAGCATGCTTTCTTCTGAGTATGTTTGATCTTTCAGGAGATTCAACAGGTCTCTGGTGTCCTTTAGATATGTTGGTGTTTGTTGTACCAGTGGTTTTAAGTATTGATCCGCGAATTGAGAGAGTGGCTCTAGAATTGAACCGATCCCTGAAACGATAGGTCGTCCAGGTGGGGGTCTCCGTTCCTTATGAATCTTGGGATGGAGGAAGCATACAAAAACTAACCCTATGATGATGCTGTCACGTTTTTAAGAGCAGGGCGGATAATCAAGATATACCGCTTTTCCGACTTTTGTACGTGAATGAGGGTTTCTTATCGGTACACTGCACGAATTTCATAAAACCCTGGTTACTCAGGTCAAGTGATCCATTCTTACTTTAGTATGTGAAAGCGAAATGGGATTGGTTGTTGTGATGTTCTCTTGCCCATGTGCTTAGTGTCAGTGGAAGAGTTACATTGTATGGAAGTGTACTAGACAGTGCTACCCAACAAAGCACATTTGAAAAAGTGTTCACTTAAACTTTATGCCAACCTGTTTTCTTTTTTTACATAGAAAACAATGCTAATGGTTAATACTTTTTAATGTGTGATTTTAATTTCTTTATTTTCTACATAGGCTAGATTTAAAACTTCTGCTGTTTTGTTTTACAGCCTTCCACAAATAGTGCTATTGTTTTCATGAATGTTTGAGTTCAAGTCAAGGGCCACGGATGTTTCAACCCCTTAATTGTAGAATGCTGTAATGTTTACCATAAATGCTATTTAACTGTGTGTGTTTTGACTTGGTATTTGTAAATGTGCTACTTAAAAGTGTTATTCCTTTCACAACAGATGTGCCATGGCTGTACCAGACAGTTAATTCATAGGAACTAACTCATAGTAACCATACTAAAGAGCCAGAACCTTTCTTGTAGAAAGCTTGCTGGCTAGACATTGCATTGAATAGACTTACCTATACTGCGGAGGCTTTGCATTTGTTCCTGTGTGTGCCCTTCACAATTGCGAAGCCTATGGAACAATTGGATGCTGGAAGCACAAGTTGAAAAGATGGATCCAACACTCCTGTGTTACTACATATACTCAGAGGTGCAGAATATGCAGCATTTGTTGTTAGTGCTGCAACAGTTCAATAAAGAGGTTTGCCCTAGTCCCGGTTGAGGGCACATTTCATACCATATATAAATATCAAACATCTACTGGCAGAATATTTCAGTTGTAATGTATGTGGAGACGTGTCAAACTATATTAACTTGTCTACATACCATTTAGGTGTGACAACTATGAGTCAGTACATGTTATCACAGTGTTGGGAGTGCATTCTGTGCAGTGTGCATTGGCATTTACAAAGTGGTAGGAGAAGTATCCATAATCATGTAAGTAGTAATTTTTTGATTTATCACACCATACTGAGGAGGAAGAAGAAGGTCCTCGGCCTTCCACTTCTGTTGCAACCTCAGCAGCTACAATGGAATAGATCGTGAACCAAGCTGGAAAGTAATTTTCTGTGCCAACAGACAGCTGTTGAGATTACTTTAAAGTCACAACATCAGTTGCATGGTCTGCAACATCAGTTGAGTTCCACTCTGCTGGGGGTGGTAAAGATGATGATGATGAGTGGGAGTATGTCATCGTCAACCATCATCTCTTATGTCGCACTAGTAATGACACTGAGAGCAGGAGATGTATTCAAGTCATCTCTTTATATTCCCTAGCAGCCCAAAGTCCTTCTACACCTTGTGTGTGTTCATGCTTGCCTGTGTTGCAATGTTCACGAGCATTGTATTGTTTTGTTACAAAATGAAGCAATATGTGTTAATGTGGCATAGTGTATGTGACAAAGAATGTGTGTTGAGAGACCAGAAAGGCTGATCACCTTGGCAGTGTGTTGTATATGAGGTACTCATGAACAGCAAAAGGTGCAAAGTGGTATGGTTCACATTGAAACACCATATACCTGAGTGGGATATGGGTGTCGATTAATATGTTACTGTACAGCGCCACAGTGTGATCTTTGCACATGCAGACGTCTGTGAGTGAGTTGCGTGTGCATTGTGTGTGTTTTATAGGTCCTGTGTTGTTGAACATGACAATAATGCAAATAGGTTTGGTGCAAAGTGAAACAGCATGCATCTGTGTGTGGTGCTCTGTATATTGGTGCCCATACAGAACTCAGGGTTGCAATATGTGTCTGTTCTGTGTTTGTTGTATTTCATGTGTGCGCAAACATCAAAATAATACAAGGTGATATCGTGCAAATTGAAACACCGTGAGTCCGATTCACAAAGGTATTTTTGGCCATAGGCCCACATTTACACATACAAGGAGATCACAAAGTATTCATATCAGTGAGTTTCTCTGCTACGAGTACACAAAGCAGTGAACTCAGGATTGCCATGGGGCCATTCTAAAGTATTGTTTGCCTTTTAGTTTTGGGAGCAACCACAAATATGTATGTTTGTGAGTCTTCAAAGATTTCTATCTCACCCTTTCCCATCCAGAAAAACCAAGTGCTGGAGTAATTCCCCTTCCAGGACAGGAAGGGAAATTGATCACCCCAGAATGAAGGCCTTTCCCCAAAAATATTTTTTTTTCCTGAGGAGATAAAGAAAGAAAAATGTGAGTTTCCATAAGGGCTCCATTCCCCCTGTTCATAATTCTACACTATGGGCCCGATTCCGATCTCGTAAGGAAGGCCTCCAAACGGGATTTGTAAAGACCAAATCCGATTCGGAGCCTATTGGTCCGTCCGAATCGTCCCCCGTTCCTAACGAGCAAGTACGATGCGAGTATCCTGTACGCGCCGTGCGGATTGTTTACAAACCCGAACCTGTTCGTCCGACACGTTCGTACCCGAATCGTGCCGCGCAATGGCGCCGTTTTGCGACCGAGCGAGTACGATGCACGAATCGGACAGCTGTATCGCCTCGGTCTCATCGAGATGAAACGGCTGTCGGGTTCAGACTTTGGGGGGCCATAGCAGGCCCCCCCTTTACCCGGAGCCCTCCGATTTGGTCACTGGGGGGTGCGCATGGGTCCGCCCGATCCAAGCATGCACAGTGTGGCGGGCCACATGGGGTGCCCGCCACAGGGTGTACGCTTTTCCCCGCTGTTGGAAAACGAGGCAGTATCTGTGAGGCCTGCACAAATAACATGTCACACTTGTCCTTCACTGGGAACCAAACACCCTATTGTAGCTCTTGACTCTCAGAGGGTAGCGTTGCAGAGCAGTCTAAGGCTTACTCAAGGGAGGTGGTGTGGGCTAGTAATCGCCATTACAAGTACGCAGAAATAACACTCCATAATTGATTGTCCAGTCTGTACTTTGCTTTATAAAAGTAAGAGTACATTTATTAAACACACACACTACTCAATACTATGCAACAATTTACAAATATACATAAGCTGTTGGAATTTCATTGTGACATTGCATAACATTTCCACCCCTCCCAAAGGGAGGTGGGGTCTAGTACCACCACTCACATGTATGCCCATCATCTTGCCCCCTAATGCAGTTAGTTGAACATAACCTGGAGCGAGGGCCCTGCGCACTGGCACCATCCCAGTGGCGACCCACCCCATTATCTCAACAAGCATTTAAAATAGGCACACCTGCCCTGGTGACACATAACCCTGACTGAACATGTCATACTGACCATATAGTATACACCTCTACATCTTAGGGGCTAACAGTCTGAGTTGTTCTTCACCTAACGCAGCAGCAAGAATACATGTTTGGGCACCACTTTAAATGAGGTACTTTTCATAGCTGACAACAGTTGTAATGCATTGCAATCACAGCCTCTAAAAGGCATCACAGGTACAATCAGAGGATTAAGCATTTACAGCCAGACACCCTAGCAGGAATGGCTGGCAACATAACCCCACTTTGCTTATGACATCACCTTACACAGGTACTTCACATACCACATGTGACTTCCAGTCCCTCTAAAAAGAAATAACATAGGTAAATGCATTTGTGGTGCAATTACACCTCTTCACCTCCAGGGGATGCCCTGCTCCAGACATCCCCAACTCAGCCCTGAGTTGCCCGAGAGACTTAGGGAGGGACTTTCTTCCGTCGTGCTGGGGGAGACTGCGTTGCTCCTGCAGCTCCCCCTGCACCTTGGCACACCTCTCGTGGTGACCCCGTCCTCCTGGGGCCACTACACACCAAGAACCATCCTCCTTTTCCTTGCAGGCCGGTCCGGGCCTGCAAGGCATTATGGGGCGAAGCGCTCCTTGCGCACATATTATAGCAGTGGCTCTCCCGCTGCTCCGGGGGGAGCCGCACTGACCCCGGTGGCCTCACGCCGCATCTCCTGGCCTCGGTGGGGGGCCTGGTCCCACCCGGACCCTCAGGTGAGCGATGGCAGCTCGGGGAGCCCACCCCTGGCTGCTCCAGTTGTGTTTCGGGGGCCCGGTCCCACCCGGGCCCCTCGCTGCAGGCTCGATGGAGAGCCACTCGGGGAGCCCACCCCCGGAGGCTCCCGCCGGCTCCCCGCCCAGCCAGCACCCTCGCGTGCTGCCGGGGGAGCCGGCACTCCTCTTCTGGGCTGCCCGCTCCGGCAGGCAGACACGGAGATTCCCGCTGGTCCGGCCGGACCTCGGGGGAGTGCGACGGCACTCCCCCGCCTTCTCCAGCCACGGGGGAGTGCGGCAGCACTTCCCCGGCCTCGCCACCCACATCAGGGCCCGGAGTTGGGATCCCCGGCCCCCAGCGCATCTTCACGGGGAGCGCGACGGCGCTCCCCGACTTGGCTTCGGCGGTGCGGGCCCGGAGTTGGGATCCTGGGCCCCAGGGAATCTTCACAGCGAGCGCGACGGCGCTCCCCGACTGGACTTCTCCCGTGAGGGGGGTTGCGCAATGGCGCGCCCCCCTCCTATTCAGCGCCATCACCGGGGGCCAGAGTGGGCTCCTGGCACCCCTTTTTGGGCATGTTCCCGGGGAGCGCAACAGCACTCCCCGGCTTGACTTCTTCCGGGGGCAGCCCCTGGGACCTGACCCACCCCAGGGGCACATTCAGGACCGGCGGCAGAGCCCCACGTGCTTCGTCGTCGGTCCTCTCAGAGTTCAAGGGTCGCCTACCTTCTGGAGGGCATATCTCAGCCCCCAGGCACTTGATTTTCATCATTTTGGCCTCTTCTTGCTCCTGGTGGCGCTCCCCAGCCACTGGGAGCACTTTCTTTCGCCCTCATGGTCTCCAGGAGGTTGAATTCGGCAGGGAGCAGTCTTCACTGGCTCCCTGCGCCAGTCTCTCACCTGGCTCTTCTCCTGGGCCTCTCTTCTCCTTGCGCAGAGTCCCAGGCTTCTGCTCACTGGTCCTGGACTCCCTTCCTGGCGCAATTCTGCATCCTGGGACAGTCAGGGGGTTCTTCCCCCCAACTGGCCATGGGGCCAGGCTCCAGCACCAGTCTTCCTCAGCAGACCACACCCCAGAGAGAGCTCCTCTTCCTGTGCAGACTCTTTTTAAAGAATGGGGAGGGGGCTGGCAGGAAGTCTCTGTTTGCCCTATCACACAGCGACACATCACCTCTCTGCCCCTTCTCCCTCCTTCCTGCCCAGGCCTCTGGGTTTGTTCAAAATGGCGTCGTCCAGGGGTCTCATGCCACATGGTCTCTGAGAGCCCCTTCCCCCCTCGCTGCTTCCTCTCCAGAGCAGCTTGGTGCCTGGCACCAGGTGTCAGCTGCTGATGGATGAACCTGTAGCTCCACCTATCTTCTCTTCTTGGAGTGGAGGCCTTCACCCTTGGAATGCTTGTTGTGCAGGACTGGGCCTCTGAGGCTACAGCTTGGGGAGGAAGGTCATTCATTCAGCCTGGGAGGGTCAGCCCCAGCCAGGCCCTGGTTATGAGCTGACTCAGAGAAATATGACATTTCTGGATGACCCAAAAGCAGTACAAATATGACTTTGGACTCTGCAGAATCCTTCTTCTCACATAAGTTACAGTGGACTTTAGTGCGTGTCTGGAATTTGTAGGCCCTAGGAAAGTAAACCTAGCCCATGTGCTCCCCATCCTCATAGGAGAATAATGGAATAAAAACAGTAAAGCACACTGACTTTCCCTCAAATGTTTCTTCCCATTGTAGAAAGCCTATTCCATGTCACCACCCAGTTCTGCATAAGTCCTGCCACACCATTCAACTTGTAGCTGCTCTTGGGCTGCGCACGTTAGGAATCTCCCCTGCGCAGCCCTTACACTTGTGCACACGCATGTACACATGTGTCTGCATGTAACCAGCCCAGTGCCCCTTACTCTGGCTGCAGCGCGGCGGCCTACTCGCACCAGGGGGACACCGGTAAAATACACATGCAGTCCCTTTCATCATGCGTTCACTGTGGGTGAGTCCCAACTTATGAGGCTCTCCCACAGTAAAAACTCAACAAATAGGTGTTTAAAAAGCGAAAAATCCGGGCGGTTCAGATGTGTCAGAACCACCTTCTAACACCCGCCCACCCCTTTTTTGGTATGGGAGCCTGTGTACGCGTCTGTACACGGGCTCCCATAGAGTTCAATGGGAGTCCGAGCGAGCCGAGTCCGTAAGCATACAGCAGCATCGTACTCGCTCGTTCAGACTTCCGGAGCACGCCTCGCTCAGAAAGCCCTCCAGATCCAAATCGTATGGAGGGCTTTCCTTACGAGATCGGAATCGGGCCCTATCTGTCACAGAGGTAGTATGCCTGGAAACTTGCACCTGGTGCAGCTTTCCAGGTGTATTTCTCGGAATGTTTGCAAATAGAATAGAAAAGGAAAGTAAAAGTATGTTTTTGTGGAGATGTACAGCGCTTCCCATATTTTCACTTTTTTTCATGAATGGTTTGGTTGTTGCGCACTAATGTGTGGGCTTTGTCCATGTTAGCCTTGTGTGTGTGTTGTGTGTGTTTTGCATGCCCTATATAGGCAACATCAAAATAGTGAAAACGTGTGTTGTGCAAGGTTACACACCATGTGTCTGAGCGAAGTGTTCATTGTGGTAGAGTATGCGTGTTTGTAGAGTACCAAGGAGTAGACTTTACCTATGCCCACTTTTAGTATGTTTTGTATGTCTGTTGTGTGTGTTGCATTTCCACTGTTTACAAACATCAAAATGGTGAAAAGTGGTATGGTGCAAAATGAACTATCATATATCAGAATGTGCTATTGTGATTGTGGGTGGATGTGTAATTGAGGACCACCAATGTGTGAACCTCATCCATGCCAACCCCAGTTGTATGTTTTCTCTAATGCTCACATTCATTTAGTGTTCTTAAACTTACACTGTGTCCAATACTGCTGTGCATGCAATAACTGTATATGTGCAATCCTTTGTACACAAACATTTTGATAAATATATATAATTGGACATACCCCAATATCATGCCTTATATCTTCAAAATGACTGAAGGGATTTTAAACAAACCAAGGAAAGGCATCAATTGACCGAAAGGCCTCTGTGCCATATAAATTTGGTGACCATCTGTTCACCTTTTTAGCAGTTATGCATGCAGAAAGCTTTCCTATGATAAATCCCATTTTTGGACCTGGCCCTCTCTCCAGATTCACCCCAGATTTTTGACTTCCCTTGCCTTCATTTACTGAAACCATTTTTGTTTGTTTTTGGGACTCTGTGCCCTTTACTCCTGAAATTCAGTGGTAAAGGACGTGTGCTCTCTCCTGTGGAGAAATTGGCATACACCTAATTGGCACATTTAATTTACTTATAAGTCACTGGTAAATGGTACTACATGTACCCAGGGCCTGTAAATTAAATGCTACCAGTGAAATGCAGCACTCATTGTGTCATACACTAAAGTAGCACTATCAAGAATGCCTCAGGCTTGGCACTGCTGCCTGTAGTGCAGTTTTAAACTGCCTTTTCAACATGGCTAAATAAACCTTTCACTAGGCCTTAAACTTCCTTTTTAATACGTATACATCACGCTAAAAGAGGGCCCTTTAGACTCATAGGGCCGGATGCATGGTATTTAAAAGTAGGACGCACACACTTACATTTGACATGTCCTGACAGTGAAAAACTCCTAAAGTCCCATAGACTAACACTGGGTTACCTTATTACAATTAATTAGTGCTAACTTCAGCTTGGAAGCAATAAGAGAAATGATGTTTCCACTCAAATTAATTGCATTTTAAAATTCTCTTTAATAGTAATGTCGGATTTTAAGTTACTATTCTGGAAATGCCACTTTTAGAAAGTTGATATTTTTCTGCCTAAACCAAATGAGCTTTTCTGCCAAGGTCCAGGGTTACATGACTGTAAATGGCTCTCCTGTGGTGTTTTGTGTATTCCTTCCAGACATGAGAATAAAGGAGACCTAGGTGTGAGGGGAGAGGGTCTTTCTGACAGGATGACTGGCAGGTAGGTAAGGTTTATTGTGTTTATCAAATCATTTTACAAAAATTACAACAACTTCTAGGGTAAAAGGTATAATGAAACACACATAGCTTCCATTCTTTTGGTACACATTTTAGCAGTTGATAATTAATCATAAGTAAAGTATTTTTTAAAGGAATATGTCAGATAAATTATGTTAAGAACCCAGGCTACTATAAGCAAGGCCTAAAATATCATTTAGGCACTAATAAAAGATGGAGATTGATTGTTAAAAGAATAGTTAATGGCTACTCTTGTGCCTCGTTAAACAAAATTCAAAAATAATGTCCACATAGACGTTATAGGTTAGGGCATATACAAATGTTATGTTCTATAGTCTTTGACTTCAAACCACATAAACAACATGAGCCTTCACCCTTTATTTGTGGGTCCCAAGTCCCTTCAAATTGATGCAAACTAATATAGAAAAGCCTAAATGTTAAATATTTATTTTTCTTTGTTGCCTCAAGATTGCCTTTGCCACCCTAGACAGTTTGGAGCCAGGGTAAGGGGAAGAACTGACCGGACCCAGTTTGGGGGATGGGTCAGGGAATTTCCCAAACAAACGATGGCACCAGGTATAAAAGTGGGACCCTAAGAACCTCTCATCAGAACACGGTTGGACCTGTGAAAGATGCAGAAGAAGGACTGCCCTGCTCTATGAAGAAGGTAGATTGGACTTGCTTGCCTTGAACTCGGGTTCCCCAGAAGTGACTCCATGGCCCAGTTGGCTGACCTCCTGTTTGAGCTATAGGAAAACAACAAGCTTTCAGAGGCCTCCCTGCAACTTCCCAGCTAACCAGCACCAACAGAACCTACCTGGACCTGTCTGGGCCTGCTTGAACCCTGCAGCTGGCCTCTGCTGGAGGGAGTCCTGATCCCCATGTCCTTGACCCTTGGCTGGCATCAAAGTGTACGCTCCAGACCTCCAGGTGAAAAATTCATACATTTGTGCACCTCGCAACCGCAACGTTGACTCCTCGTGGTGAACAACGACTGTCAATTGCAACCTCCAACACGAAACTCTAGCGAGACCTGCACGTTGTGCCTACAGCAGCTTCCTGTAATGACTGCCAACGCCAGGTTGCCATGAGACCTGCAGTTTGCGTCAACAGTGACAGTCTGAAACAACTGCCAATTCAAACCTCAGCGACACCTAGCTCTTCGGGGCAAACAGGAACTGTCAGCGATGCATGATCCGCTCCTCGCACAGACCTTCTCTTGGTCCCATCGAATGCGAACAGCAGCTCCTTGCGCAGACTTGAGGACACTCTTCAGCAGGGCGAACTTGGTCCCTGTACCTGACCCACGCTCCATTGCGATTCACCTGAAGTTGTGACTTTACCCCAGTCCAGCACAACAAGATAACCAGGAGTTGCATTTTGTGCTTTTTGGCCTTATTTTAACCAAAAACTTAAAAAACTCACATCTCCGGTTCTTCTGATTGGATTTTTGTTGTTTTGGTGTCATTTCATGTATTACATTTTTATTAAATTTTACTCTATTTTTCTAAATTGGTTTGAGATTTTTCTTCAGTTGTGTTTTCACTTTATTACTGCTAAGGTACTGCGTAAATATTTTACACATTGCTGCTAAGCCTGACTGCTTTTGTGCTTAGCTACAAGACAGTTGAGAACAGGTCTACTTAGTGATTTTTGTGGTTTACTGTGACAAGATTGTATTTATCACTTGAGTAGGGCTTCCACCCGTCTCAACCAATAGCCCAATTCCTTACATCCACTATACTAGGTACTAAAGAAAATGTGTGCCCGCCCCCTCCCTCCCTTTAGAGCTCTTGAACCATTTGACCGAGCATCTCCACAATTAGCATTCTTTTTGATTTACTCCAAAATATTTCTTCCTTTGAGTTTGATGCAGTTTGATTTTGGAAAGCAAAATTTATCACATGTACATCAATCGTTTTTTTCTGATATGAGATGGCAACTTATGTACAGAGGCGTGACTGCACTTCTGTAATACATAGAAAAATGTGTATCTGGGCTATGACTGCAAAAGAGGGTAGATAAGGTTGTGACAGCTATTCCTGCAAAGAAGTGGCATTATTGTTGATTCTCAGTATTCACATCTATTTTTTAGGGCTTGTTCTCTGCTTTCCGTTTTCAGGAGACGGATGTCTGAGTTTTCAGTACTGGTTAATTAATGCTATACAAAATTAATAAATGAATACTTTATGCATGGTTCTAGGGTCTGGGGTGTGCTCTTATGCCCAGCTCTCTTCCATGGACCACCAGACACATTTGTCAACGTCTCCTAGGACCAAGCTGGGCAGCTCTGATTCAACCAAAGAGCCAGGTTCTGAGGCTCTTCCTGAAGGTGTGCAGAGTGGGGGAGCATCTGATGTTGAGCGGGAGCTTGTTCCAGGTCTTTGCTGCGATGTAGGAGAAGGCTCCGTCCATCATCCCCTTTGGTTTTGCTATGTTCGCCCTAAGTTGGCAGGGTATGCCCAGACGTGGGTCCCTTGCTCACTTTGCCACTGGATTCAAGATAGCCTGGCTGATGACGGCTGTAAGCCAGAAACCGGTCCCAGGATGCTTGTTTCCGGTCCAGGGAAGACATGGCTTGGCAGTTCGGGCTGGACTGTTCCCATGAGGCACAGGGTCAGACTGATTTGCATATGGCCATGTCTGAACTGGGGTGGCGGAGTGAGCTAAAGAATGATGATGGATTAAACCCAGATCAGTTGACTGGGGGTGAGTGCTTGCAATGTTCAACGCTCCGTCCATCATCCCCTTTGGTTTTGCTATGTTCGCCCTAAGTTGGCAGGGTATGCCCAGACGTGGGCCCCTTGCTCACTTTGCCACTGGATTCAAGATAGCCTGGCTGTTGACGGCTGTAAGCCAGAAACCGGTCCCAGGATGCTTGTTTCCGGTCCAGGGAAGACATGGCTTGGCAGTTCGGGCTGGACTGTTCCCATGAGGCACAGGGTCAGACTGATTTGCATATGGCCATGTCTGAACTGGGGTGGCGGAGTGAGCTAAAGAATGATGATGGATTAAACCCAGATCAGTTGACTGGGGGTGAGTGCTTGCAATGTTCAACGCTCCGTCCATCATCCCCTTTGGTTTTGCTATGTTCGCCCTAAGTTGGCAGGTTATGCCCAGACGTGGGTCCCTTGCTCACTTTGCCACTGGATTCAAGATAGCCTGGCTGATGACGGCTGTAAGCCAGAAACCGGTCCCAGGATGCTTGTTTCCGGTCCAGGGAAGACATGGCTTGGCAGTTCGGGCTGGACTGTTCCCATGAGGCACTGGGTCAGACTGATTTGCATATGGCCATGTCTGAACTGGGGTGGCGGAGTGAGCTAAAGAATGATGATGGATTAAACCCAGATCAGTTGACTGGGGGTGAGTGCTTGCAATGTTCAATGCTCCGTCCATCATCCCCTTTGGTTTTGCTATGTTCGCCCTAAGTTGGCAGGGTATGCCCAGACGTGGGTCCCTTGCTCACTTTGCCACTGGATTCAAGATAGCCTGGCTGATGACGGCTGTAAGCCAGAAACCGGTCCCAGGATGCTTGTTTCCGGTCCAGGGAAGACATGGCTTGGCAGTTCGGGCTGGACTGTTCCCATGAGGCACAGGGTCAGACTGATTTGCATATGGCCATGTCTGAACTGGGGTGGCGGAGTGAGCTAAAGAATGATGATGGATTAAACCCAGATCAGTTGACTGGGGGTGAGTGCTTGCAATGTTCAACGCTCCGTCCATCATCCCCTTTGGTTTTGCTATGTTCGCCCTAAGTTGGCAGGGTATGCCCAGACGTGGGTCCCTTGCTCACTTTGCCACTGGATTCAAGATAGCCTGGCTGATGACGGCTGTAAGCCAGAAACCGGTCCCAGGATGCTTGTTTCCGGTCCAGGGAAGACATGGCTTGGCAGTTCGGGCTGGACTGTTCCCATGAGGCACAGGGTCAGACTGATTTGCATATGGCCATGTCTGAACTGGGGTGGCGGAGTGAGCTAAAGAATGATGATGGATTAAACCCAGATCAGTTGACTGGGGGTGAGTGCTTGCAATGTTCAACGCTCCGTCCATCATCCCCTTTGGTTTTGCTAGGAGAAGGCTCTTCCACACACTCTGGTTCTGCGGATGCGTGGTGTTTTGGCAAGGGCGAGGTCGGTGGATCGCAGGTTTCTTTTGGGTGCGTGGATGGAGACTCTTTTGTTGAGGTATTGGGGTCCGGTGTTGTGGAGGGATTTGTAAACATGAGTGAGCAGCTTGAAGATTACTCTCTTCTCTACGGGGAGCCAGTGGATGTCTCATAGGTGCTGGGTGATGTTGTGGTGTCGTGAGATGCCGAGGACGAGTCTGGCGGTGGTGTTCTGGATGGTCAGGAGTTTTTGGAGCAGGGATTTGTTGATTCCAGCGTAGAGGGTGTTTCCGTAGTCCAGTCTGCTGGTTATGAGTGCGTGTGTGACGGTCCATCTACATTCAGGGGGGATCCATTTGAAGGTCTTGCGGAGGATGCGGAGGGTGTTGAAGCACGTGGAGGAGACGGCGTTGATCTGTCGGGTCATGGTGAAGGAGGAGTTGAGTATGATGCCGAGGTTGTGGGCATGGTCCATCAGTGTGGGGGTTGCCGAGGGCGGTGGCCCACCAGGTGTTGTCCCATGCGGAGGGGGGTTGGTCCAAGGACCAGGACTTCTGTCTTCTCCGAGTTGAGCTTCAGACAGCTGCTGCTCATCCAGGATGCAACGTCTTCCATTCCTGGTGGTGTCGGGTTCCTTTGTGAGGAGGGTCATGTAGATGTTGAAGAGCGTGGGGCTGAGCGATGACACTTGGGGTACTCCGCAGCTGATCTCTGTAGGTTCGGAGAGGAAGAGCGGGAGTCTGATTCTTTGGGTTCGGCCGGTGAGGAAAGAGCGGATCCAGTCGAGGGTGGTTCCCTGTATGCTGGCGTCGTGGAGTCTTGCAATAAGTGTGCGGTGGGAGATGGTGTTGAATGCTGCAGAGAGGTCAAGTAGGATGAGGGCCGACGTGTGGCCCTGGTCCAAGAGAGTGCGGATGTCGTCTGTGGTGGCAAGGAGTGCGGTCTCGGTGCTGTGGTTGCTGCGCAAACTGGATTGGGATGAGTCGAGAATGAGTTGGCTTTGATTAAGTTCGTGAGCTGGATGTTGACAATCTTCTCGGTTACTTTAGCTGCAAAGGGGAAGAGAGAGATGGGTCTGTAGTTTTTGAGGCCCGTCGGGTCTGCGGAGGGCTTCTTGAGGAGGGGCTTGACTTCTGCACGTTTCCAGTTGTCGGGGAAGGTGCCGAATTCGAAGGTGTTGTTGATGGTGGGTCGTAGTTCAGGTGCTATGGCGGTGGCGGCTCTGTGGAAGATGTGCGGTGGGCAGGGGTCTGTGGGGGCTCCTGAGTGAATGCTTTTCATGGTCGTGGTGGTGTCTTCAGTGGTAACCTGGGTCCAGGCAGAGATGGTAGGCTGGCTGGTGTTGCTGGAGGTAGGTGTGGTTTCGGTGTCTGGTGTCTGTTTGTTGAAGTTGTCATAGAGGGACCTGATCTTGAGATGGAAGTAGGAGCTGAGTTTGTTGCAGAGGTCCTGGGAAGGTCTGACGTCTGAGGCTTCGCTGGGGGGTTTGGTGAATTCCTGTATGATACTGAAGAGTTCCTTGGAGTACTGGAGTTGGCGAGGATTTTTTCCTGGATGATGATTCTTTTGGTGGATCTGATGCGTTGGTGGTTCTCTGTCCTGGCGTTTTTGTAGCTGGTCCGTGTTTACGGGGTTTTGCTGTTTCTCCATACTTTCTCGAGATGTCTGCAGGTGCGTCTGGATTCTCGGAAGTCGGTGGTGAACCAGGTGGCTTTCATGGGGTGCTGTCTGTCAGAGTTACAGAGGGGGGCGAGCTTGTCTGCGCAGTTGGTGATCCATCTGTGTAGCTCGTTGGCTGCCGAGTTGACGCTGGTCGTGGTGGGCGGGGGATCGTGGTTGAGGATGGAGTTGAGGTGCTCCTCGGTGACCTTGCTCCAATTCCTTCACGGGGGCATGGGGTAGGTTGGTGAGTGGTGGTTTTGTCGAAGGAGAAGTATACGCAGTGGTGGTCCGTCCAAAGGGGTTGCGTGGTGTGGCTGAAGTGGATGCTGGTCCCTCCTGCGAAGATGGGGTAGAGGGCATGTCCTGCCTTGTGGGCAGGAGTGGTGACGAGCTGCTTCAGTCCGATGTTGGGTAGGGTGTCCAGGAGGGCAGTGGAGTTGGGGTCCCTGAGGTTGTCGAGGTGGAAGTTCAGGTGTCCGAGCAGTATGTAGTCCATGGAGGCGATGACGTGGGGTGCGATGAGGTGAGTGATGGTTGTGGCGAATGCGGTTCATGATCCGGGAGGTCTGTAGGCGAGGGTGCCGTGTAGGGTCATTATAGGGTTGGTCTGGATCTGGAAATGGAGGTGTTCCGTGGGGGACAAGGTGTCGTTTGTGCTGGATGTGGTGAGTAGGAGGGAGTTCTTGTGGGCGATGGCCAGTCCTCCTCCTGGGTGGTTGAGGCGGTCCTTCCTCTGGATCTTGTATCCATCTGGGATGTCAGTAGTAATGTCGGGGGCGGAGGTGGCGTTGGTCCAGGTTTCTGTGAGGAAGGTAACGTCTGGCGACAGGGTCTCGAGGAGGTCCCATATTTCTACTGCGTGTCTGTGCAGGGAGCGTACATTGAGGAGGATGCAGCTCAGGGGTTTGGGTGCCCTGGGGTCCGATGGGTGGGCGGTGGCTGTGGGAAACCAGAGGTGGGTGAAGGTGCAGCGGCAGTGTCGGCAGGAGAACTGGTCATGGGTGGTATTCTGCATCGACTGCTGGCAGTTGTTGTTTCTTCCAGGGTTCAGCGTGTGGAGGGCAGCTGAGTTGTAGCAGAGGGAGGTCGCAGACCCAGGGTCCCTGGCACCGGTTGCAGTCCGGTCGCGGACGGGAACAGACGGGCTTGCCTTTGGCCCGCCTCACATTTGGCCGCCATTAAATAGGGGAGGTAGCGCAGCTTGGAGGCGGGAGCGGGAACCAGCGGGGGGAGGGGCCACTGGGGCAGCAGCAGCAGGAAAACAGCAAAGAAAAAAAGGACACAACGGGAACAATACGAGAAAAAAGGACACAACAGGCACAAATATATTAAAAAGGCAACAGATAGACTAAAGGCACAAATAGCTAGAGAACAGGCACAAATAAACAGAAACCAGACAAACAGAAAAAAACAAATGGAAAAGGCTAGCCGAGCGGACTAGCAGAAGAGCAAGGCTCTCCCACTGGACCACCAGGGATGAGGCGCAGGCAGGAGCCTGCGGGTGGAGGAGGGCCTTGAACACCTACCTGCGAACAGAGAGGTGCTGGTGGCACCAGTGCAACAACGGACCTGCGCGAGGGGAGAGCAGAGCTCCCTGACCAGGAGGTCAGAGGTCTTGGTCAACCTGTTCGTGCAGCGGCCGCCATTAAGTAGGGGACGGGGAGGGAGCGCAGCTGGGAGGCAGGAACCGGCAGGGGCCTTGGGGGCAGCAGTGGCAGGAAAACAGCAAAGAAAAAAAGGATGCAAAGGGCACAATACGAGAAAAAAGGACACAACAGGCACAAATAGATTAAAAAGGCAACAGATAGACAAAAGGCACAGATAGATAGAGAACAGGCACAAATAAACAGAAACCAGACAAACAGGAAAAAACAAACAGAAAAGGCTGGCTGAGTGGACCAGCAGAAGAGCAAGGCTCTCCTACTGGACCACCAGAGATGAGGCGCAGGCAGGAGCCTGCAGGTGGACGATGGCCTCGAACACCTACCTGCGACCAGAGAGGTGCTAGGGGCAGCGGCGCAATGATGGAGCTGCACGAGGGGAGAGCAGAGTTCCCTGATCAGGAGTTCAGAGGTCTTGCTCAACCTGTTCGCGCAGCATAGGGAGGTCGGAGAACCAGGGTCCCTGGTGCTGGCCGCGGACGGGCGCAGATGGGCTTGCCTTTGGCACGCCTCACAGCGGCCGCCATTAAGTTGGGGACGGGGGAGGGCGCGCAGCTGGGAGGCGGGAGCAGGAACCGGCAGTGGCCGTAGGGGCAGCAGCGGCAGGAAAAACGGCAAAGAAAAAAGGACACAAAAGGCACAATACGAGTATAAAGGACACAACAGGCACAAATAGATTAAAAAGACAACAGATAGACAAAAGGCACAGATAGATAGAGAACAGGCACAAATAAACAGAAACCAGACAAACAGGAAAAAACAAATGGAAAAGGCTGGCCGAGCGGACCAGCAGAAGAGCAAGGCTCTCCCACTGGACCACCAGGGATGAGGCGCAGGCAGGAACCTGAGGGTGGAGGAAGGCCTCGAACACCTACCTGCGAACAGAGGGTGCTGGGGGCAGCGGCACAATGACTGAGCTGCGTGAGGGGAGAGCAGAGTTCCCTGACCAGGAGGTCAGAGGTCTTGCTCAACCTGTTCATGCAGTGGCCGCCATTAAGTAGGGGACGGGGAGAGAGCGCAGCTGGGAGGCGGAAGCGGGAACCTGCGGGGGGCACGGGGGCAGCAGCGACAGGAAACGGCAAAGAAAAAAAGGACACAAAGGGCACAATGCGAGAAAAAAGGACACAACAGGCACAAATAGATTAAAAAAGCAACAGATAGACAAAAGGCACAGATAGATAGAGAACATGCACAAATAAACAGAAACCATACAAACAGGAAAAAACTAACGGAAAAGGCTAGCCGAGCAGACCAGCAGAAGAACAAGGCTCCCTCACTGGACCACCAGAGATGAGGCGCAGGCAGGAGCCTGCGGGTGGATGAGGGCCTCGAACACCTACCTGCGACCAGAGAGGTGCTAGGGGCAGCGGCGCAATGACGGAGCTACGCTAGGGGAGAGCAGAGTCTTGCTCTCTAAATAAACTTGTGGGTGAACTCTACTACCTTTCTGTGTATTCAGGTCTTATTGGAAAGGTCTTTCAAGGTCATTGCAAAGAGTAACATATCCAGGCACCAGGAGCAGAATCCTAAATATTGTGAGCTGTTCATTTCTCTTGCATTAAGATCAATCATTGAGAAATCAGCATTATATATATTGGATGGGAAGCCCCTGTTATCAATCCGTTGTAAGCAGAGCTTAATTTGTAAATTAATGAGTGCCAGGGCCTAAAGTTGTCCTCAGAAGCCCGATGCGCAGCTGCCGTATGTTGGTGTGCCGAATGCCAAAAGGAGGGTAGTCTTGATTTCAACCTATGCCTCTTTCATCCATATATACTCTCCCTGCCCTTTTACTTCACTGTTGCAGATTCTTCTTCATCCCTAATTTCTTTCATTGTCACAGTTTTTTTGTCTTTCTCTTCCTCCTTTTTTCCTCCCTTTGCTGCCTTTGTCTCTTTTGTTATGGTGTTGTGGTCACACTCCTTTAAGATTGTTTGAGAATGCTTCTATCAAAACATTCTTTCCTGGAGTGTGAATGTTTGAAGGGTGAGATCAGTTGATTTGACTGCTGCTCTCATGAAGATGTTGGTGGTCAATACTGGGTAATAAATCCTGTTCAACACGACTGGGTTTCGGACTCATGACTTTCATGAAGCAGCGAGTTATGTCACACAGCGAAGTTAAGTTGTAAGCACCTGGTGACATTTTATAAGCTGCTAACAGAGGGCCTCATTTACGAGGCCCTAGCTGCCCTTTTGCGCTGCCGGAGCATCACTTTTTTTACACTCCGGTAGAGCAATGTGCGCAGCATATCTACAAGGCCTCGCAAATACACTTTACGTGAATTTCATGGCTTTGTAAATATGTGCCCCTTTCACGCAGAACACTGCATGAAAGGGGCACTCCATGGGTGTTGCTGTGGGTGTTCCCATGCCACACTCATGGAATCTGAAGCATTCTCAGATTTAAGAGGAATTGTAAACCTGGGAATGCATCAGATTCTAATGTCACCCCAGTGGTGGCGTTAGGGAGGCACAACGATTAGAAATTGTTGGGTACTCGGAGCGTGGCTGTCACGAGTGTGATTCTCGTCACAGCTCGTGGTTGTCTCGCTCTGTGCCGTGTGTCATTGCGTTCTTTGCCTTGTGGCATTTTTCAAGTGTATAGAGTTTTGGGGGAGTTGGGACGGGTGAAGCGGTTGGGCATTGAGAGGCTGGATTCTGACTTGTTCACATGGAATAAACTTCTCCTCTATCCCAGCCCTGTGTGTGCTTTCTGATATTACATTTTACGCTTCATTACACTGGCGACGAGCGGGCACGCATCCACTGCCCTTACATAACGCTACCTTGGATTTAAAGGGAATTTCATTTTATTCATTTTTTTTTTGCGGATAATTTACTTGAGAGGAGAATCATCCTATTTCACTTTCGCTTTACTGCTCAACTCATGGTTGCTTTCCGGATTGTCAGCATCGAGGGATTTAAGCTGTTCGTGTATATTCGAATACACTGACCTGCATCGATCTCCATCGAACCGCCATTGGAACCTGGAATGTAAGTCTTCTTGGAGCCATCACAGGTTTCGCAACACTGCGCAGCTTCGTAAGCACGCATCAACGTATGACATCATCGCGTTTAAACATGCCGTTGCGTGCAACGTTAAAGGAAGTCACTTTTCAGGTCGGATCGGAGGAATCACATTAGAGAAAGTTTTATTACATCAGCGCTTGTACATCGGTGACAAGCACACCATTAAAGGTACTGTCATACTCCAATAATTGCATCGCTTCTACATCTGGTACAAGCACATCTTTAAGGCAAAATTTTGGAGGAAAGGCTAGTGATAGTTATAATTATTTGTTTACTTTTCTTTTGTCAGTTACTTCTACCGTGACACGCACACCGCGTTATTATTTTTGGACCATCAGTGTCTACTATGTCAGGTATACTACCTCCTCCTTCTTTTCTCAATGCTCCAGGTGAACCTCCCATGGCATGGGAAATTTGGGAACCAGTGTTCTTGGCTTACGTGGAAGTGTTAGAAGGTAATGATTGTGAACCAGAAAGAAAACTCTCTCTTTTAAAACATTGCTTAGGGGGTATTGGATTAAAAGAATTTGCTACGTTACCTTCCTTACTCAATCCTGGCAATATCAATGTTTACCAATATGCTTCTTTACAACTCAACATTCGTTTTGGTAAGAAGAAAAATATAGTTATGGAGAGATTTATATTTTATTCACGCAAACAACATACTGATGAGTCAATTGAAGACTTTGTTTCCGCACTTAGGTCTCTAGCTGTTTCCTGTGATTTTGAGCATATATCGTATGAACAAGTTCTTAGAGACCAAATTCTTATGAGAACAAATAACAAAAAAGTACAAGAAAGGTTATGGACTACGTCTGATTTATGTCTCAATTCAGCTATTGACATAGCTAAATCTATTGAACATTCGGAAAAATTTGTCAAGGAAATAAGAGGAAATGATAAAGGAGATGTTTTTAATGTCAACAAGGATAATAAGGAATATGACAAACAAAAATAATTAAATTTTCGTAAAAATGATTTTGCCACAAGATCCGAAAATAGACCCAGATATTCAAATGGTGAGAGAAATAATTCACAACTGCTCTGTTACAGATGTGGAAGTAATAGGCATCTAGCTAATTTCAAAATGTGTCCTGCCATGGAAAAAATGTGCACCAAATGTAACAAGAAAGGGCATTTCTCCAAGTTTTGTAAGTTTCCTCCCAAAAAAGTCAATTACATACAATATCTGGAAGACGGCGATGACCCAGATGATACCGTAGAGAATGAAATTAATACTGTCATCAATATGTGTGGTCATACAGGTTTCTCTAAATTTCCATCCTGCTCCATTTCTGTAGATAACGTAAATTTGCAATTTTTAGTAGATTCATGTTCATGGTACACTATTATATCCTCTAACATTTTCCATAATAACTGGCCTAATAGAACCCTTTTCACACCTGATGTATCACCTAGTGGCTACACGGGAGATAAAATTGAATTAACGGGTTTCTTTAAAGCCCACTTAATCTTTGCAGGACGTCATGCATTCTGTAAAGTTTATGTTGCCAAGTCTGGACATTCTCTATTAGGATGGCCCGACCAAGAGAAGTTAGGAATTAAACTTGATCCTAACGCTGATCCGCCTGTTTACTCCATCTCTCCTCAAAAAGTAACTGATCAACTTAATGGGAACTACATTAAACAATTAATTGAACAATTTCCTAATGTATTTAGTGGGAAACTTGGGAAATATCAAGGGTTTGAGCATGTAATAAAGCTAAATGAGAACGCAATACCAGTTCGTCATAAAGTAAGAAATGTACCTCTATCATACAGAGACAAGTTAAAGGATATGCTTAAGGAATTATGTGAGAAGAGCATCATTGAACCCATTGAGTCATCTCCTTGGGTTTCTCCCATTGTTATTTCTGTTAAACCTTCTGGCGAACTGAGACTCTGTGTGGACTTGCGCAGTTTAAACAATGCTATTTGGGTGGATGCCCATCCCCTGCCCAACTTACACGAACTGGTATCGACCTTAGCCGGTGCCCAAGTATTTTCGTGCATTGACCTGGCCAGTGCATACCACCAAGTTGTATTAGCTGAAGAATCCAAGAATTTGACAGCCTTTATCACCCCTGAAGGTCTTTTTAGGTTCTGTCGTATGCCTTTTGGCCTTGCCAGTGCAGCCTCTGTCTTCCAGAGATTAATGAAGGACACCTTGGAAGGCCTCACAGGTGCCATCGCTTTCCAAGATGACATTTTAGTATACGGCAAGGACAATGATGAACATGATCTTAACCTGAGAAAAGTCATAGCTGCTTTGTCTCAAAAGGGTCTTACTCTCCGTCTAGATAAATGCAAAATTAAAGCATTGGAAGTGGAATATCTTGGACATACCATCAATAGAATGGGAATCAAACCGAAACATAAACATGTTGAAAGCATTGTCAATGCTCCTGTTCCTGTTTCAAAAGATCAGCTTATAGCTTTCCTTGGTTTAATTGAATTTTATGCAAAATTCATTCCTAATTATTCTTCAAAAATTGATCCTTTCAGATGTCTTCTTAAAAGGAATGCTAAGTTTTGTTGGTCTAATGAGATGTCCCATGCCTTTGACAAATTGAAAAGTTTTATTGTTAATGCTCCATGTCTTAAACCATTTGTATCTGGGAAAAGATGTATTATTATGGTTGATGCCAGCAACACAGGACTTGGGGGTGTGTTATTACAGAGAGATAATGGTAAGGAATGGATTGTCGCATATGCATCTAGAGTGTTAAAAGATTCGGAGAAAAACTACTCTGTTATTGAAAGAGAACTCCTAGCTTGTGTGTGGGGGGCTGAACATTTTAGAACTTTTTTATGGGGAACAAAATTCACTATCAAAACTGATCACAAGCCTCTAGTTTTCCTTATGGCTCCAGGGGGAGGACGTTCCATGTCAGCACATTTGGCTAGATTGGCCTCAAGGTTGCAGTCATTTCAGTACAAGATAGAGTATGTGCAGGGGAAAGCCAATATACATGCTGATTGCATGTCCAGATTACCTGTTGTAAGTGAGATAGATACAAGTGAGGATGAGTGTGAAGTTGCCTTTACCACTTGTGACATGAATCTGTTATATGGTGAACAATCCAATTTGAGTGAAGATTTCTGGATTTCAGAGATGGAAAAGGATGTAGAATTACAAAAAATAAGGGATTATATAATTCATGGATGGCCAGATCAAAGAAGAGTATCAGGAGATATGATGAGCTATTCTAAGATTCAAGATGAGTTGGGTATTGAAAATGGTCTCATTATGAGAGGTGACAAAGTTATACCACCTTTGGGTTTAAGAGGCAAGATTATGGAGATCGCTCATGAAGGACATATGGGTATGTCTTTCACCAGGAGACGCATCAGAGAAACCTTTTGGTGGCCTGGCATTGATTTGTCTGTTGAACATTTTGTACGCACTTGTGACAAATGCGCAAATAGTGACAAATCAGCGGTTGTGATGCGAGCTGAACCCCATCCGGTGGATTTTCCTTCAGGTCCATGGGTAAAATTAGGGTTAGACATCATTGGTCCTTTTGGGGTTCTACCCAACCAAGAGAGTTTTGGTATGGTTTTGATAGACTACTACTCAAAATGGCCAGAGGTTAAAATGGTCAAGGAGGTAACTTCACGCAGTGTCATAGAATTTCTTGACGAAGTGTTTTGCAGAGAAGGTATTCCCCAAGAAATCGTTACGGATAATGGACCTCAGTTTGTGAGTAAAGAAATGAGTTTGTTTTTGAGAGGTGTGGTATTATCCATAGGAAAATAGCTGTTTTCCATCCCGAAGCCAATGGTCAAGTGGAGCGCTTTAATAGAGTAGTTAAGGAGGCCATTCAGTTATCAGTTAAGGGAGAATTAAACTGGCGCAACGCCCTACAATCCATGCTATTGGCTTACAGGACTTCACCCAATTCGGTTACATTAGTTAGTCCTTTTGAACTTTTAAGAGGACGTAAACCAAGCACCAAATTAGTTCCTTGGTGGTTAAAAAAAGTATGGGTGAAAATCAAAATTTGTCTTGTGTAGATTATGATTTGATTCGTAACAGGGTTGAAGATTACAAAAGGAGAATGAAGGAACTCTTGGAGAGAAAACTAGGCAGTGTGAGTAAACGAAGAGTGGTCATTGGTGATCTCATACGCATAAAAAAAAGGAAGGAGTTTGTAAGGGCTCTCCCATTTGGTCGGCTCCAAAAGGGTTATAGAAACCTTTAGGAATGCTGTCAGAATTGAGGGTGGGAGTGTTTGGAATCTCACCAGGATATCCTTGTTTAAGAATGCGGTAACTACGCATGAAGATTCAAATAGTAATGTGTTTCTTGATGTTGGGCCTAGTGATGAGGTGAGAAAACATAATCTTGCTCTGACCAACCATGATTTTGTCTCCACCAGAGTCACGCTTGATCATCGCCTTCCTGCCAGATTCAAAGATTTTATTATGAAGTAATGTGTTACCTGTTTTTTTTTGTGTGTTTTTTTTCCTCTTTGTTTTGTTTCTGTTTTTTATTTATTTATTTTTTTGGGCTAAATTTTATACTGTATTATATTACTACTGTACTGTACTGTTCTCTATTACTTCTTTCCTTCTTTTAAAAGGGGGGAGGTGTGTTGGGTACTCGGAGCGTGGCTGTCACGAGTGTGATTCTCGTCACAGCTCGTGGTTGTCTCGCTCTGTGCCGTGTGTCATTGCGTTCTTTGCCTTGTGGCATTTTTCAAGGGTATAGAGTTTTGGGGGAGTTGGGACGGGTGAAGCGGTTGGGCATTGAGAGGCTGGATTCTGACTTGTTCACATGGAATAAACTTCTCCTCTATCCCAGCCCTGCGTGTGCTTTCTGATATTACATTTTACGCTTCATTACAGAAATATCCTTATTTCTCCTCGTTATTTCCTCTTTCTGTGTGTGCTGCATTATGCAGCACACATAGGAGGAGAAAATCACCTCCATGGATTGAGGTTTTGCAGAAAGGTGTCCCACCCTGCACAAAATCAATCATACCCGCAACGCAGGCCCACTTGCAACATGGCACAGGGTTCCTGCATTGGCGCAAGGCTGCTTTTTCAGCGCCCGCGCAGGGGTCAGTACAGCAATGCACTGTATTCTTGCAAATATGGGGCATTCCTGCATTTTTAGAATGACGCAGCGCGGCGCTGCAAAATTGCTTGCGGCACAGCGCTGCGCCATTCTATTGTAAATGAGGCCATTAGTGTGCGACCCTTGACCTCTGGGTAGGTCGCCCCCCATCCGCACAGCGCCACCTGTGCGTCCAGCTCCCTGCTGCTGCTGATCTGAGGCCCTCCTCCACCCGCAGGCTACCAACTGCGCCTCATCCCTGGTGGCCAGTGGTAGGCCGAAGGTAGGTTCTTGTCGTTGTGAGCGTCACTGTTACTGTCTTTCCCCTCTATATTTGTGCCCCCACTGTTTTTCCACTGTTTTGCCCTTCCGTTTGGTGCCCCCACTGCTGTGACTGTTTTCGTTCTGTGCCCCCACTGTTTTTCCACTGTTTTTGCCCTTCCGTTCTGTGCCCCCACTGCTGTGACTGTTTTTCGTTCTGTGCCCCCACTGCTTTTCCACTGTTTTTGCCCTTCCGTTCTGTGCCCCCACTGCTGTGACTGTTTTTCGTTCTGTGCCCCCACTGTTTTCCACTGTTTTTGCCCTTCCGTTCTGTGCCCCCACTGCTGTGACTGTTTTTCGTTCTGTGCCCCCACTGTTTTTCCACTGTTTTTGCCCTTCCGGTCTGTGCCCCCACTGCTGTGACTGTTTTTCGTTCTGTGCCCCCACTGCTTTTCCACTGTTTTAGCCCTTCCGTTCTGTGCCCCCACTGCTGTGACTGTTTTTCGTTCTGTGCCCCCACTGTTTTTCCACTGTTTTTGCCCTTCCGTTCTGTGCCCCCACTGCTGTGACTGTTTTTCGTTCTGTGCCCCCACTGTTTTTCCACTGTTTTTGCCCTTCCGTTCTGTGCCCCCACTGCTGTGACTGTTTTTCGTTCTGTGCCCCCACTGTTTTTCCACTGTTTTTGCCCTTCCGTTCTGTGCCCCCACTGCTGTGACTGTTTTTCGTTCTGTGCCCCCACTGTTTTTCCACTGTTTTTGCCCTTCCGTTCTGTGCCCCCACTGCTGTGACTGTTTTTCGTTTTGTGCCCCCACTGCTTTTCCACTGTTTTTGCCCTTCTGTTCTGTGCCCCCACTGCTGTGACTGTTTTTCGTTCTGTGCCCCCCTGTGCCCCTTTTGATTTCTGTACCCCTGCGCCCTCCCGTTCCCTGCCGCTGTGTCCCCTGCGGCCCCGCCCCCTCGCTGACCACTCGCTGCCCCTGCCTCCCGCCTCCCAGCTGCTCCTCCCTCCCACCTCCCCATATATGGCGGCCGCTGCGCGGTGAGGTGAGCGACCCTTGACCACTGGGTAGGTCGCCCCCCCATCCGCACAGCGCCACCTGTGCGTCCAGCTCCCTGCTGCTGCTGATCTGAGGCCCTCCTCCACCCGCAGGCTACCACCTGCGCCTCATCCCTGGTGGCCAGTGGTAGGACGTAGGTAGGTTCTTGTCGTTGTGAGCGTCACTGTTACTGTCTTTCCCCTCTATATTTGTGCCCCCACTGTTTTTCCACTGTTTTGCCCTTCCATTCGGTGCCCCCACTGCTGTGACTGTTTTCGTTCTGTGCCCCCACTGGTTTTCCACTGTTTTTGCCCTTCCGTTCTGTGCCCCCACTGCTGTTGTTGTAGTAGCCTCAGCAAGGCCTACCAGTGCTTAGGGGTTCACCCTTCTCTGCACAGAGTCCTCAGACACTTAGGAAGAAGTTGGCACAGAAACTGAAATATAAAAGACAGAGTTTATTAAACCTCATGAGGTGGAGCTAACATTCGCACATCACCCTTCAGTAATGCATGAAGTAGCACACTGAATGGAAGGATCCTGGTCCTTTTATACCCACACAGGGGCTCAAATGAAGGCGGTACTAACACAAATGCTGGTTTTAGTTACATATAAGGTCATACAGAGAATGCACAGTCGACAAGTGGGTGGAGCTAACAGTGTCTACTTTTAGTAGACACATCCTGACATTTATAAACTCGGAACAGCTGCAAGCTCAACTGAGCATGTGCAAAGCAAGAGGAACTAAATATAACTTGTCTCTAGGCAGATTTCAAGAGCAGTTGACAGGAAGGTAGGACAGAGCACATGGCGAGCACATGGTAGCACATGGCAGCCAAAATGGCTGACAGAAATACAAAATGGATTCCACAAAGCGGACAATTTAGCCTCTAAATACAGGCTGTCTTCAGCTAATGCTTAACTTAAATGCTGCCAAATTACAACAGACGACCCTTTCAGCATTGGCTGAAGACATTCGTTTATCTGGGGTAATCTAGATATTCATCCCGTACATCTATTAACATTATTTCGGCCACCTCTTTATTCAACATTTGTTGGGCCTTTGTTTCAGCAATGTTCCCTCTGGCAGGTATACAAGCAGAGATGCAAATGGAGCAAAGCATTGGACCACATTGGATACATACGCAGCATGTAAAAAATATTACAATTATTACACACAGGATAGTCAGTAGCTTCCAGCCCCAAGCAGAAACAAGAGTCCAAAACCATCCAGCAAAAGTCCAAGTTCCAGTCTCTGGATGAATTTCTGCAGCAATCTTATGCAATTTTGATATTGCGTCATATACTGAAGGTGAGTGATCTGGTATGAATACACAACAGCTGCTACCGATGATGCGACATGCACCACCTCGATCAGCCAAAATCACGTCTAGCACCATCCTATTCTGGAGTGCTACAATCCTTGCAATCTGTAGTTCTTCTGTAATGTTCCCAAGTGCCATAGCTGTCTGATTAGTAACAGCTTCCACAACACGAGTCAGTCGTCGGATTTTCCTGCTGTTTAATGCAGCACCCACAAAGAAAAATAAGCCCAAGTTGAAATCAACATATTGTTGTAGGGTAGTGTCGGTTTGGTCAACTTCATCCATACTTATTGTCCTCTTATTTCTGTTTGTGGAAATGTCATTGTACAGTTTAAAATCACGGTGATACAATGCAGGTGCCAGAAACACAGGGGGCAACAGAAAAGATACATAACAGATTCCTGACCACCCAACAGGTAATTGATAATATCCGTTATTTCCGCACACAAAATACGTGTTATGCGAGGCTGTGAAAGTGCTCTTATTGGCACCTTCAATGGTCAGGATTACAGTACACTCGCTCCTCCCCACTGGAATTCTTCCAACACTACAAATACACAAATCTGCTTTAGCTTTTGTCACAGAAATCACAAAAGGTCCAATGTTCTTTATTATTCTCACATTTGTGAAAACATATGGTGTTGAAATATTGTCCGGTTGATACTCTTCCCATTCCCATTTAGTCCCTTTGGCTTGTGGATAACCTTCTTTATTTTGATAACACACTTTATTAAGTTGAAAAATAATCCCACCTACTGAAGGCTTTCCATATGCAAACAAGAGCGCATACCAAGCTTGACAAGAACCATTGTGAGAAAATGGAAGAGGAATAAAAGGTGTTCCTCCTTTCTTTTGATGTGCAGGTATCATCCCACACACCCAACAGTTGGTAGTATTCGTAGCATTGTGAGTATGGTGCAACATCTGGATAAAAGTATTGTTCAGGTAAGATTGTCGATGCTTTTGCTCATGGTAAGGAAGAGTAAAGTAGTGGTGTTCCACGGGTACTGGCGTAGTGGCAACAAAAAGCTGTCGAACAGGAGCCACCTTCTCGATGTACCACGTAATTGCTGCCATAGCCACCATAGCAACAACAAACCCTACAGCACAAATGACTCTTTTGTTAGTCATTTTAGCAGCAGTAATGATTGATTTTTCTGAAAACTTGTTGAAAACAGTCGTTGGAGCTCTTCTCCCTGGGCAGCCGCTGATTTCTTCACCATGGGCCAAAGCGGGTGTCACTACACTAATACAGGGCTGATCCCCCTCCCCTTGCCACAATGGCTCTCCGTTTCACTAACCCAGGGTGGTAGCTCAACCAGTCTTTTTCAAAACTGCAGATCCTTTCCTCGGTCTCAATTGATATCTGGATACTCCAGTGATCGTGTGGTCCGGGAAGACTTCCGCAGATTCGTCAGGTGAGATAGCTTGGCCTTTCTCCGTCTCCAGAATCTCTCGATGGTCGGTCAACACAGCAGGTTCCACCAAGGCAGGCGACACACGTTTGCAGTGTGTGCTGTGGATCCAATTCTTTCTGTTTGTCACTCGAACTGCTGTCCTTGTCGCAAGGAGCACCTGCTCTGGTCCTCGCCACCTTGGCTCCAAGCTGTTCGATCTGTCAAAGACCTTGACCATTACATGGTCACCAGGACGGAGTTCGTGGGCCTCACCTGTAGATCTGTCAGGAAGAGCTTCTCGAACCTGTTGATGAATAGAAATCAAACTGTCAGTTAACTGTGCCAAATAATCATTCATCAGAACACAAGGAACATCATGTATGGGGCGTGGCTTAGGAATTCCCCAAATGTTCATTGGTCTCCCAAACACCACCTCATAGGGGGTAAGACCTGATCGTGAATGTGGCACCGATCTTATGGACAACAATGCCAAAGGTAGGGCATCTGGCCACTTTAGAGACGTGGAAGCCAGTATTTTCGCCAACTTTGTTTTTAGAGTAGCGTTATACCTTTCCACCAATCCTGCTGATTGCGGGTGGAAAACTGTATGGAATTTCTGTTTGATCCCTAATCCTTTCAGGACATGCTCAACAACTTGCCCAATAAAATGAGGTCCATTGTCACTCCACAAAAGTTTACAAACACCGTATCTAGGGAAAAACTCCTTTAGAAGCACCTTTGCTGTGGTGAGAGCAGTATTATCCTTCGTAGGGTATGCCTCTATCCATTTGCTAAAGGCACATACCACCACTAGGACATATTTCAGATTATTGCAGCGTTCGAGTTGGATGTAATCCATCTGCAAAACTTCAAAAGGTGCAGTTGGTGTAGCAAACCCTCCTGTAGGAGTTCGTGTCCCTTTTCCAGGATTATACTGCCAACAGATCAAACAGGACTGTACTACCCTTTTGGCTGTGCTAGCAATTTCAGGATGCTCCCAAACTTGTGTAAGCAATTTAGTTATTGCTAGAGCTCCAACATGTGCCAGCCCATGTGCCATTTGAACCATAGGTTGTAAATAGGCCGCAGGCAATTTCCATTTATTCATGTCTTTGTTACGCCAACAACCCTCATCATCTAATATTCCTTCTTTAGACCATTGCTCAAGCTCTTCCACAGAAGCAGATCTCTGTATATCCAATACTTCCTCTCTAGCATCATGCCAACGCTCAGCTTGTGATTTCACTACGTACATGGGTGTAGTGCTTCGCTGCATCGCAGTCTCACGGGCTACGCGGTCTGCAAAGGCATTGCCTTGTCCTATTTTGTCAGTCACTTTCTTGTGTGCGCTACACTTCATAATAGCAACTTTCTTTGGGTATGTAAGTGCAGTCAAGAGATTATGCACTAACTCTCCGTGCATTATCTGCATCCCATGGGATGTAAGAAAGCCTCTTTCCTTCCAGAGTAGGCCAAAATCATGAACCACTCCAAAAGCATAGCGACTATCCGTGTAAATGTTCACACACAAGTCAGTGCTAAGCTCACACGCTCGTGTCAAAGCTATTAGTTCAGCTGCTTGAGCTGACTTCTGAGGTATGCGAGCTGTTTCCACTACTGTCTCAAGCGTGGTAATTGCATAAGCAGCTGAAGTCGTGCCATCTGGTAACTTCAAACAGGACCCATCAACCCACAGTTCCCCATCTACATCTGGAAGGGGCGTATCTTGCAAATCGATGCGACCCTTTGTCTGTTCCTCAGTAAGGAATATACAATCGTGAGGCTCCTTTGACTGAGACTGAGTCGCAGGATATGGCAACAAAGTGGCTGGGTTCAGTGTCGCACATCTTTTCAAGGTAATATGAGGTGCTAGCAGTGTCAATTCGTATCCTGTCAAACGAGCACTAGTTAAGTGCTGAGTCTTAGTCTGATTCAAAAGGGCATCTACTGCATGGGGTACTAGCACCAACAGTTTGTGTGACAAAACTATCCCTTCACTCTGACGTATGGACACAGCCGTCGCTGCAACTGAACGGAAACACCCAGGCAATGCACGAGCAACAGGGTCAAGAACTGCAGAAAGGTATGCACAAGGACGCTGTTTGTCCCCGTGTGTCTGTACTAAAACTGACAATGCACATCCTTCTTTCTCATGTACATAGAGTGTAAAAGCCTTCGTGTAATCTGGTGTGCCTAACACTGGTGCAGAGCAAAGAGCTTGTCTCAACTGACAAAAAGCATTTTGACATTCATCTGTCCATGGAAGGGGGATCGGTGTGTTTTTAGTCAAAAGTGCTAGCAAGGGTTTAACAATGTGTGAAAAACCCAATATCCATTGCCTGCAAAACGAAGTCAGACCAATGAATGCACGGACATCTTTCTGCGTGGAAGGTACTGGGGTGTCTAAAATTGCTTGAATGCGATCTGGTGTCAGTGCACGGCCCTCCTTAGACAGAAGGTGTCCTAAATAGGTCACCTTCGGTCTACAATATTGCAATTTCTTTCGTGATACTTTATGGTGGTGTGTAGCAAGAAAAGAAAGCAAAGACAAAGTGCATTTCTCACACTGCTCAGGTGTATCGGCTGCCAACAAGATGTCATCGACATATTGTATGAGAGCCACTCCTTTAGGCAAGGTAAAGGAATCAAGCTGTCTCTTCAATGCTTGACTGTAAATACTAGGACTCTCAGTATAGCCTTGAGGAACTCTACAAAATCTGTATGATCTATTATTCAAAGTGAAACCGAACAAATATCGGCTATCAGGATGAATAGGAATCGAGAAGAAAGCGTTCTTCAGATCAATTACAGAAAATGTAGTTGCTGTTGGAGGGACCAGGGTAAGCAATGTCGTTATGTCAGAGACTACAGGGTACTGTGGTACTACAATCTTGTTGACTTCTCTCAAATCGATAATAAATCTATAAATCCTAGTGTCAGTATCTTTTTTCAAAATGGGAAGAATCGGACTATTGCAAATATTGTAAGGAACTTCTTCCACAACCCCCACCTTAATTAAATCATGTACAATACGTGTGAGTGCTTCTTCTCCTTCTCGAGAAATTTTATACTGAGGCAGTCTTGGCAATAAAGCGCCCTCCTTGACACTAATATGTACTGGTGGAATAACCATTTGCCCTACATCAGTATCCGAAGTAGCCCACAAAGTACTAGGGAGTGAGGCTAGTGCAATGTCCTCTTTAACAATACAAGATCTCTCAATCATAGGGTAGTTGTCATTCAAAATAACCCGTACTCCTTCCGGAGAACACCGTATCGTAGCCCTAAAATATTTAAGCATATCAAGACCCACAATATTGTCTGGTGTGTTTGGAGAAAGCAAAAACGGACATGGAGCAGTAAACTTATCAATATCAAATGCAAGTGGTTGTGACAATGGGCTAAGGGAAGGTGTTCCATCGAAACCTATCGATGTAATGGTTAAGCCAGACAGGGGAGCCCTTGGAACCAATTGTTTAGACAAGGCGCTACGAGTAGCTCCTGTATCAACCAGAAACTGATCAGTAGAACCCAAAACATGTGCTGTAACATAGGGACCCCTCTGATCTACTGGAACTTCAACTGATTCCTTACCCCGTCCTAGGCAATCCTATGCATAAGCAGAATCTTGAAAATCAGAAGGCACATAGTCAGACATTTGATATTGGTTCCTTCTATCAAAAGTGTTAAACCCATTCTGCCCACGTGTATTAGCATCAAACCGAGCACGATCATTCGCGCTTCCTCTAGGCCCTTGATATCCTGAACGATTTCTCATTTGTCCCCGACCACGTAGATTCTGCTGAGCACGCAGCACTGGACAATCAGAAAGCCAATGTCCAAATTTTTTGCAGTACGCACACTGATCAACAGACAAATTCGAACGGGCAGAGGAAGGAAAGGACGAACCATAAGATCCACGTCCACCTCTATCATTACCTCTAGAAGGCGGACCATAAGCTTGAGCCAACATAACCTTTGTTTTCAACTCTTTAGACTTTTTGTCCTCATTACCTTTGGCTTCTAATTCTTGCCGCTCATAATACTGGGCCATAGTTAAAAGGGAAACCGGAGAAGATGTAGTCCATGAGCTCTCACTGGCCTTTAAGCGACTAGCTATTCCTGGCAAAAGGTTTGCGACATATTTATCGACAAACAGATGCCTACCCGTGTCATCTGTCAATGACTGGCCACTAAAATCGTGAAATGCTTCTTCAAAGCGTGTGAAGAAGTCAGAAACTGATTCATCTACCTTTTGCTTGCAAGACGCTAGCACTGTCCAATCTATCTTCTTAGGGGGAATGATCGTCTTTAACTTAACTAATATAGCTGCCGGAAGATTTAAAATTAACTGACACGGTTTCTGTGCAGGTTCTCTATCTTCATCTAACCGCTCTAAATCTTTCCACAATGCTCCAAATGTCGCATTATCATCTATTTTACGCACAGTTCTCCACATATCAGGCGGTAATATTAATCCAAAAAACAAATCAATATCAGACAGAGTCATAGTACAAGAGCTGATTGCACCCTCAACTTCCTCATAAAAGGCTGCTGGATTCTTTCGCGGGTCAGGCAATGCATTTTTAAGGGCCATAACATCTGCTCTATTCCAAGGAGTGTAAACCCAATTATAAATAAAGTACCCTTTCGCATTAAGAGAAGTCTTATCATCCTCTGTACCCGTTCCTTTAGGAGGAACATATAAAGGCGCGGCTTCCCGCATGGGTTTCACATGAATTACAGCATTCTTATCTGTTTCAGGAGTAGAAGTTTGTGCCATGCTGATCTGAGATGCTAGTGCAGCTGTTTCTGCTGCCTTTTTCTCCTCTCGCAAACGGGCTGCTTCAACACGCAGTTTAACCAAGCGTCTGATCGTGTCAGCCACCTGGGAGAAGACAAAAAGACCGTCACGTAATTGTTTACAATCAGTTGCTACATCATCGGGCTCCATTTCTACCGAATACTTCCTAAATTGTTCAATAACCTCTGCAGCAAATGTATCGGTAAAATATATTTGCTCCCTTTCCTGCCATCCTTTTATACTATCTAAAAGTTCAGAAGCAGTGGTAGTACTACGAACGGCTTTACGCGCAGTAGATCTAATGTCAGATGCACGCTCAGCAGATAGCATGGAGCGAGTTTCTCGAGCTTTGTCCTGGTCTGAAAAAGAGTCCTCATCTGACTCATGAGGAGCAGAAGAAAAAATATACGGAGGTGGAGAACGATCTAATAACAGGAAATCATCTTGCGGTTTATTAAGGATAGGATAAAGGGGCTGCCTAACAGCATATTGGCCAGTTACCTGTAAATGGCGTTCCCTATCTTCCCTCTCTTTAATTTCTCTCATCTCCTTGTTTTTTAACTCTAATGCTTTCGCATAAATGGTCTTTCGCTGTTCTTTGTCAATCAAGGCTTGTTCACGCTTCATTCGCTCACGCACTTCTTTCTCCCACATTCGCACACAATCAAACATATCTTGCCTAGTCTTGTGTTTAAACATACATTGTTCCACATACTGAATCTTTCGCAAATCAAATGACCCATACATAGGCCAACGCAACTCAGGATCTTTACTAGTATATTTGTTCCATAATGTGCAGTACATTATAGAAGAAATACCATACTTAATATACATATCCCTATTAGGCGTCCCCTCCGGGGGGCTGGTTGTGCTTCGTCAAGTCTCAAATTGGTACCACTACAAAAGCAACACATCCTACGAAGTGTGCTGAAAACAGGCATGCCAAAAAATAGTGCAAAAGATGCAGTATTATAATCAAAGTAGCGCTTAAGGTACTTTTCGTACGTTGCGCTGTTCAAACAATTTTAAATAGAGAAAATTCTCCTCATTACCTGCCTATATGTATTGCAATACATATATAATTACAAAACAGATTCCAAAATTGGCCAATCATACAAACAAAGCCACAGTAAGTGTTACTAAAACTACCTTACCAATCAAAGGCATCAAACCAACAGCAAGTGCCGCAAAACGGCTCTTACCAATCAAATGGTGTCCAGGTTCCAACTGCCAAGTTCTCAAATCGACCAAATGGTCACTGCACGGCGAATCAACAGAAGAGATCTCAGTCAAGGACCGGCGCCGCTGGGATGGTCAGATCAGAAAGAAAGGAAAAACGCCGTGGGTGCCAAGACTCAGGTCTCCTCAGGCAGCGATCGCGTCCAAAAGCGAGATTCCAATCCTTCGTCGCGACCAGTCCTTCGGGCATCCGAGTCGCTGATGAGTCCCACGTTGGAAGCGCCAATTTGTTGTAGTAGCCTCAGCAAGGCCTACCAGTGCTTAGGGGTTCACCCTTCTCTGCACAGAGTCCTCAGACACTTAGGAAGAAGTTGGCACAGAAACTGAAATATAAAAAACAGAGTTTGTTAAACCTCATGAGGTGGAGCTAACATTCGCACATCACCCTTCAGTAATGCATGAAGTAGCACACTGAATGGAAGGATCCTGGTCCTTTTATACCCACACAGGGGCTCAAATGAAGGCGGTACTAACACAAATGCTGGTTTTAGTTACATATAAGGTCATACAGAGAATGCACAGTCGACAAGTGGGTGGAGCTAACAGTGTCTACTTTTAGTAGACACATCCTGACATTTATAAACTCGGAACAGCTGCAAGCTCAACTGAGCATGTGCAAAGCAAGAGGAACTAAATATAACTTGTCTCTAGGCAGATTTCAAGAGCAGTTGACAGGAAGGTAGGACAGAGCACATGGCGAGCACATGGTAGCACATGGCAGCCAAAATGGCTGACAGAAATACAAAATGGATTCCACAAAGCGGACAATTTAGCCTCTAAATACAGGCTGTCTTCAGCTAATGCTTAACTTAAATGCTGCCAAATTACAACACTGTGACTGTTTTCGTTCCGTGCCCCCTCTGCTTTTCCACTGTTTTTTGCCCTTCCGTTCTGTGCCCCCACTGTTTTCCCACTGTTTTTGCCCTTCCGTTCTGTGCCCCCACTGCTGTGACTGTTTTCGTTCTGTGCCCCCACTGCTCTCCCACTGTTTTTGCCCTTCCATTCTGTGCCCCCACTGCTGTGCACTGTTTTTCGTTCTGTGCCCCCCGTGCCCCTTTTTCATTTCTGTACCCCTTCGTCCTCCCGTTTCCCGCCGCTGTGTCCCCTGCGGCCCCGCCCCCCTCGCTGACCACTCGCTGCCCCTGCCTCCCGCCTCCCAGCTGCTCCTCCCTCCCACCTCCCCATATATGGCGGGCGCGCCTAAGGCAAGCCCGTCTGCGCCCGTCCGCGCCTGGTCCGCGCCCAGCGCCAGAACCCCTGGCCCCCGCATCCGCCACGAAGACCACCTCTGATACGACGTCAGCACCCTCATCGCTCTCAACCCAGGACGGACCTCCACCTGCTTCAAGGCCGCCCCGAAACGCACCCATGGTCCCTTCACCTGCCGGAACTGCAGCTTCACCTGCCTCGGAGAGCCCGAGACTCCCGCCAAGAAGGACCTCAACCATCTCCGGTGCATCCTACTAAACACCCGCTCCGCACGCAAACACGCCGTCGAGCTCTGGGACCTACTCGACACCTCATCACCGGACGTCGCCTTCCTGACAGAGACCTGGATGAACGAATCCTCCGCACCCGACATCGCCATAGCCATCCCCGACGGCTACAAGATCACCCGCAGAGACCGCACCAACGGAATCGGAGGAGGAATCGCCATCGTCCACAAAGACACCATCAGGGTCTCGAACAGCACCGACGACACTCTCAGCACCGCCGAACACATGCACTTCCAGATCCACACGGATCCCAACACCACCGTAAGAGGCACCCTCATCTACAGACCCCCCGGACCCCGACCCCAGTTCAGCGACTCCATCGCCGACTTCATCAGCACGCACGCCCTGACCTCCACTGACTACATCCTCCTCGGAAACCTGAACTTTCACCTGGAGAACAACAACGACAGCAACTCCTCCACCCTGATCGACAACCTCGCCAACCTCGGACTGAAACAGCTCGTCACGACGCCGACCCACATCGCCGGACACACGCTCGACGCCATCTTCTCCTCAAGCTCCCACGTCTCCTTCAGCCACACCTCCGAACTCACCTGGACCGACCACCACTGCATCCACTTCACCTTCCGGAAACCCGCCGCACACCACCGCACCCTACAGATCCCCCGCAGATGCTGGAGCACAGTCACCGAAGACCAACTCCAGACAAACCTCGCACTCAGCCCACCCAACGACCCCTCCAACCCCGACGCCGCCGCCCGCAATCTCAGACGATGGATGGACGACTGCGCCAACACCTTAGCCCCGCTGAAAAAAACAACCTACAAAGACACCAGCAAGAGAGCCAGCTGGTTCACCCCGGAACTCCTAGCATCCAAGCGCACCTGCCGGAAACTGGAGAACAAATGGCACAGCGAGAAGACGCCGGACAGCCGCGCAGCCCACAAAGACGCCATCCGCAACCACCATCACCTCATCAGGTCCGCCAAGAGGACCTCCTTCAAAGACCGCCTCGACAACAAAGCACACAACAGCAAGGAGCTCTTCAGCATCGTGAAGGAACTCTCCAACCCCAGCTCCAACGCCAACGACATCCCGCCATCGCAAGCCCTGTGTGATTCCCTCGCCACCTTCTTCCACCGCAAGATCGCCGACATCCACGACAGCTTCGACTCCCGGACAACCCCAACAGGCCCCGACACACCAGACCCGCCGCACCCCATCGACCACGACCCCCTGACAGCCTGGGTCAACGTGAACACCGAGGACACAATCAAGACCATGGGCACAATCCACTCCGGCTCCCCAACAGACCCTTTTCCACACCACATCTTCAACAAAGCCGGCAGCTCCATCGCACCCCACCTGCGCAACGTCATCAACCTCTCCTTCGAGACCGCGACCTTCCCAGAGAGCTGGAAACACGCCGAGATCAACACCCTACTCAAAAAACCCAAGGCGGACCCGAGAGACCTCAAGAACTTCCGGCCCATCTCCCTGCTTCCATTCCCAGCTAAGGTCATCGAGAAGATCGTCAACAGACAGCTCACCCGCTACCTCGAAGATAACAGCATCCTGGACCCCTCCCAGTCAGGATTCCGCAGCAACCACAGCACCGAGACCGCACTCATCGCCGCCACAGACGACATCAGGATCCTGCTGGACAACGGCGAGACGGCGGCCCTCATCCTCCTGGACCTCTCCGCCGCCTTCGACACTGTCTGCCACCGCACACTACGCACACGCCTCCATGACGCAGGGATCCGAGACAAGGCCCTGGATTGGACCACCTCCTTCCTTTCCGGCAGAACCCAGAGCGTCCGCCTCCCACCATTCCGATCCGAAGCCTCCGAGATCATCTGGAGTGTACCCCAGGGATCTTCCCTCAGCCCGACACTGTTCAACATCTACATGGCTCCACTCGCACGCATCACCCGACAGCACGACCTCAACATAATCTCCTACGCCGACGACACTCAACTGATCCTCTCCCTCACCAAGGACCCCCTCACCACCAAATCCAACCTCCACGAAGGAATGAAAGCCGTCGCCGACTGGATGAAGTGCAGCCGACTTAAGCTGAACACAGACAAGATGGAGATCCTCATCCTCGGCTCCAACCCATCAGCCTGGGATGACTCCTGGTGGCCCTCGTCACTAGGGTCACCCCCGACACCAACCGACCACGCACGCAACCTGGGAGTCATCCTCGACTCAACGCTCACCATGACCAAGCAAGTCAACGCAGTCTCCTCCTCCTGCTTCAACACCCTCCGCATGCTCCGCAAGATCTACAGGTGGATCCCGACAGACACGAGAAGAACAGTCACCCAGGCCCTCGTCAGCAGCAGACTCGACTACGGAAACGCCCTCTACGCAGGAGCCCCGACCAAGCTCATCAAACAACTGCAAAGAATCCAAAACGCCTCTGCACGCCTGATCCTCGACATTCCACGCCACAGCCACATCACCCCCCACCTGAAAAACCTGCACTGGCTCCCCGTCGACAAGAGAATCTCCTTCAAACTCCTGATCCACGCACACAAGGCACTCCACAAAACCGGCCCAGCCTACCTCAACAGTCGACTCTCCTTCTACGTTCCCAACCGTCAGCTCCGCTCCGCCGACCTCTCCCTGGCCACCGTCCCGCGCATCCGGAGAACCACCACCGGAGGCAGATCCTTCTCTCACCGCGCCGCCAAGATCTGGAACACCCATCCCCTCAACCTACGACAGACCCAAGACCTGCTGACCTTCAGGAGACGACTCAAGACCTGGCTTTTCGACCAGTAGCGGCAACACCCCCAATCCTCTCCCTCAGCGCCTTGAGACCCTCGCGGTTAAGTAGTGCGCTTTACAAATCTTGTGATTGATTGATTGATTGATAACTTTCAGCACAACATCAAGCAGTTATGTTTCGAGTGCACTCAACAGCGCGTTTAAAGAAGACAGTTTTTTTCCATCAGGAGAGAGTATTCCTACACATGCTCATTAACAGTATCACAAATACACACTGGAAATAGTGGGTAAATAATTAAAGGAAAGCATTCATTACTTCCTTATCTTCTCATCCTCGTCTCATTCCTTACTAATGGAGTGATTGTGCCCATTCACTCCCTTATGTCACCATTGTAAAGCTGTCTTTTGTTTTTATAAATGAGCTTTATGGAGTATAAACCCCCCCTTCCTTCAACTTCCTGTTTTCCCTTATATGTTCCCTTCCCCTGTAGGGCTTTTGAGCAGTTGTGGTGGCCCCTCATTCTTTAAGTATTTCATATCAGTTTTACAATTTATATATGAGCGCATTGTCGGCAGTTGCAAAAGGCACTTTGTGTTTACTGTGCCTTGGAAGCTGCCGGTAGTGCTTCGTTCGTATCGAGGGAGTTGCGGCTGCCTGGATGCCACTGTTGTTTCTGCTGTTGCAGGGCACCTCAAATTATTAGCCATTTCCCTGGGGCCGCTTTTATTGAGAAGTTCTTGTTTCGGTACGGGAGCTGGGGTTCTCTCTGGGCACTCTTTAGTGCTCTGAGTGCTGATGAGGAGCCGTGTCTTGAATAGGCTCGGTTTTGGAGCAAGTGTGTCTCTCTCCCTCTTCCGCTATATTGTCCCCCGGGACCCGCATATTTTTGAGCGGCCTTCAGGGGACTAAATTGGTTCAGAGGGTAGTACTATGCTGTTCCAGGGAACAGGCATGCTGAACTTACAAATTCTGGTTGCTTTGTCCTTTGGACAGCTGTTGCTGATGCTGGGTTGCCTGAATAGGAACTTACAGAGGTCCCTCCTCTATCTCTTTTTTCTACCAGCTGGAAGTGGGTACTCTCTGTCTGAGTCTGGTTCAGTTTTGTTCAGACATTGGTGTGGTTCTACTTAGCTAGAACCTGGTTTGTTTCATGCTCTGTCTTCTTCTGAGTTTTTGCTGTGATTACCATGGGTAAGCACCCGCATAAGACACAGCATGCCTCTTTGAATTTCCTTCATGTGTTTTTTAGGATAGTCATAGACATCATTCACATTCTGTCTCTGTGTCACATCTTCAGGGGATGGTGAAGAAATTGTCAGACGCCCATAACAACTAGCATGACAAAGGTTCTTCACCTGTTTCTCCTAAGTCCTCGGAAGGATCTTTTTGGTTAGTCTCCTCTCCTTCATCTGGTTCACCCTGGGCTTCCCCAGATTATGATGAACAGGAGGTGATTTTTCCCTCATATTCTTCTTCCAGAGGCAAATATATTTTGAAGGAGGATTTGGAATCTGCCATTTCTTACCTTTATTCTAAACTCCAGCTTCCTCAGGATGACGATCAGCCCAGTGCTAGTGGATTGGTTCAGGCAATTCCAGAGACCATTAGTCCCTAAAATGCCTATAATCCCTGCCATCCATAACCTTTTGAAATGAGAACAGAGAGATCCCGAGAAAGTCTCCAAGCCTCTGCTCATGGGAAGACTTTATCCACTGGCACATGGGGAAACTGAGTTGCCGCAGATCCTGACTCTCAATCTTCTCCTTTCTAATCTCACTGGGAAGCCTTCCTTGCTTACTGAAGATGTTAACTTACCTGACCCAGTGGATAGGAAGATAGAGGCAACCTTTCTTTACATTCTGAAATATATGCGGTGTATACTTCACACTCTTTAGTTAAGGATTTCCAAAGCCTCTCTTCAGCAATTCAGGAAAGTGAGGATTGTTCACAATTATTGGGCCACATAGAAATACAAGGGAAATTCCCTTTAGATATCACTTTTGATAATTTAAGGACATCTGCTATGGAATCACCAAGTTCAGAGGCTGCAAGACAACATTTGCATTTACGAAATTAGAAAGCGACTGAAAAGAACTGCTTAGTGAGAATGCCTTTTTCTGGTAATAGTCTGTTCGGTGATGAGCTGGAGAAAGTTCTCAAAAAATTATTTAAGATTCCAGTTAAATAGGTCCTGTTTTCAAGCAAGCTTTCTGGTTCCGATTCTGGTTCTGGTATCGATTGTGAAGGAGGGTCCTAAGCAATCCTCCTGACTAGACTGTACCCTCCCTACGTCCTGTGGGGGTGGGGGGTAGTCTCCTTTTATTTCAGGAAGTATGGAAGACCTTGATTGCCGACAGATGGGTAGTACAGGTTGTGTCACAGGGTTATGTACTACAAGTCGCTTGGAAGTTTCAAGAACCTAATTTTTTCCAAACCCAATGTCACAGGAAAATGGTAGAGAGGAGAGGACTCAAAGAGAGCATGTCTTCCCTGTTGGAGAAGAAGGCCATAATAAAGGTACCCTCTTAGGAGATGGGCTTGGGTTGTTACTCTCGAGTTTTCCTGGTCAAGAAAATCACGGGCGATTTTCGTATGATTATGCACCTCCATTTCCTGAACAAATTCATTCAGATCATTCATTTCAAAATCTATATGCTGCAGCAGGTGATTCTTTTACCTTCTCCTGGGATTTTTTTACAAAGATAGGTCTTCAGGATACATACTTGCATGCTCCAGTGGCTGGGGCTTCTCCGAGGTTCTTCAGATTTGAAATTGACCCTCTCCACTGGCATTGCTAAGTGCTTACCTTTGCCCTTAAGTCTTCTCCTTGGATTTTTACAAAATCCTGGCTCCAATGATTGGTCTCTTGAATTTTCAAGGTATCATCTTCCTTATCTGGACAACCTGTTGATCCTGGCTCTCTCTCAACAGAAGGCTCTATCAGACAGAACCAGGATGGTGGAGACTCTGCAGCAATTAGACTTTCTTGTCAATTACCTGAAATTCCTTCTGGATCCATCCCAAACCGTGGACTATTTTGGGGCATTATTCAACACTCGCTTGGGGTGATTTTCTGCCAGAGACCAGACGCTCCAGGCTGAGGGCTCTCATTCAGTTCTTGCTCCAGAAATCAGAGGTGCCAGCAAGGGACTGGCTATGACTTCAAGGGCATGTGGTGAGTATTTGTTTATCTGGCATTTGTTGATGGATATGATGGGTTGCCCTTGATATTTACAGTCTTTTTCTTTTCTAGGCAGCAAGCTTGGACATCATTCCATGGTCTCGACTTCACCTGGGCCATATGGTTCGCCATATTCTGATCCATTGGCATCCTACACAGGAGAATTACGACAGTATGATTCCAGTGTCCACTTCTATTCGTCAGGAACTCAAGTGGTGGTTGACCCCTCCTTCTATGTAGAGGGGTACTCCTCTGTTCCCTCCTGCTCCAGTGATCTTGACCACGGATGCAAGCAGTCTGGGTTGGGCGTCAGTCCTGGAAGGTCAGATAGCTCAGGGTCTTTGGACACTGCAAGACAGCAGTCACTCTTCCAAGTGGAAGGAGTTGAGGGCTGTCTGGAAAGCTCTGTTGTTCCCTTCTTGAGGAATCAGCCTGTTTTGATCCAGGTTAGACAATCGGGTGGCAATGTCATACGTGAATCACCAATTCCGCACCGGTTCCTCTACTCTCATCAGTCTATCTCGCTTATTTTGTTCCAGAGCAGATGCCAATCTCCTCAATCTCAAGGCGAATCACATACAGGGAGCACTCAACTATCAGATGGACCTGTTGAGTTGGGCCTTTCCTTCTTCTCAGGAGTTTTTTCTAGATCCCCAGGTTTTTCTCCAGATCTGGAACAGGTGGGGGCTCCAATTGTGGACATTTTTGCTTCTCCTCAGAGCACCAGTCGATCTCTTCTTTACACGCTTTCAGACTCAGGGGGCACTGATGCTCTGTCCAGTCCCTGGCCAATAGGCCTCCTGTATGCTTTCCCTCTGATTGCCTTGATTCCCAGGATTCTGGCACGTCTCCTGTAAGAACCTGCAGAGGTAATTCTAGTTCTCTCTCTTTGGGTCAGGCATTCTTGGTTCCCTCTTCTTCGGCTTATGGTTCTGGAGGAGGAATGCCTTCTTCCTTTGAACCCCTCTCCTCTGAGTTAGCCTGACCTTCCAGTTCAGACCATGGCCAAGTTGAAACTTTTGGTTTGGAGGTTGAGAGGGAATGTCTCTTGAAAATATGCTTCTCTTTTGCTGTATCTATATCTCTTCATTCATCTAGGAGACCTTCCTCTAATAAAGCCTAGGAACATTGTCATTGGAAGCCTTTTGACCGTTGGTGTAGGGAGAAGTCTGTGTCCCCTATTTCCGCTCATATGGAGGATATTTTTCAGTTACTCCGGGAGGGTTTTAACAAGGGTCTGTCTATTTCTACTCTCAAACTCCAGTGGCTTGCCATTAAAACCTTTAGGGCCCCTTGTGAAAATGTGTCATCTACTGAGCTTTTGGCCTTTAAATTATTTAAGGGTTTTCAGAGTTTGATGCCTTCAGGTCGTTCTGTTTTTCCTTCCTGGGATCTACCATTAGAACTTTCCCACCTACAGTTTTCTTTTTGGTGGCCATCACCTCTGCAAGGCGGCTTGGGGAGTTAAATCATCTAGTGAGTCGTTCCACATACTTGAGAATCCTTGATGACAGGGTTGTTTTGTCTCTCGATCCAAAATGTCTTCCCAGAGTAATTTCTTCCTTTCATCGTGACCAGAAGACTGTGTTGCCAGTTATCAGTACTACCTCAGGGTGCCTCTTCTTCTGGTTCTTTAGTTTCTTGCCTGGATGGTGGGAGGGTCCTTAAGATATACCTTACCCAGTCATCTGGGTTTCGATGATCTGACAGTCTGTTTGTGTACTTCGGTCCTGTGAAGCAGGGTGAGAAAACATCTTCCTCAACATTGGCCAGATAGGTTTTTTTTTATTTTTCAGCATATGCAGCTGCAGGTGTGGATATGCCTTGTGGGATCAAGTCTCAATCTACCTGGGGTTTGGCGGCATCCTGGGTGGAGTGGTGTGGGGTTTCAATTCAAGATATATGCAATGCTGCTACGTGGGCTTCCCCCCTACCACCATTATGTCACATAAGGCTCAATGTGGCACAAGGGTCTGAACTTTGTTTTGGCTCTCAAGTCCTACAGGTCCCTATGAATGAATAATGGGTTACATCGTATGTACATTTATGAATTGCCTTACACTATATTATTTCTGAGCATTGTTACAAATAGATGGGTTTGAATGACAATAACATTATTTCCTTCTGTTCCTACCGTTCTAATGTGTTTTGTGTTTTAAGGATGCTGCTCAAAGTTTAATTGCTTGGACAATTCTCCATTAGTAAGGAATGGGACGAGGATGAAAATGGAATGCCTGAATTACTTGCCGTTGATCTTCAGTACTCCGATTCTTCCTTACTCATCCCATCCCATACACCCCTCCCAACCACCTTTCCTTTCAGCATCCCTCCTTGGGCTTTTAAGGAAAACAGGATGTGAAGTTGAAGGAAGGGTAGGGGTTTATACTTCATGAAACTTATTCTTAAGAATAAAAGGCAGCTTTACAAGGGTGACATAAGGGAGTGAATGGGCACAATCACGTCATTAGTAAGGAATGGGATGAGTAAGGAAGAATTGGAGTAATGAAGATTACCTGTGAGTAATCGTGGCATTTTTCTACATGCATACGTGTTCTCATTGTATGTCGGCACAAACTGGTTCGTGCAACACACAACAGCGCAGTAAGGAAAAGATGCCGGCTCCTCATGTGGTCATCGCATCTCCATCAAAAAGAATAATGTTTCTACAACAATTGCAGCTATTCGTTTTCTTGGGTATAAAATCATATGTTCTGGATGAATCAGCGATGGTGAGAAATGTCACTATGACATTAACTGACATTAACTATTGCTAATGGAACATTCTCATTACCACAGCCCCAGGAGCACAAGCTATTTCTGAGTGTTGACTTTTCAGTGTGGCGCCAATTTACATCTTACAAGGAAGTTTGTTATTGATACATCAAGATAGAGACTCTTTTTGTGCTGAATTTGAATTTTCACACAGATTTGCACTTTGTGTATTATTTTAGCTAACTATTTTAACTTAATTTTTACTTTGTAATTTTAGCTTGTTGTTCTATCCATTAACTTACTTGAAAATGACGTGTTACAGCAAACAAATGATGGACGGAATGCTGACAATGCAAACATTCTCCCCCAGTCAAAAGATCTGGGTTAAATCCATCGTTCTTTTGCCCACTACGCCACCCCAGTTTGGACCCAGCCATATGCAAATCAGTCTTGACCCTGTGCCCCATGGGAACAGTCCAGACCGAACTGCCAGGCCAGGGCCTCCCTGGACCGGAAACAAGCATCCTGGGACCGGTTTCAGGGTATGTCACCCTTCTTTAGCCAGGCTAGCTTGAATCCAGTGGCACAGTGAGCAAGGGACCCACGTCTGGGCATACCCATCCCACTTAGGGCGAAAAGTGTTACAGCAAACAAATGATGGACGGAATGCTGACAATGCAAACATTCTCCCCCAGTCAAAAGATCTGGGTTAAATCCATCATTCTTTTGCCCACTACGCCACCCCAGTTTGGACCCAGCCATATGCAAATCAGTCTTGACCCTGTGCCCCATGGGAACAATCCAGACCGAACTGCCAGGCCAGGTCCTTCCTGGACCGGAAACAAGCATCCTGGGACCGGTTTCAGGGTATGTCACCCTTCTTCAGCCAGGCTAGCTTGAATCCAGTGGCACAGTGAGCAAGGGACCCACGTCTGGGCATACCCATCCCACTTAGGGCAAAAAGTGTTACAGCAAACAAATGATGGACGGAATGCTGACAATGCAAACATTCTCCCCCAGTCAAAAGATCTGGGTTAAATCCATCGTTCTTTTGCCCACTACGCCACCCCAGTTTGGACCCAGCCATATGCAAATCAGTCCAGACGGAACTGCCAGGCCAGGTCCTCCCTGGACCGGAAACAAGCATCCTGGGACCGGTTTCAGGGTATGTCACCCTTCTTCAGCCAGGCTAGCTTGAATCCAGTGGCACAGTGAGCAAGGGACCCACGTCTGGGCATACCCATCCCACTTAGGGCGAAAAGTGTTACAGCAAACAAATGATGGACGGAATGCTGACAATGCAAACATTCTCCCCCAGTCAAAAGATCTGAGTTAAATCCATCAGTCTTTTGCCCACTACGCCACCCCAGTTTGGACCCAGCCATATGCAAATCAGTCTTGACCCTGTGCCCCATGGGAACAGTCCAGACCGAACTGCCAGGCCAGGTCCTCCCTGGACCGGAAACAAGCATCCTGGGACCAGTTTCAGGGTATGTCACCCTTCTTCAGCCAGGCTAGCTTGAATCCAGTGGCACAGTGAGCAAGGGACCCACGTCTGGGCATACCCATCCCACTGGAGAATGTTTGCATTGTCAGCATTCCGTCCATCATTTGTTTGCTGTAACACTTTACTTGAAAGTGACAGCAGCCAGCATGTCTCAAACTCCTAACGTTTTGTCAGAGGTGGGCAAACCCTTATTGCCATTGATAAAATAGAGGGAGTTATTTCGACTCCCAGGTTATAGCCATACGAGGTGAGAAGTTGTCAGCTTCCAGAAAATAAGGACTTCTACATAATTTAGGGATAGAAGGCTAACATGTTTATGACGATCTTAAAGAATTATCAGTGGGAAATGGGGAAGGAGAACCCAGAGGTATTTTTTAAATGTCACTCAGGACGTTAGAGGAACACTTTGGTCTCTAGCTTACCATAATGCTAAAGAGACACTGATTGGTGACAAGAACTGAGAAACAAATTATGGTAAGGAGATTAATGTATTGACACCACCTGATATCAGTCCAGTAGGGTAGGGAGGAATCAAATGGATTTACTTGGATTTTCTGTATTGAAGGTTTTATTCAAGGGTCGAGAAACGTTGGCAAAGTTTATGTAGCCAAAAGAGGTAACAGTCTTCTAGGGTGGAGTCATCAGAGAAACGTATGTATTTCCTTGAATCCTAGCTCCCCACACCAAGTCCTCTTGGTAAACAGTGTAAGGATGAGGACAATATGTCTGTATTTGGTGAGGGTTTCAGGAAAAAATTGGGCCTATTAAATAATTTCTCTCATGTAATAATTCTGAAGGAAAGTGCTAGGTCAGTGGTACATATGGTCCATAAAGTTCCCAAGCTGATGATCAAATAATTGTGAGAGGAGTTAAACAAGATGTTGAGTATTGATGTTATTGAGGAGATTGAAGCTTCTGAATGGTTAGCATCAACAGTTTGGGCAGCCTACGATGGTGGCAAAAAAATGAGTGGTTGTGTCGATCTTTGTGATCTGAATCAGAACATCTGGGTTGACTGCCGGCATTGGCCAAACATTTTGGAGGCTCTGTCTTTATCGGTAGTTGCAAATGTTTTAGGGTGATTACCTATCAGCAGCCTATCATCAGGTTCTGTTCTATGAAGACTTGTGGGTGTTGATCTCTTTTGTCACTCCTTATGAGGATTTTAGATTTGACGTGATGTTTTTCCAAGGCGACATCCTGATTTATGGGGTTGATCGGATGAGTCATGGTGAAATTTTAAAGTTAGTCCTAAAATTAAGTTGACTGAATCTATTGTTAAAGCACCAGTTCCAGACAACAAGGATCAGGTCAGGTCCTTTTTAAGCACTGAAGAATATTTTTCACAGTTCATCGAGGGGTTTGCTAGTGTGGTGCAACCCCTTAGAGTATTGTTGAAGAAGGGCACTAGATTTCAGTGGAATGATGAATGTAATCAAGCTTTCACTATGGTGAAAGAACATATTGGTCAGTTACCTGTACTTGGGCATTTTATTTCAAGTCTAAAACAGCTTTAACCACTGATGCCCGCATAAAAGGAGCAGTGTTAGCCCTGCTCATTAGTGGTGAGGAAAAGGCAGTTCCATTTGCCTCTAGGTACTCTTCAGGGTGCAGAGAAATGATATTCAGTGACTGAGCAGGAGGCACATGCTTATTTGTGGCCAATTCACTGTTTACATTTTTTTCTTCGGTGTCTCCCAATTGTGTTGAGGACAGACCATAAACCTCTCATCCAGATTTTCACTTGTAAAGGCTCAGACACGGCCACACATAGAATTAAAAGGAGGATGGCGGGACTGGAGGAGTACAATTTTCAAGTGGAATACACACCAGCAGTGCGAAATGCCATGGCAGATTGTTTATCACTGTTACCTTTGGAAAAGACAGGATTATTGGTGGAGGAGGAACAACCTGTTAGTTGGGTGAAGGAATCTGCCTTAAACAAACAAAAGTGGAATGAAGTATCTGCAAAAGATGCTGTAGGTCTCCAAGTAAGGAAATTGGTGGTCATAAGGAAATTGGTGATCAGTGGTTGGCCCAAGAACATGATGACCTTATCATCATTGTTAGACCTGGCATCCTAGGCATGGGTTTCCCCCTTACTGTTTCCCTTCAGACCTTCTGTTTTTGCTGACTTCGTTTTTGCTGGCCTTAGGACTCTGTGCTCTTTACCACTGCTAATCAGTGCTAAAGTGCCTTTGCTCTGTCCTTAAAGCATGTTAGACTGACTTATACCCAATTGGCCTATTTAACTTACTTGTAAGACCCTAGTAAAGTGGCACTACCTGTGCCCAGGGTCTGTAAATTAAATGCTACTAGTGGGCCTTATTGTGCCACCTACTTCAGTAGCACTTTAAAGATGGACATGTCTCAGGCCTGCCATTGCAGCCTGTGTGTGTACAGTTTTAAAATGCCATTTCGATCTGGCAAAGTAAACCTTTTGCCAGGCCCAAACCTTCCTTTCTAATACATATGTCACCCCTAGGGTATGCCATTGACATCCCGGAGGGCAGGGTGCAATGTATTTAAAATGTAGAACATGTACTATTAAGTTTTACATGACCTGGTAATAAAAAACTCCTATACTTGTGATGGAGCAAGGTTTCATAAATGAAACTTGCTTGTATTCAATCCTCCTCACAGTATTAATTTATTAAAACTTGTATTGTTAATACTAACCTTTTTCATTCACGACACGAAAGAAAAGGAAGCTTGCCTATGTGTTTTACTAATGAATAACGCTTGTCTGTAATCCAAAATGGCCGCTATGCGCAGGAAAACTCAATGCGCATGTCGCAACCATATCACATGGTGTGACGTCTTTCTTTGCTTGGTGGGAAACTTCTGCTTCTGCGCAGTGTGCATTAAAATGGCTGTTTGATGTTTTCACATGCTTCAGCTTGCTCTCATGTCATTACTAAATTGTCGTTTCCTAATGCTACTAACGCGGGATAGAATTTATAATTAAATGGGAATAGAGTAGAAAAAGTGGGCATACAGTGAAACATTTTATTCTGTGATTTTAATATTTGCTTCTTGCACTTTTATTAGTTCGTAAACTTGGGCCTGGGTTGGTGACCTGAAACTCGAGAGGCAAATGGTTCTGCGCATGTGTCCTGTGTGCCTGCCAAATGAAGTCAATCTGGACGTCGTCCAAGGCCGCGACCCAATGGCCGAAGATGCTGTACTCTTGCCTTTCCTGTTGTACATTGATACATTGTCTATGAAAATTGGTTTACATTTGTCATGAGACGGGTGGGAAATAAAGCGAATGTATTAATTTGAAGGGGTGGGAATGTAAAAACAATAGGCTTTACAATTTAGGCCAAATCGATATGGTGCGAGAATCCACCCCCTGTCCCTGTCCAATCAGAAGTAGTGGCCCCATATTTTAGTAACATTAAGGGGAGGTACATGGGCGTAGAAGGGTATAATAGAATATAGCATTAGTTAATTAGTGAGAGCATGCGTTCATGAAGAACAGGCGTCCATGCTGCCAGAGCGCTCTTAGCTCCAGACTGCCAAGCTGATCGATTGCAGACCGAATCGCTGTCCAGAGAGGTCCTGAGGAGGGGGCGGTGGAGTCCATTAGAAGGAAGGCACGGGAGAATCGAGGAAAAGTCGAGTATCAGAGAGGGGAACGACGCAGGCGTCGTTTTAGAAAGGTCACCGGTCCTGTCCTGATCCTGGAGGAGGTCTTTGCTCTTCATCCTTCCCGGGTCCCATTCTTTCAACTCCTTGGCTAAGGGGTTTGGTTCTCGCACTTAGGTAAATATAATGCAACCTTTAGTTGCGCTGCTGTCTCTATCCTCTCTTTTTCTTTAAACACCGTCATTGATTAGCAATAATCATTTCTATGCTTAATCTTGGGTATTGCGATTAAGTACCATGTGGCTCTGTATTTTACTCTGCTAAATCTTTAGATAAACATTTTAAAACTTCCTGACTCAGTGGTTATTTCAGGATTATGTACTATAATGAATGTCACTCATTTTAAATTTCCCAATTAGCAAAGGATTCATTGATAAGTCATTACTCTTCAATCAGAAGGTAATTGGTAGCAGGGATTTGATAGAGAGTAACAACTGATAAAATCCAGCGTAAGTATTAGCGTAGTATGAATGTATGGGCCCAAGTGAGTATCTGGTGTATGAATGTTGTTTGCTGATATCGCGCTGGATCAGTTTTCTGGTAATCAGAGGATGGTTACTCTTTGTTAATTGGGTAATGAGAATTTTTATTTGTATTTTTATGAACTAACATCCGTGTATTCAAAGTTTTGTTTTATGTTGTCCAGAATACCCCGGGGTAAAAAGAATAGCGGATGGTAAGTGGAAGCCATACTGCAGTGAGGTTATCTGCCAGGCAGAAATAGTACTGAAAAGTTAAGCAGGACTTTCAGTACTCGTTAGGGACTCTATGCGTGTGAGTGATAGCAAAGGAGTACGCTGGTGAAAATTTGATGTTATATCACCTAGAAAGGGTAACATTGAAGAAGTAACAGGTATTTCTGGAGCTTGTGTGAAGAGTAAACGGAAGGGTTTTACTCATAGTATATGTTAGCAAACGGAAAGGTTTTACTAAAGTGTGAGAGAAAACTATCTTTTCGAATTTAGAAGAAACTGGCACGATAGCGAATGTTTTATGTTGTTACTGAAATTTAATTAAGATTTATAGAGAAAATAAGTTTGCGTACATTTTGTAAAGGGAGGGTCAGTTGCCGGAGAGGGAGCTGACGTCACAAAACGCCGCGCTGGGATTGGTTGAATCAGCGGGTGTGGAAAGATCCTTGTAAAGGAGGGGTCAGTAGTCAGGAGTAGTACTGACGTCACAGGTGCCGCGCTGGGATTGGTTGAACCAGCAAAGACAGGAAAGAGCAGATTGTAAAGGAGGGGTTGACAGATAAACGTCACCAAAAGGCCGCGCAAGGATTGGCTCGGAAATAAAAGATAGCAGACATTTGATTGGTCAAAATTATAGAAGCAAAATTCTTAATGGATAAGGATTGCATGTTAAAACACGATCCGACTTTAACAGGAATTCGTCAGGATAGGAGAAATTTAGGCTTTGCAGAATATAATTTTATACATCGGTACTTACCCAAGATGTATGGAGAAAGGAGGAAAAATGTCATTTTTACAAAAGATTAAGAATTATTTTAAAAAGGACAAACCAATCAAAACTAGAGAAGGAATTATTATTCCACCAGTTAAGACGCCCGCTTCATTCATGATGATGGAGAGAGGTTATCATACTTGTGTATGGATGGAGAATTGGATAGAATATACCAAAAATGATGGAATATTAGCATTTCCCGAGAATGGTACCTTCAATGGAAGAATTCTTCAAAATTTGAGATTGAGGATGAATGACTTAGAACCCAGACCTAGATTAACTCAGTACGAAGCTCTAGAGGAATGGCAAACCGAGGCATTTGAGCGGGATCGATCTAGAAGTAATATGAGTTATCCAGGATTTTTTCCCAGATACCTACATGAGTCTAGGAACGGTCAGATGAAACAATGGAGAGGGGCAATGATTACAGAAGGATTATATCCATTGTTCTCAGCAGAGGAGAAATTAGGAAGTAGGTGCACAGAAAAGACAAAACATTTAATGAGAAATGAGGAGTCTGAAGACGAATTTATGGAGGAAATGTTAAGAAACCCCCCACCATATCAGGAAGGGACAAGTGGATGCACCCCAAGTGCACCACCGAAAACTCCATTAGTGCCACAGGTAATGCATGAATTCACCCCGAGTAGAATACTTCATGACAAAGAAAAAGAAGCCCTAGAAAAGACCAGAACAGAATTAATACAGAAAATAACTCAGATAAAAGTACATCCTGATTCGTTGACCATACCTGTAACAATTGGTCCAGTAGTTCCATTATATGGTACTCAGGGAAGCTGTCCGCCACCGATACTTGCACCTACTCCTGTGAATAATCCCAAACCTGAAACTCCAGTTATAATTGAGGATCAATTTAGTGACTGTGAATCCACAATATCACTCATGGACTTGCCTATTTGAGGTACTGTAAATAGTACTCCCAGAAAAGATGTACCTGGATGTTCAAAAGATGTAAGTTTAATAACTTCATCGGGAGCAAAAAGTGCCACCATAGTAACACCTGAAGATCTAGAAAGATGGGTGCAAGGGTCAGTTAAACAGTGCACACCTCCGAAAATAATGGACATTCATAAATTGAAAGTCGAATTAGAAGAAATAATAGTAGGAAATGTAGGACTAGAACGCTTAAATACCTATGATGAAGAAGAATTATTGTTCCTGTGCAGGAGTATCACCAGAAATGTAAGGATATTCCATGAAAAATTATCCAATTTAGCACTACAGATGGGAATAGAAATAGGGAGATCAAAAATACTACAGAAACCCTATAGAGCAGAATTTTCAGACAAAGATTTAGAAAATATGAATGCCTCTGGAAGAAGATTACAAATAAGAGAATTAATGTTAGTTTTGCAAAAATGGGGAGACCTGGATAAATGGAAAACTAGGTGGGCCAAGAAAAAGGAAGAAGCACGAACAAGTAGAACAGCATCTGAATATGTGATGAAGGAAACAGGGAAAGCAGACCAAATGTATCCAATGCGAGAAGTCGCGGGAGGAGGATATGTACATGTCCCATGGAGCAGACAGGATATTTTGTCATTTACGAATGATTTTCCAAAGTTGAGAGAAAAACCAATTGAATGGTACAAGCAGGTTGACAGGTTTGTGAAGGTGTCGAAGGTACTGTTGAAGGATTTGGATGGGTTGTTTGATATAGTGGTACCTGCCGATTTATGGACAGATTGCAAAATCACAGTGGATTGGCCAAGTGATGAATATCCTAGAGATCCGAAGACAGGTGCCCCGTCAAATGATGTAATGAAAAAGTATCAGCAGGTGATAACTTACCTGAAAGGGAAAATACCCCCGAAAGAAACAGATTGGGTAAAAATAGATCGAACTACCCAAGAAGCTAATGAATCAGTACATTCCTACTATGAGCGTCTATTGCAGGTATTTAAACAGTATAGTGGATTTGAGGACATTGGAGACAAGAACATGAGTCAGTTTGTGTATCGATTTGTTTACGGTTTAAAGCCAGAGATTTGTCAGATGATTAAACAGCATATGCTGTGTTGGCAAGGAAAGCCGATTGATGAAATTTTGAAGTATGCAAAATATTGTGGAGACGATATTGAGGATAGACATAAGAAATTGCAGGAGAAAGTGATGTGAGCACAGGTGAAAATGGCTGAGAAACAGGGAATCAATTTGGAAAATCCGAGTGAAAATCAAGGAAAAGATTCTGGAACGAATGGTGATACTGGGAATGGTGGAAAATTTAGAGGACGAATGAGTAGAGAAGAAGCTAAAAAGAAATTTCCTTGTCATGGATGCGGAAAATTGGGGCATTGGAAGGATGAATGTAAAAAGATTCGGAATAATAATGGCCCAAATCAAAATTTAAATCCACAGACGCAGAATGACTCACAGCAGGGTGTAAATCCTCAGAGTCAGTTGCCACCTGCACCTATTCAGGGTAATGTAAGCAGAGCAAAGCATGGTACAGACATCGGATATCAAGGAGGAAGTGGTAAGAATGATTATATGACATCACAATTTCTTTTGCAGGACGATTTCTGTCAATTCAGTCCATGACGGTGCCTAGGAGAGGGGAAGAAGGAGTGCATACTTGGCGCATCCTTACAGGTAGATCAGTCAGGTCCATATGTTGAAGGGAATGTGAAAGGTAATAATATTACTTTCCTTTTGGACACTGGTGCTACCCGGTCTACTGTGAGAACAGCAGACATTCCAGACCTTCCTCTCTCTGGTGAAAATATCCAAGTAGTGGGGGTAGCTAATCAAAGAATTAGAACACCTCTTACCGAACCCATGGAAGTTAAAATCGGAAATTTCAGAGAAATGCATCAATTTGTAGTGTGTGATTCTAGTCCAGTAAACTTATTAGGTAGGGATTTGTTGTGCAAGATGAAAGGTACTATTTTCTGCACACCGGATGGTGTGGCAGTTCAGACACCGGATGAAGATCATGTATATAAAATTATGATTGCAAAACAAGGTACAGAAGTAGACAAGATGTTTTCGTTAATAACAAAAGATGAGTTACCAGAAGAATTAAAAGGTACAGTAAACCCCATAGTATGGGATTTCACCGGAAAATAAGTAGGACTTATGGCTAAAATAGATCCAGTTAAAATTACTGTAAAGGAAGGTGCAATTTTCCCAAATACCAGACAGTACAAAATGAGTGCAGAAGTAAAAGCAGGAGTCATTGAAGAAATAAATCGAATGGTAGAACAAAATATCCTAAAAGAAGTAATGAGTAGCCCATGTAATTCACCTATAATGGGGTTAAAGAAACCTAGTGGAAAATATAGGATTGTTCAGGACCTGAGGAAAATAAATAAGATTGTAGAACCATGTTGTCCCATAGTACCAAATCCTGCAGTAATTCTATACCAGATCCCTTGGAGTGCAGGATGGTTCACAGTAATTGATTTGTGTCAAGCGTTCTTTTCAATACCATTACATCCAGACAGCCAGTATCTTTTCTCATTTAAATTTGAGAACAAGGTCTATGTGTGGAACCGTGTTCCTCAGGGGTACACAGAAAGTCCTTCTATTTTCAACCAGATACTGAAAAAGTGTCTTGAAAAACTAGTGATGCCAGGAATCTCAGTCTTAGTCCAATATATCGACGACTTATTAGTGGCATCGAACACCAGAGAGGACTGTGTTGTTGATTCCATAGCATTATTAAATCTTTTGGCAGAAGAAGGGCATAAGGTCTCACCTGAAAAATTGCAATTCTGTACAACAGCTGTTAAATATCTGGCACATCAAATTGAGAGAGGAAAAAGAAGAGTAACAGCTGAAAGAGTAGCTTTAATAAAGAAAATGCAAATGCCTGTAACACAAAGACAAGTGAGAGTGTTCTTAGGAATAGTAGGTTACTGTCGACAATGGATACCAGGATTTTCCATGTTAGCTAAGCCCTTAATTATCATGACAAAAAAGAAAGCAAAGGACCCTGTTGTATGGGAGGATGAAAGTGTAGAAGCCTTTGTCAAATTGAGAAATGCCCTATGTTCAGCACCTGCCTTAGGCATGCCTGATTATAAAAGAGAATTTGCATTGTTCTGTCATGAGAGAGAAAAGTGTGCACTTTCTGTCTTAACTCAAAGACATGGATTAGAAAGACGTCCTATAGCATATTTCTCTGCTACATTAGACCCAGTAGCAGCCGCGTTGCCAGGATGCTTAAAAGCAGTGGCAGCTACTTGTTTGAGCATTGAACAAAGTGAGTCAATTGTGATGGGACACCCTGTAAAAGTGTATGTTCCACATGCAGTTGTCATTCTCTTGACAAGAACTCAAACTCAGCATCTTACTCCTAGTAGGCTGACTAAATATGAAAGAATAATAATGGGTGCTGAAAATGTGAATATGGTAAGGTGTACTATAATAAATCCAGAAACCTTACTACCAGACCCATATCATGAGAGAATTAAAGATGATGAAGACGATGAACATGATTGTATACAAATTACAGAATTATGCACAAAACCACGCCCAGATATAGAGGAACAGCCTCTTAAAAAGCCAGACAGGGAGCTATTTGTTGATGGTTCATGTCAAAGACATGAAGACGGTAAACTAACTGCTGCCTATGCGGTATGTGAATTAACTGGAATAGTTGAAGCATCTTATTTACCAGGAGTCAAATCTGCACAAGTAGCTGAATTAATTGCGTTGATAAAAGCATGCAAAATTGGGAGGAATCAGAGAGTAACCATATTTACAGATAGCCAATATGGTTACGGGGTTGTGCATGATTTTGGCCAACTATGGATGCAGAGGAATTTCATGACTTCTTCAGGATCCCCCAACAAAAATGGACAATTTGTAAGGGAATTGCTAGAAGCAATACAATCACCAAAAGAATTGGCTGTGGTGAAATGTGCCGCACACCAGTCAGGAGATGACTGGGTGGTAGTCGGCAACAGATATGCAGATCTGGTGGCTCAACATTGTGCCAAAACCAGAATGTCAGTCAATAAGAGGGTGGAAAGAATGGGAATCAGCTGCCAACTTATGCTGTATATGCCACCTGAAACTTGGAATGACGTGAAGAAATTGCAAGATGAGGTTGATGAAAGTGAGAAGAATTTGTGGATCAAAGTGGGTTGTTCCCAAAGAGGAGATGATGAAGTGTGGATCAGTGCTGATGGCAGACCAGTCATGCCAGACTGTTTACTCTCACAAATGGCTAGGATGTATCATGGAGACACACACATAGGGAGAGATGCAATGATTAGGCTGTTCAGACAAAATTGGTACAATCCCAAATTCAGGGCTGTTGCAGAGAGTCTTTGCCAGAGATGTCTAACTTGCCAGATGCATAATCCGGGGAGGAAGACAGTAATTGGATTTGGGAAAATTGGAAAGGCAGAGGGTCCATTTATGAGACTTCAGTTTGCTTTCATACAGTTACCACCATGTAGAGGGCTGAAATATGTACTAGTCATAGTGTGCCTGTTTCAAAATGGGTGGAGGCTTACCCTAGTAGGAGAAATGACAGCAGTACAGTTGCGAAACTGTTGCTACGAGAACTAATTCCTAGGTTTGGTTTTCCAGTAACTTTGGAATCAGATAGAGGAAAACATTTTAACAGTGAAGTGATTCAAATAATCTGTGAAGCATTTCAAATCAAACAGAAACTGCACTGTGCATATCGTCCAGAAGCTTCTGGAGTGGTTGAACAATTGAATGGCACTATAAAGTCAAGACTGGGAAAAATGTGTGCATCCACATCATTAGAATGGCCAGATGCATTGCCACTTGTTTTAATGGGACTCAGAAGCATACCTGACAGAAATACAGGATTGAGCCCCCACGAAATAATGATGGGAAGAGCAATGAGACAAACACATGTTCCCACAAACAAACTGGTGAATATATCTGATAATATGGTTCTGGACTATTGCAAAGGATTGGCTGACCTAGTGCGTTCTGTCTCTCATCAGGTTGGAGAAGACGCAGTTTCCAGGCAGCCTGAACTAGAACATGATCTGAATCCTGGTGACTGGGTGGTAGTGAAGAATCACACCAGAGAAACGTGTCTATCACCTAGATGGGGCAGACCGTGTCAGGTCATACTAACCACAAACACAGCAGTGAAGTGTGCAGGATTTCCTAATTGGATACATGTAAGTCACACCAAGAGAGTACCAGATCCCGAGGAAGAGAATCCTCAGACAACGCCAATCACTGAAGAAGCTGAAGGTTGCACAGCTGAAGGATCTCAGGTTCGAGATTCCAGAGAAGCTGAAGAAGAACAACCGAGCACAAGTCAGTATTGGATACCAGTGGTAGAAGTTCCTGAAGTATATCACAGAACAAGAAGTCAAGCGAAATTGGAAGAAATTGAAGAAGATCAGATAGGTGAAGAAGAAGCAGTTCAGGAACAAGAAGAAAAGACATTAAGAAATCCTGAACAAGGTCAGATAGGGAAAGGAAACTGGACTCAAAACAGTGAAGACCTAATAGACTTTGAACAGGGACAGACAGGTCTAGAAGAATCCGGTCATGCTGCAGAAGTTCACAGTGCAATAAGCCCTAATCACAACAAGTTAGATCAAGAAGAGTACAAAGAAGAAGAAAATTTCGAAAGACATGAACTTGAAGAATTAAATCAAGAACAAAGTCAAATATTGGAAACTCATAGTGGAGTTGCTGAAGAGAAACCAATCAGACCTGAAAAAGAGCAAACAGAAGAAACAGTAATTGAAGAACACGGAACAGTGCTAAGCAGTGAAATTAAAAAGATTTCTGAAAACGAAGATAAAGAGACAGTGCAAACAAAGAAAACAAGAAAAGGAGATCATTGGCCGAGTGTCATTAAAAGAGTAAAGTACCACATAACAACCAGAAGTGAAGATCCAGATCAAGTACCTGAAGTAACAAGTCAAACTGATCAAGAGAAAAAGTCAGAGAAAAGAAAAAGTAAAAGACTGAAACTTGTGAATAACAAATTCAAGGGTCCTGATTGGACTTATATCATCCTTGAAGATTTTGAAAGCTCAGAGTCAAGTGACAGTGGTGGCGAAGGAACAAGTGCAGAACTGACGTACGAAGAAGAAACAAGACCACCCTGACTAAGCAAAAGAATAAGCTAAAGAAAAGAAGAAAAGATAAGAAGAGCAATCTTCCTTGTCGAAAAATGCCTGACGATAGAGTTGCTGGGAGACCAAAACAGAAATGTTGTAGAAGATGCTGTGCATTATGCATATGTAGTCTAGTGATGGTGCTTATAGTATGGTTAGTCCTGATTGTAGCAGTTCCTTACCTTATGATAATAGATAAAAAGATTAATAATGAAACTAAAGGGAGGACAGCAAACATGAAGGGCAATAGAGTAGAACTAATGGCAGAAGATGAGGCAGAAATTCATCATGAAGTAGCTGACAACGACACTAGTTTAAACGTTTTCACAAAGTTATTGTTTCAATATGTAGACACAATGGAAGTTAGTAATTGTTATGTCTGTATGAAGTTACCTGAATCAGTAGCAGAAGGATTAACATACCATCACTTACCACTGACATATGGCATATTATGTAGTGTTTTGTCTAGTTTATTTTATAGAACAGGGAGACTTCAATATTATTATTCAAACTTAGATGTGATATTTTCTGAGGTTCCGATTCGCAAGAGTATGAACCCAGTGCTTAGTAGTCAAGACGCACAGTTAATGGGAGAATTTTTCTTAACAATGAAATCAATAGACATAACACATGCACATAGACACAATCTAACATGTTCTTTACTTGAAGAAGAGAAGATATTTTTGAATTTAGTAGAAGATAGAAGACAAGGTTTTCAAAAGAAAGCTTCTGAGCATAAGGCTCATTTACCACCTTGGGCTGAGAAAGAAGGGAGTTACACACCTGGCAAGGCTCAAGCTGCTATGGCTCTGGATTTCGTAAAGACAGGGAAAATTTGTCTTCATAGGTTAAAGACTGAATATAACAATGTTTTCATCGGTACCAGTGAATGTGAACACAATTTTTTAATTCTTGGAGGTTGGGGACTCAAAGGAGGAACAGATTCAGTTTTTCCTGGAATCTATTGTGTGTGTGGGAATAAGGCTTACTTTAGGCTTCCTGCACGGTGGTATGGAAGTTGTTATTTTGGAATAGTATTTCCAAAGATATACCACGTAAAAAGAAACACCGGGAGCAATGAAAACAATAGCGAATTAATACGTAGTAAAAGAGCTAGTTTTTCTGAAATTGTAGGTGATATATTTGGTGCATTGATACCTTCAGTGGGAATAATTCTGAACTCAAGGAAAATATGTAAATTGTCTACAGTAGTTGATCGTTTATCAACGGATACTGCAGGAGGTTTTCTAATGATTAATGCGGAAATGGTTGCGATTAGATCTATGGTGATGCAAAATCGACTTGCTCTTGATATTATATTGGCAAAAGAGGGCGGAGTCTGTAAATTATTGAAGACGAAACATTGTTGCACTTATATTCCTGATAAGAGTGCAGAAATTGGAACGTATATACAGAATATAACTAAACTTGAGAAAGAACTTAAACCACTGGAAGTTGATAGTGTATGGGAAAGATTGACAAATAGTATCTCGTCAATTGGAACCTGGTTTGCTAATGTAGGAAAAGGACTTATAGGTCAAATATTAGTACCCTTAGCAGGGATAGCAATAATAATCTTGGCAATAACAATATGGTGTAAATTCTGTAAAAAGAATGGAACATATAAGGTGACAGGAAGAGGAAAGAAACGAAAGGTAGATGAAATCGAACTTGAAGAGTGGAGAAGTGAATTATACAAGAAATTAAAAGGAGATTGTAAAAATAGAAAGTGTAAAGATGAGAATGAAGTAATTTGCTAGAAGTTGGCATCTGATTGAGGGTAGTGTTTTGATGGCTCAGAAACGCCATCAGAGAGGGGATTGATGGAGCAAGGTTTCATAAATGAAACTTGCTTGTATTCAATCCTCCTCACAGTATTAATTTATTAAAACTTGTATTGTTAATACTAACCTTTTGCATTCACGACACGAAAGAAAAGGAAGCTTGCCTATGTGTTTTACTAATGAATAACGCTTGTCTGTAATCCAAAATGGCCGCTATGCGCGGGAAAACTCAATGCGCATGTCGCAACCATATCACATGGTGTGACGTCTTTCTTTGCTTGGTGGGAAACTTCTGCTTCTGCGCAGTGTGCATTAAAATGGCTGTTTGATGTTTTCACATGCTTCAGCTTGCTCTCATGTCATTACTAAATTGTCGTTTCCTAATGCTACTAACGCGGGATAGAATTTATAATTAAATGGGAATAGAGTAGAAAAAGTGGGCATACAGTGAAACATTTTATTCTGTGATTTTAATATTTGCTTCTTGCACTTTTATTAGTTCGTAAACTTGGGCCTGGGTTGGTGACCTGAAACTCGAGAGGCAAATGGTTCTGCGCATGTGTCCTGTGTGCCTGCCAAATGAAGTCAATCTGGACGTCGTCCAAGGCCGCGATCCGATGGCCGAAGATGCTGTACTCTTGCCTTTCCTGTTGTACATTGATACATTGTCTATGAAAATTGGTTTACATTTGTCATGAGACGGGTGGGAAATAAAGCGAATGTATTAATTTGAAGGGGTGGGAATGTAAGACAATAGGCTTTACAATTTAGGCCAAATCGATATGGTGCGAGAATCCACCCCCTGTCCCTGTCCAATCAGAAGTAGTGGCCCCATATTTTAGTTACATTAAGGGGAGGTACATGGGCGTAGAAGGGTATAATAGAATATAGCATTAGTTAATTAGTGAGAGCATGCGTTCATGAAGAACAGGCGTCCATGCTGCCAGAGCGCTCTTAGCTCCAGACTGCCAAGCTGATCGATTGCAGACCGAATCGCTGTCCAGAGAGGTCCTGAGGAGGGGGCGGCGGAGTCCATTAGAAGGAAGGCACGGGAGAATCGAGGAGAAGTCGAGTATCAGAGAGGGGAACGACGCAGGCGTCGTTGTAGAAAGGTCACCGGTCCTGTCCTGATCCTGGAGGAGGTCTTTGCTCTTCATCCTTCCCGGGTCCCATTCTTTCAACTCCTTGGCTAAGGGGTTTGGTTCTCCCACTTAGGTAAATATAATGCAACATTTAGTTGCGCTGCTGTCTCTATCCTCTCTTTTTCTTTAAACACCGTCATTGATTAGCAATAATCATTTCTATGCTTAATCTTGGGTATTGCGATTAAGTACCATGTGGCTCTGTATTTTACTCTGCTAAATCTTTAGATAAACATTTTAAAACTTCCTGACTCAGTGGTTATTTTAGGATTATGTACTATAATGAATGTCACTCATTTTAAATTTCCCAATTAGCAAAGGATTCATTGGTAAGTCATTACTCTTCAATCAGAAGGTAATTGGTAGCAGGGATTTGATAGAGAGTAACAACTGATAAAATCCAGCGTAAGTATTAGCGTAGTATGAATGTATGGGCCCAAGTGAGTATCTGGTGTATGAATGCTGTTTGCTGATATCGCGCTGGATCACTTGTTTTGCACTACTACGAGGCCTACCTCTCTGATAGGATAACGTTGGAGATAGCTTGTTATATTTTATTAGTGTAACTTCCAAATGAGAGCTGGTAACCAGTTCATGCTTGGTGTCTATGGAATTGTAATGGAAAATCCTAACTTATAGTGAAGTCCTATTTTAAATTACAATTTTGAGAATGCCGCTTTAACAAAGTTGACATTTTCTTGCCTTAGCCATTTAGATCCTGCAGCCTGTCTCTGGGTCACTTGACTGGATGTAGTTGACTGTTAGGCTTTGTGTATTCCTCCTAGACAGCCACACATAATGTGGAGCTTCGATGTGACTGGATGGATCATCACTGGCAGAATGGGTGGGAGGGAGGAGTTGAGCCCAGCCCCACTTAAACTTCAATAGGATGTGCCCTGTCTCCACATAAAGGGCTGCATACCACCTGAAGTTGGTCTGTAGTCAGGGCCAGGAAGGCAAGGCAACTGTGCATTTCAAAGGCATGCCTCTAGAAGCATATCCCCACTTCAAAGGCACAACTGTGTATAAATATTGGATTTCAGACACCAACTCTTTAGTACACTTCTGGACCTGTGGATACTCTGCCAGGAAGAAGGACTGCTATGCTGCTGAAAGGACTGTCACTCTGCTGGACTGCTGCTCTGCTGTCCTGACCTGCTGCCCTCTTGCCAGGGTGACAAGGACTAGGCTTAAATCTCTTGGACCCAGAACCCCGAGTGACTCTAGGGACTAGTTGGCTGGCCTTCTGGTCTGAAGCCTCAGGGACCCAACAGGCTTTCAACAACCTTGCACCTGGGCTCTGCCATCTGTGAGTCAACCCTGACAAGTGGTGCTACTCTAGCCCTGGACTCTTGGAAGAAGGCTTAAAGTTCTCTGCCAGTCTGTGGATCCAGCTGAACCGATGCATCTCCTGAGCTGTGCAGCACAAACCCAAGCAGAACGATGCATCTCTGCTGCTGCATTGATTGGACACATCACAAAGACCGACGTCGCATCGCAGCCCATGAGAACTGCCACTCCACGACGCATCCTCAGAACAGGCCCTCGCATCCCTCATTGAGTGCAACCTTGACGATGACGAGAGACTCTGCATTGCAGCCTGGCAGCTGCTTGGAACCGACGCATCCCCCTGACTGTGCACCAGACTTTACATCACAAGCCCCGTCGACGATATCCTCGACAAAAGCACAGGCCCTCGCATCACAGCCTCACCACATTTCGGAACAGATGCATTGCTTTGGCTGTGCAATGCATCTTAACCACGGATCCTCGCAAAGCTCTGCAAACTAGGATTTAAGGTACTTTGTTCAGCAGGCCTAACTGGGTTGCGATAGCCGGCCCATGCTCCATAGCAGTCGGCCTGAACTTGTGACTTTGTCCTGGTCAACCGCAACCAGATATCCACAATTGGAGATTTGTGCTTTTTGGCCTTATTTTCACTAAAATCTTTAAAATTGCATATTTGCGGTTCTCCTGATTGGATTTTTGTTGTTTTGATCTTGTTGTATTTATTAAAGAAAGTTCCAGTTTTCTAACTTGGTGTGGGATCTTTTTCTGTGGTGTTTTTACTTTATTATTGTTTGAAGTGTTGCACAAATACAGTACAAAAGTCATTTTGCCTTTAAGTTAAACCTGACTGCTCTGTGCCAAGGTACCATAGGGTTGGCTTGTGCCTCACCCGACCAGGATTGTGGCTGCTGCTTGAGCAGTGGTCACACCCCAGTCAACTTACAACCCAATTTATTACAATCATTGTTAGACCTGGCATCCTTGGCGTGGGTCTCCCTTCCATTTTTTATGATGCCTCCTATGTTACCGATCTGTTTTTGCTGGTGTTAGATGCTTTGGGCACTGTGCCACTGCTATCCAGTGCCACAGTGCAAGTGCTCCCTAGGATAAATTGTGTGACTCCATGATTGGATGATTGGTTTACTTGTTAGTCCCTAGTACAGTGCACTGAGTGTGCCCAGGGCTTGTAAATCCAATGCCGCTGGTGGGCTTGCAGCACTGGTTGTGCCACCCACAGAAGCGGCTTGTCAAATGTGCCTCAGGCCTGCCATTGCCGAGCCTGTGTGTAGCCTAGGGCTGCCATGTCGACTTGGTGAGTACACCCACTTACCAGTCCCTAAACCTTCCCTTTACTGCATGTTGGTCACCCCTAAAGTAGGCCCTAGGGCAGGGTGCATTGTAAGTATAAGGTAGGACATGCCCTGGTGTGTGTGGCATGTCCTAATAGTGAATTACAGCCATTTTCGTTTTTCACTATTGCAAGGCTACCTGCTCCCCATAGGCCAGAATGGGCAGACTGACTATTACACCTTATAGTCAGAACTGACCCAGGGAGCATGGTAGAAAAACGAATTTAGTATGCCTGAACTCAGAATGATAAAATACATCTTTTAGTGAAGTTGGTTTTAACATTCTGTGTTTGAAAATACCACTTTTAGAAAGTGGGTATTTTCTTGCCTAAACTTCCAAGCCTGCCTCTGCTAGGTTGTGTATTCCTTGTCTGGAGATTGAGTGACAGGGGCTGGGGGTGGCTACAGGAGACAGGGTGAGTCAGCACAGGGCTGAATAGAAAGATCTGCATCCAGAGTGGAGGGAGGAGTTGCACCTGGGTCTGAATAGGGCTGTGCCTGCCTTCCACAATGCTGGCTCCACCTCCTGCCGGGCGGCTGAGCACCCTGCCCCACATTCTGAAAGGAAAGAAGGAGTCAGAAAAACAAAGTGCTCCAGGACTGACCAGAACTGGTTTTGACTAGGCAGAGGCCTCTCTGCCTTCAGAGAACAAAGGAAAACTGTGTATAAAAAGGGGATCCAGACCCCTAGGAAATTAGATCACTTTGGGAAACAAGAAGAAACCTTTGCTGAGGAGCGGAACCAAGAAGGAACTGAGGAGAAGACTATCCCTAAGCTAGAGGGATCTGCCTGCAGTGGTTGCCTGACTGCCAAAGGAAGGAGAAAGGACTTTGTGTGCACTTTTATTCAACTTGTAAAGTATCTCCAAGGGCTTGAGAAAAGAGCTTGCCTCCTGCTGAAGTCTCAGGGACAACAGACTTCAACCACCAGCTCCCCAAGAATCCTTTGGAAGTGCCTGCTGCTGTTTTGGGGCCTTCTGAAGGGACTGCGTGTCGCAAGGAGCTGGAAGCGCGACTCAAGAGGAAGAAGCGTGTCGCCGTCGCTGCTGCTGCCGTCGCAACTCCGAAGGAGGGTGTCGCCGCTGTAGCTGTCGCATTGCACTGCATCAAGAGAAGAGTCTCGCATCGAGGAAGAAGCGTGTCGCCGTCGCAGCCGCTGCCGTCGCAACTCCAAAGGAGGGTGTCGCCGCTGTAGCTGTCGCATTGCACTGCATCAAGAGAAGAGTCTCGCATCGAGGAAGAAGCGTGTCGCCGTCGCAGCCGCTGCCGTCGCAACTCCGAAGGAGGGTGTCGCCGCTGTAGCTGTCGCATTGCACCGCATCAAGAGAAGCGCCTCGCATCCACGGAGAAGCGTGCCGCCGTCGGAGCTGCTGCCGTCGCATCACGAAACAAGGGTGTCACCGCTGCAGTTGTCGCATCGAGCGGAAGCGTCTCGCAACGTTGGAGAAGAGTGTCGCAGCCGAAGCTGTTGCCGTCGCATCGCTGAACAAGGGTGTCGCCGCTGCAGTTGACGCATCGAATCGAGACTTCTCGCAACCTCGGACAAGCGTGCCGCATCAGGAAGAACTTGACGTCTTTATTTCTTTGCACCAGAACTTTGTCGCATTTCCATCGCTGCAACATTGCTTGTTGTGGAAGCGTCCCGCATCATAAGGTACATTGACTTAAAGTGTCGCATCTTAAGAACTGAACTGAACTAAGCTAAAACTACCATTTTAAGTACAGTATTGTGGATTTTTGTCGTTATGGTCTTGTGTTAAAACTATATAAAGAATACTTATTTTTGATATAAAACCTTGTGTGGTGTCCATCTGTAGTGTGTCACTAGATTACTGTATGTGTTCACAAATGCTTTACACACTGCCTCTGAGATAAGCCTGTCTGCTCGTGCCAAGCTACCAAGGGGGTGAGCAGGGGTTATTTTAGGAGTGTACCCCTTTACCCTGACTAGAGGCGAGGGTCCCTATTTGTCACAAGTACCTACCTGTGCCAACTAGAGACCCCCAATTCTAACAATCATCACTTAGGGAATTTTGAAATGTTCGCAATGAGCTGTGCATCGTGAATGAAGAATTTTGTAAAGGTGATAGTTTAGTGCCACCAGTTGGACAAAGAAGCAAAGTTGTGATATTTGGCTCATAAGGGCATTTCGGACGAAATTTCATGAAGGCAAAGGTGAGGGAGAAATACACAAAAACACAGTAATTATAAAAAATCCTCTCTACCTGTTGATCCTTGGATTAAATTAGGACCATTTGAGCTGCCATGGAAAAGTATGTTCTGGTTCTACTGTACTACACATCCAAGTGGGTGAGTGCTAGTTGTGTGAGTGGCATGACCACTAAAGTTGTAATGAAGTTTTTAACAGATGTTTTTGCTTTTGATAGGGTGTCTAAAATTGTGGTCACTGATAATGATGTACAATTTGCTTCACAAGAAATAAAAATATTTATAATTGACCCATCTAGCACCCATTTTAGGACAAATCTCTGTGCACCACAAGCGAATGGTTTAATAGAACGCATAAACAGTGTGGTGAAGGAATGTGTTCAAACTGCACTGGAGAGGAAGGTCAAGCTAAAAGGAGTTCTTAGGGAGAAGTTGTGGGCTCACCTCTGTACTCCTAATAGTGTTACTAGTATCGTTCCTTTCCAGTGTCCGAGAGCACACATGGCATGTTCTAAATTAAATCGGATGTGGCAGATGAAGTAAAAACAATGGTATGATGCCAGGCATAGTACAACAGAAAGAGAAAGGGAGGTAGGGAGATTGTTTTTATTTTTTTTAAACTGTATTGGTCAAGAAAGGCAAGCCTACTTTTTTGGCCCTGTCAAAATTACCAAAGTGAAGAAGAATGTGGTGGTGTTCGAATCTGCTGGAACGTGGAACATGTCCCAGCTCGCACGTCAAAGAAGTGATGATGTGGTTAATTGTGAGACATCTAAGAACTCTGTGCTAAGGAGAGAGGTATTTATGCACTGCTTTGGAGGGGGAATCAGAAATCAGAAGAGGCTGGGTTATCTCAAGGACTTTTTGCTTTATTGATTGCAGGTTGTGGTATTGCAACCCATATCAAATGTTTTATGAGGCAGTTTCGTGGCTAGTGACTAACTTGTCTATTTTGTTTGCTTGGTTGGTGATCTAGCCCCACACCTGCTTGTGATTGTATAACTGTCTAGGTAAATTATTGTTGCATTTTATTTATTGTTTTTTTAGGGGGGAGATGTGCTATGGTTATACTCCTTTAAGACACTTGTTTTGAATGGAACATTCTTACCAGGAGTGTGACTCCTGCTGCCACGAAGACCTTGGTGGTGCATACCGAACAATAAATCCTATTGAACACAACTGACATGAGGGCTCTAAATTGACCAAAACACAACAACTGGGTTAAAGGCTGATGATGAAATATAAGTCCTGGTTCCCATAAAAAGTGCAGATGGGCCCCACCTGCAACTACTGGTTCTAATTAAGCCTTGGTTGTAAGTGTGCCAGCCAAAGCTGAAATTTTAAGACAGTCAATGGCAGAAGGTTAATTCGCCTGTAGTTTCTTCCTAACCAAGTTGCTTTGCCCATTTTGGGTCAGTAATACTGCTGCAGTCCTTATTTCACTTTTTAAGTGTGTCCTTGCATTTTAACTTGGTTTGAGGGGATTGGCACCCATAACATTATAGCAATTCAAAAAGAAGCACTTGAAATGTCAGTATATAGCAAATCAACATAATAACATGCATTGATAAGCCAATGAGTCCTGCTCTTTATTAGTGGAAATGCTTGGCATTATTAAACCAGTTTGCGTGTTTGTGTGGGGTTGTATAGATAGGTGAGTGGGTAAGTGCAGAGGTTTATGTAAGTGACACACATAATTTGAGTTGCCATGAACCTTACCTGTTGCCATACTTCAGTGTTTTGGCTCTGTGGCTGTACCGCTTCAAATGCATCACCATACAAGGACCATCGGTCATGATGGAGCCAAGGTTTTGCATGTCTTTGGGCGTGCTAGGTAACTGATTGAATCTATGCTACAATTGTTCCAGCCATTTATTGATGGCATTCTAGAAGAATACGGGCTTTATTTTACACCAACTTTCTTTTTGTGTTTGGTTGCCTTACATACATTATTTTACCCTTCAATGTGAGCAGGGTGACATCTGCTTCAGATGCAGCCGAATCACGGACCTGTGTAGCTTTTGATGTAACAAGTTGGAGAAAGTATATCTTTGTCAACAAAGTGCCTTTTTGATTGAATATTATACTGAGTAGAAGAACCTGTTTCATTTTTTGGTTCCATCTTGTTTAGCGTTGTATTTTTTGTTGTGTTCCAAATGCACAGGTTGGTTTTCTACCTAGCTAGTGTGTTTGCTGAGTAAATAGAATTTGTTAACATCCCTAAAATAGTCTTATCCAGAGGTAAGGCAATGACAGCGCTCAAATATGTCTAATATCCTGTATCGGTGCATGGACTAACATAGTTATCATGGCCATTTAGGAGTTCGTTCTATTTAAATAATGAAGCGCTGCAGTAGTGTACTGTGGTAAGAAGACACCTGTGAATATCCACTGTGTTGTTGGTTGTCTGTTACAAAGTCTGGTGTGACCAAATCATGAGTGGAACTTGTGACATGCAGGTTACACCTGATATCAGAACCAAGAGCACAAGCCTCGTTAGCAATCTAACTGAGACTGCAGATGCTCTAAGTTACTAATCTATCATTATATAATAGGAATCTATAATTTACAGTATCACCCTTCTTATCACACGGAATAGTATAAAATTACTCACACAATGGTTCATGCTCAGTGTGCACACGTTTTAAAATACAAAAGCTAACATATTTGCTTGTTCGATCTCTACATGTGATTAGTAGGAAAATAATACATTTCATTTCACTCTGAGTGGCTAATATGGAACGTCCACACATCTTGATCCAATCATTGAGCCCTCCCTCCTCACATTTTTTACCATTTTAACCACTGACTAATGAAACCTGTGATTAAGTGGCTAGCCTCAAATCTCTACTGGTGGCACAACAGCCCACATAACAGAATTACTGGGAAAAGAAAAGGTAATTTAGAGTTTACACAATCTCCACAGAAGGCCTCTCACCCACAGACATGTTTCCCCCAAGAGCAGAAGTGCTGCTTTAGGGTGGGGAAGAGCAATGATTTATATATTTGTTTGTTAAAAGCGTAGCCGCAGCTGGTAACTAGATGGTGGCTTATACATCCTACACCACAGAATGAAAGGTGACTTGGAGTTGAATTGTAGGCAATATTTTAAAACAAATGAATAGTCACCTCTGGAGAAGAAAAGCAAAGCTGACCCCATCCCGACACAAGCATACTAACCAGTGGCGGCTCCCCGCCAAGGTGAAGGAGCGTCGCCCCACTGCTTTTCAGCAGTGTAAAAAGGAAAAATAAAATGATAATAACACAAGGTTATTATCATTTTATTTTTCCCTGCTGAAGCAGTTTTGCGGGGCAGGAAGGGGCTGGGCGGCTCTGCTCACAGAGCAGGGGGAGGAGTGGTGAGGGCTTTGTAAGTGCACAAGACTTTTTGGCCGGCCGTCTCGAACCGGCCAAACAGTCATGCAGACTTTGCATGTTCTCCACCCAGGCTGTACTTCTACTGCTTGGGTGGAGAACATGCCCAGGCTCCCACTGCCTGTCTGAGCCAATCACAACGCTGAGCTTGGGTGCTTCCTGATTGGTTCCAGCTGGAAGAGACGCCGAGAGACGACCGAGGAGGGACGCAAGGAAAAGGCATGTGAATTCTTTATTTTTCTCTCCCAGCCCCGCCACCCCCGATTTGGGCCAGCCACCACCGCTGTCTCCTTAAGGTCTGACAAAAACTTTCCTTAGACCTTTTGCATAATTATTATTGTTGCCTGAATTATGATTAATGCTTTCATTTTTTAAATGACCGTAGCATTTTCTCTTCTAACTCTTCCTCAAAGAGACAAATTCCTTAAGAGGGCATGCAAAGAACTGCTACCTTTTGAGCCGAATCCCTGTGCCAGTGTTGTAGCAGAAACCTTCTCCGGTCTTCAGTGGATGCTAAATTAGTTGAGGCTGTGGCTCTTATGACATCAAAGGAGATATCTGAAAGAAAATCAATTTGCCGCTGCTCCATTCCCTCCCAAAAAGATGGACACTCTGACTCATTTTCTATGTCTTTAGACAGTTTCTTGAAATTTGAAATGAGAAATTGGGTTGTAAAGGGACCATATATCCCTGTTCTCAAAGCTAAATGTGAAACAGTGTTCACATTTTTGTGTGAAGAGTTACTCATCTATCTATTGGATCTTTAAGTATTGCATCTTCCACTATAGACGTTCTTACCACCAGACTGGCCACCATTTAAACTACTGGTATAGAGTCCAGAGGTTTATCCTCCATATCCTTCAGGGGATTTAATGTTGTCATGAATTGTGAAATATTAATTTTATCTGGATCTTTTATTCACTGTGTACATGAACATGGATAGGTAATCCCAGTTACAGAACTTTCTGTAATTGGTGGAACAGATTCTCTGTAGATTTTCTAGGGGCATTAGTAGAAGGAAATCCCATATTGTCATGAACATTACTCACTTTTTCTGGGAAAAGATCTTTTCCCAAATACTTATCAGTCTTGTTATTACTAGATTTATCCATCTCTTCTTCATCATAACTTATTATCCTGACACGGACCCTTTTTCCAAAGTATCAACCTGCTAGGAAGAGGGGTGCAGAGACTTTGCATTAAGGGGTGCTAAGCTTTCCATAAAAACCCTCTTAGCCTCTCCTCTTCTTTTGCCTCATGCCTCACTCTTTTTCGAGATGGAGACGAAGAACTGGAGCTTAGAGATGAGAATACTACTTGGCATCATTTGTTAAGGTGTTTTCTATTTTGCACAACATGGAACAGGCATCAAATGTAAAGTCTCTTTGAACCAAATAAATTCACAAACATTTAACATCTTACCTTATCCGACTCCAGGCTTAAATATTCACCTGATCCTCACTGCTGCCGTTAGGTGAAAATGGAAACTTGTGCATTTGCAGTGTCATGTCCTTGAGATCACCACATGTGTGGAAGTATGGAGAGGTTTCCACTTTGAACTTTTATTTGCTGGGAGATGAAAATGACAACTTGAATTAAAATTGACTCACTGTTTGCCCTTTTGCTGCCTCTCCTCTCTGAAGTCCTACATGGAAGTTACACACAGCAGCCTTGTTCTGTAAGCCTTTCCTAGTAACAATCTATATGCACTGAGGATAAGATCCAAATACTCCCCTAAACCGAAACCAAACTGTTTCTCCCAAACCTCCCAAACCCAGTAGGGGATGATCTCGGAAGACACCGTTATGGGCACAGGTCCAGGAAGTGCCCCATGAACATCATGCTTGAAAAGATTAAAATGAGGTAGCATTTTCCAAAGTCCCTAGCCCAGTTAGACACAGTATGAAAACTGAAGGATTCTAGGACTCCAGATTCCTTTCTAGGACCCAGAGAATGGTGAACTGGGGCTGTAGCTCAGCATTTTTCCAGATGTTTTTTCAGCTGGGATACTCCCCATACCATAAGTAATGACTGGGATGAGGAGAAGAAATGTAGGGGTAATGTCTCATTCCCAGTCTTTCTACTGGGAGATTTACTTTTAAGTCTTTCTGATATGGCATAAACATACTAACATAAGTATAAAAATAGATTGTGCGCATCCATCAAAGATGGATGAGAGGTAGGCAGAGCGTAGTTTTAATTTATTTCTTGTTCTGGGGAGTGGCAATATCTGCCCTTAATTTAAGCAGTATCTGGCAAATTATTATTACTGTGCTACAACCCGGTACACATAGCTGTTTTCCCCATTACCTCGATTTTAAGGACTCCGGCCAGTAGAAAAGTTTGTTTTTTTTCCCCTCAAAAACATTCTCATTGAAAGCTAACGCAGGTGAGCAGAAGGAGTTTCAATCTATAAGTGATTCAGCAATCTGTCTGAGGAGGTATTTCCAGGATTGTACTGGCCTATAGGGAAATCTGACAGTGCCAGTGAGCTGGTTGGTGTTTTTGCTGTTTGTTATGGTCTGGTAGGCTGTTTTTTACTGTTGATTTCATTACCACTGCCTGCAGCAAGCACAATTGCATGTGGTCCCACATACCTTGCTAAACACATGCCTTTACACATTCAAAACTGCTCTGATTTGCAAATGTGACCCACTGTTTTAGCTACCTGATTCACTAATGGCGGGCAATTTTTATTTTGGATCCCAGTCACCCAGGGTATTACCACCTTTTATACAGGTTATATTGTACAAACATTGTACAAATTCTGTACCATGTGTATATGTGTAGGAGGTTTCCTACCATATGTGCTGTGTGTGTAGATACTTTGCAGTTCTGATGCTCATTGTAGGGTGTACAAAATCTTGGCAGCCCCATAAAAGGTTGTATGTATAGAAGGCGTGTGGCTCTAATGCAATGTGTAAGTGTGAAAGGATTACACCTGTTGTGCAGATTACATGAATGGTTCATGAAGGCATGTAAGATTATATAAAAGTGCATTCCTCTAGTAATCTTTTATGTTTACTTCCATGCTTTTGTGAATCAGCATCAAAACATGTAAAATGGGAATGAAACGGTAATATTAAGGTCATATTCATATACAATTAGTACAAATAGAAAGGACTGCATCCTCTTCACAATTTTACTATTCGGGAATTGGACATTTTGGGGCCAACTCAAAGAAGTCATGTAAGGTATGTACAAGAGTACTTCTGTAGTACTACTTCTGCAGTCATAAATGCTTTTATGAATCAGACCCCTATGAATTTATAAGAGGGCTACAACTTTGTGGAGTTTGAACATGTAGGAGGCTTGCATTCCCTTTGAAGATTGTTACAATGTGTAAGTGTAGTTGGGTTGAAGCTCCTGCACATTTTGTGGGGTCGATTCATTAAAGAATCGGTGTGAAAGTAATATTACAGGAACACTCTTTTATGTACACTTGCATGCCTTTGTGGATCAGCCCTGAATCATCGAAATCCCTTTTAGTACAAAGAGGGCATAGCACTTTCTATTTGTATGAATTGGATATAAATATTTCCTAAATATTCCAATTTTTTGTCTCATTTTAGATATTTTAGGGCCAATTCAAAAAGCATTTAAGAGTATGTAAAAGAGTACTACAGGAGTACTACTTTAGATACACTAAAATGCCATTGTGAAACAGGAATATTCAGGAACAAGTCATAGACAATTATGCCCTATACAAACATCAAATTATTTATCAATGAAAGTGCAATATGTGTGCTAATTTTATATGAATTTTCCCTCAAAATTCTTATTTTAGGGGCCTGTTCACAAAGTCATTTTGGATTACGTAAAGTAGAACTCCGGTTGTACTCATTTACGTTCTCTTAAATGCCTTTGTGAACTGGCTCCAAAACATCTAAAAACATTCAGGGAATATTAATCTTAACCTACCATCAATATAGATATAAAGGACTGTGCCCCTTCTGCACGTTTTCTAATAAAGAGTTGGGTTCTTCAAGGCCAATTCACAAAAGCATGTAAGAGTACCTAAAAGAGTACTCCTGTATTGCTACTTCATGTACTCATAAATGATTTTGTGATTTGTCCCAACATGTTTTGGGGCCGATTCACAAACAGTATGCAAGAGTAAGTAAAACAGTACTACATGAGTACTACTTTAAGTACTCCAAAATGTTGAAGGAAGTGACCCGAATAGGGTCACCCGGGTCACATGTGACCACCTCTCGGCCTTCCAAACAAAGGAAGAGTCGGTCAGACAGTAGAGAATACAAACCAAAGTTATTTATTAGTATTGCGAGACAGCGGAGCCCAGTCTGACCAGCCTCATGAGATAGCTGCTGAGGGACTGACTTTCCTCAACATAACATCAGATATTATACATTTCCAATTCCCCAAGAACACGCCCAGGCTGGAAAATTCCGGTCCAGGCAACCACGAACAAAGGAGACTCAGAAGGATGAGCTATGGTCCTGGGACCGGGTACATGCTATCTCCACTTCAAGGTTACGCTGCCCGCGCCCACCATTATAGAAGGTGGGAACAAGCCTATCTAACAGCAAAGGTATGCCATAATAGAGAGTTCATTCATTAGTGCAGCGAAACTCGGCCTTGGAGAAATATCAACTAAGGAGACATCGAGGCAGTTTTCTGCTGAGGCAAGCAATGTGAGACAGAAACTCAGCTTTGATCATGGAACATAATGGCGGCTGCTATTAAAATGGTGCCATGAATGCTAACTTAACACAGAACGAAGTATAAGAACAGGGCAATTACATTTTCAATTCTAATAGACCCTACTTTTAGCATTCATAGCTTAATTTTATTATTGCTATCAGGTAAGGGCCTTTACAATTCTAAAGATAGGAAGAGAGTTCGATCATAGGCAACATTTGCTAATTTATGCGGCTACCAGCAAGAACTAAAACTCTACAAGGTTATACATATAGCATTAATATTCAAAAATGCCCTCATCAATACACATCATATCCTGGATGTCCTGCATTATCATGGCCTTGTTCTTAGAATCATGTTCCACGGGTTTTGGGCGAGGTGTCAACACTTTTACACAGCAGGCACAACAGGCAGGAAGGCAGTGCATGCACAGTCAGCATGTTAGAATGATACCAGCTATGGCAACCAGAAAAATGATAATCTTCCAACCCCAGGATGCGAATATGCCCCAGAACCACCCCGTGAGAGACCATGTGCCATTCTCCTGGTGTATGTCTAAGGCAAGCCTATGGAGCTTCTGTATAGCAACATATACATTCGGAGCGTGGTCCAGTATGTATACACAGCAACTATTGCCGATGACGCGGCAGGCCCCACCCCGGTCAGCAAGGTTTACATCTAACTACATCATGGTTTTGAAGGGCAACAAGTCTCGTAGCCTGAAGCTCTGCTGTAATATTAGTCAGAATTCCAACCGTTACATTTATTACTCCTTCCACCACCCGAGTGAGTCTTCGAATATTGAGACTGTTGGACATTGGGCCCCAAAATGGAACAATACCCTTCATAGCATCCGTGAACTGCTGTAATGTGGTATCTGTCTGATCTATGTCTGCAGTGTCTATGACTCGTCTAACATGTGACAGATGAACATCCCTGCGTTGCAGCCGGTGGTCCCTATGGTAGTTGGATGGTGCTATATACACTGGGGGAAGGAGAAAAGAGAGATAACATATTCCAGACCACCCTCGGGGAAGCCAAACATAGGCCTGGGACCCACAGGCAAAGTAAACGTTGTGAGGGGGTAGCAGAGGTGGACTATTTGCGGTGCTCAGTACATAGGTGTAGTTGCAATTACTCACTCCTACCCCTATTTTCCCTTTTCTCTTAACACAGAAACTTGCTGTCATATTTACCACCGGCACCGGTATTGCCACATCATGAGTAATATTGCGCATCTGAAAGGATCGAAAATATTCAGTGACATTAAAATCCCAAAAATCAGACATCTCATTTCAGAGCCATGTGACATTTTTGTTTTGTCATTCAATGCTGCATCATTCTCCTCCTCTGTTTGCACCCACGTCAGTCGGGCATCCGAAAAAGGGATGAAGCGTGGCACTTTCTCCATCTCGTGGTCACCTATGCCATCGATCACCCACCGATCATAGGGGAGGGGCAACGGCACCTTGCGGCAATGGCTGAGATGAAGCCAGTTCTTCCAACCGGTCACTTTGACGGCACTTCTGGTCGCAAGAATTACCTGCAGAGGCCCTCTCCACCGAGGCTCCAGGCTCCCTCGTCTCTGGAAGTGCCGTACCAAAACAAAATCCCCGGGTCGGATGGTGTGCTCAGGCCCCTCTGTTGGCTGTGGCAGCATCTTGTGTATCTGTTGATGAATAGAACGCAAATTTTTAGTCAACTCAAAAAGATAGTCCACTAAGAGTGGGTACTCAATATCAGAGAAGTGTTTCGGTCGAGGGACGCCCCAAACATTTGCTGGGCGGCCGAACATGACCTCATATGGTGACAATCGTGTTCTAGTGTGAGCCGTTGCTCTTGTTGACAAAAGAGCTAACAGTAAAGCATCTGGCCACTTCAATCCTGTGCTTTCCTGAGTTTTTGCCATTTTCAGTTTGAGAGTACCATTGTACTTCTCAACCAAGCCTGCTGATTGGGGGTGGTGTGCAGCGTGGAACTTCTGTCTAATGTGCAACCCATCACACACCAACTGGATAACTTTTGAATTAAAGTGACTGCCATTGTCACTCCAAATCAAACGAGGCAAACTGAAACGGGGAAAGAACTCCTTCAGGAGGGCCTTCGCCGTCGCCAAAGCTGTATTCTCCTTAGTGGGGTAAGCCTCAACCCATTTACTGAATGCGCAAACAACCACCAACACATATTTCAAATTGTTAACCCACTCCATCTCGATATAATCCATCTGAAGGACCTCGAAAGGGAACGAAGGGGGTGCAAAATTGCCAGGGGGTGTAGGAGTGCCCTTCCCAGGATTGTACATCATGCATACCATACAATACTTAACCAAATGGACAGCTACTTTTGGGATGTTATCATTCTGCCACACGGGGTCCAATAGCTTGAATATGCCCTTGGCGCTAATGTGAGCTGGGCCGTGCGCCATAGTGACTACAGGGAGGACATAGGCATCCGGTAACATCCACCTTTGCTTTCCTGACTTATGCGTCCAGCACCCATCTTTGTCTAAATGTGCTGTGTTTTCCTGCAATACTGCTAGCTCCTCAATCGTTGCCTCGCTCTGTATCTCTTTGACACTATCCAGTGTATTCTCAAACATAGTAACTTCAGGTACCCATCTATCAGGGCCTACCACAAACATTCTTTTCATTTTTGTTCGGGCTGTCTCCTTAGCTGTTAGGTCTGCAAATGCATTTCCCCTTCCCACATCATCAGTAATTGCCTTGTGGGCACTGCACTTCACTATTGCTAACTTCTTGGGAAGTGACAGGGCTGACAAAAGCATGTGTATCAATGGGCCAATCTGGATCTTTAACCCGTGTGAAGTCAGGAATCCTCTCTCCGCCCAGAGCTACCCGAAGTTGTGGGCAACTCCAAAGGCGTACTGACTGTCAGTATAAATATTGACAGTCAGTCCCTCACTTAGCTCACAAGCTCGAAGAAGGGCAACTAACTCTGCAGCTTGGGTCGATTGATAGGGAACTCATGATGTCTCGACTACTGTGTGCAAGGTAGTTATGGCATATGCCGCAGTTGTTGTGCCATCTGGTAATTTGAAACAAGAGCCATCGACATATAGCTCCCCTTGGGGTTCAGATAGGGGAACATCAGTCAGGTCTACTCGTCCTTTCGTCTCTTCCTCGGTGCGAAAGATACAATCATGCACATCTGTTTCCTTACTTTCAGAAGGGAGGGGTAGTAACGTGGCTGGGTTCAGAGTGGCACATCTTTTGATGATGACGTGTGGTGCGAATAGAGTCAGCTCATAGCCAGTCAGACGCGCACTGGTAAGGTGCTGCGTCTTTGTTCTGTTCAAAAGTGTATCCACAGCATGCAGTACCATGACTGTGAGATCGGTATCAAGGACGAGCCCTGCCGATTGTCGGATAGAGAAGGCCACGGCCGCGACTGCTCTTAGACAGCTCGGGAGGGCTCTCGCGACGTTATCAAGAAGCGCAGAAAAATAAACACACAGCCTCTGCTTATCTCCAAAGGCCTGTGTTAAGACAGAGAGCCTGCAGCCAGCCGTCTCGTGTACATACAACACGAAAGGCTTCTGATAATCAGGCGTGCCAAGCACAGGCACAGAGCAAAGCGCAACCTTTAGTTGCTCAAAAGCTTGTTGACATTCAGGCGTCCAGGGCAAGGGTTCATGCACATCTTTGGTGGTTAGCTGCAGTAGCGGTTTTGTTAGTAGGGAAAAGTTAGGAATCCAGTGGCGACAATACGAAGTAATGCAGATGAAAGCTCGCACATCCCTTTGAGTCTTAGGGATGGGCATTTTGACAATAGCACTAATACGGTCAGGTGTTAGTCTCCTTCCCTCCTTCGACAGTAGGTGACCTAAGTAGGTGACCTCCTGTCCACAATATTGGAATTTTGAAAGGGACACTTTATGTCCGTGATGGGCCAAATGTAGCAACAATTTAACCGTTGCATTTTTGCAACTATCTTCAGTGTCAGAAGCGATCAAAAGATCCTCCACATACTACAGTAATACATTACCTGGGGGAAGTGTGAGGGAATCCAATTGGCCTTTTAAAGCTTAACTAAAAATACTAGGGCTCTCAGAATAGCCCTGAGGAGCCCAACAGAATCTAAAACTTCTGCCGGCAAGGGCAAATCCAAACAGATGCCTACTATCTGGATGGATTGGAATGCTAAAGAAAGCATTCTTCAAATCGATGACAGAAAAGAATTTGGCAGAGGAAGGAATCATAGTCAGAAGGGCAGTGATGTCAGGGACAACTGGGAACTGAGGGACCACGATCTTATTAACCTCACGCAAATCAATCACAAAACGATAGACATCAGGATGGTCATCAGAGGAACCCGAGGGAGTCCTCTTAAGAATGGGAAGAATAGGGCTATTACACACATTCGCAGTCGTCTCTTCAACAAACCCTGACTTAATCAAATCCTGTATAATCTGCAATAGCGCCCGCTTCCCTGCTTGCGGTATTTTGTACTGAGGGATACGAGGGAGAACAGCGTTGTCCTTGACCCTGATAGAAACCGGAGGTATCTGCAACAGCCCTACGTCCGTATCACCTGTAGCCCATAACGTTGTTGGCACATCCTTAAACTCAGCGGGAAGGGGTTCATCCTTTGACAAACATTGCTTTGAACTCACTACATTGGGTCCTATTGTCATATAGACACCATCCGGGGAGCAAGAAATTGTCGCATGCAACTTATTTAACAAGTCCAAACCCATCAAGTTTTCTCCACAGTTAGATGTCAATAGAAAAGGCGAATCTACAGTAAAAGGACCAATAGTCAGGGCAAGTGGCTTGGAAATGGGGCTCACAACCGGTATACCTGACAAGCCTACCGAAACATTATTTTGGCCGGACAGGGCTGCCCCGGGGACCAGTGAACGAGAAACAGAGCTATTCATTGCACCTGTATCCACCAAGAATGTTTTAGCTGAGCCCTGCACATCAGTAGTAACATAAGGTCCGCGCTGATCTACAGGTATCCGAAATGATCCCTCACCTTGTCCCTGGCTGCCCTAACCATGATTTAACCCAGTCACTTCATCCAAATCATAGTCATCATGATAGTACTGTCGCCCCCGAGGGTCATCGAAATAGTTTTGATCAGATCGACCTTGCTGTTCCTCATTTCCCTGGCCTCCGTCATGGCCACCTGCTCCACGACCCCGTCCACGAGAACCCCGTCCTCTAGGGTCCGCAACCTTTTGCAACAACGTCGGACACTCACTGCGCCAATGTCCCTCCTCCTTACAATATGCACACTGGTTCGGCCCCACAGGCGCAGCATTTTTTCCAGTGCGGGGCAGCTGTCGAGCCGGACCAATGCCTCGTCCTCTACCGTTCCCCCTGGACACATGCTGCATCAACACCTTTGTTTACAATTCCTTATTTTTCTTCTCTACCTTCTCCTTCTCTTCGTTTTCTCTATGTTCATAATACTGTGCCATGCTTAATATCACTGATGGGGAGGAGGTAGTCCAAGTGCTCTCCGAAGCCTGCAACCGAGTCGCGATCTCGGGAAGCAGATTTGTAAAAAATCTGTTAACAAACAGTCAGACACCTCCCTCCATCGACAAGTCCTGTCCACTGAAATCCAAAAACACACCTTCAAACCTAGTAAAAAAATCAGATACACTTTCATCTTTCTTCTGTGACATGCTGTTAACTTGTCCCAATCTATTCTTCTAGGTGGAATTAGAAAGTGCATGTAAGTAATAATTCGGCCTGGCAAAGCTAGTATCTCAGCCTTAGGCTTCTCACCCGGCTTCCTCTCTTTATCCCATGCCCTGATCTCATCCCAAGTGCCACCCAACTCCACGACATGGTCCTGCGTATGCACCTGCCGCCAGATATCAACTGGCACCAGTAAACCAAAAAACATCTCAATGTCTGCCAACGTCATTACTGTCTACGACGCAGCCTCTGTTAACTCTTTATAGTATGCAGTTGGATTTTTCCTAGGGTCAGGTAACTGAGTCTTTAAGGGACAAGACCTCACTCCTCTTCCAAGGAGTATAAACCCATTGTTCTTGGAAGCGGGCCTCTACTCGCTGTCTGACAACAGCATCTCTCTGGTCTCGCAACTCGGGTATCTCAGGGTGGAAGATCGGATGTACTTCCCTCATCGGAAACTGGGACACTGTTGATGGGCTCTTCTGGTGCAACCTGCCTCGGTATCCAATCAACATCGCGACATTACTAAAAATGTCATTAGGGGCCATATCAGCAGCATACACACGGTCCCGGATGAATTTGGGGTGCAACACCATTAAAGCACTGTTCCCACAACCCAATCAAAGTAGCCGCCATATGCTTGAGGGCATGCTGCTGTACAAACGGCTCATACTCTTTCAGCACGCTCCACACATCTTCCACACTGTAAATCGGACTCCGGACCCACTGGGCAGCCTGGTTAGCTACCATCTGCTTCTCCGCATTCCCCACATCAGACCAAATCAGCACCCGCCCCATTAGTTCCCTTGCAGTCGCCCAGTCCCCGTCATCCAGTCCACACACCGGCGTTGCAATGCTCATCAATGTCGGGGAGAGGAGATGTGGAGAGGAAACAATAGTCGAAGAGGCAGGCACCAGAGTTACCAACTACTGTGTCGTAGGTGTAAGTGATGGAGAGAGGAAAGAAGTTGGAGCAATAGGCGTAGTAGAGAGACCTGCAGTCGCTGCAGGCTTGACAGGCGAAGCCGAAGAAGAAACAGGAGTGCTTTAGCTGAAGCTGCCAATTCAATAGCTGGAGAACCAGAGGCAGGGGCAGGAGAGACAGGAGACTGGGGCTGTGGGACAGCAGGATATATTCTCTGCGGAGCATATGGAGGTGGGGGTTGGGTATCTAACAGATCCTCTACAAATGTATCACCTTCTTCTCGAGCAACATAGGATTTGTCACATTGCAAGCTAAACATTCTATCAGCGCACTCTATACCCTTCTCTATTTTCTCTCTATCAAATGCTACTGCTTTCTGGGTTACTGTCTGCATCTTTCCTCTTCAAGCCTCCTTTTCTGCTCTCATTCGTCTCTGCTTAGCCTCCTTTTTCCATACCTGGAGATAATCAAACATCGACTGCCTACTTCGTCTTGCAAACAATTTATCCTGCAGGGAATTCAATTTCTGTTTATCAAAGGTACCTATTAGCGGCCACTGCAACTCGGCATTGTCCCTCGTATATTTGTGCCATAGTGTGCTAAACATAATAGGGCCAAGGCCGTGCTTCACATACATATCAAAGTTCGGATGCCTTCCGGAGGCGCAGGCTGCCTCTCTTCCAATCGAGCGGAACAACAACGGCACCCCAAACAACACAACTTGCTCCAGCAGGGCATCTTAAAAGGAAGCAAGTTCACTATTCGTGCCAGACGAATAATTCGCAAATATCATTCGAAAAATCGGTCCTCAGACTGTGTCAAACAAAGAAAACCAAAAGTCAGTTCTCAGACTGCACCAAAGGGACAAACCAAAGTCGATACCATGAAACCAAAAATCAGCCAAATCCCAGGCATTTTCAAAAGTAAGCCAAATTCATTATGTTGCCTGGCAAAGTGTCCGCAGACACTCTGTACCCAAATTGGTCCGCAGACCTATCAAGTGCAAAGCAAATGGTCTGCAGACCATACCAAATATTATTCAAAAGGGCACCATATTCACAAAGAACCAAAGCAAACTCACCTGGTGCACACAGGTCGAACAAATTTATTCTGCACTGCCGACTCTTCGGACCAAACAGTCAAATCCAAGGGTTTCGCCTTTCAGGACCCCAGCCGGGACGACCACTGGGCGAGGCACCGCCCGATCAGACAGGCGGGGTAGCTGCAAGTACTAGGCTCGATCGTGCAGGGATCCACTCATCCGACCCGACGTGGCCCCGTCCTCCTCACCTGGCCGCGGGCAAGGATGGGTCACCCGATGGAGTCCCTGTTCGGGCACCAACTGAAGGAAGTGACCCGAATAGGGTCACCCGGGTCACCTGTGACCACCTCTCGGCCTTCCACACAAATGAAGAGTCGGTCAGACAGTAGAGAATACAAACTAAAGTTATAAGTTACTGCTGGTTAGCTCAGTCTGACCAGCCTCATGAGATAGCTGCCGAGGGACTGACTTTCCTCAACATATAATCAGATATTATACATTTCCAATTCCCCAAGAACACGTCCAAGCTGGAAAATTCCGATCCAGGCAACCGCGAACAAAGGAGACACAGAAGGATGAGCTATAGTCCTGGGACCGGGTACATGCTATCTCCACTTCAAGGTTACGCTGCCCGCGCCCGCCATTATAGAAGGTGGGAACGAGCCTATCTAACAGCAAAGGTATGCCATAATAGAGAGTACATTCATTAGTGCAACGAAACTCGGCCTTGGAGAAATATCAACTAAGGAGACATCGAGGCAGTTTTCTGCTGAGGCAAGCAATGTGAGACAGAAACTCAGCTTCGATCATGGAACATAATGGCGGCTGCTAATAAAATGGTGCCATGAATGCTAACTTAACACAGAACGAAGTATAAGAACAAGGCAATTACATTTTCAATTCTAACAATGTCATTGAGAAAAGGCAACTTCATGTGCAGAAGGCATTTAGGGCCAGATGTACGACCCTTTCATTTAGCGCCTCACAATTTGCGACACATTGCGAGTCGCAAATTGCGAGGCGCTAAATGAAATGTACAACAGTGTGTTTACACTGTTTTGCGATTCCCAATGGGGTCGCAAATTGCGAGGCTCATTAATATTAATGAGCCTCTCGCAATTTGCGAGCCCATTGTGAATGCCAGACCTCCCAGGGATGGTGGCCTGCTGGGCTCAGCCGACCACCATGTCTGGGACTGCTTTTTAATAAAGCAGCTTTTTTTTAAAAATGCAGCCCGTTTTCCTTGATGGAAAATGGGATACATTTAAAAAAAAATAATATGAAACGTTTTCGTTTCATTTTTTAAGGGCAGGCATTATTTCGCATGCATTTGCAAAGGGGAAGGGGTCCCCTGGGGACCTCTTCCCCTTTGCAAGTGCATTACCACCTACTTGAAGTAGGTGGTAATTGTGAGTGTTTTGCGACCGCAATTGCGGTCGCAAAACATTAGTACATTGTTTTGAGACTCGCAATTTGGAAGGGAACGCCCCTTCCAAATAGCGAGTCGCAAAAAAATTGCGACTCGCTAAATGGGCTATGTACATGGCCCAATATGTTTTTGCATGCGCAAACAGGTTCGCAAACCCGTTTGCGTATGCAAAAACGGGTCCTACATCTGGCCCCTGGCTTCTAGCACAAAGGGTATATAGGAGCATTGCATTTACTGTCCAGAACGGATACGTGTAGTATCCATGCATTGCCTGTGTACAGTGTACATTGGTTTGGAGGCTTGCAACCATTGTATGTATAGTGTAAGTGCAAGAGAACTTAAGTACCCCATGCACACTGACTGTATAGCAGGCCGGCACCTCTTTACCAGAGTTTAGAAAGGCACTCCAGGAATTCTCTTGAGTTAGAGCACAAAGATGAATTCTAGAGCTGGAAATAGTGATATCAACCCTTGAATCCCCAGAGGCTTGATATACAGTGCAGACATGCAGGTCTCTCAGGGCAGCCCCCAACATTGCTGTGCCCAAACTAGGCAGCCCATACCATGGCCAGGTGGTAAAGAATCTGATGCTCTGCCATACAATTGCCCAGATTCAGCATCTCAAGTTGCAGCCAAGAATAATCCTGGTCACAATAACAGGCAGGGCACAGATGGCCAAGGCATTTTTATGGAAATGCCTTGGAAAGAAAACACAAGCACACTCTCACATTGGCTTCATGTTGCCATTGCATTCAGTACACATTGACAGTTGTGTAACACAAAATGGTGCTTCCTGCCAGGAGAAGATTAGACAGGGTCCAATATCTCACAAATATTCATAGGCTTTGGGCTAAATGTGGCTTCCCTGAAGGGTTGGGGCAACCTGCAACGCAGGTACTGCAGGGGCCTATGTTACGGCCCTGCACAAAGCATGGTGCTGGTGCTTTCCAGAGCACCAGAATTTTCTCTTACGGAGTGGGGATGGGGAGTGCTGATTACTCTTCATACCCTGAAAAATAAAATGGCCGGGGGTGATGAAACCCACTAGCTGGCTCCTGCATTATCACATTGATGCAACGGCGATCTTAGGTGAAGTGATTCATTATCCTCATAATCCAATGGGGTTCTCTAGAGGCCATTTTATTGAGCAGATGAGACGAGACCCAAGGAGATGCAAGGAGGAGGAGCCACGCAACGAGTTGGCGAGCAGTAGCCGGTTGAGGAGCTAGGCACCCTTAGGCATTACAGTACCATAAAGAGCACCATTGAGAGCCACCGAGTACTCGGTCACCGTACTGCAGCCCGCACCGCAGCCCGCAGAGGAAGTAATTCCTCCAACTCAGGCCATTGATGAACGTGTCTTAACGATAACGGTTGAAGATACAGTGATGGAAATGGACATGGATATGGAGAATATCAAGGTTCAAACCAAAACAAATGTTGTTGCCGCTAAGTTGCTGCCCGAACCCGCGGGTACATTGGTGCTGTTGACCTTGGACGATAAAACTGGCCCTTTGAACATTGCAGAGCCTTCATTCGGCCCCTCTCCTTTTAAAGCAACCCCACAAGTGCCTCAGACTGTTGACTGCAGCTTTGAACCTTGGGATTTGGAGGATTATACACTGCCGAATATAGCCTCACACATGGAAAAAAAAACAAGTAATGGAGGCTAAACTAAAAACGCCAGGTGCCCAGGAATTAGCATTGAGACTGTCATCGGATAATCATGCTAGTTGCCCCCACATGCCAGCCCTGTTTAGTAGCACTCCCTCTAGTGTTTCCCTTGCGCAGTCATTGGGTTTGTCGAAATCTGAGGCATCTCCAAATAAAGGGCTACAAAATTTTGGGTAACTATTAAACGAAGGGGACAACGGACTGGGGGGAGGGAGGGCTAATTTTGACATACTGTATGCATTAGAGAGGATTCTTTCATCCATTTTAACTCTGCTTGAAAAATCTACTGTTAATTCTGATCATATGCTGAATGTTCTTTCACCAATTTTAATGGGGGTCCAGAAGCTCAACTCTGCCAGTTCCTTTTTAGGTAAGGCAGAAAAGGGTATTGATGTAAAATCTCAGGCAAGGGGGGTCGGAAGTGAGAATCCAGGTGGGGGCCTGGGAAGATCCGGGTGCCCCTCCCATAGTGCTGCCCAGAGATAGTCCCACGTTATATATTATGCCATGTACCGACCCCGAAAATCAAGTGATAGGGGACCATCCACACGTTGGTCTCAGGGAAAACACAAATGTACCAGCACTTAAGAACCCGCTGCAGGCTTATTCTATTTTCAAAAAAGGGAACACCGGTGTGCCTTCTGATATAGATTCATCAATTGACCCTCCCCTTGTCAAACAGCCTAGGGCCGCCACGCACCAGCCGCACCTCTGACCTCTGGACTCTACGCGAGTGGCCGCAAGTGCCGCCGCCGTTAGTTGGTGGCATGGAGAGAGGCGCCTGGTGCTCAGCAGAGGCTCCCTAGTTAGATCTGGTAGCCTCCTGTGATGGGCATTGTGTGAGCAGGAGAGAGGAACCGGAGCTGCCAAAAAGTGAAGCCGAGACCCATATGCCTTTAAGCTCCCTGAGCCCGGGGGTCAGCCCGCCAGAAGAAAGGTGAGGAGACCGAGCGTGGAGGGTGTTGCGACCCTCCGCAGAGAGAGAGCCTGGGCCTCCAGCGGAAGCGGCCCAGCTCGGATTGGGTGCGGCTTGTGGGATGGCCTGGTAAGCTCCTGCTCAGTAACGGCTCGCCCATTTTCTCGCCGGTTCACTGTTCACCTGCTTGCTTCTACACAGCCCTTTTTAGCAGGTGCTACTCCGGGGTAACATTGCTGTCCTGTCTTTGGTGTGGTCGGGCTACTTTTCCGCTTTCCGGTTCTCCGGTTCAACTATTTTAACCCTGTTTTTAACCCTTTATGATCTTCACTCCCAACGCCATATTTTAAGTAGGAAAAGCAAGCTGCTTTTATAGCTGCAGTTTTCATTTTCTTCCTTTGGGGGAACCTTTGACAGGATTAAGAGAGGAGCATAAAATGGAATCTATCACTTTCATCCCATAAATATTGGTCCTTATCCACTGTGAGGTAATCTGGGACATCATCTTTACTTGCATCTACTTGAGGGGCTTACTGGAGCTGTAAGTGGGTCACAAATGGGGGGCCTGTATAAACCCCCCTGTTTAATGCACTCCTAGGGCCCGATTCACAGAACTAATCTGAGACAAAATCCTAAACTTACTACTTTTGGTATTCACAGAATGCACTTACTACTTTTGGTATTCACAGAATGGATTTACGACTACTAACTTTACGTCCGCACTCGAGCCGGAATTTCCGCACTCGGGCCGGAATTTCCGCACCCGGAGCGGGAATCCCGCTCCCGGGCCAGAATCTCCGCTCCCGGGCCGGAATCTCCGCTCCTGGGGCGGAATTTCCGATTTCGGGCTGGAATTCCCGATTCCGGGCCGAAATACCTACATTTTGGCCTGATGATCGTTTCAAGTGCCTACCATCCCCCACCATGCTCCAGCTGAAGTCAATTAACACTAACTGCAAGACCAGCACCACAAAGCATATAAAAGCAGCACACATTCAAGGAACAGGTTTGGCCACAGAGAGTTCCTGTTTACAATCTCTGTACATCGCCAGAGGAAAATGGAACAAATGAGGAGGAAGAAGAACTTCACTACTGAGGAGACCACCATGGTTGTGGAGTTTATAGTGAGGCACCACAAAGCCTATATGGTCTCCCACCTTACTACACCAGTGGCACACAGAAGGCATCTCTATGGCAGCATTTAGCCACTGCTGTCACAGCATTGGGGGTGGAGAGGCGCACAGTCCGGGACATCAAGAAGAAGTGGCAGGACGAAAAGAAGAGGGTGAAGGAGAAGTACTCCAGGATCGAGTTGAACAGGATTCTCCCTGCCCCACACTCTGGACCCCGCCTCCATCTCACCCAACTAGAGGAGGATATCCTCACCACAATCCACCCCCACATGCTCCATGGGCTGCCTGTGAGTGATGTCCGCAACGTGGTACCAGGTAAATGGGATGACAAGAATAAGTACATGAAAATATTGTCTGTTTTGCACTGCCATTGTGAGTAAGGAAGTTGTCCAAAGTGTATATAAAAATATAGTCAGTCAGAGACTCATGTGTAACCCTCTGTATGTTGCACCACAAGTCCCAGAATCCTTTGTATTAGAAATGGCAAATCCCTCTCCCACTATTGAAAACATGGGCCCAGTACTGCTGCCGTATATACCTAACCCGGGTAAGTAGCAATTGACAGAGTGCCCTTTCCACTTATCCAGATGCGGCTGGGTCAGTCAAAAACTTAAGGGGGTAGGGGTTGCGGAGCATAGGAAAATCAACTGACAACGGAATTGGGAAAATACAAATTATCCAAAAAGTAACTCACCCTGTGCCAGCCAAAATCACAAAGCAGAAGGTGAGAGAATCCTCATCTCAAAATATGTCATTCACATATTCCGTTGTCTATTTTCCACCCTGCCACGCCATTACATCCCCAACGCCCCACTGCTCCTACCTGCACCGGCTGCGGCAGTACTTCACAGTACTGTTAGCATGCAGAAGATATGGGGAAATGCCTGACAAGTTCCACATGTACATTTCCCATTTGGTGACTTTTCTCTCTTCTCACCTATTGACACATTCAGCCAGAGCACAGACAACCGCAGTAGCAGAGGTCCCTGCATCTTCTGGGAGGAAACAACTTCATCCACCCTCACTAACTGGTAAGTCAAACTGGTCAGGAGATGGTCAAAATGCATACATTGTCAGGACACAACAGAGGGACATATAGTGCCCGAATATGAAAGGTAACCAGAGAGGAAAAACTAGCTTAATAACTATTGGAGTTGTCAATGGACATTCACCTTTAGCAAATAACATTTGTGAATAGCGAAAGACAAAATATAATATGTCTTGGCTCATCATACTTTTGTAATTTGGGAACATTACATGTATTCCACCAACAGTCCCAGACCTAGGAACTCAATGCTGGAATCGAGTGCCACAACAAGTCAAAAGGGGGTCCCCACTATATTGTAATTGTTTTTGTAGACCTAATCAAGAAATCCATTGTTAACAAATATGACAATGATGAACAAGAAGTGAGATACTATTGTCAGGAGTATTGACAATGCATCCACTGTCCAACTTAGAATGTTTTCACTATACATGAAATCGCCCAGTCCACCCAGCTGGTTATGTACTTTTTTCATTGGATGGCTTGTTTGTTGGCCATCAACAAAACACGATAGTGGACCTTACTTCAGGATTTGTAGTCATGTCATTTTGATAGACGTCGCTTCTAGGCAGTGAGGCCGTTATAAGTTATATGTGGGATCACTCATGATATTAAGTGCTACACACTTCTGCAACGGTGGTGCCCACAACTGCTTGTGCTCATCCTTTGGGCCTGAAATTGAGTGCATCACATGTGACAGCAGAAATGCAAAGTTGCAAACACACTTATCATTGTAAGTCCAATGAGGTCCTCCCAGATTCAAAGACCCACATTGACTTCTGCTACAAGGTTGGCTGTGACATCTGGTCAGGGACCACACACTGGGCAGGTGCTGGGCCATGGTAAGTAAAGCCAAGAATAATGTACCTGAATGCTCATGAAATGTGCCTTTAATCTCCACCGTATGTTGTATGTGTTGTACAACACTGTTATCCTGCATCAAAATATGCTCACATATGGCATTTAACCACATACCAGATCAGACCTTGGTGGCTAATGAAAAGATGACACAAAATGTATGCCAAGTGAGTGCAGAATAGACATAAAATAGTACATTGTGTCATATGAAGTGTCCAAAACACAACTGGCTTGCAATTCAATGATATGAAAACTCTCTAGCAAAATATCAATGGTAAAATCATATTACAATTGGTGTGGATGAGGCTCGCACTGATGCCAGTTGGGTTCTATTGAGATGGGTGTATGGGCTGCTAAGGTGAATCTTCAGGTAGTGAAATTTTCAAATCACTTGGCTGAAAAGCACAACGCAAATCCAGTGCAGGCGGCAAACATCAAAGCTTCTCAACTTAGCCACAATGTGGGATCATAGCCAAATGTTGCATTCTGCTTGCCTCCTCTTCTACTGTATTCACATATATAAGTGAGTGGTTGACATATGAGGTTAGGATGTCTGCTGTACAAGACACCGTCCGTTGTCAGCTAAGTACTACCATGATGTTGGAAATGGAGTATGCAAACAGAGGACACTCAAAGGATGGATATAAGAAATGTGTGTTCTCTCATTCCAAAATGAGCTTTGTGACTTCATGGGTAGGGAAGCACAAATGACCCACATTATGTACCTGACTATTGCACATCTCACACATGAACTCTGCAATTCAATGTTTGAACTGATGTGCAAATGTGATATTGGTCAGCCTGGTGATGTACACTCCTTTTGACTTGTCAACAGACAACATTACACTCATGAAACATGTTAGTCTTAATGGTGAAGGTGTAATCAGTGTAATGCGGAGGAGTCCTGATCATTTATCCCCTTCCTTGAAATATCAGTAACCTTCTCATACAAGTTTGTCTGTTGATGTGTCATCTCATTGATGTCAGTGCTGTGTGGAGGTAACAGCTTACAACTGCTGCATGTGAGCAGGGGTCCACATGTAAAGTCCATGAGGTAAACATGCCGCACATTGTCCGGGATTATCCTGTCAATGGTCATTGAGAATGACATGTTAGCTCATAGCTACCATCTGGTGTGCTGAAATATGGACATGTATGTTCATCACAGCTGCTGACAGGATGACACCAGTGCAGCGTACACCATCCCGGGGAATGCATGACATCCTGGCTGCAGCAGTGAAACCCTCTCGCACCTGTCCATCAGGTAATTGTGGCATCAAGTGTGTCACTAGCTTAGATTACTAAGTCATGACAAAGATCAAAATCCCCTTCTGTATAGAATCTGCAGTAGTTGTTTACAAAGTGACATACATATTATGAGTGTCACATGTGCCTGTTTGTCAATTAGTAATGCAGATCATTGAGAATGTTGTCACTTCCCTCTACAGCTGCTGGATCGGGGACAGCTATGTCAACAAAACCTATGAGGAGCCAGGTTCAGCAGTTGACATCAGGGGGGATCGCAAAGGGACAGAAAGTTGTGGCTGGAGCTGGTGAGTTTGCTTGTGCAATGTACATCTCTGTTTAACACCTCAGTGCTATGGTGTGAGCTGTCATTTGTGGTGGCACCCAAACCAGGTCACATGATCGTCATCTGTTGATGCAAAGTACAGTTAATCCAACCCTTGTGTTGCACCACATATTATACCAGGTCAATTACTAATACGGTTGAAACCTCTGTGTTCCAGGGGATGATGACGATGAGGAGGACGGACCTTCAACCAGTGTTGGGCGACGGGCAATCAGAGGGGAAAATCCACTGCTCCTCCAGGCAGTTATGTCGGCAGCAAGTCATGCGCAAGAGGAGGAGGAAGTACCTGAGGACGAAGACTTGGAAGATGATGGTGACTATATGTCCATCCTCTCCGGGGATGACGATTCTGATGCCATGGACAGAAATCTTACCACATTGCCCAAATCTTGCACGGCATCACATCCTCCACCCAGCAACGTTCGTCAGCCTCCTCCAAAACAAACAATTGCCTGTCCCCAGCATAGAGCTAACCAGCCACAGCTCTCACGCATCCCAACACAGACATCACTCCCTCACAGCCCTCACATCCAGGACCGACATGGTGGTTTCCCTACACGCTCCTCCCTATACAGTGTATTGCCGGCATCCTCTCCACCATCTGGGGGAAGTACCAACCCTGTTGTGGTGCAGGTATCCCCTGGGCACCATTCTCCTGCCCACAGGCTTCCACCTGCCACCCCCCCCTGCTGTTGGACCTGCTGATCTCATCCATGGCCGACACCTGCAGAGAGGGCCTGCACCTGGCTATGGTGGCCAGTGGGAGTAGGACTTCCTCCAACAGTAGACAGATGTGAGACAGGACTTTCATGCCATAGGGGCTAACCTGTCAGACATGTCTGAGTCCCTGCTGGACATGCTCCAATTCCCTCAGGTGGTGGACACACTGACCCATGTTTTGGATAGGATGGATAGAACTTGGCAGGACATGTCCAGGAATATGTGAGACATGATATCCATCCAAAGGGAAGAGAGTGCAAGACACCATGCCTTGGCCATGAAGATGATGGAGGGCATGCTGAAAGTGATCCAAAGTCTCGCTGCACGGTCAACGCAGGGAGGGGAGCCATCATATCTGCCTGCAGGACATCACATCCACACACCTGTACCACCAACTGCACAGGACCACAGCAAGGGTACAAATCCACACCGGTGCCCTGTACCACCACCCGGTACCACCACCTGCACAACCACCACCCCCCCTGAACGGGCACTCCCACCACCTGCACAAGCACCACCACCCCTGAACGGGCACTCCCACCACCTGCACAACCACCAACCCCCTGAAAGGGCACTCCCACCACCTGCACAACCACCACCCCCTGAACGGGCACTCCCACCACCTGCACAACCACCAACCCCCTGAACGGGTACTCCCACCACCTGCACAACCACCAACCCCCTGAACGGGCACTACCACCACTTGCACAACTACCAACCCCCCCTGAACGGGCACTCCCACCACCTACACAACCACCACCACCCCCTGAACGGGCACTCCCACCACCTGCACAACCACCAACCCCCCTGAACGGGCACTCCCACCACCTGCACAGCCACCACCACCCCTTGAACGGGCACTCCCACCACCTGCACAACCACCACCACCCCTTGAACGGGCACTCCCACCACCTGCACAACCAGCCCTTGTTCACACACAAACACCAACTGTACATACACTATCTGCCCCTGCACATGAACGTCACCCTGTACAGGCACATGCACAACACCCTCCTACACGTAGGCGACAAGCCAGACCTGATCCCTCACAGCGATCATCACCTCCGAAATTGCGAAGTCGCAAGCACGATCGCCATTGACAACATCCCAAAAACAAATTGACCACTGTGAATATTTGTAAAAAAAAAGTAAAGATCTTCACAAGTCAAGATTCTGTTGTGTATCATGTCCTGATAGGCAAATGTATACCAATGTAGGTGGCCTAGAGATGTGAGGAGGTATGTGTGTGTGTGACACAGTTACAAGTGTAACCCATCATTGCAACAAGCCATAATGTGCATAGCAGATGACTCACAAAATATGTGTCCATATTTTGTACAAGACATTCACAATGAAGTCAAACAAGTGAAAGTAAGTAGGATTCTTAAAGATATTTATAAATGATTTGAAGAACAACCGTCCGTTTGGAAGGGAGAAAGGAAAACAAATGATGATCTTAATGCAGAAGGAGAAGGGAACTTGGATTGGGGTGGGGCAACAAAAATATAACACGTCAGGGAGCGTCAGGGGAACCAGTCTATTTACAAGGGGAAAAGTAAATAATTGTCCACAAAGAAAATTCTGTCAAAAAGTCAAGTGTCCTTCTGGTCATCATCTACTACCACAATGTCCAGATCCTCCGAGTCCGGTGCAGGCACATGGCTGGCCGGTGCAGGAACAGGCACCACACGGGGTCGGGACACACGAGGAGTACAGGGGGAAACAGTGTGGGGCAACAGACAGGGGGAGACATTGACGGTGGTATGGGAAGGAGGTTGGGAAACAACAGACGACATGGCTGTGGCCAGGGAATTGACGCTGGTAGTGAGGGAGGCCAGAGCTTGGGCAATCTCCTCTCGCATCATGCGTATCTCTAGACACAACTGCAGCATGATGCGAGAGGACATGTCTGGCTGACCCTCACATACCCACATCAAGTCCTCTGGGACAGCCACAGGCGGAACAACACAGGGCGGGGCTTGGGTGGGACAGGAGGGGTGTGGTGCCTCAGGTTCAGAGCCAATGTTGGGGTCGACATGGCAGCTACGATGAGAGGGACTGGTTGCAGGGGATGCAGCTGGAGGCCCGATGGAATGGGGGCCTCTCGAGGTAGGGAGGGGCTGATGGCAGGCCCAGGTTGGGTATTGGCCTGCCCCGGGGACACCTCAACAGAACCCACAGGTGAATTGTCTGGGGGGGAGTAGCTCTCCACCACCTCCTGGCCAGAGGTGTCCAGTTCTTCCCCCCCACTTTAATGTCCACAGCCTCCACCCGGTCCGTAGCACCAGAGTTGTCTTCCTGGTCAGTCCGGGTGGGTGCAATCCCCCTGCCTCCAGATGTTGAGGGTCCCGCCTCATCTTCCTCACTGGTAGAAAGAGGTCGTAGCCGCCAGTGCACTGATGTTCTCCCGCTCCGAACCTGGTCCTGCTGTTCTACCATTTGGCCAGCTGTGCCCACTGAAATGTAAATAAAATCATGATGTAGTGGTTGTACATGTCAGGACAAGACACATACCTAGATGAGCCAAGGTCAGACTTTATTTTCCTCTGATCACACTATACAGTTGTCAGTGTTTATGAGCTTACATTACATGTATGTTCACTGTCATCTACTGATTTGAGTCTGACATGGACATCTCACGAGATTATTTGAGGCTTACACACTGTATTGGCCAACCCTCAACTTTGGCATTCTTGTGATCTGTGTGTCCTGTCACTGCTACATGGGCAGGTTCCAAAACCAGTCTACCAAAGGAGATCAGAGAGAGTCCAGATTTCATTGAAATTGGCCTGTGATATGGAGTCTCAGCTCTGTTACGTCTGGACAAATGTCATCTGCTGTGTAGCATTGTATGGGACAAGACAAATGCCGAATGTGGGTCACACATCCACATAGGGTCTGGGCTATTTGTTTTGCTACGTTGTGAGTCTAGCCTTTTGATGTCCCCTCACAAAAGCTGACAATCCAGTGCCACATATTGGCTTCGGTGACTGATAAGGTAGTGCAGTGCACCGGTGACCAGTAGTGGGTCGTTGTGACAGCTACCTGTACATGTAAAATAGCATACAAGCCACTGAGGGTAAGACGTGTGTCAGTGGACACACTTGGCAAAATTGGAAACACTTAAGAGTGAGGCAAGGATCTCAAAGTCTGTCTTGACTCCATGGCACATGATGATCTGTCTTTATCAGAACCCAAACTCAACAAATGCAATGCAAGTCACAGCATCCAATACCCTTTGGCCTCTCATACACACACTGGACAGTGTCTGTACCATTTCTCATCCAATGCACACATCAGTTATGATTCCCTTGGTTCACTGTTAGTGGTGCTGGCAGTGCAAATTTCAATACAAATGCACAAGTGTGGCTCAATTCCCCAGTTGTCATGAAGAAACTTCATTTCCCAAAATGCACTCTGCCCTGTACAGTCCATATTCCACAGTGAGCCTTTTTATTCATGATGACTGCTGCATGGACACAGAATAGGTGAATGGAGGCATGGGACACACAATGGTACAGCACTGTCTTCACTCACATCATACTTCCAGACACATATTGCACATAATACACTTACCAGGTCTCTGCTGCTCATGCTCCTCCAGCTGAGCATGGAGGGTCGGCCAAGCTGCTCGCAGGATGTTCCTGTACAGTGGGGAGAGGCAAGGACGATGCACATGGTGCTGGGAAGACTGGCCCAGCAGCTCCTCAGCCTTGTGCCGGGCCCAGCGTTTTAGGTCCTCCCAGCGCTTGCGGCATGCCCTCGCAGTCCTGGTGTGGACGCCCACTGCACTGCAGCGCTCACCGATGTTAGCCCATAGCCTGGCCCGGGCTGCATTGCTCAGCTGGTACTCAGTGTCCCCATATAGCTGAGGATATTTGGACAGCACCCCCTCAGCCAAGATGTCTAATTCCCTTTCAGTGAAAGGGGGTGCTTTCTCCTCATAACCCTCAGCCATTTTGGGGGAAATAAGTTTAAGAAGAGCAGCAGGATGGCAGAGGATCTGATCTGTGATAGAGGATGACTCAGAATGAACACAAAATGGCTGTCAACAACTTCCTGTATATCATTTCCTGTATGAAATAATGTGTTCCGGTTTATTTCCGGAGATTACGGCCCAAAAACGTAGTTTCCGGTTCCGGAGCGGCGGGTCCGCATGCACGCCTTACGCTCCAGGACCGGAAATTACGTTTTCGGGCCGTAAACTCCGAAATTGACCCGGAACACACTATTTCATACAGGAAATGATATACAGGAAGTGGGAGACAGGAAATACATCACAGGAAGTAGTTGACAGCCATTTTGTATTCATTCTGATCCATCCACATTCACAAATCAAATCCACTGCCATCCTGCTGTTCTGTTGTGGAAAAACCTGAAATGACATTGCAAGTGAGAATCATAAACATGTAACAAAAGGGGGAACAGACCATTTAATGACATTTTGGCGCGGACGGGGGGGGCTGACACAACATCAAAACCCAGTTTCGTTTTCTCCTACTTTGCATTATGGTACATGTAGTTCATATTCAGTGCTCAACACAAGAGTTGTGTGTTGTGTTATGGAAAATTGAGGGGAATCAGTGCTGTGTATCACAGACACATAGTGCCTGATTCACCCATGACATCGTCACTCACGTTGTGGGCCCATCATTTGTGGGGGTGTCAAATCTGTTGAGGGCACAGGCCTGAGAATGCAATGGTTATGCCCTTTTGTGATTAAGTAACCCATCCTCATAAGGTCCAGGTAGGTCTCTCAGAACATGTACCGTTTTTCATCTGCGTCAATAGATTCTTTAGGGACATCCACTACACTGATCGCTGACATGGGCACATGACCTGAAGCACGGTCAACCTTTTGACTACTGTCAACAGCTGTGATTTACATGCAGTTAGTGTGGCTTGCAAAGTAGTCTCAGGATGGAATTTTTGGACACAGTCGTAAATATCCAACTTTCATCATTGACAACAGACTGCAAACCACATTTTGTCCAGGACACTACAGGTTGCTCATGTGAAAAACGTGGCAACGAGCTGATCACGGACTTGCATACCCTGACCTCGGTTATGTGCAATGGCCCGGTTTCCCAGATTCAGAGCTAGCCGAGGTTCAAGAGGTATGTGTAAGCCATGCGTTAAAGCAATGTTGTGCAAAACACAACAGGCTAATATGATCTTGCACACGACTTCAGGGAGTACAGCAGCACACCCCCTGTACGGTCAAGACATCTGAATCGCGACTTCAACAGACCAAAAGTGCGCTCTATGATGGCTCTAGTCTGTATGTGTGCCCTATTGTACCTACGCTGAGGTACAGTGTTTGCACGTCTGTAAGGGGTGAGGAGTTGTGGGAAGAGTGCATACCCAGCGTCGCCTGAGGAGGGAAGAAAGGGCAATTGGTTACATTTCCCTCTTTGATTTACACAGGACATGATCTATACTTTGGTACATGCAGTGTCTGTTGAGACCATGTATGTTGCTTTATGATTCTTATTGTACAATGGTTAATGTTAGGTGGCATTCAGACATTTCAATTACACATATCCCTCATTTTTGGTGCTTAGTACTTACCCAGTAGCCACATGTTGCCAAATTCTCCCGCAGCCATCCTCCGGGCAAGAGGTGACATGCGGAATACGAAGCTGTCATGGGTACTGCCTGGGAACACGGAATGCACATCAATGAATCTCCCACTGGCATCACAGACAGCTTGCACATTGATGGAATGCCATCGGTGTCTGTTGCAGAAGATGTGTGCAATGCGGCGGGGTGGCTGAAGGGCCACATGGGTACAATCAATTGCACCCAGCACACGTGGGAAGCGAGCAATGAGATAGAAATCTCGAGCTGCCCTTTGTCTGCTGGCCAGTGTATGGTGCATTCCTATGTGGAGGTGGGCTCTAGCAGTGATGCATCTCAGTACCTGATGCAAGCACCACGACTGGCTTGCCTGGGAAATGCCCACATGGTCACTGGAGACCCTTTGGAATGACCTAGTGGCAAAGAAATGGAGAGCAGAAAGGATCTTGAGATAGGCTGGAATGGCATGGGAGCTTCAGGTCACAGAGTCAAGTTCCTGCTCCCACTCACATACCATCTCCAAGATGACTTCTGGAGGGAAACGGTACCTGGCCCTGACATCTTGGCTGGACATTCCAAATAGGTTGATCCTTTGTCTAAAGATCCTCTCTACTCTCCTCCTCCTCCTCCTCCTCAAGTAGTTTTGCCGCATGGCAAGGGACAGAGCAACAGACACATTCAGCGACATGTTGAAAGGGTTTGTGTGTGTCTGCTCTGCATTCATACATGCTGCAGGGCTGGGATTGGCTGCAGTGTGTCAGCTGATGCATGGTGGGGGATGGTAGGCACTTGGACAGGTGTTTACCCTTGAGGAAAATGATCAACGGCCACAGTGCGGGTATTCCGGCCCGGAATCGGGAATTCTGGCCCGGAATCGGGAATTCTGGCCCGGGAGCGGAGATTCCGGCCCGAGAGCGGAATTCCCGCTCCGGGTGCGGAAATTCCGGCCCGAGTGCGGAAATTCTGGCCCGAGTGCGGGCGTAAAGTTAGTAGTCGTAAATCCATTCTGTGAATACCAAAAGTAGTAAGTGCATTCTGTGAATACCAAAAGTAGGAAGTTTAGGATTTTGTCTCAGATTAGTTCTGTGATCGGGCCCCTAGTGATTATCCATTCTTTTTCCCCTCTCTGGGGCATCTTCCTTTTTGAAAATCGCTGGGTGGGTACACCAGCATTACCTCTGGCACCAGCGTTATCAGTGGTTATCTGTGGATATCCGTGGACTAGCAGCAAGGTTAGTTACTATTTGAACCCACAAAAATTTCTGAAGATGCCTTCCAGGTGCTTGCGCTCAGGGCTTTCGTTCGCTTTTTCAGGCTCATCCGCAGGGTCGCCAGGGTCCGCACCATGGTTAGCTAGACTTACATCTGACCACACCAGCCCCCCTAATTTACAAAAGACCATCATGCGAAAGAAGCCCCGGGATCACCTGTCATACCTGAAATCCCATCCCTCTGTGTTGTCTATGTTTTCGAAGGGCCTGAGGGGCACAGTGTTAAAAGATAAGGACCCAGGAGTGGCTTCAGGTGCAGCTAATGTGGACATGGTGAACGTATGTACTGTTTATTCCGAGCTGACAGTCCCAAATCACCTCAAGTTCACCAATCAGAATACAGGGGGAGTAATTCATCCAACTCAGGCCACTGACGATAATGGCTGAAGATAGGGAGATGGAAATGGACATGGATATGTAGGATATCAAGGTTCAAACCGAAACAAATGTTGTTGCCGCTAAATTGCTGCCCGAACCCGTGGGTACGTTAAAACTGGCCCTCCGAACATTGCAGAGCCTTCATACAGCCCCTCTCCTTTTAAAACGACCCCACAAATGCCTCAGACTGTTGATTGCAGCTTTGAACCTAGGTATTTGGAGGATTATATACTGCCGGATAAAGCCTCACACATTGAAAAATACCAAGTAATGGAGGCTAAACTAAAAACGCCAGGTGCTCAGGAATTAGCATTGAAACTGTCATCGGATAATCATGTTAGTTGCCCCCGCATGCCAGCCCTATTTAGTAGCACTTCCTCTAGTGTTTCCCTTGCGCAATCTTTAGGTTTGTCGAAATCTGAGGCATCTCCAAATAAAGGGGTACAAGATTTTTGGCAACTGTTAAACAAAGGGGACAACGGACTGGGGGAGGGAGGGCTTATTTTGACAATCTTTATGCATTAGAGAGGATTCTTTCATCCATTTTAACTCTACTTGAAAAATCTACTTAAGAACCCGCTGCAGGTCTTTTCTATTTTCAAAAAAGGGAACACCAGTGTGCCTTGTGATATAGATTCATTAATTGACCCTCCCCTTGTCAAACAGCCTAGGGATGATTTAGATGCTGCCCTCCCCGGGGAGGGTGCCCCTCTTTTAGAAAGTAATGGATTAAAAGTACGGAGGGAGAAAAAGAACAGGTTTCGGCGTATCACAAAGCGTAAGCCCAAAGAATTGAGGTTCCCTACGGTATCTGAGGAGCTAAACTCCCTCACCTCGCCCCAAAATGGAAATTAACCTAAGTCCACTGGGTCCCATGACGGCCAGAATCTAGGGCACCTGGAGACAAATCCTCCCCTGCCCCACTATGATAGATGATCCTGTATGGGAGGGATCAGGTAAGATGAAAGGGGACGAGGATATAGGGATTATCAGATATAATGGAGGGGGGGTGGCGAATAAATGGAAGAATCAAAAAATAGATCCGGTTTCACAGCCCCATAAAATAAGGAAGGACCATGATTAAGTGAGCTCAGCAGTAAAGACAAAAGATGTTGTGATAGAAGTAGGGCAGGTTGTGAATAATGTCCTCCCAAACCTTCCTAGTAGGGATACTCTCCCTGTACAGATTGATCCTAGTCAAGGGATGTCCTTCGAAGGGGGAACTGACCTTGCTTCTCGCATAGGCCAAATGCCAGAGTCGGGGGCTGACCCAAGGCTAAGTGATAATGTATGTGTAGGATATAGGCCAGGGCAAGTATCTAATATTTAGATTTTTGCTTCACTGTTTGATAGAGAATTAGGTCCACTTAACAGAAGCTCCCTTCTGCAGTTACTATCCAAAACTGAGGACTTGTGATTGGTAATAAGTAAAGACATTGAGCGGGTTTACCTAGACCTCAGTAGGGGACTTCCAAACTCCAGAGTAACTTTTAGCTCCGGGATAATTGCAATGTTAGTTTTGGCTAACGCCGGTCATTTTAGAAAAAATTGGATTAATGTTTTCCCATATGAGGAGCCTCTTTCGGCCTCGCTCGAATCCTATAGGAAAGATCGCGAGGAGCCAGGTAGAGTGTTATTTAACGTTAGGGGAGCTACAAATCCGAAGGATATTAAAATCTTGGTCGGTAGCTCGTCGGGGAAAAGAGTGATTAATATTGCAGGTCCTGAGGTCCAAAGGGCCATCAAACATAGCAGGGAAGAAGAGATGCCCCAGTAGAGTTGGGTAGCCGGCTCAGTCAATGCCTCAAAAGAAAAAGAAAACTTCCTATGCTGCGGAGGTAGCCCCCTGGGAAAAATCTTGTCCTGTAACCTGGCTGGTGTAGGAAATCCCAGCTCTAAGTTAAATTCCTTATTGATACATGATCCTAAAATAATTTGCCTTCAGGAAACATGGAGCTGTGTGGATTTTAACTTTGAATTTTTTTGTTTTGTGTTGTGCAGCAAAACCCTCAGTAAAAGGTCATGCAAGTGGAGGCCTAGCTACCTTACTTAGCTGCAATATAAACTGGAATCCCGTTGTTTTCTCCATCCATCAAAACTTTGCATGGGTTTGAAACTTATGCTGGGTAATGGGACACGAGATCAGTATTCAACTCTTTTATTGGTAAATGTATATATTCCCCCTGGGAGAGCATCCGACTCTCTGGTTGAATCTATATTTTCTTTTGTGCATACAATTAGTATTGCAGAAGAGTGCACTTTGATATTGATGGTGGGTGATTTTAATGCCAACCTTTCTAGGTATTCTACCATGGCCTTTTGTAATCAGGAATTCGAGGATGTATGGACCATCCCTGAACCTTTATTGCCTGGCCATATTAGATCTGATAGGTGAGGACTGTCTTTTTTACATTATCTGAAAACGATGACCTTGTTTTTCTAAATGGTAGATTCCCAGATGACTCTCCAGCCTCTCTAGCTTTCCACGCTATACGTGGGCAATCATTAATTGACTATATGGTGGTATCTTATCAGCTCTTTGGTGCATGCACACAATTCAAGGTACTGAGGACAAATTTGAGTGACCACAACATTTTATCAGTAGATCTCAACCTGGAGTCTGAGTCGCTGGAGCTCTGGAATCCAAGAGACGATAGCATTTTGTATAACAAAACAAATGGGCGAACCTTTTAGTCTAATAAAAACCTCACTTGTCTCGGGAGGCTCATTGAAAATGCGAGCTCAGGCCCTAGACAAGAAAATCCCATCACCTGGTTTGAGAAGAGTCTGGCCCTATTTAGATTGTGTGGAAGGAAAAAGTGGGTTGGTGGCATTAATCCTCCAGTGGTTATATCAGGGGAGGTAAAAAAAAATGGGAGATAAACACCCTAATAAGTGAACAATTTAAGAAGTCTTCTGTGACTAGACAAAGGGAAATTAATAGACTGAAGCAGGCAAGAAAAAGAATGCAGGCATCAGAGCGCAGAGGGGTGGAAGACGCCAATTGGATTAAATTCAGAGAGGTTGCACAGTAAGGTGACTTGCGCAAATATTGGGCTTTAATAGCTAAATATTGTGATAGTAGAACTAAGAGAAAAGGCATTTTAATATCAGATGCAGAATGGTCCCTATACATCTCACAGTTATATGCATTAAATCCCATGGCCGGGCCCAATCCAGAGGTAGCCTTGGAGTCTCCCGTGGGGAACGATTACGCCCCCCCCTCTTGTAAGGATATAGAGTGCTTTATTAAAGGGGCATGGTATTCAGGTACGATGGGCCCAGGTGATTTACCAATAGCTATAATCAAACAAGATAGCTCAGCATGGGCACAATTTCTTTGTCCGGTATTCTCTTATTACTATGAACATGGAACTATTCCGTCCTCTTGCAAAGGAAGTATTGTGGTTCCATTATATAAAAAGGGTCCTGAAATGTCCCCTGCCAGCTTTAGGCAGATCGCATTATTGGATGCGACCGTAAAATTGTTTGCCAAGAGTATACTTCTCCACTTCTTATTATTGGGCTTTTGGAACTGACTTGGTCCCTGCAGAGCAAGCTGGGTTCCGTAAACATAGTTGCACTCTAAATAATATTAATGCCCTGCAAACTCTGATAGAAAAATATCCAATGGGCAAGGGAATGACCTTATATACTGCCTCTATAGATTTCTCCACGGCTTTCGACCGGGTTGACCACGGGACACTGTGGAGGAAACTGGCTGCAATGGGGAATCCCCATGCACCTGCTCAGATTGATCATTGCACTGCATTCCTCCACCTGGACTCAGGGCCTGATGGGAGGTAACCAGGGCTTGTCGAGTAAAGTAGAAACTCATAATGGGCTGAAACAGGGGTGCCTATTGGCTCCCCTTCTTTTCTCTCTTTTTATTAATGATTTGCCGAGTAGGGTGAGGCTCTGTAAAGGGGAATACCCGAAACTAGGAACAATGACATTGAGATGCTTGCTCTATGCGGATGATGCCATCCTGTGAGATCTAACTCCAATTGGACTACAAAGGCGACTTAATGAGTTAGCATTCTACTCAGATGATCACTTTTTAAAAATAAATACCTCAAAAAGTAAAATTATGTATTTTTAGATATCGGGGATGTAGAGTTGGGAAAAATATGCACTGGTTTTTGGGGAAAGACAAACTTGTAGTGAAGTTGTACCCGTATATAGGAAGAATTTTTACAAGCAAGTGTTCTAGTAGTGACCACATTGACCAGTGTAGAAGTAAGGCAATAAACCAGGCTTCCGCAATCGGCACACTTTATAAACATTGTGGCCAAAGACATTTTGCACATGTCTTATCAGTTTACAAAATTAAAATTCTGCTAATACTGAGTTACACCTGTGAATCAGTAGATGAACAGCAGTGGGATTATTTCAAGAAAGTAGAGGGGCGCATTTGGCGCCAAATGTGTAATCTGAACCGCGCAGCCTCGATAGCGGCGATCCGGCTTGAATTCGGGACACTCTCTGCTTACGTGTTCGCTAAGGCTGCGTGCTTAAGATGGAGCAATGCACTGCTGAATAGTGTTGAGAACCCCTTACGGGTAGCATTGCGTGAGGAAATATTTGCCTCCCTGAAGGGGAAAAGTGCTCTCTTCAGGAACTGAGAAAGCTGCAAATTTATTTGAAATAGAGCACAGCGGTATGGGCCCTCTTCCTAAACAACTTTTGAAAACTCGAATTAAAAAAATAATTTATGAAGTCTCTCGTAAAAGAGATATTGCATTGTGTTCAGCGCATTCCAGTAATGATATAATAGCGGGGAGTAGTATGTATAAACAGGCCCAACCTTACATTGTATGTAATCTTCCCCTTGGAGTGCACAGAACCATCTTGCTGCTAAGGTTGAACTTGCTTACCTTATGAAATATAACAGGGGCGTGGGAGGGTCTACCTAGGCGGGATAGACTTTGTCACCTATGTGGATACTGGGTGCAGGATCTAAATCATTTTTGTTTGTCTGTCCCCTACTACAACCCTCACGACGTCGCTTTTTGAGACCGTTGTTTTTAAAATACAACATTGCTACAGCTGAGGAGGCCCGAAATTGTCTTTTGCACCCCCCCCTCTGAACCAGTATGCTCCAAAACGGTTTGCTTTTTTAAGCGATTTTTAAATATATTATCTAAAGGACTATTGTGATGTGATTATCTGTAGTAGGCTGCATAGGGCTCTATCTGGGTAAAATCCAATGCATATTCTATGCAGAATGTTGGGGTCCTTTTCATCATGCAGCTGAAGTTGTTAGAGTATTCAATGGCATGATATGATCTGCTCTGACTAAGTGAGGATGGTACCCTAAATGATTTGTGTAATTGGTACTGTAGTCGCGCTCTTGTACTTTCGACACCTTGTATGCTGCTGTGAATTCTGTCCCGTACAATGGAATACGTATTTGTATGTAATTTGCATAAGGTATAATTAGGGCAAAATGTATTTTTTACCTCAATTAAAGTTGTTTAAAGGATTTGCGAAATTGTTATCATACTTGAGCACCTGCACTTTTGATATCTCTTATGCTGCTATGAATTGTGTACTGTACATGAAATTTGATATCATGCTCGAGCACTTGCACTTTCGTCATCTTTCATGCTGCTATGCACTGTGTACTGTACAATGAAACTTCGAATTGTTAAATCTTTTTGTAAAATAATCACTGTTTGGCAAAATTCACTTTGTGAATATATTTTAGGATTTTTGCATCACATAGTTGAAGTCGTCAAACATTTTAATGGTACAACTCGATTTGCACTGACCTAGTTAGTTTTGTATTTTAAATCTATGAAATCGGTTTTGCATTGGCTATCCTGCTTTTTTCCCTCCTGTATCCAACTATGAATTCTGTACTGTTTTATGAAATCTGTATTCTGTGAGATGATTTGGTATATTGGAGTTCTCTGTGAACATTTTTATGTGGAACTCTTTGGAGCTCCAAATCATAATAAAATAAATTGAAATTGAGCAGTGCTCTAGTACATTCACAGTTTATTGCTATTTTGTTCTTTCCCACTATCACCCCACTCTGTGCAGGTTAATCCACAGACTAGTCCAAAATATAAATGACAATGCAATGGATGAAGAGAGATGATAAAAAAGCTTCTTTAAAAAAGTCTGCACACAAAATTACACAATTATTGGCCAATCAAATGGTAGTGTGCAATTTCTAGAGAGGACTGACCTAAAACTTCTTTCTGTATATGTATTTTTCTTGATCACAGGAGCTATTGTTCTAGCCAGACCTTTAAAAAGAAACCCTTGAATGATGGGGTGGCGGTAATTAAAGGTCGTCTGGTTGAAATTTGTGCCAGTTCAACATGGGAGCACTAGGGCCCTAGGATTCTTATTATGAGTTGCACATTATTATTGGTACAATGCAAGCTTTACACCTGTAATTAACAGTATTGTACCGTACAATTACGACTTAAAATGCATGCAACTGTGTCAACCCATGTTTACCCACATAAACTGGACGGAATTCCCAATTTCATGGGGTTTTAAGCTCCCATTTACCATTGTGCTGAGCAGGGACTTCTGTGCAAGGTAGGGTGGCTTGGTGGGGATTTGGACAGTGTATGGGAGAGAAAGTGTAGTAGTGTCCCTACAGGGGAGAGCATTGCATGGTCCCCTCCTGCAAAAGAAGGCGGTTAGGTGAGCCCAGGTGGACGAGGCCTTTCAATCCTGACAATCCTTCAGACAAAAAACTATTCAGAGCTGTGGATGAAGAGGTAAGGAAGGGGTCCCTAAGGCACTTGCGCCCCTATTATGAGTTGAACATTATTACTGGTGCAATGCGAACTTCACACCTGTAATTACCAGTATTGTGTAGTAACACCCTAGTGTATCATGCACTTATGTGTTAAACCCCTGGAATGGGAATTACTGTTTCAACCCAGGTTTACAGGCATACACCGGCACTGAATTCCCAATTACATGAGGTTTTACGCTCCCATTTACCACTGTGCTCAGCAGGGGCTTTTGTGCAGGGCAGAGGTGGAGGGGGGGTTTGGACAGTGTACGGGAGGGAAAGGGAAATTGAGTCCTGAGAGGGGAGAGCATTGCATGGTCCTCTCTTGCCAGAGAAGGAGGTCAGGTGAGGACAGGGGACAAGGCCTTTCAGTCTTCAAAATTCTTTGGAAAACGTACTACACAAAGCTGTGGATGAAGCAGAAAGGAAGGATACTGTAAGGGCTCACCTGTGTTTACTGCAGGGACGGCATGGATGAACACGATGCTAGTCCCCAACTTCCCTCACCCACCTCCTTAGCCCAACTATGTCAAAGCCAAAGAGGGAAGGTGGGGAAGGAGGGAAAAAAAACAAGGGAAGAGAGGATGTATAACAGGTCCTTCCTAGTCCTTAAAGTTTACCTTGTATGGGAGATACCAGTATGTGCAAGAAACCACTTCCCAGGGACGATAAACACCTATTACTGTCTAGAAGGAGGGACACAGAGCGTTAGGAAATAGGACTGCAGCAGTAAGCAAGAATAACCAAGAAAAGAAATAAGGCACTAACCGTAATGAAGGTCTCAATAGAAATAATAAGCCCCAAAATGAAGTGAACACTACTTCCCGTACTCCTGAAAGCAGGGAAAACCAAAAACTCTATTCCTTAGCAGGAGCATACACAGGACAAAAATAAACTAACAAAGAGGCCAAAAAGGGCAGGGGCAAGACTGAATAATTCGTACAGCCTAGAGCAATGTACTCCGCAATTCTAAGTATGCCTTCTCTCTATAGCATGAACCAAAGAACAGAAGAACTTCCAGTAGCGAGTAAGAAAAACAAAAGCTCACAGAATAAGTGCTGAGCCTCTATAAACAATGTATATAATCACCCAGAGACAAAGAATTCCTGATGCTTTTAAAACCCCTTGCCCAACTCACTGAATCACAGAATCAGGACAACAAGGGGTTAAGCTCAACAAGAACACTGAAGCTGCAGGGTCTCCTAGCAACAGGCAGACAGCACTAACACCGGAAAAACAACCAAGAACCAGGAAGCAAGAAAGCAAGGGATTCCACAAGAGCCAACAACTCTAAGAAGCAACAAGAATCCCCGAGGACGAGGACCGGAGCACCCTCCTAGAGCAGGCAAGCGAAGAAACACTGGGAACAGCTGTGGGAGGCCTGGCGGGATCCAAACTTGAACGCAAAGCGTGTTATCAGCGTGGATCCCATCTTTAAATGCCGCAAGCGCCCCCCCAGCCTCCATCAGGGAACGGCGGGCTCACGGCTCTGCTCTCTGATGCGGACGTCATCGGGGGCGGCGTCGGCCGCAGTGCCGGCCGCGGTGCCGGCCACGGCACCTGACAGTACACCCCCCCTAAGACTCCCCCCAACTGGTTTGGGTTTGAGCGGATAACGGCGATGGAACAAGCGAACCAAACGAGGAGCATGGACATTAGATGCCGGTTCCCAAGAACGCTCATCAGGCCCATAACCCTTCCAGTGAATTAGGTACTGCAATCGACGACGCACCCTACGGGAGTCCACAATATAGGCCACCTCATACTCTGGACCGTCATCAACCAACACAGGAGGGAGCTGTACAGGAACAACAGTGCCAGGGGCAACAGGCTTCAACAATGACACATGAAAGACTGGATGTAACCGCAAAGAGGCAGGTAAGTCAAGTTTCAGAGCTACAGGGTTCACCACTTTGGAAATAGGGACCAATAAGCGGGGCTTGAATTTGGTAGTCCCCTTAATTTGGATGTTCCGAGTGGACAACCACACCCGGCCTCCAACAGCATAATCAGGAGGAGATCGACGATGTTGATCTGCTCCTTCTTTGTACTTCCTCTTGGCCTCGTCTAAAGATTTTTTAACGGAAGCATGAATATCCTGGAGACGAGACACCACTTCATGAGCAGCCGGAGAAGTAGAAGTTATTAAAGGTGAAACCAGACCACAGCGAGGGTGAAACCCATAGGTACAGAAAAAGGGAGAAACCCCAATAGAAACATGTTCACTGTTATTATATGCGAACTCCGCAGTCCATAAAACTGAATCCCAATCCTTCTCTCCTTGCAAAAGGTGACACCTCAAATATTGTTCAATACACTGGTTGACCCTCTCTGTCTGACCGTCGGTCTGGGGGTGATGAGCCGTAGAGAGACGTACATCTATATCCATCATGCTATTCAACCCTTTCCAAAAACGGGACACAAATTGAAGGCCTCTGTCAGATACAATGATGGAGGGTAAGCCATGAAATCGTACTATCTGTTGGAGAAACACATAGGCTAGTTCCTTGGACGTGGGCAATTTCTTCATGGGTATGAAATGGGACATCTTGGATAACATGTCAACGACAACAAGTATGACAGTATGCCCTAGCTTAGTAGGGGGCAATTCTACAATGAAGTCCATAGTGATGGAATGCCATGGGGTAGGAGGAGTAGGTAGCGGGGACAAGAGACCAACAGGTACTTGGTGGGTGCTTTTGCTTTGAGCACAGATGTAACAACCCTGAACGTACAACCGGACATCTTGATTCATAGATGGCCACCAGAAATGCCTTTTAAGCAGAGCAAGGGTCTTTTTATATCCCGGGTGGCCTGCTAAGGCGTGTGTATGACACCAATCCAGTGCTTGTGTCTGCAGAGATTGAGTAGGCAGAACTAAGCCGCCCTGAATAAACACTAAGTTGTTACTTCTGACCCCATTATGTTTGGTTTTGAGGTTCCTAAGTTCTTGTGAGTCGTGTGCAACAGCTACCTCTTGCATAAAAGAGTCTTCAGAGAAGGTACCCCCCAACACACGATCAGGGTTCAGGATACAAGGTGGGGCTTGCGTGCTCAGCTCATCCGGGAAGTCATAGCCAAAACGGGATAAGGCATCAGCCTTGCCGTGTTTGGTGCCAGCCTGGAACTGAATGACATAGTCAAAGTCACTAAAGAAATGGGTCCATCTCAATTGTCTCATGGATAAGGCCTTAGCAGCCTTCAAGAACTGCAGGTTTCTATGATCTGTGATAACCATTACAGTGTGCAGAGCTCCAAGCAGGTACTGACGCCATTCTTCGAAAGCTCTCTTTATAGCCAGTAGCTCTCTATCTCCCACAGAGTAGTTTACTTCAGCAGGTGTTAGCTTATGGGAATAGTATGCTACAGGATGTAGATGTCCTGTCTGCCTGTCTCTCTGAGACAGCACTCCTCCTATGGCAACTTGGGAGGCGTCTGTTTCCAAAATAAAAGGCTGTGAAGTATCAGGATGCGTTAAAACAGGGGCTGTGACAAAGGCCTCTTTTAAGTAAGAAAATGCCTTTTCAGCTTCGGGAGTCCAATGGAACGATGTCCCCTTTTTTAGAAGTTTAGTGATGGGAACTGTAAGAGCTGCAAATCCTTGTATAAAGCGCCTATAAAAATTGGCGAAGCCCAGGAAGCTCTGTACTTCTTTTACTGAACGAGGAGAGGGCCAATTTGTGATGGCTGCAACCTTTTGAGGATCAATGGACACCCCTTTTTCTGATAAGACAAAGCCCAAGAAGGTGACTTCAGGAACATGGAATTCACACTTGTCCAGTTTTGCGTACAAGTGGTTATCCCTGAGACGGGTTAGGACACTCGTCACATGTCCAACATGTTCTTCCACCGACGAAGAATAGATCAAGATATCATCAATGTAAGCAATGGTGTTTAAATCTAGGGTCTCTCTTAAAAGTCGTCAATGAAGAATTGAAAGGCGGCGGGGGCGTTACACAGCCCGAATGGCATCACTAGATACTCATACAGTCCGAATTTTGTTCGGAAGGCCGTCTTCCATTCATCTCCAGATTGTACTCGAACCAAGTGATACGCCCCTCTCAGATCTAACTTAGTAAATATAGAGGCTGATTTCACTTGGTCGAGCAGGGTTTGTATCAGAGGCAACGGATATCGGTTCTTTATTGTCACACCGTTAAGGGCTCTGTAGTTGATGCAACACCTAAGACCCCCTTCCCGTTTAGGTATATAAAAAAGAGGGGAGGACGCTGCAGATCAAGAAGGACGAATGAACCCTTTTTGCAGCATGTCATCCAAATATTCCCTCAAGTACGTGTTTTCTTTTTCCGTCAAGGCATATATGCGACTACACAGAATCTTGGCACCAGGTACTAAGTCTATGCGACAGTCATAAGACCGATGGGGTGGCAGAGTGGATGCTTTTTGTTTGTCAAACACATCCTTAAACTCCTCGTAACAGTCAGGTAATGTAGGTGTTGTGCAATCAGTGCTACTCGCCACTTGTTGTATTACTGTAGGAGATCCAAGGCAGAAGTTCATGCAATACTCGGAAGCGAAATCAATAGTATGGTTTTCCCAGTTGATGTCAGGATTGTGTTTCATCAACCACGGGAGACCAAGGATATCTTGGAACTGTGGCGAGGAAATAATATCAAAACGAATAGTTTCATGGTGTTGCTCTAAGAGTACCACTTCTAACTCTATGGTGGCATGTGTAATCGGTCCAGACTTCATATGACTTCCGTCAATGGTCTTGACGATGTCTACAGTGCTCTTTTCCGTGTTGTAGGGATACACATGTTCTTGACCCAGGCAGAATCAATGAAATTTCCGGTGGCACCAGAATCATGCATGAGTTGTACGGCAATTTTGTGATCTCCCCAACTAAGCTGAGCAGAGAGAAAGAAGTGTTGTAGAGGATAAGAAGTAGGCCCTGACCCTACCAAGTGGGAGACCGGTAAATCTGTCCCACCTGAGCGATCCGTCTCCACCATGCTCAGGCGAATCAGTTTCCCGACTCTGTACGTTTCTGGGGTTTAACTCTGCAGTCCCTCAGAAAGTGCCCTGATTTGCCACAGTAAAGACACAGATTGTTGGTTCTTCGTCTCTGCCTTTCTTCCTGACTCAGGGGCCCTTTAATACTGCCTATTTGCATAGGTTCGGGATCCTCAACTGGCTTCTCTATATCTGATTTCCTTTCTCTACCACCAAAATACTTGGACTCTGGGCGCCCTTTCTCTCTCCTTCTCTCATGTAAGCGATGATCCAATTTTACGACCAAATCAATTAAAGCACCACAGGCTTGAGGAGGGTCGACCACTTGTGCCAACATATCCTTTAACTCATCTCTTAAGCCTTTATAAAAAAGGGCACTACGTTTGGCTTCAGGCCATCCAGCTTCTGCCACCAATCTGTTGAAACAGGAAACTTAAGACATTAAATCCTTAGACCCTTGGTTAAGGTTCAACAACTCGGTGTCTACAGATTGCATAAAGGAATGTCTGTCAAACAAACGCCTCAGCTCCTCCTTGAAGGCTCGGTAGTCATATAAAAGAGGGTCATTTCTATCCACTAAGGGAAGGGACCATGTGGCAGCTGTTCCACCCAGGTACGATAAAACAAAAGCCACCTTGGATTGTTCAGTGGGGAAACAGGAGGCCTTACACATAAAATGCTACTGACACTGGTTGATAAATGTGGCAAATTTGGTTGGGTCCCCCGTAAAACGTTCTGGGGGGGCTAAGGGGATGGAAGAAGGTGTAGTGATGTGATATACTGGACGAGTAATGCTCGAAGGGAGAGGAGATAAAGCAAAAGAGGTAGTAGGAGCGCCTGAAGGCTGATCAGAAGGGGGCACAACCCGAGAGGCCTGCTGTAAGGAATCAACTCTAAGAGAAAGGGCCTGGGTTTCTTTCTGTAGATTCCCTATCATACCGGCCAGATCTGCTAATGTTATCGGATGTTCCTCCATGATGTCCGGGCAGCAAGATAAACGTGGGCTTCGCGTTCTGTAAGGGCTCACCCGTGTTTACTGCAGGGACGGCATGGATGAACACGATGCTAGTCCCCAACTTCCCTCACCCACCTCCTTAGCCCAACTATGTCAAAGCCAAAGAGGGAAGGTGGGGAAGGAGGGAAAAAAAACAAGGGAAGAGAGAAGGGGTAGACGTCCGCTGGGTCTTCTAGAGAGGGTCTGCTACACTCCTAAAAAGAGAAACAGAGGTGAGAACTACGTATGGGTGAAACAGGATGTATAACAGGTCCTTCCTAGCCCTTAAAGTTTACTTTGTATGGGAGATACCAGTATGTGCAAGAAACCACTTCCCAGGGACGATAAACACCTATTACTGTCTAGAAGGAGGGACACAGAGCGTTAGGAAATAGGACTGCAGCAGAAAGCAAGAATAACCAAGAAAAGAAATAAGGCACTAACCGTAACGAAGGTCTCAAAAGAAATAATAAGCCCCAAAATGAAGTGAACACTACTTCCCGTACTCCTGAAAGCAGGGAAAACCAAAAAACTCTATTCCCTTAGCAGGAGAATACACGGGACAAAAATAAAATAACAAAGAGGCCAAAAAAAGGGCAGGGGCAAGACTGAATAATTTGTACAGCCTAGAGCAATGTATTCCGCAATTCTAAGTATGCCTTCTCTCTATAGCATGAACCAAAGAACAGAAGAACTTCCAGAAGCGAGTAAGAAAAACAAAGGCTCACAGAATAAGTGCTGAGCCTCTATAAACAATGTATATAATCGCCCAGAGACAAAGAATTCCAGATGCTTTTAAAACCCCTTGCCCAACTCACTGAATTACAGAATCAGGACAACAAGGGGTTAAGCTCAACAAGAACACTGAAGCTGCAGGGTCTCCTAGCAACAGGCAGACAGCACTAACACCGGAAAAACAACCAAGAACCAGGAAGCAAGGAAGCAAGGGATTCCACAAGAGCCAACAACTCTAAGAAGCAACAAGAATCCCCGAGGATGAGGACCGGAGCACCCTCCTAGAGCAGGCAAGCGAAGAAACACTGGGAACAGCTGTGGGAGGCCTGGCGGGATCCAAACTGGAACGCGAAGCGTGTTACCAGCGTGGATCCAGTCTTTAAATGCCGCAATCGCCGCCCCCAGCCGTCGTCAGGGAACGGCGGGCTCACGGCTCCGCTCTCTGATGCGGACGTCTTCGGGGGCGGCGTCAGCCGCGGTGCTGGCCGCGGCGCCTGACAGTTGCTCTACCCAAGTCGAGGGAGTTATAGTTCTCCTAGAAATAGAGAAAAAAGACTCCAGAAGTTTACAAATAGATATTCATAAGGTAGGTGGAAATCGTTTGGTTAAATTCTGGAATCAAATTTCATGCCTAGTGGGTCACAGCCCCCAAAATCACACTGCCCCTGTAACAGATAGAAGATTCCATTACATTGGGGTGTAATTTTCAACATTACTGACCTATTGACTTTGTCACCGTTCCAATATATCAGGCAAGCCTATTGGCTTTGACAGGGTCGCCACATTAAAAGACCAATAACCACATGTTAAAAATCACTATTTTGTCACTGGAACCAAGAACCATGTTTAAATGTGTTCAATTTTCTTAATGAAAAGCATTGCAATGTTCATCAAAATCTCTGTCAGCAATACATTTTAAATAAAGCATTTAAAATCACCACACATGTGTGTATTTCCTGTACCACTTTAGGCCACATAACATGCAGCCATGGGACCACCCACTGGAGGTCCCTGCATTCCTAAGCTGTAGAGCAAAACCTTCAGCTGGAGTGCTTGAAAATAAAGGCTAAACAGCGTGGGGTTCGTGAATTTCTTAACCCTGGAAAACTAGGGTCGCAAACCAAACTTACCTCTTGGGGGCTACTGCAACTCCTACAGCCCCCCCATGATTTTCCTTCAATTTGTTGGTGGTGCCCCTGCCATGCTTGTGGGCCCCACAGAAGCGAGAAACGCAGGTAACTGAGCACTGCAGGGTATTTTGGGGCACTCCTCTGTGGACGCTGAATTTTATATCAGCAGTTCTGGCTGCTTTATTTGGATGAACGCAGCCTCGTGCCATGTGTCTTTTTCCTTCTATTTCTTTCGCTGGTGCCTGTCTTACCCAGGGTACTCCAAGGCAGATTCCACATTGGGGTCTGCGGGGGAAGTTCCAAGGCCCCCATAATCCCGGCTGGTTACCCGTACACCCACCTCCTTAAGCGCAGCTACATCCTCTTTTGCTCCCATTAACGGGAGCAGCCTTGGTTCCTGATCACTGTCCCCTGCCTACAAGGAGTGTGGGCAGGGCAGCTGGTGGCTGGTGCAACGCACCCCCCAGACACATGAACGGGGGCAGGTGCCCTGCCTTACTGATACTTCGCGCTAGGAGGGATAGGGGTCCCTAGACTATAAGCAACCAATGGAATGGCCTCCTTTGTAGTCTTTGTGGCCCAGGGATAGAGTCTGAGACCCACTAGTGCATACTCCGGCATAGGGAATGGGGTTCCCTGGCCTAGTGGAACTCTGTGGAGGGGGCCCTACACATGCTCTCTCCCTGGAAATTAGTGGATTATGGAGCTTATGCCAACCCCTGGACACTGGCCCACCCCAGTAGTTTCTCTGGAACGTGCGGCAGAGCCCCATGCGCTCTGTCACTCGAACTAGGGTGAAAGGTCAAATCCTTTTCCCAGGACGATTTCCTTGATCTTGGGCTCCTTTTGCTCCTGGTGGCTAGCCCTAGACACCTGGGGCCCTTTCAGCAGGCCTTCTGCTTCTCAGTAGCACACTTTTCCAGGAGCTGGTTTCACTGGCTCATCTCGCCAGCTTTTCTCCTTTGCGTGGCTGCTGGTGTTCCTCTCCTCTTGCTGAGGAACAGAAGTTTAAGTCTTCCCCCAACTGGTCCACAGGGGCTTTAGAGGGGCCAGCCTCACTGGCCCCAGAGAGGCCCACTAGTCCTGGGGTCAGCTGCAGACAGAGTCTTTGGTCCATCAAGGCATCAGAGGGCAGGTCCTTACAGCTGTTGATTGTGTTGCTGCCATTCAATTCCAGAGTCTAGCTCTCTGTCTCTCACTTGTGCAGGAGTTTATACGTGTGGGTAAAAGGTTCTAGGTGCCAGGCACCCCTGTCCAATCTCAGGATGGCACATCGTCCCTCCACCCATCCCAACTCTCCTGCACTATCTTCTTTGTCAATCAAATATGGCACTGTCAAGTTGCATATGTGCACAGCCCCTCAGGGGCCTCAGCTCCATCCTTAGCTGACATCATGGCCAGGGACTTTGCCGCCAAATATTCAAAGGGGAGTTAGCTTAAGATGTCTGGGTTTCCTCCTTTGTTCAGTGGGCCCGGGCTGTCCCAACCCTGGTATACCGTGACAGCTAATTACCAAAAGTAGATTCTCCTCCCTACCCCTTCCTTCTCAGGAACTTAGTGAAGCACTGAAAATTGCTGTTTTTGTGTTGGGAGACCTTTGTTCTCTAGGCAGGGAAACAGAGTAATTAACTTGGCCCAGCAGCATGACACAATGCTGGGAATCTGATTCTGGGCTGAGCCAGAGAAACAATTTGACAATCGTGGACTACCCATAAAGTGTGCATGTATGTTCTTGGGACCTGCATATTCAAGCTCTGTGTTCATGTTTCACCCACTATCACCACTCTATGCAGGTTAATCCATAGACTAGTTTAAAATTTAAATGACATTGCAACAAAGCAATGTCTGAAGAGAGATGAACAAAAGGTTTCCTAAAAAAAGGATGCATACAAAATTACACAAATATTGGCCAATCAAATGCTAGTGTACAATTTCTGGAGAGGATTGACCTTAAGCTTCTCTCTGTATATATGTTTTTATTGATCACAGAAGCTCTGGTTTCCAGATTGATACTTAACGGGACTGCGTCGAACTAAGTGAAGTGAAAGTGCAATTTAAGGAAGATTCCCCTAATGTCTATAGTGCAGTAACACTGCAGATAATCTAGTACTGACCTACCGATGAGTGCCCACTAATATTATAAGGCCTCCCCAAGGGCAACATCTAAACCTGCAGAGTTTCTTCTGCGCCAGGCTATCTGTGCTCAATTACTGGGTTGTGCATGTCGGTAGTGGTAAACGCAACAATCCAATGACTATGTGATTACTCTGGATGAAACTCGAGTAGTGCGATTCACCCTCAGTAAGAGCCTAAAAACTGAGGGGCATATTATCAAGGGCTTTATCGCCGCTTTAGCGGCACTTTGCCGCTTAAAGCGGCGATATTTTTATCGCCCTATTAGCAAGCTGTCGCTAACAGGCGTTAGCGACAGCTTTTAGGCGTTAGCGGCCAGTTTACCATCGCCTTGCATGTCAGCGATAATTATCGCTAATGACATGCAAGGTAGGCGTTCCTCACTAAAAGCGACTGAAAACAGTCGCTAACACAACTAACCCCTATTAGCAAGGCAGGCGATGTGATAAAATAATTCGCGCTAAGCGCGTTTATCGCTAGATTTTATCAACTGCTAGTGGGGATGACTTACCTGTTTAAAGTATAGGAGGTGGATTCTAATGCAGAATCCACCTTAGCGTTAATGCGAGAATATTGCTGGTTTCCCAGCGATATTCTCGCATTTTGTCGCTATCGCTGGAAATTTTATCGCTATGGAGATAAACCTTACTAATAGGGTGTTATCTCAGCGATAATTTCCAGCGATAGGCGGCGTTAAAAAAAACGCGCTAAGCGCGGTTAGCGATAAATATCGCACTTCCTTGATAATATGCCCCTTGGTGATTAAAAAGCTAAAAAAATCTGGATGGATTAAATGGACGGAACCCATTTCGCTGCAAATGGAATCAGTCCAGCTTAGGTCCATAAATTCCTGTCGCGGAAAGCCAAGTCAGCACAATGGAATGTATCATTATGTGGAATGCTGCAGAAAGCTCCAATTGTACACTGCTGAGGAGATAAAAGAATTGAACAGATTAGTAATGGCAAAAGTGAATATCTAGGAGTTATTAAAGAGCAAGTGGGCAAAACAAGGGTACAAAGGAGATTGAGAATTAATAGACAAGAATATTAAAATAGTATCACAGTAAGGGGAGATCAGGCACTGACAGAGGAATCTAGGGGCATATTAGCTAGACCGGCGATAAAATTATCGCCGTTTTAGCGGCAGGAAACTGCCGCTAAAACGCGATAATGGGCTTAGCTAATATGCGTTATAGAATTCAATAGAAGCCCAGGTTAGATGTGCAGGACATCTAACCTGGGCTTCTATTGGAATTCTATAACGCATATTAGCAAGCCCATTATCGCCGTTTTAGCTGCAGTTTCCTGCCGCTAAAACGGCGATAATTTTAAAACGAGGGGGCATATTATCAAGGGCTTTATCGCCGCTTTAGCGGCACTTTTTGCCGCTAAAGCGGCGATAATTTTATCGCCCTATCAGCAAGCTGTCGCTAACAGGCGTTAGCGACAGCTTTCAGGCGTTAGCGGCCGGGATTTACATCGCCTTGCATGTCAGCGATAATTATCGCTAATGACATGCAAGGAAGGCGTTCCCTACTAAAAGCGACTGAAAACAGTCGCTAACACCACTACCCCCTATTAGCAAGGCAGGCGAAGCGATAAAATAATTCGCGCTAAGCGCGTTTATCGCTAGATTTTATCACCTGCTAGTGAGGATGACTTACCTGTTTAAAGTATAGGAGGTGGATTCTAATGTTGAATCCACCTTAGCGTTAATGCGAGAATATCGCTGGTTTCCCAGCGATATTCTCGCATTTTGTCGCTATCGCTGGAGATTTTATCGCTATGGAGATAAACCTTACTAATAGGGTGTTATCTCAGCGATAATTTCCAGCGATAGGCGGCGTTAAAAAAAAACGCGCTAAGCGCGGTTAGCGATAAATATCGCACTTCCTTGATAATATGCCCCGAGGTTCTTGCTAATATGCCCCCTAGTCTGGCCTTAGGCACTTCCACCACTACTGAATGAGACCAAGTATTAAAAGGAGTAGCTGAGAGAGATGCATGAAAGGACTCAGGGGCATATTAGCAAGACCGGCGATAAAATTATCGCCATTTTAGCGGCAGGAAACTGCCGCTAAAGCGGCGATAATGGGTCTTGCTAATATGCGTTATAGAATTCCAATAGAAGCCCAGGTTAGATGTCCTGCACATCTAACCTGGGCTTCTATTGGAATTCTATAACGCATATTAGCAAGCCCATTATCGCCGTTTTAGCGGCAGTTTCCTGCAGCTAAAACGGCGATAATGGGCTTGCTAATATGCCCCTCAGTATTTTACTAAACTAAACTTCAGAAACATGGTTAGTGAGGTCGTGAAAGGCTGGAGGGAAGAGGGCGAACAAGTGGTAGATGCCATAAATGTATTAACATTTAAATAAGAGGTTTAGATTCAAGGGATGCATGATGTTTAGTATTCGGCCTTAGCTGATTTATTATACTTGTAGTAGTTGAGGGCATTTAACTGCAAGGTAGATACCGCTAGCCTTATACTGGCATTTACACAAAGTTAGTCCAGATGAGTACCATGGGGCTGAAGGCTTGTTTAATGTTTGGACAGTGATTTATGTGGGTCAAGAGTGTCCAGGGCAGTATTTACAGAGGAATTGTAGTTAACTATGATATCATCTACTGTTTTCCCTGTTACATTCATACCAGGATCTATGCAGAGGAAAGTACCAATATCTTACTGGAGACTGCATGCTTCTCCTAATTACGCTGTAATTTCTTGATTAAAGAGTCAAAATGCGTATGTTATAGTATTCGTTTTGAACAATATCTGTGTCATTCCAGTTTTGTCATGAGCATTGGTCTGAATCACAGACTGATAGGAGGAGATACTAATAGTGGCTAAGCTTTCTTCTGTATCATTGCAGTTCCATGCCTTTTCTCCAGTTTTTGCTTAGCCTGAGGTCTGTAGACTTCCTCATAGGCAATATGATTGTGGCATATGAACTGAACCTGATGCCATTGATATATTTGGATGCGGGTCTTCCTTTAAATGAAACTAAGAATGTGATTTTAAAGGCTACTTTTGGATAGAATTTGCACAATATAATAAATGTGCAATCTTCCGCACCTGCAAGGGGCACCTTTGTTTTTTGAGCCTGAGAAAGACCAAGATCTCTTCAACTTTTGATTGATTATAGAGGATTAAAAAAGGATCACAATCAAGGATAGATATTGTTTGCCTTTTATTAAAAACATCTTGGAGTCAGTCCATGGAGTTTGGGTCTTTACTAAACTTCACTTATGAGAAGATTATTTACTGCTGCATATAAAATGAGGTGATGAATGGAAGACTGCTTTCCACATCCCTTTTGGGCATTTTGAATATCATGGGATGCCATTTGAGTTGTTCATTGCTCCTGCTATCTTTCAGCACTTCATAAACTTTCTCACTTTGGCTGACATTTTTGTATTTTCAAAGACTCTAGTGGAACATCAGCAGGGTGTGTATCTGGATCTGTCAAGACTCCAGCAACATCATTTGTCCTGTAAACTTGAGAAGTGTGAGTTTGACAAGGAAGGTGTTGAATATCTTGGATTAAAAATGAATGCCTCTGGCCTTTATATGGATCTAAGAAGGTATCAGCTAGTCAAGACCAGCCTTCTCCTACAAGTGTTAAAGGCACTGAAAGTTGTCTTGCATTTACAAAATGTTATTGTCAATTCATCAAGACATTTATAGAGATATCTGGCAACATTACTCACATTCTAAACAAGCATTTGCAATGTAATCGGTCTCGCCTTTGGGACCATATGTGTCTTTAGCTATGCAGCACATTAGCCTGGGTGCTGAAACATCTACTGTTCTTTAACATGGAGGGAAAGTAAGCACCAAACTGCGTGACATGCCAGGTATGGGAACACATGGAGAGAAATATTGCCTTTCAGCGGGAAATGGTATAGTCCAAAGATCTGTTTTTAATATAAAATCAGGGCCTTCGGTGGTCATATCACTGAAAATACAAGATTTGAAAAAGATATTATTGTCTACGGGTGCTCGTGGAAGACAATTTCTATGGACTGGAATCTAGAGAATGCTAAAGTGATTCTGGTATTTTACTGACCTCTGCTGGTCGTTTTCTATCAAGAAAGTTAAATAGAGGCAGTTGCCAGAAAAATCAAAATAAATAAAAAGTCCCCCCGCATAAAGCAATTCTGGTATTTTGCTGACCTCTACTGGTCGTTTTCTATCAAGACAGTTAAATAGAGGCAGTTGAACAGAAAAAAAAGTCCCTAAGCGGAACCAGACAAGTGATAGGGCTGATCTCCAGAGCCCACAAAGTACATTCACATATAAGTATATACTAAAGTATATACAAGAGGTCTCGAATGCTCGACCTAAAAAGGAGACTATGAAAATAGGTTGTATGTTCATGTGCCAATTTTGCATAAGCCTGATACTTCAAAGAAGTTTATAGTGGAAACAGACAAAGCTGAAAGAGCAGTTGGAGCAGTTTTATTAAAGAAACTGGAACATGATTGACAAGAACAACTCATTTAATTTTATACATCTCTTGGTCTGAGTTAGAACAGAATTACTCAGGCCTTTAAATAGAGCCCTTAGCAATGAAGATGTCATGTAGGGAATGCAGACATTTTTGATGGGCCCTACAGAATTATGTGCAAATTGAACTGATCAGTGTTTAAGAAATCATCAATGCAGGAATAGTTATCATACTTGATAGGCATTTTTCTTTGTACAGTATGAGTTTATTTTCATTTATATTCCTACCTCAAAAAAAGTGTTAGCAGATGCCTTGTTCCATCATTATCCAGAGTTATCAGTCACTTATGAGTAGCCTGTTATTCCTCCTCAATGAGTTACTGGAATCATTCATTCTTTGCTAGATATGGTCAAGAGGGCAAAAGAATAGATGGATCCAAATCAGTTACAAGATCTCCACCGAAAGACTCTTTTACATTAACAGTGTGTACTGTATTTCTGACAACAAGTTATCTTTGTTCCCTCTAAGGAATTTTGATTGGGTATTATGAAGATGTTATGAGTCTGCTATTTCTAATCATAGGATAATTACGACAACCATGGATTTGGGTCTACAGTCATTTCGGTGACAGACCTTTTCTTCTGATGTACAGGAATATGTTCTTGCATGTGTTGTGTGTGCTAACATGAATTCTTGTACTCTAAGGGGCATATTCACAAGAACGTGTGATAACTACCGCAAGTGTAGCTTAACGCAACCCTCCACATCGCAGTCCATCGCGGGAAAACAACTCTGTGTTAACGTGCTATTCACAACACGGCGGTACCATGCGATAGTCACAGGACAACGCGTCAAATGAACGCGTTAGAAACAACTCTACGCCGCAAAAACGCGAAACCCCAATGCGAAAATAGTAGCGATGACGCCAATCGCGATACAAAAATCTGCGAAAACCAGCCACAGGCCTGCAATTCCCACGCGTCATGCGGGAAAATGAACCATAAAAGCAGAAAAAAACATACCGACAAAAACCAAACAACAGCGAAGCACAATGGAGGCAGCCAGAGCAAGTACAGAGGACAACCAGAACCCCACAAGCCCCACGGAGGACCAGCCTGGGACCTCAGGGTCAGGGAACGGCAAGGACAAGAAGAAGAGGAAGACGAAGTTCATTCCGCAGGAAAACAGGATCCTGATAACGGAGGTGATAGAACACCATCAATCACTGTTCGTCACCTCCACTGTGTCACTGGCAACCAAAAATGGAATATGGCAGACCATCGTGGACAAGGTGAATGCAGTTGGAGTGCTGAAGAGGACAATGGACGAGGTCAAGAGGCGCTGGAATGATGTGAAGCGCAAAACCAAGCTGAAACTCTCAAACAACCGGAAGGCAGCAATGCAGACTGGAGGTGGCAGTCTTGCGCCACAGGAGGAGCTGGACGAGATGGAGGAAATGGTGTCCACAGTCATCAGTGGGGAGACGGTGGCCGGAGTCGGGGGTCCGGACACTGCTCAACATGACCGGACACAAAAGCAACAGGGTGAGTAACCACCAGGGACTGGGGGGACGGGGGAGATGGGCACAATGGCACACATGCACAATTAAGCCCAGCACATCTGTGGACAAACCATGCCCCAGACCCACAACTCCCACCAAGAGACCAATGCACACAGGCATGCAACATCTCAGCACTGAAGAAGCACAGAACCCAGAGGCACACCGCATGGAAGGGAGGAGGGCAGCTAAATCAGAGCTGCATGGGCGACTCCCCCAAAATGCAGCACACACACATAACATGCAGAGCACATCAACATTGACAACAAGGTGGTACAAACCCCAACACGTCCACAACAGAACAGAGGACACAACTGGTGCCGCATGTGCGTAGAAACTGGCCAATCACATATGGCACTGCAGGGAAATGTGAGTTGACAATGTACAAGTACAAACTCACATCCGTGATGCAGTCGGAATGTCCACTGTCCCGCATCAAATAGGCAGCTCCCCCCAAACAGTCACAATGTACACTGTCATGCAGTCTGAATGCAGACAGGTACAATGCGTCAAAATACATGTGTACACAATGTCAAACTGCATCTCCCCTTCACATTGCAGGGGGAAATCCAACACCTCCTGCAGAGCAGTCTGAACCTCTCTTCTCTGATGACGAAGAGGACCACCACACCTTCGACTCAGACGCCCTCAAACAGCTCGTGGAGAGCCTCCACAGCCCACTTCCAGGATCAGGGCAACCCAGCTGCCACGAGGAGCCCCCCCCTGCACAGTACACACAGCAGGCAGCACCCACCACCACGGCTGCCTCCCAGGACCCCCACGACGAACACATGGCCTTCCAACGCCGTGTGTTGGGGTGCCAGGAGAAGCTGGCTGAACAGGTGCAGGTGGGGTTCGAGCGCATGGCAGCCAAACTAGACGCCATACGTGGGTGTCTAAGTCCCATCAGGGACCACTCACAGTCCCTAACGGAGGCCCACAGTCCGCTCCATGCCCTCCAATGGACCATGGTGGACATCGCAAGAGTCCTGACTCTGCGACAAGAACAACTGTCTAGCCAGAGTTCCTCCAGCGATCTCGCCCGGGAGTTGGGACACATGCGGAGGATCATGGGGAACATGGAGCGGACGCAGGCGGAAAGTGCGGCTGCCACGGCTGCACACCAGCGAGAGGTAGCTAGGTCCCTCAATGCCCTGAAGACCTACCTCATGGCATTGCTGCCACAAGGCCTGGCGCTGATGCATGCTGCTGCTACCACCCCATCCACATCTCCGGCCCCTGATGTGTCTGTGCCACACAGTGCTGGGGACAGTACACCACCACCCACATGTGAGGCACATGCAACAGCAGAGGACGAAGATGCGGATGAACCCACCCTCGTGGTCAGGAGGACCCAGTAGCATTCATCTCCTCCATGTGGCCTGTTTCTGCTTGGTTCTGCCCTCTGCATCATCACCTTCGACTGTCCCCCGATGCACTCAGCGACACTCACCTCGTCATGGACTGCCATATTCTGTTTGCCCGCCAATGACACAGCTATCAGACTGCGGACTGAAGTCCTCCTCTCCTGATGTACCTGTCATTCCCTGAAGGACTCTGGCTGGCCCTCCACGGGCCGACAATGTGAAGTGGGGTTGGCATGGCCCTGTACTGCTCCAGCTGCAACACTCCCTTGAATGTGTAATAAACATTCATATCCACACAGATGTGCCATGTCTATGATCTTTCAAGTGTGGAAGTTTGGATGAATGTAGGGTCAGTGATTCACCCTTACGTCCATGTCGCCCATGTTGTGGGACTATTGTCACAGGGTGACAGATTCCGGTCTGGGTGGCGCCGACACTACAACGGAGACACATCCATGAGCCACCTCCTTGTCCAGCCCAGGACGGAACCACGCCCAGAGCCCCGGGGTCATTGTTCACACCCTTACGCTGGACTGGCATACGCCAGGACAGCCCACTCCGATTACGCACACAGGGGGGGATGACAGCGCTTCATGTCCTAGGTCATCACTGTGGGGATCTGCAGCTCACAGGGCTAGTTGTGAGCATGCCACAGCCACTCCCTCACAGCTGGTGTACACCCACACCACACTCATCCAGCACTGGCGTCACAGGACATGTGACCCTGGCAATAAAAATGGCCTGGCGCAAGTACTGGATGCCATTTCCACTCTCTCTGACTGTGTGTCTCCGTGTGGTTCTCATGTGTGCATGAGGGCCTAGGGCCCTGCCACTTCACATTGCCCAGTGCCGGAGGTGACATGATGGCGTCCGCACAACGGGACTCAATCGTTCAGGGTCCATGGCTAGCAGGGCACAGACTTGGTGGCACCGTATACACTGCGGCAGGCACAGGCACCCCGCCACGGGACGGTGTCTTGCGGTGCAGTGAGATAGGGGCACCTGAAGTGCTGAGCGGGTGTGCAGCCTGCGATGATGCGCCGTCCTGGCGGTCCGGACTGGCAAGGATTGGTGTGAGCCCTGCTGGGCCGCAGTGTAGGCCTGGGCCAGCGGGCAGTGCGGCCCTCCCGCCACGTGGCATTGCATCGCGCTTCACAGAGTTAGTGGCACCTCAAGCACTGAGCGGGTGTGCAGCCTGCGATGATGCCGTGTGCACTGATGTGGTCTCTGCCATTGCGTAATCAAGACCCAGAGTCAGGTGTGTGACCTGGTGGCCCGCGGTGCGGGGCTGCATGATGTGGAGGGTGCCATGGTCGCGTGCACCGGGCTTGGAGATCCCTCCGGAACGTGGTGGGCCCTCTTGGAGACATGCCGGTGGCAGAAGGTGAGCAGTGAGGCCGGGTTGCGCAGGGGCGGGCAATCACCGCTGGGTGGCGGGAGGGGCTGGGGTGCAGCAGCCTGTGTGTGCAGGGGCGGGCAAGCGATGATGTTGTGTGCAACTGTATGGACTCTGCCATTCATGTCTCTGGAAACTGTTTCAGATGAGGGACCTGGGGGACTGCTGTAAATACCGGCACGTGGTTGGAGACACACCGGTGGCAGCAGGTGAGCAGTGAGGCTTAGGTCCGCAGTGTCGGCACTCTCTCCCTCTCTCCCTCTCCCCCTCTCTCTCTCCCTCTCTCTCCCTCTCTTTCTCTCTCCCTCTCTCTTCCTCTCTTTCGCTCTCTCCCTCTGTACTTTGATGGGCGCATGGCACACCTTCTGATCCAGATTTCTGTTTTGCAGGCTGTGACTTACAGGATGTCCTGAGACGACCCGCCATGCTCTTCAGATTCTTTTTTTTTTGCTTTGTTCTGTAATAAACGTATTGTTTGGATATTTTGATATGGGTGTATGTTTCCCTTTTTCTGGCCACACATGTATGTTGGGTGTTGTGATTGTGCTTTTTCAGGCGATTTGTTTGGTTCATGATTTCGTGGGGTTGATGTGCAATATCTTTGTCCATAGGGGGGGGGGTGCCCGGGGTAGGGCCCCAGGGGGGGTCCTGGGGGTGGTGGCGGTGGGTGTTGTTGTCCTATTGGGGCTCAGGCCTGCATGATGGGTTGCTCCAGGGCATCTGTTGTTCTTCATGTGTGGCTTTGGGCTGTGCTCCCTTGTCTGGTGCCCGTTGTTGTCCGACTTACACCAGGTAGGAGCAGGTGTTAGTTTCCTGCTGGTAACGCGGCTTAGCGCATGTTTTGGGATCTTATCGCCGATCTGGCTGGTCGTTGAGAATGTTGTGGAGTGGTGTTGTTGCGGCTTTTGGCACGGGAACGCCTACTCTGCATATCATTAGCGTTAGTTGCCGGGCTCCTCTGTGGTGATGTTTTTTACGAATGCTATCGCAGGTAAACTGGTGGTATCGGCTGTTAGCACCAGCTTGTGAATGGGGCGATAAAATTATCGTGACTTTGGCTGCGATAAAGTGCTGATAACTCGGCGATAGCTCCTTGAGAATATGCCCCTAAGTCTTTTGGATATTTTCACCCTTAACCAGTGGCTCCTGAACCATGACATGTGATTTCTACCGATTTTATAGAAAACCTCCCACCTTTTGAATGGTACCCTATGATAAAGGTTGCAGTAGACACTTTTTCCAAGATGGGTTATTTTTCTCCTCTATTTTGAGGAAGAGAAGAAACATTTCACACGCTCTCCGTCATAGTGTTGTCAGATGCCGCACCCAGACCAATGCGGAGCATCCTTGCCATGCTAGTCATTCCAGCACTTCTGCACTTGCTTTGTCTTGGTGAGATTTTTATGACCCAGGTGAAGTATGGACTACATAGGGTGACTGTGGGACCAGCATTCTGTTTGGTGTGCAGGCTATCAAACTTGGATTTCTTCCCCATAGTCAAAACCAACACCATGAGCTCTGGGAAGGCAGCATAAACAAACCTTAGCCAAGATGTTGCAGTCCTTTCCATTGATGTCAGTTTCTGCTTAAGGCATGCATAAAGAAGGCTTTATGAGACAAAGATGTGTGACAATGCAATTTGTTCCCTAATTTTCCATCATGGTCTTTGCCCTTGCTACTATTTTTCTCCATGATATTTGCTTCTAGCAGGTTGGATCATTTTCCCTCTGGATTTATCTTTTGACATAGCCTGGCTCTTTTCCCCTTTCCTGACATCATGAGGCATTTGGAACCTTCTTGATTTCACCATAGCCATCTTCATCTAATCAAGAATTACAAGAGTTCCTAAGGTATTTTCCCCTTATGTGGGTTTTTCCTCCTCGACCACCTTAAGGAGGCATTTGTCATCTTTCATGTATATTAGTCCATGCAGGGTGGCACACTGGCTGTTAGTAGGACTCATACTTTCTCTGGGCAACCTAGAAGGGTATCCAACAGACTGTCTCTCAGCATCCAATCCTTGACAGCCCTTATAAATACCAGAGCCTGGAACAAATGGCTTGGAATGATTTTGAACCAACACCAAGTCAAGGAGTCTTAATGATTCAGGTATGTGTGAGCACACCAGCTGACAAAGACCTAGTGTTGCACCTGAGTCTAAAAGAGATGCAGTTTGTGAGAGCTATGAAATAACCCATTCAAATATTATGGTGATATAAATTTTAAATATAGAATGATAAAATTAGAGGATGTTAAAGTATAGTCCTTAAAGAGGTCCCTCAAAGAGGATCCTGAGCTAGCTTCAGCACCTGTAGGAGGATATGGGCACCCTTGACAGAAACTAATGTAGAAAGTTAAATTTGAAACACAAATAATTCAGAAAGCAGGACTTGGGGGTGTGGCCAAGCTGCCTATGCTCCACAGCAGCCTTCTTGAGCTGGATTCTCTGCATCGGGGCCCGCGGTTCCATGCCCGCTGCTGCCCTGGGTGCCTTGGGCTTCCTGCCCCGGGAAGACTGGACCGGATGCCGGCCCCTGCGTGCCGAGGGACCTCTCTGTTCCCTCCGATCGAGACCAGGTTGGCCCAATCCGCCATCTTGGGGCCTCCTCCAACATCGCTCACTGCTCCTGGGTGGCCTACCGGAGCCTGCAGTTTGCTCCTCGGACCATACGAAGTGGAGCGGCCCAACCGACATTGCCGCTTCGTGCTGCAGCCCACCCACTGGGAGTGGGGCGCAAAAGCCTGCAAACGACGTTAGCGGCCCGGCATAGGGGCCTGCCGCCATCTCAGAGTCGGCCCAAGGAGGGGTCCCTGGACCGGCCTGAGCCTTCCTGGCATTGCGGCTTCGTGCCAGAGGTAAGGGGCAATCAACTGATACACCTCGCAGCGGACCTTGCTTCCCGCCATTCCCCCCACGTCACTGCCTTGGTTCTGGCCCCTGTGAGGCCTTACTTTCTTCTAGACATTGCTTCACCTACTCCCACCATTGGAACAATTGCCCATGCCCACCTTGCCCACCTTGCTGGCGCAGCCCTCCTCTTACACTGCTGAACTGTCGCAGCTATTGAACCTGCTGGCCCAGCGCTTTGGCACCCCCCTGATACCATTAGGGAGCGACGTGATAGGCGAGGAGCCCCTGGCTGACACTCCTGCTGCCTCCATGGCCTTATCCTAGGGCCTAGTCTGTCCTAATTGTGACTCTTGCCCCTCCAAGCTGCCAGTCTTCTTATGCTGGCTGAGCTGTTGGGGGAGATCTTGCACCCGGGGGAGACCCCTGCCCGTGTCTTCCTCTACACAGCGGGCCATGCCTTCACTGGTGCTGGTGGGCCCTGAGGCATCTTGCTTCGCTGCGGGCCCCTTTGGGACGGGGCTCGGCTGTGGTATCACACAGCACTCCCTCCCTGGTCCCTTGGGCGCCGTGCCTGGCTGAGACAGACTGTGCCTTGCCTCTTGGGGCCCCGCCTCCCCACCCGTGGATGACCTGCTCTGACTGTAGTGTCCTCTCCAGGGCCCTTTAATGCGTATAACTAGGACCCCCTGCTAACTAATTTAGATTCCTAGGGCAGGGCAATAATACATTTAAGGGTAAATCCCTAGGCAGTCAAGTGGTCACAACAACATTTAGAGACTCATAATGAACCAGAACATCATATGAAAAAACTCAGTGTAAGAGCAAAAGTTTGCTAAAACATCATTGATTTTATTCTCATTTTTTTTTAAAACATATCTCTTTTGTCAAAAGTGAAAACAATGAACAATAAACATCAACCATCCTAATGATGGTAAAATATAAATGACAAAACATATGAAACATGACCATCAATCAGATTAGTAGCCTATGATTCAATTATCTAGACATGATACTATAATCTTAATTATGAAAGGATGGCATTATTGTGGCTATGTGATGGATCTTCAACGCGCGTTTCGGAGCTCTATGCTCCTTCATCAGGAAAGCCACACCTTTATCAAGGATCAGAGTGATGATGTTTTAGCGAACTTTTGCTCTTACACTGAGTTTTTTCATTTGATGTTCTGGTTCATTATGAGTCTCTAAATGTTGTTGTGACCACTTGACTGCCTAGGGATTTACCCTTAAATGCTCTCCAGGGCCCTTCCCACCCATCGCTGATTCTTGCTTGGATTGTGTGGGGAACCCCTCACGGATTTTCAACTCTCGCAGGGATCGTGCCACGACTGTCCCGGGCCCGTGCAGCCATTGACATATTTTGCCTATCAGTCACACCATATTATTACACTTCACTGTTCCACAGACGCTCACAGGTGGCATGCCTCCTCTCTGCCATGCCACGCAGCAAATCCAGCACAGACACCCATGTCAGTCATCCTACGGACAACCCAGTTGCTTCTTTGTGGCTCAAATCAAGTCCCCTACCTATGGCTGCCACCAATTCTCCTCCCGCATCCACATCCGATGATCCCGTGGTCACCCCTCTCACACAGGCTTATATGAAAACTTTCCTCCAGGAAATAAGATCTGAAATTGGCTCTCTCAAGACATAATTCAAAGCCTGCCTACATGACCTTAAACGTGACATTACAGAGATCGAGGGGAGCGTTGACGATTTGAAACGTACGTTGGATGCCCGCTCAGAGGATCAGGAGAACCTGTGGAGCACAATGAATACCTTAAAAGAACAGCACATTGACCTCCAACTGAAACAGGAAGACTTAGAAAACAGTAGCAGGAGGAACAACCTCCCCATTAGAGGGGTACCTAGGAGGGCCGGACATCATGGCGTTCACGGAGGATCTACTTCAGACAATTCGGGGGAATGCGGATGCCTCCCCCCGCCATGGACAGAGCTCAATGAGTGGCTATGGCTCTGGGACACCCAGACTTTGTCCCTGATATCCTCACGCGAGTGCATTTGTTTAATGAAAATCAGTGGCGGCTGGTGACATTTGAAAGTGGTGAGGTGTAAAACAATTGCCGTACAGCACTGTAGCGAGCGAGCCTGAAGCACCTACGGGGGTGTGGGGGGGTTCTCCCCCCCAAGAAAATTTTGAAAAAAGAGTGGGCAAATGGTGCATTTTCAAGCAAATTTGAGAAAGCAGGAAGGTGACTGACGACCACATAACCTAAGTGCACAAATATTCTTTTCACATATGAACATCTCTAGAAACCTGTGTTTATTATACGGTTTGCAACAAGGGCTGCCTTTAATTTACCACCAAAGACATGAAGCAGCGCCAGTCGAAAATGCTTTGTGATCCGGCCCTCAGAGAGCACCATTTGAAAAATTATTTTTGGGTCTGTTTGATAAAATTGTTTACAATATTGAGCTGTACTTTAGCGCACTGTGTGAATTACACAGATAAAGATAATTCTCCCAACGTCCACAACGGGTCAAATTTAGAAGAACAGAGATTAACTTTACAAAGCTTCCTCAAATTTCCATACAATCAAACCTGCAATCTAAGTTACGGAAAGCCCAACTGTGTGCTGTTTGCGGGCCTGTTTCATGATCTGATGGGCCGCTTTTTCCTCTGGTATTACCACAAACATTGCCTGCAACAATCCCAAATGCATGTACTCACCCATATCTTGCAAAGCACATATACAACTTGCCTTTAATAATAATAATAATAATAATAATTTTAAATTTACAAGATTGAAACTGCTCTGATTTACAGATGTGGGCCACTTTTCAGCTGTTTGGATTACTAATGGGGGCCACTTTTATTTTGGTGCCCTGGCGTATTTTCTGTTCCAATCCGACCATGTCCATCTGTCCATAAACAATAGCATGCATAATATATATAATATAGTATATATCATATGTGCTATTCAAACATAAGTCGTTATTTAATGCCTCCTGCTAAGAGTGCTTTATGTGCAACGGAACTGCCACCACTCCTTAAAAGATGCATATTCTCTCATAAACAGACAACTATATGAGTGGTGCTTACCCACAGCATCAGATCGGGAGCCGTGAGGGAAACGGCTGGGTGCTCTTCTCCTCTCCTCTACGCCGTGAGGGAAACGGCCAGCGTGAGCTGAGGCATCCACAATTCCCAGCAGCCCCCGGGGACCCAAGGCGCACCTGTGACGCCTCAGTCTGCGCCCGGAGGCGCTATTAATTCGCCGAGCACCTACCGCAGCGCGGGACGCGCGCGGGCGGCGCCCGGGCGGAGCCTGGGCCAAGGGTGGGCCCGTCCTAGCCCGTCATAGCCAGGTAGAGGCAGGGCAGGGCCCCCCTAACAACCAGGATCCTATCCGGAATATAGAACTAACGGATAGGTACTGTGCCTAATAGTCGTGCTCTTATTTTGAACTCGAGCAATTGGAGATACAGAATATTGTTTTAGACCTCTCTTAATTTTGGTGTCTAAACTGACTCCCTGTACTTTACCATTTTCCTGCTGCCATCGTCCTTGGTTTTCATCAATATTTTAATATTTCCTTGGTTTTAATTCCCCATTTTAATATTGTATTGTATGTGTGATACTGTGGGATTTTATTCAATTATGCGATATATCAATTTGGCTTAGCACATGCTACTTTAAGGATTACTCATTTTGCACTTTATTACTAACGGACTATTTAAACATCAAGTTCCAGCATAGTGAGTACACTTGTGTGGTAGATAAATTTACGTTTTGTAGTATGTATCATTTTTAAAATCAACTCACACTGCACTTATTTCGATGGTGAGTTCCTTCTTTTTTTTTTTTTTAATGATGACATATTAACAAACTGTTTGTATTGACTTTGTGGGTTTCTGAATTGCAGCATAGCAGCATATCAGTTCTATTGTCGTACCGTTTGTTTTTTTAGTACACGTCATTTTTTTAAGGTTTATCTATTTTACTTTTTATTACTAGCGGGTTGCTTAAACCCCAAAGGTTATGTATAGTGAGTTCGTCTGTGGAAGATTAACTTATACTGTGTAGCACGTGCCATTTTATAGCCAACCTACTTTGCACTTTTTTTTTTTTGGAGAGGTGAAACCTTATAGCAAGAGATCTACTAAGGGGGCAAATTTCTTGTTTAGTAAAGACTTAAGGCTTCAAGATTTTAGGAGGTTAATATTTACTGCCTTGTATTGGCCCCCCTTGTCTTATTCCAGCCGCTGTATTTGGGGAAGTAACCCCTATGCCCCTGTAGGCACCTTTATAGGGTCATTTATTTACCCTTTGTCTGTATAGTCCTCTCTGTTGTATTCTCATGGCAAGAAGGAAGTTAGCTAAGCCTTTTACTGATAAATCATGTACTACGATCGATTCATTTCTGGTTAAATCGGTTAATGTTCTCGCAGAGGAAATCGACCGTACTGAGAGGCGTCTCTCTATGGGCTCAAGCTATATGGGGGTAGAACAGGGAAGTGGGGTTGGGGTCCCTTCTGGTCCCTCTAGTGTGAACGGATCCAGTAAATCGACCAATAACTCTTTGGCGGTCGAGGAGCTGGATCCGGTCGTTATTGTTTCGGGAGGGATCAGTGGGGATCTTACCCGAATATCTATGACCCCTAACTTGACCACCCTTGAAAGCCCGCCATCACCGAAAAAGACCAGGGGACGTAGAAAGAATACCCTAGAACAGGGGAATTTCAATTCTAAGGCCAAAGCTAAAAATGTTAATAAGAGTATTCGTAATGGGAAACCAGGACCGCCTGCTGATCTTTTGTCATGCACAGACCCTATATCTCAACATTTAACATTAGCGACTATCTCTGATAAAATAATAGAGCTTCTAAGGCCGCTTTACGATAAATTGGATATTTTAGCTAGAGAAATCCATAAGATTAGTGGAGTGCTGGATAAAGTTAATTGTAAACTTCAAAAAGAGTCAAATAGGGATCATCAAAAGGATGCTATCATAGGCCCTATTGACCCGACCACTGCCGTAGGTAGTGATCGTAGTGATTGTAGTAAAAACCATAAGGAGCGGTCCCCCATTATACAAGTGGAAAATAGGGAAAAAGATAGAAATATAGTAATAGGAAATCCAATTACTAATAATAGATTTGCACCACCCCAAAAGGAGCAAATAGTGAACAAGCCAGACAAACTTAATACATCTGATCCTATAAAGCCTGATGGTCTAAGAGCCTTAGCCCATGGGGATAGGATAATGGCCCCGGTTGCAAATTTACCTCCTGAATGTAGTCCCTATGTCGCAATTCTGGCCAACGTCCCCAAACTTCAAATTGGTCAGGCAGAAGAACATGGCTCACTTATGAACAAAGTAGTGTTTTGGTTGACTAATAGCTGCGGTTATCCTATGGAAGGAATAAACCAGATTTTAACAACCCGTAGAGGGGGCTGGATCGGGCCTTTGAAAAATGCTTTGATGGGGACTGTATTATTATCAATTTTAGATCCCCAAGGTGGGCATTCAATACTCTTAAAAATGCACCACCTCCTTTACGGCGGGAATTTAATACCACTCTTCTCCCTCTGGGGTACTTTTATAGACACCCGAGGGCGATGCATGGAAACGTAAGCTGGCCTTCAAATGGATCCTTGCTAGCCTCTTCTCGGTTTTCCCCCTGTCCAATTTTGCTATCCCAGTAACTAATAGGTATCAAGCTCTGAGTAATTTGGATACTAATGATTGACGTGAGGGATCGAGACAGGCTGGTGAGGTTGTACGGGAAAGTTATGTACTTAAAAGTCCCACAACGGAAAATTCAAATGTCAAGAACATAACTAGTAAGGTTGGTCTATGTATGATAGAGCAGGGAGAGTCGTTATCCACTAACGTAATATGGACAGCTAGTATCCCCAGCGACTCAGAATGTATTTCAGTAGAATCAATTATTATTAGTAAAGAGGTGGGACATGAAGTACTCCCTCAGGAATTCTATGAAACGAATACGGGCAAAGGGTATCAAGTTACTACATGGAACATTGCTGGGTTTAAAAGCAAAATAGGTACTCCATCATGGTCTGATTTCATTTTGGCCCAACATGATATTATATGCTTACAGGAGACGTGGTGCATTGATCCAATATATGTAGAGGGTTTTACCTCACATTGGCTACCAGCCCAGGCTTTCCTTTCGGGTAGAGCTAAGGGTGGCCTTTTGATTTTGATTTCTACTAATTTGAATAAATGTAAAATTAAAGGTTGTATCACTGTGGGCACTTATGCTCAGATTATGTGGCTGGCATCCACCGCGGGTAATGATGTTATCCTGATTAACTTTTATAACAATTTGTTTAACTCCCTACGTAGTTCTATTGTCCATACCCTGGAAAGGGAACTCGAGAAGCTGATTAGTACCATTAGGAAACCGATTATTATTCTTTGGGTTGGCGATTTTAATGTTCAAATATGCCCACTGTCCTTGACCAAAGTCTGTGGGCCCAGGAGGGGGAATTCGAAGACGATTGTTATATGCATTTCCCCCATTGTGAATATGGTAGGGCCTTAAATGGTGTTATCGCTAAGCTGGACTTAGAATTACTGTATTGTGCTACCGATAAACATAACATGATATGTCCCACATTCACAGGCAGGAATGCAACGTCTAATATCGATCACATTATTATCTCTAGTAATAGTGTACATTTATTCTCACCCCCTGGATAACGGACCAACCAACTAGTGATCATAATAGTATTTCTTTGTATTTATTATGTTGGGGTTTTAAAAATATTACTAGTGTTCCTCACAGTCTATGTATTGCCCCCATCAGACCGAATGGTGTCCGGATAAAATGGGCCGGTTTGGACCCATCTAAAATCCAGCATGATGTTATTACACAGTGTCAGAATGAAATCCAAGTCTGTTTAGGGGACGAGGTTGACCCAGTATTGTTGCTTGATAACTTTACTAGGATCAATAATACTGTGGAGAACCTTTTGATGAAACCAGTGTGTAGAAATAATAAACCTAAGGTGGGCTGGTTTGATGATAACTGTATAGTGGCTTTGGGCCGTCTCAAACAAGCTCTGGGGTGTAAGCCAAGAAACCCGGATATAATTAAGGCCTTACGTGCAGAATACGCTTTAGCCCTAAAAACTAGGAAATTGGAACTCCAAAAAATAGCTTGGGAAGACTTAAGCCTGGCAGCCGATACCAAAAATAATAAACTTTTCTGGGATACCGTCAATAGTACCTTTCTGAAGGATGACCATATTCCAGAATTTAGTTCTTATATTAATTGTAATTCTTGGGTAGCTCATTTTTCCAATATTTTTAATCCATTTGATAAAGATGTTCCATCCACCTTGCCCAACCAAAACCCTGCCGAATGGCCAAAATTGCCCTTGTCAATTAGTATAGAGGAAGTATTTGAGGGCATAATTAGTAGTAAGGGGTGTAAGGCACCGGGACCCGATGGGGTCCCAATAGACCTCTATAAAAATGAAATGGTTTTATGGTCGCCGTTATTAACTAGAGTTTTTAACGTCGCCGTTGAGACTCATTTTCCTTTATCATGGGGCCAGTCAATTATAATACCAATTCATAAGAAGGGTGTTAAGACCGATGCCTGTAATTATCGTCCAATCTCTTTATTGGACTCGTCTATAAAGATCATGAGTAGGGTCATGCTATCAAGACTAGAAGCCTGGGTCCAAGAAAAGTCAGTCCTTACCCAAGTGCAATATGGATTCAGAAAGGGTGTTGGCACACTGGAGCAGTGTGTCAACCTGGATCTTTTGATCGGCAAGTATACACTAGCTAAGGAGGGAAATTTATATTTATGTTTTGCTGACCTTAGCAGTGCTTTTGATTTGGTAGACCACTCTATTTTATGGCCCTTATTGTTAGATATGGGTGCCCCCAAAGAGATAATATTTTTTGGGGCTAGATTATATAGGGAGCTGTCAAGTAAGGTGCGGGCCGGTCATTTAGGCGAATATACCCCTCTTTTTAAAGTCAAAAGAGGCATCCGACAGGGCTGCGTCCTAGCTCCATTACTTTTCTCATTGTTTATCAATGAAGTCGACGCAGCTCTGAAATTGTTTGAGTCGGATGCCCCCAGGGTGGATGGGAAGCCTGTCCCAATCCTTTTATATGCCGATGATGCGGTTTTACTTTCTCGCACCCCTATTGGGCTACAGCGTCTTATTGATAATTTTACTGTTTTTATTACTAAAAGAAAACTTTTAATCAATAAATCAAAAACTTTTGTTATGGCTTGCGGTAGGAACCCTATAACATCTAGTTCTTACTTTATTGAAGGTTCCAAGGTTCAGATAGTCAAGACATTTTTTTACTTGGGCATTACATTTGCAGGGAATAGGTCATGGGCTCAGGAACAGGAAAATGCCTGTTCTAAGATGCTTAGAAATATAAATGGTATTTTCAGATTTACGGCCAAACTGGGCAATCGACGCATTAAAGATATGTTGACAATTTATGAGATACGATGCGTCACTGCAGCTCTTTATGGGGCAGGTGTTTGGGGTCACTTTCAGGGTAATATATTACAACAAACCGAAAATTCGTTTTTAAAACGTTTACTTTGTGTCCCTTCATCTGCCTCCACGGAACTGATCCACCGTGAGGTGGGCATCAAATATATTTCAGACCTGGCTTCAACACGACCCCTCTTATTATGGAAATCTATATGGTCAAAAGAGGAAACACTATTTACTCAATCTATTATACGGGATTGCCTCAAACTGGAGAACTGTTTAAGAATACCCTGGCTTAACTACATCATTTATTGGTTTAAATCTTTATTCAATTGTGATATCCGATTGGATCCTGGGTGTACTGTCTCTGTTGCTAGAGCCGAGATAAAACTAACTTTGCTAGCAAATAAAATAGAGGCTCGTTCATGTGTTACTAAGAATCAATCAACTCTCCTCTTTTACTTGCAATTGGACCTCAAACAGGGCTTCCAAACTTATCTGTCAGTCGTGACAAGAGCTTTGCATCGATTTGTGCTGACACGCTTAAGATTGGGTATTGTACACCATCTTGTTAATTTTCCAATTATGAACCAGTGCTCTGTTCACGCATGCCCATGTGATGGAGTTTCACGACAAAGCTGCTGTCATATGTTATTATTTTGCATATTTTATTCTCATCTTAGGAAATTTTATTTAAAACCTTTTTTTCTACACTATAATATAAGATCCACTACAGATGCCATGAATTTGCTTTTCAGATTGGATGACCCACGATTGTGCTTTTATTTAGCTACATTTCTTCTGAAATCTATTAGTATTAGGAAATCTATGATTATTGACATTTGATTGTATGTTTTAAGGGTATCATGTAATTATATGCATTTGCACTTCTGAATTAGGATAATATATGACCCAGTAAATGCTTGGTCCCTTTTGTGAATCACGCACTTGCACTGTGTATTTGTACTAATATGTTTATGAACTTTGATGTAATGGCACTCTCCATCCCACTGTTTCATATTTTTTTGATCTAAATGTAGATTGACCTTTTTTTATGTCTGTACTGCTTATATGGTTGATTTATTTAACCGAATAAAAGCTTTAAAATCGAATCGAATCGAGTGGTGCTTTCAAATACGCAATTGTCAAAGAAATTAAAGCATGCCTCAAATTCCCAAAAACAATACATCAAATGAAAAAATATATTGTTTCCCCGCAGGGGATTACTGTGTTGTCATTGAAGTCAGTTACCTATGTTAAAGTAATCAAATAAAAACCGATACGGGGGGGTTTAGACTTAACAAGATGATAAAAGTGGGTTTCTGCTCTCAGACCCGTGCGCTGATGGCATTATTTCACAGGTAGCTGGGCGCCATGCCGTGCATTAGTGACCCCGCTGCAGGAGAGGACAGGGGACTGGACACCTAGTGAAATGCCGGGGAGGCTGCTTTAAACGCAGAGCTCCCTGAAAAATGCGCCCTATTAAAATGTACGGATCACTGACACCCCGTTTGTTCCTGTGTAATTTTCAGTCATTTAGAAGGCCAGGTACCGCTCAATATGTGGAAAAGATGCTGGTGATTTGTAATATATTTAAAATGTTCTTTTAAATGCTCTTTCCACATTTCCCTTTGTGATAATACCTGCTTTACTGTTGTAGTTATTGAGTGCTCACACAGGCAGGAGGAGGTTGCTTCAGGGCCCCAATAAAAAGGTATCAGTCTCAAACCTTTCAGATGGCTGTTTGTAAAACTGTACTCATGTCTCCTGGCATGATGCCCCCATGCATGGTCTGGAATCCAAAGACACTTCGTAGTCAAACAGGCTCAGTGTTTGGCTTTTACTTCATCTGGTTTGCTCTCTGCTTTTTGTGTATTCTTTATCTTTTGATATTACAGAGTCTTCAGGCTGCCCAGGGCGGGGGTTGATTAAAAAGCAAAAAAGATAGCAACAGGCACAGTGAGCTCATTGGGTCCTGACTTCAGAATGTGCCTGTCTCTCGTTCTCCGTGGTTGGGACAGAGACCTCAGTTTGACATTAAGAGGCAGAACATAAGTGACCATACAATCCCCCGAGTGGCAGCTTGTCCATGGGGTGGAGACTGGCAGGTTGGCAGGAATTAGCGATAATGTCTGCCAGAGAGAGAGGGATAGAATCGGACAACTGTCCAGAGCCCAGACTGTGGCATGGAGAGAGTACAAGCCGGAAGAGAGCCCAGGACAGGGAGAGGGAGCGGTGATCGCTAAATATCATGCAAGGCCTCCACCTTAAGCTCAGTTGAAGGCATGAGCGAACGGCCTTGTAGTAGCCAGCACCGGCCTTCATTCATATCTTCTCCCTCTCCGTTTGGGTGATGTGTACAGAGAGAGTAGAGTGCTACAGAGAGAGAGAGAGAAAAGTTAAGTGGTTTTTTGTGCTCAACTCTGACACTAAGGGTGTCAAGAGGAAAAACCTATCGTATCAGACCAGACTAGTACCATCTCATACAAATCCCGCGCAATCCATAATCAAGGTAATGTGAAGCGAAGGGCTGAAACAGGATTTAGACACCTCAAAGATTCCCTGACAGGGCTGATACACACAGAAGCAAGGCTTCTATGTATCCAGGTTGTTTGTTCAGAGGCTACCGTCTACATGGGGGCAGCGGTGGCACTGGACCGAATACCGTCACCCTAAAACGCTATTGTGCTAATTGTGAAAAATGTTGTCCACTGGCAACAAAAGGAACATCAGCTGGTCTAAAACCAAAGTCGGAATTGCTGCCAGGTAATGGAGGAGCCATTGTAGGCTTCTTTCAGTTGTGCCAGACCCGGCCCACGCTAGCTTTAAGAAGATTACTTGCGGTCAACGCGTTTCACACTCAGGAGAGAACACCCATTAGAGGAATCAGAGAAGGCTGTTGTTTATAGAACTTAGACATAAATTTCAAGCTTCAGAAACTCCTGGAGTTGGTGCACCGGCATGACGGACGGGTGGGTGGGGGAGGTGGAAATGGGGTCGTCACGGGGGGAGAAGGGAGGGGTTTAATTAAAAAAATATATATAAAATAAAACTTACCGTCCTGCGCCAGCCACCTCAGCTTCTAGATGACTCCCGACTCCCGCCGTCCTCCTGCGTTTTCCAATTCCTGCAACGCCAGCATCGTCATCAAGGAAAGGCAGCCTCCCTCCCCTCCGCCAATCACAATGCTGCAATGGCAGCGTTGTGATTGGTGAGGCGCAGCAGAGCGCTCCCCACCCGGGCCATTTTCTCTATGTAGGCTGCTGCATGTAGCAGCCTACGTAGAGAAAAAGGGAGAGTGGGCGGTCCTGCTCCAGTGCAGGGGGGGAGTGGCTTGCCCACTGTTGTGGGTATTGACTGTTTGGTCGGCCCCAGGGCCGACCAAACAGTCAGTACCTACAACAGTGGGCAAGCCACTCTCCCCTGCCCTCGAGCAGGACCGCCCACCCCCAACCAGGCACTTCTGCTTTCTCGCAGTGCGAGAAGCAGAAACATAAATGGTGGTAGTTATTACCATTTATGTTTCTGCCTTCTCGCACTGCGAGAAAGCAGTGGGGCGACGCCCCCACGCCCCAATGGGGAAGCCGCCACTGCTGAAAATGAAGCTATCTTCTAAGCCTTGCATCGCAAGGAGGACCTGATCTTTGAAAGACACTCCATACAAATATTCCAGGATCTTGCTCCAGTGATGGTACGATGCCGTAGAGACTTCAAACCTGTCACGGACAAACTGCGTGACCTTAACATCAAATACCAATGGGGTCACCCCTTCACTTTGATCTTCACCTGGGAGGGCAGACGCAGGTTTGATTCCCTCACTACTTGAAGCTAAAAAACTTGTACAGATTCTGACTGGCTCCCGCTAGCCTAGTCCGTCACCTTCTTGTGCGTCAGCGCATTATAAGGAACAGTCCTCCTTTCAAGCCAAACAAGACATTATTCATCACCTCCGCACCATGGATGAAGCAGCCTCCCTAGCCTGCTCCACCTCGGCTTCCAACTGATCCAGGGGGTGCTCTGCCCTAGAACATGCCTTGGTCCGACTACTTGGTGCTAATATTCTCTGGATGCTGATGCGACTGGGCCCTGGACTCCTCTCATGCTGCAATGACATGCCGATGGGGTCCGTCCCCAGTGACTACCAGCTTTACGCTCTGAAACACTCCTCTCCTTGCAACCTGATACTTGGGACCCTGCGCCAGAGCTGCCTCTGAGCCCTCCCTGTCATTGACTTTGGCCTCCTGGCGGGGCAGAGCCTCACCCTGATGACCGCTGACTGCAGAGGCTGGAGACTGCATGACCTATCTGTTACCCCCCCTACTCGATTCGGGGGGGATAAGGTGGAGTCTGTTCTTGCCCGACGGCTTTGCTGGCGGATGGCGCAGGCCCACATATCAAAAATGTAACTTACGGATGGTACGTGGGCAATCTCTGAATGAGATAAGCAGTGAGCGTTTCACTCTTTTTTTACTGCCCTCTACGAGGACGAGAGCTCCCCCGTGATGACATTAGCTCCTTTCTAGCCTCATGTCCATGGACACCCCTTGACGCTCAACACACGTATAGGCCACAATAACAATGGCTGAACTACATTGAGCTCTCCTCGACCTTCCAGTGGGCAGAACTCTTAGACCGGACGGTCTTCCGGTCTCTTTTTATTGCATGTTCCTGCCCCAGTTTCAGGACCATCTGCTATGGCTTTTTAACTCGTTTTCTGAAACTAGGGGCCTTATCCCTACTATGTCAGCGGCTGAAATAGTACTCATTCTAAACTGGGCAAATACGTCTCTTCTTGCGCATCTTACACATTTAGCATTGCCTTGCTAAATACGGACATCAAGATCTACACCAAGATCTTGGCGAATCGCCTGGAACCATACCTCCCCGGCCGGGTCGACCCAGATCAGGTCGGTTTTGTTCGCCGTCACCAGGGCATGGACAATATACGCTGAATAGCTCACTTGGTCGAGAAGGTTCATAGCCGGGACATTCCAACCTGTCTTCTCTCTTTAGATGCTGAAAAAGCCTTCGACCATTTTAGTTGGGCCTTCTTACGTGCAGTCCTGCAGAAAATTGGTTTGGGACCGGACAAGACATCTCAGATTATGGCACCCTTAACCTATCTGAAGACTGATTATACCTCATCGAAGAATGGATATTCATCTGATGAGGGGACGGATACTAGCAGGAGGGGGTCCTCTAACAGTGACTCAAGCACTGATAGTAGGGGCAGCAACACTCAGAGGAGGAGTTTCTATCACCCCCACCCGGGCTACCATAATGCACCCCCATACCAGGGGCCACCACCGCCCCCCCCTCCCTTTTGGCAATACCCTATGTACCCTCAAGGCCAACCTCAATACTACCCATTGGAAAACCCCCTTTTTTTAGGCAGAGGCTGGGGCAGAGGAAGAGGGCGCAACAGAGGGTTGGCAAAAGGAGTGCAATGGCAGGATCAGGCAACAGACTTGATAGAGACCAGGAGTCGGACCAAGGGGAAAAGGAACTTAAGGAACTAGTGGTCAATTTGTCCCACAGGACCTTGACCGAAACTGAGCAAAGAGTACTGGAAAAGGGACTAGGGTATGTGCCAACACCCAGAACAGACAGATTCAGGGACACCTGTGAAATCCAGGATTTATTTCGGAAAATCCGATTGAAAGCTTTTTTTCATGATGTTCCACAACTTGTAAATGATGACTCTGGGCTGAGGAACCCCTCAACCTTCACTCCCAACAATGGGATGATACCCCCAAGATATTGACTTTTGAAAAGGCAGTACTAAAAGATCTGGCTGGGATACCCGCTATTAGACCCTTTCATAATCTATCTAATGCTGAAGAAACAGCAGCCAGATCACTTGCAGAAGATGGTAGTATAACCATTAAACAAGCAGACAAAGGGGGTGCTATAGTGATTCAATCCACTGACGACTATGATCGTGAGTGTAGACGTCAATTAAGTAATACCAGATACTACACCCCCATCTCTGAAGACCCCACTACCAGACTCAAAACTAAGATCAGTAGTATGGTGGTTGAAGCTGAAGCTAACGGGTGGATATCGAAGAAGGAGGCTGACTTCTTGACTATAAGGGACCCAAGAGTGCCCTATTTCTACACACTCCCTAAAATTCATAAAGGTATTACACCGGTACCAGGGAGGCCAATAGTGTCGGGAATAGGGTCACTCTTGGAGCCCCTGTCAAGATTCTGTGACCACTTTCTACAGCCTATAGTGAAAAAGACTCCCTCATATGTGCGAGACACGACAGACATACTACGCATCATAGAGGAAACACACGAGACAACTGAGATCAACCTTCTAGTCACACTTGACGTAGAAGCGTTGTATACCAATATTCCTCAGCAAGAGACACTCACTGCAATAGAAATGTGGCTTAGGAAAGAAGACTGGGGCTCACCCACCCATATCTCTTTCATCATGGGGTGTGCCACACTGGCATTAACGGAAAATTACTTTGAATACCGGAAACAGCTGTTTCATCAGTCGCAAGGTACTTCCATGGGGAGTACCTTCGCTCCGAGTGTGGCCTGTCTTTACATGGCCACTTTCGAAGAGAACATTATCAGGAACATCAATAACCCCTACATCAATCATCTAATCCTGTGGAAGAGGTTCATTGATGACATTTTAGTCTTCTGGAAAGGTGATCGTTCGACCTGCGAGAAGTTTTGTGAATGGATGAATACACAGAATCAGTTCTTGAAATTCACACACACCATTTCGGAAACTGATATACCTTTCTTGGACCTGAACCTGCAACTGACACACACAGGATTAAGTACCAACCTGTACAAAAAACCTACCGATAGGAATAGTTTATTATCATACCAGAGTCACCACCCGAGGGCCCTGAAGAACAACCTCCCATTTGGCCAGTTCCTACGTATCAGGCAGAACTGCAGTTCCACCACTGATTATAAAGTAGAGGCCAAGGTGCTTGAACAAAATCTAAAACAAAGAGGGTATCCAGAACGATTGGTTAGGGATTCTTCCAAGAGAGCTTTGAACAACCCCAGAGAAGCATTGTTGCAAAGTACAAAGAAGGACCCCACCGAGACCCTGACCTGTGTTACATCTTACACATCAGATTCCACACATATTAAGGGGATCATTAGGAAACACTGGGGCATCCTCAACACGGGTGAGATAGAGTTCCCCCTACCTAGATTCACCTTTAAGAGGACAAGAAATTTGAAGGACGTGATTGTGCACACAAGACCTCGCACAGTACAAAACGGCACACAGAGAACACTCTGGGACCTCCCTCCCGTCACCGGACATTATCCCTGTGGCACCTGTATGGTCTGTGATCAGACCAGAGTTGTCAAAACTATTGCATTAACAGACACATTTACCTGGACTATGAGGAGTCACACCAATTGCAATACATCCACATGCATCTATCTGGTGACGTGCCCTTGTGGTAAAAGATATGTGGGTATGACGATGAGATCAGTCAGGACCCGTATTACAGAACACAAGAGTAATATAAGATGCCAAAGGGTTACAACTAGATTGTATAAACACTATCAAGAACAGGGACATAGCCCCGAATCACTACAGTGGCTGGTACTAGAATCCCATCTTAAGATCACCCAACAGGCACTTTTTAGGATAGAACAATGATGGATACACCGCTTATCCACATCCGTCTTTGGCCTAAATGATGATGTACCGTGGGCCACCCTGAATAACAGATGACCCCTGGCTGACCGTATGTATACATGGGCATCCTAGCTTACTTTTGGTACACGGGATGCATGAAACTGTATTGAAACTATCGGTTTATATCACTTTACAGCTAACCGATATATACAGGAGGCATGACGCAGTTTTGGAACACACAGTTAACATCACCGATATATGCTGTCATTCATGCCTACCGACCCTGCTGCATATAATGCAGGGCCATTATCGCGCTTTACGCACTATTGTATGATGACCTCTGACAGTATTGCAGTGGCTTTAAGACCGCTGGCTGTGTTACATTCTTCCAATACCGACCGATACTTTTATTTTATTTATTTTATTTTTATCTCACATGCACCATTGCACATGTTTAACACCGCATATCACCATGTATTCATTCTAGTATATACATGGGCTGTTATTATTACACTAGACAGCTTGGTGACCTGGTTGTTCCTACTGTTCAGAGTGATACCTACTACACTCTAAGATGGCCGTTATTTTGGCCAGACATACTGCCTTAATAACCTGGAAGGCGGTATTGGAGATGACGTGGGACGGACGCCGCCCCCGTCCTCGCACGTGACCCGGAAATAGTACTTCAACTTTGTTTGGAGCTGACAGTCTCTATTCCGGGACCGGCGAGGAGGGTAGGTGAATTAGCCAGGATCCCCGCAGGACTGGTGAGTACTATTGACGTCTGGGGCAGGGGCCCGTGATCGTTTTAGGCCACAATTTGAATACTGGCGGCACAGCAAGTGGCAACGACGCTGTTTGACCCGCTCCCTGTGGGCTCTTCGATGCGCACTGAGGGGCAGGCTGGGCACTGTACGGTGTGACCACATGGTCAGCTCAGGGTTCCCGCAGGTGGGGAGTTGTACCATTCGCCGACAGCTTCCTGTTACGCCCTCCATGTGTAGATGGGTCGATATGGGGGGGCGGGTTGAACCCGTGGGGGCTCCCCGCTTGTCGATACGAGTGGACAGGCAATGATGCGTAGATTGGTTGCGCATCTCTGCCTCACTAACTCGTGACCTGTCCACCTTTCTGCACTTTATGTTTTTATAGGACACCATGTCACCAGGTGTCCCATTGAATCGCCGCACCGATTGAGGTAACATTCCTGACAGTGGGAGGTGAGCTTCAGCATGACATATTCCACATTTACTCCACTATTGATGTGAAATGTCACGCTACCAGTTACAGCTTTGTAGTCCTCTCCTTGTTTTTAAGCGACCATTCGTTCCTCATTTCCTTCGCCTTTCCTAGGGGAAGGTTAGTCTTCTTTATGATAGCTGGATAGTTTCCGACTATATATATATATTTTTTAACATGCACTAGGGGATGATAGTCAAGCCCCATATGACACACACTTTGTTAACTGTTTTTATTGTGCCTAGTTCTTCGTTACACTTTCTCTCTTAATGTGGGGAAAGGAGAGTTTTAGGAGTTGTGATTTGAGCACTATGTGACCTTAACATGGGTGTAAACAGCAGCGTATAGATACACATATATTTTTTATATCCCTCTCTCTAGGTTACTGAACCACACTACTGAAGAATTGCGACGTAGTGCTTACCAGTGGTAGTTAGCCAATAGCCGCACCACTGAGTGTAGATAGTTTTACTGTTCACAGATTAGGTCCTGAAGAATTGCCACGGATTATTCTTACCACTAGGCAAGAAACATGTTGACCCCAAGAGATGAGCATAGTTTCAACTGAACTTTCACGTCAGGTAAACTGCCACTCTTTATGCTTTTACTGAGGTGGATAACCAGCTTGAATAAAAGTGTTATCTGGATCATCCAACCTTTTTTAACTCACTCACTTCACTTTATCTACACCAACACGGGCCACACACCCCCACTTCATCAAACGGCAAGGAACAAAAGACCTCCGACAAAGAGCCCCTTCGTGGGTGCCCGTTGGGTATTGCAGCGCCGACCCAACGAGGAGCAGGTCCAGATGATGAAGCATGACACCTAGCTTGCTGGGTGTGTGAGGACCCTAGTTCCGAAAAAGCGGGATCCCCTCTGAATCCCTCCTCTTGAGTAGGTTCCAACTCCACTATCATTTTCTATGATAGTGGTTGGTTCTCTGACTTACATTGACTAGGCACCACCGTATGAGGAACAGTATTCCACTAGTTTTTAGGACCCTTAACCTCTCCCATGGCAAAGATTCAGATCAACAGCCTGCTCTCCCCATCCATACGCATGAAAAGGGGCACCAGACAGGGCTGCCCGCTCTGGCCCCTGCTTTTTGCCGTAGTAGTTGAACCATTGGCGATAACTATACGCCAGACAGAAGATGTCAAAGGCATCCCTTTTGGCGGCGTGGAGCATAAGGTTGCTCTTTTTGCTGATGACCTGTTCATTACCCTGGCCAAACCTGAGACCTCTCTGCCTACCCTAGTAACTCTTCTCTGGTCTTTTGGGGGACTTTCAGGTTTTAAAATCAACATGGCCAAGTCCCATGCGCTGAATCTAACTACTCCCCGACCGGGTATACCCGGCTTGCAGTCACTCGCCCCTTTTCAAGGGCCCCACGATCACTCCGCTATCTGGGCTTGAACTTAACTCCGTCCCTGTCAAAATGGACTCAGGTCAATTGGCTGGAGTATCGAAGGTCAGTTTTAGAAGACCTGCAGGCCTGGAAACCGCTTCCGATGTCATGGCTTGGTCAACCTAATGCGGTCAAAATGTCCCTATTGCCAAAAATCTTGTATTTGTTTCAGACATTGCCTATTCCCTATCCCTCAGGCTGCTATCCTCCACCTCCAGTGCCACATTAACACCTTCATCTGGGGTGTGAAATGCCCGAGGTTCTCCAACAAAATCCTCATGTTGCCCAGAGTCTGGGGAGGCCTGACGTGTCCCAACCTTTTGGAGTACTACTGGGCGTCACATCTCCAAAATATCTCCAAGTGGGTTGTCCGCGAAAGCGAAAAACACTGGTTCCACTTGGCCCATGCAGTGGCCTGTCGCCCCCTTTGGAACTTGGCTTTGCTCCTGAAACACCTTATTTATTTATTTATTTATTTATTTATTTATTTATTTTAGAGGCTTATAAAGTGCAGGACTCACACTGGGAGGGGGTAGCTCCGTGCTGCGGACAGGCAGTGCTAGGGCTACAAAGAATTAAGCCACGTAGAATACAGTTTTCAGGAGTTTCCTGAAGCGCAAGTGGTCCTCACAGTTGCACAAAGTGAGGGGTAAGGAGTTCCACAGCCAAGGAGCCCTAGAAGAGAAGGCTTTGCCACCAGACCGCGCTTTCTTAACACGGGGACTAGTGAGCACATTTTTCATACCCGAGCGTAATACTCTGCTGGGCTGGTAAGGAATACGTTTCTGTGCCAAATAGCTAGGTCCTTTGCCTTTTAAGGCTTTGTGGACCGTACAGCATACTTTGAATATGATTCTCTGGTGGATGGGTAGCCAGTGGAGTTGCTGTAGGAGGGGAAAGGAGGTCGTTCTGGGAGGCATATTGGTAACCAGGCGTGCCGCCGTGTTTTGTACAACCTGTGGTCTGTTTAACAAAGAATCGTTGGCAGCGTCCAAAAGTGCATTGCAGTAGTCAAAGCGACTCATAACCAGGGCCTGGACTAAGGTTTTACGTACTGCCAGAGGAAGGAGGGAGAAGACTCTGTGTAGCAAGCATAGCACATGGAAGCATGTCCCGAAGGTCGCCCTTACTTGGTCTTGCATAGGCAGTGTCTGATCTAAGTAAACACCCAAGCTTTTTACCACTGTCTCAGGGATGGAGGCAATCCCCATGTCTGCTGGCCACCAATCCGTAGACCAGAATCCCTTGGCATTGCCAAACAACATAATCTCTGTTTTATCAGCATTTAGCTTGAGGTAGTTATCCGTCATCCATGTGGAGATAGCTTTTATGCCCTCTGAGAACCGGGATGTAGTGGTTGAAGAATTGTTATTGAAGAATAACAGCAGTTGGGTATCATCCGCATAAGAAATGGGGACAAACCCAAACTCCCTGACAATCTCAGCAAGGGGAGCCACGTATATATTAAACAACTTCGGGCTTAAGCAGGAATCTTGGGGTACTCCCTTAGAGATGTCCATCACACTGGAACGGAAGGAGCCTACATTGATGACCTGGGTAGGGTCCGTTAAAAAGCTCGAAAACCATTGAAGAGCAATGCCACCAATTCCAACCTCTGCCAGTCTGCGCAATAGGATCTGGTGAGACATAGTGTCAAAAGTTGAAGATAAATCCAACAGCACTAGTAACACAGGTTGATTGTTGTCCAGAGAGCATCTGATGTAATCAGATACTGCAATAAGGGCCGAATCTGTGCTATGCATAGGTCTGAAACCTGATTGCGAGGGGTCTAGACAGCCAATGGACTCTGTGTGTTCCGTGAGTGTTTTATTAATATATCCTTCCAATAATTTACTCAGCAGAGGAAGGAGGGAGATGGGGTGATAGTTCAATAGAACCGATTCCGGTATGTTCGCCTTTTTGCGGATCGGGATCACCTGCACTGCCTTCCATTCCCGGGGAAGTAAACCTTCATTCATGGAAAGATTAAATAATGAGCACATGGTAGGAGCAAGCTGCGTAGATAGAAGGGCAGCAACCCTTGCTGGTATAATGTCCATAGGGGAGCCAGACTTGGCTGATTTTATCATTTTCTCCACCATGTGGGATTGTAAGGGAATAAAGCCATCTAAAGGGGGCATCTTGTTGGTTGTTATAGGGGGGTGAGAGAGGTATTTCATAGGGCTAACAGAAAAAGAGGCATAGATTGAATTTATTTTATCTTCCAAGTGGTTGGCGATGTCATCGCACAGTCCTTTAGAAGGAGGGGTTGTGTCGTTAGTTACCGTAGGATTTGTGAAAGATTTAATAATTTTGTGCAACTCTTTGGAGGAATTACCGGCCTCACTGAGCTGCGAAGCAAGAATATATGACATTATATCTCAAACAATTACAATGCATGCTTTTACAACGCGGTTTTTACATCGCAACTACCATTACATCGCATGATTTTACAACGCATGCCATTACAACGCATTTTTAAAAACTACCATTACAACGCATGCCATTACAACGCATACCATTGTAATGCATACCATTACAACGCATAATAATTTTTGTGGAAAAGTAGGGTAAGTGTTGGATAGTGTAGGGGTAAAAATTACTATTCCCACTCCAGTGAGTGCAACAGTAGGGTAAGTGTTGGATAATGTAGGGGTAAAAATTACTATTTCCACTCCAGTGAGTGCAACAGTAGGGAAAGTGTTGGATAGCGTAGGGGTAAAAATTACCAATCCAACTCCAGTGAGTGCAACAGTAGGGAAAGTGTTGGATAGCGTAGGGGTAAAAATTACTATTCCCATCTACCCCAAAACCCATACCCACCCTTAAACTTAAAAATCTCCATTACTTACCTTATAATGCGTTGTAATGGCATGCGTTGTAATGGTATGCGTTGCAATGACATGCGTTGTAGTGACTTGCGTTGTAATGGCATGCGTTGTAATGGCATGCGATGTAAAGGCAGTTGCATTGTAACAGTTGCGTTGTAAAAGCAGTGCGATGTAATGACTGCGTTGTAATGGATGTTTCACGCGAAGCAATATGTGCTTTGCACGCTTTTTTTATTTTTATGATAGCATGATAGTGCTTCTTTATAGATTTCTCTTTCCCTTTGATTCTGAGATACGTGTCAGCGTCTTTCCAGCCGTTTACAAGCTGATTTCTCTTTGCCTAGCACCGGGGAGTACCAGGGTCTCATTTGTTTCTGAGTCGGGTTGTACTTTTTTAAAGGGGCAATATCATTAACCACAGTTTTTAGAGCTTTGTGATAATGCTCCAAACTTGAGATGATGTCCCCTTGCTCCACCCTCAAAAGTGCCTCAAACCTTTCCTTGAAGGCCTCAGGTGTGATTTTGTTCCATTGTCTCTTAAAGTTGTGAGGGGTAGTATTTTTGGGAGAGTCCAGCTGAGTTCTAGAAATCCGGAAATCAATTATGGCGTGATCCAACCACACTACATGGCGAGGGGCCATAGACTGTAGCTTCACAGAATTTGTTAAGATTAAATCTAGTGTGTGACCAGCTGAGTGAGTAGGTCCTGCATTGGTTGTTTCTAGACCTAAGGAGGCCAGATCAGAAAAAAACTGAGCCACTTCCTCCTTTGCACTATTTATTTATTTGTGTTTTATAGAGCGCGAACATGACCTGTTAGGGTATCAGAGTGCTTTACAGGGATAAAAATTGTATCCAAGTAAGACGTAGGTAGGGGGGTGGAACATTTGGGATTAAAAACAAGTGCAAACAATTTTTCAAGTCGAAATGTAGAGAAAGTTCAAGATTACAAGTGTGGGAGTACTGGGAGGTGTAAGGTGGATAGCAGACAGTCAGTCCAAGGTGTAGTAGCAACAAAATAAAAACAAGGTTGCTGAACGGTGTGTGCAATGCAAGAATTATGAGAGGAACTTGCCCATTAGGAAGGTTTTGGCTTCCTTTTTAAAACGTGCCAGAGATGGAATTCTTCTGATGATGGGTGGGAGTGAGTTCCAGATTCTTGGTGCGGCCCCAGAAAATGCACGATTATAGGTTTTTTTCTTTCGAAGGCCGGGAGGCTGGAGCAAAAGGTCTCTGGAGGACCGGGAGTTTCTGGCTCCTCCGTACACCAAGAGCTTCTGGGCGAGAAATGCAGGGGATTTAGTGTGCAGTGCCTTGTGAGTGATACATGCCAGTTTGAGTTGGATTCTGGCTTCAAGAGGAAGCCAGTTCAGAGCTTTCAGATGCGGTGAGATGTGGTTGAATTTTTTTAAACCTGTTAGGAGTCTGGCGGCAGCGTTGAGGCAAGCTTTTAGGGTTCCCGTGGAGATCTTAGGTAGGCCAGAGAGGGTAGAGCATCCATATTCGTTTCTGGAGATAACTAGTGCCTGGACGGCCATTTTTAGGTCGGAAGTGTCAAGGAATGGTTTTAGTTTTCTCATATAGTTCAGGTGAAACCTGATGGTTTTAGCCATCGAGTTGATGTGGCAACGCATATTACAGCTGCTGTCCAGGCTTATTCCGAGGGATTTGGCAGAGTCCACTATGGTCGGTGGGCAGTTTAGAGCTGTGATCAACTTAGTTCATTCCCGAATGTCAGGGTTGGTTTTGGGCGGGGAGATTAGAAGGAATTCCGTATTTTGTGCATTTAGTTTGAGCTGGTTGGAGGTGAGCCATTGAACAGTCGACTTAAGGGCCTCATTCAGGGAATAGATCTCCTCTGGAGAAGAGATTTTGATGTAGATCTGGGTATCATCGGCATACATGTGGTAGGAGATATTGGCGGTACGTAGTGCTTCTGCTAGCAGTTCCAGGTAGAGATTGAAGAGGGTAGGGGAAAGAGTTGATCCTTGGGGGACTCCGACCATAATTGGAGAAGGAGCAGATAGGTTACTGTTGACTAAGAATCTCTGGGAGCGGTTCTGGAGGAAGGATCTAAACCATTCGAGCACGGAACCCTCCAGCCCCATCCTGAGTTTGAGGTGTCCGAGCAGTTTTTCGTGGTTGACTGTATAGAAAGAAGAGGATAGATCTAAAAGTATTAGGAGTCAGGTTTTGCCTTGGTCAAGGGCTTGGAGAGCATCATCCACGATATGGAGAATGGTGGTTTACGTGCTGTGCCCTGGCCTGAACCCCGATTGGAAATCCTCTAGTAGATTGAAGTTGGTGATGTGTTGGCTCAGTTGAAGTTGTACACATTTCTCCAGAACTTTCGCTAGGAGTGGGATATTGGATATAGGTCTAAAGTTGTCTGGAGAGGCAGGATTCAGTGTAGGTTTTTTTAAGATGGGGATGACTTGACCGACTTTAAGAGAGTCAGGTATCGACCCTTGTAGAAGGGAGGCGTTGATTATTGCAGTCCAAATAGGAATGATAGATTGGGAGGCAGCGGCCAAACAGTTGGAGGGGAGTGGGTCATTAAAGTGGTTGTTTGGATTTAAGGAGGACAGAATTTCTGAGATGGAATGGTCATCATATAACTTGAAGTTGGACCAGTACGCTTGGTTTTTGGGTGACTTCTGGGAGGGCAGCGAGGAGAGATGGGGCCCGTCCGGAGGGGGTCGAAAGTAGGTAGCCGAACTAAGTTCGTTTCCTAGGGAAGAAATTTTGGCAGAGGAGAAGGAGGAGAATTCCTCACATGGTATTAGAGATTTTGGGGTTTCCTTGGAGGTTTTAGCCAGTTTATTACATTGGTGTTTGACCATTTCAAAGAGCTTGCGCGGTCTGTTCTTGGCGTTCTCCAGTTCTGATCTGAAGAATTCTTTTTTTGATTTGAGGATGTTCCTATTGCAGGCATTTCTGGTCTGACGGAGAAGTTTTAAATGGGAGGCTGAGGGGTGCTGTCTCCAGTTTCTTTCTGTCAGCCGGAGGGTTCTCCTTTCATTGTTGAGGGATCCATTGAACCAGGGGTTTCTGTCTTTGATTTGGGTTCTTTTTAGCTTTAGCGGGGCAGGATCATCAAGTATGTCAGACATAGTCTAGGTATAGTGTTCTGTAAGGTCGTTGACCATTGAAATATTTGGAGGGGGGGGGGTCATTCTCGCAGCGTGCAACCAGTTTCACGAGATCTAGGCTCTTTGTGTCTCTAAGCCAGCGTTTTGGTTTTACAGTTTGTGCTGGCCTTGTCTTGTGGGTGCCAGGTAATAGGAAGGTAATAGCGTGGTGATCAGACCAGTCGCATGGGTCTATAGAGATAATCCTGACCGCTGTTTCCTTAGCAATGATCCAATCTAGCGTGGCGCCTTTCGTGTGTGTTGAAAGTGTGCAGACTTGGGTAATGGCTTGGTCAGCCAGGAAGTCTTTGACGGCGTTGACCTGAGGGTCCTTGAGGTTGTTCCAGTGCAGATTGAAGTCACCTAGGAAAATGTCATTAGAATTGGGGGAAACCTTGGCTGCAATGATTTCCATGAGGCGGTCGGTGAAGATGTTGGTCTTACCTGGGGGGTGGTAGAAGATGTACAGTCCGCACAATTGTGTGGCGTTGTTGCATATGGAGAGTGCAAGGTATCTGCAGGAGTCTGTGGGGTCTGTGTGAAGTTCAGTTACGAGGAGATCACAGCGGTAGATGCAAGCGATGCCTCCTCCTTTTTTTGATTGCCTGTCCAGCCTTGTGATATTATAATTAGGAGGGACTAATAGGTCTAGGCAAGGAGATGAGGATTCGTTGAGCTATGATTCGGTCAAGATTGCTACGCCAGATTTTTGGCTCAGGATGAGATCGGGGACGTCAGAGGTATGCTTTACTGTGAGTGGCAGTTAATTAAGAGGCCGGAGAGAGGGGGTTCGGGGTGTGTGTCGTGAGTTAGGGCGGAAATGGGTACTTGCGCTAGATTGTTGCTGATAACTCCTCTGTTGCTGAGAGTTGATGATCTATTGGAATTGATTGCAACCATATGGATTACATGTTCGTCTTTCTTGTCTGGTGGACTGGGGGCTTCAGGAGCAGTCTTGTATGCTAGGAGGAGGGCTAGAATTTCCTCCTCCGAGAGGTAGCTCGGCAGCTTGCGAGGGCGAAGGTGTCTCAAGGATAGCGGCAAGGGGTGAAGGAAGGGCTCGGTGAGAGGGAGGGGAGTTGAGTTCTGTGGGAGCTTGAAGTTCGAGAAAGAGAGTTCAGTGAGGTGAAGGATGTTTTTCAATTCAAGAATGGAGTTAGGGATGCTCTGAGTTATGTTGGCTGCTCTGAGGTGCAGCGTTTCAAGATCCATAAGTGAGGGAAGTGCTTGCGGGAAGGAGATCAGTGGGTCGGGATCGGTTCTTTTGGCATGGATGGGTAGCCTGGTAGTGGAGCTAGACTATCCTGTGTCAAGGATCCTGAGGGGAGGGGTTTGGGAGTGGCTAGGTGCGCTTTGCAGGTTGGTCGTAGGGTCATTGGGGCAGGTGTTTGCTGCCCTGCAGGTGTCTAGCGTGTTAGTCACTATGGGTGTGGGATAGTGGTGCAGGTTGGAGGAGGGGGCGGCGGCATGGTCTCCTTGAGAGGTAGCGGAGGTTGTGTGGGAGTGGAGGGAAGTTACCTAGCAGATATAGGCGTGACACTGCCTAGAGAGCCGTTTAGAGTGGGGAACACCATGGGTGGAGTTGGGCTAGTCTGCATCATAGGAAAGGGTGGGGGCGAGGGGTAGTGGCTGAAGCTTTGGTGGGGCTTAACGTGGAGCTTTTACCCTTGCCCTTTGGGCTGCATTGATCGGAGCAAAGGAGGGGGTCGGGTGACGAGAGCTGGTGCTGGGGGAGCATGGAGGGATAAGGGTCGTGCACGTGCTTTTTGAGGGTGGTAAAAGGTCAGCGAATTTGTTGAGGTCTTTGGCGTTTGGATCAGAACTATGCCGTTTTTGTATAAGATGATGGTAAGGTCCGCTCGTAGATTTAAGGAGGGCACGATCATGAGCTTGGTGACGTACGGAATGTTCCTGGATTTGTGTACGTTAAGGAGGTTCAAAATGGTTGCGCGCCATAAGGTTGTTTTTCTGGAGTAGAAGATGAGGTCATTAATAATTGTGCCCTTGTCAGCACTGTAGCACAGGTCAGAGGTCAGGGCATCAGGGTGTCTTTTCAAAATGGAGTGTTTGAAGGTTTTAGCAGCAGTCCTGGAGAGGTTAGGAGGGTAAACAACGGTGTAAGAATTGCCCCCTGTTGCGTTCAGGCAAGGGCCTGCCATACTGGAGAGAGAAGAGGATTGTTAGGGCCAGGAGGGCGAGCTTTGGAAGGCTGCGAGAGTGGCTCTAGCAGTGAAGATCACTGCTTCGGGGCACAAACAAGAAAGTTTGCAGAATTGCAGGGCATCAGGAGTAGGGAGAACGAGCATTAGATCCTGAGCCCATGTGGTAAGTTTATACCTGTTTATGCTGGTGGATCCTCAGGAGGGGAGGGGTCAGTAGCGGCCCTTTACAGGCTTTCGAGTGTTGCAGGGGAGATCTGACTGGTTTCAAAGTGGGTCCTCCATTCCACCGGCACCGTTGTAGAAGACCCAGCTCGAGGGTCGAGGGAAGATAGTCCCGGGGCATGTGAATAGGCTGTGGGTGGGGAGGATGGCCTCGCTCCGGCTGTAGAAGAGCGGGCCCGTGGTAATAGAAGGAGTGATGATAAGAGAGTAAAGAATATAATTGAAAGTAGAGAGCCGGCCTCGGTAAGGGCCCCCGGAAGCACTGCCACGTTGGCTGCAGGGGAGAGAGGTCGCCCCCAAAGAGAGACAACAGAGAACAGCCTTGAGTCAGGGTCACGGGAGTCAGGAGATCGTCAAGCAGGCTAGGACAACGGGGCCTTGCTCCGGGGACACAGGACATATTACAGGCAGCAGACGGGCAGATTCAGGGCCGCCCTCGCGGCCTGCTCAGGATGTGGAGAGGAGTGGTCGGGTTCCGTGCTGCGGGGGAGAAGCTGCTGGGGCAGGGCAGCACCGGCCTGGAACAGCCGGCGTCATGAGGTTCAGGGCCGCCCTTGCGGCAGGCTGAAGATGCGGAGAGGAGTGGTCTGGTTCCGGGCCCCAGGGCCGCCCTCACGGCAGGCTGAGGCAGCTGAGTAGCGTGGCCAGGTTAGGGCTGCGGCCGCCGCCAGGGCAAGGCGAAAGAGGTCGGGTGGAGATGGTCTTAAACCAGGGCCTCAGGAAGCGAGAAACAGAACAGCCGGCGCCGTAGGGCTCAGGGCCGCCCTCACGGCAGGCTGGAGATTGCGGGGTATCAGGCTGCGGGGGTGAGGCTGCAGGGGGTAAGGTCACTCCAGGCCAAGCAGTCAGCGCCTCGGGACCCCGGGCTGCCCTCGCGGCAGGGGATCCAGCAGACTCCGGCAAATAAATGCCAGGATGACGAGGCCTCGCTCCCGGACCGCTAGCAGGCAATCAGGAGGGCTATGTTCAGGGCCGCCAGGTTCAGGCCCACAATGCAAGCGACCGGGCAGGGGTGAGCGGGGGAAGGACTCACCGTCCAACGCTGAATGGGAGACCCGGCGGGCTCCACGCTGGTCCCAGGAGATGTTGGTCTTCCAGCGGCAGGCAAGGACTCACAGTCCAACGCTGAATAGGAGACACGGCGGGCTCCACGCTGGTCCCAGGAAATGTTGATCTTCCAGCGGTAGGCAGCAGATGGCGCCAGATCTGAGGCAGCATATGGCGCCGGATCCGAGGACTCCCCGCTGGTACCAGGAGATGTCGATCTTCCAACGGCAGGAAGGCACTGGAGCAGGGGACCCAACAGAAGGCGCCGGATCCGATGGCTCCACTTTGGCCCAGGAGAGGTCGATCTTCCAGCGGCAGGCAGGCACTGCAGCAGGGGACCCAACAGATGGCGCCGGATCTGAAGAGTGCAGGCCCGGTCCGGGGGAGTCGCAGCAGTCGAGCCAGAGGGTAAGTAGGAGGTCAAAAGTGTGCGAGTTTCAGTGAGGGTGAGCAGCAGAGTCCTAGGGCAGAAGGGTGGCGGGCCGATGGCGAGGTTTTAACAGGGATAACTACCGATGCGGTAATCCCCAAACCAGGATCTCTCTGGTAGGCTCCTACTCGGCGGCGGCCATCTTGCCTTGCACTGTTTTTGCTGTGTATGTTGAAATCCCCTAGTAGAATAAAGTGTTTTGAGGAAATCACATGGCTAGCAATTGAGTCCAGCAGTTTAAGGGAGAAATCTCAAAGTGGTCCTGGGGGACGGTAAACTAACACACCCTTCCAATATTCCTGTGGTGACAATTCAATTTTGAAGATACAGATTTCTATTTTGCCCTCCGTGCGGGCTTCAATCATAGATACTTTTAATGACTCTTTATAAATTGTAGCAATACCTCCACCCATCCTACAGTCCCTATCCACCCTTAGAATTCGATATTGCTCTGGGAGGGCCAAGGTAATGGCGGGTGTAGAGGAGGGCTTTAACCATGTCTCTGTGAGGAAGCCCAAATCAGGCATTTCTGAGGACAGTATATCCCATATTGCCATTACATGTTTAGGCAGGGAACTGACATTGCAGAGGAAGCCCTTCCATTCTGGGGTGAGTGCCGAGGTTAAGGTAGGAGCTAACTGTGCAGGTGAATCTAAGACAGAGATAACCACGCTCTTATAGGGAGTTGCCGCTAAACTCACCTCCAAGTCCTGAGCGAGGCTTTGGTAGTGACAATAGGGACAGGAGAAGGGGCCCTCTAAAGAGGACAATTTCCAGCACCTATAGTCAGCCCCGGGATTCCTTACCATGGCAAGACTGATAAGTTCCTCCCCCGAGTAGGCATATCTTCGTTCATTTAAAGTGGTTGAGGCCAGAGGGACAGGTGTCCTGGCTCCTGGCGATGTCCACGCGCAGATGGGTGCAGACAGGCTTGCCTGTGGCATGCCTTTGGTGCGCCAGCGGCATGCCCGCTGCAAGCATCCGCGCTGCCATGCGGCTTAAGTAGTAAGCAAGGGAGTGCTGCCTCCCGTGACCACCACCCGGAAGTCGCTCCACCCACTCTCGCAGGCTCCCTCCACGCAAACGGAAAATCCGGGGTGGACCAGGGAGCAAGTGCGAGGTAGAGAACAGTCACAGGGCCAGAGTGTAAGTACTAAAATATTAGCGAAGTTGTGCTTAGAAATAAAATATTTAAGAAAGTTGTGCTTAAAATAAGTTCGGCGTCTAAAACGTGAAGCTAGCCTTTCAAGTAAACTGATCCCAAATACATAAAACATTTGCAGCGTCTAACCTGCAATGCCTTAGACCCCGGAGTGCTTATATTGCCACCCCCCACAAAGACAGTCCTCAATATTTGGGGCAGGATAGCGACCTCAAGGGGCCTCACCACCTTCCCCTCTCCTAACATTCCTCTGGCCCGCAACCCGGACTTTCCCCCCGTTCTATAGCCGCAATCTTTCCCAGCTTCGAGGGAGGGAGAGTGCAGTATGACCCAAGACCTCTTTAAGGGGGACACGCTGAAAAACTTTGTCAAATGCAAAGGGGATTCCCACCTCCGGGCACATCCCATTGCAGTAGTACCAACTGAGACATTGGCTGCTTCAACCACCTAACGTACAAGGGGACGACACGGCCACTCACACCTTTTGAGGCATTGGTGCCATCATTTGATGGCACACAGGGTCTGATCTCCCGTACATACAACGTGCCACAACACTCCACCCCTATTCACCCACACACTTATCAAACACAATGGCATACAGATTCTACAGAAGAAATCTCCTCGAAACAATGGGAACTGCTATGGCAAGACATTCCTAGGCTGTATAGAAGTATAGCCCAGCGGGAAAACGCTTATAAACTAATGATTAGGTGGTACTATACCCTGTCATGCCTGCAGAGAATGTTCCCCACTCCCTCCCCCCCCCTTGCTGCTGGCGTTGTCAATCGATGACCGGTGATTTCATCCACATTTGGTGGTCTTGCCCACTATTAACCCTATACTGGAAGGAAGTTCTGAGCCACATTAAGGGCACCATAGGCTTTCCCCTTCTGAACTCATACACCACTGTCATTCTGGGCATTCGGCCCACAACACTTACTGCTATGACTCATGCTGATTGACACCTTATAGCACAGATGCTGGGTGCGGCCAAACAATTGCTTGCCCTCTATTGGAAAAAGCCTACTGTACCACCTGTCACCTTGTGATTCACACGCATTTGGCAGGTCATGGCGATGGAACTATTATCATGCAGGATAATACACACTGAATCCAAATTTATTCGCATCTGGCAGCCACTGATTGATTATTTCTCAAAATTGGAATACTCTTGATTTACACCAGCCCGGCTCCAGGCCCTCCAACTCTTCGAAGATGCCTCTCCTACCTTTGGAGCCAACATCCCTCGGAAGGATGACCAGCCCTCTACCGCAGGGATACCGATCCCCTCCCCCTAGCCTGCAGCAGGTATTAGACCTAGACCTGCCCGGGGCGCCCCCCCTTATTGCCTCTATCCATTTCTAGCTTGTACAGGACCCAGACTGTTATATCTCTAGTTCCCTCTTCTCCTTCCTCTTTCCCCTGTCTCTATACTTTGTTGACATATGTTTCGATTCCCCTTGAAAGGGGGGTTTTTGTCTTCCACAGTTGCTGTCCTACTAGTTGGATGCAGCTTTTGCTTACAGTCTTTCTGTTGCTGGACATGTGGTACATAATTGCATTTGCCTCTATTGTTTGACCTCACATGATACAGTGGTATCTTGCATTGCTGACTGTCCGTCATATGCTTTGTACTGTGGTGCATTTTCATGTCCCTAGATAAAAAAAGATTTGACAGTAAAATAAAAAAGGAAAGCAGGACTTCAAGTAAAACTTTATTGTATGATTACTTAAAATCTTTATAAACATGTTCACAATAAACATGCACTCATTTAAAATTAACACAATATAAAATCCAGCCAAAAAATATGACTACAATTTGGCAATGAATTAGCACTAAAAGTTCATCACATGATTGAGGGTCCTTATCTTTAGTGTTTCGTGAGGGCCACATTACCAACCGTTATAAAATTCATCAATAAAGTAAACAAGGCGCAAATTGTTTCAAGTATATTCTTAAAGCAGACCTGCATAGTTTCTTAAGAGTACTAAAGTGTTCAAGGTTAAACAATCCTCAACCAAGATTTCACAAGCTAATACGAAAATATTGATTGCCATGCAAATTTCAGGCTTAGTAATCCAACTGATGTGCAACAATCCGCCACATACAAATGCAAATACCCTCTACCTAGAAACATGGCCAGCAAAGTGCAAGGTGCTGTGATGTATAATTCAACTGATATGCTACAATCCACCACATACCAGTGCGAATACGCTCTACCTGTGCACGAGACCGTCAAAGTGCAAGGTGCCATGATGTATAGGCCTAAACAAGCAATGCTAATGCAGTATTCTAAACTGCCATAGACTGGTGCAACAAGCACAAGTGTGAATGTGCTCGGCAAACATTATGCAATATACTCTGTTGACCAAACATAATCAGCAACTCCAGACAATTCTGATCTCTTACTTATTTTAAGATTTATGAGTGTTCAGACAGCCCAGACTAAACTTTTCTTCCCAACTGCGAACGCTCAATTATGAGCTCAATATTCTCAAATCGCAGCACCCATTGGTGGACTGGCTTCTACTAGGAGCCTTCCAGCATCCGAAAAGAACTTGCCAAACTGGGCTAGTTCCATTGAAATCAGTGTAATTTGAATGTGCTTGTCCCATGCTGCACAAAAATTGGCCTTAGGTAGGTTTGCCTCTGACGTAGCAGTCCAGAGCAAAAGCATACAATGTGTGCAGCTGCTTCAGAGTGGTATTGACACAGCCTGCATTGCCCACAACCTTGGGCAAAGTTATTCCAGTGGTCCCTGTATTCCCATACAGGTGTTGTTAAAAGCCTGGTTGATAGTATGTTCTTTAACGCTTGTCTTCCAATGTTTGCTTTCAGATAAGGTTGGCAACGGGTAACTTCGCAAGCCCCTCTAATTTTTCTGATTAGTTTTATGTCAAGTTCTCTCGAGGCCTACTTGCCGTGCTCCTAGAAAGTTTCCTTTAGTCATACTGTTGTTATGAGTGGATCTATTGAGTTTGCCAAAGCCAGATTTAGTGTGACTCTGGCCTTGCCAAGATACTTTTCCCAGTTACTTTTTTAATCCAGAAATATTGCATTCAATGCACCGCGCAAGGACTCTGGATCCACCCTGGTCACCCGGTGATGGAACATAATTATTTCTTTTTTTTGCTGTCAATGACTATATTCACCAAATCAAACTTGAGATGAATCAATGAGCGCTGGGTGTTTTTTGGGATGCTAAATATTTTTCTATATGAAGTTGTTTGACTGCGCTCTAATGGCTCAGTGAGCCTGCCGGGAAAAGCAAGATGGCCATATTTGTTGTGGGTAGTAATTTTGACCTTATGACTCTTCGGATGGCCTCTGCGAAGTGACTATTAAATTTATGGTGTAGTTTGGATAGAGCGTATGTGGTTTTGGCTTCTTTTCCTGCCAATGCGGTGGTCTGCAGTAAAGGTTTACCAGTATCTGAAAGCCAAACACCAAGATAAATATATTTACTAGTTGTACCTATTTTCAGCGGGCCCAGTTGCCATTCAAGTTGGCGTTTTTTTATTCTTTTGCTGAAAATCAGGACTTTAGTTATGTCGGCATTCACCTGTAGAGCATTCATTGTATTGGATGAATTAGGTATATCTAAGGCCAGCTTCCTTCCAGTTCAAATTTGATCCAGTAGTACCAGGTCATCTGTGTACTGTATTATAGGAAGTTTCAACTGGCCTAATTTGAGTAGAAATTGGTTTCCTTTCATTAATTCCCCACCTAAGTCTGCTGTATATAAGTTAATCAAAGTGGGGGAGATCACGCTGCCCTGCTTGAGCCCCTTGTCGATGTAAATCTTTGCCATTTATGAGCCTACGTTATCTTGCTCCTCACCCAGGTATCGGGATATAATGCTGTTATTGCTGCCAGAAGTTGTCTAGGTATACCCCATCCTGCAAGTTTTTTTTGGAAGGATATTGCAATCAATACCAACAAATGCTGTACTGTAGTCTATAAAGTAAGCGTATAGTGGGGGCTTAGTGGTTTCAAATGCCTTAATCACCAAATACGAGAGGGCAATCGCATTATCCATTGTAGAGGAGTTAGGCCTGAACCCCGTCGGAAACTTTGGTATAATTTTATTCTCATTAATCCAGGCTTTCAGTTCATGTAGGAGCACTTTTGCAAAGGCTTTACTATCAACATCCAATGGGGCTATTAGTCTATATTTTTCGGTTCGGGTGGCATTCCCCTTTTTATGTATTGGATGCAGAATGGAGCCTTTCCATGATTCCGGGATGGTTGATGAAGAGAGGCATTTGACACAGATTGAGCATCTGGGAAGCCCAAAAAGTTCAGTCTTCTTCGAAAATACTCCCAGGTAGGCCATTTGGTCCAGGGGTGCCATCTTTCTGAACGCTCTTCAAAATACTCAGTGTCTCCATCTCAGTGACTGCCATTGGACTGTCTTCCAAACCTTCTAGGGCATTAACCAGTGAGATCTTGTTGGTGGCCCTTGTTTTGTCTGGGATCACGTATAGTTTTTTTACATGGTCCTCCCATTCATTGGCCGATACGGCAGTCTCCTTGCTGGTCCTTGTGTTTGCCAGACCATTGACATATCCCCAAAATGTACTGGACTTGCTAGGCAGCAGCAGAGCATATATGTGTTTCCATTGCTCCTCTGTTTGTTTTTGTTTTGACTTCCAGGTTATTTTTTTATGTTGTTTCCCAGCCTCTTTCATTTTGCTTTCCATGAGAAAGGTCTTCTCTCTTCTATACTTCTGTTTTGCATGATGACACTTCTGTTTACTCTCCCTAGACTCTCTGGTCTCGGACAGTGGGAGTAACCACTCTCTTGCAGGCACTGTCAGCCGATTGCTATGCTTTTGAGCTGTTAGTATTTCGTGGAGCTTTTCTACCATTAAAACCCATTTCTCTGCTAGGTTTGTTTTATTTCCCCAAATCGGGAAAGCGTTGTCTAGTTTCCAGCATAAGTACTTGGCCATACTGGCTGGGCCCCATTTGATTCTTTTTGTTGATGGGCCAACATTGGTTAAAAGCGAGCTGCCAGCTGATTTGTAGTTGCTGTATGTCATCGCACTCATGTTGACCTCTACAGATATGGGATGGTGGTCACTTTCGCTTCTTTGTAGGACCTGGTAGCTTATGCATCTATTCAGCAAATTCTTGCTTAAGAAGATGTAGTCCAATATTGAGATATCTTTAAAGGTGGGGGTTGATTTCCCCCCTTAGTGCCTTCTTGTTCAGACTCTCACAACTCGAATTCACTTAGACAAGCTTGAAAAATGGTTCAAGAGCGATCCCCATGGACTATCTCAAATGGCCCACCGTATGGCTCTTTTGACTCCTAAAAATTCCTCATTCTCTGCTGCAGATCATTGGGCATTTGGACTGTAATTATGACAGTTCTCTACATGGGGTCCAATTGGTGGAGTTTTCGATCCCTGATGCAGCTCTTCTGCTCTTGCTGAATTATTTCGCTATAGCATACAATAACGTGCCCCTGACCAGTTTGTTCCTTCTATTGCTCTCTCCTGTGGTGTAACGTTCAGGTAGAAAGGAGCTTGTTAGTTTAGCGGTGCAGCCTTTGATATTGCAAGTCACTGCCTGTGAGTATGTTCTTGTTTGGTCATTGAGTGCCATTTGTGACGTAGTCTGAGTGTCATTTTCCTTTAACCTGGTGTGTCCTGACACAAGTGTATTCCAGTGCTTCCTAGTGCAGGTTTCATTTATGCCAGTTCAACAACTTGTTTGAGTTGTATTTACTGTTTGGATAGACTATGAGTCACTATCTTTGGTTGGAACTTGGGGTAAATCTCCAGGCCCTCCAGTATATTTTCTTCTCTATTTTCTCCCTCTGAGCTGTTTGGTGCTGGCAGTTGCGATAGTGTTTCTTTTTGCTCATTGCGACTCAGTCTGTTCTTTCTTTTACTGGCCTTATTTGCTTTACGTAATTTCTTCTTATGCCTTTGCGTTAGCTGTGTCTGGGCATTTGTCACCTGTGTTTTAATCCCACTTGCCTGAGTTTGGCTCCGGGGTGCATCTTCTATACATTCTGCGGAGCTGCAATTATTTATGACCTGCGCTATTGGTTGATCAAACTCAGGGGCATATTAGCAAGACCCACGTTAAAATTATCGCCGTTTTAGCGGCAGGAAACTGCCGCTAAAACGGCGATAATGGGCTTGCTAATATGCGGTATAGAATTCCAATAGAAGCCCAGGTTAGATGTCCTGCACATCTAACCTGGGCTTCTATTGGAATTCCATAACGCATATTAGCAAGCCCATTATCGCCGCTTTAGCGGCAGTTTCCTGCCGCTAAAACGGCGATAATTTTATCGCCGGTCTTGCTAATATGCCCCAAGGTCTTTCGCCAGTGGTGGATTCTTGTGTTCTAAGTTCAGGTGCATTTTGCAGCCTGTTACTCTGCCATTATCCATCAATGCTTTGTCATTCATTGCCCCTAGCTCTGGTAACGTGGTCATTTTCCGAAGCAGTAAGTTACCTTAGTCAAATGTTTTGCAGTGTTTTATTAGCGTGGTTAGTAGATCCGGCAGTGTAGTTAGTTTATCGATTATAGCATCACTTGCACTACTTCCTACCTCACGCCTATCCTTGCCTTCATTTACCCAGTGGTCTAATTTCGTATTAAGGGACAGATTTACAAGCCCCCTGCGCCACCAGTACGTCACTTTTCGTGACGTACTGGTGGCGCAGGGGGCTCCTCTATATTTACAAGGAGAGGAAAAGCCACCCTGCGTGACCTTTCCTCTCCTTGTAAATACGGTCCCTTCACACGCAGCACTTTGCGGTGAAGGGGCGCTCCATGGGTGTTGCAGTGGGTGTTCCCACGCAACACTCATGGAACAGGACTCAACTCCAGAATTACGTGAAATCGTAACTCTCGAGATGCGTCAGTATGCTACGCCACCCTAGAGGTGGCGTAGCGAGGCGCACCGAGGAGAAATGTTTTCATTTCTCCTCGTTTTCCTCTTTCAATGCGTGCTGCATTCTGCAGCACGCATTGGAAGAGGAAAATGCCTGTAGTGATTAGTTTTTGTGCAGGAAGGTGCCCTTCCTGCACAAAAACAATATCCCCACGACGCAGGCATCCTTGCACCATGGTGCAAGGGTGCCTGCGCCGGCGCATGGCTGCAGTTTGTGCGCCAGCGCAGGGGAAGCACAGAGATGCGACATATTCTTGTAAATAAGTCGCATCCCTGTAGCTTTCAGACTAACGCAGCACGGCGCAGCAAAATGACTTGCTGCACCGTGCTGCGTTAGTTTAACGTAAATCTGCCCCTAAGTGTATTATCTATCTTCTTATCAATCGTCAACATTTTCTGGGCAAGCATATGTGTTAACTCCACTTACATTTCTAGTTTATGCGGTTGCCAAGTGGGAGCTTTGACTGCCGCCAGTAAGGAAGAGTTTATAGGGGCTTATTTACAAGCCCCTTGCGCCACTTTTGCGTCACTTTTCCCATGTTAAAAGTGACGCAAAAGTGTGGCAAGGGGCTTGTAAATCTGCCCCATAGTGTTTATGACCGATTCAGGGCCTTCCCTGCTCGCTGAGATAAAGCTCGGCGAGTGATCCTTAGCATTTTCCCCCACATGTGTGAGTCTTAAAGATGCCCTCGTTTCTGCTTCCATTGAGTGTCTTCGCATTCCATGTTGACTAGGCATGGCTCAGTAGTTTTTTGCCATTTCCTCATCCTAGGTTTGTCCAGAGGGAATGGGCAGATCTGGTTAGGCCTCTTAAGTGCCGGGTCATGTAATGTGTCACATTGATGACTGCCTGGCTGGTGAACCATTGCTTCTACTGTGATTTGCTGTCTGGTTTGCGGTATTTCCAAACTGTCAGAGTCACTCTGTGTGTTAGAGGTGCCTGTGAGTTTGTTTGGGCCATGCCCCTGAGTCATCTGTGTCTGTGCTTGTGTATCCACCTTTGTGCTTGTTTCACCAATATTACTGGTTAAAGAGATCTCTATGACCTCTATTGCCTCTGTCTCTGCCACAGGCATGCTTAGGTTTTGCATGTGTTCCCAATATAATTACTTCTTTCCAGTGGGGTTTCTACCAGCTCTGCCATCTCCACGATGATTGAAGCATCTAGGCTTGAGCTTGCTATGCTGTCTGAAAAGCGGAGTATTGGCTTCTGTTGCTTTGCTTCCGGTCCTTCTGTCACTGTCTGCAGCGTGGATGCCCCTATGTTTTCTCCCACACCTGCCCTTGTCTTCGTAAAAAAAATGTGTGAATTGGGTTTTAGTCACCACCGATCCCAGTACTTGGGCCGATATGACCTTGGAGCCCACCGCGCTGGCGTTCCCCTCCTGGAGCCAGCCACTCTCTTCCATGCTGTGGATCCCCATTTTGTGTTGACCAGGCATAGTTCTATGTACCTCTTTTTGCTTATGCCCACCTGCTTCAGTTTCTGTTGCTGTAGGTCTGGCCGTAGCCCCTACTATAGATCTCTGTTCTATTTTCCTTTGTGCCTACCTTGTATTAGCAATGTTCCTGCGGGTCGCGAATATCCTGTGTGAAAGCTTCGAACTTGCGCAAAATGTTGAAGATTTCGGACTTATTTTATGTAACTGGAGTAATAGCCTTCTTTGTTTTATAGGCACCACCAGTGGCACCAGTAGGTGACCTGATGTTTTAGATGACATGAGCTCCACTCGAGCAGTTGTCCGTGCTGTGCGCTTGTATTGATGTTAAAAGGCACAGTGCTGTTGATGTTGAGATTAATCGTAAGGTGGCTACGATCAAAACTTTGCCAGCATACCAGTTTTGCAGTCTGTTCTCCTCCTTGCTGCCTTCTTGCTGCCACCACCAAAACCCCTGCTAGAGTTGTGCTACATTCGCTGCCCTTGATGCCACCACTTTGCTGCTTCAGTTAGGAGACACAAGCAGTCTGCATGCTGCAGTGTGGTTTGATGGTGAGTCAATTCTGATTTCAATAATCCAAGTGTCAGCGTGTTCAGGGGGATTAGTGGTCTTTAGAGCAATTGTATTAGCAGAGGCTTTTTTTGAGCTTGGGGGTCAGCAGTTGTGCTGGTGGGCATGTGGCTCCTAGGTGTGGAACAAGCCACACTGGCCTATTGCCAGACACTTCTGCACCACGGGTAAGGAGACCACAGACTAGAGCCTGTCCTTACGCTGCCCGCCACCACCCAATGCCAAATCCAATTCCAACTACTGGGAGACTGGGTCTTGGGAAGTTGGAAGTCTGGGTCCACTAGGCTCTCAGCCTCTGTCTCTTTACGGCCCATTCGACTTCTTTCTGGGCCCGCTAGGCCCTCTGCTGGCCCCTCTTCTTCCCCGTCTCTTCCCCTTTTCCCTTCACTGCTCACGGGAGAGGTGGGTTGGGGCGAGGGTGGTGGCAGCATGTGGCGAGCGGAGCATGTGGTCACCCTCTGGGCTGGGAGTTGTCCAGCTGCTCGGGAAGAGTCAGGGGTTCGCCTGGGGACCGGGGGGGCCTGGAATCCGATCTCTGACCAACCTAACTCTGGTTGGTCCAGGTGGCCCTAGGCCCAGCTCCACTCTCCACGCTCCTCCGACTTAGTCTGATCCGCTCCGCCTTGCCTCCTCGCCGCAATCCTCTCTGCAATCTCTGCGCCACGTCCACTGACCACTCTTCCGGTTCCGGGTCAAGCCAACAGAAACACACGTACCACATGGCAGAAAGCAGGACGTGAGCTATTGGAATAAGCGAGAACTGTACTGTTGTAGAAGCCTACTAATGAACAAAAAAAAGTATGCAGTAAAGTTCAAGTTAATACTTTTATAACATGCAGCAGCTTGGAAAAAGTACAGTGATTCACATGATTTTTTAATTAACACAGCCAATCCTCTATACCTGGCGTTGGGACTTTCCAAACATTTATGCAATCATTAATCGCCAACAAACATGTAGCTATATATTTCTTTTGTTGGTATAATCAAATATGCTACTGAAGCAATGTTTCAAATGTAATTTGACATGTAAGCATTTTATCTCATGATTTCCATCTTTTTTCAAGACCTTTCTGGTACTGCCAGCTCAGCACTGGTCATTGAAACCTCAGATGTTCTCCAAGTTTCTTATTAGGTTTCACAAAATGGGACTTAAAACAAAATGGATTCTACTTTCCCTCTGACAATTAATAATGCCATTTAGTCAATCTCAAGGGCCATCGTTGCCTTTTCTAACTGCTCAGTGGTAGGTTCTGTTAGTGCCTTCTGGGGAACCTGATAAATCACATTTCCTCTGTAATATTCCCTAAGGCAGCCATTGTTTTGTCAGACAGGTCATCGATTAATTTTGCCAAGTGGTTTATGCAATGACTATTATGGGATACCCCAAGCAGCGGTATTATTACTTCCAGGCCCGTTAGCCTATTGCTAACTCAAGTGGCCATTCGCTTTAGTCTCACTGTGGCTTTGGACCTTACTCCTGCAAACGTTGGACATGAAACATTCTAGGCATGAAAAATTATTGGCAACAGCTCCCATACCACCCCTTGGGCAAGTGAAACTAAGCAGTCTGCCCACATACAGTCCTCTATATTCTATAACACCCAGGCAAAGACCTGGTCTGAGGTCCCCCTGTATATTTTGTGTTTGTAGGTCTATGTACTCTTTACAGGTGCTGTTTCCTACATGTATGCCCTAATCTTAGAGCCTCTTCAGTGTCAGCTGCTCCAGCAGAAGAGTGAGAATAGGCTTTATGGCTGCAACTTTGCGGGGTGTAAAATAGTCAAGAACAACTGTATCTTGTATGCATAGTGGTGCCAGCTGTTGCTGTCTTATCTCAATTTTGGGAGCTCCTGTGTAGCCCCTGACTGCTTCAAACTGCAATTCATCAGTCCTGTCCTGGCAATTCTACCAAACCACATAAATAGGGACACTTCCTCTGGTCTTATACCCTTTATGGTTGAGGCAATTTCCCTGTTTGCTAACCTTCTTCGTGACATTGCATTGTAATTTTCTCATGCAGACATTCTGCAGTTTCACATACAAAAAGTATTTCCTACATAAAGACACAGCTCATAGCCCTTGTTAATGGTACTACACAATGTGTCATATCATCCTCAGTGTTTATAGGAAGATGTGTGCAAACATAACAACTTGAGACATTCCTAACTGAAATACACTTTTCCAACAGTGCAACCTACCTATTTCCTTCACATTTCCTGCTCTAACTTAGTCCTTTCTTCTGTTGTACTTACGTCAGCAGGGATGTCATGCATAAATTCAGAATTGTTGATGTGTCCTTCTTGTCCTTCTATTTCCAGGACTTTTATATGTTCTTTGAAAACGATGAGCAATACAGTCACTATTATTACAGGCACAAAGTTACATAACATAGCCACTGCCCATGGCCAATTATTTCTTGTGTGTCTTGCTATAGTCTCATCCATCATGCATGGAGAGGTCACCAGTACTTCATGTTACTTTTTCTGTGGCCTCACTGGACTGTTGGTTACAGACAAGTAGGCTTAATTGACATTAAGTTGTAGCCTGTCTCTGTGGCCAAAGGAACGGGCAGCTCTTCATTTGAGCAGGTGATCAGTTGTTGCTTCTCCAGTGGGTCTACTTTCTTTGTGCGAGAGCTGTGCATCCAAGAGGCTTAGCCTGCACACTTTACTGCTTTGTCTGTTAAATGGACCTGAGGTGGCCCCTTCAGTGTGGTTGAAGACAATGACATCTGGTGTGTGCCTTGACAAATTTCCACTCTCCTGGTTGCAAGGAATGTCCTCGTGCTACCAGCAGGTTTGGGAGGACGCACAGCACCTGATGATGAAGACAATGTGACGTTTCTATTAATTTCTTGCAATACTGTGGGACCAAGTCGTCATCACTTATTGTCATTGGAGCACACCTCATTTGGCCTGGTATGTGCACTGTGCTCCCAAACAAGATTTCATGAGGACTAGGTTTATCAGATCAGGGACTCAATCAGGGGTATTCCTCAATTTCAATTGAGCAAGCAGCAACGCATCAATACAAAACGGCTTGGTGGATGCACAGATTTTACTAATTTTGTTTTTCAGTATCCTGTTTTTTTCTTTCCACTGCACCTGCTGCGGGTTTGTGAAAGGCACAGTAGAGTTTCTGCATCACCTCAACCCCTTCTAGATTTACTGTATGACCTGGGAGACAAACACTGGCACATTGAGCGAAGGAGTGTTGGGACCCTAAAGCATGGGATTCATTCTTTCAAAAAGGCATTGGCCGCAGTCCATGCGTCATAGTTCTTTGTGGGGTATGCCTCTGGACACTTGGAGGACATACTAAGTAAAACATATCTAAACTCATGAATAACTTTCAAAAGGCTTTTATAGGAGAGGGAAGTGACCTGGACCATACTGGATTGTGCACATACAGTACAGCTTTTCCACAGTCTCCCAACTTTCTGATGAATTTCAAGTGATGTCGCAGGAAGACCTGAAGGTCAGATCTTGGTGCCCTCACACAACTGTTAGGGTGTCATGCTTCATCATTGGGAGCTCCTCATCAGGGAGGCACTGCAATGCCTGATGGGCCTGGGGGCTCTTTTGATCCGAAGATGCCGTATAGATGAGTGCAAGTGAGGGAGCTAACTAACCGTGTAACTAGTGGAGTGAGCGAGTGGTGGCTAAAATAGGCTCTGGTATCCTTTGAACGAATTTTTATAGAGAAAAAGGGTACCAGGTCTAAATAAAAACAGTGGTGCTATCATGTGGTCTTCAAGTACCAGGATAGCTTCTAGTGAAGAGTGGTCAACATGTTTCGTGCCTCGAGAATCCAAGGATCGGGTGGCACTTCATCAGGACCAAAAAACAATAAAGTCTGCCCCAATCTGGAGCTTCAGGTCTCCCTTCTAATAAGGGATGACTTAACAATGTTCACCGGCTTACCCCTGAATGTATGCTGGCCTATGGTTACACCTAAAAGAGAGGGAAACATAAGGTGGAAAAATACAGGCGACAAGTAATTAAAAACAAGTTCTCAGTCCACCGTAGTGGTACATAGGTGAACTCATCCATGTCTCTAGAATAGGTCATGTGGGCCTACTCGGTCAACCAGTAAGGTGACCAACGCTCACAGAGCGAAGTACAACAAACATAAAATAAAAACATATATATATTTCTAGGTAGCAACACGTAGAGATACCGTCTGGACAGTGGTAAAATCACATACATCAAATCCACACGTGATCTGGTGGGTAAAAGGCTTACAACACAACGTAAAGAGGGGGGACAGGGAGCTAATTGGAAAAGACAAGGTCCAGTACAGATGCTCCCAAGGACTAACGTCGTACTCACTGTGGGGTAACTGTTCCTAAAAGAGAGAAAGACAACCTATTTCGGTTGGGTATTTGTATCAGTGTGGTCTCTAAATGCAGTTGGGTCTAAATGAAGGTGGGGGAATTCCTCCTTTTAGAAGTAGTGCCCTCACACACCCTTGCAAGTGTCATGCTTCATCATCGGGCGTTGCTCCTCGTGGGGGTGGCGCTGTGGTCCCCCACGGGCCCTGCGAGAGGGCTCTTTATCAGAGATCTTTTTAAGGAAACGCCGCAGTTGTGCATGTGGGTGTGTGGGCCTAGGGAAGTGAGTGGGTGAGTTAAAATTACCTTCACGGTACCCAGAAACCAAGTTTTATTCAGGGGTCCGGAAGATAAGGTTAAGAAACAAGGGATGAGGAGCACCTCCTTCAAGCAAATGTAGCGGAGGGATGAGTGTCTTCCTGCTGCTCTCAAATCCGTGAAAGTGAGTGAAAAGTGAAATTAGGTCAACATGTTTCGTGCTTCGTGTTGGTCCCTAATGCATCCAAGGGCACTTCGTCAGGACCGTGAGGTGAGATATGAGAAAGTAAAACTAGGAATCAGGGAGGAGACACCCTATATTCCTACAGTACCTATAATAAGGTGTGAGTGCGTCTAAGCGCTTATTGGAACGTCTGAATCACGTTCCTTTTCCCAACCCCTCTATTTGGAATGGTTGGCCTCAACGGCAATGACTGCGGTAATGAAGAGGAATCTAGTCACCCTCCTCTGTAGTAGCCCATTACCTGCCCCTCCACTCGTTGATCGCCGGTGGTTTGGAGGAAGCCTGCTCGCCTAGATATAGCCCAACCGTTGTTTTTATTGTCTTTACTGTTTATTTGCACTCATAACACGCATAACAAAGACCAAAACCCGGTACATGTTTCCCTTTCCTAGCAGTAAGTGACCTGTATGGGTTACAGTTCATAACCACAACGTGCTCTGTTACCTGCTACCCGGTTCAACACAGAGTATGCAATGCAGCCGGGATTCTCTGCATACACCATCCGTGGCTAGTTCAGAGCCTTACCATTTGCCTCTATTTTACCTACACTGTTACAACAGTGACTAACACTCGGCACATGGTTTCCCCCATAGTAATAAGTGACTGATTACAACTCACACGAGCTGCCATCACTCATGTTTTGACAGTCATGGCACCATCCCAATATGGCCACCACTTTGGGAATATACCATAAGAAAACCCGTGTCACCAACACACATTGACACCCGACCTACCATGCCCCCTCTATCTTCATTTCCGCTCTCTTACTGACTCGCGACTATAACTAGGCGAGCAGGCTTCCTCCAAACCACCGGCGATCCACGAGCGGAGGGGCAGGTAATGGGCTGCTACAGAGGAGGGTGACTAGATTCCTCTTCATTACCGCAGTGATTGCTGGCGAGGCCAACCATTTCGAATAGAGGAGTTGGGAAAAGGAACGCGATTCAGACGTTCCAATAAGCGCTTAGACGCACTCACACCTTATTATAGGTACTGTAGGAATATAGGGTGTCTCCTCCCTAATTCCTAGTTTTACTTTCTCTTATCTCACCTCACGGTCCTGACGAAGTGCCCTTGGATCCATTAGGGTTCAACACGAAGCGTGAAACATGTTGACCTAATTTCACTTTTCACTCACTTTCACGGATTTGAGAGCAGCAGAAAGACACTCATCCCTCCGCTACATTTGCTTGAAGGAGGTGCTCCTCATCCCTTGTTTTTTAACCTTATCTTCCGGACCCCTGAATAAAACTTGGTTTCTGGGTACCGTGAAGGTAATTTTAACTCACCCACTCACTTCCCTAGACCCACACACCCATATGCACAACTGCAGCGTCTCCTTAAAAAGATCTCCGATAAAGAGCCCTCTCGCGGGGCCCATGGGGGACAGCAGCGCCACCCCTACGAGGAGCAACGCCCGATGATGAAGCATGACACTCGCAAGGGTGTGTGAGGGCACTACTTCTAAAAGGAGGAATTCCCCCACCTTCATTTAGACCCAACTGCATTTAGAGACCACACTGACACAACTACCCAACCGAAATAGGTTGTCTTTCTCTCTTTCAGGAACAGTTACCTCATAGTGAGTACAACATTAGTCCTTGGGAGCATCAGTACTGGACCTTGTCTTTTCCAATTAGCTCCCTGTCCCCCTCTTTACGTTGTGTTGTGACTTAGTATGGCAGCTAGCCGTGGGACATTACATATTTTCTCTATTTCCTCTTGCTATCCCTCTGATCACCTCCTATTACACATACCCCTACACAATTCTTAGTGGGTACCACCACAGGCACACATACATATCAGAAAATGGAAAACCCAGGTTTAAGCTTTGATGACGATACAGTGGCAGAAATTTTGAGGGCACCCTCACTCTTATCAGGGGATGGTAGTGCAGCAACAGGGAGCAAGAATGATGACTGGAAAGCCCTACAATCCCTAAGGAAACAACAGATAAAAACAGCCCTACACGGGATAATTATGAAAAAAAAAAAAATGTAAGTCCGTTTTTATATAGCGCAGCTACTCACCCTTATGGGTCTCCAGGCGCTGGGGGCCGGAGTGGAAATTAAGTGAGCTATTGCCCAGAGTCACATGGTGCTGAGCTGAGCTGCCGCCGGAGCCGGGGATCGAACCGTGAACGCTGTGCTCCGAAGTCAGCTGCCCTGGCCGCTGCATCACACCTCTCCACTCTATGAGAGAATATCTATGGGCTAATATAGCCCCTAATGGCCTTTTGGTTACACTGACCCCAAGGATCTTCCTAGAAGATCTTACCTTCCGCAGAGAATGGTCCAAAATAGCATGGAAGTGTACACGAGATTGGCTCGTATTAATAATCAACACGGCCAAACGCTTGTCAGACGAACTTCTGATTCAGATCACCTTAGCTGAGAATGGACTCAAAGTTGGCATTTCAGTCTCAGCATTTAAATCACGACTGGCAGAGATAAATGAGGAGGTGAACGTACACAAGGAGTTCCTCACGAAACAAAAGATTACTAAACTCCAGGAGGACGTCAAACGTTTTGACCAAGAAAAGGTGTATCCATATACCAAAGATGATTACGTCTTCCAGAATTACGAGACGAAATCAGATGAGGGTACTAGCAATCACTAAAGGAGATCAGGATCAACGAGTAGCGACTCCAGCTATGAGGGCAGGAATTATGCGCCTCAGTCCAGAGGAGCTCAGAGACAACATGCGCCACCCCTGTTTCAGAACTTTCCACCTCATCCATTCCAACCACAAATGTACCCGGGACAGTGGATGAGACCCCAACCGATGTGGAGTGTACCACCAGGACACCCTCTTCAGACACCACAATACCACCAATTCCCGAACCCCCCTTTTTACAACAGAGGGAGGGGCAGAGGGAGGGGCAGAGGAAGAGGCAGAAGAAGAGGAGGACCCAAGAATGTCCACTGGCAGGATCCAGAACCAATGATACTACGGAGCAAGACATCAGGACAGAAACACTAGTGGTTAATCTGTCCTCGAGACCTCTGGCCGAGGGCGAATCCAGGCTCTTGGAGAAGGGCCTGGGTTTCGTCCCGACCCCTTCCGAGGACTCATTTAGACTTCACCAGGAACTACACCAATTTTTCCGGAAGGTGAGATTGAGAGCCTTTTTTCAGGATAAACCAGTGACCCCCACTACCGGAACGGGTCTGAAGAAAAAATCGAGGTTCACTCCAACAGCTGCCATTACAGCGAACGAAGTACTTACCTTCGAACAAGCCATCTTGAAGGACATCGCGGACATCACGAGCAGGCGCCCATTCAATAACATGTCCAAAGAGGAAAGGACCCTACTGAAGGCCATCACTGAAGATACCAGCATCATCCTTAAACCAGCCGATAAAGGCGGTGCCATAGTTATCCAGGATGTGGGCACATATGATGCAGAGTGCCGTCGCCAACTAACCGACACCAAATACTACCTTCCCATCGAGGAAGACCCCACAGCTCGGTTGACCGCCAGGATCAAGGGCTTAGTCAACGAAGCAGAAACTGAAGGATGGATTTCCTCACAGGAAGCAGCATTTCTTATCAATGACGATCCCCGGATCCCTTACTATTACACTCTACCGAAGATACACAAGGGGATCAACCCCCCTCCAGGACGCCCCATTGTGTCTGGGATCAACTCCTTGCTGGAACCACTGAGCAAATTTTGTGACTTCTACCTCCGCCCAGTAGTCACCAAAATACCAACCTATCTCAGGGACACAACTGAAGTCCTTAACCTGATCGAGAACTTCCCCGAAACTGAAACCATCAACTTCTTGGTTACCTTGGACGTGGAGGCCCTCTACACCAACATCCCCCAAGATGCCACCTTGGAAGTCTTGGAATCCACATTGCAAAACTTTGACCCGTGGCCCTACGAGACACCTATCTCGTTCATCTGTGAGTGTGCCTCCATAGCCTTGAAGGAAAATTTCTTTGCCTTTCATACGCAGCTCTACCATCAGATCCAAGGTACCAGCATGGGGAGCATGTTCGCTCCAAGTCTGGCCTGTCTATACATGGCTAACTTTGAGGATAAGTTTATCCTAGGGGAGAATAATCCCTACAGGACCAACATTTTGATGTGGCGGCGCTACATTGACGATATCCTCCTCTTCCGGAGGGGAGACGAAGAACAGTGCGTGGCATTCTGTGGATGGATCAACACCCTGGACCCCTATCTTAGGTTTTCAGGTACCAGATCACATGAAAGCATCCCCTTTCTGGATCTCCTGATCTCCCTACATGAAGGGGGCCTACATACAACTAACTATAAAAAACCCACGGGCAGGAACAGTCTCCTGATGTATGAGAGCCATCACCCGAAAGCGCTAAGAAACAACCTTCCAGTGGGCCAGTCTCTACGCCTCCGCAGGAACTGCAACACCTTAAGTGAGTTTCAGAAACAATCCGAAATCCTGTCAGACAATCTGTCGGAACGACATTACCCCAAGAAAATAATACGACAGGCACAAAAACGGGCTAAGAACAACCATAGGGAAGCCCTTCTGGAGGTCAGGGAGAGATCAGAGACAGAGGCGATCACATGCGCCACCACGTTTACTCCCAATTCCAATACGATCCAGAAAGTGATTAGAAAACATTGGGGCATTCTTGAGATGGGTGGTTTCACTCCAGGGCCACCCCCTCTCTTTGCATTCAAACGTACCCAAAATCTGAAAGACCTTTTGGTCCACACACGTCCTAAAGCCACTAGCATCACACAATCTACCTTATGGGCATTACCCCCGGTAGAGGGTCACTACCCCTGTGGGACTTGTTCCGTCTGTCCCCTCACAACAGTGTCAAAACAGATTGACCTAGGTCTGGCCAGACCTTGGCATCAGAAAAGACATACGAATTGCAATACAAAGAACTGCATATACCTCATCACTTGTCCTTGCGATAAGAGGTATGTGGGTATGACAACGAGATCCGTGAAGATTGAATAGGGGAGCACAGGAGTACAATATGTTGTAGAAAAACCAATACTAAATTACTGAGTCACTTCTTTGAAAAGAACCATACCCCAGATAGTCTCAGATGGACAATTATTTAATCCAACCCCAGCTGGACAACAAGCACATTATTCAGGCAGGAACAACGCTGGGTTTTTCGACTGAAGAGCAATTCAGGGGGCCTGAATGATGAGATACCTTGGGCAGAACTGATGACCTAGAACTGCAGGCTAGCAACACCCCTGGGTATTCACCCATATTCAGGTGCTCAGCATCACAGCCCCCTGAAATTCTGGAGTTTACCTTTATCCCTATGATAGGGGATCCACCTCTACACCTAGGGTCCCCTATACTTCCTCTGGACCCTGCGCACATAGTGTGTCACAACACGGGTTCGAATGAGCGACATATCACACCCATGATTAATGCATACCCAAAGTAAGGGCCTTAGCTTTCCAGCCTATTACATGTACTCCATAGCCCATTTGACCTTTATCACAACTATCTTCAGGTGACACACAGTGGTCAGCCCTTAACATGTACTCCATAGTTTAGATGACCTTTATGGAAACTATTTTTAGTTGACATATAGAGGTCTTAACCACGACATGCTCAGTTACCTTCTACCCGGCACCCACGTAAAGTAGGCCATGTAGTAGTGATTCTCGGCATATATCAACCATGGCCAACACGGAGCCCAACCGCTGTCTTTATTTGCACTCATAACACGCATAACAAAGACCAAAACCCAGGACATGTTTCCCCTACCTAGCAGTAAGTGACCTGTATGGGTTACAGTTCATAACCACAACGTGCTCGGTTACCTGCTACCCGGTTCAACACAGAGTATGCAATGCAGTCGAGATTCTCTGCATACACCATCCGTAGCTAGTTCAGAGCCTTACCATTTGCCTCTATTTTACCTACACTGTTACAACAGTGACTAACACTCAGCACATGGTTTCCCCCATAGTAATAAGTGACTGATTACAACTCACACAAGCTGCCATCACTCATGATTTGACAGTTATGGCATCATCCCAATATGGCCACCACTTTGGGAGTATACCGTAAGAAAACGGGTGTCGCCAACACGCATTGACCCCTGACCTACCACGCCCCCTCTATCGTAATTTCCGCTCTCTTACTGACTCAAGACTATAACTAGGCGAGCAGGCTTCCTCCAAACCACCGGCGATCCACGAGCGGAGGGGCAGGTAATGGGCTGCTACAGAGGAGGGTGACTAGATTCCTCTTCATTACCGCAGTGATTGCCGGCGAGGCCAACCATTCCGAATAGAGGGGTTGGGAAAAGGAACGCGATTCAGACGTTCCAATAAGCGCTTAGACGCACTCACACCTTATTATAGGTACTGTAGGAATATAGGGTGTCTCCTCCCTGATTCCTAGTTTTACTTTCTCTTATCTCACCTCACGGTCCTGACGAAGCGCCCTTGGATCCATTAGGCACAAACACGAAGCGCGAAACATGTTGACCTAATTTCACTTTTCACTCACTTTCACGGATTTGAGAGCAGCAGGAAGACACTCATCCCTCCGCTACATTTGCTTGAAGGAGGTCATCCCTTGTTTTTTATCCTTATCTTCCGGACCCCTGAATAAAACTTGGTTTCTGGGTACCGTGAAGGTAATTTTAACTCACCCACTCACTTCCCTAGGCCCACACACCCACATGCACAAATGCGGCGTCTCCTTAAAAAGATCTCCGATAAAGAGCCCTCTCGCGGGGCCCGTGGGGGACAGCAGCGCCACCCCCCGATGATGAAGCATGACACTCGCAAGGGTGTGTGAGGGCACTACTTCTAAAAGGAGGAATTCCCCCACCTTCATTTAGACCCAACTGCATTTAGAGACCACACTGACACAGCTACCCAACTGAAATAGGTTGTCTTTCTCTCTTTTGGGTAAAAGACTTACACACGTGATATTGAAGTTTCTACGTTTTGGCATGGAAGTGACTTACCTCAAGAAAGGCAGAATACTGCTCCTTTGGAGAGATGGAGGGTCCCGGTCAATTTGAGTGACACCTTCATAGGAAAAAGAAAAGAAGCATCCGAGGTCGTAGGTTAAAAATAAGGTATCATGTGCCAAGACTTACATGTACTCTTTGCTTAAGGAACTGGAGTAAGCTCCGTATAGTATCATAAAAATAACTGTGGAAGACTGCGTAGAATTATATCACCAAAACAGAGAAAGGCCCACATGATAAATATGTTTCTACCTAAGCAGGTTCCAGTTGAATGTAAAAATCATCATGGGCTGTTGTTATCAATAGAGAGGGCAGTGCGATATCTTTCAACAGATAAAAGGGACCATCGTAGCTCGCCCAGCGCAGACACCATTGTTAATATCAGACAGACCGCTCGTGTGCATTTACCTGGACCACTGTGGCCCCTTACAATCTGATGGGGCTTACAAGTATATCATGGTGGCAGTGGATTCCTGTTCAAGATTCTTATGGGTATGGCCTCAGTGCTTGGCTGATGCCCGAACTGTTATAAAAGATTTGCGAGACTTCATAAAGACATACGCAGTTGGCACATTACATTCTGACCGTGGCCCCGCGTTCAGCTCTAGGGCTTACAAGGAAGCCATGGGAAGTTTGGGTGTAGCATTGCGGTACTCCTCTCCGTACCATCCCGAGGGAAACTCGGTTGTGGAGAGGAAAAACCGGGACTTAAAGCAACCTTTAACAGCTAGGGTATTAGGCTTGGGTGGTAGTTGGGTCAATCACCTATTTGGGGTCCAGCGGGCCCTTAATAACCAGCCAAGAAGCTCTCTGGGAGGTGCAACTCCATATGAGGTCCTGTTCGGGACATGAATGTGGGTACTTGATCTCGATTGTGAAGGCACAGTGGCGGATGAAAAACCGTTTGACATCAATAAACGTTTGGCTGTTTTACAGGATCTGAATGAATCCAGAGCCTCCTTAAGTAACGTCGAGAAAAAGAAAACCGCCACTGGGGAAGTCAAGTCAGCCACGGCAAGACCAGCCTGGGTTCCTAAAGTTGGGGATCTGGTCAGAGAAAAGATTGTGGACAAGAAAGAATTCGGGCCATCCTATCGAAAGCCTGTACCTGTCCTGGCCATTGAAGGATCAAGAACTGTACTTCTACCTCCTGTTGCCGGAAAAGAAAAGAGATTCGTCTCAATTGATCTGATCAAACCACACTATGTGGCCGATACTAAATAGTAGGCCTCGTGGGCTCCTGAGTAGCCGACGTCCTCCTCTCGCTACAATACAGGAAGTTCAAACAGATAGACTGATAACATTTGAGAAGTCACCTTTACAAAGCAATGGAATTGATAACAACGCAATGGAACTAGTTCCACTTGACACGAACTTTCCAAATCAAAATGAAAGACAAATTTCAATTCAACCTAATAAGGATGTCTACGTCAACATGCCTCTTCAAGAGCAATCTACAAGTTCAACAAAACCTGCTGCGCTACCAAAAATAGATTGAGCTGCATCTGGCTGTTTCATCGACTTCGATACCTTTTCATTGGATCCAAGTGAACCTGAAACGACGCCAGACCAAATTTCTCGCAAACAACGGATCAAAGACTTTTTTAACTTTCTTAGAAAAACTTATTTAGTATCACCTTGGCTAGAACTTTGGATAGTCACCGGTATTTTATTTTTTTATTTTCTGGTTAGGATAAGTAATAACTTTCCACTTGCTCATCAATAGAACTTATCTTCAACAGAGCTCTGCAACATCAGAAGTAAACCTAATTTTAAAACCTCATGTTTCATCTCATCGTGAACAAAGAGACTTGTCCTTCGTGAACATTTCATCAGTTCCTATACCGGATGGTATAGTATGGGACAAAGTAAATTATGATATATTTGGACCAACCGAGCTTTTAAAAATACCACATTTATTTAAAATTTCATTGAACGATATCATTACCTCCAGTACATTTTCTGATGATTGGGATTTTGATACTGTTAATAACTTATTGTCTGATTAGGAACAATCTGCCGCATTTTCTACCACTAAAATGTTAGAGGACACATCAGATTTTGACAAAATGTATTGTTACCAACATTATGGTCATCATTTCTTGCATAAATCTAGCAAACCTAGAAATGTTTTCACATACCACCAGTGGGAACATTGCCCTACACCACCGAAAGGTAGTTCAAAAACATTTGCACAGAAATTCTCATATTTTTCAGGGTTTAACACTTCTGATCCAACATCGTACTATTATAAGGTTGCACCTATATCTGCACAGAAAAATATGTTAACAAACACCAAACAGATTTACTCTGCTTCCTTTATCACCCAGCTGTCTGAACAGGGTTTTGACGTATGGATGGACACTGTAGACTTGAAATCAATCTGGGGTTCTAGGGACTGGCAAGTCCAGGGAACAGAAGCACTATTTAGAGCATGCCTCATTCCACAGCAGATGATTTTTCTGAATGACACTGTGCAACAGACTTCCTGTCTTGGAATAGCCAAGAATAAGGACTTGAACACACCTCAAATTCCAACACTTTTAAACACCGAGGGGAATTTTACATCAGAAAGAGGGGCTAAGTTGGATAACATATTCCAATACAATAGATCAGACCCCAATTGGAAGGGATGGTTGGTTTGGCCTACTGACACAAACAGATGTCAGGAAAGATTCAGGGGTACCACCGAAGGGTTTAGTATCCACAGACCAGACCCACGTTATGTACAACGAGAACATCCGGGGCTAGTGACGTCATACAGTGTTGGGAAGTTGTGCCTTGATTGGCTAAAGACTTCAACACTACCCCAGGTGAAGCAACACTTGTCCTTACTCACAGAGGATGTGGACCTACAGGATTTTTTATTAGGTCTCAGAAAACCACGTCAGAAGCGCTTTTTGTATGCTGTCTATTACGAAATCTGGAAAATCTCCCAACAAGAAGCTGCAGAGAGATTAAGAGAAATAGATAGAGTTAACCTAGAAAAGGCGTTAGCCGTAGTTGACAATGGTATGACTACATTAACATCCAGGATATATTCACTGGGCAACATTGTATCTTCTGCTATCGTTGTAATAGAACAGGATTAGTCCATCTTGCAACACGGACAGTCGCAGTTACGTTCTATTATTTTGTTAAGCTGGACGCTGCAGTCATTGCACGCCTGTCATGTGCCTTGGTGTTTTATCAACATTACGTCATTATTTTCGGCATACAATCTATCGGAAAAACAGATGAAAATGGCACAGAGGGGAGCAAAGTATACAATGCTGCGCATTGAGAAACTGGATAGGTTACCCTTTACTGTGGCAGAGTCACCGTCCACAGAGTGGTTAATCCATGGCCATATAACATTACTGGTCGCAGCTTTTCAGTTTCAATATTGCCTAGAACAACAACAGGCAGGCAGATATGAGAAGATGGGTAAGGAATTCATCAGGGAATCCTGGGATTTACCATACAGATTTCGATGCAGGAGTGGGGATCTGGAAGTGTTTCGAAGCGGAACTAACTGCGAGAACGCTTTAAGTGGATCTCTCATATGCCAGGATATTATGCTGCACGGGGCTTGTAATGGGTCTGTGGCGAACTTGTCCTGTCACTTGAGGGGTACCCCGGCAGCTGTGATTAATCCGGTATTCAAGCTTCTCTCGAATGGGAGTTACTTGATGCTGAATGATCAAGGTTGTTGTGGGATGCCTCCGGGCATCGCATATCTAGTCACCGTGAGGTCCAGGGTTACTTGCTGTATGCAAGTATTGTTTCCACCAACACATACAGTCAGGGAGGCGCCGTTATGGCCTTCGCTAAATGTTTCCTTTATACGGTTTGATACTCTGAGCAGAATGAAAGCCATGCTTTTACAACGAACCGTGCCCTTAACCTCCGCCCGGGAGACTTTTGATCTCCAGATCGCAAGGTCCTCGGCTGAGATACAGGCACTTATACGTACAAACTGTCCTTTCCATTTCACAGAAATGGTAAGTCGTATCTTTAACATGTCCGATACGATGGGTGTTGTACACCTATTTAAGACCATAGGTTCTGGACTGTTAAGCACCTTTCAGACGGTCCTCGGAGTTATACCAAACTTTATACACTCCGTCTTTGGAAGCATTTTTGGAGGGCATCCGCTGATCCTGTTTCTAATAGCAGGAATCCTGATTGTTACCTTTCTGCTACTCAATGGACGTCCCAGCCACCAAGGAAGTAGCAACAGCTCTCCTGGAGCGTAAATACTGTGATCGCATGGTACAACATCTAGGCACACCTCGCCTAAGGGAACTGAGCGCCTCTTGGTTCCTGTCATTTAGACCAGTCTGGATGGACTGTGTCCTACCTGTGCTCCGATGCCTGTTCTGCGGAGAAGAATGCGTGTTGGACCTCTGCCTGACACTCCCCGCGGTAGCGCCACCGGACGTTGATGCTTTACTGGACCCGATAACGGCCCATGTTCTGCGGTGTCCTCAGCGTATTCACATGTTGTTGGCAGCATTCTTAGAGCCACCACAGGTAGTTTCTGCTCCTGTTGGTATGGACACCGGCTCTTCCAACACTCAGGCCATGGATGTGGCACAGGCTGCCCCGGCATCTGCTGCAGGCAGTACGGAAGATCATCTGTGCTCAATTGACATTCTTTGTGAGGTGTTACAGGCATCGTCAGCTGCGTATTCAGACAGCTGCAATGTTGCGCCTACCAGCAAGGACACATAAACATTTGGCACGCTGGGAAGATTTGGCTTTTAATTTTTTCAAAATTCCAAATAGAAACCTTTTGACCTGCATGGCTTTCAGATGCTTGTAGTTGTTCGGACTATATAAACGGACACTTTAGAGCCACTACTTGAATGATGTTTTTTGTAGAACACTTCTTTAAAGGGTTTTTAAATGCTTTTTAACTTCTCTTAAAAATGTTTTTATTATTTGTTGCGTACAAACCTCTAGACGCCTTGGTAGTACGCTAGAATTTAGTAATGTCATCCAGTCGGATGAGGAGTGGGTGTTATATTTTATATAGGTACCCCGATATAGGTCTAGGTATCATCATAACCCTTCACCTACATTCTCTCCTATACTACATACATAACGGATTTGAAGGACTGACCTTTTACCCAGTTACAATACTACACATAAGTATGTAGGGTTTTTTCCTGGACACTGGCCTCATAAATTCTGCATGAGGATTCTTAGTTTCTTGGAATCACAGCAGGACCATCATCTCCTGCATAATAACTGTGTATAAAGTTCATTCCCGATGTCATCCTAAGTCCGACACTGGCACAGCAAGGTAGAACCCCTGGGGATACCTTAGGGTAGATCATGACTTCCATGCTGACACACTGACGCGAGACGCTGAGGTTCCTGCATGCAGATACTCCAGCTTGCAGTGGTCTGACATCCCTTGCGGGGTGTTCAGCTCGAGACCAGAACGGGGTCCCACAGTCTAACATCAGGTAATGGGGTTGGCTTTATCCTAGAGGGATTCTTGGCTTTACACCTACTCACATGCTAGGTACACTTAGGTACATCTACTTAGGGTGCATCGTAGGAGTATGCATTTTATTGCCATGTATTCTATATACTCGCCTGTATTTATGATTTTAGCAAAATGGTAGAAACCTACCATCTGTTTACTTTCTTAGTGCTGCTACTCAATTATATATGCTACTGTCTACTGGTGATTTCAGTGCACTTATTTTACGCTAGATTAACGACTGTTCAATAAATACTTATTGAAAACGTCCCAACCTTTTGTTCTGTGTATCTCTCTGAGAGCAAGTGAGCACGAGTGACTGAGCGAAAAGTAAGTTACTGTTTCCATGGTCCTGAGGGATCAGGGTTGTCATGTTCGATAGTTGCCAAGAACTATTCTCTCCTTGGTAAGAGGAGGTTATAGTGGCATTGCGAGCTAGCTGGTACACAGGCCAACATACCCGGTGGGGTGTCTGGAATCAGTCTGGACACCAGTCCCGCAGTGTATGATGTCTAAACGCGCAGATTCTATATAGGTCTTATAGGAACTGCACGACAAGAGATACCGTGTGGATAGTGGTAAAATCACATACATCAAATCCACCCATGTGATCTGGTGGGTAAAAGGCTTACACACGTGATATTGTACTTTCTACGTTTTGGCATGGAAGTGACTTACCTCAAGAGAGGCAGAATACTGCTCCTTTGGAGAGATGGAGGGTCCCGGTCAATTTGAATGACACCTTCATAGGAAAATGAAAAGAAGCATCCGAGGTCGTAGGTTAAAAATAAGGTATCATGTGCCAAGACTTACATGTACTCTTTGCTTAAGGAACTGGAGTAAGCTCCGTATAGTATCATAAAAATAACTGTGGAAGACTGCGTAGAATTATATCACCAAAACAGAGAAAGGCCCACATGATAAATATGTTTCTACCTAAGCAGGTTCCAGTTGAATGTAAAAATCATCATGGGCTGTTGTTATCAATAGAGAGGGCAGTTCAAAATGCAGTATGGTTGTGAAGTAAATATGTACTCACAGGTAAGGAAGTGCCCCCAATGTTGCATATATGCCCCTCCAAGGGAGTGAGTGTAGTTGTACAGAAACCAGGTTGTCGACCCCGTGTATGATGTGGCAGGGGGAATCCCTAGGCATATACTGACATTGGTATTGCCAGCACCCTGCCCTTGGGTTATCGGAGCCATAATGCAGTATTAGCGTATCCGACTCTGTAAACAGTAATGGGGGACGATGGGTAGTAACAGCTACATAGCGGGTTAGCCCAAAAGTGCCATGTCCTAGGGTATATACGCGCTGCTATGGTGCAAACACATGCCAAGAAATAATCAATAACGAGAGACAGGGGCAATTACACACTGGAAATCGCCATGTCCATTTAAGAACTAAGTCCAAAGACTGTAATGCGGAGATCAGTGATGGGAAACGAGGGGCACTACCATGCTGTGAAAGCAGTCTCTTGACCGGGGCTGACACGAAGTAAAAAGGCCCCCCATCCCGGCTGACTTACTTGTTGGTGGTTGGGACTCTGTGGTCTCACCTGCCCTCCTCCATCGTCCTGGAACACTGAGGCTGCAGGACGGCATGCCTCTCGTAGAGGTGCCGGTCACGTGGTCGCGTGTTTGTATCATCCAACTGTTATACTGGATACCCGTAGAATGGGTGGCCAGTTGGGTGGCCATATTGGGGGTGAAAAAAGTATGTCATATTTTTTATGTTTTTCGTTTTTGGTTTTGTTGACTATTGTTCCAAATAACGTGAAGAGAAAAAGGGATAAAAGTAACAAAATAAATCTTTGCCAGGAGGCCATAGCTATAACTGGGGCCTAGGTAGGTACGTGGTGAAAGTGTAACGTAAAGGTAGAAATAGTTCTAGGGTTTAGCAGCCATATTGGGAGTGATAGAGATTTTGGTGATGTAGGTAGGGGACGACTAGGAGAGTTGGTTTCCGAGCTCAAATGACACTATTTGAAATTGCTGTAAGAGAGCATCTTATCGTGGGAACAGGGGTTTAACATGGGGTCCTTGTGGAGGTGTTAACATAATTCCTGTATGTGGCCAGGAGCGATGGTCTCCAAGCCCAGGTGACACTATCAGAAGTGGGTAAGCGCCAACTAGTGGGACCAGAGGCTAGACAATGTACCCTCAATTAATTCCCTGTGTGTTCACCCCCTGCCATTGCAGGGGGAATGCACCCCCGGGTGATGGAACCGGGTATGCGCCCAGAGTAAGGGAACTGGGTATGTACAAACAGGATGGTGTGCTGCAGAAAATGGTTAGGTATTGAGCTCATGCCACGGGATTTCATCGTTCAGGCCTATGATGTTGGTGGACAGGTGGGAAATCCAGCGCTGCTCCATCTCGAAGAGTTTCTTCTTCTCCCAAGATGTGTTGGTTTCAAGTACCGCCCAGTACATGCCCTCCGCTGACTGATGATGATCAATGAAATGTGTGCTCATTTTGGTTGTGTTTCTTTGGCAGCGGATATTGCTCTGGTGTTCAATAATTCTGCTTTTTACTATTCTAGTGGTCATACCTATGTACCTCAGTGGGCATGGACATTCGATCAGGTAAATGCAATTTTTAGTATTGCAATTGGTATGAGTGCATAAGGTCTAGATTTGGTTGTGGTTGAGGACCACCTCTTTCGAGTGTTTGGTAAGGTGACACACTCCACATTGACCGCAGGGATAGTGTCCCTTGAACGGAGGCAAATTCCAAAGTGTTCTTTGTGCTGGTTGTTCCATTTTTGACTGGGCGAGTATGGACCAACATGTCCCGCAAGTTGCTAGTCCGCTTGAAGGCGAAGTGTGGCATTGGGATATCTAGTTCTTTATCACCTTCTGTATTCTGTTGGAGTTGGGAGTGAATGTCGTTACACAAGTGATGATGTCTTCCTCTTCTTTTTGCCTTGGTTCCAACAGTGCCTCTCTGGGGTTGTTCTGAGCCCTCTTGCTCGATTACTTTATCATGGATGTTGGGTATTTCCTGGCTTCCAGGTTTTCACTCAGTAGTGTGGCTTTGTTGTAGAATTCAGCAGTAGAACTGCAGTTTCTACGCAGACGTAAGAACTGTCCGAAAGGAAGGTTATCCCGGAGCGCTTTGGGGTGATGACTGTCGTAGCACAGTAGGTTGTTGCAATTCATAGGTTTTCTGAAAGTGTTGGTCGCCAATTGTCCATTCCTTAGTGTGATGGTGAGGTCCAGGAAATAGATCTCTGTTGAGGAAACTGTGCATGTAAACCTTAAAAAAGGATTTAATGTGTTGATCCACTCATAGAAAGAATTGCAGGTTTCTTCGTCTCCCTTCCAGAAGATGATAATGTTGTCTATGTAGCGACGCCAAGTCAGGATATTAGATGAGTAAGGATTATTATTGTGGATGTGTATCTTTTCAAATTCAGCCACGTACAGACAGGTCAAGCTAGGGGTAAATGTGCTCCCGATCGATGTCCCCTAGATCTGATGGTACATGGTGTTCTGGAACAAGAAGAAGTTATCTCGCATCGCTATGGTGGCACAATCCATTATGAAACTTATCAGGGTTTGTGAGGTCCACTTCACGGCTGACAGACATGATGCCACAACAGTCAATGTGGCTTCCTGGGGATGTTGGTATATAGCGCCTCCATGTCTAGGGTCATCAAATAGCTGATCTCGTCACTTCTCTCGATCCCAGCGATCATGTTTAGGGCATCTCTTGTGTCTTGAAAATATGATGGGATCCTCTTCACGAGGGGTTGCAAGAAGTGATCGCAGAATTGGCTTAAAGGTTCCAGAAGGGACCCTATGCCTGAGACAATTGGACGACCAGGGCGCGAGGATCACCTTGTGGATTTTTGGTAGGATGAAGAAGCAAGGGGTCCTCGGTTCCTTGTTGGTAAAGAAACCCGCTGCATTAGGCGAAATCCAACTTTGTGCTTCGGCCAAATCCACCAGGGACTGGATCCTTGTAGTCAAAAATTTGTAGGATCCATGAAAATGCGTCTGTAGTATCTTGCTTCCGACAGTTGACGTAGGCATTCGTTGTTATAGTCCGTAGTCTGGAGATTGACAATCGCTCCTCCTTTGTCCGCTGGCTTTATTGTGATGGAGTCATCCTCCGTCAGTTGCCTAATAGCTCTCCTCTCCTGGGACGAGATGTTGTTGAAATGTGTCTTAGTATCCATGGAGCTTATGTCCTTGATGACAGCTTGTTCAAATGTCAAGATCTCATGTGGTGTCATACCTTCATGTGGTGTGAATTTTTATGTGGCTCTCAGGCCTGTGTCCTCATTGGTGCTGGGTTCTTTGTCCTGGAAATATGCACTAAGTCTCAATTTTCGGAAGAACCCATGGAGTTCTCTGTTCAGTCGGAAACGGTCTTCTTGGGGAGTTGGTACAAATCCCAGGCCTCTTTCTAGTACTTTTTGTTCAGTCGGGGTCAGGATCTTGGGTGAAAGATTCACCACTAGCTTCGCTGGTTGTTCTTGCTCCTGAGTTCCATTCGCAGAGACGATTGCGGTTCCGGTTGGTCTTGCCACTGGACATGTTTGTGTCCTCTTCTTCTGCCTCTGCCCCGGCCTCTTCCTAAAAAAAGGTTGCTGATTGGGATTGTGTTGTACAGGAGGGCGTTTGTGTGGTTGGGGCATCTGGAACATCGGGTTCCACGGTGGTTGTTGTCCAAAGAAGGTGCCCATTGGGTATCCAAACATCGGTTGTGGTGGGTAGCCTCTGTGGTTTCTGTGGCTGTTCCAGCTATCATTGCTCGAAGTGCTGTTGAATGATCCTTGTTGTGGGCGGCTGTTGGAGGATTCGTCATCTGAGGAACTGTCACCCCCTGGAGCTTGAAAGTCTTTTCTAATATAGGGGTAGACCTTCTCCTTGTCAAACCTTTTGATGTCTTTCTACAGTTTGTTAATCTTCTGACGCATCAGATGGTCTTTGTGTTCCTCCATCTTAGAATTGATTTTGGCAAGTCTGCTCTTGTAGGTGGAAATGTTGATGCCTGCTTTCAGGTTGTTTTCAGCCACTGAAATCTGTATCAGTAGGTCATCAGAGAGGCGTTTAGCTGTGTTGATTATTAGTATAGTATTAGTACACTTCCACGCAATCTGCGACCACTCCCTTCTAAAACCGATATCTTCCAAGAAGATGTGTGGTGCTGTGGTGACCAGGTGCCCATTTGGAGCTATATTAGCTCTTAAGGCTTCCGCCATCAGTGTGCCATGGAGTGCTATCTTGGTTTGTAGCTTCTTCTGGGCTGACATTGACTTCCAATCATCGGTTCTGATGCCTGCCGCATCATTTCCTTCGTTGTTCAGTAATGATGGTGCTCGTAGTATTTTGGCAACCATGTCACCGTTGAAACTGAGGCCTTATGTATCCATTATTGCAGGATAAGGGAGAGTTGAATTGGAAGTCAGTATGTTGTGAGCTCGTGTAGAGAGTCTCACAGAGTAGTCTAAGCCTACTGAGTTGATGTCACGGTGTCTACGTGTTGCTGGGCTAGGAAAAGTGAGATGGTGTCTAGTAATTCCCACGGCTCGGCTGCTGTACTTAAATCTCAAAATCAAAAGAGGGAAGGAAAAGCAAAATATTTTAACTAGGTCCTACACCCAAGCTCCTCCCCGGGAACAGATCAACAATTATCAAGATAGGGGTTGTTCCTCCTTTGCCGAAATGGTCACCAAAGGTTGACCCAAGTGGCTAGTAGTTCTGTCGCAGGAAGACCTGAAGGTCACATCTTGGTGCCCTCACACACCTGTTAGTGTGTCATGCTTCATCATTGGGCGCTCCTCATCAGGCTGGCGCTGCAATGCCTGACGGGCCTGGGGTCTCTTTGTCGGAGATCTTTTGATCCAAAGACGCTGTATAGATAAGTGCAAGTGAGGGAGCTAACTAACCGTGTAACTAGTGGAGTGAGTGAGTGGTGGCTAAAATAGGCTCTGGTATCCTTTGAACTCATTTTTATAGAGAAAAAGGGAACCAGGTCTAAATAAAAACAGTGGTGCTATCATATGGTCTTCAAGTACCAGGATAGCTTCTAGTGAAGAGTGGTCACCATGTTTCGTGCCTCGAGAGCCCAAGGATCGGGCGGCACTTAGTCAGGACCAAAAAATAATAACGTCTGCCCCAATCTAGGGCTTCAGGTCTCCCTTCTAATAAGGGATGACTTAACGATGTTCACCGGCTTACCCCTGAATGTATGCCGGCCTATGGTTCCACCTAAAAGAGAGGAAAACATAAGGTGGAAAAATACATGCAACAGGTAATTAAAAACAAGTTCTCGGTCCACCGTTGTGGTACATAGGTGAACTCATCCATGTCTCTAGAATAGGTCATGTGGGCCTACTCGGTCAACCAGTAAGGTGACCAACACTCACAGAGCGAAGCTCAACAAACATACAATAAAAAATATATATATTTCTAGGTAGCAACACGTAGAGATACCGTGTGGTTAGTGGTACAATTACATACATCAAATCCACACACGTGATCTGGTGGGTATAAGGCTTACACATGCGATGTGGTCGTTTCTTCGTTTTGGCATGGAAGTGACTTACCTCGAGAGAGGCAGAATACTGCTCCTTAGGAGAGATGGAGGGTCCCGGTCAATTTGAGGGACACCTTCATAGGAAAAAAAAGAAGCATCCGAGGTCATAGGTTAAAAGTAAGGTATCATGTGTCAAGACTTACATGTACTCTTTGCTTAAGGAACTGGAGGATGCTCCGTGTAGTGTCTTAAAAATAACTGTGGAAGACTGCGTAGAATTATGTCACCAAAATACAGAAAGGCCCACATGTTAAATATGTTTCTACCTAAGCAGGTTCCAGTTGAATGTAAAAATCATCATGCGCTGTTGTTATCAATAGAAAAGGCAGTTCAAAATGCATTACGGTGCCTCAGCAACGGGGGGGGGGGTTGTGCAGTATAAAAATGTACTCACAGGTAAGGAAGTGCCCCCAATGTTGTGTATATGCCCCTCCAAGGGAGTAAGTGTAGTTGTGCAGAAACCAGGTTATCGACCCTGTATATGATGTGGCAGAGGGAATCCCTAACCATATACTGACATTGGAATTGCCAACACCCTGCCCTTGGGTTATTGGAGCCATAATGCAGTATTAGCGTATCTGACTCTGTAAACAGTAAAGGGGGACGATGGGTAGTCACAGCTACATAGCGGATTAGCCCAAAAGTACCATGTCCTGTGGTATATACGCGTTGCTATGGTGCAAACACATGCCAAGTAATTTTCAGTAACGGGAGACAGTTGCAATTACCCACCGGAAATCGCAATGGTCGTTAGAAACGAAGTCCAAAGACTGTACTGCGGATATCAGTAGTGGAAAACGAGGGGCACTAGCACGCTGTGAAAGCTGTCTCTTGAACGGGGCTGACATGAAGTAAAAAGGCCCCCCATCCCAGCGGACTTACTTATTGGTGGTCGGGAATGTGGGGTCTCACCTACCTTCCTCCATCGTCCTGGAACACTGTGGATGCAGGACGGCGTCCCTCTCTTTGAGGTGCCGATCACGTGGTTGCGTGTTCGTATCATCCTTACCTGTGAGTACATTTTTATACTGCACAACCCCACCGTTGCTGAGGCAGCGTACTGCATTTTGAACTGCCTTTTCTATTGATACAACAGCTCATGATGATTTTTACATTCAACTGAAACCTGCATAGGTAAAAACATATTTAACATGTGGGCCTTTCTCCATTTTGGTGACATAATTCTACGCAGTCTTCCACAGTTATTTTTATGACACTAAACGGAGCTTACTCCATTCAGTTCCTTAAGCAAAGAGTACATGTAAGTCTTGGCACATGATACCTTATTTTTAACCTATGACCTCGGGTGCTTCTTTTCTTTTTCCCATGAATGTATTACTCAAATTGACTGGGACCCTCCATCTCTACTAAGGAGCGGTATTCTGCCTCTCTCGAGGTAAGTCACTTCTATGCCACAATGTAGAAACTACCACATCACGTGTGTAATCCTTTTACCCACCAGATCACGTGTGTGGATTTGATGTATGTGATTGTACCACTATCCACACGGTATCTCTATGTTTTGCTACCTAGTAATATATATTTTTTTTATTGTATGTTTGTTGAGCTTCGCTCTGTGAGCGTTGGTCACCTTACTGGTTGACTGAGTAGGCCCACATGACCTATTCTAGAGATATGGATGAGTTCACCTATGTACCACTACAGTGGACCGAGAACTTGTTTTTAATTACTTGTTGCATGTATTTTTCCACCTTATGTTTCTCTCTCTTTTAGGTGGAACCATAGGCCGGCATACATTCAGGGGTAAGCCTGTGAACATTGTTAAGTCATCCTTTATTAGAAGGGAGACCTGAAGCCCTAGATTGGGGCAGACTTTATTTTTTTTTAGTCCTGACGAATTTTGATGTCTCCACAATACGTTTTGAGCCCTTGCCTGTCACGGGTACTTGGCACACCCACACGAGTGAGGTACCATTTTTATCCGGAGACCTGGGGGAACGCTGGGTGGTAGGAAATTTGTGTCAGTCCAGTGATCCCACAACTTTCCCACACAGAATTGTGAGAACAATTTGATTTTTTCACCAAAATGTGAGGTTTGCAGGGGATTCTGGGTAGGAAACATTAGGGGATTTACGCAAGCCATTCCTCCCTGGACTCCCCAGGGTATCTAGTTTTCAGAAATGTCTTAGTTTGGTAGGTTTCCTTAGATGGCCGCTGAGCCCGAGACTAAAAACGCAGTTGACCCTCTGGAAAAACCAGGTCGTTTTGTGATAGTTAGGTGGGCACCTGTGTTTTTGGTCGCGGGTTTGCAGACATCTGGGGGAACCTTAAAAACCCAGACATTTCTCAAAACTAGACACCTCTGGGAGTCCAGGGAGGTGTGGTTTTTGTTGATCCCCCAACATTTTCCTACTAAGAATTTGCTGCAAACCTGAATTTTTGCGAAAAGGCACATTTTCCTCTAATATCTGTGTGGGAAAGTTGTGGGATCACCTGCATGGCACAAATTTCCTACCACTCAGCGTTCCCCTCAGTCTCCCGATAAAAATGATACCTTACTTGTGTGGATGGGCCAAGTGCCTATGACATGGAAGGGCCAAAAACGTGCAGATATTGAGGGGGGCCCAAAGAGGGTCCAAAAGGGCAGTTTGTTTATACGTTTTTAGGCTGAGGCTACTTTGGTCACCCACAAAAGTAAAGTATCATTTTTCTCGGGAGACCAAGGGGAACGTTGGGTATTAAGAAATTAGTGCCTGCGCTGTGATCCTACAGCTTACGCACACAGAAATGTGAGGAAAATGTGACTTTGTAAGTAAATTTGAGGTTTGTGGGGGATTCTGGGTAAGAAAATGCTGGGGGATCCATGCAAGCCACACCGCCAGCCAAGAGTCAGTATACGCACACCACCATCCACACACACCACCAGCCAAGTGCCATCCACGCACACCGTCAGTCAAGCGCTATCCACACACCGCCAGCCAAGCAACATCCATGCACACCGCCAGCCAAGCGCCATCCACGTACACCGCCAGCCAAATGCTATCAATGCACACAATCAACCAAGCAATATCCATGCACTCTGCCAGCCAAGCGCCACCCATGCACTTTGCCAGCCAAGTGCCATCCCCGCACACCGCCAGCCAAGCAGGGCTGGACTGGGAACAGCAACCAGCCCTGGCAGAGTGCTGCTCGACCAGCCCTGGGAGGGGGGGCATGCTAGTAAAAAGCACCACTCCCGCTTTTGTAACTGGGGCCCAATATTGCAGCATTGCTGCAAAACTGGCCCCCAGTGACAAAACCGCCCCCACAACCAGAAAATTGGCCCCCACCCTTCCGGCCCACCGGGGAAATGTCCGGTGCCCGCTACGGCCAGTCCGGATCTGCAGCCAAGCACCATCCATGCACACAGCCAGCCAAGCACCAGTCCACGTACACCGCCAGCCAAGCACCACTCCATGCAAACCACCAGGCAAGCGCCAAACTACACGCATCGTCATCAAGCGCGAGTCCATCCACACCATTAGTGAAGTGCAGGTCCACACACACCACCAGCAAAATGCCAGCCAAAGGTCAATATACGCAGACGTCAGCCAAACTCCAGTTTACACACACACAAACTCTCCCTGGTTTCTAGTGGTATTCTGCCCCCGCTTGGGTGCAGATGAGAATACAAATATCACTGAAACAGCCAAAATGTGTGCCTAAAAAAAGGGGAACGACCCTTGCCTATGGGGCTTCCCACTGGCATGCCTATAAACATATCCCTTTTGCCTAGTGGGCTTTCTGCCCCCCCAGTGGGTAGCAGATAAGGGGCAATGGTAATTTTTTGGGGGAGTGGTGGGGGCATTGGCATGCCCATTTTGGGCAGCCCCCACCTCTACGTATAAAAAAAAACAATCCCTGTTGCCTAGTGGGCTTTCTGCCCCCTCAGGGGGCAGATCAGGGGCTATTGCCCCCATCTGCCTCCTGGGGAGGCAGAAAGACTGTGGGGTTTTTGTCAGGGGTGGAGGCATTGGCATGCCCCTTTTTGGGCAGCCCCCACCCCTATATACATTTAAAAAATCCCTGGTGCCTAGTGTGCTTTCTGCCCCCCTGGGGGACAGATCAGGGGCTATTGCCCCATCTGCCTCCCAGGGGAGGCAGAAAGGCTGTGGAGTTATTTTTTGGGGGTGGGGGCATTGGCTTGCCCATTTTGGGCAGCCCCCACCCCTACGTATAAAACAAATCCTTGGCGCCTAGTGGGATTTCTACCCTCCCTGGTGGCAGATCAGGGGCTATTGCCCCATCTGCCTCCAGGGGGGCAGAAAGACTGTGGTATTTTTTGGGGTGGTGGGGGCATTGGCATGCCCATTTTGGGCAGCCCCCACCCCTATATACATAAACAAAATAATCCCTGGTGCATAGTATGCTTTCTCCCCCCCTCCCAGGGAGCAGATTGGGGGGATACTGCCCCCATCTGCCTCCTAGGAGGGCAGAAAGACTGTGGAATTTTGCATGGGTGGGGGCATTGGCATGCCCATCTCGGGCAACCCACACCCCTAAATAAAAGAAGACAAATAATCTCTGGCATCTAGTGGACTTTCTGCCCACCCACGGAGGGCAGATTGTGGGCTATTGCCCCCATTTGCCTCCCAGGGGCCACAGAAAGACTCTGGAATATTGCAGGGGTGGAGGTATTGGCATGTCCATCTCGGGCAGCCCCCAACCCTAAATATATATTTTTTTAAATCCCTGGCATCTAGTGGGCTTTCTGGAGGACAGATCGGGGGGCTATTGCCCCATCTGCCTCCCAGTGGTGGGCAGAAAGACTGTGGAAGTTTGCAGGAGTGGGGGCATTTGCATGCCCATCTCGGACAGCTCCCACCCAAAAATCCAATGTAAAAAAAATCCCTGGCATCTAGTGGGCTTTCTGCCCCCTGGGGGTCAGATTTGGGGCTACTGCCCCCATCTGCCACACAGGGGGGGGGGCAGAAAGACTGAACTTTTGCTGGAGAGGTGGGGGCATTGGCATGCCTATCTTGGGCAGCCCCCACCCCTAAAATCAAATGTTTTAAAAACCTGGCTTCTAGTGGGCTTTATGCCCCCTGGGGAGGCAGAATGACTGGAATTTTGCTGGGTGGGTGGGGGCATTGGCATGCCAACTTGGGAGGCCGCCACTCCTAAATCAAATAAAAGCAAATCCCTGGCTTCTAGTCTGCTTTCTGCCCCCCCCCAGGGGCAGATTGGGGGCTACTGCCCCCACCTGCCCCCCAGGGGGGCAGAAAGACTGATCTTAACCAAATTATTTTGGGAGGAGCAAAGACCCTTGCCCAAGGTGCCACTCCCCCCTCCTTGGTGTCCAGTGGGTGGATCCCTGCTTGGCGATCGCCCTCCTGGGGAAATCCTCAAGCAGAGATCCACTAGGGAGGGTTACCATTGGAAAGGGGAGATTCTCCCCTTTCCAATGATACCTCTCCTGAATTTCTACGTGCTCGGGGGGCTGAGACAGCCCCCTGAGCACGTAGAAAGTTAAACTGAAATGAGCCTATTGGTTCATTTCAGTTTCGGTTTCTCTGAAATGAGGTCAGCTTGACGTGCGCACTGATCTTCATTTCTGAGACACCAAACACACAGCCTCGGGAGCTGGAGAATCCCTTCCCCAGCTCCCGCGGCTGTTGGGGGGAAAAGGAAACCCCTCTGGTGCCCACACCAGAAGGATTTCCAGTGCCATGTGATCGGACGGCAGGGAGCTGTCCGACACACATGAGCACTGGTGCTTCGGACGGCTCCCTGCCGTCCAACACACCGAAGGGGTTAACATAAAATATTTTTAAAACAAACCATTTTAATTACAAATAAATAATTAAACAAAATAAAAAATTACAATATACTAAAAATATATTACATATTAAAAACATTAATAATTATAAATATTATTGTTTTAAATAAACAAAAACACAATAATATAAATGTAAACAATATAAACTAGACTGTAAAATGTTACAATTAATACATATACTATTCCAACTACAATTTATACAAAAGTAGGCAAAGGGTTATACTCAGGAGGGGTAAAATTTACTTTTCCCACTCCAGCCAATGCAGCAATAGGGAAAGTGTTGGATTGCGGCTGGGTAAAATTTACTATTCCCACTTCAGTCAGTGCAAAAGTAAGGAAAGTATTGGATAACGGAGGGGTAAAAGTCACTATTCCCACTCCAGTCAGTGTAACATAAAGGGGAAAGTGTTGGACAGCAGAGGGGTAAAATTTACTATTCCCACTTCAGTCAGTGCAAGTGTAGGGAAAGTGTCGGAATACGGAGGGGTAAAATTTTCTATTCCCACTCCAGTCAGTGCAACAGTAGGGAAAGTGTTGAATTGTGAAGGGGTTGAAATTTACTATTCCCACTCCAGCCAGTGCAGGATTAGAGAAAGTGTTGGATTGTGGGAGGGGGGTTGAAATTTACTATTCCCACTCCAGCCAGTGCAGGATTAGAGAAAGTGTTGGATTGTGGGAGGGGGGTTGAAATTTACTATTCCCATTCCAGCCAGTGCAAGATTAGAGAAAGTGTTGGATTGCGGGGGGTGTGGAATTTACTATTCCTACTCCAGTCAGTGCAACAATAGGGAAAGTGTTGGTTTGCGGAGGGGTAAAATTTACTATTCCCAGTCCAGTCAGTGCAAGAGTAGGGAAAATGTTGGATAGCGAAGGAGGTAAAATTTACTATTCCCAATCCAGTCAGTGCAACAGTAGGAAAAGTGTTGGATAGCAGAGGGGTAAAATTTACTATTACCACTCCAGTCAGTGCAACAGTAGGGAACGTGTTGGTTTGCGGTGGGGTAAAATGTACTATTCCCAGTCCAGTCAGTGCAACAGTAGGAAAAGTGTTGGATAGCGAGAGGGGTAAAATTTACTATTCCCACTCCAGTCAGTGCAACAGTAGGGAAAGTATGCGGAGGGGTAAAATTTACTATTCCCACTCCAGTCATTGCAACAGTAGGGAAAGTGCTGTATTGCGGAGGGGTAAAATGTACTATTCCCAGTCCAGTCAGTGCAACAGTAGAGAAAATGTTGGCTAGCGAAAGGGTTAAAATGTACTATTCCAACTCCAGTCAGTGCAACAGTAGGAAAAGTGTTGGAACGCAGAGGGGTAAAATGTACTATTCCCTCTCTAGTCAGGACAACATTAGAAACAGACTAATTAACTTAAACAAAATAAAATAATTTCAAAAACATACTAAAAAACTAAAAGTATATATGTAAAAATAAAAAATAAAAATAATTTTTTTAAATAAAATTAAATACATTAAGTATTTATGACAATGTTTGATATATAATAAATAACTATACATATTATTATAATTCAAATACAAAACTATATTCTCAAATTAATATTAACCAATATAAACAATGTAGTTTACATTTAAAAAGCACAACACAATTAACACCGACAATAATAAATAACAAATATATAAAACATTAATTAACTATTTTTACATTTATTATTGCCTAAATAACTTTATACCCTATATTTCTACAACGTACACAACACATATCTAAAATTAAATCTTTAAAAGCTATCTCACACATGTTACATGAATAAATACCTCCCCACCCTTTATCCATGCAAAACAAATAACCCACACCTAATATATAAAATTTAAAAAAATTATTTGAATCATTTTCATAATTAATTGTCAAAAAAACAATTATTAACAATTGACTATAACTATATTTAATTAACTTCACTTCCTTTAATCATGCAAATGCCACAACTCACACCTAATATATAACATAAAGAATATCTTAATTACAGAGTTTAAATAATTATTTATCATTTCAATAATTATTATAAAATAATATTAATTAATTATTGTAATTAATTTCCTACACACAATTTCTCCATATAAAAACAACACATATATATATATATATATATATATATACATATATATTCTTGGTGTGTTGTTTTTATATGGAGAAATTGTGTGTAGGAAATTAATTACAATAATATATATATTATTACAGAATTTACATAATTAATTGTCAATTAAATTATAAATGTTAATTAAAAATTAATCATTAATTAATTATAATTAATTTACTTGCCAGCCTATACCCCTGCAAAACACACAAACCACACCTGAAACATAATTTTAAAAAATAATTACACGAATAACATAATAATAATCAATTAAATAATTATTATTAAAACTTATTTATTAATTACTTATCATTAATTTACCTCACACCTTATACCCCTACAAAACAAACAACCTGCACCTCAACATTAATTAAAAGACTAAAGTTAATTATACAACTGACAAATAATTATCAATTAAATAAATATATTAATTAAAAAATAAATATTTATTATAATCTATTACTTTCCACCCTAAACCCCTATAAACCCAACAACCCGCTACAGTACTAGAAATGAAAAAAAAAATCACAACTACTAACAATTTAAAAACTATATTAAAAACCTTTAACAACAGTTAAACAAACATTTTATAACATATACAATTAAAATACATACTAAAATACATAAAAATAATTCACAAACGATATTCCTAACAATGATAGTTTCGTAAACTATATTAATGATTTCGATATTGTAAAATCGATATTATCTACCTTAAAATTGATATTCTTGACACCGATATTCTTGCACACAATATTTCTGTGTGGCAATATTTCAGACTCGATATTTCTGACTGACGATATATTTTTTTTAGATATTTTGTCCGAATAGCTTTTCTTGTAGATGTCTTTTACACAGGAAGAATTGGGGTGTTACATGGAGTATGATAGACCTGACAGCATTATGGTGGTCTTCCCCCACTTTTTACCAGCCTCCCTCCATTTTCTGACCTTCTTTTTGCTGATTTTAAGACTCTGTGCACTTTACCACTGCTGACCAGTGCTAAAGTGCTTGTGCTTTTTCCCACAAACATGGTAATATTGGTTTAACCCCACTTGGCATATTTAATTTACTTATAAGTCCCTGGTAAACTTCACTACATGTGCCTAGGGCCTGTAAATTAAATGCTACTAGTGGGCCTGGTGCACTCATTGTGCCACCCACTTAAGTAGCCCTCTAACCATGGCTCAGTCCTGCCATTGTAGAGCCTGTATGTACAGTGTAACTCTGTCACTTCGACCTGGCAAGATAAACCACTTGCCAGGCTTAAACCTTCCATTTTTATACATATATCACCCATAAGGTAGGCCATGTATGACTCACAGGGCAGGGTGCAATGTATTTAAAAGGCAGGACATGTACTTTTAAGTTTTACATGTCTTGGTAGTGAAAATCTCTCAATTTTGTTTTTAACTACTGCAAGGCCTATCCCTCCCATAGGAAAGCATTGAGATGCCTTATTACATCTTTTAAGTGTAATTCCCAATTGTGAAGAGATACACTTTTCAAGTTTGGTGTCACTCAACTGATAATTCAAAATCACAGCTTATGGTGAAGTTGGATTTTAAATTACAGTTTAGCAAATGCCACTTTTAAAAAGTTTGCATTTACCTTCTTTAGCCATTCTATGCCTTCTGCCTGTCTCGAATACATGTCTGGGGTGGGTGACAGATGGGCTTTGTGCTTTCCCTCTAGACAGCCACACACACAGGGAGCGTAGGTGTGACTGATGGGCCATCCTGGGCAGGATGGGAGGGAGGGGCTGACACACCTGAATGGGCTGTGTCCTGACACAGCACAAATGGCTGCATACCCACCTGTACTAAGTCTGGAGCCAGGCAGGACGGGAGGACCTCTGTGCACTTCAAAGCTTTCTTTGAAGTCTGCCCCACTCCAAAGACACAACTAAGGGGTCGATTCCGATTCGGGCCGGAAAAGCACCGACCGACTCGGACCCGGAAAAAATACCGACCGACACGTACCCGTGGCGCACGACACGCCAAGTACGATGCAAGGCGCGGAAAATCCGACCGACACGTACGGAAACAAAGTCGACCGACCGAGCCGCACGGAAAGCAGCAATCCGGCCGGAAAAACACGCGAATCCAACCGACCGACACGCACCCGGAACAAATCCGACCGAAACGTACACGCGAACTCCAAACCGCAAAGTACGATGCAAGGCGCGAAAACCACGACCGAGTCAGACGGAGGACAAGCCGTACGACCGACGCGCATACAAAACCGAGCCGAAGCAACACAATACACCGCGACCGACGCGTACGCAGCATAGAAAACTGCACAAACACAGCGTGAACGAAACGGAGAACACCGTACGAGACCAATGCAGGGTCCAACTCGGTCACAAGAACGTTTCCAACATACACAAACAGCACAAAGGAAAAATCACCCAAAAAAAGGCCAAACAAGCAATTACCAAGCCAATAAATACTGGGGGTGGGGGGGACAGAGAACAAAGACACACCCACAACTCCACCTATATAAAGGACACAAATCACTACCATGAGCCTTTGCAAATGCCATTCCACTGCCAGCACCCAAGAGAAAGCAACCACACACCCACAGCTCATCCCTCACACAAGCCACACACCATCAGCACACCAACAAATACCTACCTCACATACACCCAGCAAAACACACACTCACACACCCTCACCTGCACACCAACACACACATCACCCACCATCACCACCCATCACCATGCCCCCAAGAAGAATCCCAAGTTCCTAGATAGTGAATTGGAAGTCATGGTAGACGAGATCCTCAGGGTGGAGCCACAGCTGTTGGCACATTGGTCCAACAGACCCCCATGTCGCAGAAAACCAAGATGTGGGAGAGGATCATCAACAGGGTGAACGCCCAATCACCATGTCGGCGCACAAAGACCGACATCCAGAACAGGTGGTATGACGTGCGCAGGAGGGTACGGAAAATGCTGAAGCAAGACTACATCAACAGCCAACACACCGGCAGTGGCCCTCCTGCCAAGCCAATATACCTCAGGCCCTGGGAGGAGAAGGTGCGGGCCATCCTTCCGCCAGTGAGCGTATATGGACTAGAGGACATCCCAGAGCCTGGTGAGTACACAACAAATGTACACAATATACTGCCACAAAACACACACATCATTGTCAAGGGGAGAGTCAAACCATGCACTCTAGCAATTACACAGCAACCAGAACAGAATCATCCCAAAATGTGTATGTCAGTCAGATAAACACAACACATGCCATCAAAAAAGTCACATCCAACTGTGCCAACACATGTACAAACACAACCACAACTACAGCTAGGCAGTGGCACAAATAGAACTAACAAACACATCCAGACATGTAGCCACCACAACAACACCAACACACAGTGAAGACCACTCAAAGGAAGGAATTCTGTGTATGCTGGCCAAGTCAGTGTAGCCAATAGCATCATGGGAGTCGCAGTCACACATATTGCCCCCCCACAACTGTCCCATCAACACCACCCTGAACCATGCTCACATCACAGGAAGTGGAGAAGGACTCACAAGATGGCTGACACTGGCTACTGCTGTGGGGAGCACAAGGCCCTGCTGGAAACTGTGCACCAACAAACAGCAGGACACCACTGACTGACATCCTGAGAGACAACTTACACTCCCTGCAATGCAAGCACGTTCCATGGTGGGATATCTGGCTAGCTGGGTGGGAAGGGGGACTTGCAGCACTGACCATAGTCACAAGCACCTCCCCTCACACCCCCCAACACAAACTCCACAGAACCCACCTGGTAGAATGCAATGCCCCCCATCCTAACACAAGATCCCACAAAGAACCACCACCCTGGGTCATGTTGTGTGAAGCACAGGGACACTCTTGGGACTTCCAGCCAAACAACTGCCAGGACAACACTCCCAGCCATCCTGTCAGCACAGCCACCCCACCCCACAGGGAAGCAGAGTCAAAAGGAAGGAAGCATGGGCATGCTGGGAAGGGGGAGGAGGCAATAGCATGATGGGAGTCGTAGACACAGCTCTACATCCCCCACCACATGGCCCAGCAAGCTCACACTCACGCATGCACATCCCACAGAGAGTGGAAAGGCCCATCAAAGATGTCTGACACTGTTGCTGTGTCGTGGGGAGCACAAGGGCATGCTGGGTACTGCACACCAACCAACAGCAGGACACCACTGTCAGCCATCTTGCCATTGCTCTCACACCCACACACACTGAACTCCACACAAAAGCAAGTAAGTATGGGAATGCTGGGAAGTGGGTTGGAGGCAATGGCATGATGGGAGTCGTAGTCACTGATATTGGTCACCCCCACAACTGTCCCATCAACACCACCCTGAACCATGCTCACATCACAGGAAGTGGAGAAGGACTCACAAGATGGCTGACACTGGCTACTGCTGTGGGGAGCACAAGGCCCTGCTGGCAACTGTGCACCAACAAACAGCAGGACACCACTGACTGACATCCTGAGAGACAACTTACACTCCCTGCAATGCAAGCACGTTCCATGGTGAGATAACTGGCTGGCTGGCTGGGTGGGAAGGAGGACTTGCAGCACTGACCATAGTCACAAGCACCTCCCCTCACACCCCCCAACACAAACTCCACAGAACCCACCTGGTAGAATGCAATGCCCCCCATCCTAACACAAGATCCCACAAAGAACCACCACCCTGGGTTATGTTGTGTGAAGCACAGGGACACTCTTGGGACTTCCAGCCAAACAACTGCCAGGACAACACTCCCAGCCATCCTGTCAGCACAGCCAGCCCACCCCACAGGGAAGCAGAGTCAAAAGGAAGGAAGCATGGGCATGCTGGGAAGGGGGTGGAGGCAATAGCATGATGGGAGTCGTAGTCACTGATATTGGTCACCCCCACAACTGTCCCATCAACACCACCCTGAACCATGCTCACATCACAGGAAGTGGAGAAGGACTCACAAGATGGCTGACACTGGCTACTGCTGTGGGGAGCACAAGGCCCTGCTGGCAACTGTGCACCAACAAACAGCAGGACACCACTGACTGACATCCTGAGAGACAACTTACACTCCCTGCAATGCAAGCACGTTCCATGGTGGGATATCTGGCTAGCTGGGTGGGAAGGGGGACTTGCAGCACTGACCATAGTCACAAGCACCTCCCCTCACACCCCCAACACAAACTCCACAGTACCCACCTGGTAGAATGCAATGCCCTCCATCCTAACACAAGATCCCACAAAGAACCACCACCCTGGGTCATGTTGTGTGAAGCACAGGGACACTCTTGGGACTCTTAGCCAAACAACTGCCAGGACAACACTCCCAGCCATCCTGTCAGCACAGCCAGCCCACCCCACAGGGAAGCAGAGTCAAAAGGAAGGAAGCATGGGCATGCTGGGAAGGGGGAGGAGGCAATGGCATGATGGGAGTCGTAGTCACAGACATAGCTCACCCCCACAACTGTCCCATCAACACCACCCTGAACCATGCTCACATCACAGGGAGTGGAGAAGGACTCACAAGATGGCTGACACTGGCTACTGCTGTGGGGAGCACAAGGCCCTGCTGGCAAATGTGCACCAACAAACAGCAGGACACCACTGACTGACATCCTGAGAGACAACTTACACTCCCTGCAACGCAAGCACGTTCCATGGTGGGATAACTGACTGGCTGGGTGGGTGGGAAGGAGGGCTGGCTGTCAACCAAACACAACCAATGCAGACCATGTTCACACCCCAGAAAATACATAGAAATGCCCAAATAATGCAGGACAATGTGCCACACCAATATCAACCCCTGACTGTGACGACTCAGGACAATGCAATGTACAGGCCCGCACCCAGAGGCACAGTCACAACTGTAATGTGTGTCAACCATTGATGCCTGCAGAAACATGACATACATTGTTTGTGTCTCCCAAAAACAGGTGATGATGGGGACACAGCAGCAGACGCTGAGGAGTCCCAGTCCCAGGCTCAAGAGGATGCCGAGCTCACTGGCGTCGTACAGCCTCTGTCCTCCTCGGACGATGAAGAACAACCTGGCACATCCGGTGCAAGTCAACATGCAGCACCAGCAGGACCACCAGCTGCAGCACCAGCAGGACCACCAGCTGCACCCCCTGCACCCACCCCTACAACGACTGTCACCACGAATACCATCCCTGCCGACATGGACAGAATAAGGAGCAACACCAGCACAGTGACCCTGGACCAACCTGGGGCCATGGACACCACCACCACCACCAACCCCCAAGGTGGACCAGGGTTATCTGTGCGTGCCACTGCACACACTGCACATGTCAGCAGGGGTGGTGGGAGGAGTGGGAGACAGAGGTCGCTGCTTGCAGACGTTGCTGGTGTGCATGATGACCCACAACTGGTACGCATAGCTGATGCGTACCAGTCCAGCACCGGAGAGCTCAGCCAGGTAGTGGGGCTCCTCAGAGACATTAAACAGCAGCAGGCTGCCCATCATGCCCGCTTGGACTCCCACATGTCCCACGTGGAGTCACACATGTCCCGTGTGGACTCACACATGTCCGCGTGGAGTCCAAGTGGGATGCACTGCATGAGATGACGGCGGTGCACAGGGACATTTTACAATGCCTCCGCCAGATGAACAGCAACCAGTCCACACCTCCCTGTGTGCCAACAACATCTGGTGCCGAACAAACTGCAACTGCCACAGGGAGGGAGGAGGACTCTGGCGGAGAGTCCCCTGCACCGCAGCAGCCTGCACTTGAGGGCCCCCCAAGAAGAGGGGTCGTCCGAGGAGGGAAAAGTGAGAGGCCGATGGCCAAGCGCAACTCCCAGGAAGCCTGAACCTGTTCTGGATGTTCGCCTTTGTGCACAGACTGTTCACCCTGTTGACGGCAACACTACTCCCACACATTGCATGGGGAGTACAAGTTGGACCAATGTGTCAGACAACTGTGGCCCCGATACTGGGGATCCTGTCTACCCGGACTTTCAATTCACCTAGGAACTTGGGATTGCAAGATTCATGTACAGCACAACCCATCCTATGCACTATTAACACAAATGTATCACAATAAACACACTAATACACCATACTTGCCTCTGTCGTGATTCCAACGTGGGTGCTGTTATGGGGATGATGAACTGCAAAATTACACTGTGTATGCGAACTGCAACAGCAAGGACAACACAGGCATGTGAGTACAGGAAACGTGACACACATGAGGGAGACACACCACCAGGGCTACACGACACATACACACCTAGGCCATCTGACTCATTGCCTACACTGATGTTGCCAGGGAAGACGGTGCAATGCACAGACACCACACCCATTCCCAGTTGTAGTCAAGTAGCCCACAGGTGCAGTAAGCAAATGGCAGTCAAATGTGTGACCACAGACAACGCACATCACAAAGTGAAGCACAGGTTTATTACACAGTTGCAACATGCCGTAACCACTACAGATGCAAGGTAACCCCACCTGGCAGCGGGCACACAGTCAACAACTGTAGACGGAAGGAAGTCCATGGGTGTGGCGCACATCACCTGTAGGGACACAACAGCTACCAGCCTGGATGTGCAATCACGTCGTCGGTGGACACAGTTGACCAAACGAATCTGAAAGTACCCTGTGAAGGACAGAAATGACACACAGTCAAAAGCAATGGAGTACAGGACAGAACAGCAAAACACATGCACAATACATGTTACAAGATACCCACCCAGAACCAAGTTAGCATGTCAACACTGTTGGGGAGTACAGCCCACCTGTCACCACACATCGCAACACACATCCAGTCAAGTGGCCCATGGACACACTCCAACAACACCAGAGCACCACCCACACATCATGCCAACTCACATCATTGACATGACACCTCAGGATACTCACATTCAGCTAAAGAAGTTGGTGATGAGCTGTGTGCGGACATCACCATCACCATCATCATCATCATCGTCACTGGCATCGTGGTCCAGGCCAGGATCCTCCACAGGTGGCGGATGTTGGTCATTGTCATCCTGGATGAGAGGCAACTCCTTCCGCACTGCCAGGTTGTGGAGCATGCAGCAGACGATGATAATCTTGCACACTTTCGCAGGGGCATATGGGAGGGACCCTCCGGTCTTGTCCAGGCAGCGGAAGCGGCTCTTCAGGAGACCAAAGGTCCGCTCAATCACTCTCCTGGTCCGACCATGTGCCTCATTGTAGCGCATCTGGGCAGGTGTCACAGGGTTCCTGAGGGGTGTCAGCAACCACGGCATGTTGGGGTATCCCGAGTCACCTACGGACAGACAAGTGCACATTAGCTGACTTGGAAAAGTGGGCGGAATACTACAGATCAGATCACACACAATGGCACAAAGTCAGTACACACCGACAAGCCAGGCACGCTGGTTCTGCATCTGTGCCATCATCCTGGGGATGCGACTACTCCTCATCACAAAGGCATCGTGTGCTGAACCAGGGAAACGGGCACACACGTGTGTGATGGTCATGTCTGCAAGACACACCACCAGTGCATTGACCGAGTGGTAGTGCTTGCGGTTCCTGTAGGCCTGCTCCTGGGCCTGTGGTGGTACCAAAGCCACATGTGTCCCATCAATGGAGCCAATGACATGCGGCATCCTCCCCAGGGCATAAAAGTCACTCTTCACGTCAGTGAGTCGTCGCAGTCTAGGGAAATAGATGTACCGGTTCAGGAAGAGCAACATTGCCGCCAAAACATCGCGGAGCACACGGCTGAACATGGTCTGTGACATCCCACCAGCAGTCGCCACAGTATGTTGGAAGGTACCAGTGGCAAAGAAGTGTAGGGCTGCCATCACCTTCACCTTGGGGGTCAGCGCTGTAGGATACGGCCGGCCAGGCTGCAAATGTGGGGACAACTGCACTGCCAAATCCTCAATCAGCTGCCTGGTGAAGCGGTACCGTCGGATGCTGTCCCGTTCCACCATCGTTGCCAGGTCTGGGAATGGCCGATGGACAGCAGGAGCCCTGCAGTGCAGAGGAGAAGTAAGCAAGATTGTCAGTCACCCCACATATGCGGCATTGAACACACTCAAGATCCCAACATACATCATTATGAGGCACAACTACATGAAGTGTGCAGTACCGGAAGGACATGTATGGTACATACATGGCCAACATCTGTCAACACGGTCCAACAGGTGGCATCAATTAGTCCCAGGTTGGCCCATTGGATATCATGAGGCCGTGTCACAGTTCCCATCTCCTGCTGCCGTGTCACAATAACCCCCACAGGGACATGTGAGGACAGATGTGCCCCAGGCACCACAGCTCAACGACAGGTACATTCCCAGGGACCCTGTAATGCCACATGGACACTGGCATTACATGGAGTATCATGTATACACCACAGCAAAACAACCATGACCCCCACAGGTAGTGGCCCCACTTGCCACGGCAGGACAGACATGGACGTCTGTGACACACACGCACAACATCAGAGTCCATGCACACACAACGTGGATGTGGAGACTGTCTCCCATTGTGCACATGAAATCAGAGACATTGTAAACACCACATGCACAAAGACTGTGGAGGACCATCACTATTGTGCCACTGGGACACCCTGGCTCAAACATACCGTCCCACATGGGACTCACGGGGTATGTGACATGACATACACATACACCACTGTGAAATGTGACCATGGCACATGCACAGATATGAACAGTTGCACATCACAGTGGTCACGTACACGTAACACCCAGGATCCTGTCCCCATGAACACGTGCACAGCCTGGGGGTGGCTGCCCACAGGTGACACCCACAGGACAACATGTACACCAACATACACACAATAGGAAATGCAGCCTTACATGCCTTATGATAAAGTTTGGACAGGCTGTCGTGATGTAGGTGTGCCCCTCACTCCCTGGGAGCTATCTGTGGCTGGCATATGTCCATCTGAGACAGGCATGCTGACATATGCCAGTCACATGTACAGTGATGCGTTGAACAGCAATGGACCGATCGGTGCCTCCGGCCGGCCCATTGCTTTCAATGTGTGCGGGTACGCGTTGTACCCCTGTGCGCGTTGAACTGCAATGGACCGATCGGTGCCTCCGGCCGGCCCATTGCTTTCAATGTGTGCGGGTACGCGTTGTACCCCTGTGCGCGTTGAACAGCAATGGACCGATCGGTGCCTCCGGCCGGCCCATTGCTTTCAATGTGTGCGGGTGCGCGTTGTACCCCTGTGCGCGTTGTACCGCAATGGACCGATCGGTGCGCACCCATTGACAATGGGCTTGCCTGGCAACGGACGCGTTTTCGAATTTCGAGCGAGTCGGTTGCTGGAAAATCAGTTGGTCACCCACAACAATGTTGCAAAATCATGTATGTCATGAAGTTGAAGATTTGAAGGATGCTGTGGGCGTGTTTTGGTGCTGCTATTCCATGGATTGGCCAGATTCAGAAGATGCAAACGACTTGGACCTATCACTTTGGACACAAGGGACAGTATCTGCCTCTCCAGCACATATATATTGCTGGCTGTTCCCCTGAGAGCCCACTTGCCTGCACTACATGCTCCAGGACGACATCTGCCACTGCACTGCTGCTGTCTCTGCCCCTCTGGACCCTGCAATGGCACGTACTGTGGAGAGAGCCCCAGCCTTCAGCCTTGAAGAGAACCAGGCCCTGCTGGACAGCCTACTTCCACAGTACAGCAAGCTGTATGGGACACCAGGGGAGCAGGTGAGTGTTCTGTGCACTGCCTTTCTGAATGTGCATTTTGTCTGACTAGCAAGGCTGAGAGTCTGCACGCCACTGGCTAGCAGGCTCACTGAGTAGTTGTCACCCCCCATAGTGTGTAGTGACTTGCACTGGACAGGTATGGTGCAGTGACAGTGCATTTGAACATGGTTTTACTTCCCATGCAATGATACCATGTAGTGACGTCTGGCAAACTGTCCATGGGCAGCTTTGCACTGCCTGTGTACATCATGTGCCCCTGTGATTGAGACATGTATATACAACTGTGTCATGCACGGATATGTTGCATGTGTGGTAATGGCCTTTTCACTTTGTCATCCTGACAGGTTAATGCCCATCGGAAGCAGGAAATCTGGAAGGACATCGTCCGGGCTGTCCGGTCCGTGGGGGTCTACAAGCGCCGGATCCGCAACTGCCAGAAGAGGTGGCAGGACCTTCGGGGCTGGACCCGGAGGATTGCACGGGTCCAGCTGAAGCTGTCGCCTCCTCGCAGGAGGGGCGGAACACGGACCCTGACCCCCACATGCTCCAGATCCTGGCGGTGGTCTTTCCAGACCTGGATGGGCAGCTGAAGGCCAGACAGCAGCAAGGAGGGGGTGAGTCAAAGACTGCACTGTGAACTCTGTATTACATGCTTTGTGCCCTCCTCTGGCCTGGTTCAACTGCCACAGTGCAGCAGTCATGTTGTCCAGGAGCCATGTCCCTCTATTGTGCACTGCCCACTGCTCATCTGATACCCAGGTGTGGCCCTCACAGTCAGGGAATTGTGTCACTTGGGACTGTGTCCTTGCAGTTTGCTTCACTAAAGGTGGGGGACAGCATCTGTTTCCCTAACTCTGTTGTGGGCATCATGGGTGGGTCCATTGTTCACACAACGCCTGGGTTTGGACATGTGATCTGCGTGTTGCTTTGATATGCGGTCCACTTGCTGAGCTGAGCCACCACATGTGCCTGGGGTATGTGGCACACGCCCATGCAGCGGGTGGGAACAATGTTTGTGCCCCAGGAGTGTGCAGATTACGTGTGTCACACATACATAGCCAGCTATCCACTGTCCAGGGCACATCCCTCATTCATGTGGAGCAGGACAGTCATGCCTACTCCAGGCCATGCAATGCACTCTGTACTCCCACTCCCGTGTATCAGCTGACACATTGTGCACAGTGATTTGACCCCTCCGGTGTCTGCCTCTGTGTCAGTGTGCTGTGGATTAGTTGCCAGGACTGCTGGGGTGTTTCTTGGTAGGGGCTCAGCATGCCCCTGGAGATGTGACCATAGGAGACGATACTTGTGTGTCACATAGGTGTTTGATCAGCTGCCCGTGCAGACTGGGGTATGCGAATGTGATGTTCAGGCAGCTGTTCCCCATTCACAGCAAATTGTGAGGGGCTCAGGTTCAGAGGGTAGTGTCACAGGTCTCCCATATGTCCAATAGGTGTGACCTGGACAGATGAGGGTTGAGATGATGTGTTGTGTGGGGGATGTACATGTGCACTTGTGCAGCTCCAGGACTTGCATTCCCCATGACCTACTATTGTGACACAGTGCATAGTGTTGTTGTCTGGCTGCCAAGTCATACATCACTGAGACAGTGATGTATGACTTAGCAGTCATGCCTCTGCCATGGCATGTGTCAACTTATTTGTGGTCCTGCAGGGGAGTGACATGTGCTACATGCACACCATAGTGGCGCTGGCTATCAGGACATGGGTGCATCATGGTGTCTGTCGCTGGTATGCATCACATGCATTTCCTATTTGACTCTGGGCATCCCTTTCATCCGGAAACCTGTACTCACTCAGTGGCAAGAGCTGTGATGTGTCCACACCGTGTCCTCTGCACTGTCCAACTACTGTGTACTTGGTGCATGTGTCCACACTGGGGTGTTGCAATCCAACAGACACCAGACAGATGGGTGCAAGGCCATGTGGGATGTGAGTGCCATGCTTGGCATCAGACTGACAATTGGCTTCTCCTGTTCAGTTAGGGCACTTTTAGCAATGTACAACTAATGATGCCAGGGCTTGCTCTGTGATGTGCTGTGCTCACAGTGGTGTGTGCGTTTGGTGCAGGTGACTGATGTCTGTCTGTTTCCCCATTGTTTGCAGATACATCCACGGCCACGGAAGGGGACAGCTCCACGGACCAGGAGGAGCCAGAGAGCCAGACTGGGTCAGCAGCCGAGGAGTGGTCGGAGGGACCCAGTGGCACGGAGGGCGAGGGAGCCACACCGAGGAATCCTCAGCACCATCCACCTCAGCTGAGGACCAGAGCAACTCGGAGGATGACTCCCTTGTGGAGGCGGGTGTCAGCAGCCACCACACCCCAGCTAGTGTTGCTGTCCCCGCCACCACCAGCACCACCACCGCCCTCCCATCGGCTCCCATTCCCAAGGTCCGTGGAGGCTCCCATGTTCGGGAGCGTGTCTCCTTTGGCCCAGGCACCGCACCCCCTGCCCCTGTGTCCCCTGCTGCCCTGAGTGAGGAGTCTGTGTACCTCCTTCGCCAGCTCCATGTAGGGCAGACAGCCATGCTGAGTGTCCTCCATGCGCACACCGCACTGTTGACTCAGCTGGTGTCGTTCATGGAGGGCATCTCATCGGGCATGTCTGACCTACAGAGGGGCAACAGGTCCATGGACTCCTCCCTGACGGCAGCAGTGTCCCTCCTCAGACAGTCCCTCACCCCTCCTGCCTCTGCTCCATCCACACTCCCCAGCACCTTGCCCGTCCCAAGCACACACACACCGGCACAGGCACACACCAGCACACACACATCCAGCACACAGACACACACGCCACAAACTAAACGCACACGCACGCACAGTCAGGGGACTGAAACCAGACTCACAGGGGATGGGGCCCTGGTACACACACACGCATCCACGGGCACTGCACAGTCCTCAGTTGCCTCTCCCTCCAAAGCACCCTCCCTTGCCTCACCTGCAACCCCAAAGACCCAGCGCCTCTTCCTCAGTGACCTCGGCCTCTTCCCCTCCGATCCAGCTGCCCCAGCATCCAGGGGGAAGAGGAAGCCCCCACACGGAGCAGAGTGCCCCTCGCCCCCGGACACCCTCCCCCAGGCGCAGACAGACTGAGGCCCCCACCCGCAAGTCCCCCGGAGTGGTAAGAGCAAGACCCCGCCGCCGCCCTGCAGCTCAAGCACCAGGTCACCTTCCTCCATCCCTCAGGCCCCCACTCCACAGGTGCCCCCACCACACCCTGCCCCAGGTTCCCCCACCCACAGATATACCATCCCCAAGAGGCTCCGGCCTTCTCCCCCTGCCACTTGCTCTCCCGGCACCACACCCCCCGCTGCGCTTGTCTGTGCCACTGATGTGGTGAGGGTGTCCTCCCCCTCTGTCCAGCCCACCTTGCCTGTTCCCCATTCTCCTCCCCTGGTGGTAGGCACTGCAGTGGAGTCCACTACCACCCTGTCTGACTTGGGCACTGCAGTGGCGGACCTGTCCACTCCATCTGCAGGGTCCACTGCAGTCGTGCCGGCACCCACAACATCTGAGCCATGCCCCCAGTTGTGCCGGCACACACCATGTCAGACACCTCCACTGCAGTTGTCAGTGGCTCTCCAGCACCCACCACCCCTTCCCTGCTTCCTCCTGGTGAGCCCTGATCCTGTCCCTGCGGTGCCTGGCCTACCCCCGGTTGCCCCTCCTAGTGGATTGTCCCTGGTTTTGTGCAGGCATGTGTAGGGTGGCATCTGCCACTGTCACCCACTTGTGACTTTGTTGATGGACTGGCCATTGGCCTTTGTTTATGTTCTACCGGACTTCTACTTTTAATACCACATATGCTGAATAAAGCAACTTTCTGTTCTCTAGTGCTTTTGCTTCTGATGTACATGATGTTGATGATGCTAACCATGCCCTTGCTGCAGTGATGGTGATATTTGGTCTCATGATTATGAAGTGTTACTGTGCAGGAACCCATGTGGTCCAGGGGTTATGTGTCCTATCCTGTGGTGTATCCATGTCATCCATAGCAGCATCTGAGGGTGTCATGTGTTCAGTATTTGGCAATGAGATTTCCTACTTAGATTGGCAACTTCACATCTGTGGCTTCCACCCCTGCACATCTGTTGTGCCTGCCATTGTTCTATTCGTCTACTTCCCTGACCGTGTGGCCATCTCCAGTGAACATGCAGGTTTGGGCATCAATGGGGAAGGACTCATCTGTGTTGTCAGTGCAACATTGCTATACAAGTGTGTTGGATCTGTGCTGATGATTCCGTTGGCACTTCCATGACCAGGCTGATGGGACGGGAGCCCTCATTTGTTGCTAATTGTTGATTGTGTGTCCCATTGCTGCCATGGTATGGTATCTGTTCGCCTCACATCTGCAGTCTCCACAGGGTATCTGCATGTGTGTGCCCATTGGTGCAAATATGTGGGTCTGCATTCGGATGGTCACTTCTGTCATTGTGTCATTGATGATTGTTGACGGTGTCAGCCCCCATGGGTGTTGTTTGTCTGCACATGGCCAAAGTTATGTCTTATTTGCACTGCAGGATTTGGCTCCCCCAATTTATGTTGCAATGGGACACATACACTACTTTGCCACTGATGTGTTTGTTGTTCTGTGACCAGGAATCATCCATGCAGTTTGGCAGTTGCACCTCTTACTTTGTCAACACTTGCCTTTTGGTCACTGTGATGATGGGGGTTTGGACCCCATTGCCACAATGTTCAAAATGTGCTGCAGCTATGGACCCCACACTTGCCTTTTGGTCACTGTGATGATGGGGGTTTGGACCCCATTGCCACAATGTTCAAGATGTGCTGCAGCTATGGACCCCACACTTGCCTTTTGGTCACTGTGATGATGGGGGTTTGGACCCCATTGCCACAATGTTCAAAATGTGCTGCAGCTATGGACCCCACACTTGCCTTTTGGTCACTGTGATGATGGGGGTTTGGACCCCATTGCCACAATGGTCATGGCCTGCTTGCGTTGTGTGTGCCACACACATATTTGTGTGGCACATGTGCTAGGGGGTCACATTGTATGTTAGAAGTCATGTTCGGTGTTGTAGGCATTTGACACAGTCTACACACGCTTGTCATGGTGTTGGGGGGATGTCTTCTTCTTGCATTCCCTAGGTTGTGGTGTGCTGGTTGTGTCATGCATTGTCCATCCTATGGGTGGGGGTGGTAGTGGTGGTAGGCATCCTGCCCCCCTGGGTGAGGGTGGTAGTAGTGGTGGGCATCCTGCCCCCCTGGCTGAGGGTGGTAGTAGTGGTGGGCATCCTGCCCCCTGGGTGAGGGTGGTAGTAGTGGTGGGCATCCTGCCCCCCTGGCTGAGGGTGGTAGTAGTGGTAGGCATCCTGCCCCCTGGCTAAGGGTGGTAGTAGTGGTAGGCATCCTGCCCCCCTGGGTGAGGGTGGTACTAGTGGTAGGCATCCTGCCCCCCTGGGTGAGGGTGGTACTAGTGGTAGGCATCCTGCCCCCCTGGGTGAGGGTGGTAGTAGTGGTGGGCATCCTGCCCCCCTGGGTGAGGGTGGTAGTAGTGGTAGGCATCCTGCCCCCCTGGCTAAGGGTGGTAGTAGTGGTAGGCATCCTGCCCCCCTGGGTGAGGGTGGTACTAGTGGTAGGCATCCTGCCCCCCTGGCTGAGGGTGGTAGTAGTGGTAAGCATCCTGCCCCCCTGGCTAAGGGTGGTAGTAGTGGTAGGCATCCTGCCCCCCCTGGGTGAGGGTGGTAGTAGTGGTAAGCATCCTGCCCCCTGGCTAAGGGTGGTAGTAGTGGTAGGCATCCTGCCCCCCTGGCTAAGGGTGGTAGTAGTGGTAGGCATCCTGCCCCCTGGGTGAGGGTGGTAGTAGTGGTGGGCATCCTGCCCCCCCTGGCTGAGGGTGGTAGTAGTGGTAAGCATCCTGCCCCCCTGGCTAAGGGTGGTAGTAGTGGTAGGCATCCTGCCCCCCTGGGTGAGGGTGGTAGTAGTGGTAGGCATCCTGCCCCCCTGGCTAAGGGTGGTAGTAGTGGTAGGCATCCTGCCCCCTGGGTGAGGGTGGTAGTAGTGGTGGGCATCCTGCCCCCCTGGGTGAGGGTGGTAGTAGTGGTGGGCATCCTGCCCCCCTGGCTAAGGGTGGTAGTAGTGGTAGGCATCCTGCCCCCCTGGGTGAGGGTGGTAGTAGTGGTGGGCATCCTGCCCCCCTGGGTGAGGGTGGTAGTAGTGGTGGGCATCCTGCCCCCTGGGTGAGGGTGGTAGTAGTGGTAGGCATCCTGCCCCCTGGGTGAGGGTGGTAGTAGTGGTAGGCATCCTGCCCCCTGGGTGAGGGTGGTACTAGTGGTAGGCATCCTGCCCCCCTGGGTGAGGGTGGTAGTAGTGGTGGGCATCCTGCCCCCTGGGTGAGGGTGGTAGTAGTGGTAGGCATCCTGCCCCCCTGGCTAAGGGTGGTAGTAGTGGTAGGCATCCTGCCCCCCTGGGTGAGGGTGGTACTAGTGGTAGGCATCCAGCCCCCCTGGCTAAGGGTGGTAGTAGTGGTAGGCATCCTGCCCCCTGGCTAAGGGTGGTAGTAGTGGTAGGCATCCTGCCCCCCTGGGTGAGGGTGGTAGTAGTGGTGGGCATCCTGCCCCCCTGGGTGAGGGTGGTAGTAGTGGTGGGCATCCTGCCCCCCTGGGTGAGGGTGGTAGTAGTGGTAAGCATCCTGCCCCCTGGCTAAGGGTGGTAGTAGTGGTAGGCATCCTGCCCCCTGGGTGAGGGTGGTAGTAGTGGTAAGCATCCTGCCCCCTGGCTAAGGGTGGTAGTAGTGGTAGGCATCCTGCCCCCCTGGGTGAGGGTGGTAGTGGTGGTAGGCATCATGCCACCCCTGGGTAGGGGTGGTGGTGCGCATTCAGGCCCCTGTGTGCATATGTGGCATTGGTGATGGGCATCCCGCCCCTATGGTGCTGCTGTTGCTGGTGTAAGTATATTCTGCATCCCTGTGTGTGTGTGTGATGTGTCGTGTACGTGTTGTATGTGTTTTGTGGTTGGTGTCTGGCTTACCTTCTGCGCCGTACGCGTCCGTGCCTGTTCCGGTAGTAAATGTAGAATATTGGTATGATCGGGACGAAGGGATTCATGGTTGGTTCGTGTCGTTCGTCCTTCTCGGTCGTCCTCGTCGCTTCGCCTCGTCCTCGTCGCTTCGCGTCGTCCTCGTCGCTGCCGTGTTCGTCTCGGATCCGTGGATCGTGTTGTGGCGCGAATCGGAGCTTATGTGCGCCTCTCCCGGATGCTTTGACGTGCCGTGCGTAGCGACGGGTTCGGCGCGTACGGAAAGCGCATCGTACTTGTCCGGCCGGACGGGGCTGCATTTTCCTTCCGTGCGACTAGATTCGGCGTTTCCGGATTCGCCTCGGTCGGAGAAACAGGACCTGGTTTGGGTGAGTACGGCTCGGCCGGATTCTTTGCTGTTGTGCGCATCGTACTTGCTCGTTCGGTGTGCTGTACGGATCGGTCGGGAAACAGGCTTTCGCATGGCTTTTTCCCGACCGAATGGTATTGGGTGCGCCTCCGACCGAGATCGGAATCGGCCCCTAAGTATAAGTGCAGGACCTCTGACACCATGACTTCAGTACACTTCTGGACCTGTGACCACTCTGCCAGGAAGAAGAACTGCTGTGCTACTGGAAGGACTTCCACTCTGTGGACTGCTGCTTTGCTGGACTCTTGACTTGCTGTGCTCTTGTCTTGTTGAGCTGCCCTGCTGCCTGCTGTTCTCCTGCCTGGGTGTGAAGGACTGAACCTGCATCACTTGAACCCAGAGGGACTCCAAAGACTTGCCTCCAGTTCTAAGTCTCAGGAAGATCAAAGACTTCATCTACCTGCATCTGCAACTGGACTCTACAATTTGTGAGTCTGCCCTGCCAAGTGGTGCCACCCCAGTCCTGGAACCTTGGAAATAAAGCCTAAGTTGCTTTTACATCCAGAACCCACACATCCTAATCCGAACCGGCGCATCTTCGACTTTGCGTAAGTCAGAACCAGCCCATGCTCGTTGTTGCGTGAAGCGGACCCAGCGCATCGCCTTCTGAAGCAGCGCATCACCTTTGGAAACGACGCATCCCCTACTGTGGGAGCAGCAGCCAATCACGCATCCAGAACCAGCTCCTCACACTAAGAACCGACGCATAGCTGCAGTTGCGTGGAGAATATCAATGTATCTTGTCCACTGCGTGGCTCGACACCAACACATCGCTTCGGCTGTACCTCGTATCTTTGTCAACGACGATGTATTCTGGATCAAGGTACTTTGGTTCAGCTGCCCCAAGTGGGTCCCTGTTTCAGCTCACGCTCCATCATGGTCGGCCTGAACTTTTGACTTTGCCCCGGTCCAGTGTGACCAGATAACCCAATTAAGTGCTTATTGCTTCAAAGCGCTATTTTGCATTTATTCTTTAAAAAATTATATCTCAACTTCTACTTATTGGATTTTTGTCATTTTGGACTTGGTTTTTTTATTATAAAATAATAATCTATTTTTCTAACCTGGTGTGGAGTCTTTTTGTGGTGTTTTCACTGTGTTACTGTTTGAAGTGTTGCACAAATACTTCACACATTGCCTCTTAAGTTAGGCCTGACTGCTCTGTGCCAAGCTACCAGAGGGTGAGCACATGATAATTTAGGGTGTGTTGTGACTTAGGATTTTGGACTGGGATTTTGGTTCCTGCTTGGACTGGCTGCACACCTCTGCCAACCAGAATCCTAGTTTCTAACAGAATACCTCTTATTTTGTTTTCAATATGCTTTACTGTAGGAAGTCTCAGTCTACTGGTTTGAAGCCCCATTCACTTTCTTTGGAAAATTTATAATGTGGTATTCTTGTTACAATTGCTCTAAGGATTCAGAGGGTTGTGATTTGACCTGCATCATTTGGGTGCTGGGCCCACACGTGCAAATGGACTGAATGTTGCTGATCGGGATCTAGTGAGGACGCGGTACTTGCTTTAAATGCCTGTAAGAATATGTCCTTGCTCTTACTTTCCAAACAAACCACCACCAGGTGTACAGTGGTTCTCACACTGCAATTTATAAAGGTCTCTCTTCAACAGGTTAATGTGGCAAGTGTGTCTAGAAAGAAACTGATTATGTTCTGTTAAGGGACCTATTAGCATTTGGAGGGGCTTTGACAGTTTCTCTCAAACCAGCTCTTCTGTGAGACCAACTGCCTTTAACGGTGTTCCTGAACGGGGTGCTTGAGGCACTTGGTACAGACTTATTCCTTATCACCCCTGTAACATAGGGGCTCTTCTGATCCATCCGTATTGTTGGAGCTAAGCTTCTATGCAGTCATCTCCTTTTGGGGAACCCTAAAAGGTATCGTGGGGTTATAGGTTTGGGTCCCGCTCTTGGGTCGCTGTTGGATCGGGGGCTGGTGTGCTTGTGGCTAGGTTGGGAAAGTGACTTCATCCAGTGCGTGAAGCGGTGCAGGTATATAATTATCAAAAGTGTTGGGAGGGTGGGAAGTGGCCATTTAAACTGTTTAACTGGACCCTTTCCTCTGTGTATGGTCTGTAGTATGGGGCACATGTGGCACCAGTGGGCAGGCTGGTTGCAGTTTAAAGAATTACTTCCTTGTCCTCCTGGCAGACCTCCAGGTCCTCCTTTACCTCTTTCCTGGCTGCACCTCCTTCCTCTGCCAGGCACACCTCTGCATATATTCCCTGAACAGTGCCCCAGGTAATACTATGTATGTGCTAGCATCAAGCTTTCCTTTTTCAACTTCCTTTCTTCTTCTTGAGAAAGCAGTTCTTAATAATCCAATATTTGGCTGCAGCCAGTACCTTTTCTATGGGTTAGTGCTGCCATTATACAAATACAGTCTGCAAATGTGTTCTAATGTTTGGTCACAAGCCATGAACTAAGGTGGTGATTTTTCATCCCACTGTTCTCATGGTATATCAATAGCCATCTTTCATAGTGTGCATGGATAGTCTTGTCGGTTGTCTGAGTGATATGAATTATTTTAGGCCAAACTAATTGTTGCTCAGGGACCTTTTTCTTAATGTGTATGAGGACTTCTTGCAACTTAGTGGTAACCTCAGATCTCAGGCCATTATTGGAACTTTGCATTGGTTCTTTAATAAACCATTTCAGATTATTTTTGCAATCCTCCATAAATCTTTGTGTACTGTTATATTAAAAAGAATATCTAAATATTTCCAGAGGAGACCCCCACCCCATTGTAGTGATTCTATTTAGCTTTGTATACAAGTGCTGAGGTTCCTCCATTAATTTGGGAATGCCCCTGGTAAAAGATAAAGTGACCTCAGGATATGAATGTAAGTGGTGCAACAACTGTCTTCTCCCGCAAGAAGTTCGTGCAGGGTAAATATCGGGATCTCTTTCAAGTTATCTAGATCTGAATTTAGCATAAAGTCATTTAAATCCTGCTTAACGGAAGGCACCCAGGAAAGAGCTGGTAGGGAGCACATATCCTGTCCCAAATATCAAACTACTGGTGACCCCTGGGCAAAGGCCTAACCCGGGGTGGCGGGCTAGTTTATTAAATGGGTGAAAGGCCACCATATTTTCTTATTGGCACTGCAGAACCTCAGCAGATCAATGGCACCGATAAATAAAATGCCATTTTTGGCCCCGGTGCGGTCCCTCTATATGTTTTTTATACTTTTTTTAGGATGGGGACTGAGTCCCCGAGTCCTCAAATGGCTGCCTCCACATCTTTGATGATGTGGTGGTACCCAGTCAGATCTTATCTTGAGATCTGTCTCCTCCGCGGATCCTCCCTGGCCCGAAATATACAAGGTTTTTAACAACAATTTCTCAAAATCTACTGAATAGATTTACACCAAAAAAAGCAAGCTTTCTGTACCAAGATCTAGCTTTCTACCAAATTTGGTGTAATTTCGTCAAACGGCGCCAAAGTTATGAGCAGAATTAAAAATGTTTTTCCTAGGGAAATGTGGTCCTTACTATACCTACCCACCAGTCACTGAATTGGGTAAGATATCTATCTATCTGATCTATCTGTCTATCTATCTATTTTTCTATCTATCTATCTATCTATCTATCTATCTATCTATCTAAGTATCTATCTATCTATCTATCTATCAAACTATCTATCAATATATATATACAAATATATATATATATACATATATATGTATATTATCTACTGGCGGTCGCCAGTAGATAGTTATAGTTACAACCTATTATCCATAGGAAATCCACGACATTCTATTTGAAATAACTCTCTTGCCGGTTGACGTATCTTCGCAAAATTTTCAAACTTTGTGGCCCGCTCCGGTCCGCTCCTACCCTGAAAGTCTCGGGGGATTCGTCAAGTGGGGGCCGAGAAAAAGAGGGTCCCAAAACGCGTTTTCCCCATGCAATTTTCCATAGGAAACTTTAGCTACGGCTACAGCCCGAACTGCTGAACGGAATTACACCAAATTTGGCAAAGAGGTAGTTCTTGGTTCAGAAAGAACCCTTTTGTTAAATGGTGTAAATCCGTTCCAGTAGTTGCTGAGAAAATCAAAAGTAAAAAGATAGTGATATCTATGGCCGCGTCGGATTCGCGCACCCTCCCGATCACGAGCTGCATGCTAATTGGCTGTCAACACTCCAAATCAGGAAGTGTTGGCAGCCATTTTGTCCTCGGTAGAACCGAGGGACAGAAACAAGTGCGCAAAGCACACAAGGGGGCAGGGTAGAAACACCCTGACCCCTAGGTCTGCTCAGGGGGCAAAAAAATATTTTTTTAATCGGCAGGATGCGCTCAGGGTGCGCGAATCCTGCCGAAAAAAAAAAATGTTAATGGCGCTTTTGGAGGTATATGGTGGGCTAGTTGCACCCCAGGGACCCTCAGGATTCAAGGGGAGTTAATCCCCCGACTTAAAAACGCGCCACGGGGCGCGTTTGCACAGTGGTGAAGGGAGGGGCGGGGCTTCAGGTGACGTGTGTGCAAACAGGCCCCGTGGCTCGTTTTAAGATGGGAATTAAATCCCCTTCAATCCTGAGGGTCCCTGGGGCCAACTAGCCCAACAGGTACGTCCAGAAAGCGCACAGAGCTGCGTTGCAGAGAGGTGTATAAAGGGGTGTGGCCTCTGTACATGTCTCTGCAACGCAGCCCTGGCGCATACTGGAGGTTCCTGGTGGGCTAGTTGGCCCGTAGGGACCCTCATGATTCAAGGGGACTTAATCCCCCTACTTAAAACGCGCCACGGGCGCGTTTGCACAGATGTCACCTCAGGCCCCGCCCCTCCCTTCACCATTGTGCAAATATTCCTCTAAAATCAGCCGAAATACGAATTCTGATTTACTCACCTGTTATCAGGAGAGACCTCAGTGCTGCATCTTTCAGCCCAGTACTGATCCTGAAAAGTAATTTTAACCGTACTTACCAGTAACTTGAATTTCCTTCCATAGGCTAACATTGACTGGTTTCACTTGGAAATTCTTCTAAGTGTGGAGTTTTGGAACTTTAAAATATTCCTCTAAAATCAGCGAAATACGAATTCCGATTTACTCACCTGTTATCAGGAGAGACCTCAGTGCTGTATCTTTCAGCCCAGTACTGGTCCTGAAAAGTAATTTTAACCGTACTTACCAGTAACTTGAATTTCCTTCCATAGGCTAACATTGACTGATTTCACTTGGAAATTCTTCTAAGTGTGGAGTTTTGGAACTTTAAAATATTCCTCTAAAATCAGCCGGAAATACGAATTCCGATTTACTCACCTGTTATCAGGAGAGACCTCAGTGCTGCATCTTTCAGCCCAGTACTGATCCTCAAAAGTAATTTTAACCGTACTTACCAGTAACTTGAATTTCATTCCATAGTATATAATTGCCTGCTTTTTGCTGAAAAAGTTTCTAAGTGTTGATTTTGAAACATACAAATATTCCTCTAAAATCAGCCGAAATACGAATTCCGATTTACTCACCTGTTATACGGAGAGACCTCAGTGCTGTATCTTTCAGCCCAGTACTGGTCCTGAAAAGTAATTTTAACCGTACTTACCAGTAACTTGAATTTCCTTCCATAGGCTAACATTGACTGGTTTCACTTGGAAATTCTTCTAAGTGTGGAGTTTTGGAACTTTAAAATATTCCTCTAAAATCAGCCGAAATACGAATTCCGATTTACTCACCTGTTATCAGGAGAGACCTCAGTGCTGCATCTTTCAGCCCAGTACTGATCCTCAAAAGTAATTTTAACCGTACTTACCAGTAACTTGAATTTCCTTCCATAGGATATAATTGCCTGCTTTTTGCTGAAAAAGTTTCTAAGTGTTGATTTTTGAAACATACAAATATTCCTCTAAAATCAGCCGAAATACTGAATTCCGATTTACTCACCTGTTATAAGGAGAGACCTCAGTGCTGTATCTTCCAGCCCAGTACTGGTCCTGAAAAGTAATTTTAACCGTACTTACCAGTAACTTGAATTTCCTTCCATAGGCTAACATTGACTGGTTTCACTTGGAAATTCTTCTAAGTGTGGAGTTTTGGAACTTTAAAATATTCCTCTAAAATCAGCCGAAATACGAATTCCGATTTACTCACCTGTTATCAGGAGAGACCTCAGTGCTGCATCTTTCAGCCCAGTACTGACCCTGAAAAGTAATTATAACCGTACTTACCAGTAACTTATCTTTTCTTCCATAGGAATCCATTGTCTGGTTTTCAGCAGAAAAGTTTCAAAGTGTCGATTTTCACAAACTACAAATATTCCTTAAAAATCGCCTGTATGACTTAAACGCATTTTTTCAACTGTTTACAGGAGATGCACCAGTGCTGGATCCAGGATCCAACACTGAGTAAGAAAAAGTAACGATAACAGTTTTTACCTGCTAAGTGAATTTCCTTCCATAGGATAACATTGGTGATTCTATGAGGAAAAGTTTCTAAGTGTCAACTTTTAAAATACAATAATATTCCTTAAAAATCACGACTGTATCCAAAACGCTTTTACTCAACTGTTTACAGGAGATGTCCCAGGACTGAATCTAGGATCCAGTCCTGTGGTTAGAAAAAGTAATCCATAAAGTAACTAATTGCATTTAACTAGAAATTCACATTGAGCTGAATGTTGCATTGTGTTTGAAAATGTGTTGCCCATTGCAACAACTGTAACTACTGTACTTAAAAGTCTATTGCCTATGTGCTAAGTATTTAAACTAAAGTAATTCATTCTGAGAAAGTATTTTTTGTAATGTAATGTATAATGTAATTACAATGTAATTTAAAAAATAAAATATGTAAAAGAAATTGTTTCTAAAAATGTAGTAAATCAGTATGAAAAAAATAATATAAAAATTAATACATTTAAAAAACCTTTGAAATTCACTGAAAAAACCGTAGGTTTCAGGCACGTTATAGTTACAAATTAGCATTTAAAAAACCTTTGAAATTCACTGAAAAAACCATAGGTTTCAGACACGTTATAGTTAGAAATTAGCATTTAAAAAACCTTTGAAATTCACTGAAAAAACCATAGGTTTTAGGGACAGTTATAGTTACAAATTAGCATTTAAAAACCTTTGAAATTCACTGAAAAAACCATAGGTTTCAGATATGTTATAGTTACAAATTAGCATTTAAAAAACCTTTGAAATTCACTGAAAAAACCATAGGTTTTAGGGACAGTTATAGTTAGTTGGACATTTCACTCGTACAAACCTGTGAAATTCCCCGTTATAGTTAGTTCAGCTAACTATAACTCGCGCCCCGCAATGCACTGCTGATGACGTCACATATTACATCACTCATGACATGGTCAGTGACATCACTGATGACATCACTGATGACATCTCAAATGACATCACTGATGACATCATCCACGTGATAATCTGATGCAGCTCCTCACACCCTAATATAACCTTTGATACACCCAATCTAAATTACAGACTGCCATTTGCAAAACTATAGACACTCCAACACCAATAACTACATACCCACTCACTGATTCTTAGGTCTACACTCACACATCCACTCACTCACCCGTACAGTCACTCATACTTATGGTCACTCAGTACAGGACTATCATATGCACTCTTACTCCTATATAGACACTCAAACACCGCCACTCATCCAAAGAGGTACTCACACACCCTAGTCAGTCATGCAAATAATTAAACACACTGCCATTTACTCACCTATACAGTTATACACACACCAGCTCACTTAATCATACAAATACTAGCACATTGTTACGCTCTTATACAATCACTGATACAAGCACACACTCATCCATACAGCCACTATCACAATCACTCACTCTCGCTTATAGCTATTTATATACTCCAACACACATATATACTGGCTTTCACATATGTAGTTACTCACACATGTACCACTGGGACATACATTCACTCACTAACACACTCTACACACACTTACCCACCCATACAGTCTATCACAGATGCACTCTTGAAACCATCCACCCAGTGAATCACCCACTCACACATCTATGCACAGAGTCGCACACACCCCACCCACACAAACACTCAGGCACCCATACAGATACTCAGACAACCAATCAATAACTCATATAGACACTCATGTAGCTATTCACAAACCCATGCAGCCACTTACACAGCAACAGACAGACGGATACAGACATTCACCCAGTTTAGTCACTAACCCATGCATTCAGTAAGATACGTTAAATCACTCACTTATAGAGTCAGTCACGCACCTACTAAATCATCCATACAGACACTTACACACCCACTCATTCTTCAATACGTCTTTTCCTATATATATTAAAAATATTTAAACTTTACAGAAACACACAGTCACTGGATGATGTCATCAGTGATGTCATTTGAGATGTCATCAGTGATGTCATCAGTGATGTCACTGACCATGTCATGAGTGATGTAATATGTGACGTCATCAGCAGTGCATTGCGAGGCGCGAGTTATAGTTAGCTGAACTAACTATAACGGGGGAATTTCACGGGTTTTGTACGAGTGAAATGTCCAACTAACTATAACTGTCCCTAAAACCTATGGTTTTTTCAGTGAATACCTATATATGTATATATTCACACACACACATACATCTATATCTATATCTATCTCTATCTATCTATAAATAGATAGATAGATAGATAGATAGATAGATAGATAGACATATAGATAGATAGATAGATAGATAGATAGATAGATATAGATATATATGTGTGTGTGTGAATATATACATATATATATACATATATATATATATACGTATATATATATATGTATATATATAAATTGATAGATATTTAGATAGATACATAGTTAGATAGATATATATATGTATATATATATATATATATATATATATATATATATATATATATATATATATATATATATATACCTACTGGCGGTTGCCAGTAGGTAGTTATAGTTAGGACCTAGTTTCCATAGGAAAAGCGTTTTTGTTTTCCCAATAACTTTGGCGCCGGTTGACGAATCTTCACGAAATTTTCAAAACTAGTGGCCCGCTCTGGGCAGCTCCTGTCTTGAAAGTTTCGGGGTGATTCGTAAAGCGGAGCCGAGAAAAGGGGGTCCCAAAACGCATTTTCCCCATGTTATTTTCCATAGGAAACTTTAGACAAAGCTACAGCCCGAACTGCTGAACGGAATTACACCAAATTTTGGCAAAAAGGTAGGTCTTGGTTCAGAAAGAGACCTTTTTTAAATGGTGTAAATCCGTTCAGTAGTTCCTGAGAAATTAGAAAAAGAAAAGTTTCGATATCTGTGGCCAAGGAGGGTTCGCGAACCCTCCTGACCACGAGCTTCATTCTAATTGGCTGCCAACACTCCAAACCAGGAAGTGTTGGCAGCCATCTTGTGACTCGGTAGAACCGAGTCACAAGAAAACAGAAAAAGAGGTTAAAAAACAATAAAAGGGGGCAGGGTAGAAACACCCTGACCCCTTAGGCCTGCTCAGGGGGTCCCACAAGGTCCATCAGGGCCAAAAAAGCATTTTTAAAAATAATTTCGGCGGAAATTGCGTTGGGGTCGCGAATCCCATCGAAATTATTTTTAAAAAAGCGCGGGCTCCAGCGCTTCGTTTTCAAAAGCCGCCGGGTGGGCCAGGTCCCGGGGGCACTGCCAATTAATTAGCGGGGGCCCGCGGGGGCCCCCGCAGCCCCGAGGACCGCCACCTCCCCGGCGCTGTGAAAAAATGCGTGGGGGTCCCAATCCCCCACGCTGCCCCGAGGACCGCCACCTCCCGGGGCTTTCAGAAAGAACTGCGGGGAGGCACACGGCCCCCACAGCCCCGGGGACCGTCACCTCTCCGGGGCTGTGAAAAGAAATGGTTGGGGGGGTCCAAATCCCCCACGCTGCCCCGGGGACCACCAAGTCCCCGGGGCTCTGTTTTTTTTTTTTTAAACCTGTGCGGGGGCTTGAGCCTCTCCCGAGCCCCGAGGACCACCACCTCCCGGGGCTTTGCACTGGTAGGGAGGGGAGCCGCGCGGCCCCCTCCTGGAGCCCTCCATGGCCCTGGGGACTGTCACCCCCCAGGGTCGGCTCCTGCAGTGTCCCGGGGTGCCCACCCCGGGACACTGCTGTTTGCTATGGCAGGCGGGAGCCGTGCGGCTCCCGCCCTGTCATAGCAAACACTGGTTTGGATTTTGGAAGCGAGAGCAGGTTTCCTGCTCTCGCTCCCAAAATCCAAAGCAGATTGCTTTTCCACAAGGGGAGCTGAATGTTAGCAGCTCCCCTTCTGGAAAAGCAATGCCGGCTCCCGCAGGAGGCGGAAAGCCGGCGGGACCATGGGGGCATTGGGGCTCCCCCCACGGTCCCCAACGGAGTGGCCAGGCCCCGGGGGATGGGGTCCCTGGGGCTAGAAGTGGCCCGGGAGGGGGCCACGTGGCCCCCCTCCCAAAAAATAAAAAAATAAAAGGAAAGGAAAGGCCGGCCCCGGGGATGGGGTCCCGGGGCCATAAATGGCATGAGGAGGGGGCCACGCAACCCCCTCCAAATATATATTTTTAATTTAAATACTGGCCATGCCCCGAGGATGGGGTCCCCGGGGCCGAAAATGGCCTTAAGATGGGGCCACGTGGCCCCCTTCCCGTATTTTTTGAAAAAAATTAACAAAATAGGGGTCAGGCCCTGGGGGATGGGGTCCCCAGGGCCCAAATATAGGAAAAGAAGGGGGCCACACAGCCCCCCTTTTAAAAAAAAAAAAAAACATCGCGCCGGAGGCCCGCCCCCTCAGTGCATCACTCTGCAAACGCGCCCTGTGGCGCGTTGTAAGTTGTGGAATTAATTCCCCTTGAATACTGGGGGACCCTGGGGGCCAACTTGCCCACCAGGTACCTCCAGTATGCGCCACAGAGCTGCGTTGCAGAGAGGTGGTCCGAGGCCCCGCCCCTTTTTACAGCTTTTTCAGTGAATTTGTAAGGTTTTTTAAATGCTAATTTCTAACTATAACGTGCCTGAAACCTATGGTTTTTTCAGTGAATTTCAAAGGTTTTTTAAATGCTAATTCCTAACTATAACATGTCTGAAACCTATGGTTTTTTTCAGTGAATTTCAAAGGTTTTGTAAATGACAATTTTTAAATGTATTAATTGTTATATTTATTTTTTGATACTGATTTACTACATTTTTTAAACTATTTATTTTTACATATTTTATTTTTAAATTACATTGTAATTACATTATACATTACATTACAAAATATACTTTCTCAGAATGAATTACTTTAGTTTAAATACTTTGCAAATAGGCAATAGACTTTTAAGTACAGAAGTTACAGTTGTTGCAATGGGCAACACAATTTCAAACACAATGCAACATTGAGCTCAATGTAAATTTCTAGTTAAATGCAATTAGTTACTTTGTGGATTACTTTTCTAACCACAGGACTGGATCCTAGATTCAGTCCTGGGACATCTCCTGTAAACAGTTGAGTAAAAGCGTTTTGGTTACAGTAGTGATTTTTAAGGAATATTATTGTATTTTAAAAGTTGACACTTAGAAACTTTTTCACATAGAATCACCAATGTTATCCTATGGGAGGAAATTCACTTAGCAGGTAAGTAGTGTTATCGTTACTTTTTCTTACTCAGTGGTGGATCCTGGATCCAGCACTGGTTCATCTCCTGTAAACAGTTGAAAGAATGCGTTTAAGTCATACAGGCGATTTTTAAGGAATATTTGTAGTTTGTGAAAATCTACACTTTGAAACTTTTCTGCTGAAAACCAGACAATGGATTCCAATGGAAGGAAATACAAGTTACTGGTAAGTACGGTTAGAATTACTTTTCAGGGTCAGTGCTGGGCTAAAAGATGCAGCACTGTGGTCTCTCCTGATAAAAGGTGAGTAAATCGGAATTCGTAGTTCGGCTGATTTTAGAGGAATATTATAAAGTTCCAAAACTCCACACTTAGAAGAATTTCCAAGTGAAACCAGTCAATGTTAGCCTATGGAAGGAAATTCAAGTTACTGGTAAGTATGGTTAAAATTACTTTTCAGGATCAGTACTGGGCTAAAAGATGCAGCACTGAGGTCTCTCCTGATAACCGGTGAGTAAATCGGAATTCGTGGTTCGGCTGATTTTAGAGGAATATTTGTAAGTTTCAAAATCGACACTTAGAAACTTTTCAGCAAAAAGCAGGCAATGATATCCTATGGAAGGAAATTCAAGTTACTGGTAAGTACGGTTAAAATTACTTTTCAGGATTAGTACTGGGCTCAAAGATGCAGCACTGTGGTCTCTCCTGATAACAGGTGAGTAAATCGGAATTCGTAGTTCGGTTGATTTTAGAGGAATATTATAAAGTTGCAAAACTCCACACTTAGAAGAATTTCCAAGTGAAACCAGTCAATGTTAGCCTATGGAAGGAAATTCAAGTTACTGGTAAGTATGGTTAAAATTACTTTTCAGGATCAGTACTGGGCTAAAAGATGCAGCACTGAGGTCTCTCCTGATAACAGGTGAGTAAATCGGAATTCGTAGTTCGGTTGATTTTAGAGGAATATTTGCACAATGGTGAAGGAAGGGGGTGGGGCCTGATAACCGGTGAGTAAATCGGAATTCGTAGTTCGGCTGATTTTAGAGGAATATTTGTATGTTTCAAAAATCGACACTTAGAAACTTTTCAGCAAAAAGCAGGAAATGATATCCTATGGAAGGAAATTCAAGTTACTGGTAAGTACGGTTAAAATTACTTTTCAGGATCAGTACTGGGCTCAAAGATGCAGCACTGAGGTCTCTCCTGATAACAGGTGAGTAAATCGGAATTCGTAGTTCGGTTGATTTTAGAGGAATATTTGCACAATGGTGAAGGAAGGGGGTGGGGCCTGAGGTGACATGTCTGCAAACACGCCCTGTGGCGCGTTTTAAGTTGGAGAATTAATTCCTCCTCAATCCTGAGGGTCCCTAGGGGCCAACTAGCCCACTAGGAACCTCCAGTATGCGCCAGGGGCTGCGTTGCAGAGAGGTGTACAGAGGCCATGCCCCTTTTACAACACTCTGCAACGCAGCTCCGTGGCGCTTACTGGAGGTACCTGGTGGGCTAGTTGGCCCCAGGGACCCTCAGGATTGAAGAGGATTTAATTCCCCATCTTAAAATGCGCCACGGGGCCTGTTTGCACACATGTCACCTGAAGCCCGCCCCCACCCTTCACCACTGTGCAAACGCGCCCCGTGGCGCATTTTAAGTTGGGGGATTAAGTCCCTTGAATCCTGAGGGTCCCTGGAGTCCAACTAGCCCACCATGTACCTCCAAAGCGCCACAGAGCTGCGTTGCAGAGAGGTGTAAAAGGGGCGTGGCCTCTGTACACCTCTCTGCAACGCAGCCCCTGGCGCATACTGGAGGTTCCTGGTGGGCTAGTTGGCCCCAGGACCCCCAGTATTCAAGGGGAATTCGTTCCCCATCTGCAAACGCGCCAGGGGACGCGTTTGCAGACTGCTGCAGGGTGGGGGCGGGGTCTTCTTTTACATTTTTTTATTTATTTTTTGTATGGGAGGGGGGCTGCGTGGCCCCCCTTCCCTTGGCCTCTTTGGGCCCTGGGGACCCCATCCCCCAGGGCCTTACCCTTTTTTTTTTTTTTAATTAAACGGGAAGGGGGCCGCGTGGCCCCCTCCCATGGCCGAATCCGGCCCCAGGGACCCCATCCCCGGGGCATGGCCACACTTTTAAATACATTTTTAAGGAGGGGGCTGCGTGGCCCCCTCCTAAGGCCTCCTTTTGCCCCGGGGACCCCATCCCCGGGGCAGGCCTTTATTTGTAATTTTTTTTAATTTTAATTTGGGAGGGGGCCGCGTGGACCCCTCCCGGGCCACTACTTGCCCCGGGGACCCCATCCCCCGGGGCTGGCCCTATCCTTTGGGGTCCGTGGGGGACCCCAACTCCCCCACAGACCATGCCGGCTCCCCGCCTCATGCAGGAGTCGGCATTGCCTTTGCACATGGGGAACTGCTAAGATGCAGCTCCCTGTGTGGAAAAGCAATCGTCTTTGGTTTTGGAAGAGAGAGCAGGTTTCCTGCTCTCTCTTCCAATATCCAAGCAGTTTGCTATGACAGGGCGGGAGCCGCGAGGCTCCCGCTCTGCCATAGCAAACTACAGTGTCCCGGGGTAGGCACCCCGGGACACTGCAGGAGCCGGCCCTGGGGGTGGTGGTCCCCAGGGCCATCAAGGGCTCCAGGAGGGGGCCACGCGGCCCCTCCCTCCATGTTCAAAGCCCCGGGAGGTGGTGGTCCGTAACGGACCCCCATATTTAACTCTTTAGTGCCCCGGGAGGTGGCGGTCCCCGGGCGTGTGGGGGCTGGAGCCCCCCACACAGGTACTTTTTAAATAAAAAAGAAGCCCCGGGGGGTGGCGGTCCCGGGGCTGCGGGAGTGCCAGAGAGCCCTCCCGCACCATTTGTTTTTAAAGCCCCGGGGGGGTGGCGGTCCCCGGGGCTTGGGGGGGCCTTAGAGGCCCCCCATTTATTAAAATCATAACCCCCTGCATGCCCCTGGGACTTGGCCCACCCGGGGGCCAATTAACAACGAAGCGCGGGAGACCGCGCTTTGTTTTTTTTTCAGCGGGATTCGCGCACCCTAAGCGCATCCCGCCGATTTTTATTTTTTAAAATGCTTTTTATGCCCAGGGGGTCCTTGTGGGACCCCCTGAGCAGACCTAGGGGTCAGGGTGTTTCTACCCTGCCCCCTTTTGCGCTTTGCGCACTTGTTTCTGTCCCTCGGTTCTACCGAGAGGACAAAATGGCTGCCAACACTTCCTGATTTGGAGTGTTGACAGCCAATTAGCATGCAGCTCGTGATCGGGAGGGTACGCGGACCCTACTCGGCCATAGATATATATGTGATTTTATTTGTGATTTTCTCAGAAACTACTGAACGGATTTACACCATTTAAGCAAAAGGCACGACACTGAACCAAGGGCTACCTCTTTGCCAAATTTGGTGTAATTCCGTTCAGCAGTTCGAGCTGTAGCTGCGATGAAAGGATCCTATGGAAAAATGAATGGGAAAACGCGTTTGGGACCCCCTTTTTCTCGGCCCCCGCTTGACGAATCAACCCGAGACTTTCAGGGTAGGAGGCGGAGCGCCCCAACAAGTTGGAAGCTTTCGCGAAGATTCGTCAACCGGCGCAAGAGTTATTTCAAATAGAATGTCACGGATTTCCTATGGAAAATAGGTTTTAACTATAACTATCTACTGGCGACCGCCAGTAGATAATATATATATATATATATATATATATATATATATATATATATATATATATATGGGTTACAGGCTTGCCCACCACTTCATCCACACGAAAAAAGGCAAGAGCAGACCCAGGAATTCGTTGCAGTGATTTAATCAGCAATCACCATGTCGCCATGACGCGTTTCGGCCGGAAAACGGCCTTGATCACATGTCAGCGCCTAGGGCGGGATTACTTCTTTTAAAGTGCAAGTGTAATGTGATAGCAGCTATAGACATAGTAAACATACTACACTAGGAAGTAAGTCATAGCATAAATGCATTAATAATATACAATGTGTATAAAATTCATCCAGGATAAATCCATATCATGATGAGGCACATTATATCTAACACAGGTATTCTCTATATATATATATATATATATGCAGAAAAAGATTACTTCAGACGAAGAACCGGAGGGGACACAGCAGGGGATTCCATGGAGAAAATGCTTTATTGCAGGACAGACATCAGCATGACGCGTTTCGGCAGTATACCTTAATCATATGCTTCGAGCCAGGTGTCTGCATCGGTCCGCTATTCATACAAAGAGTCAACCTCCCATTGGTGGAGGCCCAGCTGAGTCCTGTTGGTTGAGACATCATGGCAGCCTGCATCGGAAGACTGCCACCCCCAGAATGCACCGTCTTGGCAAGACAGGAGAACGCCTTGAAACAGACTTTTGAAATCCCATAGTGAGTGCTGGTGACGGTGAGTAGCGTGAATGTGTGCAGATCTGAATGTCCTGGTACTGTGCCTGCTAAAACCTCATCTCCTCGGGTCCCCAGACGCCTTACCGCTTGCGCAAGTTCTGCGGTACTGGAGCCTCCGCCACAGTTGCCTGTTCTCCCGTGTAGTCACGGGCTGTTTCCCCAGCAGTAACACACAGTCCTTGGAAGCAGGGGCCGGGGCAAAGTCAATACCTTGACAACTAGGAAAAGAGCTGAAAGCCCATGCCCATGACGCTCCGGCCAGCTTTACAGACGTGTCCCCCCATGCGCGCCAAGGGCTAGCACGCACATATGCAGAAAAAGATTACTTCAGACGAAGAACCGGAGGGGACACAGCAGGGGATTCCATGGAGAAAATGCTTTATTGCAGGACAGACAACATCAGCATGACGCGTTTCGGCAGTATAGCCTTAATCATATACTTCGAGCCAGGTGTCTGCATCGGTCCGCTATTCATACAAAGAGTCAACCTCCCATTGGTGGAGGCCCAGCTGAGTCCTGTTGGTTGAGACGTCATGGCAGCCTGCATCGGAAGACTGCCACCCCCAGAATGCACCATCTTGGCAAGACAGGAGAACGCCTTGAAACGGACTTTTGAAATCCCATATATATATATAGCCCAATAGTGGTTGCCAGTGGGTAGTTATATGCAGGATCTTGTTTCCATAAGGAAAGCGTTTTTGTTTTGCCAATAACTTTGGAGCCATTTGATAATGTTCATGAAATTTTCAAAATTAGTTCGACAGTCGGTTCAGCTGCTGTGTTGAAAGTTTCGGTGTGATTCGTCAAGCGGGGGCGCAAAAAAGAGGGGTCCCAAAATGCATTTTCCCCATGCATATTCCCATAGGGATTTTAGACACGACTACAGCCTGGACTGCTGAACGGAATTACACCAGTTTTGGCAGAAAGGTAGCTCTTGGTCCAGAAAGCGACCTTTTTGTGAACTGGTGTAAATCTGTTGAGTTGTTTTTCAGATATTAAGGGAAATCCAAATTTGTATATATAGGGATGAGAAAGCTCTGCAACCCCTCCCAATCTTGTGCTGATATCTAATTGGCTGTCAACACTTCAATCAGGAAGTGTTGGCAGCCATCTTGGGACTGCCTCAACTGAGTCCCAAAAAATAACGTAAAAAAAAAAAAAGAATAGGGGGAAGGGTAGGAATACTCTTACCCCTAGCTCTGCTCCTGGGGTCCCCAGGAAAAAAAGCACTTTTAAAAACTTTTGCCACGAAATCACAATGGAGTCTTTATTTTGCGGCAATTTTTTACAAAAAAAAACAAGCACGGTCTCCGTACTTGTTTTTAATGAAGCCCCGGTGGCCAGGTCTTGGGGGCATGCATAGTTTATAAAAGTAATGGAGGGGAGCGCATGTGGTCCCCCCTTCAAGGGCATTTTTATGCCCTGGGACCACCACCTCTCTGGGGCTACATAGGCATATAGGTGGGGACGTTAGGAGCCCACCTGGGCCTCAGGGACCACCACCTCTCTGGGCTTTTAAAAAATAAAAGGAGGAGGACACACAGACCCCCCTCCTAGGACTTTTAGAACCCCGGGGACCACCACCTACCCGGTGCTAAAATAAACAATATGGAGGGGGTGCGCGCAGACCCCCGGCCCAAGTGCCATCACCTTCCCCGGGCCAAAATCCAAAAATTAAACATGGAGGGGTGCCGCGCAGCCCCCCTCCCGGGCCATATATGGCCCTGGGGACAACCATGAGGCCAGCCCGTGGAGAACAAAGGAGGGGGCCAAGCGGCCCCCTCCGGGAGACATATATAGCCTTGGGACCACCACCCCCTCCCCAGGGCCTGCTCCTGCTATCTCCCAAGGGGCCCATCCTCGGAAGATAGCTGTTTGCTTTGGTTGGCGGGAGCAAGAGCAAACACTCTATTTCCAGCAAGTGGGAGCGGTGAAACTGCTCTCATGTGCTGGACGCAGAGCTTTCATCCCTTTCCCTGCCCGCTTTTTGTGGTCAGGGAAAGAGATGAAAGTATTGCTCTCGCATGCATGGAGCTGCATATTTAGCAGCTCCCTGTGGGTGACAGCAATGCTGGCTCCTGCAGGAAGTAGGAGTCGGCTGGGATCGCGGGGGCCTTGAGGCCCCCCCGCAGTCCCTAATATGCACACTGGGTGCCCTGGGTGGGACCACAGCACCATGGAGACGTGGCCGCGCCCCAGGGGATGGGGTCCCCAGGGCCAAAATTTGCCCAGGGAGGGGAGCCACGCAGCCTCCCTCCACCATTGAATTGTGGATCGGAGATGGGGTCCCTGGGACAGAAAACAGCCCAGGGAGAGGGGTCACACACCTCCCTCTCCCCTTTACTTAGTAGTATCTAATGTCTTCCTGCCTTTTCCCATGTTGATGGACAGCTTAACAAAAGGCCCCGAGCGCATTTCCCGATGATTTTGGTGATGCATTATTGATGCCAAGGAATACGAGGACATCGCCACCAAATAAAGAAGCACTTCCTTCATTTAGTCAAGAGGAAGTACCCCTGCTTGGTAGAGATTCACCTCTTTGTAGTCTCGTCATCTTCTCTTGATGAGGATTCAGGTTATCAAAGATTTATGGATGAAGTCGCTTGAGGAATAATCACATTATTGAAATTACATGCACACATGGTCACTGGAGACATTACCCTGTGGTCCTTTACACAGCTATAGTACTGAATGTGCATGAGACATTTACCCAACAAGACAGCACTTACCAATTAACCAGATGAAAGTATTCCAGTTGGGTATACATTGTCAGCAAAACTGAGCACTGTTCTGGGGAAAAAATAGGTTCCAGTCTGGCCCTGATGCGCATTTCACATAAATGAAACTTCAACTGGAAGCACTTATAAATATAAACATAGCAGGTGCCCCAGTTGAAGCTCCACTTCACTAAAGCACAAATGTTCATAACTTCTTGGGCTTCAGCTAAGGCATATCAAATGTGTTTCCTCTTGTATGCCATGTTGAAAAACAATCTAAAATCCTAAATGGAGGTGAATGCATTGTTGATCTAATGAAGCACAATCTGATCTGTAGTGACTGTGATGAGTAGATTCTTTCTTGTCACCGCCTGATGATAGCAGAGTCTATTGTTCTCACTTTTAAATACCCTAGATATGCAAATGCCCAAAATCCATAACACCACTCATACACAGTCACAGACATACACATGCACTCACACACCCACTCACAGCCCCACACAGACACTCGCACACCCACTCCACAGACCCATAGCAACACTCACAAACCCTGTCAGACCCACACAATCACTCACTCACAGACCCATGCAGACACAAGTTTCTCTGTAAGCTTTTAGCTATACCAAGGAGCACAGCCAGTTTAATTACTCACTTGGAATCTGGCCTCCCTTTTCTAGAAGACATAGTCTTGGCCGCCCCTTGCTCCTGTGGTTGAAAGTATGGACCACCCCATTTTGTTCATTCTCTAAAGAGATTTTGTCAGATTGCGTCAAATTAGAACAAGCAAACGCCATTTCTTGGTTATCCTACATCAAAAAATCTTTCTCTGATCTAGAACTCCCTCATTTTTCTCTCCCCAAATGAACTTACTGGCAGTGCAAAAAACTAGGTTAAAAATACATTCTACCAATATAGAACCCTGATGAGATTCCATAATCAACACTCTTCAGTAATAGTATCATGCTGCTTAGACCTTAAACAAGAGGTGGGGGCTGAACGCTATCTTCTTTGGGTAACCAATATAGAACATAGGTGCTATCTTATCCGTTTTATATTAGGCATGTTTCATATTTTGTAGTGCACCCCCAACAGGGCTCTTGGTTTCATAGTTTACCACCTTGTCCCTATGATGGAATTGCCAAACAAAAGCTCACCCACTTCTTGTTTTTTGTGGGTTCTATATTCAACCTAGAAGGTTTTTTCTATGACCCGTATTGCAGTCTTTTGGTGCCAGATCTCATAGCACCTGTCTGTTCCGCCTTTTACGCCTAGAGTCAAAACTGTGCTACTGTATCATTATTCGTTTTATCTGTGGTGCCTTAAGAATAAGGAAATCAAAGAGCTAAAAAGTTTCAGCGCTAACTATAGTATTTCAATACTACTTGAAAATTGTATTTGCGCTCTGAGTATTGACTATTTTAATTTTATAATCTATTTTTTATGTCTGCCTTTTAATCCCATGGGTTTCAACATGTTGTTTTTATTTGAAATACTTTTGTACTTGCGGTATGTTTTTATTATTATGGATGTATGCAGATTTAAGCTAAATTGATTGATTAATTGACTGAAAGTTAGCCGTTAAGACATCATGGGCAACTTAGCGGACCCTTTATGCGTCCATTATTGGACTATTTGGAGGTTTTTATTCCTCTGGTTCTGTCTTAACCTCATGGCATTTTATTGTTAATAGATGTATTAATATGAATGTAATTCTTTTTACATATTTGCACTGAGATCTATATTTACTTTGTTCTAAATTTTTTATACTGTGCACTTTTATGGTTCGTTGAACCGAAATAAAGATGATTGACTGATTGACCTCACATACTACATCATTCATGACATGGTCAGTGGCATCACTGATGACATCTCAAATTACATCACTGATGACATCATCCACAGAACCAGTCACACCCATAGAACATCTAATACACCCACCCCACACAACCACTCATATACTCATTCACACACCCATACAAGCACTCACACACCTGCTCACTGATCCATAGAGCCATTCACACATCCACTCACTCATACAGCTACTCACACAACCACTAACTCACCCATACAGCCACTCATGCACCTACTCACACACTTACACAACCACTCACTCATTGAGGCAGTCACCCATACAGCTACTCAAACACCTACTCACTCAACCATACAGTCACTCACACAGCCACTCACTCACCCATACAGTTACTCACACATCCACTCACTTACTTATAAATATACTAACACATGTACTCACTCATCTATACAGTCACTAACACAAGCACACACTCACCCATACAGCCACTCTCACATTTACTCACTCACCCATACAGTCACACACACACACACACACACTCCCTCACCCATAGAACACGTATGCACTCATACAGCCACTAACACACACAATCACTCACCTATACAGCCTCTCACATACCCACTCACTCACCCATACACCACTGACACACTCATTCACCCAGCCACTCACCCACCCCTACAACCCCTCCATACACTCATAGAGCCACTCAGACACCTACTTGCACATGGATACACATAGTCACACAGCCACTCACATAATATGTGTTACAAATAGTATCACTCATTAGTAGTACACAAAGTTTACTAATTAAACATTTGTAGTATCTTACTATATTTCTTTAACAATCAGAAACTTTTAGAAAACACTCACACTCACTGGATGATGGCATCAGTGACGTCATTTAAGATGTCATCAGTGATGTCACTGACCATGTCATGAGTGATGTAATATGTGAGGTCATAACCAGTGCATTGCAGGAGAGTAAGTTATAGTTAGCTCAGGTAACTATAACAGCTGAATTTCTAGGGTTTTGTTTGTATAAAATCTGAGCCTAGCTAAAATGTCCCTGTAACATTTGTTTTTTTCCATTCAAAAAAATAATATATATATATATATATCAATGGCACTCCTGCCCCTCTCCTTCTCTGTCCATAGGTGAAGTGTTTTACGTTTTGCCATTAACATTGGCGCCGTTTGATGAATCGTTACAAAACTTTCAAAACCCATAGGCTAATTCATTCAGCTGCTGTCTTGAAAGTTTCGGGTGATTCGTAAGCGGGGCCGAGAAAAGGGGGTCCCAAAGATGTTTCCCCAATGCAATTCCTCATAGGGATTTTGAACACATCTACAGCCCGGACCGCTTAATGGAATTACATCAAGTTTGGCAGAAAGGTAGACCTTGGTCTAGAAAGATCTATTTTATTACTTGGTGTAAATCAGTTCAGTAGTTTTTGAGATATAGATAGAAGATAAAAAACTATAGATATCTAGGGACACGGATCTGACAGATATCATGCTGAGATCTGATTGGCTGCCAAAAATTCAACCAGGAAGTGTTGGCAGCCATCTTGGGACTCAGACTCAGTAGGAATACCCTGACCCCCTAGCCCAACATGGACCCCACCAGGGGCAAAAAAGCATTTTTTTCAATTCCAGTGAAAATCACTGATGATCCGCAAATCTTGGGAATTTAAAAAGAAATTGCAGTCTATTGCTCGTGTTACTAGTTGAGCCCTTCCGGTGTGCCAGGTCTCGGAGGCATATATAAATAAATATTTTGAGGAGGGGGCTGCATGTGGCCCTCTTCCCCATGGCCGATATCAACCCTGGGGATCGCCACCTCCCTGGGCCAGGCCAACGTTAAATAAAGAGGAGGAGGGCTGCGCAGCCCCCCTACATAGGGCGTTTATGACCCCTCGGACCACCACCTTCCCAGGGCAAAGCCAATATGAATAAACTCAAGGGAGGGGGGCCGTGCAGACCCCACTCCAGGGCTGTTTTTGGTCCTTGGGACCGCTACTTCCCCGGGAAGACCATATAATAGCAAGAAAGGGGGGGCATGCGGCCCCCCTCCTTGAGCCATTAATGGCCCTTGGAACTGCCACCCTGCAGGGCCAGCTCCCCATGTCCCAAGTTGCCTACCATCAGGACATAATGGTTTGCTGTTGCTTGGCAGGAGCTTTGACAACTCCCACTAAGCGAGAGCAAACAGTAAGGGCCAAATTATGAGTCGACCGCCAGACCCGTGGTGGTGCAGCGGTGGTGGTCCAGCCACCACTGCACCGGTGGTCCAAACACCCCATTACGATTTGGGTGGTCAGACCACCCTGGGTCCGCCGCCAGGGAACTGTCATTCCCTGGAGGTGGCGCGGCAGTCAGAGGGTGCATTATGCTTGGCGGGACCGCCGCGGTCCCGCCAAGCATATTACAAGTTTCCACCCCGCCGGCGGTGACATGGAGGTTTCTACTCCATGTCAACCCTGGTGGGGAGGAAACAAAGGGGGCCCTAATCCACTGGTGAATGCACACATGGGGGCATAACATATGCTCCTCTGTGTGCGTGCAGGAATCTTGTGAGGCGTTCCCATTGCGGTGACTTTTTCAAAGGCACCGTGGCCTTTGAAAGAGGCACCACCCTCAAAACGCCACACCACCCACTAGCCAGACTAGATATAACTTGTAATCTTGTGGGCAGCGGCGAGTCTCAGCAGTGCGGGGGCGTGGCGGTGGAATACAGGCTGCACCCACACCACCGAAACTTGTAATTGGGCCATAAGTCTTCTCCCACTGGGCAGGAGCAGGAAAGCTGCTCACTTCTGCTGGCAGCTGACTTTTCATCTGTTTTCTAGCTCGCTGTCAAGCGGGCAGGAAAAGAGAAAAAACTTGCTCTTGTATGCATGGAACAGTATTTATTGCTCCTCCCTGAATGCTGGAGCAATGCCGGCTCCCGTTGGAAGCGAGGAGCTGGCAGGACCACGTGGGTTGAGGCTCCCCCTGCAGTCTCCAAAATTGGGCCCCCAAGGCCAAAATCAGCCCGGGAAAGGGGGCCACGCAGTCCTCTCCCCTTTTATTAATTGGCATGGCTCCAGGGGTTGGGGTCCCCAGGGCCAAAATCCGGGGGGGGGGGCTTCATGCTCTGGCTGTACTCCAGTTGGCTAGTTTTCTACATAATACCTGATGGTCCACCCCATCAAAAGCCGCTGAATAGTCCACAAAGCAGACAAACACAGAAGACTGATAAGGTCGATCCAACAATGGGTCAGGTACAATGTTATCTATTTTGAGGATTTCTGCCTAAACCCGGCCTGATAGAAAGTTAATAAGTGTTCCTTTTAAGCCCAATGTTCTAACTCTTTTAATAGGATTTTGCTGTATGCTTCCGCCTCCACGCCTAGTAGGACTATCAGCAGGGTTGGATTGGGATTAAAAATCGGCCCGGGCACGCAAAAAAAAGTGGCCCTAATTTCCATATTGCCTTTCCACAAAACACTGCTTCGGAGAAGTTTTATAAAAAGAAAGGGGGGGGGGGTCTCTGACAGAGGCACGTTTTCTTAACTTTACAAGTGAAGCCACTTCTTCTCAGGCCCCCGCTCAATATGCATACATTAATGGGCCAGCCCAGCGAGAGAAATGGAGTGACACCTCTGCCCGTTGATAAAAGGGACGCCCATCTTCCTCCAGAAAGGCCACTCAGGGCCCCACTGGGCCGCTGGCGGCATCCGAACACAGACACCGCCCAAATCGGCCCCCCAGGCTGCCCAAAAAAGCAGCCCACAGCTGTAACTCGGATACCGGCCACTCAGCCATTGTCCGAGTGCCCGCCTTACCAATCCGACCCTGACTATCAGCCAGTAGTTTTCCGGGTCCTTTTTATCTCCATTTTTGTGTATCGGATGTAGGATGGAACCTTGCCATGTTTGATTATGGGACCTGCTCATCCCTGGGCCCCCTAGCTCATATTGGAGTGTGAACAAAATGAACAATCAACTTCCAAGCAAGTTGGACTGGGCGCAGATTTTTTTTAAAAGCGCATCAATGCAGTAACAATTTGCACCGTCATTTCCACTGACCAATCAGCAGAAAAACCGACTGACCAACCAGTGCAAATTTTTCGCCAGTGGGTCAGCAAACGTTGGTGCAGTGATATAAAGTTTATGTTATCTGGCTCCTGGGTGGCTAATTGAATAAAGCTAACAGTCAAGTAGGAAGGGAAAATAGGTAAGCTCAAACAAACAGAATCTAAATTTGAATAAGCAAGATTCACACAGTGCAGCCAAATGAATGTGAATTACACAAACGTCACCTAAACCACTGGCTTTCCAAAAAATCCCGAGGCCAAGATCCTGAAAAGACTTCATGTAAAATGATAGGGCCGTCTCTTGCATTTACACCATTCCCTAGTTAGGATCTGACAAGCCAGTCTTCACGGACCCTGGCAGGGCAGGTTCGCCGTTTGTGGCGGGATGTGAGCCAGGTCTTGTGACCACAGGACCTTTCTATTCTCTGGAGCAGTGCTTTAAATGGGCCGGTACTCACCGGTACTGAGTACCGGCACTTCCGAATTTTCTTGCCGTCAGTACCGGCACTTCTCTTTATCCTGGGAGAGTACCGGTACCCTGTTCGGCGGCACAGCAGGCTCCGGTTAGGCATCTCCTCCAGCTCAGGGCAGTGCTTCCGAAGAGCGTGTAAGTCACTGAGCCCCTCAGTGGCCTTGCAGAGTCCCTGCTGAAGATTCCAGCAGCACCCACTTGAATGTCCCCAGACTGCAGGGGTTGAGAGGCTTACATCACGCTGTGATTAACAGGACAGGGCCTGTCCTGTTAATCACAGCGTGATGTAAGCCCTCTCAACCCCTGCAGTCTGGGGACAATTAGACTCTAGACACACCCTGCACTGTCGATCGGATGCGCAAAGCCCATTCAGCTGAAAGTGATTTCGCCCCTCCCCCCCTCTCCATTAGGTGAGTGAAATGGGCTGGGACTGCCTGTTTTTGAGTGAGAGAACGAGGGAGAGTATCAGGACATATATTAAAGGGAATGTGTGGAATGCTTTGCGTACAGGTCTGCTTGTTTCTGTCGGTTTGTGCGCTTGAGAATATATAGTATTATGCCAAACAACCATAAATAACAGTAGGGCATTAAGAAACAGCAAATATCACAAAACAAGAAAATGTTACCATATAATCCTGTTTGGCTTTCAATTGTGTAATGAGTTAACCTGTTTTCTTTACATAAACGCATTTCATGTGTTTTGATATGTGCTGCAACTTGTACAGAAGCCATTATGTACCATCATATCTTGCCCGTAGCCCCGCCCCTAGCTCCGCCCACTTGCCACACCTCTAGCTTATTTTAATGAGTACCTGCACTTATTTTTCCCCATTTAAAGCACTGCTCTGGAGTAAGCAGAGTACTGTAAATAGTTGTCCACAACATCAGTATCTTTTGGAAATCTGACGTGCTCGACCAATTTTGGGGAGTGAAATCCCTGTTGTGTTACTTTGTGCACTTCATTGAGTGCTCCCAGTTATGGATGCAAGGGGCAGGTTGTGATGTGATCGAGGGTCCCTTTTTTGGACTGTGGATAGGGATTGCTTCCGTGTAACACACTACAACACTACGAGTTTCCAGTTTCCACTACTTGCATACCAATATCTTCGCCACCTTAGAAAATGAATAAAGTAGAAATATATGAAATATGGATAAAAAAACACCATAGGTTAAACAGTACAATATGTGTGTGCTTTTTCTGCGGAGTCTGATTCAACGCATATTTGTTCAGAATTTAAATTTAGCGATGGAGCAGTGTAGAGGTCTGATCGTGGGAAAGGCTGTATACATTCATGAAGGATGCTAATAATAGCATTGGACGTGCTAGGGACGATTCTGTTCGCTAACAGCACAAAATGACAAACCATAGGACCGAAATTTAAAAAAATTAATAATGACTTCCTGTGGCAGGTGTTGTGGGTACGTTTCGAGTGATGACCAGGGCTATTCTGCTTCAACCTCATTGTATTTGCTACGTGGCCAATACTAGCCTGCGGGATACGAGCATAATTCGACTAAATGGATGCTATTTGGGACAGTCGTGAAATATATAAATTCTTGTGAACAACAAGTATAGCTTGCATTCTTTGCTAAACTGCGTCTTGGTGGAGAGTACTGACCCCCAAAAAGTAATGTATATACAAAGGAAAGGAAATGGGTTTCCCCTTAGAGCCCACCCCCTCATCGCCATCGTACTGTGCTCTGGCCATCTATCGGTAGCAGTGATTTGGTTTTAGAGGCATGGGTGATTTTGGTGACTCTGACATTCAAATGTGTTGGATTCCATGTGCATAAAACTATTACAGTTAATTAAAATACATATTATGGTTCTCTGTGGTATAAGGGGGCACCGTAGTTCAACGATGAATAATTTGCGGGGATTGTAAACACCTCTATGCATGTGGAGCGCATCTTCATTTCGCATCTGTATTGAGGGGTTAACTGGCTGGTTTCTTTCTTGTTTTACAGCCTCGCCGGTGATGCTGAGATGAAGCCATCAGTGGTGTGAAGCGGGTACGTGATATTTATAAAAAGTAATACAGGTACTACTCCTAAAATATCCGTATAAAATGTAGGAAGAGGCTGTGATTCAAAGAACATCGGGGTGCACGCAAGAGCGCACTTGGCGGATTAGCAAAACCCCTCGTGTTAATAAAACGATTTCCCTGGTGATTAATGTTTGAACTGGATCAAAACTAAATTACTGAGCACAATGGGTGCGTAACCCCAGATTACAAAGGGCGGCGAGAAGGTGCGAGGATGGAAGAAAAAGTGTGGTGATTATTGTCCATCTCCTGAGAACACCGGGATGTGAGAGAGAGGTGTGCGTGCGTCTGAGTATGTGTTCCTTGTGTCAGATTTACAGTGAAATGTACAGCACCTCTTGCTGTGCGGTTGGCGGAGTAAACAGTCGTGGGTGTTAACCACGAGGAAAAATCAAAAAGAAGGGCCACAACAAACGAATTCTACAAAGTCACTAGAATGCTAATCCGAAGACCGGCTCTGCGAGGCCTTCCCTGGAGGGAACTGCCCTTTCAAACGTTGCCCTTTTAAAATTATCTGCTAAAATAAATTATTAACTGGAAGTCACTGGAAAAAAATAGACAGAGCGTTTGAGTAACATTAAGGGCCGCGGGCTAGAGTGTCAGGAAATTGGATCTGGGTCAACAATCCAATTACTTTAATGAAAGCTGGAGGATCTCGTTTCAATTGAGACGCTCTAATCCATTAGAGGGACTCTCCATAAAATAGCAATCGTTTTGCTCATTTCTGCCCCGTTTCTTTTGCTCTCACCGCACTGACTTCTGAAGTCAAGCAACAAAATGGAGGCGTCGTTTCTCGAGCCTCTCCTTTTTCCTAAGAAGGAACACATAAAATGTTAATAACATAAAAGAGTGTGTATTTACGCCATCTGTGTGTAGTGATCACATAAACTGAAAGGTGACCAAGAATGCAGTGCGCGACAGGTGTGGAAACACTTCTTGTGAAAGTCACATTTTACACAGAGTGAAGTTGTGTTGTGTGTGTCTGCAGTTGACAACCACAAATGACCGTGTTGTGTGTTTTGCAGGAGCTGCTCTTGAAGTCGGAGACGGTCAACAGAAGGACGAGAGAGGATTCCAAGAAAACGGACTGCGAGGGCATCCATACAATTTGCCGCCCCTCACTGCCTGTACCCCCACCCCCTCAACACACACCCACATCCAAGAGCACGTCCTTGTAACAACCTCTGCGTCCCCTCTGAGCGGGGCCTTCACATTCTACACCAGAGGAGTGTGAAACGCCCTTCAGCCCAGAAACCCCTGCCATTTAGCGGAAATATGCTGGGCTGGCGCCTGGCAAACCTTGTGGCATAAATCCCACTGTATTACTAGGTTAAGGGAAACTCCACAACCTAATCCAGCGCGAATCTACCCTTTATTCTCCTCAGAATCCCCGCAGAGAGGACGCAGGGGCCCCAGGGCGTCCACTGAAGCATCTCACAGCACCTTCATGTGACAAGTAGTCTAGCCTTTGTACGATAACTCGCGGCTTAGCTCTGTCCTAAATGGAAGAGCGTACACAACGGCACAATAAAAAAAACAATAAATGCAGTGTGCGAACGGGTGCTGCAGAAGCCCATGGGACCGGCTGGCACCGGTATGTGCTGTTGACCTTGGGTCTCGCCACAACGCAGAAGGGACGGGTCTGCTGCCCGAGGATCCTGGTTTCGTGGTTTCAGTAGAAATGCCCAGACAAATCCTCGCTGCTGGGTCCCGGCGACGTGGTGAATGTCACCGAAGTGCTCCGGCTGCCCGAAGCGGCGACGGGGTCTTCCACACGCCGCCTCCGGTGCTCTGCGGCTTCTGAGGAATCCCCTTACATCCCCGCTGGGCTCCATCCAAGGCCCCGCCCACCTGTCAACAAACCGCGCCCATATCCTATTGACCACGCCTAGTCCTGTATTCCACGCGAAGCAGGCTCCAACTCTAGGGTGACGTCATGCCCGTTGTTTTGGTGCGTCCGACCAATCGGACGCGTAGGTTGGATTCTACGGGCGCCGAGGCGGCCCCGTCCGCGCTGCGCCGCCGGGTGGACTTCCCCGCCGCCGCCTGGGCCACGCAATGCGCAGGCTGCGGCGCCGGCTCCCCCCGCCGCGGCTGTCGCTTTAACAGCGCTGGCATGGGAACGCCGCGGCAGTCCCAGCGCGCGCTGCAGCACGAGCGGCCGCAAAGCGAGCCGCGGCGGGACGGCCCCTGCCCGCAGTGCCCCAGTGGCGGCGTGCGCGGGGCAGCGGGGGCGGGGGACAGCCTGCCCCTGCTATTCCGCACTTCATCACCCCTCAGCTTTCACAGCCCGTCCCCAGCCTCCTCTTGCGGATCCTCCCACGGCCGGCGCAGCCCCGGCGATCCCAGCAGTGGAGGCAGCCATGCGGGCGGGCGGCCCCCAACCTGCCAGAGCCCGCAGCGCCGGGAGAGCAACCCCTTCACCGACATAGCCATGAGCAGCTGCAGGTATAACGGCGGCGTGCTGCGGCCCCTCAGCCAGCTGAGCGCCTCGCGCCGGAACCTGCACGAGCTCGACTCGGAGGCACAGCCCCTGCAGCCCCTCTGCGCGGGTCCCGAGGTGGTCGTGTCCAAGCCCGAGCAAAACAACTCCAACAACCTGGCGGTCGCGGCGCCCTACGGCAGCTCCTCGGGCGGGGTGGCGGGCGGAGGGGGCAGCAAGTCCGGCAAGAAGAAGAACCAGAACATCGGCTACAAGTTGGGCCACCGGCGGGCGCTTTTCGAGAAGCGCAAGAGACTCAGCGACTACGCGCTCATCTTCGGCATGTTCGGCATCGTGGTGATGGTGATCGAGACCGAGCTGTCCTGGGGAGCCTACAACAAGGTACTGGCGGCGTCCCCGGCCTGCCCCCAACTCCAAGGAAATCACTGCTACACTAAGATCGGGCACGGGAGTTGCGCCCTCGCTCACTTCATGGCACTGACCTGCGGCATAGACCCGGACATGACCTGCGCGCTCCTCTTAATCTCCCTTGTCTTTTACCCAAGTCCCAGTGTACAACGGCCAGGCTCCTCCTTATGGAGGCAGAATATTGTCAGCAACTTATTGACGTTATCAACCTCATATCTCCCTTTACCTCGCTGAAAGTTTATTTGCTAAAAGTTTGACGCGGCTGTAAAACAACAACACGTGCGCTTTTTGATGGCGACTCAAAGCTACCCTTCTGCTCTGGTTGTGGGAGGAAATGAATGGCAGTGCGTAGGTCAGTTCCTTGCCACTGTATCCGGGGGTCAGTGCCATGAAGTAAACTTCGAGGTGGCCTTAGTTGTACTGGAACTTAGAAATTTGCCGCGATCCTCTCTAGATCTGGTAAACCAGGCACCACTCAAAAAGGAAGTCTGATTTTCTTCTAGCCCCTAGTTTGTGGCTAATTAATGGGGTTTCGTTGAATACTAATGCTCTATTCGTGGGCAGCGCCTTTTCGTCTATCCAGAAAGATCTCTAGACCATAGTGTACATCTGGGATTTTCCTCAGGAGAAGCTTCCTGTTAAATCGGAGCCTGCATTTCACACTGCAGAGTAGTTGCTTTCTCTTAGTGGGTCTGTCTAGAGAAGGGCCTTTCTGATGGGCCAGAGTCTGCACGTGGGTCTGTGTAGAGAACACCCTTCCTTTTAGAACAGAGCCTGCGTCTGTCTCTATCAAGCGTAGAGCCTCCCTGTTACCCAAGAATCTGTGTCTATCTAGGCAACAGCCTTCTTCTCAGAGTAGCTTCATGCGAACCAGTTGCAATACCAATACGAAATTGTATCATTGTATTGATATTGGGTTGAACTAACATTGTCTTTTGATCTATCCCCACTTTTAACCTAATTTTGTTTTGTACTTCTATGTACCCAGATTTGGTGGGTTATTATTGGTTTGTGTATTCCAGACAGGCCTCATCACGTATCTGGGGCTATCCAGTGGATAGACCTGAGCGTGCACCAGGTCTGTCCAGAGGAGAGTTCTTCTGTTGGGCCTGACAGTCTGTATGTGATCTGTCTAGAATAGAGCCTCATTGTTTGACCAAAACCTGCCTCCGGATCTATCCAGAGGAGAGCCTGCTTGGGAGCGCGGCAGTTAGACGCTGGCTTTAAGTACTGGCTTGAAGTAAGCCAGTGCAGTGAGTGAAACGTCTCTGCTGTCCGTTTGTCCGTTGGGGGGTCGCTTCTCAGCATGCCTCCTGTTGCACCTGGCCGCGCTCCACGCCATGTGCTCCGGTTAGAGACGCGGGGGGGGTGTGTTGGGCTTGGGCTGCTCTCCTCTCCGCGGTGCTGGCTTGCGATGCGCGATGTTGTCGCTCCCTTTTATCTGACACTGACCTGCTGTTTTCTCTTGCAGGGGTCGCTGTACTCGTTAGCCCTAAAATGCCTTATTAGCCTCTCCACGTTGATCCTCCTTGGACTCGTAATTGTATACCACGCAAGAGAAATCCAGGTAAAGTGGCTTCTTTGTGAATATTTCTCATCACGTTTCCGACAGTGTTTCACAAAACTCACGAAGCATAAAGCGCGGTGGAATAACTGTTTGTTTCAGAATCAATGACGTGGCCTGATTTGCGCTATTTGTAAGGATGCGACCATGCGTAACAGTTTTTATGCAGAAGGTGATTTCTGCAAGCTCCCTTTAACCCCACTGCCAGACCCGTGGGATGCTGCGTTGATGGCAATACAATTCTGTGCGCAAACGTATCCCCAGAGCGCGCAGCTTCTCCCTCACAAGTGTCCTGTCTTTACTCTGTGGTTTGTTGGGTACAGTTTTCCGTGATTAATGATAGTTGGTCTGTTAAATGTGACATAAATCTGTGCACCCAAAATGCATCTCCAAATTGCCGTTTGCCGCACTTTTGAGTATCCACATCGCGCATCTTTGACTTATTAATGGCCGTTTTGTTTTAATCAAATTAACCTTGCACTTTCTCATGGAAGAACGTGGCGATGAAATGAGCGCTCTTTCTTAGAATCCTATGCTTCGCACGGCTGTGGGTGCAAACCTTTCCCCGTTAATCACCTGGCAGGACTGTGCACCCTGAAAGTGAATGCATGTCCTTGGGGAATCCCAGAGTTACAGCAGCATAAGACGAGGTAGTGAGAACAAAAGTGCGCGTCAGTTGGGCCTAACCGTGGTGGTTAGAAAGTCAGCTTGAGCTCGCTGCACACGCCAAGGGCAGGAGAAGGGAAATGGTGACAGCAGTGGGCTGTAATGCATGCTTTGGTACAACGAACTGCAGCACCGGCTCGTGATTTGAAAGGATAATCGCCACATCTTCAACGGCTGATGCAAACCTTATTTTGATCTACGTGTGCTTTGCTATATATTCAATTTTAACACGTTGTTGAGCCATGCGTCCAATGTTATATCTGTACGGCCAGTTCGGGTTGAGGCACGGGCTGGAGTGAGCAGTGCAAGGCAGGCAGGCCTCTGTTACTTTACACGAGCGTGCTTTGCTGTTTAACGTGAGGGGCGGCGAGATGTTGTGGACTCTCGAGACGTGAGGCCTCCATTACTTCAGATGAAGAGTGCAATGGTGTTTAACGTGAGTCGTACCCTCGAGACATGAGGCGTGAGCTGGGGGCGCTCTCGAGGTCAGTCTATTAATGATCGTTGGTCCCACCTGTTCCTGTTCAGACTAGGGCGGAAGTGTGCAGTACTAGTCAGGCCTTCATTACTTCAGATAAAGTGTTCCTCGGTGTTTGATGTGAGGCGTGAGCTGCTGTGCACTCTTAGTTGCAGGCTGATGTTGGTTGCTCTCGGCCGGAGTGTCACAGGATCACAAGAGGCCCCTTCACCAAGCGGCCTTCGCAGTCAGTCACACGCGGTCATACGATCCGGCCTAAACGGTCTCGCAGCTCCCTAGGACTCCATCCACCCGGCCGGAAAATGAGATCTTGGGTTCCTTTTCAGGAACGCTTCCGGAACGTGCCGCGCTGTGGCTTCTTCTTTCCAGGGTCGTTAATGCATCCCGTGGGCCTCTAGGGGGCCTATCGCCGCGGCCCATCGGATGTGGAGGTGTCACGGCAAGATTAGGATCGTGGCCGACCGTGGAGGCTCATCCGCACGTGTGCGGAGGGCCTCGTCGAGGCACATTTGACATGTCTTCCCATAGCACTCGTGCTAGATCCCTATTTGGAAGATGTCCCCCGGCCAGTCCGACTTTTAAATTTGTCTTGTTTGTTACACGGAGCTGTTTGGATCAAAGTTCATGACGCTGTGTGTCCCAAAGAAGCTGTACGCATAGAAACGCACAAAAGGTGGTAGTCTGTAGTGGAATCTGCAGGCTTAGACTCGCAGAGCTCAGTTTCATCTGCCATCGGTTTCTCGAGTCTCGTGGTTGTTGCAGTGTGATGACACAACCCCAGAGAGTGTTCGCGGGTCGTTTAGCATTGACTGCAAGTGTTGCTTTGAAGACAGTACTAAGAATGCTTAACAAAAAGCAACAGCGACGAGATCACGTGTTTTTGACGCACCTCTGGTCAGAAGCTGCCCCCGTGAACCGTACCAGTGAATTGTAGCAGTGTGCCAGCGTGGGGAGTAACGGCGGTCAGCAGTTATGCAAGCAGTCTGTTAACACGGGCAGCAGTAGAGTGCCAGCAGGGACTGTACGCGTGTGCCAGCATGGATAGTAGGAAAGTGGTCGTTTGAATATTAATAGGACTCCAGCATCGAGGACAAGGGTGGCAGCATAGATAGTCGCTGCCTGCCAGCAAAGGCAGTGTCTTCGTGCCAGCATGGATAGCAACAGTTTCCTGAATATATAGTACATTTGTGCTGGATTGTTAGAAGCAGTGTGGCAGCGTGGACAGCGTGAATAGTAACTGTTGATAAGATAGTACCATTGAGGAAGCATGTAGAGTAAGCATTTATAGTAAGTCTGCGCTAGCATGGAAAGTAGAAAAATGCAAATGACAACGGGGACCAGGATGTATAGTAACATTATGCCAGTATACACTGGGTAACAGTGTGGCTTGGCAGCTGTGATAGTGCGCCAGCATGGATAGCAACAGCGTGCCAACAGGGGCAATGGCCAGTACGTGGCCTCGCACAGTGCTGAGAAGCTTGGGTTCTAGTTTGGTGAAAACGCCCTCGTGTTCTGCACGGTTCATGTCACGCCTTCGCCTCTAACCCCCGATGTTTCACTTCCACTGCTGCAGGGCAGTTGACTCTTCGCGCTCTACCCCCTCCCCCCCGTCAGAGCAGCTGCGCACTCCAGCACCGAGGACAGCGCATGCACAGTTTCTGCCGTCGCTCCGTTCAGCCTCAGGGCCCTTCACTCCTGGTGCAATACACCAAGAAGCTGTCCATGGTGCTGAACGAGGCAGGCAGCAAGAAAAGCCAGCATTAGTGCTGGCGCAAGGAGTGAGGGCATACCGCCACTGCCTGTTTGATATTCCGGGCGCGTGTTCTCAGATGTATTCTCGTGGCATCCCAGAAGCCGGTTTTGGCGGGATAACGCGCACTTACTTACTTGGGATGTCCGCAGGTATAGCTGCGCCTCATGCAAAATGCATGGGGGGAATCCCATCCGGGCTGGCGAATCCAGTTACTGCTGCTAGGAGCAGGCATTGGGTTGCCGATCTAAGCTCGCTTCTACCCAGTGCTTAAAGTGGGATGGAAAACGTGGGGGGTCTCAACAGGGGCATGGCCGCTAAACATCTAGGACTCCTGTAAAGAGGCGTGGCCTCTGTAGCGAAGGACGTGGCCTAATAGAGGGACTAAAATCCTGTGTTGCATGAGTTCATAAACAGTTCTTTCACAAAATTACAAGCAACAATATATTTAAATGTAGGCAGAAACATGTTTTAGTGCCATTAGGAATAGCAAGTCTAGGATTTTGCTGGTGGGGGGGTGGACTTTTATTTTTAAACAACTGACACTGTTTTTGATCTAGCTACTACCAGCTGCCTATTTTCTTACTCTGCATTCAAAAGCCTAACGGGTATTGTGTGGGTTACTTTTAGAGAATGGAGGAGGCATTTCCACTTTCTGTTTGAACACATTATGCAGAGTTATCATGCCTAATAGATATCCTAGAGAGTGCATTCCACTCTGAAAGTCTTGGCAGCCCTGGGAAAGTGAGAAACCAATAGAACTGAATGAAGTACTAAAATACTCCTACAGTAACTGCCTCCTCCAAGTTCAATCAAAGGGTTGTACTTCGCCGAGGTCACGTTTCATGCTGAGGGCGAAAGAAAAAATGTAGAGCCCGGTACGCGCCCTTCTCAGTACCTGGTATTAAGAACTGCCGTATTGAGCACCGACAGGATCCAACCCCTCTTAAAGCCCTGCTTGTACCCCTTCTTGTTTTTATGCAGTGCTCCCTGTTGGAAAGAGTATCCCACCGCACTCCTTACACTTTATAGCAACCCCTGCCGTCTCGGGAATTCCCTACACTGTGTATATGTTCTGGGAGCAGAGTTAGGTGGTTGAAGTGGAGCACGAATGGCAATTCCCAGCACAAGGGAGATCGAAGGTACTATTTCAGTAAAATCGTGCAGGCTTCTTACGATTGGTGTAGAGGGAGGGAGTGGGGTACGGGTCAGAGGGTGGATTTCTCGTTCAAGTAAACCAGAGATAGTCTTTCCAGCCAGCACTGACTGGCCTTGAATGCAAATATCTCCACAACTCAGTCCCTACACTCACAGTTAGCTCTAGAATGATGATGTCAAGTTGTTTGTTGGGCGGGAGGGCGTTGGTGTGTGGTGGAAGTGCGGCAGGGGGTGACAGGGAGATGGATGGGCAAGGAAAGATAGATGACAGAGTGTTTAAAACAGTACACGTGGCATGTTAAACAATAATTAAAAGCATTGCACTCTAAACGGAATCATTAGTGCCAAGTTAGAAGTGCGTTTCTGTTTGCATGATCTTGACACAGACGTTTTTTTCTCCTCCTATGAAGATTGGTAGCCAGGGCCCAGCTCGACCATGCTAAAAGCCGGCCCTGATCTCAGGATAGTGCATTTGCACTCATGAATTTAAAGAGCAGACTACCAGAGAAGGTGTGATGGCGTACAGCCAAGATATTTCTTGTTTTTGGCAGTTCCTTCTAACCATAGCAGGCCGCTAAGTCCAACGTGGAGGCTGAGTGTGCAAGGGAATGATTGGAAAACCAAAGCACACTATATTCTGATAATCACCGTTGTACTTTTTTGCAGACTTAAAGGATTGCTCTTCTGGTCCGGTGCTCTGATTACTGATGTAGAACGTTCTAGAGTTCACTAATTCCACAGATTTTTTCACCCCTCTATGTATTAATCTCGTGTTTTCCCGAAGCTCTTTGGACTGCCTGCCTCCATGCCCTGTTTTTAGGTCGTGCCTGGGCAGTGCATGCTCTGTTCTGCGAGGCGTGCCGTATTAGAGAATGGAGTTGAAGCTCCGCCCACTCTCCGTCCATATTTTTAATTGGCTTGTGTCACTGTCTTTTGTGAATGCTGGCTTCTGATTCGTTAATAGCCTTGTCTTCATTTGTAACCTCCCATGAGGACTGGCCCTTTTACTTCTGTTGCTACACAGTACATCATATTTAGTCTGTAAGCACTATTTTCTTTAATGAGTTTCTCCTACTGCAGGCACGACATGGTTTCCTGCAACATTCAAAGCGCCATGCGCGCTTTCACTTTCCAAGCAGCCCTGGACAATGACGGCCGCTTCTTTGAAGTGAAAAAGGTCTCACATTTCCAAGAGTTTGATCTATTGGCATTGTAAATGACAATGCCTTTTATTTATGTGTTAATTATCAAAACAGATAAATAAAAGGCATTGTCATTTACAATGTCGATAGCTTAAACTCGAAATGCGAGACCTATTGCTTTGCAAATGCTTGTTTTGTTATGTTGGGGGGTTGAGGGTGTAGAATGGTGCTTTTATAATTTTATTTCCTTAATGCTGGTGGCATCTGGGGATTCTAATTTCCACTACACTATGTTGACATAAATGTGCTGTCACAAAATTCTCACTTATTTTTTGGGAGATAGATTTCGCTTTTTACTCTGTTGGACGAACATGTAGACAACATAAGATTACCACTAAATCTCATTTACACATTAGCTGCTATTACGTAGCATCAGTGTAAACATAATCACCCTCTATGTATTGTTATTTATGGGGTATGTCTGTGATTCTTTTCTGTAAAGGATCAGAGCAGGATTAGAACCGCCACTAAACTGAGCTCTGACCCAAGTTAGGACTAGAGAGAGGACATACTTGTAGAGCAGAGGATTGTTTAAGTTATCTGATGAGTTTGAGAACGCAGGTAGAGCACAGGGCTTCTCCCATCAAGAGACTGGGATAAGTCATGATAGCCAAGGCACTTCATTTGGGTATTAAAACTGCATGGTGCAGCAAAAAAATATAATAAATTAGATGGGGTTAGACAATATCGTTATGAAATACAAAAGTGACTAATACTACTTAGAATAGCCTAAGTGGGTACGAATGAAACAAGATCATTATTGGAACGCAGAGCAATTGCATACATTTTACAAATTGACCAAGTGGGTGGGAATTACGTTTCTAATTCATACAAGTGTGGGTTGGAAAAATCCGTCAAAGTCTCCTGCGTACCCAGTACATTGGTTGCATGCGGCAGTTGGGTCTGCCTCGCAGGGTGTTTTTGGGCAGGAGTTCACCGCCAGAGAAAGTAATTGCTCAGAACTTTCCAAGGAGTATGTCTCTCTCGATGTCCTAACACTTGCTGGGTCATCTTCCTGGAGAACTTGCCGTTGGGTAATTTAGTAATGACAGAATAAACTGCTAATAACTCCTCTTGGATCCCCACTTTCAGAGTGAATTGTTGGGCCTTTCGTTGGTTCCTCATGCTGAACTTGTCTCTGTAGGAACTGAGTGGGAAGTACTCGCAACTGGTTTTCTAATAGAGGAGACCAGACTGAATGCTCTGTTGTTTGTTCCTCACCTAAACTGATCATGGGAGAATGTTCTCGCTGAGTTCAGGTAGAAAGATGCTGGTGGCCAGTCTTACACTGCATATAGGCTTTGGTGGCAACCTGTGTTCTGGGCCTGTCAGTGCGTCTTTCCTAGGTTCTTGCAGCTTAACACCCAATTAGAGTAAAAGTGCAGCAGAGCCAACATAGTCAGTTCACTGTCAAATAGAATGAAATAAGAAAATTATATTTGTTACCATCTTCACATTTAAAAAAAATGAAAGACGGAACTAGCCTGAAGCAGGACATATCAGGAACCTGTATTTCTTTGTACATGTTTTATCCACACGCAAATCACATTTTACTTGCATTATGATTTGGGGGACTTTTTAATTACAGCTTTTGAATAAGGGGTACTTGTAAATTGAAATTCATCTTTATATATAATTTTGAAAGTAATGAGTGTAAGTGTAGTGATATGTTTTTATCACTTTCTTGCATCACTTCAGGGCTTTTAAACTGCAGCCCAGCCAGAGCATAGTAATGCTCCTAGAAGCCATATCTTTTGTAATGTATGTTACCGGTTATAATATACACAACAGCCCTCGTATGACATTTAACTCTAATACGATTGGCTAATTTTCTGCACCATCTACAATGACCTTACACGAAAATTAACTAGGCTAGTTGGTTGAAATCAATTTAATAGTATCATTTTAGGGTCTGAGCATACACACTCTGGTACTGTATGGCAGCATCGCAGTGCACAGAGTCCTAATGCCCGCAAAAATAGGCTCCAGAAAAAGGTGAACAAATCTGAGGTGACCACGTAGAAAAGGGAAGACTGCTATGATCCTGATCGGATATCTTGAATTTCCTGCAGCTCTGAGATTCCACACTGAAAGTGGCCCACAGTTGTTTTTTTCAAGGAGGGACTTAGAAGATGCAGACTAGTGGCTGTCCTTGTAAGAGATGCAGTGGGTGATCCTTTGTTTTTTTTTAATCGGTTTAAGAAAGAAGTCTTTCTTGCCAAGTTCACAGGCAGAGATGCTTAAGTATTGTTTAATTTTATTATGATACGGAACTCCAACAGAGGTCCACATAACATGTAACAGAAGTAAAACATTAGTAACAAATACATAAAATTAGCAGGAAAAGTGTGAATCCTCAAACCTGTTACATAAATCACTTTAAAATCATATTTTACTGACCTTTTATAAAGTGACAACGTGTATAACACCACACAGGATAAATGAGGATTTTATAAACGCAACCTTTTAAAAGTCACATCATGCTCAGCAACATAGAAGATACAAATATTGCGCATCACAAAATGGAACCATAAATGGCACTTTCAACACTGGACCAGACAACTCATTCAAACCACTCATTCCCAAGCTTCCGGAAGATAACAATGTGCATAGTATGGTGTTAGATTTGGGGGTCTCTAGTTGGCAGAGGTAGGTACCTTTGTCCAAATAGGGACCCTTGAGTCTAGTCAGGGAAAGTAGGTACCCTCTTGAAATAACCCCTGCTCACCCTCTTGGTAGCTTGGCACAAGCAGACAGGCTTAGTTCAGAGGCAGTGTGTGAAGCATTTGTGAACACATACAGTAATCAAGTGACAACACTACAAATGGACACCACACAGGTTGTATATTTATAAAAATAAGAATATTTTATATAGAATTACCACAAGACCATAAACGACAAAAATAATCCACAATGCTGTCAAGAATACTTAGTTCTTATCAAAAAGGCTTAATTCAAGGTTCTGTGCGAGTCGGTAGCCTTCTCCGGCTACTGCGATGTAAAGAACAAACAGAGTCTATCAAATCCAGCGGACCGCGTCGATACGGGCCAACACAGCGTAGGCGGACTCGGTCACAGTACCTTTTACTTGAAGCGGCAGGCACGGGCGTGCGAGCCGGATGGCTGTTCGTCGCGGTTGCGTTGCAAAATGGAAGCGTTGCAGGACGCGTTGTCCCTCGAGGCAGTGCAGGCAGCGGCTCGTTGACGTCGTCGAGATGGAGTCGGTGAGACCAGGGCCGAGCGTTGCAGGGCGAGACGGTGCTTCGATGCGGTGCTGGCAGGTTGCGGTGCGGCGACGGAGCCGGATTCAGGAGCTGGCGTCGATCAGTCCGGACGGCGGTGCGAGTCGGGCGGTGCGTCGCGAAGCGTGCGAGCGGTGCCCAACTCGGGTACGGTCACAGGACTCGAACTCAGCAACTGTGACCGTGTCGGTCGGACCAGATGGATTCGGTGTAGCGAGGCGTTGCAAGGTGCGCGGTGCTCACAGGTTACGGTGCAGGCAGCGGCTCGTCGACTGAGTCAGTGAGACCAAGGCCGTGCGTTGCAAGATGCAGGCGTTGCTCGATGCGGTGCCAGCAGGACACCGAGCCGGTCGGGAGAGTCAGTCACAGCTCCCTACCTCTGTAGCCACTGAAATAGAGTTTCCAGCAGCAATTCACAAAGGGGTGAAGCCCATTGGTCCTGGGACTTCGATCAGGGGGCAAGCTCTCTTCCAAGCCCTTGGAGATCCTTCACAAGTTGATGAAAGTCACAGCAAAGCAAAAGTTCCTCTCTCCTTTCTTTGGCAGTCAGGCAAACCACTGCAGGCCAATCCCCCAAGCAGCACTTCAGGCTTAGGGATAGTCTCTCCTCATTTTCTTCTTGGTTCCGCTCCTCAGCAAAGGTTTCTTCTTGTTCCCAAAAGTGATCTAAAGTTCCTGGGTTTGGGCCCCAGTACTTATACTCCTTTTCTCTTTGTTCTCTGAAGGCAGAGAGGCCTTTGCCTAGTTTAAACCAGTTCTGTGCAGCTTTGGAGCACTCTGTGTACATGTCTCCTTCTTTTCCTTTCAGAATGTGGGGCAGGGTACTCAGACGCCCGGCAGGAGGTGGAGCCAGCATTGTGGAAGGCAGGCACAGCCCTATTCATACCCAGATGCAACTCCTCCCTCCACTCTGGATGCAGATCTCTCTATTCAGCCCTGGGCTGCCTCACCCTGTCTCCTGTGGCCACCCCCAGCCCCTGTCACGCACAAACCAGACACACAATACACAAGCTGGCAGAGGCAGGCTGGATGGTTAGGCAAGAAAATACCCACTTTCGAAAAGTGGTATTTTCAAACACAGAATGTTAAAACCAACTTCACTAAAAGATGTATTTTATCATTCTGAGTTCAGGCATACTAAACTCGAATTTCTACCTAGTTCCCTGAGTCAGTTTAGGATTATAAGATGTTATAATCAAACTGCCCATTCTGGCCTATGGGGAACAGGTAGCCTTGCAATAGTGAAAAACGAAAATGGCTGTAATTCACTATTAGGACATGCCACACACACCAGGCATGTCCCACCTTATCCTTACAATGCACCCTGCCCGTAAGCCTACCATAGGGGTGTCTGATATGAAGAAAAGGGAAGGTTTGGGGACTGGTAGGTGGGTGCACTTACCAAGTCGACATGGCAGTCACAGACTGCACACAGGCTCTGCAATGGCAGGCCTGAGACACACTTTACAAGCTACGTCTGTGGGTGGCACAACCAGTGCTGCAAGCCCACCAGCAGCATTTGATTTACAAGCCCTGGGCACACTCAGTGCACTGTACTAGGGTCTGACAGTAATTCAAATAAGCCAAACATGGAGTCACTAATTCACATCACAATTTACAATAGGGAGCACTTGCACTTTGGCACTGATTAGCAGTGGCAAAGTGCCCATGAGCATCTAGTCCAGCAAAAACATATCGACAACAGTGGAGGCATTATGAAAAAAATGGAAGGGAGACCCATGCCAAGGATGCCAGGTCTAACATATGGTATAAGGGAAACAAATACTGCATATAAAACTTCAATCAGTACATTCATTTTCTGGCCTTTGTAAAGTGACAACGTGCACAGTGTGACATAGGATGTTCAAATATTGCGTATTACAATCTTATAAATGCAACCCTTCAGAAGGGTCATACATACTGCAGACTAAAATATACGGATATTGCATGTAAAAAAAAGCACATTTAAACTCAGTCCATCAAGTCATTCTGATCGCTCTTTAGCGAACCTTAAAAAAGATACATTCATACATAATACAACATAAATTATAAAATAATGTCCGGCAACATAAAAGGTAAAGGTGCAAATATATCAAAGTCTGGAATCCTGTAGGTAGAAACACCTAAGCCTCAGAATAACAGCATACATTGTACAACAATAATATGCCAACGATACACCAACTGCACTAATAAATGTTCAAAAAGGATCTAAAAAAATTGATAAATCTTATTACAGGACATTTCATTTAAGTGAGACATTACAAATTTACCAGCCTCCAAGGCAGAATGAATGTTATATTTAATAAACAGAGGCCTTAAAAATGACGGTGAACATTCTGTAACACGGGAACACAAAAAGTACACGATTGAGATCTTGGATATGTAATTGGCACAACTCACATGTTCGATCTTTTATTGGGATTTTAGCCCAAATACCAGTAATGACACGTATGGGGAGTAAATCCAATCTCAGCCAAAGAATCAATCTTCTTATCCCACGGGGCAAATTCCAAATTAAGTAAAACTGAGGTTTATTCCTCAAATTACTCTCCTAAACCACTCGATTGCTTGGATTTAGGTGACATAGTGCAATGTATCTAGCCAAACTTATTTTGAACAAAGAGCCCTTTATAATGCTCTTCAGAGAGGACTTGGGCATAGGAGAATTTACGTTCAAATCAAGCCTAAAGATTTCTTTGACCTGCTCAAAAGACCTAAAAAAAAAGCTCTCCTTTCGGAAAAGATAAACTTTCAAGGCTGCTCGCAGTGTTACCTCCTCTCCTCATAGGAGTGAGTGCTAAAGTATTGAGAAGGCCCTTTTTGTCTTCTTGTGAAGCTGGAGATGTGAGAGACTTGATAAAACACAACATCTTTTATTAGGAAATGACAAAACTCTATTGATTTTCTTGATAAGCCTTTCTAGGGTCCATGCCCTGGAGCAGTGTAATTTGAATTACAAAGTAGAGGAAGGCTCTGCCTAAGGTGGCACTTTGGAGTTACCAAAAAACTCTTTCAACTTCACTGTTTCCCAATGATAAAGAAACTGGGAAGGCGGTGGTTTGGCTTCTGGATCAACATGGACCATAAAGGACCTTCATATCCTAAAATGTACACTAGACTTCCTGTTCTCTACTTGCACAAGCAACGCCCCCTTGCTCAGTGAGGACGCCCTCGTGCCTTTGCCATTGAGAGCCATGTGCAGAGAATATCTTTCACCACGAAATGAAGAAGGGACTGAGGAACATTTACTAAAATAGTTTACTGCTAAATTAAATTAAAAATAACTAGTTGCTCCCACTGCCTCAGACTGACTGTGTAAAAAAGCGCGAGTTAAGTGACATGCTTGCTCTTTATTACGGTGGACACAAGTGGGCTGAGAGATATATCACAGGGCTCAAATGTTGTACAGAAAAGTCTCCATTTTTAGGTCGAGCCTATAGCGGCAGCGCGCATGCGCTGTTCGCTGTGCGAGGCATGCAGTATTCAGTATGGAGTGGAAGCTCCGTGGAAGCTCCGCCTACTCTCCGCCCATCTTTTTCATTGACTTGTGTCTTTGTCGTTCCTAAATGCTGCCTTCCGATTGGTTTTAGGCTTGTTAGTCCCTCCTTATGACAGCCATGTCGTAATTTGTATCCTTCCATGGCTACTGGCCCCTTTACTTCGAGTGTTGCACAGTATGTTTTATTTAGATTGTGAGCACTATTTTCTTACCGTGCCTTCTCGCAATAGGTCTTGCGTAAATGTGAGACCTATTGCATTGCAAATGCTTGTTTTTTTTACATTCCGCATCTCAACTTCAAAACTTGTGCCAAGTTTGTTTATCACACCCCTGGGGTGTGTTATGCTTTTTAATTCCAGGAGCCACGTTGAAGACGGACACAACCCCACCCAATGGTCTCTGAGAATTGTAGCAACTAGAAGCCGCCCTGTTGCGCCAGGATGTGACACCAATTTTCTTGCTCAATGCCCACAGTCAACTGGAATACCTGGGGATTTAAGCGCTTTACAAATAGCACATACATGTCCCCCACTCAAAGTGCGCCGGCGGCTGCTCGTCTTCTTCCCGCACCCAGAGCGGCAGGGCATCCCTTCAGGGTTTCATGTTCCTGTGCCCAGGCCGTTGCTTGGCATCCAGCATCCATGTCAACGGAGGAAGGCGCAGCACGAGAGGCCGCCTGAAGGTACGAGGGGCCCTGCTGTTTTTTTTTCGGGGGGCCTGAGGTCGCCGCTTTCTGGATTAACTCATGAAGAACAAGGGGCCATAGTTCAAGAAAAAGGGAACGGGCGCCTTCGGTTGTGACCTGGGGGAATACTTGGAGACCTCGGGTCAGGATGGTGAGTCCCAAATTCCTTCTTGATTACCGGTGAGTAAGCTGGTCATGTGTCGGATGCGCGAAGTTAGGACACCTATATAGCGCACTATGCAACCTGACAGTTTTCTCGAGGCGACCAGAATTCTAATCCTGGCTTCCCCGCTTTACCGCTTTGTGTGATCTTGGGCAAATTATCTTCCACAGTGGAAACTCATGTTGACCAGTTACAAATAGGTTCCACTGGGTCCTTTTGCTAATGTTTTCTTGCGCCTACTGAAGTAATACAATGTGTCCATGGAGAAGCTTTTTAAAAAATAACATATCATTATTTTACATTTTCCACTGTGTGGGGAGGAGGAGGAGGGCGCTTAGATACTTCAGCTAAGGAGAAATACAGAGCCCATGGCTATTGTGATGTGTTCTGGGCCAACTTTCATTCACAAGGAGGGCGTGCCCCCATCTATGACCCTTTTCCGCACCTCAGCATTTACACTGATACGGCAACTAGATGTGTGCCACGCTTTAAAAACACGTACCCTATAGACGCCTAGAAAAGGCATTGGATTGTTTGAGCTGTTGGGGTCATCCTACCTCACCCCCCTCCTAAAATGTAAAGTAACGGAGGGAACGTGTGTACAGATTGAATTGACTACGCTGGGCTTTCTATGCAGAAATGCAAAGGGAATTCACCCACTGTGTACACTAGTGTTATCTGGCAAAAAATGTATCACGTGACATAGAGCGCACAGCCCATAGTGGTATAGAAGTTGTACAACTGCGGGCGCTCCTTCGGCTGTCATCACCAATGCCCGTGCCGCTGTTGGAAGTGAATTCTATAGAGTGGCTCATGAACTGGTCGTGACACAGGTGACGTGACGCACAGCTAAGTCCCAGGTGGGAAAAATGTCAAAACTCACCTTTATATGTGTTTTTTGTGTATCCACTGTTGAGCCAGCAGGACCTCCGCGACCATTCATATTACAGGGCGGAGCTTTATATGTTCATTTATTCATTCAGCCATGCATCCATCCAGTCATCTAAGCACCCCCAGATCATCCAGCCATCCGTCCACTTACTCATCCAACTATTCATCCACCCATCCATAATCCATTCATCCACACGTCCTTCCGTCCACCAGCCCACACTTCTTCATATTCATTCATTCATTCATCCATTTATCTCTGGAATATTTCCTGCGCTTCTTGCTTTGACTCCATACCTGAAACCCAGGCGCAGCCGGCACAGGTAAGCAGCTTATAACTATTTACTAGCTTACATAGTTTCATAAGATAAATAAGCAACACTGTAACCCAACTTTCCACAGGCCCAATCATACCGTCCAGTTCGGACATTAAATTTGGTTTAAGACCCACAAAATATATCTCTTGCTAAATTCTACCATGGCGGATTCTGTCCTTCCATGAGCCATGGCCGTGCAGTTCTACTAAGAAAGTTCAGTAACACGTGTACCAGCATGGGAAATACAGCCTTTCACCCTTACACGTTAGGTTAAACTGAGGACATTCATTTTGATACACTCGCAACAGTTATGGTGCGAAGTGGCAAGGCTGCGCTTGAAAAATTATACAAGGAGAGGATTCTCGACAGCCAGTGCCTCTCCAAAGCTGATCAGGCTGAGGTGGAGTCAGTGGCATGCTAAGCAGCCATCGTCCAACCGCACAAGCCCTCCCACCTTCTGACACACCCTTCATGTCTGCTCTTGGAATCTGACATCTATTGATTCTCCTCTAGTGTCCGTCTTCTCCTCGTAATTGAAGTACTATTTCCCAACCTCCACTCTCCTGATGTTTTCTTGGTAATATATGAGGTAACAAAAATGCTTAACACTTTTTTATTATAACTTTTCAACATACTGCACAGCAGCTACAATGCTCTACAACATAGCTTAAAAACATTGGCAAAGCCAATAGCTCTGGCTAAACACTTATAAGTTCCCAAAGGCGAGACCTATTGGCTATGCCAATGTTTGTTTGTGGGAGTTCCTTGTTAAATGGATTTTCCAACAACATGCGTATCTCAATAAAATTGTGCCCTAGAAATGTGGTAACAATTCTGAAACGTAATGTTTAGTAAAAGGCACAAAAGTCACGTTTGCGAAGGGCCGTGTAAATACAGCATGTGACATTCTTTGATACCTCACTTAGTGATGATTGAACATGTGTTTCTGGAGAGTACTTTAATGTGGCATCTGCTTTTTCCTAGTATTGGGCACTTTTGCCAGGAGTTTCTCATGTTAAGAAGGTAGCGTAAGTACATATGTTGCTGAAAAACCCTTCTGCTTGCTTGCTTCTTGTTTACCGCGCGGCGGAATTGCTGCATGAGATGTTTTTGTCAAATCTAGTTCGAAGTCGCACATTTTCACTTTTGATGTCATGTGTCAGTTTTTTTAATTTTTAGGATCTATCATTTAGTAATGCGAAGGTCAACTTTTCGCATAATCATGCGTGGTAATGGCTGATTGATGCAAGCCCTAACTACTGTCAGAAGTAGCTGGTCCCCCGGGGCCTCCTTGTTTAGACTGTGTAAGCAATAAGCACTGGAAGGAATGGCTAAACAAGTTTCAGACCTTTAACTGCTGATAGACAACGCTGAACAAACAGTAGTCTGTTTGTGAAGTATTTGGTGCAAGGTTTGAGTGCTTTTGGAGTAAATTGTACATTGTTAACAATGGTAGCTGGTATAAATTCACACCGCTGGCTAGGGACAACAGTGGCTTCTAGGAGACGTAACTGAGGTAAACTCTGGCTGTTTACACTGCTTATGTCCTGTTGGTGCAAATGTGAGCCTCTTTTCTAAAGCTTGATGTCAGTGACTGAAGCACTCCCTCCTGGGATCTGTGTGACCAGCTGTGAACTGGTTTCAATTCTGGAAGGGCTGACTAAGGTGTTCGTTCTTCTGAAGTTGTTAAATTGAGAACTATTAAATCGAATAATGATAATTTAGTTCATTTAGAGAGTTATGGAATGACTAAACTGTGGTAACGAGCGGTACTCCCGAAAGAAGTTATTATTCGAAGCAAGGGATGGGTGAAACCGGCAGAATTCCTTGCATTCCCCACACAGCAACACCCCAGTATCATAATGCATTAACAGCCCACGGTTTTCTTCTGGCCGTCATTTGATGGCAAGGGATTCTTCTGCCTCTGTTGACAATGACGAGAGCGCAACAAAACATAGGATTTACTGATATGACGCATCTTCCATCCCTGTGCACTGAAGAAGTAGATGTTTTATGGTTCAACTCTGTTTTTCATGGGCAGATCAGTTTGCCATTCGGCAGGACGGAAGCATGGCTCAGGCAATTATTCCAAACTTTCAGTCCTGGGATCTCCTTCACATAACGTATAAAAACACATATATTGTATTACTGAATATTGGCATTTCAGGTGACAAAAGCTCTCCATTTTATCGTTATCTGCACCACTGTTAATTTCCTAACTCCCATCAGGGGAGCTTTCAAGAGACCCCTATTGATGATCGACTCTTCTATTAGCTCCAGATTCTTCATGTCAGGTTGTGGCACTCCTCTTTCCTTGAACGCATGTCGGTACCTTATTATAAGGGCTCTACTGTGGATGGAAGAGCAGTTTTTAAATCTCTTCTACTTCTCTATCAGTTCACCCTCCAAAGTATTGACTTTCCTTTTACTTGCAGTAGGGAAAAGAGTCTCTGACCGCAGGTACAGTTGTATAATCCCAACACTATCCCTTTGTCTCAGCATGTTCCCCTGTCTTTTGCTTTTGGCAACACTTGCTGTTCTCTGAGACTGGACTTTCACTCAATTTGCCTCCCCATCCTGTAGACTTGTAGGGGTAGCTCCCCCCCTTCGGCCCTCTCTGAAAAGGCCTTAGGTGGTAGAACGTTTATAGCTTTTGGGATACAGTAGGAACATTCAGGGATGAAGCCCGTTGTCCTTCACATTTAAAATATGTGAAATGGCTAGAGCAGAGGTGGGCCTTTTTTTTTTTTGTAATGGATGAAAATGCTTACAAACTTTGTCATGATTTCAAAATAGTAATTGTGAACATTGGAGTGGACACACACTAATGATGCACCTGTGATTAGGGTCACATCTGACCATATAGATGTTACATTTGTAAGAGTGGAATAATCAAAATGAATGATTGGTCCTGACCATGGAGGAAAATGTTGGGTGACATGCTGCCTCTTCTTCCTTTCTTGATCTTTGTCTGCAGGAACTGACTGAGGGGAATACACAAGGTGTCCCGCCACAGCAGGTCACTGTAGGTTGTACCTTGTCACTGAACATATGCAATGATAACCTCTGTGTATTTTGGGATGAGAAAAATGGGTGCCTTTCCCCGAAACCCCACTGGACAGCAACTCTGCATCAGCCTGTTTGGCCTGGATTGTTCAACTGCAAAGTGCTCAGTGACTCTGATTGGCAGTGGGTTGCTGCCCAGCTGCCAGGAGTTGGAAATAGAAGCTGAAGCTCTCTCTCAGCTTATTGAACATCATCGTCACAGGCTGCATGAACCTGCAGTTGTGCTGTTTTCAGAATGTGGGGTGAAGTGCTGCCAGTTTGCAGAAGGCCCTGCTGAATATCTTTTGACCTGCCCTGATGCAGCTTCTGACCGCGCCTATATAAAAGTCACCAGCCGGCCCAAATAGTCCAGAGATGTTGACACAGCCTAGAAGACTTCTCTACCCTTCATCAGAGACTGGAGGAGGGCTGCATCAGGAACCAAGTGTTACAAGTACCAGGGAGATGAGTCTTGCACTAATTTGTATTGTTCATGTAATCTTCCACCTAACATTGTCATCTACAATCTTGCTTCTTGTGCCTGTGTGTTATCCAGATTGAGAAGATCAAGTGTGTGTTCTTTGTGTTTTGTGGCCCGACACACTTTTCCCCTAGGTCTGACTGTGGTCTGCTCCCCTAAGCAACGAGGTTGGTCCCCCGATTGTGGAGCCAGTTCCCAGAACATCTAGGTCACCCAAGTTACTATATATCCTCTAATTAAATGGATTACATCACCCACAAGTTTACTGTAACATTATGGTTAGACTTGCCAAGGTGCTTTTTTTTTTAAGCTGTTTTTGATATATGCAATCACCAGAATCATAAGCGAGAGAGATGTGTGAACCATAAAAAAGAATTTGGAGGAGAATTGCAGTCTTCCATTTTAGAGTACATTTACAGTCATGAATGGTATATTTCTGTGAACATTGTATAAACCCTTCCATCGTTTCCAGTAACTGTACTGTACTGCTTTTGTTTTTCATGTCGGTAATGTTCCACAGTTTGCGATCATCTATTATTTATTGTGAATTGTATCTAGTGTTTATATCAACAAGCCCTGATTAGAACTGTTTTCATTGCGCTACTAGTTTAACTTGTTTGGTAATTTGTGTTTGCTTTTTGCTATTTGACTTTTATAACTGTACCTGCATTTCTTTATCGAGATATTAAAGTTTTGTGTACTTACACCAACATGGCTGGACATTTCATGTCTTTATTGTAACTGATTGTGTTGTAATTTCTAATTGTGTTATACTATACCTTAACTTAAACCTACCCCACCTTCTTTCAGCTAGGCCTTCAGGTCATTCATGTATACTGGTTAAGAGGGGAAGACCAGCACTCTTCTATTTGATAGTTCTTGGCTATCCCTGTGACAGCAAGGATCAGTGGGAAAACCCAAGGTAATGCCTTTATATTCCCAAAAGCGAATCCTTTGTTGTCAAGCCAAAGATCTCATCTGTGAGCACCGGAGGCAGTGAAGAGGCTTCCAAATGAGGGCACTACAGCTGGAATGAAACCACATATCCTTTCATGCAGGGTTTTCACCCTGCTCCTGCTGTGGTCCTCACCCCACTCACTGGCCTCCTGCTTCCAGTGGGAACCAGATACTGTGCCATCCGTGATGTTGCACACTCACAGTTGCCCACTTCTGTATGAGTCTGGCTTTCCTGTGTCTAAGTCACTGTGCTGGGCCTAAATGCACTCTCTTCAACAGAGCTTCAGTTGCCTCTCATGATAGATATTATTGAACATTTTAGAGGTTCTTAAACATCAGAAGTAAGCCACAGTCAAAATCAGATCGATTGTGTTTCAAATTACCTTTAAAGGTTCACATGACCAGAACTGTGCACAGCAGATGCCCATAGCAATGACGTTTCCATCATCATATGACTGCATACATCACACACTGTAATCCTTTCAGTGTTGTATTATGTTTAACACGAACCTTTATTACTCTTGTACGACAGAATAATATATTAAATATTTTCTTTGGCATTTTTAAAAAAATGTAAGGGTGTGTAATTTTAGAAAAAACATTCGGGTCATTGGAGATAACAGTACTTGAAAATGTTGCCTGTATAATTGGCTTGGTCATTTTACTGTCATGCAAAGTACTGTGAATAGTGGGAAGGATTTTTTTTTGTATTTTTATATTGCGTAAACTCGACCCGAAGGTTTTGGATCATTTTACTTGAACACCAGTTACATTACACATGGACACATTCATGTTTTTGTTTATGTACGGGGAGATTAAGTGATTTGTCCAGAATCACAGGATGATTGTTGAGCCGACCATGAGACTCGAACCCGGTTCCTCAGTTCCATAGTCAGCAGCTCTGGTCTTAACCCACACCCTCTTCTTGTAAGACATTGTAATAGATACGCTATTAAATTGCAATGACACTGATCGTTAAATACATGAATTGTAAATGAGTGGTCACATATATATATGTGTGTGTGTTTCACAGGCAATCAGTTTCTGCTTCTTCAGGGCTTAAATCTGAGGCTGCATTTCTTCATTTATGTTGGCTAGATTGATGTATGTTTAGCGAGCCAATGACTGGTGAGTGAAAATATCCTTTTCGAGGATGTGGTAGGCGTATTTGGTATCATCTGAAAGCAATCTCATCTAACTATTGGTTGATTATCAGTATGGTACTTAACTATAAACTTGTCTTTGGCTTCTAACCTCTATCTGCAGATCATGCACTGTGGTGGGCTTGTGCCAGATACAGCTTTGGCTAGTCTAGAGGCCTCCATAACTCTGGCACCAGGATTACTGCAAAACTCTTGAGCCCTGGAATTTTGAGGTTATTATTAAAAGAAACGTTTAAGTGCATTCGTCAGCCCCAATGAAGGACTATGAAAGAGAAAAAGTGGCAACATCACGTGGCTGAATCTTTACATAAAGCTTGGATCCTGTCCTGAGCTGTTGCTAAAAGCTGAATTGTCCACCATGAGCGACGTCCACGTCGTATGCTTTCAGCGCTGCACTTGTAATGTTTGAGTCCTTATTTGTATGCTGATCAATGCATTCTTATTTTCAGTGGGGTCTTTTGAATATGCAGGCCGCACTTTTCAAAACTGAACATATCCACAGGGACCCCATCATATGCCTGCTAGATCGGCCTAGTGGACTTTCTCTGCTGAAATGATGGCACTAACTGAGTACATCGTATTCCTCAGTTAAAAGTGATCAACTCCTGTTTTCTTGCAATTTTCCAAACTTGAATACATTTCTTCCGTTTGTTATTGAATCCATTCTGTCTGAGTAGACCGAACAGATAACTTGCAACACTGAAATGATTACAGCTTGTGATTTATGCAATCTTGGGATGGAAATGTCATTGCTATGTATATCTGCTTGTTATGCCCAATTCTGGGCGTGCATTAGTGTTATGAAAATTTTGCATTTGCTTACGCACATCAGGAACACTTCACTCACCCACAGATTTATCGGACACTTAATCACAATCGGTGCAGCCGCAAAACATAACTTTTCCTGCGGTGTAATTTGAATAACGTTGGTATCAACATGGGATGTGGTAAATTTGATGCAGTATTGAGCTAAAAGGCTGGCGGAAGGGGAGATTAGGTTTAGAGGGAGTTTAGATTTAGAGAGAGACGCAGACACATAAATGGAAAGATTCAGACATAGGACGTGTATAGATGCGTGCAAAATATGTCACTTCTGTTAGACCTGGTATCCTTGGCGTGGTTTTCCCTCTAACGTTTTGCCTTCAACTCTTCTGTTATGCTGACTTTGTTATTGCTGGTTTTAGGACACTGAGCACTTTACCACTGCTAACCAGTGCTAAAGTGCCTGTGCTCGCTCCAGAAAAACATGGTAGAATTGGCTTACACCTAATTGGCATATTTAATTTACTTGTAAGTCCCTAGTAAAGTGGCACTACCTGTGCCCAGGACCAGTAAATTAAATGCTACTAGTGGACCTCCATCACTGATGGTGCCACCCACCTAAGTAGCACTTTAAACATGCCTCAGGCCTGCCATCGTCGACCTGCAAAATAAAAATTTTGCAAGGTCAAACCTTCATTTTTAATACATATAAGTCGCCCCTAGGGTAGGCCCTGGGCAACCCAGATGGAAGAGTGCAGTGTATTTAAAAAGTTGGACATGTACTTTAAGTTTTACATGTCCTTGTATTGAAGCACTCCTGAATTAGTTTATAACTACTGGAAGGCCTGCCTCTCCCTCAGGATAACAATGGAGTTACCTTATTACATTTAATACGTGGGATTCCAAATAGGTACAGGTAAGCATAATTTCCAAATAGGAACATGTAACCAGTTTATGTTTGGGGTCTTTGGAATTGTAATGAAAAATCCTAACTTATGGTGAAGTCAGATTTTAAATTGCAATTTTGAAAATGCTAATTGTAGAAAGCTGGCATTTTCCTGCCTTTGCCATTTGGTGCTTGCAGCCTGTCTCTGGGTTACATGACTGGATGTAGTTGACAGTTGGACTTTGTATATTCCTCCTAGACAGGCACGAACAATAGGTGGCTTTGCCAGCCTGTGGATCCAGCAGAACCGATGCATCTTCCCTGCTGCGCGGTGCAAATCTGAGCAGAACCGGCGCATCTCCACTGCTGAGTGGAACGGACCTGTTGCAAAGACTCGCATCGCCTCCACAGCCTCATTGGAACCACCACTGCATGATGCATCCTCTACAGAAGCCCTCATCGACAATGCCAGACTCCGTGTTGCAGCTCCTCGGAACCGACGCATCGCCCCGATTGCACGCTACATCCTTGATGCCGGACTTCACATCACAAGCCCCGTCGGTGGGATCCTCGATGATGACACCAGCCCTCGCATCATAGCCATGCCGCATCTCAGAACCGACACATTTCTTTGGGTGTGCAACACATCTTCGACGTGGATTCTCGCAATTCTCCGCAAACCAGGATTCAAGGTACTAGGTTCATCAAGCCTAACTGTGTCCCTGTAGCCAGCCCGCGCTCCATCGCGGTTGGCCTGAACTTGTGACTTTGTCTTGGTCCAGTGCGAACTGATATCCACAGTTGGGAATGTGTTTTTCGGTGCAATTTTCACTAAAATCTTTAAAATTGAATATCTCTGGTTCTACTCATTAGATTTTTGTCATTTAGTTTTTTAAAATTTATTAAAGAACCTTCTATTTTCCCAACCTGATGCAGGATCTTTTTTATGTGGTGTTTTGACTTTATTACTGTGTGAATTGTTGGACAAATACCTTACACATTGCCTCTGAATTAAGCCTGACTGCTCTGTGCCAAGCTACCAGAAGGTTGAGCACAGGTTATTTTAGGGTTGGCTTGTGCCGCACCCTGACAAGGATTGTAGCCGCTTCTTGACCGGGGCCAACTACCCAATTTCATACAATAGATACATATAAAGTAAACCTGAATCGTACACGACTAACATGTTTATCATTATTTACACATCAGTATACAGAAAATGAGCATTTTACTCCTCGATATGCACTCCTTATGTTGTTTTCTGTGAATTGCACCTTTTTATTGAACAAATAAGATCCACTATGTCCTGGTAGAAACAAATAGCCAGAAAAGCATCCTTGTAAATTCAAACTGTTCTTTTTGTGAATAACTTGTAAAACTGAATTGTAAGTCAAAAGATAATTATTTGGTCTGCAGTGTCCTATCTGCTCTCAATACAGTGCTATTGTTTGTTTCTGTTTTAGCCAGTTCGAATTATTTTGTTATTTTTTGTTTTTATCACTTTTGCTGGGTATCCTCCCCATGCACTCAGTACTCTTTCAATGAACATCAATCACTCTGTTACCCTTAAAAGCAACCCGCTCTTCACTATTACACCATGATCTCGAGTTCTCTTTAGGTGAACATTGTTATCTTCTATTTATCACATTCTTGGGCCTGATAGCTTCTGTGATATTCTACTCCTCCTTCATTAAAGTTTATACTAAGTATTCCCTTGAGCCTCTAGTAACAGGACCTAAACATCGCACTCAAATTGTGTAGGCACACTATGTATGTATGAACTGATGGACAAGGTCTCCAGAGTGTCACACAATGCTCTAGGTAATGCTGTACTAATATCTTGACCTTTTCTCCCTTCCTTTCGTCTTTCGGGGTGTTTTTGATTCTTGTGGCCAATACAGCATTACCTTTAGGAAGGACCAAACAGAACACATCACTTATGTCATGACACTTTCTGCTCTAGAAATTGTTTCATATGATCATTGTGCATGTGCACAGCAGAACATCGGATAAATGCATCTGAAATGCCCAGCATCAGTGCCACTGCCATACATTATCAGCAGGGGTAGTTACTCTAAGTTGTCTACTTTTGAGTGTCACCCCAGATGTAATAGAAGACGTCGACTATGTCTAGTTGACCTACATATTTAATAAGACAGAGCACTATCTATCAGTGTCTTTTTCACAATCTGCCACATTCTGTGCTATCTTGTAAAGTTTCATCGATGGCACATGTTACGGTCAAAGGGCATGTGATTTCACTTCCTGTGGCATCAGGGTCAAGTGACATCACTTCATGTGATTTCACGGGGTCAAAGGGCACAATATGTCACTTGTGGAACATCTGGCATTTTGGTGAATTGAAAATTTGGGTTTCATAACAAAGACCCCATAATGATGTTTGGCAGGGCATTACCTGCATAAATTGTACTTTGAGAGAGAATTAGCAAAACAAATCAGCCAGAATAATTTACTATTTTAGCCATTCTTAGAGATTTTACCATCAAATTTGAATGAAAACAATTGGTAATCCAATCTTCATATGTTGCACAGGGCTGCTGCATGTATTTACTACAATGTGGGCAAATTCTTATAATTATGTATTGAATTGTATTGCAGTTTTTAAATGACAGTGTGATGGATGAGTACGTATGAGAGACAGGCACACAGTTTATGGTTTTCAGTAAGCTGGCAACTTTGAGCATCTCCGTATGTCCCTTTCTGATACTTTTTATGTTCACAGTCCACTTAGCTGGCTTGTGCATGGGGTTGCCCATTCTGAGATATTTTGTTTAAAGTTTATGTCCCTGAGCAGTCGGAGGCTACAGGGAGATATGGCAGAGAGATCTGCTGGGATGGACTTTGTTCAGATCATCCCATATCTGATTCCTATTGTGCGGTGTCATGAAGCAGTCATAGTATGTAGCTAGTTAGGACCTGTAGTGGTGGACTAAATTAAAATACCCTCGATTGGCCAGCAGCATGTGGCAGATCTCTTGAGGTATTCCATGACTGATCAGTTGGTGATGAGAGGTTCATTTACTGTGGTCTGGTACAGTACTGGGTGATGGACATGACCCACAGCAGTTGTGTCCCTTTTGAGTGTGATGTGGCAAGCGGTAAAAGGGAATTATTTATAATTCAGCCTTTATGAACTACAATCAACTGCCCAACCACACCCTAACTGTTGCCTTTCGTCTGGGACTCCAAGTCCCAGGATTCTTAACACCTGGAGGTGCTATCAGCTGTGCAGGGGGCAGGACACCCTCGCGCTATAAAGTGCAGCCCCTATTTCTGCTGCGCGGGACGCCGTAACAGTTGCCTTTCATGAGGTACTCCAAGTCCCAGGATTCTTAGCACCTGGAGGCACAATCAGCTGTGCAGGGGGCAGGATACCCTCGCGCTATAAAGTGCAGCACCTATTCCCTCTGCATGAGATGCACGAGTGCTGCGCCCGGGTGAAGCCCAGGCCTGTCCATGCCCGTCAGCGACAGGAAGAGGCAGGGCCACCCCCCATGGCCCCTACACCAAAAACCTTTCGTGGCTTCATTCCCCAGCTTCTTTATATACCTTTATATATTTTTTCTTTCTTCTTTCTACATATCGTCTAAATGGGGAAACGCAAGGCTACAGCAGCCACAGCAATTGAATGACTTTGAATGGTTTACTGTAACGTGCCGTGATCTCTAAAGAAATTAAGTTAGTGGAACACCGCCTTTCACTTTCATCACCACCAAGAGGTCCTCTGATACCAGTTTCGGCCGCTCAAAATAGCGTTGGGATCAGTAAATCTACCATTCCAGTGGAGGCATTAAGTCCTGAGATTATTGTAGATGCCCCTCCAGTTGATGAAATAGGTATAGAAGTGGACAGTGGAGCTACTGGGGGCTAAGCAGGCAAAAGGCAAAGAGTAGCAGCGGGCTCTAAACGGAAACCGCCAGGCATAACTCCTACATCTCCTGCACCCCCGTGTTTGGTAAAGATATGACAGATTCAGCTGGCCTCTGTAGGTCTCCGGAGACTCTTGTTAATGAACTTAAAGTTTCTGTATTGGATCATATTTCAAGTAGTTTTGACTCCTTTTCCTCCCGATTGGAACCTATTGAGGCCAAGTTAAAGGAATAGACCCCCCTCCTGCCTTCCTTCATGTCGCATAACAACATCTCAATCCTCTATAAGTATGGGGGTAGGATCGGGGTGCCCACATCCTTATCTGTCACGGACCTGGGGCCAGATGTACGACTCTTTTTTTGTGGCTGCAAACGGGAGATCCTCCCGTTTGCGACCGCAAAAAAGGGTAATGGCATGTGCAATTGCTATTTTGCGAGTCACTGACTCGCAAAATAGCATTTGCGACTCCCGCTATTAGGAAGGGGCATCCCTTCCTTATAGCGAGTCACCATGCCATGTACAATTGTTTTGCGACCACATTTGCGGCTGCAAAACACTTGCAGTTTACCACCTACTTCAGGGGACCCCTTCGCGAGTATGTGAGAAAATATTTTTGAAAGCAGGCAGTGGTCCCAGGGACCACTGCCTGCCACAAAAAAATGATTTTCTTTTTTTAAATGCATCCCGTTTTCCTTAAAGGAAAACAGGCTGCATTTAAAAAAATAAAAAAAAGACTGTTTTATTTAAAAGCAGTCCCAGACATGGTGGTCTGCTGACCCCAGCAGGCCACCATCCCTGGAAGTGCTAGCCATTCCTAAAGGGGTCGCAAATTGCGACAGCCTCATTATTATTCATGAGGCATGCAATTTGCGACCCCATTAGGAATCGCTAACAGTTTCTGAGACACTGTTATACATCCCAATTTGCGAGTCACAAATGCGAAGCAGTTTGTGAGTCGCAAATTGGTGGGTCATACATCTGGCCCCAAGTTACAAACTCTGGACCATCTATGCAATAATCAATTCCTTCAATTGCATGCTCAACTACCTCGAGCACGAGCCAGTCGGATAAAAATGCCTGCATTAAAACCGGACAGAGTTTCCCCTGCTAGGAAGGGTACATCTAGTGAAGTTCCAACTACTTCAGAATCCAGGCATGCCTACCCCCAACTCCCTCCTGAATGTACCCCTTAAGTTTTAGTGTTAAAAAAATGTCCCTATTCTTTCACAACAAGTACAGGAGGATTTCTTGGACTTGAAGAACAAGATTATTCATTGGTTCAAAGATAAGGGGGGTTGGATGTTGGACTTACCTTCTGAAATATTGATGGCTCAGAGAACCCCCTGGATAGGCCCTAGCAGAAAGGAGTCAGCTGGAGACTCTGTGATCATTAATTTTAGAACTCTGAAGGCGGCAAACACCCCCATTGGACTCACAGGGAAACCAACCTTAATTTGTAAGTAACATCCAGGTGCTACCTTTAGGCTATTTTTACAGGCCATCCATATTATCCAAACCTAATTTAGTTGACGTTAAAGATTGTTCAACTTCAACTAGGTGCAGGTATAACATCCCAACTGGGAATTTCTTTGATCCCCTGTCCACACTGGAGGAAAACCGACTGACGCTATAAGGAATCACTCTCTCCTTCCAGCAACATAGCTGTTAAATCTGTAACCCCATAATCCCATTGCAACCAAATATTAGGGGATGGTTGCATACGAGAGCAATCTTTTGATTCCGGCCCTAGAGAATTGGCACGGGCCCAGCCCGAAATAGCTCCCATGGAGAAAAAGGTTTTAAGTAGAGTTTCTTGGAACATTGTGGGAGTCCGTACAAAAATTTTGAATCCTGATTTTATAAATTTAATGAATACTCGTGATATTATATGTTGTCAAGAAACCTGGCTGCAGTCAGATTTTAATATAAATGGGTATCGGGGTCTTTTTCATCCTGCTTTGCCCTCAAAGGCAGAAAGGGGTTGGCCATCTTTCCTTCTGTTAAAATCAAGGATATTAATATCACAAAATGTTGGTCTTCCCCATATTTCTTGTTTTCCTTTTATTACTTCGGGATGATTTTGATATACTTCTAATTAATTTTTTATAATAATATATTCAACTAGTCATCTAGGGACATTATTGATCAACTATGTGACTTTTTAAAAGATTTCTTCCAAAATAGCAAATGCACTGTACGTATTGCCTGGGTCGGTGATTTTAATATCACTTTATGCAGTTTTTAGATACCAGGGTCTGTGGCCTTAGTGATGGTCAATTTGGTAACTCCACCCATTTTTCTCATTCTGTCTATAGCGAGGCGCTAAATGGCTTAGTTTTTAAATACAATTTGGTGTTCCCTAGCGACGTCTGTGGTACAAAAAACGCCTGTATTCCATCCTTTCCAGGGAATCTTGCGGGCAACACTAGGGACCACATTCTTCTGTCAAATAATTTATGGCCGTATCTAACTGATAACCAATAGCTGTGTAAGTGATCACAATCCCCTTTTTATGAATTGGACTCCCTTATTAAAACTCCCAAAGCAAGCCAGCCTGACAATTTGGAGCTGACTAGGAACAAAGGTCTCAGATTAAAATGTGATAAGATTAATCCAATCGCATTTAATCGCCTCATTGTTGATGAAGCAAGGGCTTTCATTAAGGCCCTTCTCTCAGAAGAGATGGGACCGGCCCTGATCCAGCTTGACGTCTCTAAAATTTGCAAAACTATTTCTACTAATCTCACATCTCTCACTCCCGTTCGGGAGAAGCTACTTCTTCGCTGGTTTAATTCGGCATGTTCAGCTGCACACAGAACCCTGTTAGCTACACTGAAAAAACATCCCAAGGTAGCATCTGAAGTTAAGCGAGCCAAGGGTCTCTATAAACAGGCTCTGGAAGATAAAAAGGCTGAGATTAGAAGTAAAGCTTGGGACGATCTCCAAGAGGCCAGAAAATTTAAAGATAGTGCCAAATATTGGGAAGTGATTAATAAACCCTTCTTTAAAGGGCATGATGATCCTGGTATTGATGTTGTCATCCCAGTGATGGCCTGAAGCTCGCTAATATATTATACAAGAGTTTTCGCTCCAGAGGACTTACTGACACTTATTATGCATTTACACCAGGATCTTATTGTTAGTGCTGGCCTTTTAGGTGAATGCTCCCTGCACATAAGATCGGCTAGGGGCGTGAGGCAAGGGTGCGTCCTGGCTCCTTTTCTTATTTTGCTTAACGGCATTAGCAGCTATCTAGTAGAACATAGCAAAGATGTACCTCGTATGGGCCAAAAATCAATTTCCATTTTATTATATGCTGATGACGCACTTCTTATTGCGCACACTGCAAACAGTCTACCGTCCCTTTTAGAATTGTTTTTAGCGTATATGGAGGATCTGGATCTTTAAAGTAAATTTCTCGAAGTCATACATAATGACATACGCCCCACCTAGTACTAAGTCAAAGACCTTTAATATAGGGAATTCTGTTTTATCAAAGGTGAAAAATTGTAATTATCTATGGACCTAGTTTAACCAGTCATAAAGCAGGACCCCACTTTAAACACTTAGATGCCAGACATTTGACAGAAATATTGAGGCTATCTTTAGATTTGCCTGCAAGCTTCAAAACAAACCATTTGAAGCAGGCCTGTGCACACGTCTAAATTACGTTGCAGAGTAAGTACTCTGTCTCTCGAGATCCGACAAACAAATACAGTAGATGCATATATTTTAAGAGACAATAAGCAATTCAGAAGTTGTTTTATGTTCTTCTTTAATCTTGAACGGTTGCCCAGCCAACACGTGTTTCGTCTGGGGAAGTGACCCAAGACTTCATCAGGGCTTGAGGCAATTCGGAGGAGATCTTGGATCTCTCTGCCGGTTGTACTTCCGTCCCGGCTGGTAAAGAGAGATTGTAGTAATTAAGATGAAGTACTCCGGAATAAGGATCAGAATAAGTGCGATAAGTAATCCACTCCGAACCGGTTATATTTCCGACCCGGTTCACGGGTAATGTGGATCTGCAGGCAGAGCGGACACGAATAAGGTCCGTCACAAGTACCGGAGATAATGTTCCGGAGGAAGCCAGAGGAATGGCTAGGCTGAAGCAGCGAGTACGCTGATCTAACGAGTGCAGTCACAGCATCTGGGACCGGAACAAAACAAACCAATTCCAGAAATGTTGACTCTTTACAGGAGCAAGTGCATCTCAGCGGGGGCATATGGCACTGGCCTCTGTGGGTATAATAAGGCAGATATTTTACAACATTCAGAAAATCAATTTTTGAGTAGACTACTTTCAGTCCCAGGGGGCACAGCTACCTTAATATGCCATGAGGAGCTTGGGATGCCATATCTGGAAGATCATTGGATTAGCCCCTTAATATTGTGGGTCAAAATATGGTCATCCCCAGAGGATAGTCTGATTAGATCCTGTATTTCATATTGTTTGTTATTAGATGGGGTAGACCAGATACAATGGTTAAGGTACTTGAAGGTCACCTGTGATAGACTGGGTCTCCTTGATCTTTATACATCCCCTCAAATAATTGGCTCTAATCACAAATTACGTGTTAAAGAACTGTTTTTGGAGCATTGTATGAACAAACACTTGGTTGCTGCCCAGGCCAAGCAACCAATTGTAAATTACTCCCTTGTTGCAACAACTTGGGGTCTAGAGCCTTACCTGAGGTGGTTCGTATCTCCTACATATTGTCACTGGCTGACCTCATTTAGACTCTGCACTTTGCACTTCAAATTTGCTTTTCCTTTTCCCGGGGCATGGCATCAGGATATATCTCTCTGCATGTGTGATAACTTCTCGACTCAATGTACCAGCCATCTATTTCTGTTTTGCCCTTTGTATCAAGAGCCAAGACACTGTTTTCCGGTGACGCTGCTGCGCAAGGCCAATGTGAGACAGCACAAGGATGGTCTAATTTTTTTGCAGTCTTGAGGCTCACCTGAAATCTATTTTGCATTTTTAAATTTTATAAAATCAATGTCTCACATCAGGAGGAGATATGCATTTTAAGGGTTATTTTCTAAAATTTGAGATATGATTTAGTGTATCTGATTTGGATCTTTTAAACATTTTATTAAAGAACTGTTACATGAAAATTGGATATTGTATATGACTTTGTATTCGATGACATTTTTTAACATATGTTTGATTATTTCCTGTGTGCTTTAATGGCCTTTGGCCGAATAAAGTTTACCTACTTGACTGCTCAACCTCTGAGTGTTATGGTATTACTATTAATGCAGCTTATATATTGTATTGTTATTGCAATAGCATATAGCAAATTGCAGTGCAATTTACTGCCCCAGACGAGGTGTTGTAGTTCTTTACGCCAGGCAGCATGCTGCTCCAGAATCCAGGGTTAGTAGTTTTTTGGGATTAATCTTGCGCTCTTAAGGATACCATGCCACCACACATTTATTCAGTTTCTATGTGGCAGATTAGATTATTAAGAGTTACCTATAATTTGTAGTGGAGTGGCAGGGTATGTGAATTCATGCACTTGTTGGCGGTTCTAATAGATGAGGTACCAGAGATTAGGTATTGCTAGGATGCCAGGTATGACTTTTTAGTCTTTGTGGTCTTTGTAAAATGAATGAAGATAGCACACAGCAAGTTTACTCACCAGCTGCTTTATACATAAACATTTCTGACGCAAACACTTTTGGCATAGTTGTGTTAATTTACCCCATTTTTTCAGCAGAAAACTATTACATGAAGTAGATCTTTCTCTGTTTCAGATTGAGGCCTTAAATTGTTTTTGTAATGAGATTACGTTTCTGTAATTTCATTCAGTGCTATTTTATGTCGTCGTTTTCTTAATTACATTCTTATTTGCCAGATTGGTACACTGCAGGCTTTATGGTAAAAACTATTTTCAGAGATTGCCATGAGCAAAGAAATTGATTTTTATGGATCCCTATTTTCTCAATGTTTTTTAAGCTTAGCATGCTGCTGCCACCCCAGGAATGAAGCTGACTTATTTAAAATGCCTGTTTCAATCTTTTTTTTTTTTTTAACATGAAGTTTGCTAATGTTCTTTGTTATTCAATTACAATAAATTGTAATATGTGGAAAGAAATTCCACCCACCAAACTTTTCCTCTGGATACCCATTCTTTGTTTTACTAATTTATTGTGTAGAGAATACTAACAACAAGGACATGTGTATATTTTTAGTACATTTTAGATTTTGTGTGCTAATAAAAAATATTGAAATTGTTTCTTTCAATTAGAGAAATACACACAAATGAGCTGCAGCGAGTTCTCAATTTCGAGAGGTGTTCACAAGGCACTGTGTCCAGTTGTAGAGCTGCATGCCGCACGTTCCACAGGCGGATAAGCTCTTATTCCAGTTGTCCACCTCCTGCCCTGTAATATTATCAGGTGTGGGATGTCAACTCCTCGCTGTGTTTCCTATTGCTGTTTTCCACTGCTGGCATGTATCTGATTGCCTTTCTTGCTGGTCGCACATACCACATTACTTGTAGACTGTGACCTAGGTTTCACATTAGCCGGCAGTTGTTCTAGCTAGGGGTCGATGCTTTAGCATAGTGTTTGTTTGGTACATTCGTTTTTTGATGAAATGTCTAAACATTTTTTGTTCTAAAAACAACCAAGCTGCAAGGTGCATTTCAGCGTATCTGTTTTTATTAACACTTAAAATATGAGCCAAGACTACATTGTAGGTGCTTTTTATTCTTAATAAATATATTGAAGTTTATTCATTCTATTTCATCAACCTGAGAAAGTGCATTATTATCCCCAATCTACAATGTATTTGCGCAAAGTAAATTCCGACATTCTTTTTACATACACTTTATTGCAGATCTTATTGCTAAGCTCCCTGAGAACCACCAGCTTTGAACCTGTTAGGATATTGTTTTAATTAACTATGCCTAAGAGGCTTTTCTGAGCCTGCCTATTTATCCTGGGTTGGTTGATTTGAGCTAATAGTTCACTATGTGCATCTCAAAACATTATTTTGTAAAATGTTGAAATGTGAAATATTCTTCTCGGTAATAGAACAGTAGTGACTGCCAGGCCATGCAATAGGCACTGAATTGCCTATTAATCAAAGAATGTGTCTATTATGACTAATGCATGGATTAACAACTGGGTTACGTGCCATTCCTTTAAGGTATATGCATTGGACATCCAACTCAGTACACCTCAAAGATGCTCCTTGTTAATAAGATCTGGCATGATCACCACTTCTTGTGGTTTGATGTTAAAGTCTTTGCATACCGGAAATATTTTTGTTCTTGTTTTGCTTCCCATCTCATTTGTTATTACCATGTTTTAATAATTGTAGATTCCAAATCCTTCATTAATAGGCACCACCGTTATTTTCTTTCAGGAGTAAGATCTAAAGAGCTACGTTAAAGATGTCATTGGTTATGGTTTTGCTTCCCAGTGTTATACGTTGCAGATTATTAATAGAGTGACATACTTGAACATTTGCTACAAGAGTAATAGAAATCATTGTTGTTAAGCCACCTTTTGGTCTGCCCTTGTTGGATTTATATGCTGGTACACCTTATGACATGTAGCCATCTAATGCATGTTCTTCTGTTGCCCATGCTTTCTGCAAGCAGAAGAATTTGAAGGACTTTATTAAAACAGAGCAGCCCTTATCTTATATTTTTGTTTCAATCCAGCAATGCTCCAACTTAATTAGATGCCATATCTTAATGGGACACAGATAATAATTGTTCCATATGGCTGATGTTTCTCTGTTCTTGTTTGAGCTGTCGCTAGCCAGCCCCAATATTAAATATTTTGTCCGCGTTTGTTGGATAACTTGGTAGTACTGTTTATAGCAAGAATTTCTCTTTGTTCAGTTGATTCAGATTTAGTCAATCATCTTCTGCTATATAATTTGTATGAGGTCTCCATCTGTAAGTGACTTGAATCAATCATAATTGGGTCTCTCTTAGCTATTTTTAATACCACTAATTCACATTACACCAATCTACACATAGAGCACCTGCACCTCACATCGGCATCTGTTGCTCAAAAGTACTCCGGCAAAGAGCCCCCTCGTGGGGCCCATTGGGCATTGCAGCGCCGGCCGAACAGGGAGCTGCCCGATGATGAAGCATGACACCCACACAGGTGTGTGAGGGCTCTTGCTTCTGAACAATCAGATCCCCTGATCTGTTGTCTCAGTTTCCCTGACCCAGATCTTCCCGTCCTTTCCTCACCTCAGGAAGAGGAACTGTAGTACATGAAGAACAAGAGATCCTCTGCGTCCTTTTTAACCTACCAGGAAGCATTGACCTCTTCCCATATCTATACAAAATCCCAGATAGGATTCTACGAAATGGAATTGTGCGGCTGAGGATAGGAATTGACCCGGGATGTCAGATGCCAGGGCTGAAAGCGAAAATTGCTGAGAACCACGGTTAGTGTCCATGTAAGAGGGGTAAAAAATATTCAGTGAGCCACCTACTGGTGGACTGTGTATTGTTCTTAGAGGAAAGGAAGAATATCCTACATCCAGTTTAAAATAAATATGGGATGGGATACAATTAAGAGAAATGGGATTAAAACTGGTATGAGGAATGAGACATCAGGATGTAGCCATTGCCATTGGCTAATACTTGCATGAAAGTGTATCATCTAATGGCAGGTTTTCCCTTCCTGTGCTGTCCTAGATTGGCGTTGATTACCGTTTAGGGATACTGGGAGGATTCTTGGGCTATTAGGAGCAGATGTAGACCAAATTAGGTGGGCACCCTGGGTAGGACATTAGCCCTGAAATTGGATAATATAAGGCCCTTTGGGGAGGCTGGTCTGGTTTAAGATTTTGATTATTTTGATTATTATGGCTTTGCACAATGCACTTTTCTTGTTATAATTGAGATTATGCCTATGCTCAATAGGGCAAACTTTTTCCATTTCAATATGTAAAGTGCTTTTCTGTAGACTTACTTATGATATCCTTTCAAAAGGCATTTTAAATATGGACTGTCCCTCTGTTGGTTTACGCTATGTTGGCGTGTTATATATGTACTTTTGTTGCCTAAAGCATATGAAGTGACTCTTTTATGTTGGTAATTATGGCCTTGCACAATGCACCTCATTTGTTATATTTGAGATTTTGTGCTCATGCTTCAATAGGGCTAACTGTTGTTTTCATTTGAATAGCTTATGTATGTCTGTGAAAGTGTTTTGTTGTTGACTTATGATGTCCTTTCAAAAGGTATTTTAAATATGGACTGTTCCTCTACCGGTTTGCGCTATGTAGTCCTGGTACATTGCACTTTTGTTGCCTCATTATATAAAATTAGTCTTGTATGTTGTGGGTTACACCGATGCACTTCTAAAGATTTTCATATGCATGGGATATATGGGTGCAGACCCCCTAAGATGTATTTTAGTTGAGAAGAGATTTTTAGATACCATTTTATATCTGTCTTAGGTCTGTGTTATGTGCTGGATGTACTGATATGATTAAGTTCTGTTTATCAGAGAATTTATGATATTTCTAATTGTATCATGCTAATGTATTGGTTAAGGTGTAATATTTCTGTAAGAATGTATTTCTTGGTAAAAATAAATCTGATCTGAAGAATTTATACTGCACCAGCCCTCCCACCTTAGTCCAACTCCTTCAAAATGTTCATCCCACTTTCCACCTTTAGCGAATGTCAAACCCAGATAAATATTTGTTAACAGTAATGCTGTGTCCCTTCACAACCCTGCGTTGGCTTCATGGTTTCTTCCTAATCATTGCTATCTTGGTCTTAAGCTAAGACCATTGCTCTTTAAATAGCGGTATGCCAAATATAGCCTGTGCTTGTGACTGCCTATAGAGAGATCTAATAACACTGTTTAACCCACACGGATCGACTGGAATTCCTTTGAGTCCCCTCCCACCTGATGGCATTGTAGTCTGAGAGAAATAGAATAAAGATAAACAAACAAAGGAGAAACCTTTTTGCCTTGAATGGCTCTGGGATCTGGCTGTAACACTGTATTTGTGTTCAGTAGACAGCCTGTACAGGTCCCAAAAGGACAAAAGACACCAAAAAGCTATCCATTTGTTTTCCAAACGTTGGACCTGTTGACCTTACTAAATTTCTTTGGTGGATAAAGGCCACAAATAGATGGCCTGACTTCACTTGCAGGTACGTGTCAAAGAGAGATTTGAGGACAAAATGATTATCAGTAGTGCTAGCACTGCTGGACTGGAAGACAACTTGATTATCTGGAAGAATACAGTTTTTTGCAGGCTGGTGAGGTGAAGTTGTGTCCATTTAGGCCCCGATTACTAGTTGAGCAAAGCAGAATTTCTATATGAAATTCCACTCTGCTCAGTAAGTAAGGCGCTGGTCCAGCACTCCAATTTACCAGGTACGGCAACAATTTACCTGATTTTAATGGCCCAAAAATCTAGCTAGCAAAATTGCCTTGGGAATGGGCTGCAGTGCAACTTGCCACTGTTCTGTGGCCCTGCCTGACCCCCTTCCAAGGCATAGGGGAAGAATGTGATGCCTTTCCCCCCCACCAAGCAATGCCCTCTTCTTCTCTCTACCACCCTACCCACCCACCTTCCCCCGTCCATTGCACCACAAAAAAGAAAATATCTTGCAGAATTCCTTCTGGTAAAACCGAGTTCGCAAAGTTATTTCCTATTCCATGTACTGCCAAGCCGTTACCTCATGGTGTTTATGGTTGCAGTTTTACCACATAACCAGCACCATGCAATCTTTAATTGGGACCAAAGTATAGACTTTCTCATAAGGATCTAATATCTAACATTTAAAGTAGATATTATTGATTCCCTCTGACGCATGAATTGTATGTAAAGTTATATTTGATCCTACTGTTAAAAAAAAAAAAAAACTACTTGAACCACATTTTCTTTCAAAACCAAATCAATTGCAATATGCCTTTGCAAAAACCAAGCAGGAAAAAACTGATAAAGTTGTTAAAGACCAGTCCAACTGATCTTTCCCACAGATGAGACATTTCCTGAGTAATTCTTTCGATTAAACAGGAAAAATAAATTTTAAATATTTATATATTGTGTTTGTATCAATCGGGGACTTATCACTATGATATCTGCTTCCCAAAGGTAATCTTCAAGAGGCAACTTATTAGGAAACTATCATTCCATGTTTACATACGGTCTACAAATGTGAAAATAATGGACAATTGAAATGTTCTATTAATTTTAAATCTTTTAACCTATTCCATAAGTTCTAAATTGTTCTTGGCTCCTCAAGCCTCTGATTGTACCTGATGATATGAACCAAGCGCAGCCCTTTTACATACTAGTGTTTCAGATCGGAACATGGAACACAGTATCTCCTCTGAGCTCCGCCCCTGAGGTCTGAAATCGTGCTACTCCAGGTTGTGAATCTAGTGTATATACACTTGATTCTTGGATTGAGCAATTGCTCACACTCTTGACTAGGTCTAAAATTGTTGGCAAAGGATGTGAAAATGCCTTTTAGCAGTTTGAATATCGGCATGTGTTCCACAAAATGATAGATGTCTGCAAATTATATTGTGAAAGGCATTTGAAGCTTGGTTTGTTTCATTTAATATAGTGACTTCGATTATGCCTAGTGCCACCAAAGCAGCTTTGCATGCCCACGTTGCATTTGAGATTGTAGACGTAGGCCGTTTACTAAACCATTATGATCTCAACAAGACAGAGATGCAATGTTTTTGAAAGCAAATGGGGTTGGAGAACATAGATTATATTTTGGTGATGGTGTTCAACGGCAGTAAGTTTATTAATCTTATAATGATGATCTAGCTACCATCCACTAAACTGCTAAAAAAACATAGATACTCTTGTAAAACACTAAGAGATCCCGTTGGCACTAGGCTACTCTGTGTCGGAAGAAACCACCCCATCCTGCTTTCCTGTGAGGAGAACACCCGAGTTTGTAACCTGGCCATACCTTGATATTTTATCATCCAAGCTGCATTACTACCTCCAGATATTACTTCTGTGCATGAATTGAGATAATAACATATCAAGGAATAATGTTCTCCTCTTCTGAATAGGCAGGCTGACAATTGACATTTGATGATTATGCTACTCAAAAGTGTCCTGGAAGTTTTTAGAACCAGAGTTATAGCATATATTAATTCATGGAATATTAAACTAAACCCTTAATATTTAGTCAGTTTCGAACTGACCTAATTGTAAGTTGAATCCTCTCAAACCATAAACGTTTTAAACATGTAAACAATATTTTGTGGACCCTCTGTTGTAAAACTATGGGATGGAATGCCAAAGTAGAGCAGCAGTGCTGTGGAATGCTCGTCTTCTAGATCTCTGCCAGCATCCGGAAGCCTGTTATGTACCTGGCCAATGGATACAATTTGCCTCAAAATATACTACAGAGGTGCTAAAAGGCCTTATACTTAACTGAAGTATGGAATGTGAAGTTCTTCTAGACTGTCATCCTGCTCATGTGTCTCTGAGCTGAAATAATATATTCCACATGTCCATGTAGGCACATGTGGTAAGTGAATGAACAATTTTCTGTGCTAACAAACTGAAATGTTCTTTCATGCTCAGGAAGTCTGTAACCACCTGGAACATCCATGAAGCAGTATAAAGTTCATCCACAGAGTTTTGCATGGAGCAGCTATATCAAATAAACGTTTGTGTCAATTTGGCTAGTGCCTATATGAATTAACCTGAAATTTCTAGATGACTAGTAAAATAGTTTGCTCTGAGATTTATAGCAGCAGGACCTCATGACCAATTTTGGGATGAAACGACGGAGCAATATTGCTGTACTTTTCTTTTTATCCTACCAGATGAATCATTATGATGAAGCATTAGAAATGTACCCTGCATTTGTTCATCCATCCATTGACTGATAACAAGAAGAGATGCAATAACTTTCCAAGCTGTCTGAGTTACCTCCAATTATGGTAAAATAGAGCCAGGTGTGAATCAGTGCAGAGTTGTAACTTTCTGTGAGTGAGCAAAGAGCCTCTATGAATTTCCAACCTCTTGGATTAATGAGAAAAAAGAGGCATTGTCAGTGTTCCAGTGGGGAGGAGGAAGCCCAAATGTCCAGTGTGCATCATAGTTAATCCTGCCAGTTGCCTGTAATATATCTCTCAAAAGACTAGAATATAACATTTTATTATGAATACAAATGACCACTCTGGAAAGCGGTCACACAGACCTCTGTTAAAGTATTGTCTATTCATGTAAACTCCACCAGAGGAAGTATGGGGCCCGCGTTTGAGGAAGAGCACTTCTTGAACAAGTTTTGTAGGCTGTAATCCACAACAGGCCACCAGATTTATAAAGACATAGGAGAGCTCTCCGGTTATTCCACAGTAGACAAAAGCATTTTGTTTCAGTTTGGGTTTTATTTTTTTGTATTCTGGTATTTGTGGTTTTGATTTTACACAATTCTAAGAATTCACATAAAAAGTAGGAATAAATTAGCTACTCTCATCGTACATGGACAGCTTTGGATCTCTGCTGCAGGGGGGTCTAGATCCAAACATCTTGGACTCAGGGGAACCCTCTGGACCTAATGTGTTACAGTTACTGCCCTGAGGACTTCAGTTGCGCATATACCTTTACAAGCTGTCCAGTCCTATTTTTGGATTGACTCCATGAAAAACATTGCATGAAATGTGACACCAAACTGCTTAAGCGTTATGCTACTAGTAATGCTGTTCCGCCAGTCTTTCTCACTGAATCATCTTCAAACTCTGGCCAAGTCATGCTGATACATGCACGACTACCTATATGTCTACACCATTGCACCGAGGATTAGAATGACATGAATGTCATTTAGGCGTCACAGCTGTGACCCCTGGCTTACCCTTTGCTACCCCTGGTTCTGTCATGGCCACCCATGTCCTCCTAGGCTGCAGGAGCAGCACTGAAATTCGAAGGAAATCAGGGCTGTGAGAGCTCTGTTTACCTTTTACCAAAGTCCACATAGCCCCTTCCCAATGACCCCTCAACGCCAAGTCACAATAGTGCAAGCAATGAATGGCAACAGTTACTCTGACCTGGAGGTGCCTGGAGGAAGCTGGGTTAGCCCCAGCCATGAAAAAACGTGTTTCAATGGCAGGGGTCAGATGACTTTCAAGACCCTCTGTGCTACTTTATCACATTTCTGTTTGAATGCTCAAACATTGGATTCTTCTTTTTTCAGAGTTGGTGGAAATGGTAAGTACTGCAGGACACGGGTGCTGGAAATATCTGCAAGGAATGGCATAAGGCTCAGTAGATCAAAATCACAAGCTGGTGTAATTAATTTCTGGGATTTTTATGTATGTAAACATGAATTTGTTCCATGTTGAAGTACTTTTCCAGCGCCATATGCAGGCCTCAGTTTCACTTTCGGAATATGAGAGAGTGCCAGAGAAGTGCCCTCAGAAAGCTCTTTTATGTGTCAGTAATAGCATAACATTGTTTATTGCAGGTCAGGAGTGCGTAGGGTAACCATTTGACTCTAAATCACAAAAACATAACTTTTCCAGTACTGGATTTTCCTTTCACAAATCATTACTAGCATTTTGGTGAATTGAAGTCTATATAGAGTGGCAAAGGTACCTGTTGTAGTTTGCGTACTCGCCAGAAACGACCATGGAAAGAAAGGCGACATTCCATTGGAGGATAGTACAGCACCCCAAAATGTATCATGTTGTGTATGTGCCGCAAACATAAGGATATACACACTGGACTCTAACGCAGATACACTTGCAATCATTGCTTAATTTGTAAATAAAAACGTGCTGGTGACCAAAGCTCTCTCCTCTGGAACACGCTGCTGCTGCAATTAAATGTGCAAACACAGAATACTGAGGCAGTGTACTCCTAAAACCATCTTGGGCCTCTTTAATCAATTTACAGCCACTCCCTGCCCCTTCAGCTCACTCTTGCAGCTTTCTACTTTCCTCCTTTGTGTCTGTTTTCCATCTTTCTCTTCCCCCTCCTTTCCCATATGCGTCTTTTGCTCGCAGTAAATACCTGATGCAGGAAACTAAGTGTCGGCCCTGAAAAAAAAGTGCGGGTGCCACCCACTGTCAACCACCGGTTCAAATTAAGCACTGCCTGTAATCAGAAATTGAAACATCACAATTGGACCGTTCTCTACATCAATTAAAACAATTTTAAAATTCACGAAACTGCAAATACTATTAACCGGTCAGCAAATGGGAAAGAAATGCAACACCTGCTCAAATTTATTTTCTTAAAACTAAATCTATCACCAGGAAAAAGCTTAACACTCCTTATAAAAACTGTCCGTGTGAAGCCAGACAAAGCTTTATTTGGGCACATTAGACTCATAAAATCACATAATGCTTTCATCGACATAAAACAAGGAAATCAAATCATTATTAAAGTAATTTAAGGTAATAAGTACAGAACTCACAAAGTGGTGCAATGAAAGGTGCATTCATGCATATGTTTCATAAAATGTTCCACCTTGAAAAATATATCAATCAAACAAAAAGGGAAAACACAATAAGATGATGGACGGAGCGCTGAAACTTTTTAGACTCTCACCTCCAGTATCTATTAGATCTGGGTTGAATCCATCATCATTCTTTTGCTTACTTCGCCAACCCAGTTCAGACCCAGCCGTATGCAAATCAGTCTTGACCCTTTTCCTCATGGGAACAGTCCAGCCTGAACTGCCAAGCCAGGTCTTCCCTGGACTGGAAACAAGCATCCTAGGACCAGTTTTGGGGTAACACTCCTCATCAGCCAGGCTAGCTAGAATCCAGTGTCAAAGTGAGTAAGAGACCCATGTCTGAGCATAACCTGCCAACTTGGGGCGAACAAAGCAAACATAATAAGATGATGGACGGAGCGGTGAAACTTTTCAGACCCTCACCTCCAGTCACTATTAGATCTGGGTTGAATCCATCATCATTCTTTGGCTCACTTCGCCACCCATTTCAGGCCCAGCCATATGACTACTGAAAAAACTGAATCCATAGTCTGCAGTGGATCAATCGTCTATGATCTTATCATTAATTCAACTCAAGTAAAAGGCCTAAAGAATCCTCTGATTTGGCTGGTTACACTCTTCATTGAAGAGTTTGCCCTTTTTTTTATAAAATGTAACCAAAAAGATGTTGCATCACCTCGGCAGTTTAAATACTCAGTCACAATGAACCTCTTCACTTTGGTATGTGGAATGGGGCAAATATGAATCCACATTTGGAGGGGCTTAAATGTGGCATATGCCACAATGCAATTGACTTCTAAAGAGGTTGAGAGTGTAGCTCTCAATAAATTCAACAATGTTCTGGCATTTGAAGCTGGAATTAATATCTAGATATTTACGTGTGCTTACAGGTGATCACCAGAACCAACCAATTCTACAATAATTGCATCTGACTACCACTACTTGCAAGCATTGACAAAATCAGTAAGTCTTGTCTTTAAAAGGTGAGTGGCGAGCTATTAGCTTTGCCAATGCCTGTTTGAATATAGGGGCACATACCGGATCCACGGTTGGTTAATTTCCATTTTTTAAAGACACATCATTTGATTGTACGGTTACCTTGTTCCTAAAATCAATCAATACATTTAATAAAAAATGAACGGTCCCCAAAGAATTCTTGCTAGTAGGGTCTCATGAAAAAATTCCACTCATTCACTGAGTTGATATTTGAACTCAGTTGATCAGTGGAAAACAACACTGTACAACCCAGCAAAAGCGATCCAAAAGTTCAGAGATTTTCCCCTGGCACACACAAGACTGGTCACTGGAACCGGATGATAAAGCATGCCACATATAGTGGGTGAGGGTTTCCTGTCCTGTTAGCAGAGATGTTAGGAGGACTCCCCAGAGAGCAACGCACTTGAATATTTTTTTTCCGTGACCCTAAACGAGGGTAGTCTGACAAAACAGGGATTGCTATTGTTCCAGGTAGGCTAACCTATGGCATTTTATTGATGTATCTTATCATTATCTTGTGGATAACATTGCCCTGAAGTAAAAAAAAAGAAAAACTATCCGAAATGGTAACTGGTGTATCAGAACATATGCATACACTGGGTGACCATCATGGAATGCCTTTTCTCTGAGGGGAAAAATATTCCAAGATGAACACTGGTGCATCACCATGCATGTGAATGCATGGACAGCCATCTAGTTTTTCTCAAAGAAAAAAAAGAAATCGTATTTCAGGATGTTCATAAGTGTGCAAGCAGTAGCAATTTGGGATTTTTTTTCTTTAATTTACCACTAAGCACCTCTAGGTATAACCAAGGGCAAAAAGGTAGTCTGGAGCCCTGCAACTATACCAGTGGTGTTCAGGTCTAGTTGAAGGTCTCTGCACTGAAAGAGATCGATGTACATGTAGTCTAACGCTAATCCACACCTTGAAGCAAGCACCAACCTGAATCTAGAACTGTCTAAAACCAAAAAATTGCATTTGCAACAGTGCCACCACAATCTCAGATTCAGCATGTTTCTCTAACATGAGGCTGAAAGGATTCAATTCTGCATTCTCCACAATGCTAAATCACTTAGATTCACAATCAACAGCATCCTCGCCTTCAATACACTCCAACCAAAAATAGAGACAGAATGTACCACATGTCACTGATACACAGAATAAAATCCAGTTTACCTGCTTTGGATTTAAAAACATCCACCAAAGCCCTGGTCCCCTCCCACCTAGATGAGAGCTAAGCTCTACTCACTGTCATCCCAGTCTCCACATTATCCGTACTAAAGTGTGACTAGTACACCATTGCTCGACTTATCAAGGGAAAAGTTGGCAGGGTCCTTATTGGAGGAGGTATGACTGGAAGAGTCATTGCGATTATGTTCCAAATACTAGGCGTATTGTTTTAGAAGGCTTGTTTCATTTACTTTCTTACATTTCTTAATTTCGTTAATGAAAATGTCATGGCTCTTTCTTGTGTGTGGATGTCCTGCCATAGTTACCTTTTCAGCCGAGTGTACTGGTCTACCATATGCCACTACATTGGCGGTGATGCAGCAGGTGGTGCACTGTAGTTCCATTTGGGTGGAGTGATGTAGGTCTTTAGTCCTGTGACTGAAGCCCAAATACTAAGCCCCACGCTTTCCTTCATACACAAGCTACCCAGCCCCCCTGAATCCTTCCATATGCCCTCCCTACACAGGATCCATAATTACTCTTTACCCACAATAAGTACAGGAATTCATTGCACCTTAGCTAGACTCGTGCTCTAGTAATCACAGTGCAAATATTAATTGAACATTTATTTATACCACTAAGGGTTGAGAGCCTGAGTGGGCAAAGCATGTGAGATACCTTTAAGTTATAGATTAGAAAGTGACCTCTACAGTGGACACCAAACCCAATGGCAATCTTACTTTTTTCCACTTCACAAAATATAGCTGAAGAGATGGCATGAAATGCTTCAAACCATCCTGATCCGATCCTTCAATAAGGTATTTAGAAAATAACCAACCGGCATTAAACACCTTTTGTTTCTAACATTTGGAACAGTGTTGTAATGAAGATGCAGAGCGTTATAAAATGGTGTACATGCCGCTCATTGGAGTATAACTGCTCACACACGTGGGCTCTTTGTACCAGGATCGCGTAGTCACTCGTCTCCAAATTCTGTAATGAAGATGCTTCATAAAGGTTTCAAAAGTAAGTTTTATTAGAAGATCCTGGTACAGCACACCGCAGATGCCTCCTGTCTTCACAAGATGCCTCTCCGACTCCCACTGCGTTGCTCATTACATAGTTCTCGTTCTACCCTGGCATGGCTAACATTCTATCGTTACTACAAGTATGGACTCCAGAGGCTTTAGGGAGATGGATTAGAACTGGCAGGGCACACCTCACTTGAGATGTAATTTGTGATCATCTGTGTATATATTTGATTTAGAGGAGCACATGAAATCGATAAGCACCCTTTATTGACCTTTAGTATAGCACATATCATAAACTGCATTGTGTCTTTTAATTTGTGCTTAGATTACCCAACTCAGTGGCTCTTCTTTTATCTGCTTCAGAATGATGCAAAGCTGAGGCAGGCCCAGCAAGATTTGATCCTTACCAAGAAGATCTCTATAGCAGGCAGTCAACCCACTAGGCTGCCTTGCTGCTTTGCTTATGACACTGAAGGCACAATTTTTTCTGAACAGGATGTTAAAGACAATGGGGCACATGCATCAAACTTCTATTTCGCGATTACCAAATAGCGATTTTTAAGTAATCGCCGTTTGGTAATCACAAATGCCTGTGCATGTAGGAATCGCAAAAAAGTTTGCGATTCCTTAACATTACCTAATAGCGATTCGGTAAATAGCGAATCGCTATTAGGTAATGTGACTCCATTAATTCCTATGGACCTACAGGCCCATAGGAATGAATGGTATTGCATTCGCTAATTGCGATTACCAAATTGGTAATTGCAGATAGAGAATGCAAAGCCAAAGCTGTCCGGGGGCCTAAGGCCCCCCTGAAGCACCCCGAAATAAAGTGTGCACATGTAAAGCACACACCTGCCCCATGTGTGCGCTACATTGCACTTTGAAAAATGCATTTTTGTGCATTTTTTAAAGTTGCACATATTACCATCAACTTGAAGTTGATGGTAATTAGCGTTTCCTAAATGCACAGCTCGCATTTAGGAAAGGCATCTTACATCTGCAAATAGGGAATCGCAAATTGTGATTCCCTATTTGCATTAGCAATTTAGGAAATCACAAAGAATTGCGATTACCCAAATTGCGAATTGCCCAAAAGTTACATTAATCAGAAAAGGCCATTTTGCAATCGCAAACGGATGATTTTTGCGACTCGCACTGTTTGTGATTGCAAAATGACTTGATGCGTATGCCCCATTAAGTTTTTATTTATGCGCGGCATTGAGTGCATTTTATCCACCACGGTTTACTTAATGATAAAAGAAGAAAAACTTGAAACGGTGTATTTTGATAAACGGTGCCATAATATAGCATGCCGCCTTGGTTTTTTTTTGCTTAAACTGCCTTCCCTGTGCCTTATAAAAATTGCATTTCTCAAATAAAAACAATCCACTGCTGTTGTCTGTGTGAACCTGATACAGCCTGAGAGCAAATGTATTTGAAACCTTAAGTTAATCTCCATTTAAATGAAATGGCTTCTTGTGAAACTGTGTCACAAACCTCCATGTTCTTACATAGTCAAATTTGTCTACAATTTGATCTTCTGAGCTGTTCTCGGGTGACTTCTGTGAAAGAGGACCTGGTAAACATTGCACTGGACAACTGACCTTTTTCCAAATGAAGCGGCGTCAAGTGCTAGCCTGCTGTTCCATAATAAAGCTAATGTTTTCTAGTTTTTCATTTTGTTCCGACGTGTTCACATGTAAAAGTCAGAATTGATCCCAATCCTTGAAAAACTGTCAAAGGAAACTTTCAAAAATCCAAAAGATCTGAAAGGCCCCCTTTAGAAATGATTTTTCTGGTAACTACTGCAACAGGAAAGCACTGAAAGAATAAATAAAACATTGCCTAAAGCACTAGACGAGAGAAGTTGTTCACCTCATTTGCTAATGGCACTCAAGGATTTCTTGCACAAATGAGATACAAATGGCTGTGCTTGCATTACCCTATTGAATACAGAGTGCTTATCCATTAAAGATTTGATTTCTCAGGTTAAGCATCGAATACTGTTTTCTTGAATGGACAGCTTTAAATTGGTCTGGGTAACCTTAACCATTTAGTTACCATGGGTTTATTTATATATCTTATGTGTTTGAAATCGTTACCTGTTTTAATATTATCAAGATCACAAATGCTTCCAGTTATTCATTAGCTCATCATTCTAAGTGGGAAATATCTATTAAATTATTCAATGCAATAAGTAACATATATGCTAAATAGGTAATTAGTTAGCATCTTCATTAAGTTTATAAAACATTTTGACAATTTCCTTTAATCATAATAGTTAACATTTGAGTTTTTCTAGGCGAAAATGTGATGCGTACTAAAGCCAAAAGGCCAAACGTTAGTCCTAAAATCTGTTAAGTAGAAAGTATGCGTACCCCATATGTACAATGGGTCTTTCTTTCGGCTCAGACTTGCTATCAGTTGACACTGTTGGAAAAGTGGGCTTTAGTGCAGGATCCGAGGAGAGCAAGTGTTTCGCGAAGAACATAGTTTCTGTATTTTCCCCTTTTCCTCTTAGGAAGTAATAATTACCATAGAAGAGGGGTGAAACAAATGCACACTTACCCACTGCTGCGTCACCTATAATTTGGTGCACTTGGGCACTCTACAGCTGCCAGTAAGAAATAAGCCCATGGTTCAACAGTCTCCTATTGCTGCTTTCTGCCTGTAACCCAACATACCAGTCACCTGATAGGTTGGGTCATGTCAAATGCTTCAAACCCTTTGAGTCTGTGATGCAACCATAAACCACAAGACCTGACAGCCAGTCTGCAATACTTATTCAGTATCCATTATACTGGCGCTGAAAAATTGTTCTTTAATAATTTCACTTCAACCCGTAACTTACAACAATAGGGGTCTCCAACTCCACACCGAAATCTTCTTCTCAGCAATGGATCCTTGCCACTGTTTTAGAATGGAAAAGAAACCCAAATGATGGACGGAATGTGGAACAAATCAAACATTTACCCCCAGTCAAGAGATCTGGGTTAAATCCATCGTTCATTTGCTTACCATGCCACCCCGGTTTTGACCCAGCCATATGCAAATCAGTCTTGACCCTGCTCCTCATGGGAACAGCCCAGCCCGAACTGCCAAGCCAGGTACTCCCTGGACTAGAAACAAGCATCCTGGGACCGGTTTCTGGGTATCACCTCTCATCAGCCAGTTGTACACATAATTCTGCACAGTCTAGAAACTTAGGCAGGTCAAGCTAAGGTTATAACTGTGGTACTGTACAGGTGTGGCACACAAGAACAGCACCTAAACTTACATATGATCAAAAATAGCCAAATAGCCAAGAGGGGGCACTGTACCTTTCTTTTATGGATCTTAGCAGTGCTTTTGATCAGGTCAACCTGTCTAATTTATTGAATGTTCTACCCCAGATAGGTTTGGCTCAAGATCTGGTGGAAGTTGTACATGCTTTAGGATGCAGGGTTATGGCTTCTGTAAGGTATAAGACAAAGAGAAAATGTATCGAGGCCTTCGGGTTAGCCCAAGGGGTCCATCAAGGCTCTGTATTTGCCCCTATCTTGTTTCTCTCATATTAAAGAATGGCCTTAATGCCTTTTTGATCTTCAACAGGAAGGACATGGCTACGTTTAATTCAATTCCTGTCCTGGCTTTACTGTATGATTTTAATCTTTTTATTATTTAAAAAAAGTTACATATACACTCACCCTACATCCAAAGGCTGGTGAGGTACACAAACTGGGAGGAAAATGTGGAGGAGGTGGGAAGGAGGGAGGGCATCAGGAAGAGGGCGGTCTCCTCATCATAGGGATCGGGGAGCATAAGGCAGATCTAAACAGGAGAGGGGTGTGCTCACCACCCATCAGGTGGTGTCCCTGACGCGTGCAGGATCTCTTGGCTGGACTATAGGAATTATCGAGCTCAGACTGGTCCATCTCACTCATCGTGGTCAGGCCCCAGCTCTGACTGTGCGAGTCTGAGGAGATATAGGCATTTTGGGCATGCAAGCTCACAAAAAATCTTGTGAGAGAAATCTGAGGCATGGGCCTCACATTTTATCAAAGTGGGGCAGTTTCTTGTCGACTGAGCCAGTGAGTTTTTCCATCCCTATAATGCCCCATAATCTATGGAGCAAATCTATATGCACCAGCATTACGTTCATGCTCCATTTAGATGTGATAGCTTGTTTGGCAGTGCAAAGTGCCACGGTGATGACTTTCACCTTGCTGGAATGCAGTGGGCAGGTCAATACATTCAGATTCACAGCAGGAAGTAGCTGGGAAAGGTGGGGACCTCTTTGTCAAAGATCTAATTAATGTCTCTCAAAACCTCTTGCCAATATCTTTTAATCTTAGGGCAGTGCCATAGGAGGCGTGTCAAGGTGCCATCGTGGCCGCAGTTACGCCAAAAATCCTCTTTAAGTCGGCTTTTTCATTTAGCTATTCTCGCTGGGTAGTACCGGTAATGCATTATTTTAAGCATTGCCTCTTTACCCGCTGCACTAAAAGAAGAGGCCCATGCTCTGTGGAGGATGTCAATGCATTAGTTGGGCGGTAAATGATCGGTATCACTCCGCCTCCCATCTTTCTTGTGCTGGGGATATACTGGTGTCCACCTTCCTGTTCAGGAACGCATATAAGGCTGAAAGTAGGTCTTTATTGTTGGTCTTTGATATTCTTGATATTTGTTAACTTCGTTAGAAGTCTATTGGCCCCAATGTGGATTTGACGTTGAGTGACCCAGTGCTTAATGGGGTTATAGCACCAGATATCTCCTGTTAAGATCCCATAGTTGGTCCGCACTTCCTGAACGTCCATGAGGCCTGTATGCTCAAAGAGATCTCTGATCTTTTGCATTGCACCGTTTACCAAACATGATAGGTGGTTCCTGTGATGGTGGGGTTGAATTCTGGGTTGCCTATAATAGAAGTGAGAGGGGAGCTGGGGTTGGGGAGGCGTCTAGGGAGCATAACTCCATCCCATGCTCCTAGTGTGGCTGTCAAGGCTGGTGATATGTATATCCCAGGGGGTTGGTGCTTTTTGAGGAGCCAGGGCACCTTCCAGATATGAATCCCAGCAATGCCTTGGTCTATGAAGCACCAGTGCTTCATAGAGAGTGGTCTGTTTCACTCCACTGTGTAGCGTAGCTGGGCTGCTAGGTAGTAGTGAGTGAGATGAGGAATGCCCAGACACTCTCTGCCTCTGACATGTAGGCTCTCTGTCTATTCTTACAAGAAAAAAAAAAAAAGGGAAGGGATCCAGAAGTGATCCCTCTGTAAGGAAGTAGGGGGAGACCTTATGGAAAGACAAAGGCCCAAGGGATAAACTCTCCCTAAATAAGTAATTATTTAACAAATGGAGTATCCTTTGTCCTACAAGAGAAGATCCCATCCCACATTGGAACCCGTCAGTATTTAATGAAGCAGGGTGAATCCCTTTCTTTTTTTGTTATGATCCTCACACACTCCAGTTGTGTCATGCTACATCACCGGGTCCACCCTGGCCCATTAAAGGCAGGATGGGCTCAACCATATTCCAAGGAGCTCTTTTGATATTGTTTTTACCGGGGAGACTATAAAGGAAATAAAAATACCTCAAACAGACCAAGGTATCCCTTTATTAGTGGTCTGAGAGGGTATGCGTTGAAAAACTATCTGTTAGTGGGGTGCTTAGGATATAATGGTCCTATGACCCTAAAATAATCGCCAACATGTTTCTGCCCCTACAGTATGGCCTATATGGACCAGGGCTTTCTTCAGGATGTAAAGATATTCAAGGCACTGGTGTGGTGTGCATTCACTATTTAGTAGCTTGTACATTTGACATACAGTCCTAAAATCACAAGCAATTAGAGTTAACTCATTCTCCTCAATTCTGCATCACTGTTCCTATAAAAGAAATAACAATGAATAAATAACTTCAATATATGGCATTCGTATTGTATGAAAATCACCATGTGGATAAAAAAGCATGAGGTAGGCTTTATCTACTCTAAGGGTGCTGTCTAGCCATGCAGGATTTCTTGACACCCCAAATGTAAACCTCTATCATGTGCTGCAGCTTGCCGAGCAAATGTGGGGGAGACTGCAAGGCAAGTGTCTGCATAACATACAATATTTTAGGCAATAGGGTCAGTTTCACTGCAGCTATCCTGCCTAGCCACGAAAGTCCTCCCCCCTCCACATTTGCAAGTCCAGACTGGACGTAGCAATGAGATTCAAGTAGTTGGAGTCCGCTGTTTACTCCGGGGTCTGACAGATTTTAAGTGTTGGGTATCGTGCACAATGCTACGCCCATGGAAAGGGGAACTGGTGCTCCAGGAGGTGCCTATCTTATTGCAGCACTGTGAGCTTCAGTACCCAGAATTTCTGTACATTTACTTTGAACCCTGAGACTGCCCTGAACATCCCTCGCTCCCACACGAGGGCATGGAGGGAGGAGGAAAGTTGGGTGAGTGCCACCATAACGTCATCAGCATATAATGAAATTTTATGCTCCTGGCGACGGATAGTTATGCCCTTGATCTGCCCATTTGCCCAAATCCACTCTGCAAACGGTTCCATATATAAAGCAAACAGGATTGGGGACAGAGGGCAACCCTGGTTCATTCCTTTAGATACAGGGAAGGCTTGTGAAGTTAAGCTCTTAACTCTCACCTTCACTACCAGCCCAGTATAGCTACATATCACCTATTTTGAAAATGGGCTCCAATGCCTACATTGTGTTGAGGACGCTCCACAGAAAGGGCCAATGTACCCAATCTAATACATTTAAGTTTCAATGGATATTGGAAGCAGAAGTGTGCGGGAACGGGATGCTTTATAAATAAGATGTAGCAATCGTTATGTTGTTGCTACAACCTTGCTTCAGTATAAAACAGGTCTGATCTAGAACCATAAAAGGCCTTGCATGTATGGGTTCAGGCGGGCAGCTAGGATGCCAATGAAAAGTTTAGCATCCTTGTTAAGCAGAAAGATGGGGCAGTAGAAAGAGCATTTCATGGGATCTTTCCCGGGTTTGTGTAAGATGGTAACCACTGCTTCTTTCATAGTGTCCGTGAGGGTGCCTGCATCTTCAAATGAGTTGAAGAGGTGTGTGTGAGAATGGGAGCCAGCTGGGCGCTAAAGGTCCTATAGAAACTAGGGATGAACCCATCTAGTCTGGGTGTTTTGCCAGTCTGTAGCCAGGTTATGCCAGAGAGGAGTTTGGTCAAGCGGATGTCCACCTCTAACAACAGGGCATCTGTAGATGGCAGGATAGTTAGTGCAGGGTAGAGAGATACCTAGCGGTCGCTGGAAGCTTGGTGGTCTCCGCTGAGTATAAATCAGTATAGAAGCACTCAAAAGCATGCGCAATGTCTTTATCTGCTCATGCGTTATGCTCTACTGGCATATAAATCTCAGTTATTCTAGACTTATGGTTCTGGGCTCGCAACTTGAAAGCAAGAATTCATCCTGCTTTGTTGCCTCCCACATTGTATTTTTTGTGTGCAGAGAAGGGCATATTCAGCCCAGTCCATATCTTGCGCTCTAAGCTGTTTCCTAGCCAGGGTGAATTGTCTGCACACTCTGTTAGATCCGCTTGTGGACCATTTCAAGATCCGTCACTTGCTCTTCTAGGAAAGCGTGCTTATCTTTCTTTAGTTTATTAAGGTGAGCCATAAGCACAATAAAAGGGACTCTGACCGTCCCTTTCAATGTTTCCAACAATAAGGAGATAAGAGTTTCGGAGGAATCGTTAGTTTGGAGAAAGTGTTGGATCACCTCTATTACCTCTTTGAAATGGTAATCGTATGCCAACAGCTTATCATTGAGGTGCCAGGTCCGGTGGGGCCTGTTCAGCCCCAGGATTTAGAAAGTGATCATGATGGGAGAGTGGTCTGAGAGCGCTGAGGCGCCCAACTCCATCTGGGCATTGGCTGTCAAGATTCAATGTGAGGTAATTAATAATAAATTCAGATACATTTCTGGTTTGAGGCTGAGAAAATGGTGTATACTATGTCTAGTGGGGGGTTGAAGCAAACACAAGGAGATGATGGACGGAGCGCTGAAACTTTTCAGACACTCACCCCCAGTCACAGATCTGGGTTGAATCCATCATCGTTCTTTAGCTCAATTTGCCACCCCAGTTCAGACACAGCTATATGCAAATCAGTCTTGACCCTGTGCCTCATGGGAACAGTCCAGTCCGAACTGCCAAGCCATGTCTTCCCTGGACCGGAAACAAGCATCCTAGGACCGGTTTTGGGCTAACTGCCCTCATCAGCCAGGCTAGCTTGAATCCAGTGGCAAAGTGAGCAAGGGACCCACGTCTGGGCATACCCTGCCAACTTAGGGCGAACAAAGCAAACCCAAGGAGATGATGGACTGAGCGCTAAAACTTTTCAGACACTCACCCCCAGTCACAGATTTGGGTTGAATCCATCATCGTTCCTTAGCTCACTTTGCCACCCCAGTTCAGACACAGCTATATGCAAATCAGTCTTGACCCTGTGCCTCATGGGAACAGTCCAGCCCGAACTGCCAAGCCATGTCTTCCCTGGACCAGAAACAAGCATCCTAGGACCGGTTTTGGGCTAACAGCCCTCATCAGCCAGGCTAGCTTGAATCCAGTGGCAAAGTGAGCAAGGGACCCACGTCTGGGCATACCCTGCCAACTTAGGGCGAACAAAGCAAACACAAGGAGATGATGGACGGAGTGCTGAAACTTTTCAGACACCCACCCCCAGTCACAGATCTGGGTTGAATCCATCATCGTTCTGTAGCTCACTTTGCCACCCTAGTTCAGACACAGCTATATGCAAATCAGTATTGACCCTGTGCCTAACAGTCCAGCCCGAACTGCCAAGCCATGTCTTCCCAGTGGGGGGTTGAAACCACCAGGCATCAGTTAGACCTGTCTCCCTCATCCACCAGAGCCTGTCTTGTGTTTAAGACCCAGACTGCCCCATCTGTGAGCCGATCAGTCACGCTCGTGTGGGATACAAAGTTACAGTCTCCACCCACTACGAGGTAGGTATCTGTGGACGAGGTGACTAAGCCCAGTGCATGAAGTATAAACTGCTCCTGTCAGTTATTTGGGGCATATAGTGTTGCAAGTGTGACAGTATAGGAGAGTGTGTGAATCCGTACTGAGAGGAGTATCCTGGGCATCTCTGCTTGTGTTTGAGTGATGCACCCCTGGAATTTAGTAACCATCAGAATTGCCACTCTTGCCCGGTCCTGAAGAGAAATGGTGCCTGTCGAGCATGCATGATTTTAGCCGTCCCCAGACCTTCCCCATGAGGTGTGTCTCCTGAAAGAGGCAGATGTCGCACTCAGTCTCCGAGCAGAGACAAAAGTGCAAGGCGATTTGTGGGCTTGTTAAGGCTACAAACATAGAGGCTTAATATTTTAATGATAGACACTGTGGGAGAAGCAGAGTGTCCTGAGAGGAGGAGAATTTGTAATCAAAAGCCCGCTGTGTGTCAGTGTCCTGCAAGGTGCGTAGAAAATTGTAGCTCCTTATTGGTTCGCAGTGGGCCGGCATGGTACTCCGGTCGGGTCCCGGAGCCTTCTGCACTCAAGTGTCACTCGCGGGGACTCTGCACTTGTTGGTTCACCTTCCTTGAAGCCTTAAGAGTGGGAGCTGCGATGGTGTGCCCAGATGGAGGGCTGCCTCACTGTATCGTCTTGGCGGCTGGTCTAATTTTTAGACCTGCTGCAGGTCACGCACCCAGACCAGACCTCCCCCATGGTTCAGAGAAATCAAGCAGTGCACTTCGCAGTGGTGTGCCCAGGTCTCTGTTCCCCACTGACTGCCAGGTTCCAGATGCCAAACGGGGTGCTACAGGAGCACAGGTTGGAGAAAATGTGCCGTGGTGCTGTGATGAAATGCTCCTAAGCAGATAACATACAGGAAGAGGAGGTCACTCAAGGACATTTTAGTACATAGTCATTACAATGAACATCAAGGAAACACTAGGTCCTGGCTCAGGGAGCAGCAAGGTTTCCATAAGTGTGGTAACTGTAGGGCCTACACACACAGTAAGAATAAGAGGACGTAGAGTTTACCTACAGGCAGAGAAGTGAAGATCAAGAAATTCATCAATCGTAATAGTGATCATCTAATTTATGTCCTAATATGTCATTGTGGTCTACAATACGTGGGTAGCACGATCTTCCTGGTAAAGAAGAGAATTTTAGAACACCTTAGAGCTGTGAGAAATAAGGACCCGAGTTAGCCATTTGCGCAACATTGGAACCAGCAACATGCCTTAGAAAGTTACAAGATTTCCTTCTTTGATATTGACAGGGTGACACTTGGCAAATGAGGTGGAGACAAGGAACGCATTTTGCGAAGACTTGAGTCAGAATATAGCATCATGTTGAACAGCCGGTACCCGGGAGGTCTCAACCAAGATGAAGAGATGCATGTGCATCTGGGATGAGCCCATTATTCACCTGTCACTGGTTTTGATTATTACTCTCAGTTTTTTTAATATTCCTGTTAATTTTGATGATACATTCTCGAGATGAGAAGAGACTGATATGGAGGGACATTAATCATAATGATTATCAATATGGCACATGCATTTTATTCTTATCGACCCCTTTGATTTTCGTTTTTGAGATTTGTTAGGTTGCTGCGTGCTAAGCTTTAGAAAACTGCCCTAACTACATTAATCATGTCCATTAATATCTGGGAGCAGGAGTTAATAGATTTTAGAATATGTAGGTTGGTGGATTGTGAGAGACATATAAAATGTCCAACAATATTAAATGGGTACAGTAGCTTATTTCATTATTTTTCACGTATTGGTTTATCGCTTAAAGCACTGTTGCTGGGGAAAATGATGGTCGACTACTGCTTTATGTTATTCAGAGCCATGATCAATTCGAGAATTAATTGATTAAGCATTAATAGAGGATTGAATAACCCACTTGGGATTTTTGTCTGACTGCCGATCATGATTAGGTCACTTGATATTATTAATCTGGTGAATCAGGTTTTGACATGTATGATGTCCAATTATTTTACAGTTGCAACGTCACATCAATGATGAGATTGTATTTTAATATCTGATTTAATCTTGTTAGTCCTCTGAAATTTATGTTTCAAGATGTCACCCCAGTCTTTCTCTATGTCACTAAAGGAAGGGGTTTGTACACTGTTTTTAAAGGGGATGGGCACAATTCATTGTAGTGGCTTTGAGAAAGACCTTTCAGGTAATAAACTTACCGGTTTGATTATCCCTGGAGTGCCCGCTTTTCTTTGTTTGTATTTCAACAAAGGATTGATTTGCTTGATATATATATAACATTTTGTGAAGGCCCGTCAAATGGTGCCAAAGATATCTATCTATCTATCTATCTATCTATCTATCTATCTATCTATCTATCTATCTATCTATCTATCTATCTAACTATATATATCTCTTTGGCACAATTTGACGGACCTTCACAAAATTTTCCCCAAAAAGTGCCCTGGTGAAACTTGTTGTGCATGCAAAGTTTCGGGGTGATCCATCAGGCGGGGGCTGAGAAAAAAGAAAAAGTGGGGTCAAAAAAAGTGCTTTTCCCATGTTAATTCCCATAGACTCTTTAGACATGCCTGCAGGCCGAACCGCTAAACAGAATTACACCAAACTTAACAGAAAGCTAGCTTTTAGTCCACAGATTGTGCGCTTTATTTGGTGTAAATCCATTCAGTTGTTTTTGGGAAATTAAAGGCAATCCAAATTTGTATATCTGTGGTTGCGAAGTATATGCGATGATTTCGCTATGAATCATGAATGCGCGAACCAGCAGGAATGCCGTGATTGACTTCAAGCCTCTCTGGCCAATCCAAGTAATGTCCACATAAGGCAAAACCAAAGCCCTGTCAATACCACTGTTTCTAGCAGACTTTCTAGCCCAAAACACATAGCTGTGGCCCACAATCCTCACTCGAAGCATTTTGAAGTGAAGCTGCAGTAGCAGACGGGAGAAGGCTGGAGCTGAAAGAGACCATTTGGAAAATGAAAGGCAGTTCAAATGGAAGTGTGCTCCTGGTTTAAAAGAATACATTGTTGATTGGATGCTGTGAATATGGAGGTGAATAAAAATAGGTTGTGTTTTGAAAGGATAATTACATAGATCTATGATTGGCTGTAGTGAAAATAAAGAAGTGTAATGCAGACTTGGATATGCTTTTTATTTTGTACAGTAAACAGCACCTGATGCAGCTCATTTTGTAACTAGAATAGTCCTTCTAGAATGTGCTGCGAACTTGTGACCTACTGGTTCTAGTGGGTTGCTGTGGAGACTATGCTAAGAGTGCTTTGGGGAAGGGTGTTAAAGAGAGAATTGTCTGTTTTAAAAAAATTAGAACTGTTTAGACTCATTGTGTGTAACAAGGTTATCATGTCCTAGTGAAGGCTTGCAAATAAAGTGTACTATACTCTTAAAGTCATAAAACTACCAAGCTAAATATGTTTTTGGACCCCTGTAATTTGTTGCATATTCATCGCCACAATCGCAAATAAGTCAAGAATATGCACAAATACTCTACCATATTAGGCTTCCTTATAAGAGTGCTCGAAATGGTTAACACATACTAACCATTCAGAAGTGGAGTTACAAAACTAAAATATGAAAGATATGTTTTTATTTGCTGCCTTCCACAGTATCAGAGATTGCAAAGTTGAAAAGGTTGCTATTCATGGTTGCTTTGTATGAGAGTGGTGTGCCATTCTTATGTTCAGTTTTCACAGTTCATGAGAGTATTGAATCAGTCTAGTAAGAGCAAAACAACTATTTCACCAACAAACTCAATTTTCAGGTATGTGAATTACACTTAATTTTCAGAAAAAAAACTGATTGAAAAGGTATATGTGTATGTGAGGTTGTTAAAAGTGAGAATGAAATTTATAGAATAGGATTGAAACTATGAGATGATCTCTGAGTGGTAGTGCGAGTGCCTTTATATATTTATCAATAGTTGAGTAAGACACTTTCCTAGTGTGTGAGTATGTAACAGTTTGTCTGAGGTGCAGAGTAGCTGAGTGAGAACTTAGTTCCGAATGTGTTGCCCAGGAACTGAATATTGTACATGTGCTGTTTTACTGCATGCTGTCATTGCTAGAAACAAAACTGCTTGCTAAGGGTTAAACATCTACTTAACGATGTATTAGAAGATGTGCAAAGTTTGACATGCCTATACATGATGTGCTGCTCAGAAAGAATGTTTTTCTTTGAACTCTGGGACTTTTAGTCCAATTTATTCCACTTGAAACGAGGACTAAAAGACTCAGAATTGAAAGGAAAAAACATGCACCATAGGTGAACATAACACACGAACCTGTGAAACCTAACAGCTATGTTTTAGATACCCTTTAGGGTAGGTCTAGCAGGATTGTATGTGCTTAGATGGTAAGACAGGCTCTTTAATACTGAGTCACATGTGCAGTATCAGAGTGCTAGACATAGTTAAATATGCAGTGTTTAAGTATGGGTCAGGCCTACTAGTGCCAACCCTGTCTGTGCGCTCTCACTGCCAGCTTGACTTGGCATGTAAAAGCTGTTTGTTATATCTTTAATCCATGTTTTAGTACACATAACTCACCTCTGAGATAAGCTGTAGGTATGCTATAAACACGGTGCTTTGTGTTTAAAAAATTGAGAGATGTCCTTTTGAGTTTCAGAAAGTTACTGATGGACTTGCAGACCCCTATGGCATGCACTACTTAGAGTAAACCACCCATAACGCAACTAACATACATCGTTCCAAAGCATTGAGCCTCTCTCACCCAGTCACAGAGCGACACAAAGATTTATACATTCAGTTACATACTCAGAAACTGCTTATCTATGCAGCAGTATGAAAGGCATTTGCAGACATACCTACATATCCCTCTATTCCCTAACACAGGCACGGAGGTATTTGTTCAGGCACTTACATACACATTTATAGAGCAAAGATGCTCTAAAACAGACAGTGACATACTGGCACATTTTCTTAAACATCTCATAGCACTGCTATAGGTGGACTCCTACACTCACTCAGATATGTAGGCAAGTAGTGAGACAACCTCGTCATACATCCAAACAGTCCTTTGAACATGGGCTGGTCTACTAGTGCAGACCCTGTCTGTGCACTCTCACTGCCAGCTTGACTTGGCATGTAAAAGGTGTTTGTCAAGTGTTAAATCCACGTTTTAGTACACATAACTCACCTCTGAGATAGGCTGAAGGTATGCCATAAAGCATCGTGCTTTGTACTTAAATGATTCAGAGATTTCCTTTTGTTTTTTAGTAAGGTAATCATTCACTTGCACATCCCTATGCCAAGCACTACATAGAGTATACTACCCATAATGCAACTGACCTAGATGTTTCTAAAGCATGAACCCTCTCTCTTACCCACCCACAGAGTGATACAGGGACTTATACATTCACTCACTTACTCAGAAACTGCTTATGTATACAGCAGTATGAAAGGTAGTTACAGACACTTACATACTCCTCTAATCCCTAACACAGGCACGGAGCTATTTGGTCAGCCACTTACATAAACATTTAGAGAACCTTAGAGGTACTAAAACAGGCAGTCACATACCAGCACATATACTTAAACATCTTATAGCACTGCTGTAGGCGGACTCCTACACACACTCAGATATGTAGGCAAGTAGTGACACAACTCGTCATCCACTCCAGACAAGTAGTCCTTAAAACATGGGTCAGGCCTACTAGCGCAGACCCTGTTTGTGTATTCTCTCTGCCAGCTTCACTTGGTATGTAAATGCCATCTCTCAAGTCTTAAGTCCATGTTTTAGTACAGATAACTTACCTCTGAGATAGGCTGTAGGTATTACATAAAGCACTGACCTTTGTGCTTAAAAGATTCAAAGATGTCCTTTTGTGTTTTAGTAAGTTAATCATGGACCTGCAGACCGCTATCCTAAGCAGTACATAGAGTATACCACCTGTTAGACCTGGCACAATTGGCCTGAGTTTCCCCTGTATTTTTGCCTATTTGCCTCCTGTTATGTTGCTGTGTGTTGGACTTTGTTTTTGCTGGTCTAGATGCTTTTGGCACTTTGCCACTGCTGTTCAGTGCCAAAGTGCAAGTGCTCCCTCTGTAAATTGTTGTTCTGGATTGGTGATTCCATGATTGGCATATTTGATTTACTGGTAAGTCCCTAGTACAGTGCACTGTGTGTGCCCAGTGCCTGTAAATCAAATGCTGCTGGTGGGCCTGCAGCACTGATTGTGCCACCAACATAAGCAGCCCGTAAAATGTAACTCAGACCTGCCACTCCGGTGTCTGTGCACAGTTTTGTACTGCCAAGTCGACCTGGCAAGTGCATCCACTTGCCAGGCCCTAACCTTCCCTTTCCTTACATGTTAGTCACCCCTAAGGTAGGCCCAAGGTACCCCTGTGGGCAGAGTGCAGTGTATGTGAAAGGTAGGACATGCCCTGATGTGTGTGGCATGTCCTGATAGTGAAATACTGCCAAGTTCGTGTTTCACTTTTGTAAGGCTATCTATCCACAGAGGATACGCTGGAGTCAACCCTTAAAAAAAGAACCATAGGTCAGAAGGTTAGCCTCTGTCTGATCAACTGCAGATCTCTGAGGAGACATAAACAGGAAATTCATGATCTTCTGGTTGATGATCAGATAGATGTGCTATTTCTTACAGAAACGTGGCTAAATATGGACTCCACTCCTGAAATCCTTGAGGCAGTCCCTAATGGTTTTGGAATAGTCAGAATTGATCGGCCCACGAATAGGGGAGGAGGGATTGCTATAATTTATAAGCTAGCTATCCAATGTACTCTTGAGTCAGTAGACATTGTGGATAGCGAAGCTGGTTTTTTCGATTATGGTTTCCCGAATTATGTTATTAAAGGGTTCTTAATTTACAGCCCCCGGCCCGTTCATGCAGTTTACATCTAGCATCATGGAACAACTGATGCAGCCTGCTTTGCGTTATGAGAAATTCCTGGTGTTAGGGGATTTGAATCTTCATTTGGATGAGATGGCAAATACTGGGGTACAAGAATTCCGCCAGGAAATGGCAGCTCTTCAATTGACTCTTAAATCGGTGTACCCCACCCATCAACTGGGCCACCTACTGGACCCAATCTTTGCTAATTGGGAGGCCTTAGATATTGGGCTCCCGGTTCCGGTCCTCTGGTCGGATCTCTTTTTGATATCTTTCTCTGCCTGGATGCCTCATTCTTACTCTCAGGAGATACTGGGCAGCAGGAAGAAGTTGAGGAAGTGGGCTAGGTTTTCTCAAGAGAAGTTTAATTTGGCCCTCCAAAAGGGTGGGCCACCTGGAGGCTTAAATATTGACTTAGCCTGTGAAGCCCTGGATAAACGTATCATGGAGGCATTAGACAGTAACGCTCCATGGTCCTTGAGAGCACCTGGGAGACGATGTAAAGCTGCACCCTGGTTTGGCAGTGAGCTTAGAATAGCTAAATCTGCCTGTAAACACCTAGAGAGAGTATGGAGGAGAGATTTCTCGGTTCTTAGGAGAGGGGAATATAGAGCTAACCTGAAGATTTATCACTCTCTTATAAGGAAGACTCGGGCTGCTTATTACAGTGAGAGGATTGAAATAGCAGAGAACTCCTCTAAGGAACTTTATACGATTTTTAAGGAGATCTCGTCTCTCGCTAGAACCTCAGCCTCGACCAACAACTCTTTGGACTCTTGCAATAGGGTGGCTGATTTCTTCGCAGAGAAAGTAGAGAAGATCTACTCGACCTTCCCTGGTGCAGCACGTAATGGGTGCCAGGAGGATGAGGGGATGACTGATTTAGGGGAGGCAGAATGTCTTCGCAAATTTGTGGTCCCCCCTTGTGACTCGCTCACTGGTGTAGCCTCTAGCATTAAGTCTGGATCTCCTAGACACCCCGCGCCCTCTAAGGTGCTAAAGGGGAGTCTTGAAATTTTGGAGCCTTATATTAGGCACCTTCTCGAGCTCTCCTTTACCACAGGAATGGTCCCAACTAGATGGAAAGAGGCGATCGTCCTTCCATTAAAAAAGAAGATTGATGTTAGTTCAAGCCAATTGGAGTACCTACGTCCGATTTCCCTGCTGCCTTATTTTGCTAAGGTTGCAGAGAAGGTAGTTAATACACAACTGACAGCTCACATTAGCAAACATAGCCTGCTTCACCCCTCTCAATCGGGGTTCCGGACATCATATTCCACCGAATCGGCGCTGCTGCTCTCCACCGAAATTATCCGCAAATTTGTGGATGCGGGACAAACAGTGGCGTTAGTCCTACTTGACCTCAGCGCCGCATTTGATACGGTGGCTCACCCTACCTTACTTCAACGCTTGAGGAAAGGAGGTTTGGTGGACCGAGCCATTGAATGGCTTGAGTCCTTCCTGCACGAGCGCAGTTTCCAGGTGTCGCAGGAACCTCATTACTCTAAAAGTATTAAGCTGAACCAAGGGGTCCCTCAGGGCTCTATTTTAAGCCCCACCCTCTTTAATATCTACATTGCCCCTCTGGCAGAGATTATTGAAAAATTTGGGGTTAGTGTTGTGTCCTACGCTGACGACACACAATTGGTGGTGTCCCTAACACAGGAGCCTGAGAAGGCTGCCATCAATTTCTCGACTTGTCTTCAAGAACTGGCGGCTTGGATGGCGGACAACTGCCTTAAACTTAATGGCAGCAAAACTGAGGTTCTTGTGTTGGGTAGAGCCCCCACTGTTTGATCGTCAGCGTGGTGGCCACAGACACTGGGTCCTACCCCGTCCCCATGTGATCAGGTGAAGAATCTTGGGGTATGGCTGGACTCCAAGCTCTCTTTCGATAATCATATAAGGCGTGTGGCGGGGAAATGTTTTGGGGTTATGAGAGGTCATTGGAAGACCTTAGATGTACTGCCAGTTGCAGCAAGGAAAACTATGGTCCATGCCCTGGTGACGTCACGCTTGGATTATGGGAATGTCCTGTATTTGGGAGCCAGTTCCAAGTGTGTGCAAAGACTCCAGCGTATTCAGAATGCTGCGGCTCGTCTTGTTTTAATGTTACCGAGGAGAGCCTCCTCCAATAAGGCCCTGGTTTCCCTTCACTGGCTCCCGGTAAGGGAACGCATCCTGTTTAAGGCGATGTGTGTGAGCCATCGTATCTTACAGAGAAAGGGTCCCACCTACCTGCATGACTTCCTTACCCCATACTCTCCTTCCCGTCAGTTGAGATCTAGCGGGACAGGGCAGGTCTGTATCCCTAGCATTAGAAGAGCGAGGATGGGTGGCCGCTCTTTCCGTTTTCTAGCTGCCAAACACTGGAATAAACTCCCCCCGGGGCTCCGTGTGGAGTCTGTGGAGACACTTTTTCGAAAAAGACTCAAGACCTGGCTTTTTCCTTCTCTGAGCTCTCTGGTTTAAATATCGTCCCTCTCTCTGCCAGCGTTTCTGAATTTGTGCCGCAGCGCGGGGACACACTGGTTAGTGTAACCATGCGCTTTATAAGTTTGTTATTATTATTATTATTATTATAGAATGGGGAGTTTGCTCATAACATCTTATGAGCATTACTGCCCTGGGGAACAAGATAGGAAAATAAAGTTTAGTATGCCTGAACTCAGAGTGTTGAGATGCATCTTTTAGTGAGGGTGATTTTTACATTCTGGGTTTGAAAATACCACTTTTAGAAAGTAGGTATTTTGTTGCCTAACCATCCAGTGTGCCTCTGCTAGGTTGTGTATTGACTGTCTGGCTTGGAGTGACAGGGGCTGGGGATGTGCATTCTGTTCAGACAGCTACTTGAGGGGTTTAGGTGTGTCCTGCCTTTCCAGGGTGAGTCAGGGCTGGGTTGAATAGACCTGGGCTACATTTAGATTAGGGGGAGGAGATTCCTTTCACACCTGATTGGGTCTGGTCTGCTTTGGACAATGCTGTCTCCACTTCCTTCCCGGCAACTGCACCAGAGAGGACAGAACTGGTTTTGGCTGGGCACAGGGCTTCTCTGCCACCAGAGAACAAAAGATTTTGCTGTATAAATATTGGGGCCCAGACCCCCAGAACTTTAGACTACTTTGGACTTCAAGAGGAACCTCTGCCAAGGAGAAGAGCTGGAAGAAACTGGAGGAGGATTATTGCCCCTTTGCTGTGTGCTGTCTTGGGTTGGCCAGCAGTAGCTGTTTCTGCCAAGGAGAGGAACTGTGTGTGTATCCTGCTTGAGAAGTGTCTCCAAGGGCTTGGAAGTGGAGCTTGCCCCCTGTTCAAGAGGTCTCAAGGAACAGCAAAGACTTCACCATCCTTCTGGGCACCGTCTCTGGAACCGCTGGTTTCAGTCGCCGCAGAAGACAAGGGTAACTGACTCTGTCACCGAGTCCGTCACAGGATTCCGTGTCCTGAAGGCCCCGCAGAAGGCACTGCTGCACTTCGCACGGCGTCCTTGGTCTCCCTGACGCCGTTTTGACGATCGTCACCGAGCCGTTGCTCGCACCGCATTCCGCACTGTCTCACTTCACCCTGCCTGGACGTCACCGACACAGTCGCTGCCCCGCCGGTACCTCGACCGGCTCCGTCGCCTACACCGCAACCTGCCAGCACTGCATCCAGCACCGCCTCACCCTGCACCGACGCCTGTCTGGGCGATCGTCACTAAGCCGCTGCCTGCACCTCGTCGTGAGGGCACCGCACCCTGCACCGCTTCCATTGGTTTGTAACGCAACCGCGACAGTTGCCCCTGACTGGATCGTACCATTGTGTCGGCTGCAACGAGTAAAGTTACTGTTTTTGAGTATGTCTTCGCTTTAGCTGACCCCGCACCGACGCGGTCAGCTGGAATTGTTAGACTCTGTCATTTTCAGCTTCGAGGTAGCCCCGGACGGAGCTACCGACTCGGAAGAACTGTGTTTTTCAGCTATTTCTGCAATTTAAAGGTTATCTTGCAAAGTAACTATTTTTACAGTATTGTATTGTGGATTTTTGTCGTATTTGGTCTTGTTTTGGTTTAGATAAAGATTACTTATTTTTCTAAACTATTGTGGTGTCCATTTGTAGTGTTTTCTCGATATTACGGTATGTGTGCACAAATGCTTTACACACTGCCTCTGAGATAAGCCTGCCTGCTTGTGCCAAGCTACCAAGGGGGTGATCAGGGGTTATTTTAGAAGTGTATCCCCCTTACCCTGACTAGGAAGAAGGGTCCCTACTTGAACAAAGGTTGCCAACTAGAACTCCCATTTCTAACACCACCTATAATGCAACTGACATAGATGTTTCTAAAGCATAGACCCTCTCTCTCACCCACTCAGAGTGACACAGGGTATTCACTCACATACCCAGAAACTACTTATGTATGCAGTAGTATGAAAAATAGTTGCAGACACACCTACATACCCATATAATCCCTAACACAGGCACTGAGCTATTTGTTTAGCCCCTTACATAAACATTTAGAGTTATAGAGGTACTAAAACAAACAGTCAAATACTGGCACATTTACTATAACATCTCATGGCACTGCAATAGGTGGACTCCTACACTCACTCTGATATGTAGCTAAGTACTAACACAAACCAGCCATCCATTCAGACAAATAGTCCTTTAAACATGGGTCAGGCCTACTAGCACAGAGCCTGTCTCTGCACTATCACTACCAGCTCAACTTGGCATGTAAAAACCCTTCATCAAGTCTTAAAGCCATGTTTTAGTATGTATAAATCACCTCTGAGAAGTTGTAGGTATGCCATAAAACACAGAGCTTTGTGCTTAACAGATGAAAGATGTCCTTTTGAGTTTCAGTAAATTACTTGTGCACTTGCAGACCCCTATGCTTAGTACTACATAGAGTATGCCATCCATAATGCAACTGGCATACATGTTCTGAAAAGGATAGAGACTCTCACTCACTCAGTCAGACAGCAATAGAGGGACATTCACTCACATGCTCAGAAACTACTTATGCGTGCAGCAGTTACAAAATCAGTTGTAGACAACGCCTACATACCACTCTATTCCCTAAAACGGGTACAGTGGTATTTGTTCAGCCGCTCACATACACATTTAGAGAGCCATAGAGTTACTGAAACACAGTCCTTCCCTGGCACAGATACTTAAATATCTTATGGCTCTGCTACAGCTGGACTCCTACACTCACTCTATGTAGGCAAGTACTGACACAACCTAGTTATTCATCCAGACAAATAGTACTTTAAACATGGGTCAGGCCTACTAATGCAGAGGCTGTCTGTGCAGTCTCACTGCCTGCTCAATTTGGCATGTAAAAGCCCTTCACCAACTATTAAACCCATGTTTTAATATACATCAGTCTCCTCTAAGATAAAAGCCATAAAACAGTGCTTTCTGCTTAGAAGAAGAGAGCTGTCCCTTTCAGTTTCAGTAAGTTACTCATGTACTTGCAGATGCCTAGGCCAAGCACTACATAGAGTACAGCACCCACAATGTAACTGACATACATGTTTCCAAAGCATAGAGGCTCTCTCTCTTGTAGTCAGACAGTGACAGAGGGACTTATACATTCACTCACACACTCAGAAATTACATATATGTGCAGCACTATCAAAGGCAGTTGCAGACACGCTTACATACCTCTCTAGTCACTGAGATATTCACAGATATTCACAGAGTCACTGAGGTATTCATTTAGCCACTCGCATATACATTTTGAGAGTCATAAACTTACTAAAACAAAGAGTCATATGCTGGTACACTTAATTAAACCTCTGATAGCACTTCTACAGCTGGACTCGTACACTGACTCATATATCTAGCCAAACACTGACACACCTTAGTCTCTCATCCAGAGAAGTAGTCCTTTAAACATAGGTCGATACACAGTAATATATATGGTAGTATACTCAGTAGGAGCAATGCATACACTGACAGAGATATAAACATGAACATTAATAGAGTAATAGCAGCTTTATTATAATAAGACAACTGATTTTTTTGTTCGTAATTAAACGCTTAAAATATGTAATGTGATTGTATTTAAAAGGTAAATGTAGTTATTTTTTTAATCTTTTCAGGCATCAATTTCTAGTTATGTACAAACAGTTAAAATGCCATTCAAAAGTCAGAGAAGAAAGAAAAACAAAAGCAAGGATACTATCTACTCACAACTGAGAAAAAATTGGGCAAAATGCAGAGAAAGGGGAAAGAGACAAGGGCTACTGGTAGGAGAACAAAGAGATTTCTTAAAATAATTTGTGGAAAACTGGAAAGGCAGCAAAATCAAGTAAATAAAAAAAAATCTTGAGCTCAACTAAGAAAGGAGAAAAAGTACATGATATGAAGAGTAAAAAATCAAAGAAAAAAGAAGAGAGTTTAACCATGAGGCAGAAGTAGTTTAAGGAAATCAGAGTTAGAATGTTCTGTAGTAGAGTAATTCAGAATCTAATAAGAACTATGAAGAAGTATAAAAGAAGAAGAGAAGCAGTCAGACAAAAGGAACGTATTGAGGGTCTAGTCAATAAAGCCTTTGCTCTCAAGAGGAAGATATTTATTTTGATTCTAAACAGAATGAAGGCACTGGATAATATAGTGTTGTGTGTGAGGAGAAGAAGCCAAAAGAAAAGACTTGTCAATAGAACTAACGTTTTGCAAAGTTTTCAGTGGTTAATGGAGACATACCTCTAGTACTGAGCCTTTCTTTAACGAAGAAAGCTAATTCCAAGAGAACACAATTAGTACATGCAGTTGATAAATCTGGACAATGTTATAAGATGAAGGATGATACTCATATTCCAAAAGAAGTGATGGCAACTAGAAATGTGGAGGAAGTGATTGCTGAAGAGGAACAGGGAAGACGTAGGCAGGCCCCTGTATACAAATGGAACTGTAGCAGTGTTTGCAATATTCAACAGCAATCAATTGATATATTGAGAACTCTCCTACGTAAGTTTCCAAGCAGAAGTCTAAAACTGAAAATTGTGGCTTTGCAAGGATTAGATCCATGCAAAGTAAGGAACCATACTCATTTACAGGGACACTCACTAGCATGACTATCAAAGAAAGTGTGCCAAAACACCTTTCGTCATTTCAGAATGTTAGCTGTACACCATTCAAAAATTCTAATATTAGTTAGGAGGCTTTACTATTTCAAAACTCCTATCTTATGTTTAGCAGAAATCAATAGAGTTATTTTGCATGGTACAGTGGCAGAGGTAGAAAAGGTTTGTGATGATGTCCAGTTTTGTTTCTTTGATCCTGAAGAGGAGCATAGGGAAAATGAAGACTTCGTATCTACAGGTTTAGCAGAACAGGACAAAGGTATTACTGTTGATAACTTTCAAGAAGAGATTAGAAAGTTTAATTCAGTGTGTTCAGAGAAACTGAACTATGTATATGTTGTAGATGCACTCACGACAAAAGTCAAACTCTTTATGTTGCTGTGTCTTCAAAACTGAAGAAGACAACAGAGATAAGTGGCAAGAATGTGCAGCTTATTTATTTGTAGAGTAACGCTTTGATTGTTTCACACGATAAATTATATGTAAATATTGTTCTAATAAATTGGAGGATAATAAAATGCCAGCTAGAGCAGTCGACAACAAGTTAGAATTAATTGCAATCCAACAAGAACTTGAAGATTTAAATGTTTATGAATCAATTCTTATACAATGTATACATCCATTCCAAGCTTTAGTCTGTATGGAGCCAAAGACAGGGAAGTTACCTCCAACTGAGCTCCAGAAAGGTCTTAAATGTAGAGTTGGTTACTTGCCATTACATTTCAAGCAGAATATTGAAACTGTAGGGGTGCCGAGAGATTCGGAAGAAGCGCTTATTATTTTAGTCAATGGTGTCCTTACCAAGAGTAAAAATAATACGGCAAGAGTTAGTGAATGTTAGTAAAGTAAAAAAGCAACATTGTTTCTCGTACAAAATAATAATGATTATAGAAATATAGATCTTGTTCAAGATATAACACATATGGATAATGATACATCGTCATCAAGAGGTCAGATTGAAAAGGTGGATTGATCCACATCAGAAGACACTACAGTATTTATCCTCTGCATTCTAAAGAGATTATTGTTGATTCTATTGATCTCTTTCAAATGAAAGAAGCAAAAGGAGCTCCCTTGAGTGTGTGGGAGTAAAGTTTAGAAGCTCGCTGTTTTCTGCATCTGTTTCCTACTGGAGTAGGTGGTAGATATGATGACCGGCCTGTACAAATGCCAGCAGCCGAATACAGATCAACTAGTCTATATTCAGAAGATCCTACATTTCACCAGTGTATTCCCTATATATTTCATCTGCTATTTGAGAGCGACTTGTCAGGGCTATCTTTTGTAGTAAATCTCATTTTCAAAACAGGAGTGAATCTGCAAAATCTCTCAGCAAGGGAATTTGTTGAGAAAGTTCAAGGAAAAGATGAAAACCTGTAATACAGCTTGTTTAATCTGATGGCATGTCAACGTGGTACCAACGAGTATTGGTAGCATTGTCATGGTGAGCTGAATGAAATGCATGTTGAGAAACCTAGGAGTACCTACTTGGTTTCTAACACTCAGGGGTGCTGAGTATGTGTGGGATGACCTTCCTGGAGTCTTGTGAGAAGCAAACTCAAAAATAAAAGGCATCATTCTGAAGACAGCAGGAGAAATTTGCTTGTTGTAACCAGCAAATGTTTGCAGATATTTCAACCACAGGTTTCAAGCCATGATGTCTTTCATCTGCAAAAAATCGAATCCTCCTCGTGGCGAAGTAATTGATTTTTTTTGGGCATAAAGAGTACCAAGCTAGTGGTGCTCCACATACTGTTATGTGTAAAATATGCCCATAAATTTGGAACAGACACTGATGAGTGATTCTTGTCTTTCATACAACAATATGTGACATGTGCCATCCAAAAAGACAGTGCTGGCAAGGGCTTTAGACAACAAGTTCTATGGTTTCAACTCATAGATGTTGCAAGTACTGTCGTCAAAAATATAGATGGAAAAGAAAATTTACACAAGATGTCATTTTGGATTCCCATGACCTCCCATCTCAGAAGGAAGAGTGAACAGCTTCCTGTCTGCAGTCAGACATGAATGATGATGGATTCAACCCAGACCTGTGACTGGGGGTGAGTGTCTGAAAAGTTTCAGCGCTCCGTCCATCATCTCCTTGTGTTTTCTTTGTTCGCCCTAAGTTGGCAGGGTATGCCCAGACGTGGGTCCCTTGCTCACTTTGCCACTGGATTCAAGCTAGCTTGGCTGATGAAGGGTGTTACCCAGAAACCGATCCCAGGATGCTTGTTTCCGGTTCAGGGAAGACCTAGCTTGGCAGTTCGGGCTGGACTGTTCCCATGAGGCACAGGGTCAAGACTGATTTGCATATAGCTGGGTCTGAACTGAGGTGCCGAAGTGAGCTAAAGAATGATGATGGATTCCACCCAGATCTGTGACTGGGGGTGAGTGTCTGAAAAGTTTCAGCGCTCCGTCCATCATCTCCTTGTGTTTGCTTTGCAGTCAAACATACACTGACATGGAAATCACCAAAAAATACATACAACCTCAGAAGAGCAGAGGCTTCTAAGTATATCAGTGACTAAAACCCTGTGGTTCTGAAGATGTGAAATGCAAATATGGATTTACAATTTGTTGCAGACAAGTCCATCGCTGTTGCTTGCTACGTGACTTCATATATAACAAAGTCAGAGAAGACAGAGATGGAAGAGATGTGGGAGGAGATTTCTGCAGAAAAGAGTCTTGCCAAGAAATTGTACAGTTTCAGTTTGAAAATGCTTTCCCACAGAGAAATAGGATCTTATGAGTGCTCAGATCAGTTGAGCTCAGCTAGTCTGTTCTCCAAGTCAAGAGGAATTATATGGATAGGCCTAGGGCTTACAAGCATTTGAAGTAGAGTATTAAAGTCTTCCCCTGAAATTCAGTACCTTGCATAATTTGATCCTGAAAGTAGACACATTCTAAAATCTAACGTGTTGGAAACCTACTACACAAGAAGGAGTCCCCATCTTCAAAACATGTGTCTCTATGAAGTACTTCAGCACTATACATATTGAAGTAATCTTACTGAAAACATAGAAGAAGGAAGATATGCAGTACTTGGATATGACGGTTGTTTGGTGAGACACAACAAAGGAAATCGAATTAACCACAGAAAGCTTAGTTGCTAAACTCCGGAGAGAAGAGATTTTCTACTTGGCACTTTTACAGTTGTTCAATCCATGGTTTGCTGAATCAGATTTACTTGGACACTTTGACTGTTATGAAGACTCTTTCAATACTCAGAAAGACAGTATTGAGTGTTCAGTCTTTCCAACCTACCTGCAAATGTTGAAAGATGAGCTTGAACAGGAAGAAACCATTGCTGCTAAGATAGCTAAGGAGATTTCACAAAGCAGCCAAGGTTCTGCACCAATGATTCAAGATCCTCTTAGAGAACCAATAATTCAAAATGAAGCAGCTATAGCTATGAATGAGGTGAAGAAGGCAACACAGCAAGCAATAGTGTAAACTGTGGATGTTGAACAGCTGAACAATGAACAGAAAGAAATTTACAACAAAGTTAAAGATAAAATGGAGCATGGATTCCTCCACAAAAAGAAACAGTGTGAATGTTCTTTGGTGAAGGTGGCACGGCAAAAGTTTCCTAATTAAAGTTCTCACCAGTTAACTGCAGAAGACTACAGATTCAAATTTGTCATGTGTAGTAACTGCACCAACAGGATTAGCTGCCCATAACATTAAAGGAATTACTGTACATCGACTATTAATGCTACCTGTTGAACATGTCAATAAACTGGAATCCCAGAAATTATCTGGTGATGCTTGTCAGGAGGTATCAAGAGTATTGAAAAAACTGAAGCTTCTTATCATTGATGAAGTGAGCATAGTATCACACTTAATGCTTGCCTTCATACACTTAAGAATGTAGCAGATTTTAAGAACAAACTACGATGTACTCTTTGGAGGAAAGTATTTAGTTGTGTTTGGAGGCCTATTGCAACTTATCCCTGTAAAAGGACAACCTGTTTTCAAAACTCTTCTGCATAATGAAACAAGAATTTCTCTGGGAAGTGTTGGCAATGTAAATATGTGGTTAAACTTTGGATACAAGGAACTAGTGGAAAATATGCGCCAGGCATCTGATGTGGATCATGGCTATATGCTGAAGAACGTTAGAGTAGGAGTTCTGACAAAAGAGGGTAAAGTTGCTTTGGAAGCTCACCAAGAAACGATTCCATCTAATATTACAGCAGCAGAACTAATGTATAATTTCATTGAAGAACAGAAATCTATAGTTTGTTTAATGCCAACATATCAAGAGTGCTCCAACTTTAATGAACAATTACTACAACTGGAGAAAGAAGATATTTTGGAAATTGAAACATCAGGGAGTTACAACACTACTCGCAGACAAACTACATGCAAAATTGGATTCTTTGGAGAAGCCTGTATCCAAGACTGCAGGATTAGAAAAGTGTTTACGCGTGAGCAAAAACTGTTGAGTGTTTTTGCATCGTAACCTAAATGTTGAGGAAGGGTTAGTAAATGGTGCAATGGGTAAAGGTATTGATTTAAATAATTTCCCAAATAGAGATGATGTTGAATACTTGGCTATAAAATTTGATCAGATTGATTGTGTCAAACACATTGGCTGATGCATTGTACGTTTTTTGCTAGTGAAAGACTTATGTGTGTAGTGCCAGCAGTTTCCACTCTCTCTAGTGTATGCTGTAACTATCCATAAATCACAAGGTTTAAGTGTAGAGTCAGCTATTGTTAATATTGGAAGTTCTGTTTTTAAAGAAGGAATGTCGTATGTAGCATTGCTGCGAAGTAGAGCATTGTCCGGTTTGTTTTTGATTGACTTTAATGAGATGAAAGTTAGTGCTAATGCAAGCTGTGTAAGAGAGTGCAATCGGTTAAGAAGTCTGAACGCTCCTGATTTAGGCCAGTACCCTGTTTATGTCTGAAGCGGAAGATTACAAAACAGTCTACGGATGCTCAAGAAAAGAAAGGACACAAGTAAAATCCAGAGTATGTTAAGAAGAGAAAGCTGGAAAATGATGGAGATATTGTACTCTACCAGTGGGAAAACAGTTCAGGTGTCAACTGCTAAGCAAATGTTGTTCTGAATGTACTGTTCCATTTACCACATATAGTAAACCATATTTAAAAAAAATCAGATGAATGAATGTGTTCTGCACTATATAATTTGGTCTAACGTTTACTGACTGACAGAACTGTAATACATTCTGCTTCACTCAACAAGAAGCACAAGGATTTATTATGGTTATCCTTGGAGTTTTAGGACAAGAAGAAGTAAATATTGATGACTTATTTAGACTGAGTTACAAATGGAACTCTGTGAATATTGCTCTTTCACATATACTACTGAAATCAATTCTAAGCTATTTCTCTACTCAACATTACTAGATTCTAAAACTGTGCCTTTTGAGAAATTGTTGAAAAAGGCTAACCAAAATATGACCTGTTCAAACTGGAGATCAGATGTTATGTCTACATTGTTTCTGGGAACAACTGTAAAATACCTTATAGTAATGCTACAACGATGCAGAGCAGATGGTTCCAAATTGAAAACTCAAATTGCAAACTTCAAAGCTGGACAGATATCAATTTCGGGAAGAACTTTTACTAATTTGGCTATTATCTTTCATGAAGGAATTAATACAACCTCCGGCCACTACACTGTCTATTTACAGAGTAAAACTGGATGGATGGGATGCAATCACATCAACCTTAAATACAAACCAAAACTTCCATTCAAACTACCAAACTCTTATCATTTATTTCTTCAACCAAAGTTCTGAGGAGGAATTGTGGATAAAAAAGTGGTGTACGGTGTTCCTTCTACTTGGTTCATCTGTGTTTTATACATTATTCGACCTATTGGGGGTAATGTCTTCAAAAAGTTCTTCAAAATTCAAGGGTTGTTTTATCTTTCAGAAAAGAGTTAATATAACATTTAAAAACAACACTCTTTAATTAAAGTCTGAAACTGAATATACATACTCCAATTATAGCAGCCTTTCGTTGAAACCAAAAACTGCCTTCCAAACTAAAAGAAATTGTCCCCTTTTGTTTCTCCAAGCAAACCGCTACATACTATTTGTGGAAAAAAACTACTGTGTGGGATTTTGTCTACATGGATCATCAGCAGCGTATACATCATTTGGCCTACTAAGGGTGATGTTTTCGAGAGGATCTTTAAAATTATAGAGTGGTTTAAATTTAATTGTAGTATTGTACCAGATATAATAATTTAGACAATATTTCTTATGTTTGTTTAGATTAGTGTAGTAACTCCAGATAAAACAGCTGATTAATGAATTGTAGTGAGTGCAGAGCACAGTGTCACTTCTTTATAGTGAAATACTGGGCAGTTTGTTTTTATTTTTTTGCAATCTATTGATTGTTTTCCCCCCACTGTTCGAGGATGATGCTTCATACTGACCATCGTTTATGGTGAAGAAGTATGAAAGATGAGAACAGTAAAAAAGAAGGTATTATAAAATGCTTTAATGTAATGTGAGGTACTATTACAGCATACGAAATGTCTACTGTTATGTATATAATATAAACATGTCCATTGTAGAAATTAAAGTTTATTGTGTAATTCTGTAAAATATAATACTAACTTATATTTGTGTTTTGTTTTCTTTTTATACAGATGAATGGCAACATCTATTGGAGTAATGCAATTTCCTGATTAGTTCTTTCTGTGTTGTTCAAGTAACTTACATCGTCAAGGTACACACCCAGGTAGAGAGTGATACAACCACTGAGACATCCAGACACACACCAATACAGACATTCACACACCCACTCACACAGCCACTTATTCAACCCATCTAGCCACTCATGAACTCTCTCACTCTCCCATACAGTCACTGACACACCCATTCACTCAATATCACAGCTACTAACACACACACGCACTCACTCATACTGTCACTGACACATCTGCTTACTCACCCATGTAGCCCCTGACACACCCACTCACTCACCCATACAGTCACTCACATATCAACTCGCTCACCCAGACAGCAGCCATATATCCACTCACGTACCCATACAGCCACTGATACCCACTCACTCGCCCACATAGCTACTCACATACCCACTCACCCATACAGCCACTAACATACTCACTCACTCATCCATACAGCCACTGACACACCCACACATCTACTCATACACCCATTCAGTGACCCATACACCACTTATGCACTCGCTTACCCATAAAGCTGCTGACACACCCATTCACTCACCCATACTCCACTCACACACCCACTCACTCAGCCATACATCCACTCACACATGCACTTACCCATACATACTTGTGCACTCACTCACCCATACAGTCACTCACACACCCATTCACTCACCCATACAGCCACTGACACACCCACTCACCCACACATCTATTCACACACCCTCTCAGTGACCCATACACCACTTATGCACTCACTTACCCATACATCCCCTGATACACCCATTTACTCACCGATACTCCACTCACACACCCACTCACTCAGGCATACATCCACTCACACATATACTTACCCATACCCACTTGTGCACTCACTCACACATACAGTCACACACCCACTCACTCACCCATACAGCCACTGACACACCCACTCCCCCACACATCTACTCACACACCCACTCAGTGGCCTATACAACACTTATGCACTCGCTTACCCATGCAGCCACTGACGCACCCATTCACTCATGCACTCACTCACTCACTCACTCAGGCATACATCCACTCACACATGTACTTACCCATACATACTTGTGCACTCACTCACCCTTACAGTCACTCACACACCCACTCACTCACACATACAGCCACTGACATACCCACTCACCCTCCCTGTTACTCACACACCCACTCACCCATACAGTTCCTCACACAGCCAGTCACTCACCCATACAGCCACTGACGCACTGACTCACCCACATAGCTACTCACACCCATTCACTCACCCACACAGTTACACACACTCACCCATAAGCCACTCACACACGTACTCACTCATCCATATACCACTCATTCAACCATACAGCCACTGACACACCCATTCACTCACCCATACTCCACTCATGCATCCTCTCACTCAGATACACCTACTCATACACCCACTCACTCACCCATACAGCCCCTCACTCACACATAGTCATTCACCCACCCACTCACTCACCCATACAGCTACTGACTTATACATGCAGCTGCTCACACAGTCACTCACTCACACATAGAGGCAGTCATGCATTCATTCATTCACTCACCAATACATCCTCTCATGCACCATCTCACTCACTCATACAAGCACTCACACACTCTTACTACCACTTACATACTCACTATCTCACTCATACATCCACTCGTTCACTCATAAACCCATTCATACACTCAGTCACTCACTCATACAGTCACTTACACACCAATACAGGCACTCATCCACCCAGTCACTCAATCATAAAGCCAGTCACTTACCTATATAGACAATTACAGACTCAATCAGTCACTCATGCAGCCACTAACACACTCAGTCACACACTTATACAACCCCTCCTCTTTATATACAAACATAAGTTAATTTTTCCGTTTATATTCTGACAAGATTCTTTTTTTCTCGTCTTCATTTTTCTGGAACTGTTTTTTTTCTTTTGTTGATTTTCTAACATTTTGTATTTTTTTGTATTTGTTTTCTCAAACAAAATGGCAATGAGGGGGGAAAAGAGTAACCACAAACACAAAAACTGGAGTAAATTCTAAAACAATTTAGCAGATATATTGCCTTGCTGTTTCCAGAATAAGATCAACAGACTGTTCACCAGCTGTCAGGGTAGTGTTGCAGTCAAGGAAATAAATCCCAATGCACCTTAACTCGGGAGAAATTTCTGGCCATCGTCTCTCCACTTCTGCTGGCACTCTCTCTCTGGAAGCAGGTGGGGCACCCCTGGAGGTGAATGGTCCCACTCCAGCTCTCTCCTTCTGTGCCCTCTTCACGTTTGTCTTGTAGTTTTTAAGGTGAATAATCTTTTGGCAGTGCCCCTTGAAAGGGTCATATTGTTCAAGCTGCTTTTCACAAATTATGCAACTATTTTGGATTCCCCAGATGGAGTTGTGAAGAAATCACAGGCAATACTTTGCCTTTTAGGGGCTTGTCCTTCATTGTCTGAGTCTTCCTGATGTTCCTCTGCTTCCTGCTTCTCTGATTGCTGTGGCAGCTCCTGATGCTCACTGCCTCCTGTTGCCATTTTGATTGTAAAAATTGACAAAAAAAAGTTGCCCTCAGCAGAGTTCTGCACAATTAATACAGCACACCTTCAAGAAAGAAACAAATACCCACTGGAAACTTCAAGAAGGAAGAAATAGGTGGGAACTTCCTTTGGAGGTTAGTGAAAAGTATCTTCTCCAGCCATATCTCTTTTTTACCAGGTCACATGATCTTTGCGAATGCCGATGTCATCGTGAATACTGGTGTGGTTACGAAGACGGAAATACCATTAAAAAATGCTGTAGATTAATATTAATGAGAACTTCAAGTTTAAACACTATATTGGTAAACAGCGGTTGTCAAACGTTAATTCCAAAAGATGTACATATGTGTTTTACACTTTTTAAAAAACGCGCGATCTTTGTTACTTTTCCGCTAAACCGGAACATACGTGCCAAGGTCATTTGCAACAAATTCAAGATGAATAAAAAAAATGGAAAAAAAATACACAGTTATTAACCTACTGAAACAGATGGCAAGGGTAGATACAGTGAAATACATAAATGGGTGGTCCATTATGCAGCTGTAGTGTACAATATACACTAGGCATTTACACAATGGGAAACCATTTACTAATTTGCCAGTAGAAAGTACTGCAGTTGGGTAGAAATCTTTTTGCAAAGCGGTAGATTCCTTTAAAAAAAAAATAAGGTTCCATTATGGCTGTTGCTCATTTCAGATCAGTTAAACCTCAACAGAAAGCACTTACAAATATAAACATAGCAGATGCCCCAGGTGAAGCTTCACTTGAGTAAAATGGAAACTCAATGTTTTTCAGTAGAAGGACAACATCTTCTCTTTCTTAATAAAAAATCCAGGCTTCTATTATTTATAGCTGTAATCACTTTTGATCCAAATTTACTATGTTAAGTCTTTCTTTTTGTTCTTGATCAATCACACAAAATTCTTTATTTTTTATTTTTTTAGTTTCCAAACATCTCTTTTGGCAGACCCAACCAACGCATTTCATCGCTTATAGGGACTTCATCAGGGCCTAGAATAATTACATATATGCATAATCAGTGCTTAACAAAGATTAAAACCATTTTCACATTTTTTTGTTTGTTTTCATTTTTTAAAACCTTTACATTTTTTAGATATAAAAATATTTTTGTGCTTTAAATATAAACGATTTACACCCCACGAATGTGTCTAGAGCATATTCCTGTGAACCCGATTCGAAATCGCCGAAAGTTATGTCAGGACTTTACACCACACGTGATTCACTGTGCCTTAATCTTATAATACATAACTTTCCTTACCAAAGTGACTATAGCTTCACGTATATATCATATCATTCCTGGTATTGTTTTGTCGAAAACGTATATTTATGATGACCCATACATTACTTATATTTACACTAGGTTTCATTTTCATGTTGTTCTTCTTTCTGGGTTCATAATTTCCAATTCATTCAATTCACTGTTAACAAGACATATATATCAGGCATTTATTCAATTTATTCTTAGATTTGTCTTATATTTTATCTGTTATATTTTTTGGTTTGCAGGTTTAAATTCCCACCCTCTCTATTCCAGTATGCCACATTGATTACCACCAAAAATGTTTTTCAGTAATGTTCCTTTTATTTTCTAACATTTCTTATCGTTGTATCTAACTGAAATCCTATTCTCACTCGCATATTATACACAAGACAAATACCCATCCCGCATTTCAAAGGGACTTGCTGCGCTTATCCTTTTTACTCTCCAACCCTCACACCATACCTCCATTGATATCATTTTTTGTGACAAATCAGTTTTTGCTGTAATGCTGTTAACCATTTCCTCCTTCACATTCGATCACACCTAAGTCATATCAAGCATACGAGATCAAAACCATAATTTTAAATTATGCAAGTCCGCTCTGCCTATCATTTTCATAATCCGCATTGCTCGTGAACAATTATGCCCGTCCTATTCCTAACATGAGTCATGTTTTACATGTGAAACAAACCAGCATCCTTTTATACTATGTAAATTCGTTTATTCTATTTCAGTTTTTTTATTAGCCTCTCCTATGCGTCTTGCAATCCGAGAAACGAGCTGATTCCCACATAGTCAGCATTGCTCGTATCACCCTTCCACCCGTTCTCTACCTAACCAGGACCTCTCGTCTTTTCCCAGCCTTGCTTCCCGTCACTCTGCTCTCACATCGGGTAGCGTGTATTCCCACCTTCCTTTCGATTCTCTCCCATTGTTGTGTGCCCTGCCATTTAAATACCCTTTTCCTCTTTGTTAATATCTTACACCTGGGGGGACGCAACTGATCTCATATCACTATGTTCTCCTTCTCTCATGTGGGTGCCATGTTGGACAGCCTTTCTCCATACCTTCAATACCTGATATTCCAAACCATTTTGCCTACCACATGTAAGTGTACTATTCCCTTTCTTATAATATGTGTTCTTCAGTGTGTTTACCCTTATTACATTAACTTCCGGTATTTAGTTCTCCTGTATTTTTAAACAGTACAGCCTTTGTCCCACTAATTCCTCTCTATGGTCCTCTTAGGCATTTTAGGCACCATACTTGTTAGACTTGGCATCTTTTGACGTGTTTCCCCTGACTTTTTGCTTTCTGACCTCCTGGTTTTTACTCTGTTTTTGCTGGTGTAATGATTCTGCGCACTTTCCTCACTACTGTCCAGTGGGAAAGTGCAAGTGCTCCTGTAGAAAATGTGTTATGGATTGGTGTTTCCATAATTAGCCTATTTGATTTATGTGTCAGTCCCTAGTAAAGTGCACTGCGAGTGCCAGGGCCTATAAATCAAATGCCGTTGGTGGGCTGCAGCACTGGATTGTGCCACCCACGCAAAGAGCCCGTAAAGTGTAACTCTGGCCTGCCATTGCAGAGCCTGTGTGCAGCCTGGGGCCGCCATGTCGACTTGGCAAGTGCACACACTGGCCAGTCCCTAAACCTTCCCTTTTCTACATGTTAGTCACCCTTAAGGTAGGCCCAAGGTACCCCTGTGGGCAGGGTGCATTGTATGTGAAAGGTAGGACATGCCCTGGTGTGTGTGGCATGTCCTGATAGTGAAATACAGCCTACTTCGTTTTCACTATTGCAAGGCTACCTGTTCCCCATAGGCCAGAATGGGGAGTTTTGATTATTACATCCTATGATCCTAACTGACCCAGGGAACATGGTAGAAATTCGAGTTTAGTATGCCTGAACTCAGAATGATAAAATGCATCTTTTAGTGAAGTTGGTTTTAACATTCTGTGTTTGAAAATACCACTTTTAGAAAGTAGGTATTTTCTTGTCTAACCATCCAAGCCTGCCTCTGCTAGGTTGTGTATTCCTTGTCTGGAGTGTGAGTGACAGGGGCTGGGGGATTCCAGGAGACAGGGTGAGTCAGCACAGGGCTGAATAGCAAGATCTACATGTAGATGGGTGGGAGGAGATGCACTTGGGACCTGAATAGGGCTGTGCCTTCCCTCCACAATGCTGGCTCCACCTCCTGTGGTGTGTCTGATGTCCCTGGCCTACACTGCAAAAGGAAAGAAGGAGACGTGTCAACAAAGTGCTCCAGGACTGACCAGAACTGGTTTGGACTAGGCAAAGGCCTCTCTACCTTCAGAGAACAAAGAGAAATTGAGGATAAAAAGGGGGGGGGACCCAAACCCCAGAACTTTAGAACTCTTTTGGACCAAGAAGACTGCCAAGAAGAAGAGCTGGAGAAGCTGTGAGGAGGAACTACTACTTTGCTGTGTGCTTTGCTGTGTTGGCCTGCAGTGGCTGCTTCTGTCTTGGGCAGTGAAAGGACTGGACTGAACTTTCTGCAATCTACTTTGTGAGTTTCTCCAAGGGCTTGAGGTAGAGCTTGCCCCCTGTTCAAGAAGTCTCAGGAACAGCAAAGACTTCAAGCCCGACGCCGTCTACGATGCCGCTCCTGACTCCGTGTCCTGAAGGCACCGCAGAGGGCACCGCTGCAACGCCGCACCGCGACCCTGGTCTCACCGACGACGCCTGCTGACCGCCACCGAGCCGCTGCTCGCACCACGACCTGTGGGCACCGCACTCCACACCGCCTCGCTTCACGACGACGCCTTGGTATCCCCGACGACGCCGCTCCATGCCGAACTCGACGCCGCTGCTTGCACCGTGGTTCAGGGGCACCGCTCGTACAGTTACACGACGCACCGCCCTCATCCCGCACCGCAGCCTTGGCCCACCGACGCCGGTGCCATCGACTCCAGTTCGTCAGCCGACGACATCGCTTCAGCAACGACGACGCCGCTGCTGCACCGGGACCTGCCAGCACCGTTACGAGCACCGCCTTCACCTCACACCGCGACCCTGGTCTCACCGATGACGCCATCTGACGCCGCGACCGAGCCGCTGCTCGCACCACGACCTGAGGGCACCGCACGCCGCACCGCTGCACTTCGCACCGCAGCACCCGACGCCTGCCAACGCCAGCGCTCCTGACTTCAACAGAGAGGAGAACGATCTGCAACGCGTGTGACTTCGAGGGCCCCGACGACGCCTGCACCGACCTCCGGAACCGACGCCTGCGGACGCCGTGTTTTCGGGAAGCTCACCACGAGGTCATCGACGTCCTGCATTTCTGAAAGGTACTGTTTGCGGGTCTTCCCGACACCGTAGCTGACCCGCGACGCCGCAGTCAGCCAGAACTGTTTGGATTTATTTGTTCACGATGCCGTGATAGCCCCGGACGGAGCTATCAACATCAAGGAACTGTTTTTAAGGATACTGTGATAACTGAAGATTTTTAAAGTACTGTACTGTGGATTTTTATCGTATTGGTCTTGTTTTAAGTATATAAAACTATTGGATATTTTTCTAAACTGGTGTGGTGTCAGTTTGTAGTGCTTACACTGTATTACTGTTGGTTATGTGCAAATGCTTTACACACTGCCTCTAAGATAAGCCTGACTGCTCGTGCCAAGCTACCAAGGGGGTGAGCATAGGTTATTTTAGGAGTGTAACTCCCTTATCCTGACTAGGAAGAAGGGTCCCTACTTGGAAAAAGGTGCAAGCCCTTGCCAACTAGAGACCCCCATTTCTAACATTGGTTGTCAGCGGTGAGGATAGGACGTGTGTTTGCACTTGACTTACAGTGATTGGTGTGCACTACTACCATATCGCAGACCATTATGTACCACATACAGGTACTTTTTCTTTGGCCTATTTTTGATCTTGCCAGTTTGAACTTGCTACTTCAACATGCCTGAATCTATAGTATCATCAAATGCATCAGTGGAAATTGCCTTTGAGGAGGATCGATTGGAAGCCTACAATGTCAAGGAGTTAAAATCGATTTGCAAAAACCTGAAAGTCCAGGTCAGAGGCCTCACCAGGAAGGAGGAGCTACAAAAGGCGCTGAGGGCCTGGGTAGCAGCCAGACATGCCAGTGGGCAATCTGGTTATCTCAATGGAGAGGTGGAGGAGCCTGTTCCTAGGGTGGATGTGCTTTTGGGAGGGGGGGAACTCTCCAGGCCAGGCAGCAGTAGCTTGTCCCCAGAGGAGCTGGAGGACAGGCGGGAAGCAAGGAAGTTTGAATTAGAGAAACTCAGAATAGAAAGTGAGAGGGAAGACAAGAGAATAGCCATGGAGGAAAGGAAAATTATGTTAGATCATGAGAGAATTATCAAGGAGCTGGAGCTAAAGAGTAGAACCGGCTCAGAGGGTGGCAGCAATGCTTCAGCACACACAGACAGGATTGTACACATCCCCAAGAACGTAGGTAAAGAGTACAAAAAGGGTGATGACATACAAAGGTGGTTTCAAGGGTACGAGTCGTCTATTCATATGAATGGGGTCCCTGAAAGGAACTGGGGGGCAGGTTTGTGGCCTCTCTTTCCAGAAGAAGCTAGGGATACCCTGATAGCTTTGGGTAAGGGGCAGGACCTCACCTATGCTGACATGAAAGACGCTCTCCTCACTAGGTATGGGCTCACTCCTGAGAAGTACAGGGATCAGTTTAGGTCCAGTAAAAGTCTGAGGCCAACACTTGGTTGGAATGTGTGGATATGTTCTGTAGGTTGCTGGATGGTTGGGTGAAGGGCAGTAATGTAACAGATTTTCAGGGGCTCTACAATTTGATTGCATCGGAGCACTTGTCTAGTCTATGTTTTGCAGATCTGCGCCAGCACCTAGTTGATAGTAAGCTAACTGACCCCAGGAAGCTTGCTATGGAGGCGGACCGCTGGGTGAGTACCAGGGTCCACAAGAAAGCGTTTGGGGAGACTCAGCCAAAGGTGGGCAGGGTCCCCAGCAGAAAAGTGGGGGGACAAGGGTAAAACACAGGAGTTCTCTAAAGGGCCCCAAACTAGTACCCAGGGTAAAGGTTCCCAGCCCCCAGGTGATAAGAAGAAAGGGGTCCCTACAGGGAAGCCTGTTGAGACCGGCCCCCGCAAGTGTTATGCATGTGACCAGGTGGGTCACTTGAAGGGGGACCCCAAGTGCCCAAAGGGGACACAGCCACCCACCGGTGGACAGTCCAAAGTGTTGACTAGTGTAGCGCTTGGGGAGGAGGGGTGCCCACAGGAGGGTGGGGATCCCGTAGAAATGACCCTCGTCTCACTAGGGGACAGTGAGATGGTCCCAGGAAACCAGGTGCCCCCTAACACAAAGAAATATAGCACCTGGGTGACCAGCAATGGGAACAGGGTAGAGGCTCTCAGATATACTGGAGCCAGTGTGACCTCAGTCCGGTGTCACCTGGTCTCTGAGAAGCAGGTAGTCCCAGGGGCATTCCACCAAGTAGTTGCTGTAGACAACTCTGAGCGCCAGTGTATGGTGGCGCAGGTTCCCTTTGAATGGGGGGGGTCTCAGGTCCCTTGAGGGTGGTTGTGAGCCCTACCATGCCTGTAGATTGTCTGCTAGGTAACGACCTGGAGCAGTCCTTATGGAAGGATGTTGAGCTCAGGTCTCACTTGGAGATGCTTGGGTTACCAGAGTGGGCATGCGTGTCTACTCGGTCAATGGCAGCCAGAAAGGGTGATCAAGCGGACTTGGAGCCTGGAACAATGGCCCAAGTCCCTGCCAAGAGGAAGGGCAGGAGCGCGGGAAACCGCCCCCCGAAGTTCCCACGGACCGGGAGGAGTCGGACCTCGAGGGGGATGCCCCGGTGCCTACAGGGGAGCAGGTAGCCGAACTGGGAGACATCTATGAGCTGACCCATTGGCAGCAAGAAGGGGGTCCCACCAGGCAGGAGTTCTGCAGGGAGCAGAAAGAGTGCCCTACTCTGGAGGGTCTGCGGCGGCAGGCTGCAGACCAGGCAGCTGGTAATCAGTCCGGGTCACATCTGACCTACTGGGAGAATGGTCTCCTATACAGTGAGCCTAAGGTTGCTGAGCCTGGGTCAGCCCGTGTGCTGGTGGTACCCCAGCGCTTCAGGACCTTCCTACTGGGTCTGGCTCATGACGTGCCTTTGGCAGGACATTTGGGGCAGGACAAGACCTTTGACAGGCTTGTCACCCACTTCTTTTGGCCCCAAATGCGAAGGCAGTCAGATGCACACTGTAGGTCTTGCCAAACTTGCCAGGCAAATGGTAAGAGTGGGAGGAAGGTCAAAGCTCCTCTCCAACCTTTTCCTGTTGTTGGAACACCCTTTGAAAGGGTAGGGATGGATATTGTAGGGCCACTGGATCCCAAGACAGCCATGGGCAACAGGTATATCCTGGTCTTGGTGGACCATGCCACCCGGTACCCGGAGGCAATCCCTCTCAGGACAACGATGGCGCCAGTGGTGGGCCAGGCATTAATGGGGATCTTTTCCCGTCTGGGCTTCCCCAGAGAGGTGGTTTCTGACAGGGGGACCAATTTCATATCCAAGTATATGACATCCCTGTGGAAGGAGTGTGGTGTAACCTACAAGTTCACCACTCCTTACCACCCACAAGGAAACGGTCTGGTGGAGAGATTCAACCAGACCTTGAAAGGCATGATCAAGGGTCTAACAGAACCCATGAGGCGTAAATGGGACGTCCTCTTGCCATGCCTACTCTTTGCATACAGGGAGGTGCCTCAGAAGTCTCTTGGGTACAGCCCCTTTGAGCTCCTGTATGGCCACCCTGTCAGAGGACCTCTGAGTTTGGTAAAGGAAGGCTGGGAGGCAGCTCCCAGGAAAACTCCCCAGGATGTGTTTAGTTACATGCTGGCCTTTAGAAACCAAACTGCCCGCTTCAGGAAACTCACTCAGGCGAACCTAATAGCAAGCCAGGAAGAAATGAAGAGGTGGTATGACCAGAATGCCACTCTGGTCGAATTTCAACCTGGGCAAAAAGTGTGGGTCATGGCCCCAGTGGAACCGTGTGCCTTGCAGGACAAGTGGACTGGGCCATATGAGGTGGTGGAGCGCAAAAGTGACGTCATCTACCTGGTGGATTTGCAAGCTCCAAGGAACCCTTTGAGGGTCCTTCACGTGAACAGCCTCAAGCCCCACTCCGAGAGGTCCGAAGTGAGTATGCTCTTGGCGACAGATGATGGGGTGGAAGAGGAGAGTGAGCCTCTCCCTGACGTCCTGTCTACCAAGGAGCGTGATGGGTCAGTGGAGGGTGTGATCCTCTCCCCTACACTGACTCAAGAGCAGCAGGGGGACTGTCACCAGTTGTTGGGACAGTTCGCCCCACTGTTCTCTCTGACCCCTGGTGTTACTCACTGGTGTACCCATGACGTGGACACTAGTGACAGCCCTCCTGTGAAGCACAACATTTACAGGTTGACTGACCGGGTCAGGGACAGCATCAAGGAGGAGGTCTCTAAGATGTTGGCGTTAGGGGTGATTGAGCCCTCCAACAGTCCTTGGGCCAGCCCAGTGGTCTTGGTCCCAAAGGCTGCTGCACCCGGTGCCACTCCAGAACTCCGGTTTTGTGTGGACTACCGTGGGCTCAATGCCGTCACCAGGACTGACGCGCACCCCATCCCCAGAGCTGATGAGCTCATTGATCGGTTGGGAGCTGCCCGGTTCCTCAGCACGTTTGATTAAACGTCTGGGTACTGACAGATTGCCTTAACCGATGGGGCCAAGGAGAGGTCAGCATTCTCAACCCCAGAAGGTCATTACCAATTTCAGGTGATGCCCTTTGGGTTGAAGAATGCCCCTGCCACCTTTCAGAGGTTGATCAATCAGGTGTTGGCTGGGCTGGAGGATTTCAGTGCCGCCTACCTGGATGACATTGCTGTGTTCAGTTCCAGCTGGGAAGAACATTTACAGCACCCTGAGAAAGTGTTGAGGGCTCTGCAAGGTGCAGGCCTCACGATCAAGGCCAGTAAGTGCCAGATCGGGCAGGGTTCTGTGGTGTACTTGGGACACCAGGTAGGAAGCAGCCAGGTGGCGCCCCTACAACCCAAGATCGACACCATTCTGGCTTGGGAGCCCCCCAAGACCCAGACAGAGGTGAGAGCCTTCTTAGGTCTCACCGGCTACTATAGGAGATTTGTTAAGGGCTATGGCACCATCGTTGCCCCCTTAACAGAGCTGACTTCGAAAAAGCAGCCCCGGAAGGTGATCTGGACTGAGTCCTGCCAGAAAGCTTTTGATGCCCTGAAGGCAGCCATGTGCATGGCGTCCGTGCTCAAGGCACCTGACTTCTCCAAAGAATTTGTTGTGCAGACTGACGCTTCAGAGCATGGTGTGGGAGCGGTGCTCTCACAACTGAATGAAGAGGGCCTGGATCAGCCTGTAGTCTTCCTTAGCAGGAGACTACTCCCCAGGAAACAGAGGTGGAGTGCCATAGAAAGGGAAGCTTTTGCTGTGGTCTGGGCACTGAAGAAGCTGAGACCATACCTGTTTGGGACTCACTTCCGGGTTCAGACAGACCACAGGCCCCTCAGATGGTTGATGCAAATGAGGGGTGAGAATCCAAAACTGCTGAGGTGGTCCATCTCCCTACAGGGAATGGACTTTACGGTGGAACACCGCCCTGGCACAGAACACGCCAACGCAGATGGTCTGTCCAGTTTCTTCCGCCTTAGTGAAGAGAACTCCCGGGAGGTTGGGTAGTTCTCCCTACTTTCAGCTGGAGGGGACATGTGTTAGACTTGGCATCTTTTGGCGTGTTTCCCCAGACTTTTGCTTTCTGACCTCCTGGTTTTTACTCTGTTTTTGCTGCTGTAATGATTCTGCGCACTTTCCTCACTACTGTCCAGTGGGAAAGTGCAAGTGCTCCTGTAGAAAATGTGTTATGGATTGGTGTTTCCATGATTGGCCTATTTGATTTATGTGTCAGTCCCTAGTAAAGTGCACTGCGAGTGCCAGGGCCTATAAATCAAATGCTGTTGGTGGGCTGCAGCACTGGATTGTGCCACCCACGCAAACAGCCCGTAAAGTGTAACTCTGGCCTGCCATTGCAGAGCCTGTGTGCAGCCTGGGGCTGCCATGTCGACTTGGCAAGTGCACACACTTGCCAGTCCCTAAACCTTCCCTTTTCTACATGTTAGTCACCCCTAAGGTAGGCCCAAGGTACCCCTGTGGGCAGGGTGCATTGTATGTGAAAGGTAGGACATGCCCTGGTGTGTGTGGCATGTCCTGATAGTGAAATACAGCCTACTTCGTTTTCACTATTGCAAGGCTACCTGTTCCCCATAGGCCAGAATGGGCAGTTTTGATTATTACATCCTATGATCCTAACTGACCCAGGGAACATGGTAGAAATTCGAGTTTAGTATGCCTGAACTCAGAATGATAAAATGCATCTTTTAGTGAAGTTGGTTTTAACATTCTGTGTTTGAAAATACCACTTTTAGAAAGTAGGTATTTTCTTGTCTAACCATCCAAGCCTGCCTCTGCTAGGTTGTGTATTCCTTGTCTGGAGTGTGAGTGACAGGGGCTGGGGGATTCCAGGAGACAGGGTGAGTCAGCACAGGGCTGAATAGCAAGATCTACATGTAGATGGGTGGGAGGAGATGCACCTGGGACCTGAATAGGGCTGTGCCTTCCCTCCACAATGCTGGCTCCACCTCCTGTGGTGTGTCTGATGTCCCTGGCCTACACTGCAAAAGGAAAGAAGGAGTCTTGTCAACAAAGTGCTCCAGGACTGACCAGAACTGGTTTGGACTAGGCAAAGGCCTCTCTGCCTTCAGAGAACAAAGAGAAATTGAGGATAAAAAGGGGGACCCAAACCCCAGAACTTTAGAACTCTTTTGGACCAAGAAGACTGCCAAGAAGAAGAGCTGGAGAAGCTGTGAGGAGGAACTACCACTTTGCTGTGTGCTTTGCTGTGTTGGCCTGCAGTGGCTGCTTCTGTCTTGGGCAGTGAAAGGACTGGACTGAACTTTCTGCAATCTACTTTGTGAGTTTCTCCAAGGGCTTGAGGTAGAGCTTGCCCCCTGTTCAAGAAGTCTGAGGAACAGCAAAGACTTCAAGCCTGATGCCGTCTACGACGCCGCTGCCGACTCCGTGTCCTGAAGGCACCGCAGAGGGCACCTCCGCAATGCCGCACTGTGACCCTGGTCTCACCGATGATGCCTGCTGACACCGCCACCGAGCCGCTGCTCGCACCGCGACCTGTGGGCACCGCACTCCGCACCCCCTCGCTTCACGACGACGCCTTGGTATCCCTGACGCCGCCGCTTCACGCCGAACTCGACGCCGCTGCTTGCACCGTGGTTCGAGGGCACTGCTCGTACAGTTACACGACGCACCGCCCTCATCCCGCACCGCAGCCTTGGCCCACCGACGCCGGTGCCATCGACTCCAGTTCATCGGCCGACGACAGCGCTTCAGCAACGACGACGCCGCTGCTGCACCGGGACCTGCCAGCACCGTGACGAGCACCGCCTTCACCTCACACAGCGACCCTGGTCTCACCGACGACGCCATCTAACGCCGCCACCGAGCCGCTGCTCGCACCGCGACCTGAGGGCACCGCACGCCGCACCGCTGCACTTCGCACCGCAGCATCCGACGCCTGCCGACGCCAGCGCTCCTGACTTCAACAGAGAGGAGAACGATCTGCAACGCGTGTGACTTCGAGGGCCCTGACGATGCCTGCACCGACCTCCGGAACCGACGCCTGCGGACGCCGTGTTTTCGGAAGCTCACCGCGAGGTCATCGACGCCCTGCATTTCGGAAAGGTACTGTTTGCGGGTCTTCCCGACACCGTAGCTGACCCGCGACGCCGCGGTCAGCCAGAACTGTTTGGATTTGTTTGTTCACGACGCTGTGATAGCCCCGGACGGAGCTATCGACATCAAGGAACTGTTTTTAAGGATACTGTGATAACTGAAGATTTTTAAAGTACTGTACTGTGGATTTTTATCGTATTGGTCTTTTTTAAGTATATAAAAATATTGGATATTTTTCTAAACTGGTGTGGTGTCCGTTTGTAGTGCTTACACTGTATTACTGTTGGTTATGTGCAAATGCTTTACACACTGCCTCTAAGATAAGCCTGACTGCTCGTGCCAAGCTACCAAGGGGGTGAGCAGGGGTTATTTTAGGAGTGTAACTCCCTTATCCTGACTAGGAAGAAGGGTCCCTACTTGGACAAAGGTGCAAGCCCTTGCCAACTAGAGACCCCCATTTCTAACAATACTGTAATGGAAAACTATTTGAAAACTTCACTAGCTCTTCTCGTAAACATTATTAGTAAACATTCCACCCACCATACGTTTTAATCCCGGTGTCCTTCTCATATCTCATAACCTACTGATTATGGGATATGTCCCACTGTTTCCTCGCTATGGTCCCATTAGGCATAGTAAGTGCCATATTGTAATAGACGTCCTATTCAAAAACTTCAGCTTTTCTTCTTGTAAACATTGTTGACAAACATTCCGCCTGCCATTTGTTCCAATCCTGGTGTCCTTCTCATATTCCATAACCTTCAAAAATTTGTTTGAACTTTTTTGATAAATGTCAACTTGTTGAATTCTATGGTCTTCTTCAATACCCTTAACGGTCATCTTAGATGTAATCAGTGCCATATCCATGCACCATAAACCAATGCATCAGTTCAACCATATTCCAATACCCTGCCCAACAATACTTTATTTTCCAATTACCTATCCTATATTCTTCTCTTCTCAAGTATATTACCCTCTTTTACAATAATTGCAATCACCTCTTTAATCTTCCTTATCATGTCTTTGTAGTTCCATACGTGGGACCGGATACCGTTACTATCAGCCTTAACCTTTCCTTTTTCTTAATTTTAGTGTTCCATCTTATTCCCTTTTTCATCCCATCATTAAATCAGTGTCCATTGTCCCATATTCCCTATATTTCACTGACCTTATGTGCTTCATTACTTTACCCAATTCCAGATGCACCTTAATTCCATTTCATTCACCTAGTACTATAGTAATAATTTATGCCCATTTCACTTTCCCCCTCAAGATCATACCCGGTTGCCTTGTATTCTCATTTCTGTACTTTGAAATCTACACCGGCTTTAAAATTACAGGGTCTGATTTTAACCCCTCTCCACATCAGTGATCAAATACTGTCCTTCTCTCAGTATCACACCGTATCCCTTTCACTCCTATGTTGTTTTGTAGTAGCGCAATCATCTCACTCATACCCGTTTTGAATGTCATCTCTCCCTCCCTTATCGGGGTGCCATTACATGTCATGAAGCTCTACTTCTATCTCACAGTCCTCTTCTCACTTCGTCTTTGGTGAGATTCTCTCCGTGATCACAACTGATGTTATTAATGTAATGTCTTATAAGAAATAATGCAATTCCTATACTGTATCCAAACCTTTCTCCACAGACCTCAATGTAGCTATCCATTTTGCTTCATTTTGCCTTAGCATTAATTCACGATTCCCCCCCACCGGTTGCGGTTGATCTTTTCGATGCCATGAAAGGTGAAATGGTTGTCATTAGGATGTTTATCTCGTATATGCTGGAAAATGGGGCTCTTGCTGTCTTTATTTCTTATGGCTCTCTGATGTTCCTGCATCCTTGTTTTCAGCATCCCAACTGTACTTCCTACATATAGATTTTGACAATTGCACACTACTACATAAATCACATAGGTACTGTTACAGTTTATAAACTCGTTATAGTACTTTCTTGCAGAGTTGTTGCAAAAGCTTTTTAATTTGTTCAACCCCAACCGACAAGTGGTGCATACAGAGCAGATATAACTTCCCTTGGATTGTTCTAGTATCCAACTCCTAGTTCTGTGTCTAGGGGGAGGCATGTAACTGCATGTAGTCGAACATTTCACCGTGGCCACCCTTCTGTAGGTTACCCGTGGTTTCTCTGTTATCCAACTTGCTAAACCTGGTACCACATGTAGTAGTCTCCATAATATTTTGTACATCTCATTATGTTCCACACTATTAGTAGACACAAAGGCAAGTTTTCTGCCTTCCTCCGGTTGGATCTTTTTCCTCAAGACAAGATGGTACTCCTACTTGCTTGTAGAATTCTATTTTCAGCATGAGCCAGAGTATTGCCATTTTAGCCTGTTTTTCAATCTTGTTTTCGGTCCATTTATCGCTTTTTTTAAATCACTGTCCTCACTGCAGTTCCGTCTTATTCTTTCCATTTCCCCATATGGTATGCTCTCAATTTCATATTTTGGATGCGCACTCTCTGCTCTTAATGCACTGTTTGTAGCAGTCGCTTTCTGGAACAGTCTACTGCAAGTTTTTTCCTTTGTCTGCAAATAATTCCTCATCTCAAAAGGTTATTGCCTCCCTGCTGTGGCTCATAGTAAATCTCACATTATATTGGTTTTCATTGAGGTATGCAAAATAGTAATTTCATTCCCTCTGTGAACTGGTCCAGATAAGCAAAATATCATCGATGAACCGACCCCAGAAAAACACATTCAGTGTCCATTCCTTTGCTAATGTGGCCCAGAAATGCACCCTCTCAAACCACCCCATAAAGAGGTTTGGATAGGAGGGTGCAAATCTGGACCCCATCGTAGTCTCTTACAACTGTTGGAACCAATCTTCATTAAACAAAAAAAAGTTATTATCCAAAATGAACGTTGTACTATCCAATAGCATTTCAGAATGGGTCATGAAGTTCGCACTCCTTGAAGTTAAAAAAGATTTTATGACACACAATCCAAATGTATTCTGTATACAAGTATACAGTCCAGCCACATCAAAGGATATAAAAATATGTTCTCATGCCAACTCACATCATCCAATTTATTTAGTATGTCCGTAGTGTCTCGAACATAGGTGGTAGATTTATCACTGATGGTTTAAAATACTGGTCTACATATTCCAATAACCTTTTTTGCTGGGGCCCCCAATACTCAAAATTATTAGTCTTCCTGGTAGGAAGGCCCGCCCGGTTTATGCACCTTCGGTAAGATATAAATAAAAGGAATGTTGGGATTCGTCACTTTTAGATGAATATGACACGTTATTTCGCATGCCATTACTTCGCATGCCATTACTACGCGGTTATTACTTGGCAATAACCGTTACTACGCAAGTTCTTAGTTCGCATACCATTACATTGAAAGTGTTAATGTATACGAAGTAAAAACTTGCCTAGTAATAAAAATGGTATGTGGAATAACGTGTCATATTAAAAAAAGACATTTAACCCCTTTTTTAAAATGTTTAAAACACAACACTACTTTAAATAATAAACAGAAATACACTACCCTACACATCTAAAAATTGAAAACACTACCAAAACACTCAAACACTACACTACCCTACACTACTGAAACACCACTACACTACCCTTAACCCTAAATTACTACCCCCTGCACGAACATACGCATTCCCCCACTCCGGTCCCTACACTCATTCACTACCCATCACAACCCCCGACACTACACTAAACACTAAAACTTGCATAGTAATAAAAACAGACATTTACCACAACACTACACTAAATACAAATACACTACCCTACACAAAACAAACTCTAAAAAACTACCCAAACACTACACTACCCTACACTACTCAAACACCACTACACTACCCTAAACCATAACTCACTACCCCCAGCACGACCCTGCCCCTACCCCAGTCCTGTCCCTACTCCCAAACACTACCCTTCACGACCCCCAATACTACCCTAAACCACTACCCTACACTACACCACAACACTACCCTAAAACCTAAAACACTACCCCCTGCACAACCCTCCCCCGACCCCCAGTCATGTCCCTACACTCAAACAGTAACCTGCACGACCCCCCAACACTACCCTAAACCCTAATACACTACCCTACACTACACTTACAGCACACCACTACCCTAAACCCTAAAACACTACCCCATGCACGACCCTCACCCTTCCCCCAGTCCGCTCCCTACACTGCAACACTACCCTGCACGACACCCCAACACTACCCTTAACCCTAAAACACTACCCTACACTACACAAACACCACAACACTACACTAAACCCTAAAACACTACCCCCAGCATGACCCTCCCCTTACCCCCAATCCTGTCCCTACACCCAATCACTCCCCTACATGACCCCCCGACACTACCCTAAACCCCAAAACACTACTCCTCAAACACAACACTACCTTAATCCTTAAAGACCTCCCCTACCCTAAACCCTTAAAAATAGCCCCTCTTACCTCTCTCTCCTTGTGTCCTATGTTCTCCTTCCTGCGTCTTCAGAGAGGGGGTGATCATTGCACGTCGTTGTGAGGAAACGCCTCAGTTTCTTTACAACGCATGCGTTGTAATAACATGCGTAGAAATGGCTACGCGTTATTACAGCGCATGCATAGTAAAGCTTGCGTAGTAATGGTACACGGTGTAATGACCGCGTACAAAAGGATGTTTACCCTTTTAGATATCTATATCCGGAGTCATTTATGAGTTCTTGATCTTTCCACTCACTCAATTTAGTAAAGAGGGATCTTTTCAGACTCTCCAACGGGTTACCCTGAACCCGTCGGTAACAGGCAGTGTCTCCTAGTTGTCTGGCAATTTCATTGTCGTAATCCTTCCGGTTCATAACGGCGATATTGCCTCCTTTGGGAGCCTCTCTTATAATTATACTCTCATAATTTCTGAGATTGTTGATAACCTTTCTTTCTTCTCTTGTGACGATAAATTGGGGATATGGTCTATTCTGGTTCCTTTGGAAGCCTTTATCCTCCAATTTATTTAAATATTCTGTCACCTTTTGTGTAAAAAGATCTACCCCAGTGAACTGTTCACCCTGTGGTTTAAACTTTGAATTCGGTCTCAGACCACTGTCTCTGGATTGATCTGTTATCATTTTCAATTGATCACATACTTCAGTAATCTCTAGTTCATCTTTATTTATTGTCATTAACATATGTACTTCATTTACAGCAGCAATTGACATTCCACACATTTTTGGTTCCACATTCATTCTAGCCCCCTCTTTCTTATCTAGTGTCTCTAAAAAACCTTTTAGTTTCAAATGCCTAGTGAATTTAAACAAATCCACTTTCAAGTTAGCAAAATCACAATTCTCATTAACACTGAAACCCAAGCCTTTACTTAAGACTACAAATTCATCATTTCTCAACTCTCCATTAGTGAGATTAATTACTTGTATCCTACTTCTGAGTTAGTCTTAACTAGTTCAGTTTCTTGGTTATTCTGCTCTATACTCTGTTCCTTGACTGATTCCTGGTTGTGAACCCTATACTGTCTGTTCTTCCTCCTCTCTCTCCTTGTCTTACTTTTCTCCATGTGCCAATTCTCATTCGTATGACTTCGTTGGAAAATGACAAACTATGTCATAAACTATGTGTTGGGCCACCACCTATGTGTACGTTACTTGGTCCCGCTTCCTTTATTGAGGATGGCTCAGAACTGCTTATTGAGGTGGTGTCCTGCTCTTTCCCTTAATTTGCTTTGCCTTTCTCTTTTCCTATAGGTATATCATCAAATCGCTTGGCAAACGTGAAGACTCTACCATTGGCATAGTCCCGTTCATCCCTCCTGATTTTACCCAACTTACTTTCCTTCAATTCTTCCTGTTGTGCTTTAATCACCTTATTTAGAATCTCATAATTGTTTTCTGTAAGTTGTTTTAGATTCATTTCTTTTATTTCCAATTCTAATTTCTCAATCTGACCCTTCAAATACATGACTTTCATGTCAGAGTATTCATCATATTAAAAGATGCATCATATACATTTTTCTCCTCTATAAATCAGTAAATCCCCATCCAGATCATCGAATGAGGGGAATATTAGGATTCCCAAAACTCTAGGTATTCTCTTATTTTCCAAATAGCTTATTAGAGTTACCCAATCCCACCACTTGGTCAGTTCATTTTTCTTCAATTATTCCAAACGTATAAACTTCTCTTTTAAACTGTCTTTTGATATGGTCATTTTCTTATATGTTCTTATATGTTCCAACTGTCTCTTGCACGTTTAAATAGGTCCTCCACTCTTTTTTCCCGATTGTCTTCCATCCTTGGTCAATTTCAAAGCTAGTCGTGGTGACCGTGCCCATCCTCTCACTCTGTAATACAATTTCTAAAACGTGGCAGTGGTGAGTTTTAGACTACACAGGTCAAAATCCGTGTTGATTCTCAATATATTGTGCCCACTCTTAGAGTTCCAACTGCCAACAAAACTCAATATAGAACCACAATGTTTTTCAATAAAAGGGCAACAACTTATCTCAAAAAATCCAGGCCTCTATTATTTATAGCTGTAATCCCTTGTGATCCAAATTTTCTGTGTAAAGTCTTTCTTTTTTGTTCTTAATCAGTCTCCAAATGCTTGTACTTTATCCATACAAAATTCTTTATTTTTTCAGTTTCCAAACATCTCTTTTGACAGACTCAGCCAACGCATTTCATCCCTAATAGGGACTTCAGCAGGGTCTAGAATAATAACATATATATATATATTCAGTGTTTAACAAAGATTAAAGCCATTTTCAATTTTTTTTGTTAGTTTCCATTTTTTTTTTTAAACCTGTACATTTTTTATATAGAAAAATATTTTTGTGCTTTAAATCAAAACAATTTACATCTCAGGAATGTGTCTAAACCACATTCCTGTGAACCTGATTCGAAATTGCCCAAATTTAGGTCAAGACTTCAGACCAAACGTGATTCACTGTGACTTAATCTTTTGATACATACATTTCCTTACCAAAGTGATTACAGTACACAGTTTATATTTCATATCATTCCTGGTATTGTTTCTCATCCAATCATGCATGCTCGTGTAAAACATATATTTATGAGGACCCATACATTACTTACATTTACACTTGGTTTCATTTTCATGTTGTTATTCTTTCTGGGTTCATAATTTCCAATTCATTCAAATCACTGTTAACTAGACATATGTATCAGACATTTATTCATCAATTTATTGTTCGGTTTGTCTTATATTGTATCTCTTATATTTTTTGGTTTGTGGGTTTAAATTCCCACCATCTCTATTCCAGTTTGCCACATAGGTGGCCACCAATAATGTTTTATTCAGTAATGTTCCTTTTAGTTTCTAATGTTGTTTATCATTATATCTAACTGAAATTCTATTCTCACTCACATTTTGTACACAAGACAAATACCCATCCCACATTTTAAAGGTACTTGCTGCCCTTATCCTTTTTACTCACCAACACTCACACCACACCTCTATTGATATCATTTTTGTGACAAACCAGTTAATTTTGCTGTAATGCTGTTAACCATTTCCTCCTTCACATCCGATCACACTTAAGGCATGTCAAACATACAAGACTAAAGCCATAAAATTACTCGCCTAATCCACATTGCTCGTGAACAATTATACCTATCCTATTCCTAACGTGAGTTATGTTTAACATGTGAAACCAACCAACATCATTTGATACCATGTGGGTTCGCTCCTCCTTTCAGTTTTTTGATAGCCTTTCCCATGCGTCTTACTATCCGAGAAACCAACTGACTCTCGCATAGTTGCCATTGCCCGTATCACCCTTCCACCCGTTCTCTACCTTACCGTCACTCTGCTCTTACATCGGGTAGCTTGTATTCACGTATTCCTTTCTAATCTCTCCCGTTGTTGTGTGCCCTGCCATTTATATACCCTCGTCATCTTTGTTAATATCTCACACCTGGGGTGACGCAACTGATCTCATGTCACTATGTTCTTGTTCTCTAGCGTGGGCGCCTTGTTGGAAACTATCCTAACTTCTTGGGCTTGGTAAATGCAAAGCAAATATGTTTGCTCTAATATTCCATGTTGAAAAATGAGCTGAAATCCTTAGTTGAAGGGAATGCATTGTTAATCTATTGCAGCGCAATCTGAACTTGGATGACTGTGATGAGTGGTTTATTTATTGATGTGTCCTTGTAAGAGCAGAGTGCATGGTTCTCCCTTTTAAATACCCTAAGTCTGCAAATGCCCAAAATCCATTCCACCACTCAAACACACACACTCCCATATAGACCCATACAGCCACTCACTCACTCACCCACCCACAGACCCATGGCAGCACTCACTCAGACATAAACTGGCACTGACACAACCACACACAGACCCAAACAGCTACTCACAGACCCATAGTGCCACTCACAGTCCTAGTCATAGACCTACAAAGACACTCACACACCCACTCACAGACCTATAGCACCACTCACAGAATGAAACACAGACCCACACAGCCACTCACACACATCCATCACACACCCATTGAGACACACACATTTGCTCACACACCCACTGAGACACTTATGCACTCACTCTCACACTCACTCTCAATGGTTACAGGTTACATTTAGGAATGTTTTAAAAAAAACCTTAGGAATTTACTGAAAAAATGTTACAGGAATGTTATAGTTAGCCTCAGATTTCACTCGTACAAAACCAGTGAAATTCAGCAGTTATAGTTACCTGAGCTAACTATAATTTACGCCCCCACAATTCACTGCTTATGATCTCACATATTACATCACTCATGACATGGTAAGTGACATCACCGATGACATCTCAAATGACATCACTGATGACATCACCCACAGAACCACTCACACACCCACTTACACCCCCATAAACCTCTCATACACCCACTCCCTCTCTCACACAACCACTCACATACCCATTCACAGACCCATACAAGTACTCAAACAACCACTCACTGATCCATAGAGCTGCTCACACATCCACTCCCTCATACAGCCATTTACGCAACCACTAACTCGCCCATATAGCCACCCATGCACCCACTCACCAATACAGCCACTCACACATCCAGTCATACAGACACTAACATACCCATTCATACACCCATACAGCCACACACACAGTCAGTCACCCATACAGCTACTCACACACCTACTCACCCATACAGTCACCCATACAGCCACTCACTCACCCATACAGTTACTCACACACTCACTGACTCATACAGATGCTAACACATCTACTCACTCACCTATACAGTCACTGACACAATCACACCCTCACCCATACAGCCACTCTCACATTCACTCACCCATAGTCACTCACACACCCACTCACTCACCGATACACTACTAATGCACCCACTCACACACCCCATCACTCAACTATAGTCTCTCACATACCCACTCCCCCATACACCACTGACACACCCACTCACTCACCTACACAGCCACACACACCGTCACTCACTTAACCATAAAGCCACTCAGTCACCCATACACCCACTCACACACCCATAGAGCCACTCGGACACCTTCTAACACATGGATACACACAGTCAAACAGCCACTCACATAATATGTGTTACAAATAGTATCAGTCATTAGTAGTACACAAACTATACTCCTTTAACTTTTGTAGTATCTTAGTATATATCTTTATCACTCACCCTAATACGCAGACTCTACGACGCAGGAATCCAGGACAAGGCCCTCGACTGGATCCGCTCCTTCCTCTCCGGCAGGACGCAGCGGGTCAAACTCCCCCTTTCCTCTCGGACCCCACATCTACCACCTGCGGAGTCACCCAGGGCTCCTCCCTCAGCCCGACGCTCTTCAACGTCTACATGGCTCCACTCGCCCCCATCGTCAGAACCTACGGACTCAACATCGTGTCATACGCAGACGACACCCAGCTCATCCTCTCCCTATCCAACGAGCCCAACACCGCCAGACGCAACTTTCGAGAAGGCATGGAAGCCGTCGCCAAATGGATGAAAAACAGCTGCCTACAACTAAACACCAACAAAACAGAAGTACTCATCATGGGCCCAAACCCCGACGCATGGAGCGACACCTGGTGGCCCCCGCCCTCAGAAACCCGCCAACCCCCACGGACCACGCACGCAACCTGGGAATCATCCTGGACTCCGAGCTCAAAATGGACCGCCAGATCAACTCTGTCTCGTCTTCCTGCTTCCACACCCTCCGCCTCCTTCGTAAGACCTTCAAATGGATCCCCCTCGAACACCGAAAGACCGTCACTCACGCCCTGGTCACCAGCAGTCTTGACTACGGCAACGCACTCTACGCCGGAATAAACAAAAACCTCACCCGCAAGCTACAGAACATCCAGAACGCCGCCGCAAGACTGGTCCTCAACCTGCCAAAACACTGCCACATCTCCCAGCACCTGCGCACACTCCACTGGCTCCCTGTCGAGGCGAGAATCACCTTCAAGATGCTCACCAACGCACACAAGGCCCTCCACGGCACCGGACCAGCATACCTGAACAGCCGACTCAAATTCCACGCACCCCAAAGGACCCTACGATCAGCCCAGCTCTCCTACGCCGTGGTCCCCCGCACCAGAAAGACCAGATCGGGAGGCCGCTCCTTCTCCTTCCTCGCGGCCAAAGCATGGAATGCCCTTCCGCTCCACCTCAGACAGACAACATCGCTCCCCATCTTCGCAAGAAACCTCAAAACCTGGCTCTTCAACAGAACCCCTCCTTGATGGATGGAACCTGCACCCCCCCACCCCTAGCACCTTGAGACCCTTACGGGTGAGTAGTTGCGCTTTAACAAACCCCTGATTGATTGATTGATTGTTTAGAAAACACTCACAATCACTGAATGATGCCATCAGTGATGTCATTTGAGATGTAATCAGTGATGTCACTGACCATGTCTTTAATGTTTATAATGTTTGCGGTGGCCGCGCAGGCCCCGCAGCCCCGGGGAACGCCACCTCCCTGGGGCTTTTGAAATAATATGCGGAGGGCACACGGCACCCCGCATCCCCGGGGACCGCCATCTCCCAGGGGCTTCTTTGAAAAAAATGCTTGGGGGAGCTCCTGCCCCCCCACGCTGCCCCGGGGACCGCCACCTCCCCGGGGCTTAAATATAATTAAAGAAGTGTGGGGGGGCTCCTGCCCCTCCCCACACTGTCCCGGGGACCACCACCTCCCCGGGGCACACTTCATTAAAATGCGGGGGTCCGTTGTGGGCTCCCGAGCCCTGGGGACCACCACCTTACCAGGGCTATTTTGACGAAGGGAGAGGGGCCGCGTGGCCCCCTCCTGGAGCCCTCCATGGCCCTGGGGACCACCACCCCCCCAGGGCCAGCTCCTGCAATGTCCCGGGTTGCCCACCCCCGGGACACTGCTTTGCTTCTTGGAAGCGAGAGCAGGAAACCTGCTCTCGCTTCCTAGAAGCAAAGCAGAATTACTTTTGGACAAGGGGAGCTGCATGTTAGCAGGAGGCGGGGAGCCGGCTTGGACCATGGGGGCATTGGGGCTCCCCCACGGTCCCCAATGCTGAGGCCAGGCTCCGGGGATGGGGTCAGAAGTGGCCCGGGAGGGGGCCACTCGGCCCCCTCCCCTTTTAATTAACTAAATAAATAAATAAGGCCGGCCCCGGGGATGGGGTCCCCGGGGCCATAATTGGCCTGAGGAGGGGGCCACCCAGCCCCCTCTAAAATTGAAAATAAAGGCTGGCCAGGCCCCGGGGAATGACGTCCCCGGGGACGGAAGTGGCCCAGGGAAGAGGGGCCATGCAGCCCCCTCCCATAATTAAATCAAAAACCAGGCCCCGGGGGATGAGGTCCCCGGAGCCAATAGTGGCCCAGGGAAGGGGGGCCACGCGGCCCCCTTCCCGTCTTTAAATTATTTTTTTTTTAAATGGGTCAGGCCCTGGGGGACGGTGTCTCCAGGGCCCTCAAAATATTAAGAGAAGGGGGGCCATAAAGCCCCCTTTCTAACAAAAATAAGAAAAGCCGGCATTTCCCGGAGGCCACGCTCCCTCCCTGTACCACTCTGCAAACTCGCCTCCTGGCGCGTTCTAAGTTGGGGGATTAAGTCCCCTTGAATCCTGAGGGTCCCTGGGGGCCACCTAGCCCACCAGGTACCTCCAGTAAGCCCCACATAGTGGAATTGCTGAGAGGTGGTCCGAGGCCACGCCCATTTTTACACCACTCTGCAAACTCGCCTCTTGACGCATTGCTGGTGGGGTGAAGAGGTCCGGACCTCAGGACTAAAGTGGACTTCATCCACTGGGCAAAGGGGGCGTGGCCTGTGTCCACCTGTCAGCTGTCCCACTATCTGGGGCATACTGGAGGTATCAGGTAGGCTAGTTGGCCCCTAAGTACCCACAGCAGTAAAGTGGACTTTAATCCCCATCCAAGAGCGCGCCAGGGAGTGTGTTTGCAGAGTGGTGGGGAAAGGGGGCATGGCCTGCAATGAGAACTTAGCAATGCTGTTGTGTGGGACTTACTGGAGGTAATAGGAGGGGTAGTTGGCCCCCAATGTTGTCCTTGGGGGCCAACTACCCCTCCTTTTACCTCCAGTAAGTCTCACACAGTGGTATTGGTAAGATGTCTTCGGAAATCACGCCCCCTTTCTCCACCGCTCTGCAAACGCGCCTCCTGGTACACTACGGGTTGGGGGATGAAGTCCACTTTGCTTCTGAAGGACTTTGGGGGCCAAGAAGCCCTCCTGGTACCTCCTGTAAGTCCTACGCAGCGGAATTCCTGAGCGCTGGTCGGAGGCCCAACCCCCTTTCTCCACCTCTCTGCAAACGTGACTACTAGTTAAAGAAGCATTTGCAATGTAATAGGTTTCACATTTGCAAGAGTTAGAGGTATAGGCGTTGTAAATGTAAAAGTGTTTTACTAATGTTTCTGGATGGAGTGGTTGTAGGTTGTGTGTAGTGGAATTATGTGGTATGATGTGCAGTGAAATTATGTGGATAGACTTTGACTTTGATGTGGATAGAAAGTATGTGGTATTTAGTGTATATGAATTATGTAGAGCGAGATTATGTGTTATGGAGAGTAATTACGTGGTATGGTAGTCTGTGTTGTGGTAACCTCAGGTTTAGTCTTCTTCATTTCCATAGAAGCTAAACTATAAACTCAATGAGACAAAAAAAGAAGGAACCACTGAGGAGCACTTCTGGACCTAGTCAGAGGTATGAGCAGGGCCACTGGAATCATGCGACTGTTTGGCTGCACTGACTTTTGCACGATTATACATTTTCCGCATTTGCCACATAATCCATCATCTGCTGCATAATCTGTAGATTTGAACAAAAAAACCTTGTTTTTGCTCAAACGGCTCAAACGTTACCAAAAATTCAGCGACAAGTGTTACAGCGTGGTGGAAGGCCCTTTGCAAACCTAGAATGGTCACCTGTTAGTTATTGCTAAATGTGGGTATTAAATTGGTACTAATGGTGTGCAAACCAGTCTTGCTTCTTTCTGCGCCTCTCTTGCCTCTTTCTGCATTTCTGTTGCTTCTTTCTGCACCTTTCTTTCTTTTTCTGCACTTCTTTTGCCTCGTTCTGCTCATCTCTTCCACTTTCTGCACCTCTCTTGCCTCTTTCTGCACCTCTGTTGCCTCTTTCTGCACCTCACTTTCTTCTTTCTGGACCGCTCTTCCCTCTTTCTGCACCTCTCTTGCTTCTTTCTGCACCCCTGTTCCCTCTTTCTGCAGCATTCCTGCCTGTTTCTGCACCTCTCTTGCCTCTTTCTGTACCTCTGTTGCTTCTTTCTGCACTTCTCTTGCCTCTTTATGCACCCTTTTCGCCTCTTTCAGCACCTCTGTTGCTTCTTTCTGCACACCTGTTCCCTCTTTCTGCACCCCTTTTGCCTGTTTCTGCAACTCTCTTGCCTCTTTCTGCAGTTCTCTTGCCTCCTTCTGCACCTCACTTGCCTCTTTCTGCACTTCTCTTGCCTCTTTCTGCACCCTTCTTCCCTTTTCCTGCACGTTTCCTGGTTCTTTCTGCACTGCTCTTGCCTCTTTCTGCACCCCTCTTGCCTCTTTTTGCACCCCTCTTGCCTCTTTTTGCACCTCTTTTGCTTCTTTCTGCACTTCTCTTGCCTCTTTCTGCACCCCTCTTGCCTCTTTCTGCACCTCTGTTGGTTCTTTCTGCACTGCTCTTGCTTCTTTCTGCACCTCTCTTGCTTCTTTCTGCACTTCTCTTGCTTCTGTATACACCTCTCTTGCTTCTTTCTGCACCTCTCTTGCCTCTTTCTGCACACACAGGGCTACTTTTAAACTGACCTCAGGCTCAGCAGTGCACACATGCAAGTGCAGAAAAGGGCTGCTGGCCTCTAAACGGCCATGACCTATTATATGCTAGGGACTTAGAGGTAGTTTTAATCCCCCTGCCCTATTATGTACTAGGGCCTTACAGGGGAGGTCATGCCAATCATAGGGGTACCCCAACCCATAGTGTACCCTAGTGTATGTAGGTGTTTTCACTGTATTCTAATTGTCTTTCAGCATAGCACTGGCTCTGGGCCTGGTTAGGCAGAGCCCAGGGTCAGTCGGAGTCAGTTGCCACCAGTACCAGTCAGCAAAAGTTGGGGGTGCCCAGGGCACAGGATGACTTTGCAACAAGGCCTCTTTCTGCACATCTGTTGGTTCTTTCTGCACATCTCTTGCTTCTTTCTGCACCTTTCTTCCTCTTTCTGGACTTCTGGTGCCTCTTTCTGCATTTCTCTTGCTTCTTCCTGCGCCTTTCTTCCTCTTTCTGCACATGTCCTACCTATGTAAGCATAGCTAGAAATTAGCATTTAAAAAACCTTTGAAATTCACTGAAAAACCATAGGTTTCAGGGACGTTATAGTTAGAAATTAGCATTTAAAAAACCTTTGAAATTCACTGAAAAAACCATAGGTTTCAGGGATGTTATAGTTAGAAATTAGCATTTAAAAAACCTTTGAAATTCACTGAAAAAACCACAGGTTTCAGGGACGTTATAGTTAGTTGGACATTTTACTCGTACAAAACCAGAGAAATTCAGCCGTTATAGTTAGTTGAGCTAACTATAACTCGCGCCCCGCAATGCACTGCTGATGACGTCACATATTACATCACTCATGACATGGTCAGTGACATCACTGATGACATCTCAAATGACATCACTGATGACATCACTTATGATATCATCCAGTGACTGAGTGTTTCTGAAAAGTTTAAGAATGTTATCTATATATACGCCAAGGTGTATTTGAAGAATGAGTGGGTGTATGAGTGTCTGTATGGATGATTTTGTGGGTGTGTGTCTGACTGTATAAGTGAGTGATTAAACGTGTCTTAGTGAATGCATGGGTGAATGACTAATCTGTGTGAATGTCTGTATCAGTCTGTCAGTTGGTGTGTAAGTGCATGGGTTGGTGAGTAGCTACATCAGTGTATATATGGGTTAATGATTGGTTGTCAGAGTACCTGTATGGGTGCCTGAGTGTCTGTGTGGGTGGGTGGGGGGTGTGACTCCCTGCATGGATGTGTGAGTGGGTGATTCACTGGGTGTATGGATTTATGAGTGCGTGTGTTAGGGACTGTATGGGTGACTGAGTGTACGTATAGCTGTGTTCGTGAGTGAATGAATGTCTTAGTGGTATATGTGTAAGTAACTACAATTGTGAAAGGCAGTATATGTGAGTGTTGGAGTATATAAGTGAGTATATGTGACAGTGAGTGATTGTGACAGTGGCTGCATGGATAAGTGTGTGCTTATGTCAGTAATTGTTGAAGAGAGTACGTATATGGTACTATCTGTATGAATATGTGAGGTGGTGTGTGTGTATAACTGTATAGGTGAGTAAATGGCAGTGTAATTGATTCTTTGGGTGACTGACTAGGTGTTTAAGTAACTCTTTGGGTGAGTGGCAGTGTGTGAGTGTCTATATGGGTGTATGAGTGGATATATCAGTGGCTGTATTGATGAATGACTGCGTGTATGAGTGACTGTATGGGTTAGTGAGTGGATGTGTGTGTAGACATATGATTCACTGAGCGGGTATGTACTAACTGCTATTGGTCTGTCTATGGTTTCGATATTGGTAGTCTGTATTTTAGAGTGGGTGTATCAAAGGTTTTATTAGGGTGTGAGGAGGTGCATCAGATTATCACGTGGATGATGTCATCAGTGATGTCATCAGTGATGTCATTTGAGATGTCCTCAGTGATGTCATCAGTGATGTCACTGACCATGTCATGAGTGATGTAATATGTGACGTCATCAGCAGTGCATGGCGGGGGTGCGAGTTATAGTTAGCTCAACTAACTATAACGGCTGAATTTCTCTGGTTTTGTACGAGTGAAATGTCCAACTAATTATAACGTCCCTGAAACCTGTGGTTTTTTCAGTGAATTTCAAAGGTTTTTAAATGCTAATTTCTAACTATAACGTCCCTGAAACCTATGGTTTTTTCAGTGAATTTCAAAGGTTTTTTAAATGCTAATTTCTAACTATAACCTCCCTGAAACCTATGTTTTTTCAGTTAATATATATATATATATATAACATTACATACAACTTCTGTGACCTGCGTGGGAAAACCTACGAAATGCCTCCAAGAAATAAGATAGCAAAACCTATGAAATGCCTCCAAGAAATAATATAGCAGATCCTAACCATATGGGCAAAGGCCTTCTCAGCATGAAGCATAAAAATCGTTGCAGGGATCTGTTTGTATTAAAAATATCCAACACTTCAATTAAGTAATTAGTATTAGTATAAAGCTGCCTCCCAGAGATAAAACAGTTCTTATCAAAATAAAATTAGTCTGTGAATAGCCTTGCTATTTACAAGCCATGTTATACATGCAGAAGCCCCACAAGTCGTGTCGTACAGGAAATCTCAGTCTACACTCATCCTCTTTTGTTTGCAAGCCACAAGAAACCAGAATGTTTAATTTCTAGGAATCATTGACCAGTGATGAATTAAATGTGACTCCATGCAAATCAGAGTAAAATATAATCCACTGTATTGAAATAAATTGTTTATACATAGATGAATCCAAACATCTATGTTACATCTGAATATGAAAATCCTTTAAATTGGGTCTATCCTATGTATTATGGCCAAGACTAATTTCTTCATAATAGGATGAGTGTGGAAGTATGACTGAGTGCACAGGTTTGTTAAATTTTAATTCAGATGGAAGCATCAATTGTTTAAAAAGAAATAAAAAAAATAACATGTATTTTTGAGATAATGTATCTATTTATATACACTGATCATGCCTCTGTATCTTTAGTCTTTTGATACCAATAAATTGTTTTCATATTAACCTTCATCTGGGTTCCAATATTTATATTTGCTTGCCCATAATTTTATTAGTTGCCTAAGTGTCTATACATACAATTGTTAATAGCCTTGCTATTGGCATAAATGGTGATATTGTGGTTTTCTGAGTTAGGGTAATCTGTTAGGAAAACTGTTAATGGTGCCATAGACCTATTAGGGGGTTAGTTAACTACTCAACCTTTCTTAAATGACTACTCACTGTAGATTGCTAGGCCCTTTGGATGGTATTTCTGTTGGTTTTCACACCTAACATTTTATACATATTTGTCGCTTTGTGCATAGTAATCAGTTTTGCAAAATTAAATTTCCTTTTTAAACAAAAGGAATTATTTTGCATTAATTTATTGAGCGATATTTGTTACATTTCTGAGTCCTGAATCTCTAGCTTAAATGGTAACCATGAGTCAGCCTCAGTCTGCTGTCTCGCTACATTGGGAGCCAAGTGTTAAAAAGGGTACTGAGTCCCCAGTGATAAGGTCTACAGTATGAGTGTCACAGAACTCTAGAAGCTGAAGAGCCAAGTTTTTGCAACTGGGGTCAAGAAAATCTGATTTCTGTTGGACTGTCGAATCCAGATATGTCCCAGAGTTTTACCATCAGTAGGGAGGCAATTTAATGCTAGTAGTACAGGGGTGAAATGGTCACAGCAGCCACTAAGAGTGTTTAGTCACTCTCAATAGTTTGT